>CM035777.1:24239350-25461712 GCA_020466155.1 Pachypeltis micranthus
AAAACATTATTTGAGGAAAATGGTCTGTGTGTGTCTGTGGACGCGATTGGTAGAAAATGGCTGAAATCCAAATCAGCTCAAACTTGATATTTATCCCAGAGGTCACCATGGGACACTAAAATAAACGTATGATGCAAAATCCGCTGAAAACTGTGAGGGTTCCCCGAATTATAACGTCCGGGTGAAAAAAGGTACTCACTTTGATTTTATTTGGAATTTGTTAAAATGAAATAAAACGTCTTTTCCCGAAAAATCCAAAATTATGTACGCGTTCCCGAATTGTAATGCAATAAAAATAAACGATAAAACACTTCGCACCCTGTGTCCAACAGACGGTAAACAGTTTTTTATAGTTGAAACTCGCGGATGAGATTGATTGTCGTTCTCACGCACTTCTTCGCTCAGGCCCGGAGCCGTACTGCCCTTGCCAAGATGCTCGTTCGCGTTTGTCCGCCTAATCAGTCGTCATCTTCAGGAGCGGGCGCAAACTTGAGCGGGTGTGTAAGCCTGACAAAACTAACTATAGTTACGATCAAAACATCAAATTTTTTTTCTCAAAAATGGCTGTTTTAATTAAATTTTTTAAATGAACAGCTCCCAATGACACAACAATACTATAAAATTCTCATTTGTGAGAAAATGACGAGAGCAGCGCAATAAATTGCCAAACATTTCGACGTAAAGTGATTTTAGCACTGGGCTGAAGTTAGCTACATACTCATAATATAAAAAACGTTCACCGTTTGCCCAGGCATCCTGGATGGTCGCAGCTGTTGACACGAAACATATTTAGAATCAGGAGAGAAATATCTAGTTGGGATGTTTCGTGTCAAGGATGTGTCGAGTATTTTAGCGCAGTTTTTTTCTTATAAATTCCGGTCAAATGTTAGTAGGAACTTCAGAAAAATTAGGGTGGTAGCCCAACCATGCCCCTATACGATGAGTCTTTAACAACCCTCATAAGATGTACACGGGCTACACCAGAAATTCCAGAATTTCAACTACCGCCGTTTCACTTACTACAATTTCTGAAATTGTTTACCCCATAACTCTGGAAAAGTGATTATTATAGCTTCATCTCTGTGTTACAATTGCTCAATAAGAGTCAAGGCGTGAGTACGAGCAGCTCAATAAAATGCGGAACTGTAAGCGCTACCGCTTTCAGCTGCCTCGAAGTGACGTTTTACTAAGTTTAAATGAACTGAGCGGAAAAATATCTGGTGCGTTGCAACACACAACTTTCCTTAGCTATACGTCAATTCACTTCGTACATGGTTTTTCCTACTCAAATCGTTTATAACTGGCTAAACAACACTTCACAGCAGCAGGAAGCGGAAGCGCTTACAGTTCCGGAATTTATTGTGCTGCTCGTACTGATTCCTGGACCATTATTGAGCAATTGGTACACCGAAAATTAATGAGGCTGTAAACACGGTTTTTTTTAAAGAGGATGGTAACCACGTTTGTAGAGTTATTAGGTAAAAACATTTAGAACAGGTAGTAAGCGAACCGGCGGTAGTTGAAATTCCGGAATTTCTCGAGTGACCTCCATATATTTTATGGGTGTTTTCATACGCTCACCCTATTGGTATTGGATCGGACTATTGCACCAATTTTTTTTTAAACATGCTAGTAACGTTTCAGTGGAGTTAATAAGGAAAAACCCGCACTCAAAACGATTTTCGTCGAAAGTTTTGATAATTTATTGTGCTGCTCTCGTTATTTTACCGCTAATGGGAATTTTATGGTATAATTGTCTTATGACGAGCTTTCAATATAAAAAATTTAATCAAAATCGTTATGGCCGTTTTTGAGAAAAAAAATATTTGGTGTTTTGATCACTATGATAACTATAGTTAACCTTCGGTGGATTTCGCTCGTACTCTCATTTTGGGGTCCCATGGTAATTTCTGGGCTAGATATCAAGTTTGAGCTGATTTGGTACGGTCGTTATCTCTGAAAATCATTTACAGGCACACAGACCATTTTCCCAAAAAGTGTTTTTTGGACTTGGGGTCTGAAACTTAGATAACTTTCTACTTGGTAGAGCCAGGTAATAAAAACATTGAATTAGTAGCAAAAGCCATGAACAAAAGTGAATGAACGTGGAGCTAAGGGAAGTTGTGTGATACAGCGCACCTGATATTTACTCAACGTTCAATTCTTACAAGATTTCCGTTATTTACTTAATCTTTTGACCATTTTCCATTGGCTTTCTGTCGATTTTGGAACAATTTCAATCATTTTCGTATAATCTCGTGATTCGCCTAAACGTTCAGTATTTTAGAGGTTAATAGTCGAACGAAGTTGGAGTTGCGGTGGTGGAGGTGGGGGTTAAGTAAGTGAAATGGGTAAGTTGTGGGTGAATGAGGCCACACTCCTCCCTTCCACTCTAGCCACTTCCACTAAGAAGGTATCGTGTCCGCATGTGGATGTCTCAGGCGCCCCGATAACGTGGGTACCTCCAATGCCGCCTCTCGAAACCATCAATATCTCCCTATCGGCGACCGATATCTCTCTCAGCCAAATTTATACCGCGGGCGAAAGAAAGGGCCCTTTTTCCTAATGGCAGATCATTACCTTTTTCCCCCCTCCGCCCCCACACCATCGTCCCCCCCCCTTTCCCCCGCCGCCCTCACTCCCTTAATCTGCTTTTTCCCTTGACAGATAAAAATATCTAATAAATCATTGATAGGCGGCCCTATTAGACTGGTGGCCATATTTCAGAAGATGGTGGAAGGAGGGTGTAGGTGCTTTTTCCCCTTCCCTTTCCTCCCTTGCTCGTTCCCTCCTCAGACCAAAACTGTACCTGGTTGCAAGGGAGATCTACTGCGGCGCCTCTCTCACTCACTCTCTCTCTCCACTTCGTCCTTTTGAGTTGGCGCTACAGGAAATTAGGGGGAAGCGCTCTGCTTCCCGCCTCCGCCTCTCGATTCCTTGACGCCCCTTCCTCCGTCTCTTCGCAGGTTTATGCTTCCGCCATCTCACCGACTCAATATTTATCTGCCTTTAACCGCGGAAAAGGTTTATCCGCTTTTCTCACCCGTGTGAAGGTGAGACATGTCGAGACTTGAAGGTTTCAACGCGTCTTTAGCGTCATCTTGTTCAACGTATTTCCCGCCTGTTGAAATCTATCGGTTCATTATTAAATAACGCAATATCTGAACATGTTGAGCGACACACTACCATAATATCGTACCAACTCACTCGCCACAAGCCTAGAAGTGTTTCAATCACGATACAATCGGTAACAAACGTCAGGCCCCCGCATCACACAACTTTCCTCATGTCTACATAAATTCACTGGTTTTCATGGCTTTGTCTACTAATTCAATTTTTTTTTTTCATCAGTTCATTTGACCCAGGTAAAACAAACAGTCCCGGAATTTATTGTGCTGCTCGTACTCACACCCGTGTTGTCAGCTCTGATCTTCGCATTAGCAATTAATCCACTGCCTCTCGTCCTTGAGAAAAGTTCTTATATGCTATATGCGGACGATTTGCAGGTCTACCTAGCTTGTGAGTTGAACGACATAGAAAGTGCGGTTGGGGTAATAAACGGTGAAATGACAAAAGTGACTAATTGGTGTGATAGGCATTGTATGAAAGTCAATGAACTGAAATGTAAGGCGTTAGTAATGGGCTATTCCAGACTTCTGACAAATGTCAATTTATATAGCTTACCTAAGATCAGGATCAACAATGTGAATTTGAAATATGTGAAAGAGGTCAAAAATTTAGGTATACTTATGACTCAGAACTTGACATGGTCGGTTCATGTTACGGCCATTTGCAAAAATGTATACAAAATTCTGTACCAACTCATTAGAATGGCAATTGATTTTCCCTTCCAGTCTCGCCTGCAACTAGTTAAAGCCTTAGTGATGCACAATTTTGACTACGCAACCTCTGCTTTTTGCGACCTCAGTAAGGATCAGATCCACACATTACAAAAAGCACAAAATGCTGTCATTAGATTTGTGTCTCACCTTTTTATATAAAATTGAAGTGGTTGAAAACTGCTGAGCGTATTAAACTGGGGACCGCAGTACTGTTATTTAAAATTCTAAAATTTTCCACACCAACTTATCTTAGAAACTCCTATGTCACAATGGGTGACATCCATTTACGTAGTACCCGTAATGCCAGGCGACATTTTCAAATCCCTCTTCACAGAACAAGTATCTTTAATAAATCATTTACAGCAAACAGCATCCGATTATATAATGAGAACCCCGAATTTTTCAACACCGCTTTATCAGTTAAAGCATTTAAGACCAATTGCAAAGACCATTTTCTCACTAAATATGTAGAAGATTAGGTCACCGTTAACTTTGTTCTTTTAATGAGTCCCATGGTGTGTTTTCATTTTATTTATTTGTTCGTTATCAATTTATTTATTTATTTTGACTTTGTAGATGTAAATATTGTAAAACCTCAGTACTTTAAGAAGTTCATGCACGAGTGTGTTAGTTTTATTTATTTATTTTTATTAATATGAGGATAAACCTGTAATGGCTCTTCCAGGGTCAAAGTAAGAGAGGGCTTTATAGCCCTATCTGTACCCTGGTGATTAAATAAACTAAAAATCAAAGAAAAAATCAAACCCTGACCCTTATTGAGCTATTCGCGCCCACAAAATTAATGAGGCTGTACGCACGATAGTAATAATTTTTTCCAAAGTTATAGGGTAAACACTTTTAGAAATTTCCGGAATTTATAGAGTAACCCCTGTATATCTCATGAGCGTTATTAAAAAGTCGTCGTATAGGCACTTGCTTGTACTACCACCCCAATTTTTCTCAAGTTCCTAGTAACATAACACTAGAACCGCCGGAGGTGTCATTTTGACACCTGGACGCTTTGTTTTTCTTGGCGCAAACTTCCTTTATGAGGCAGGCCGTTGAAAGTTTCTGACTTTTCGTTACTTTTTGGGAATCATATTGATTTTCATGCAAAATTTAGTATAGGGTCCGTTTTTGAAAATTTACCTAGAACCGCCGAAGGTGTCATTTTGACACCTATGTATTTTGTCGCAGAGAGAGCTATTTTACGGATTTTAGGGGCAGATATAGTTATTTTTTACTGTAAGTAAACAAAAAACTATTGTTTAGTAAATATTTTCAATAGATGTTACCACCTAGTTGATAAGAGGTACCGCATGTGAAAGGGTTCGTCGGAATATTTTTGTTACAGCATAATGCTGTTTTCATTTGAACTTTTCGGTCTCAATGTCGATATTATTGCTCTGGTCCAAAAACATATGTAGTTGCTTTCGCTAGCAAGCTACAAGCCGCTACTGTTTCCAACGCTGTGTCGCCGAGCGACGCTTTGACTTGCTACTCCAACCCGGCCGCAGCGACTCGGTCTCACCCGTCCTTTCCCCCTCTTTCCCTCCCCCTTGGCATAAAGTTCTGGCTTATGGCTGAAGTAGATACTAAATATTTGTGTAATGGTTTTCCGTATCTGGGAAAAGACGAAGAGCGTCCTTCTAATCAGTCACTACCTGAACATGTTGTCATGAAAATTGCTAGCCCCTATGTCGGAAAAGGACGGAACATTACAATGGACAATTTTTACTTTCCTTGCTCTACGAAATAGAAAGCTCTGCGAAATAGAATCGGCTGAAAAAAAAATTTTGAGTTCTCTTCAGATCTTTACGTTTCAGACCCTACTGAGTCTAAAAAACCTAATTTCGGCGCGTGGTCCGTGTGTGTGTATGTGTGTGTGTGTGTCTGTAGTTCGGGAATAGGTCAAAAACAGTTCGAATCCTTCAGCACAACACAAATAAGAGTTGCCCAGTTATGGCTGAGTTGCTGCAAAATGCACTCAAGAAACGCTGCAGTGTCCTCGCCATACAGGAACCATACATAGGATCCAAAACCCTTGGTCTGGGATCGCAGGCACGAGTGGTGACTGGAGCAAGAACGGGAGCCAAGGCAGCAGTAGCCTGCTACGACCCGTCCTTTGACATGCTCGCACTCACCCACCTGAACAGCCAGCACTTGGCGCTGTGCTCATACGAGCCGGTGGCTTTGAGCTGGTTGTAATATCATTTACAGGCAATTTGGCGCACCAGTTGCCAACAGCCTTGAACCACTCAGCGGGCTCTAGCAGGCCTATCAGGACGACCCTGCGTGAGTCTGTGCTGATGCAAACGCCAGATCACCATTGTGGGGATCCCCAACCCTGGACAGGGCCCGGGCGAGGCGTATATAGAGCTGCTCACCAGGTACAACTTGGTTGTTGCCAACGACCCCATGACTGAGGCGACCTATGATGGTCCAGGAGGAAGGTCGTGTATAGGACGTCACAGCCCTGTCTCACACCCTGCTACTCAAATTGCAAGGTTGGCGAGTCGTACCAGGTGCAACGCAGAGCGATCACATGGTTATTGACTTTGCCATCACGGATGACAACATCCTCTGCAAAGACATGCGTGAAAAGCGATTCCGCACAAAAATGCTGACTGGCCACAATTCTGTAGGGTACTGGAAGGTGAACTGCGTGCCGCAGACACCGACCTAATAGCGCAAGCATCCACACCTGAAGAGGTGGACAGCAAAGTGGACACATTTACCACAGCACTGCACTCTGCTGGGCTCTCTGTACTTGGCCAACAGAAGCACAGGGCGATCAAAGTCTCGTGACCCTGATGCCAGAGCAACACTCCGAACTGCCTTCATCCAAGAGAAGAAGGCCTTCCACCGCGCCATCAAACGAGAGCCAAAGCGGCAAGGCTGGCGACATTTTGTGGAAGCCGAGTCCTCTGAGAACCCCTGGGGCAGACACTACAAGTCCTCCATAGGAAAAGCAACCGTAGAGCAAGACTTACCTGCGCTCCAAAATGAGTCAGGCTGGGCCTGCAGCATCGAAAGCTCACTGGAAACCCTCCTTGAAGGCGTTCCCAGATGACCAAGTAGCTCGAGACACTGAAGCCCAGAGGACAGCAAGGAGCTGATCATGGACCCTCCGAACAGGCCCGACATCCCATTGTGGACAACAGGCGACCTCGGCAGGGCCCTTGCGACCTTAAAGCCCAACAAATCCCCCGGGCCAGACAAAATAGAAAGCAATATGCTAAGGAAGGCTGAGCGGACAATCTCCAGCGGTCTCCTTAATTTATTTAATGACTGTCTGCAGGTCGGACAGTTCCCCACTCAGTGGAAGTCTGCGCGTGTTGTCACTCTTCAAAGGGGAGGCGACCGCAATCAGTCAGACCCGCGATCATGGAGACCACTCAGCCTTCTTTCCATATTAGGCAAAACACTAGAAATCTTGATGTTGCAGTCCCTCGAAGGAGTCTTTGGCCGCAACCTCACAGGCAGGCAATACGGGTGTAGCAAAGGAAGGTCCACGGAGGATGGCATTGTCGAGAGTCGGCGTGTTTCCCTGCTGGCACCGGCTAAAGTACGTCATGTAGCAGTTCTGAATGACATCAGAGGAGCGTTTGACAACCTTTGGTGGCCAGCGCTCCTTAATGAGCTTAAAGATAGGGGAATCCCCCGCAACCTGTACTCACTCGTCAGAAGTTACCTGACAGACAGAACTGCTACGATCGAAAGTAGGCATGTCTCCGTCCGGAGAAAGATTGAGAAGGGGTGCCCACAGGGCTCAGTCCTAGGACCAGCACTCTGGAATGCCTTCTTCGAAGGTCTACTCAGGAAACTCATGGAGACTGACTGCGAGCCGTACGCCTATGTGGATGACTTGACTGTGCTGATCTTTGCAGAGTCAGTCCGCCAAATTGAAGAAAAAACTCACCATGTGCTCCGCACTGTCAACCAATGGTGCGGGCATGTCAAGATGCAGGTGGCTGAGGAAAAACCCAGCTAATCCTCTTGAAGGAAAGTGAATAATCCACCCACAATACGCTTTAGCGGCCACAGGCTCCTTCTTGAAAAGCACGTCAAGTATTTAGGAGTGAATATAGGTGAGAGGTGGGAGTTTCAACCAACACCTCCAGTCCTTAAAGGCACTACCATTGCAAGGTTTGCCTCACTGCGTGCCATTAGCAAGGCCACTTGGGGTGTGTGTTACCACGACACCATCCTCATGTATAAGGCCATCTATTTAGGTGTGATTGGCTACTGCCCGTTGTCTGGGGGTAGCAAACTAACAGTCAATCAAAAGAGAGTATTGGCCCAATCCCAGAGAGCTGCGCTCCTGTGGATCACCAAGGCCTACAAGACTGTATCAACGGAAGCACTCCAGGTGATCACTGGTCAGTTACCAGTTGATTTGGCTGTCGAGTGCATGATTGACAAGTGGACAGTGAAACAGGAGCTTCCCCGCTTTGGGCTGAACTCCGTGCGGATCTCACCACAGAACAGAAACTTGCCGCCATCGACGAATGGGCTCTAGAGAAATGGCAAGCGAGATGGGAATCCTCGTCAAAGGCGGTGATACGTATGAGTTCTTCCCCAACATCCGTGAACGTCTTTCTAGAAAATGGGTTGAGCCAGACCACTGGACGAGTCAGTTCCTCACGGGACATGGTGACTTCAATGCGCGGCTCCACTTCTTTCCTGAAAGACTCTCCATTATGCACGTCTTGTGCCTCCAGTGCGGAGGAAACAAGAAACCATGTGCTGCTCCACTGTAGTTTCTACAACAGTGAGCGACGGTTGGTAGAGCAAACGAACTTAGCAGCATTGACTGCTACAAAGAAAGCCTATGACCATTTTGCAAAGTTCGCAAAGAAGGTGATGGCTAAGAAACGTGGTTATAGTTGATCTGTCCTTTTGAAACTTGCCACCCAAGTAAAAAGTAAAGATCAGGTAGGAAACCAGATTATGAAATACTCCCAGATGGTACAGGATTCCTCAGGTGGTCAACCTCATGGTAACACACGGGCAGCAGCTCTATGGTGAGACTGGCTAAGACCAAATACCTGCCGTACCTCCACAGGTCTGAGTTCGGTGGATGCTGCAGGGGCCGGCCTCTTGCATATTAGCGAAACCGCAACTTCTATGACTGATATAATCCTCGTCGAGGGTTTAGGTACAGTCACCAAATAAAGAAACAGACCTGTGTCTGTAGTTCGATTTGCGGGAGAACGGCTGATCCGATTGAGCTGGTTCTTTTTTTGTTTTGTTCGTTATTTTTTGTAGACACCAAAATAAGGTTATGGACGATTTCGGCCGGTGGAAAGGGGGGTGGGGGGACGAAAATGTACCTAAAACTAGGGTTTTTCGCATTTTTCTCGAAAACGGCTCTAAAGATTTTGATTAAACTTTCAAATTATCTTCTACTAATCAATGCCTAACTTTTCTTCTCTATACATATCTCCATGAAAATACGGTGAACGGAGATATAGGCCCATGAAGCAAAAACAGTTAATACCTACATATTGTTCTGAATAAATGTTCCTCTGACAGTCCATTGAGCAGAGATAAAAATCAAAATGTGTCGAAAATAACGTTTTTTCGAACACTTCCGTAAATTCCAGGGTAACTGCTTCACCAGATGTGATAAATCTTAATGGAGTGTCTTTTGGTCACTCATACCAACATTTCGTTCTTTATAATTATTTCTGTATATATATGTTGAACGGAGATATAAGCCAAGTTAACTCAGAAAAGGAGATTTGTCGAATATTAATTTATCGGTATTCCAATTTTCTCAAAAACGGCTCTAACAATTTCGATCAAACTCACTGAGTAGTTTCAGCTAACAAGTCCCTACATTTTGTTCTCTATAAATGTTCCTGTAAAAATGCGTTGAACGAAGATATAGCGCCCGCCTATGTGGTGTTCGAACTTAAAGGGGTGGCGGAAAGTTGTGTGTTGCTACGCACCAGATATTTACTTTCCTTGCTCTACGAAATAGAAAGGAAAGTTATGTAATCGGCTGAAAAAAAAATTTTGAGTTCTCTTCAGATCTTTACGTTTCAGACCCCCCTGAGTCCGAAAAACACTATTTGGGAAAATGGTCTGTGTGTGTGTGTGTATGTGTGTCTGTGAACGATTTTTAGAGAAAACCACCGTACCAAATCAGCTCAAACTTCATATCTCGCCCGCAGGTCACCATGAGACGCCAAAATAAGGGTATGAACAAAATCCACCGAAAGTTAACTATAGTTATCATAGTGATCAAAACACCAAATATTTTTTTCGCAAAAATGGCTCTAACGATTTTGATTAAATTTTTTATATTGCTAGCTCCAAATATGGCAACTATACCATAAAATTACCATCTATGGGAAAATGACGAGAGCAGCACAATAAATTACCAAAACTTTAGACGAAATCGATTTTAGCGCGGTTTCTAGAGAAAACAACCGTACCAAATCAGCTGAAACTTGATGTCTAGCCTACAGGTTACCACGGGGCGCCAAAATAAGGGTATGGACAAAATCCACCGAAAGTTAACTATAGTTATCATGGTGATCAAAACACCAAATTTTTTTCTCAAAAATGGCTCTAACGATTTTGATTAAATTTTTTATATATATAGCTCTCAATAAGACAATTATACCATAAAATTGCCATTCATGGGAAAATCACGAGAGCAGCACAATAAATTATCAAAATTTTCGACGAAAAGCGTTTTTAGCGCAGTTTTTGTCTTATAAACTCCGCTGTTTTACCTCTGCAGTGGTAGCAGATAAGTTGAAAGCTCAAAGCACGAGCATTGTAGGGACAGTAAATCGTGTTAGGCGTTAAATACCGGATGATGTGAAAAAAAGTAAGCGTCCCTTGCATGACACCGTGTTTTAGAGTCCGAAAACAAAACCCTCACGATGTACCAAGGCAAAGTTCGGAAGAATGTACTGATTATGAGCACCATGCATCCTTCAATAAAGATCAACACGGGAGAGAAAAAACTACCTGAAACCGTTCAGTTTTATTACCCGATTTTACTGTTTGCCATTTTGAAAGTTAGCCTCAAAAATGCCGCTGTAAGAATCTTTTAAGGTCATTTTGTATGATTTCTCAGTTTCTACATGTTCGTAATAAAGTGTTTCATCAAGCAGAATCATAAAAATTTAAATGCACTACCAAAAACCCGTAAAAAATAGCCAGGTGTCACAATGACACCTTCGGCGGTTCTAGGTATGCGAAAATACCGGCGGTTCTAGTGTTAAGCGGATAAACTATAAGGGATAAACTGAGCTAACTTTTCGTCGAAATGTTTAGTATTTTATTGCGCTGCTCTCGTCATTTCCACACAAATGAGAATTTTATAGTATTGTCGCGTCATTAGGAGCTACCTATGCAAAAAATGTAATCAAAATTGTTTCTGCCGTTTTTGAGCAAAAAAATAGTTAGTGTTTTAGTCACTATGATAACTATAGTTGGTTTTAGGCGGATTTTGCTCATACCCTTGTTTTGGTTGTCCCATGATGACAGGTGGGCTAAATATCAAGTTTGCGCTGTGCTGTTTCTGCTCAATCGCGTTCACAGACACACACAGACCATTTTTCCTAATAGTGTTTTTCTGACTCAGTAGGATCTAAAACGTGAAGATCTGAAGAAAACTCAAAATGTTTTTTCATCAATATGTTTCCACGCTTTGTTCTTCACAACCGCTTAACAGTAATCGACGGTTGTTCAATGTTTTCTACAAATAGCGTACTTTCAACTGACTCGCGCGTCAAGTTTTCTTGGCGTTTCTCCTCGAAGATTTAACCGTCTTTCTTGTGTGTCACGTGAGCCCTGAGAGCGCAGAATCTTCAGACGCCGAGATCGTTTTGAAGATGAAGAAACCGGCCGCACAGCTTCAAACAACAACAACTTAACGGGCATTTTATCGTTGACATCTCTGGGATCCGCTTGAAACCGCGTTCTGAGCCTCAGGCAGCCGCTTCGTAATTTTATCGCAACTTTCGCGGCATTTTCATCGCTCGTCAATTTTTTTGTTTGATGGGATCGAATTCGTATTACTGACTTTCGGAAGCGGTTCATCAAACCAGATTAGATCGGCTGTCACGTTACGATATTTTGGCGGCGGGGTTTTTAGTTTTGGAAACTAATAAGCCAACGGGGGCTGTATAAAAAGAAGGCGGCAGCCTTTTGGAGAATTAACTTGGGAATTCTATGACTAACTGCGTGCTCTGTCGTGGAGGGTGAGTGGCAGTTCAGTCATTGTCGGGGCCTAGGCAGCGTAGGCTGGAGTGGACCGAATTAGTGAGGATCCAGGATCGGTACCAGGTCGCAAATGACTTTCAATTCGTGCAATCTGTGAACTGTCCCTTTTAGGCCTTGTGACGGAATTAAAGATTTTGCGTACAACTCCGCGTGGGGATGAAGCCCACAACAACGAGTTATTTCTTTACAGAAATAGAAGCAAAACAGAAGAAAAATAACTCAAAATAATAGACATATATATGTATTAAAATAAAATAACTTCTCTTTCCAATCAAAATTTCTACCAAAAGATATTTAAGGAAATAAAAATAAAATTAATTTTTACGAAGCTTTACGGGCAGGTTTTCAAATTCGACAAATACATTAACAATCTGCCCGTAAAACTTCGAGTAACAATTTTTTTGCGATGCGTTTTTCCACTTGTCCGTTGCGATTCGATTTTGCACGTTAAAGTTTCACTTCTACCATGTGTGACTGTCACACATTACTTTATTAACAGGTTTACTGCAAATTATTATTTGGTTAGGGTGGGTAAATTGTAATGAATGCATCTTTTATATTATTTAAACATATTTTATTTTATTAAACGAGAAAACAGAATTCAATCCGGGGGAAAAAAATCTAGGTTCCTGATGTATGTTTCGTTATATTTCCGTTCAGCGGACAGCTACAGAAATAGTTGCGGGTAACAAAATGACGGTATATGTTACTAGAATACGGCCGGTTGATCAAATTCAGACTTACACTTGTTTTATTGTTCAAACACAGAATAGTTCAAGGAAAAATATCTGGTGCGTTGCAACACACAACTTTCCTTAGCTCTACGTCAATTCACTTTGTACATGGCTAATTCGATTTATTCAATTCATTTATCACTCAGTTAATTTGAACTTGGTCAAACAACGCTTTACGACGGCAGAAAGCGGTAGCGCTTACAGTTCCGGAATTTATTGTGCTGCCCGTACTCATTGCAGGACCATTATTGAGCAATTGGTACACAGATAATTAATGAGGCTGTAAACACGGTTTTTCAAAAAAAGGATAGTAATCACTTTTGTAGAGTTATTGGGTAATAACTGTTAGAACTGGTAGTCAGCGAAACGGGCGTAGTTGAAATTCAGGAATTTCTGGAGTGAGCCCCATGTATCTCATGGGCGTTTTTAAACACTCACCCTTTAGATATTGGATTGGACTACAATAACAATTTTTTTAGCATTCTATTAACATTCCAGCGAAGTTTATAAGGAAAAAACTGCGCTAAAAACGCTTTTCGTCGAAAATTTTGATAATTTATTGTGCTGCTCTAGTCTTTTTCCCACAAATGGGAATTCTATGGTATCATTGCATTATTGAGAGCTATCAATATAAAAAATTTAATCAAAATCCTTGGAGCTGTTTTTGAGAAAAAGGTGTTTTGATCACTATGATAACTATAGTTAACTTTCGGTGGATTTTTCCCATACCCTTACTTTGGCGTCCCATGGTAACCTGTAGGCTAGACATCAAGTTTGAGGGGATTTGGTACGGTTGTTTTTTCTATATACCGCGCTAAATTCGATTTTGTCGAAAGTTTTGGTAATTTATTGTGCTGCTCTCGTCATTTTCCCACAAAGGGGAATTTTATGGTATCATTCACTTATTGAGAGCTATCAATATAAAAAATTTAATCAAAATCGTTAGAGCCGTTTTTGAGAAAAAAAAATTTGGTGTTTTGATCACTGTGATAACTATAGTTGAATATCGGTGGATTTTGTTCATACCCTTATTTTGGCGTCTCATGGTAACCTGCTGGCGAGATATGAAGTTTGAGAGGATTTGGTACGGTGGTTTTCTCTAAAAATCGTTCACAGACGCACAGACCATTTTCCCAAATAGTGTTTTTCGGACTCCGGAGGGACGTATAGATCTGAAGAAAACTCAAAAAAAATTTTTCAGCCGATTACATAACTTTCCTCTCTACTTCGTAGAGCCAAGGAAAGTAAAAAAACCCTTCGCGGAACAGACCAAAACAAAACACCCCCGAGGGAGAGAAACAACTCCCTCCTCAACCTCTCATAAACCTCCCATCTGGTTATCACCTTGGAAGGCACTGTTCCAAGCCTCCACCTCCTCTGTTCCAGGCGCCCAACCACACTTGAAAAGTAACTCGTTACACATCCCTCTCATGCAGTTGGTACGGTTTAAGCTTAGATGGGTGCCAAGTATATGGGCCCTCATACTTGTGACAAAGCTCGGCTGCTGACTGATCTTGAGCTGACGAGAGATCGAAGGATGTACGTAGCACTAAATTCCCAACCTGGAATTTCGTTGGTGTGCGGCGCAAGTTATAACGACAGCTTTGATCTGTGCTGGCTTTGAGGATACGCTTCTCTACTAAATGGTGAATCTCTTGCAGCTTTCTCATTCGAGTTCCCCATTCATCCTTGTTGAAGACTACAGAGTTCGACTGGTCTGGAGTGATACGAGAATGGAAAGAACTAATTGGGTTTAGTTCGCGGCCAAAGTTAAGAAATGCGCGCGAGGTACTTTGTTGAGTACTACGCTATTTAGAGCAAATTGAAATTCTCATGTATGTATCCCATTCAGTGTGCCGTGATTGTTCAATGTATGTACGTATTAGTTGGCGTACATTACGATTCGCCCGTTCCGTTGGATTGGCTTGGCATTGGTATTGTACCATTGTGGTGTGGTACGGTGCTCAATTTAACATGCGTGCGCCAAGGAACGTACAGCTGAACTAACAAAGTTAGTAGCATTATCCGTAATTAGGACAGCCGGAGTTCCAAAGTTTTCGCTGCGAATTACAACACTTTGTTCTAATGCTAGAAAAAAGAGGGCGTTCGGCTTCGGGTTATTTCCATAATGTGAATCGAAAGCGACGAAACGCGCTCCAGGGAAAAGGTTACCTGTGAGCTAGAGTTGTTAGAATTGAAAAACGGTGAGGTGTAATAAAACATCGACTGGCTGCTCGATGGGAGGGCCGCCGTTTCAGATAAGGAAGATATCGCTGCCTCTTATCGGGCAGGAAATAGACCGAAATATTATCTTTGAGAGATAGTCAGTTTGATAACATGCCGTTCTTTGCCTGACTGCAATGTCGTTTTCCTAGTTGTGCGCTTCAATTCCGAACGCTTTATTTTTCTCGCGTCGACTTTCCGCAAGTTTATCTCGGTCGTTGGGCAGCTCGTGCTCGTCCACTGAAACGGATTTTTAATAGGGGAAGAGGGAGAGAGGGGAGGATGTCGTTGTAACGGCCGTCGTCGTTTTCCGGACCGTGCAACTCTGAAGGGCGACATGCTATGGTGACTGAGACGCTTCTATCTTCAGGTGAATTCCGATAGATTTATTACCTAATAACTTCCCTCTGTTTATTTGTGCTCTTTTGTCTCCAAGTGCTGTCATTTAATGATACTAAATCAATTGGCCAATCTCAATTGAGTGGCTGTCAAGTATTCATTTTAAAATTCAATATTTTGAAGCTGAATTTTACGAGTGAATTGCAGTCTCTGTACGGAAGTTACGGTTGCAAGCGAAAGATGAGTGGAAGTGGCGAAAGTAACGTGTTCCGTAGCACCAGGAAAATCTTGGTCCAAGTAAGTAGAATGACAGGGTAGCCTTTCCATTGAAGCTCCCATGTACCAGTAGGCCAAGGAGTCCCAGGATGAAAGTGTAAAGAAATAATGGCGTTGAGCGCCTGGCTTCTATTTGCTGGCATATGTGATGATGAAAAGAGAGTATAATTTTATTAGCTTCACTCGCATGCAGAAAGGTGGTCCTAAGGAAAAAGCAGCTTTATGGTAGACTTATCTTCCAGGCTTTCCTACACTAGCAGGCCAAAGTGGACCCAGGAAGAGAGTACATAGGAAGGATGAACTTTACTGCCTGGCTGCTGTGCTTTGGCACGCCTCCAACCTGATGGCCCCACACTGGAAATGAGAGACTGCCTCACGCCTTAGACTACCTACGTACAAAGACGAATACAATCATGACTAACAAATACAAAAACATGAAAAGAAAACTCGACAAACTCTAGACCCAATCTCGAAACATGCGACAGCATTTCATATTAGAACAGTTAACTTGACGGGCGTATAATTCACTGACAATGAATCACAATTATTAGAGAGAGGACTCAAACATAACTGACCTTCAACTGACTTACAAAATGAAATTGAAACGAATATCTTGGACGCCGAGACAGTCATACAATACCTACCGACTGAAAAACAAGAACGTATACGCCATAAAATAGTAGACAAAATCGAACGAACCATCAAAGAATTCAGAAAGAACAGGACGGACCACAAAGACGTACTGTTCGACGCGTACTTCCTCCCTATTTGCACCACCCAAGTGTGCCTTCCCTACTCACCTCCCCCTAGTATGCCTTCCCCCATCTCTCACCTTAGTGGCCCACACGTTAAAACTTTTTGTGCCAGTGCTGTCCTACTTTCCTTTCGTTCTCCTTGCACCGCCTCCTGTGCTTCCTCATGAGATCACTCATTCATCCTCATTTTTGCACCTCCAGGTCTTCATTGTCCTGCTCAACTCATCAGCCTTGCCACATCCTCCAGCTCAGCCCTCATGAGCGCTAGCCTCCTTACCAGCGTTCATTACCACACACGACTGTAACCCCACTTCGAGGGTTATCCTGCTGCCGCAGCGTGGGGGAGTATGTTCGACGCAAAGCGTCAAAGTAGTTAGAGTCTTTGACCTCGGACTTCCCCGCGTCATTGTCTCCGACCGCCTAATTGTCCCCAACTATTTCAATACCTGCCCCTCACCCGCGGGTCCCCCAGCCCCCTTTATTTCTTTCTCCCAATTTCATTTTCCTATCAATGACAGAGCTCTTACAAAATCATTCTGCTTCCAACTACCACCCCAGTAACTTCTCACTCTCTCATACGGTTGCCCGCGCCAGTTCACGCATTCCGAGTACTGCCGTTGTGTCGCCCATTTGTAGTCCATCTCACCTCAATTTTAATTCAACTCAATGCTGCACGCACGTATAATACAGTCCTCCTCACGCTCACCGAGTTTCAGTTTTATTGCGATCCTCAGCTCCCCCTCTCGTGCACCCAACACGTACAAAGAGCTAAACAAATTAGGACCAAACTCGACAAAAATAATTTAATTTTGACGAAAGCAGACAAAGAAAACGTCATTGTTATACTAGATAAACAGAACTACATAAATAAGACGACTGACTTCATCAACCAAACTCAATGCACGAAACTGAAAAACACCCTACGGACTCATACCAAACACAAATACGTAATACAAACTGTACTAACATACCAAAAGAACAACATCATAAATACATAAACAGGAACCCAAAACCCCCACTACTCAACGGACAGCCGAAAATTCATAAAAACGACATACCCATCAGACCAGCATACAAACTCTCAAAATATTTGACCGCAATTCTGAAAAGTACCGTTACATTACCAAACAGCGTGTATCGCAACATAGAAGAACTCACCACTAGATTAAAAGACGTGACTATAACTTTAAACGCTAGATTGGTATCATTTGATTTAAAAACGTATACCACTCCATACCAATAAAAGAAACCGTTGACATACTTCAAACCGAATTAAGACAAATAGACACGACAACTAATAGAAGCTACCTGCATGTAGAAAGGTGGGCCTTAAAGAGAAAGCAGTCTCAGGGTAGACTTACCTTCCAGGCATTCTTACACTAGCAGGCCAAAGTGGACCCAGGAAGAGAGTACTGAGAAAGGATGAACTTTACTGCCTGGCTGCTGTGCTCTGGCACGCCTGCAACCAATGACCCCACACTGGAAGTGAGAAGAGAGCGTAAACTTGACTGCCTCACTACCTAGAGCTACCTGCATGCCGAAAGCTGGGCCTTAAAGAGAAAGCAGTCTTGCCTTCCAGGCTTTCTTACATTAGCAGGCCAAAGTGGACCCTGGAAGAGAGTTCTGAGAAAGGATGAACTTTACTGCCTGGCTGCTGTGCTCTGGCACCCCAGCAACCAATGACCCCTCACTGGAAATGAGAAGAGAGTGCAAACTTGGCTGCCTCACGCCCTAGAGCTACCTGCATGCAGAAAGGTGGGCCTTAAAGAGAAAGCAGCCTTACCTTCCAGGCTTTCCTACTCTAGCAGGCCAATGTGGACCCAGGAAGAGAGTACTGAGAAAGGATGAACTTTACTGCCCGGCTGCTGTGCTCTGGCACCCCTGCAATCAATCACCCCCCACACTGGAAATGAGAAGCGTAAACTTGACTGCCTCACGCCCTAGAGCTACCTGCATGCAGAAAATTCGGTCATAAAGAGAAAGCAGTCTTAGGGTAGACTTGCCTTCCAGGCTTTCCTACACTGGCAGGCCAAAGTGGACCCCGGAAGAGAGTGCATGAACTTTACCCGCCTGGGTGTACTCCGACACTCAGACAGATCGTTCCCAGGCCGACTTGGCGTGTCACAAAAGTCATGAGGGTAAGTCCACCTTATGCCTCAAAAGAGTACTTTTCCGCCCTTGGACCTGTGAATGGAAGTGAGGCATTCAAGTTCACTGTCTCTTCTCATTTTCATCTTGGGGCCTACTTGTTGCAGTCGTGCCAGAACGTAGAGGTCTACTTTTGCTTCGCTTCCTTTCTAGACCCACCTTGTTGTCCTCTTACAGTAAATATAGTCAGCACTGTCTGTGGCAGCTCATTGAATGTCAAATATGAAGTCTCCTCGCCACTTTCTTAATAGTACCACCTTGGCAACATTTAGTGTGCTGGTGTGGAGGCAATCAAAACTTCTTTTCTTTTTGTCCACTGACCTATCGACAGGCCGGACTGCCGGCCAGCAAACTATGTACTTTGTTCCCCCCGTCGATTTCCGTGACTATCCGTTGAACGAAAATATGATGAAAGATATTTCGGATAATAACAGTAGCCTGGTAATAAATTATCGGGTTTTCATTTTTCTAAAAAACCGAATGACAATTTATTTATCAAACTTATGGGGCGGATTGAGCTAACTAGTAGATACATTATGTCATTTATATTGTTCGGGGCAGGCCGAGTTAGCTGGGTTTTTTTACCTCTGAACGTCTGCACTTGCCCTAACGGGACTCACTGGCCCTAACAGAATGTCATTGTTACCCCAAACACCTTTCCGTTCTCAAGCCCTTTAGTTTACCTATTTTTTGTTCAGTTATTTCCACGTGACAACGGATTGCCCCCTTTTCTGGACTTTCCAAAATGTTCTTTTCCCTCAATTTACTTTTCTTATCACAACAGACAGCTCCTCTCAAACTCAGTTATCTCTCAGCTCTCACGAACAATAGTTGTCTCTCAGCTCTTGCGCTACTCACAACTCAACTCTATCTCTCTTTCCTTTTAGTTTCCAAGGCAACCAGTTCACGTATATTCAGAATCCCCTTGTTCGCGTTTATATACTCACTCTCAAACTGATAAAGCTGTTCTGTCAAGTGTAATACAGTCCTCACTCACGCTCACCACGTTCATTTATTTCTCAACTTGAGCTTCCCCTTTTCGTGCCCCCGACATACACGTTAAGTGGAGCTGTTTAGCAGGTCGCATTTACTGAAGGTGCCATATTTTTTGTTTTTCACGATAACGATACTTTTAAAGACTAAGTCGGAGAAACGACTATCGTGAATATCCCTAAATACATAGTAAATAAGTCTAATGACCACTGTGTAGGTAAGTCGTTGTACTATCGGCGCGATTGTGTTCAGAAAGCATCACGTAAGGGGGATTTATAAACAAAAACTGGTCTAAAGTCGTTTTTGTAAAGTAATTGTGCTGGTTACGTCATTTACTTAAGAATGGCAATGACGAGAGCGTTCGGCTCCTCAGAACTAATTAAATCAATGTAGTAGTTTTCAACCACACCTATCAGCACCATGGAGAAACAGTTCGACTTTCTCCCCCTTGGCGTATTTGTCTAGGCGTAGGCTATGAAGGTGACGTACAGACCTACCAGGTGTGATTTAGCTAAGGTGCCACAGGCGAGTAATAGGCACGCGGCTATATTTAGGAACTTGGAAACCTTTGCAGAACTCAGCATGTTGACTGATGCGCCAGGTACGAGTTCGATAGAAAGCCTACAGAACAGCGAAAGCCGTCGATTTCAGCCTCCTAAGGGTATCAACATCTACTCAGATGGATCTAAACCCCTGGAGGGTGCTGGCGCTTGGGTGTGGATAAGTGGCTCTGGGAGAAATGAGACGTATATTGATTGCCCCTGGGAGATTTTCTGTGGTCATCATAATGCATGATGAAGGCTGTAACAATACCACTATAAAAAAAATGGCTGTTAGGCAAGCGTCTAGGATGGAGCTGAATAATTGCTGCACAACGTCCAAACTGCTGGATGCCGCTCAACTCAGTAGCTAATTCTAATAGAGTCATCGTTTATTGGATTCCTGAGCGTAAAGATATCACTGGAAATGAGAGAGCGTACCATCTGGCCAGACTGGGTTCTGCTACTGCACCTACAGAGCCACTACCCGACTGTGAGGCAGCCGCGTCTGCCGGGGGAATGCATGCAACACTGCAGGGGTGAGGTACACTGAACGCTTTCTCTCACGTGAACGCGCGAGATAAGACGTAGCCTTCTGGTGATGGTGAGCCAGGACCCAAGGCAGATACCTGGGATCATCACGGGACGCTGTGCAAAATGAACAAGCGCATGTACGTTACAGGCATAGTCGACACCCCTCGATCGTGGCACAGATGACTTTAAATCTCTACCACGTCTTCCCAGTGCCAGAGTGTGGACATCGTAGAGGATCCTTGTAGGAGATACCTGTCATGCCTTAAGAAGCTAGGCAGGTACTGGCCAGAGCGCTTATCCCAAACATGGGACAGTCAGAGTTACTGGTAGTTTTTGAGAAAATAAGCTGATTTGGTTCATCTGTTCTCCCACAATCGCGCGGACAAAGACGGCTTTGTTAAATGGTGTTTTTGCAGTCGAACGTGAAAGCGAAACGTGTGAGGGTAACTCACATTGTTTCTCCAGCTGCTTACTTTAATTCTTTTATGGCTCTCTCTCTCGAGCGAAGGAAAGTCAAATATCCTAACAATAAATTGGCCACAGTGCTTGAATTGTGGCGTTAGATGGTGCATACCGTGAAAGATTTACGTAGTTGCCTAGTGATTCAATGAATCGTCGACAGAAAATGACTGGAAGGAATTGAAGAGACTGGGGAAAACCCGTTCTGGTTTTGTCACATTCAAATCACGTCGACGACCCTCCACCTCCGCTCGACGGCATCTCCGCCTTCCTCTCACCGATCCACCGCCGCCTTCAGCCAGTGATAAGAGAGCCACTTCTTCGCTTCCTCTCCGCACAAGCGAGAACATGTCCCGTGGGGCAGGAGAGGGAAGCAGATTAGGACGGTTCCAGAATTTAAATGCCACGATGGGTATCAGAGCCCCACCTCCTCAAGCATCCACTGATTTGTTAACTTCAACTGTACTACGAACTTGACTCTTGTCCAGCTACGCCCGCCGTAGTGCTGCGATGGAACTATCTACTCGGCTACCTCAAACATCCCCTACTTCGCATGTTTTTCTTTTCGTACTGAGAATAACAGTAATATATTTAAGTCAAACGACATTGTAATCAACCAGGATAGAGTTGGAGATTGCATTTGCAAAACATGAGTCCAACATCTTGTTCAGGAAATAACTTTTGGCTCTAGTGTGAAGGGCTCTGGGATCACGTCCATCAAGAGTTTGGTCACAAGGTGTAATAATGGCGAAGTTCTATCTCATACAGGACTATTAAAGTTTACGTATCTGTTAGGTGAGTCCGTCTCCTCTGGCTGGTGTGTTGCTGGTGGCAAGCGCTTTCGATGTAAAGACATCATCGTCTGGCCGTTAAGTCAGTACTGGAGTCAGTCAATTGGTCGTGGTCTTTATATATGAAAGGAAGGTAAAAGGGGATGATGGAGGGTCGGGGAAGGGTCGGGGAGAGGAGGTCATGTACCTCAGGGGAAACCCCTAAGGTGAATGGAACGTCTTGAATGATCTGTCAATTGTGGAATTTCCGTCAATTTTCTGTAGGGTGGTCTGTAAATCCGTCAGTTGGTTGTTTTCGTTTGTGTAATGTTTTGAGTGGTGTGAATATGGTGTCGCATTTTGTGTTGATTTGTTCATTTATGATCTGTCCATTGAAGTTTTTTTGTTTATAAATTTCCATGTTTTCTAATATGTTCAGTTTTCGTCCTTTGTATTGTTTGTGTAGTAAGGTGGTACTGTCCTGTATTTTGGTAGGTTCATGTCCAGTTGTTTTGAGATGGTTAGCAAAGTTTGAATCGTCTTCGTTCCTACTAAGAGATTTAATGTGTTCTGAATATCTGGTCCGTATTTTTCGTCCTGTCTGTCCTATGTATGCGTTTGCACAAGTACAAGTTATTTTATATACCCCACTTTGGTCGAGTGGGTCTGTCTTTTCAGTCTTTGTAGTTAGTTTGGTTCTAAGTGTGTTGTCCATACGTAATGCGATTTGTATACCTTCCTTTCGGAGGTTTTTTTCCCCTGAGGTACATGACCTCCTCTCCCCGACCCTTCCCCGACCCACCATCATCCCGTTTTACCTTCCTTTCATATATAAAGGCCACGACCAATTGACTGACTCCAGTACTGACTTAACGGCCAGACGATGATGTCTTTACATCGAAAGCGCTTGCCACCAGCAACACACCAGCCAGAGGAGACGGACTCACCTAACAGATACGTAAACTTTAATAATTTGCCTTCTGGCGGACATAACCCTATTGCTTTAATACCTATCATACAGGACTCTTTGGGGAACCAGTGTCAGAAACGATTCCTAAAGCCTGACACTTTAGGCGATCAAACCAATTGAGTCAAATCAGACAGGTCAGCATTGTCTCCACACATTTGATCCCTGATGTACTTGCGAATGATTACGAATTCTCTAATAATCTGTTGAAAAATTCAGTCAAAATTAATTTTTGCTCCTGGGCTCATTTCTGAGCTCTAAGGATTGCAAGGGTTGATCGTGTTACTCATCGAGCACTAGGGCCAGCATTGTGAGGAGTTCCTTGCAACCTTCATGCTATGATATTATATATTTAGATATCTAGGTACTGAGAGTTGGAGCAGATGGTTCGAATCGAAGACAACAGCACAATACTGAAACACTTTATTTATATTATTATTAATGAAAACAAAATAATAATTTCGTATTATGAATATGGGACGAATACTCAAAAACCACCACTGACTGCACTTGGAAATTTGAAAAAACCAACTACACATAACGTCAATGGTAGGAATAGAGCACGGGGTAATGTACAGCGATACTGCCACAGTTTACAACCTAAAGTACAACGCTTAAGCCTTACCTCTCTGGAGGGGGAAAACGCTTTGTGCTGCTGTCTAGATATTGGTGGGGCCTTTGACAATACAGATGCGCTCAGAAGGAAGGGAGTAAACGCCCACCCGATCGCATGGACCAAGGAAATGATGGAAAGCAGAGTGGTCTGCTCGGAGCTAGGAGGAGAGACTCTCTCAATCAGACCGATGAGGTGGTGTCCCCAGGGGGGTGCACTCTCCTTCTTGCTCTGGTTGCGTGTTGAAGATACCCTCTTTGTGTTGTTGGAGGAAGAGGGTTGGAAAGCAATAGCATACTAGGATGACTTGGTACTAATTATGAGAGGAAAATGCGTTAGCGTGATTGGCAAGCGAATGCAGTTCACTATGAACGCTGTAAACAGATGGTGCAATGAGCAGGTGTTACGTGTCAATCCAGACGGAACCAGCAGGGAACTCCTCAGTTGGTGACGATCCAACTGGAAGAGAAATACCTCGGAGTCTTCCTAGACAGGAAGCTCTTGTGGGCCACACACGTGAGGAGAGCAACACAAAGGGCTTAATCCATAATGTGGACCATCCCAAGGATACAAATCGATCATTAGGCCTGTGGTCACCTATGTTGCCCTAGTCTGGTGGGCCAAAACAGGAAAGATGGTTGTGCAACTGCAGCTGAGTAAATTGTAGCGCAGGGCCTGCTTGGCTGTGAGGGGTTGTATGCAAACGTCCTCCTACACTATAGGCCCAGCAGTGTCATACATGTGGAGAGAGCTGCCTACCTGCAGGCTGGCACGTATGCTGGAGCTGGGTCTTGCCAGGCTGGATAGAAGTGCGCCACACCACATGACATTGGCACTGTGGTGGGAGGCGGGACTGGGATGACATGTACGACCGCACAATAGGCCCATTTGTGACCACACTGTGGATTTTCCCAGTTGCATCAAGTTAGAGAAAAAAAGGAAGATAACAATCGATGAACCGCGCGCCTAGTAAGATTGAGCTGATTCTGTCTGTTCAGCCGCATTTTCGTTCCCAGACGCACAGGCCGTTTCCTCGAATGGCGTCTATTCGGACTCGGCTTTCGAAGTTTGGTTTTTCCTCGGACGTAACTTTCCTTCTTACTTCAGGTGTGTAGCGTCACAATACTTTCTTCACCCTTGCGGCAGAGGATTGTCATAAGTGCAACAGACAAAGAGAGCTTTAGGTTTTCCAGGAGGCTTCTTGGGGGAAATGGGCGATTGGAAAAGTTGACTTTATGTATTTTGGGTAATATTTTATTCATGTTGTTACTTTATGTATTTACTTATTTACTGATATCTTCAGATCGGCACCTTCGAGGAGTGTCGCTTTATTACGAAATAGGTTAATTACCACCTAATTGGATTTTCCTCGACATCCTTTGGTTCCCAAGACCAATTTTAATGAATTTTAATCGGCGGTGGAAGTGGAAAACGTTTTAACGAAAACTGCTCCGGTCTGGAGGCGGAATGAGTTCCAGTAACCAGGCAGATAGTCTTCCCTTTATTAATATAACCCTGGTCTCGGGAGAGAATTGACGGGTGTAAATTGAGCTCATCTTGCTCGGTGGAGGGTATCACGCCCGTTAGCTTTTAAAAATATCTTATCTCTACGTGAAAGTGTCCTTTTCCCAGCTCTTGGGATCTACCTCCTCATCTCGCCTGCTCAACGTTGATAACACTTAATAATATATTTTCCCGTTTCCTTCCATTGCTCTTTCAAAGCCCCCTTTTATCTTAGAGATTTCCATTTTCGCACCCTCGTCCTCTTAGGCGGGACATCGCCGAGAGAACTCGATGGACGAGATGGTTGAAGCGGACTTCACATTAGTACGGCCCCCGGGTCCATTACTCTTGGAATGTCTACACCTACCGGCCTCTTCTTAAGTCGCGGTGTTGAACGCGCCTTTACCCTTCGGCTCAATTGTGCGCGCCCAATGAAAACCCTTTTGTGCGCGCGTAACGGATTCTGAGCTCGACGCTGCGTTAAATTAAGCGCTCGTTTGTAGTTCCGACGAGAAGACCGATGGATCCACTAGATGTCAGGAGTCAGTGCGATTACCGCGTTATTTCGTGTGAGTCGTTGAATCGAAATTCTGGCTCCTTACTATGGATACACCTAACACGGCACACACCTCTCCCACTGTATATCCGAAATTTCATAAACCGTTCCAGGCAAGTGGTACGAGGGGGGTTTGGAGACGTTTGGGGATCCGCTGACTCTGGCAAAAATTAACAGCCATCGTGCGGAGCTCCGATCCACAATTGCCCTACTTTCGACGGCAATTATGAACCATTGTCTTAACCACTAGACCACGATCGCCTAGTGCCTTAGAAGGGAGTCAGACGGTACATCTCCCCTCTCGCCGTTAGCCACTCCTCCTGGACGAATTTATGTTGAGTTGAGCGAATCCCCAGAAATACCTATCTTTGATTCAAGAAACGAGGGGGCTACAAGTAAAGTCTTTTCTTTCACATTGTAGTAGGCGCGTCGCCCATTTTTCCCTTAGCGCTCGAACTTTCACAGCGTCAGCAAATCCCAGATCCATATCAGATGCCATGAAAAAAGCTCAAGTAGCATTGAGCATGTGTGAGGCACTGAGGACCAAACTGGATCCTCCAAACCTTGGGACCTCACTTACAGGAATGGTCCAGAGTGAGGAGAGAAGACGTACACCTCCTCCTCCTCCTCCTCCTCCTCCTCCTCCTGGCTCTCCTAAAGACAAGAAAGATCACGAGTATTCTACTAAGACCTTGTGTAGCCAGCGACCCAAACCTTCTACAGCGACATCTGGGCAACCTTGCAATCATGGTCGGTTTTTTAAGCGCTATTCCTGCACTCTGTGTTGGGTAAACGACCACAGGACACATGAGTGTGACTATCGCATGGGGGGTCCTCGATTTGGAACTATACCCTCCACGGGAACTGACATAATTCAACAAGCGCGCACGTCCCAGCCTGCGCCGCACCCAAACGGAGCAGCGAGGGGGCACGCTACCCCCTTACCTCCCTCAATGTTCCTGCGCATTCAAGGACTGCCCAAGCATATGCTCCGTTACTGGTGTCGCCATCTGCCAGTGCAGTGTCCTGTACTCCCATTTTGGTTTATTATTCATTCTGAATAATATTGGTTTATTATTCAGAATGACTTATGTTTTCGGTCACGAAAAATTTTTTACAGACATGGAGATTCCAAATTTGCAATGTCCGTCCCCCGCCCCCCGTCCGCCGTCTGGGCCGTTTTGTGCCTTTAACGTGGTCCAAAATATTTGTTCTTTCGCACAAAAATCCAATTTGGTATCTAGTTGTGCCCGCCATCTCGGCAATCCGATCGGACGAAGCCAATGATTGTTATGGGCAAAAAACGGTTAAAAAAATTAACGAAACGCAGTACAACGCGGGAACTACAGCGGAAGTCAACGTTTCGTCGTTTGAAACGAAATCGCTCGCCTGCTCAACTGGCAACGCCACCCCCTCGCCTCGCAACGAGTTCGCCCATTTTTTTTGCTTCCTCTAGGAACGCTCGTGTTTTGTATTTAACCTTTGGCATTACGATTTGTCTCTTTATCGTCCGATTGCCTTGTTCTCGTCTTCACCTCCACGAATGACTGTTTCGCTCCGTCTCAACTATTTCCGTTAGCAAAATATCTGTTATCTCCAACTGAACTCATTATTCGCTTATTTTTTTCATTCTGAATAATAACACTATGTTGTGGGTAAGAAAACATTTTTTACAACCCTCCCTTAAAATTTGATACATAACGTTTCAAGACATGGGGGATTCCAAATCTGCAATGTCCGTCCGCCGTCCAGGCCGTTTTGTGCCTTTTTACGTGCTCTAAAAAATCCATTCTTTCACACAAAAAAACCATTTGGTATCTAGTTGTACCCCCCCATCTCGGCAATCCGATGGGACGAAGCTCGTGGTTTTTATGGGCAAAAAGTGGTTAAAAAATTTAACAAAACGCAGTTTAATTGCAAATGCTCCGTGTTTGGTATCGTTTTCAAGGTATTTCTACATCCTGGGTCGAATGGAATGAGTATCAGACGTGTACAACTGCGTATAGTGAAATTACAGTCATTATAGTGAGCCAAATTCCACTAACTGAAAGAACTCGCAGGAACTACAGCGGAAGTCAACGTTTCGTCGTTTGTACTCCCTCCCTCCCGTCTCATAAAAAGTTCCATTGTAGTCAGGTCATGTTTCGTATGGTTTACTAGTATTTTTTGATGCTGAATCGAATGGGATGGGTCTCAGAGCAGTAATACTAGGTCGAGCTGTTCATGAGAATAATAAACCGTTGTGTAATAATTTGCAGAGTTTTTACAGTAGCATTTGTCTCCTCGTTTGTTTTGCAAGGACATGTGAAGTCCAAGCAGGGACCATGCTTACTGGATACAAGCTCTCACATCACATTGGTAGACATATCTGCTGTTTCTCATTCAAGGCTACAACCCACTACTTGCAGAGTACAGGGAATATCAGGGATACCCCTGAATGTTTAATTTCTCTTCCTGGTGCACTCGCTCTGATAGCCCTCACAACAGTGGCCAAATTACCAGGCAAGCCGTTAGCCATTAGAGGGTTGGACGTTCAAAAGCGTCAGAGTGCACTGCTTCATGTAGGGAAAGGAAGAATTACCTTCTCCCCGCAGGTTGACCGTACCCAATGTGACTGGGAGCGTAAACGACAAACGAAATGGAGATTCCTCTTCAAGCTGCAATCCTAGTTCTTCGAAAAGGAGCAATCCCGTCTCTGTGTAGGGTAGGAAGTTCCTTTTGCCATGTTCCAGTTGCAGAGGTCCTTACATGGGACTGCTACTCAGACTGCTATTATGTTATAAAACTGTAGTGATAAATCCTTGAAGTTGAAACGGCACAATAAGATCGGTTATCTTGAGGATATAGCTCAACCATAAGTAATTTGTTAGTTTCCACCATTCGTGATACAGAGCACAAGGGAAATCCTTTTCACAGTGAGAAAGAGGCATCCCGGGAATTTCTCAATACCCAGGCCGAGGGATTTGAACACAAGTCTGGTGTCGCCCAACGTTTACTGCCCTAGTATGATGTTTTTAGCTTCTCTGGCTTCCAAAAACTAGGAGTGAGGAACCTAGCAGAGCATTCTATTTCTATTGGCAACCATAAGCCAATTCGTACTCGTCAGTATAGGACTTCTGTTAAACAGAGAGAAATTATGGCTTCGATTGTGCACCAAGACCTAGCTGACGGAATTATTAGACCAAGCTTCGGAGTATGACAGCCACCATGTTTGCTTGTGCCGAAGCGCACCTTCGTAGATGGCCAAACGCAAATATCCTGAAGAATGGCTGTAGATTTTCGAAAAATTAACAGCTATCGCGCGGAGCTCCGATCCACAATTGCCCGACTTTTTTTCTTTTTTTTTAATGAACCACTGTCTTAACCACTAGACCACGATCGCCCGGTGCCTTTAAAGGGAGTCAGGCGGTACAAAAGCAACTCTCTTCGTAAGTCATCGTTAAAACTACCTCAGGACGTACCAAATCCACAAATATTCCTCATTAAGGGGCACACAACTTAGCTCTGCATACATTCATCGATACTAATCACTCCCATTTCCCTCTCAATTCATATGAACCACAACTGAACATTTACGTTCTGCAATTTATTGAGTTCCTCGCACTTATGCCACGACCGTTATTTAGTGCCCACTCTACAGGTGACTCATGTGACTGTCGAAGTAATTTTTCTGCAGAGTCTAGTGTATCGTGTTTCATAATTATCATAAAAAACTAAATAAGAAATGTTAACAAGTGAAGAGGCAGTGAATGTTTTGAATTTACGAATTTGTTCATAATTATCCTCGGAGAGTAATTAACCGTTAATGGGGCCACTACCACGGCTCTTCTGGTATTTAGTAGAAAACAAACGCTAGAATAGATTTTCTTCGAAAGTGTCGATAATTTATCGTTCTGCTCTCGTCATTTTCCCGTTATTGAGAATTTTATGATATTGTTGCGTCATTTGGAACCGTTCACACGAGTCAAGTGGTTGTCTTGAGTTGTTCTTACTTCTTACTTGCATTACGAGCACGATTGGGTCATGTGGGTACAGGGAGTGGAACGGGGTTTCAGCTCATTGGAGTCGTTCCAGCCGTTAGCCCTTCAGAGTAAAGACGAAGTCGATGGTGAACGAGGAGGGATTGAGGAGGTAACGCAATCGGGTCGCGAGGTTCTTTCTTTTTCAATTCTGGACTCCACTCGACTTCCTTCTATTTTCTCCTTGAACAAAATCCATATAAACTATAATTTACATAGTTAACATAGCCTGTCGTGTCATGACCTTTGAAGCTGAGAGACAACTTTTAGGAGAGAGAGAGAGAGAGAGAGAGAGAGAGAGAGAGAGAGAGAGAGAGAGAGAGAGAGAGAGAGAGAGAGAGAGAGAGAGAGAGAGAGAGGGAGATGACTGTACACTGAGAGTTATTGACTTCGAAGGAGCTGTCTATTGAGAGAGGAATTTAAATTTGAGGGGTGGGAAAATATAGGTGGGAAAGTCCAGGACAAGGGAAATCGCCTTCGCGGTCACTTGGAAATAACTGAGGAGCTGGGCTTTCCACAGGTACAAACAAAAGGGCTTGAGAGTACCGTGCGGATATTCCAGCGGTCAAAGACCCAGCTAATTCAGCCTGCCGAACAACTATACTAATGTTAAGGGCATGATTGGTACGAAATCAATCGTTGGAATTATTATAGGAACGTCTACTGGAACATGTACGCGACTCGGTCGTTCAGTCGTTGATTCTATCTTCACGAGGCTATCGAATGAAGTATGTGTACTGACTGAAGGCCCCATTCCTTCACATTGGCCTCCAACGTGGGACACTTTCGGGGTACTTACAACCGGGTAATATTATTAACTAGGTTTTTTGGGGGAAAAGGAAGCGCTGGGGAAATTTACAGCTGAATGGAAGTTTATATGTCGTTGTTGGGGTGGTAATTTGGAATTGGATCCTTTCATATAATTCACACGGAAAATTCGATGTGGTGAAGGGGAAGGGGGTGTAGTCAGATCCTTAGAGTCTCCCTTAATTCAGAGAAGTAAATCAAAATTAATTCGAGTTGACGTAGGTGCAGGTTTCTGGTTGCTGGGTGCTGCAATATTATAATAATTTAGTCGAGAAAGGATTGCGGCCAACGGGGGAAGGTGAGGGCGATTTGCCTTTTGATGGCGGGGGTGTGGGTGGGGGGGGAGGTGGAAAAGACAACTGAACGAAGGTTGCCGGTGAGGGGTGAGGGAAGAAGCTCTACGTCAAAAGAAGGAGAGGGAGCGAGTAGGCTCCTCTGTTGAGAAGGGAGATGGGAAGTTACACTGGCGGGGGAAAGTGGGGGTTGGTTGGTTGGCGAGGGGTGGTGCCGGGATGGGGGGTGGGGGTTACAGTGCGAAGGAGGAGACTTTCGGGGTCTTATCAGCTGATCGCAGGATCTTGATTTAATTTCAGACAGCGGTGCTGGAGGCGGTTGAGAAAGCGAGAAAGGAAAGGGAGGCGGTGAGGAGGCATCTTGAGATAGTGCGGCTATCTACCGCCCCCACGAGGCGGTGCCCGGACTTATCTGCTCCCACCAGCCCTTGGCTTATCGGGTCAAAACGACGAAGAAGCAACGAGAGAGAGAGAGAGAGAGAGTGTGGGGGCGAATAGCGAGTAGGGGCGGAGGGGTGTAATGGTGGAAAGGAAGGGAGAGGAATATTTGAATATCCAAGGGTCGAGGGTTGAGGGACGGAATAGATTGTAAAGGGTGAAGGGGTGGTAGCGGAGGAGGGAAAGGCTAAGGCTAGTCTCCCAAGATAACTGTAATATACATCACCTCCATAGACCTCCAACCATCTTAGCAGCATCCTCAACCCCCCACCCCCACCACCAACCCTCCAAGAATCCACACTTGTGCCCCTCTGTCTATTCATATTCGTCTAGCGTCGCAATTTTGAAAAGCCCTCCTATCGCAAGGTTCAGTCTCGAAGTATCAGAGGACATTATATACTTAGCGGCGCCACCCTTAATACATTAGAACGTCGTGCATCCGTGTCAATTCCTCCGAACACCGTTCAGACAACCGATAACCGAAAGCAGTCCGCGTTGTATGAAACTGGACGCTGTATATGAATATTGACACGCTGCAAATTATTACACAACGCTTTAGTACTCTTTTGTGACGTATTCTGTTCAATTCAACGTCGAAAAATATTAAGAATATAACATGGCTGTATCAACAATCCAGGGAAAGACCACAATGTTTCTATAGCACCTTCGAGACTCATGTCATTCGATTGAGCATCGAAAAATACTAGTAAACGATACCAAACATGACCTGAATGCATCGCGACGCTAGGCAATTGCCACAAGTGAGACGGGAGGCAGTATGGAAAATGAGCGCAGGCTGTAGAGAAATGATAACTTTCGCTATATGTATTGTCCCGCCAGCTCCTTCGAGTAGTAGAATTTGCCTCACTGTATTTACTGTAATGTCACTGTTTCCCATGCTGTTTGACTCAGCATTGAAAAACATCTAGAAGCGACGTCATTTCAATTTCAGTTTATCAGTTAGACCCCATCCTCTCTTCTACAGAAACCAGCAGAGTTGAGGGGGGTCAGTGGGGGAAGTGCAGATAGAAACTAGCCAGTTGAGAAGGCAGGAGCGTAGACAGTAGGTCAAGGTGGGTAGTGGATTGAAGCAGTAACTTAACTGTGCAGGGTAAATGGCTCAATGGTGTTGGGGAAAAAGGAACGGAATAACATAAGTAGGCGGGTGTGTAGGGAGAGGGGTGTGCAGGCCAACCTGAAGTAGAAGGCAGGGAGCATCAAGCTGGCCCAAGTGGGAACTATAAACGAAGGCCATGTCAATTATGATACAGTCGTCAGCAGTCCTTGGGAGAATGCAGGAGAGCAACCGGTAATCAATATCGGACCGAGCGATTCCCATCTAGAAAGCCATGTAGCGAAGAAAGAATCGACCCACTTGACGTGGCATCCACAAAACGAGCTCTAGTAAGAAGAAAGAGTGCTCGGTAAAGGGTGATTAGGGCAGGAAGATAGGTGAACTCTCTGTCATTTGTTGCAGAAAACCAAGGAACGTATTGTGTGAGTGGAAATCTGAGCCGTATGGTCGATGTAGGTTAGCTAGGCCCTTTACTAATCAGAGGCGGGCGAGGGAGGAGTTGTTGGTAGAGTAATGGAAGGATTTTATTTCACATTGTGCTGGGTTGTGAGAGAGAGAGGCCAACTATGGAAGATCAGTCTGTGAGGCTCTCGAGGTTGCCTTGCACGAGAACACAGTTCACAACCTGAACGCAGATGAAGAAATTGACCTGGCCCATGAAAAAAAAGGGAGCCCAGTGGGACACCAGGTTGTTACAGACGCACTCCTATATATGCAACCAAAAACACCAAGCGAGGACACTGAGAACGGTAGAGTGGTGTAGCGTGTTGAATGCCCTCGACAGCTCAGACATTACAAGATCCGCATGTGAGCCCATATTTATGGCCCGTAGAGCGTACTCCTAGAAAGGCATCAGCTGCAGAGTGGCCAAACACGAAGCCATGCTGGTTGTGAAGTATGTGGACCGAAAACTGGGGCAACAGTAAGTTTCTCCTAGAGTTCGAGGATTGTGGAAAGAGAGCAGATGGAGCGATAATTGCGAACCTCCAACAGGTCACCCTTCTTGAATACAGGTCTGATAAATGACGACCTTCAGGCATTATGGAACAATCCAAACAACACAAAATTGGATACTTAACCTTTGAAAGCATGGGGCATTACAACTGTGCAATGTCCGTCCACCCTCCAGGACATATTTTGAGTTTAACATGTCTACAAACATCCAATTTGGAATCTAGTTATTGTTCCATACATGGCAAATGGATAGGACGAAACTCAGGGTTGTTTCCGGCAAAAAATGATTTACAAAATTAGCCATAAACAAAATTTTGGTCGTTTTATCGTTCCCTAAGCATTTCTCGATGCTGAGTCGAATAGGTCAGGTCTAAGAGGTGTAGAACTCCGGCCAGATGGGAAACAATGAAATAGTGAGGCGAATTCTACTACCTGAATGACCTCGCGGGACAATATAGCGAAAGTTTTCGTTTCTCCGAGGGCCTGAGCTCATTTACTCACTGCCCCTCGTCTCACTTCCCAGTGCTTCGACTCTTCACACCATGCGCATTGCCTAGTGCCATCTAGTAGCTATCAAGGCCATGTTTGGTATCGTTTACTAGTGTTTTTTGATGCTGAATTAAATCGGATGGGTCTCAGAGCTCAGAGGTGAGACAACGTCAAGCTGTGTAAGGGAATAATAAACCATTGCGTAATAATTTGCAGAGTTTTGGTTTATCATTCATTCTGAACGATACACCTACGTTTCTGGTCAAGTAGGAACATGTTTTATAACCCCCCTCCTTATCCTCAGAATTTGACACTTTACGTTTCAAGGCATCGAGATCCCAAATCTGCAATATCCGTCAGCCATAGGCAGTCTAAAAAAATCTGTATTAGCACAAAAATCCTATTTGGTATCTAATTGTGTTCCCACAGCTTGGCAATCCGATGGTAGTTATGGGCAAAACAATTAACAACAATGCAATTTTGGTAGTTTTATCGGAAATACGTCGTATTAGGTAGCGTTTTCTAGATAGTTTTCGATGATTCGTCGAATGGAAAGAGTCTCAGAGGTGTAGGGCTGCGTCTAGTCTTAAAACAGTGAAATTACAGTAATTATAGTGAGCCAAAGCCTATTAATTGAAAGAATTCGCAGGACAAGTAACAGTCCCATCGTCTCACTCCATCAATCAGCCAGCTCGACTCGTGATGCCGTGCCTATTGCATACAGGCGCCTGGAATATGTTATTCTCGTCGTTCCGCTGTAGTCAGGTCATGTTTAGTGTGGTTTACTGGTATTTTGCGATTCTGAATATAATAGGATGGGTCTCAGAGGTATGAGACTACGTCAAGCTGTGCAAGAAAATAATAAATCGTTTTTTTACTATCGGTGTATTGGGTGTATTCCCGTGAAATAAATAAACACGACTTCGCTTTAGTATGGAGCTTTTGAATGACGTCCTTAAAAGCGTAAAAGGAGGAGGTATTTCGACGAAAAGGTAAAGCCGCATTTACATTCAGACAATTTTCTCCCGACGGTGTTCTGAATTCCGTTTTTGGGCTTCAAAGGGCGTGGAACTGGAAGATACGTTAAGGCCCCCTCGTTACTTGGCGAGTTCGATCCCGATCCGAGGGACCTTTCAAACGTCCTTTTCATTCTTATCGAAGTGGCGGACTAATCGCAATTGAACGACAGGGCTTGTGGTATAACATCAGTTAAGATTTCTCATGCCAATTTGCTGTTGATTTACCGCCTCGACCCCAGGGCGCGCGATATCGACCGGGGCTGTCGAGTTGATTAACTTGAATCATCCGCTAGTTCGTTTTGTTTTTTGAACTACCTTTCGTAAGTACGATGGGGGGGGGGAGGGGGGAGCAACCTTTTGGACGACAAGGGGGTAAAAAGGGCAGGGAGGGGAAAACGAGCTTGTGATTATAAATCTTACTACGGAGCGGGGGGAGCCATAAATTGTCCCAAAGAGCTGCATAATGCATCGCGGTCACCGCAGGTGACAATGCATCACTGCACTGTCTGCGGCGGTGGTTCTCCTTTCGACGCTGCCACGAATCCTCTCCATTTCTTGTTGAAAACCCTCCGACCCTTTGCACCAGAGGGATCAATTAATTTACCTACGTGCACATATCTCTGATCTGTAGATCTACTGCCGTCGACGAAAAAAAAAACATCTTGTGCAACGCAACGTTTTCTGCTCAACGTTCCACGCAGAAACTGCTAGTGCTTGACGATTAAGAATTTATTGCGTTGCTCTTACTTATGCCAATATTGCCGCGTAATTTATTGGAATTTTCGACCTGATTTTACTTGCCAAAGGCCAATCGCGACCTCAAATATCTTCTTTTTACTTTCAGACCCCGCTGAGCCCAAAAAACATTATTTGGGTAAACGGTCTGTGTGTGTGTAACGATTTTCAGGGAAAAGGACTGAACGAAATGAGCCCAAACTTGATATCTAGCCCGCAGGTTGCCATAAAACGCCAAAATAAGGGTATGAGCAAAATCCGCCCAAAACGAACTATAGTTATGATAGCGATCAAAACACCAAATATATTATTTCTCGAAAACGACTGTAACGATTTTGATCACATTTTTTGTATAGACAGCACCTAATGAGGTGACGATATCATAAAATTCCCGTTCGTGGGAAAATGACGAGAGTGGCGTAATAAATTACCAAACATTTCGACGAAAATCGAGTTTTAGCGTAATTTTTTCGTTATAAATTCTATTCAGAAAGTGTTACAATCTTCAGAAAAATTGATGTGGTAGTCCAAACCAACCTATACGATGACTTTTTATTAACGCTCATACGATATACAGGGGCTCGTGCACTAATTCCGGAATTTTTGCCACCGCCGTTTCATTTATGACGATTTCTAAACGTTTTTACCCGATAACTTTGAAAAAGTGATTATTATCATTTTCAAAAAAATCGTGTCTACTCCCCCATTAACTCTCTCTGCACTGATTGGTCAATAATGGTCGGGGCAAGAGTACGAGCTGCACAATAAATTCCGGAACTGTAAACGCTACCGCTTTTGTGCCGCTGTGTTATAAGTTAAAAATAAATTGAGTTGGTAGAATAAACGTGAACACAACTTAATTGAGGTAGAGCTGAGGAAAATTGTATGATGCGGCGCACCTGATATTTTTTAAATGTATAAGTCTGTTACAATTAAACATTCTCTCAACGAGTGTCTGTTGGGAGAACTGGGAGACGACTGTCGATCGTGAGACGTTACACGTGGTGTTCCAATGTGTAAATTACCAGTAGGATAGGAATAGGGCCAGGAACGAGGTATAGGACAATGGTTAGGGAGCGGGGATGTTTTGTGTGGTGGAAATGGTTCGGCGAGAGGGTTCTTAATGATAGGGAAGAGGTTAGGTTGCGGGAAATGTGCGCAGGGTCTCAGGCGGAGGTGTTTAGGTTATGTGTTTGTGTTTTATGTTAGTGTCTGGTTTTGAGTGGGTGGTACCAGGGATGGTTGAATATCAAGTAGATCATCCATGGACGGCCAGTGTGAATGTATTTAATGGCAGAATGTATATATGAGTGAAGGATCCATGGGGGATGAATATTGAGTAGTCCACCCCTGGACCATCGAAAAAATGTGTGAGTGTGTATGTAGGTTAGTAGTGGTAGGCTAGAGTGAGACGGGTGGGTCGCGGTCGAGGGCGGCCGAATATCAAGTAGTTCGCCCTCGGCTCGTCAGATTGGGGATTGCAGTTCAGGCTGGGACTAAAGACCTACTAAAGACCTTCTCCATGGGATGTACGCGGCAAGCCCAATCCCCGGAACTGGTAGAACGCCTCTTGGCAATTCCGGCACTCAGGACGTGGTAGGGAGTCTCCTCGTCCGTGCCACACCACCTGCATCGCGGGGTGCGCCTGCCACCCATTCAGGTCCGTAGGCTGCTCAACGTGCAGTCAAATAGAATGGGTACCACAGGGGCTTCGGTACGCATCCAGCAGCGTGGAGCCTTTAAGGTGTAACGCTGTTGGTCATGAAGCCATGGGTTTGGCCTCGTGGGTACTGTGGTTTCGTTGGGAATTCCCCCCCGGAGAGTTGTCTGGTGCTGACAGGAGAGGGGTGTAGGCTACGTAGCTAGGTACCCTCCCCAACCCCACGGGCATACGACCAGGGCACATCTACCAATGTCGATCGTGAGAACTAGTAGATGACTGAGTGTTGGAAAGAGCGGTGCATTGTGAAGAGGAAATGGTTAGGGAGAGGGGATGTTTTGAATGGTGAAAATGGTTCAGCGAGAGGGTTCTCAATGATAGGGAAGAGGTTAGGTTGCGGGGAAATGTGCCCAGGGCCTCAGGCGGAGGTGTATAGGTTATGTGTTTGTGTTTTGTTTAGTGTCTGGTTTTGAGTAGGTGGTACCAGGGATGGTTGAATATCAAGTGAATGTGTTTGTACGGGTGTGAATGTATTTAATGACGGAATGTATATATGAGTGAGTGTGTTGTGAAGGATCCATGGGGGATGGATATCGAGTAGTCTGCTCCTGGACCAATGGAAAAATGTGTGAATGTATTTATTTTGTGAGTGTGTATGTAGGTTAGTAGTGGTAGGCTAGAGGGAGATGGGTGGGTCACGGTCGAGGGCGGCCGAATATCAAGTAGTCCACCCTCGGCTCGTCGGATTGGTGATCGCAGTTCAGGCTGGGACTAAAGACGGCCTGACACCCTTCCCCATGGGATGTACGGAGGCAAGCCCAATCCCCGGAACGCCCATGGAGATAAAGCGCAGGTGCCAGTAGAACGCCTCTTGGCAATTCCGGCACCGGGGCCTGCCACCCATTCAGGTCCGTAGGCTGCGCAACGTGCAGTCAAATAGAATGGGTACCACAGGGGCTTCTGAACGCGGCCAGCAGCGTGGAGCCTTTAAGGTGTAACGCTGTTGGTCATGAAGCCATGGGTTTGGCCTCGTGGGTACTGTGGTTTCGTTGGGAATTCCCCCCCGGAGAGTTGTCTGTGCTGGCAGGATAGGGGTGTAGGCTACGTAGCTAGCTTGACGTGCAGTCATATAGAATCAGTACCACGGGGGCTTCTGAACGGAGCCTTTAAGGCGTGACGCTGTCAGTCGTGAAGCAGGCCTTGTGGGGACTGTGATTTCGTTGTTAATCCCCCCCGGAGAGTTGTCTGGTGCTGACAGGAGAGGGGTGTAGGCTACGTAGCTAGGTACCCTCCCCAACCCCACGGGCATATGACCAGGGCACATCTACCAATGTTGATCGTGAGAACTAGTAGATGACTGAGTGTTGTAAAGAGTGGTGTGTTGTGAAGAGGAATGTAAATTGAGGAGTGGGAAAAGGATATTTTGGGAAGTCCTGAAAAATGGGAAATCTGTTGCCACTTGGAAATGACTGAAGAGCTTGACTTTCCCGCAGCTTCCAAAACTAAGGGGCTTGAGGTCAGAAAGGTGCAGGACAATAACAATGAAATCCGTTAAGGCAGTGATTCCCAAACTTATTCCACCTATCGGCCCCTTTCTACAAAGAATACCCAGCGCCAAAATTATATCCCTTAGAGCAATTAATAAGGGATATAATTATTATTGTATCTGTGAGAAGAGGAATTAACGAGTAAGAAACCAATTTTGATGGAGCAATATTTTAATAAATCATAGTAACATATAGTAAAAAAAGTTGTAAAATTTACATTTCTCTTTCTTTTATGCTTTCACTGCCCCCCTGGTTTCCAGCAGCATCCAATCACGGCGTTAGGGCTAGAGGGGACGTTCATACATTAAGAACCCAACTAAGTCGGCGAAACTAACGAGCTAATGGGTTGGCAAAGAAGGGATTGGCGCAGATCCTTGTCAGCCCTTTGTGGCTCTTTGTAGAAGCCACCTACGTAGAGAGGTTGGCAAATGGGAGGATAGGTGCAGGGCTGCCCATTGGCTGACAGTCAAAACTCTTTATCCCACTCTCCAGAGGGAGGTCCAAGGAGGTGCTTGCACTGGGGAGGAATGATGTGTGGGTCATATGTGGCGTGTTCGCAGGTCACTGACCTCTGTGGTACCACCTTGCAAATATGGGCAAGTGCGAGGTACAGGTATGCAGGTTCTACGAGGTGCATGTGTTGCGCGTATGCAATGGACTCGCGGCATCCCGCCGTCGTGTGTTTCAGAGGCCCTTTCTTCAGCCAGAAGAGGTGGCAAATGCAGAACTTGCTGATGTCCTCCGCATTGTGCATGGGTGGTGAGGGCGTGTAGGTGACGTCACACCAAGTGAGACCAGTGCTGTGGAGCCTGGGGGTGGTGCAGGGGGGCCATGATCTGAGGATCATGGAAGCCCTTACGATAGGCCTGTTTGTGGCTGCAGTGAGGGTATCGTCTGCATCCACCGTTTATTTATTTAAAAAATAAAAAGGTTGACCTGCGTGGAACAGTGTTTTTCGAACTCAATAGGCCTTGAAACGTTAAGATCCAAAAAGAGCGCAACTTTCCTTTCTATTTCGTAGAGCCACCGAAAGTAAAAATCACGTCAGTTTCATCGATCAATGAAGGTCGTCGCACGAATAGCAGCAGCCCAATAATTCAAATTTAACAAAGAGACGTTTAAATGTTAGCTGATTGGCGGAATTAGTTCTTTTTCAGGGAGTTTGGGCAAGACGGGGTGCAATGAGCTTCGGGAGATCGGTCGATTTTGCTCGGTTTCTGCTGGGTGTTGTCGTCTGCCGCTTACCGTTAGCCAGAACTTATTCAATTTGAATCATCGTCAGACACGACTCGCGTCCGGCGCTAGAAAAGCCCCCTTCTTTCGACTCCTGAAACGTAAAGCCGCGCGATATCCTATTAATTGGAATTCCCTAGTTGCGTATCGAAAATGGTATTTCCGACTGACGGGGGCCTCGTGTAACCAAGTTGGGGATAACGCAACGCCCGTCTCATCAGACCCAAAGGTCTGCGCCGGAGTACGACGAGAGGAATGTTTAATTTATTTGATCCCTTACATTTTATAAAAGGTTGAGCCCCGTCACTAGGAATCGCTATCGGAGCTCTCGGTGGCTCTCAACCTTTTAAGACATTTCCCAAGACATATTATCAAAGTTCATTATTCATTCTGACCACCAGGACGCGTGGAGATTAATTCTCCGCTAAAGGAAACCGATAGTCTCGAAAAACCTTCAGCCTTGTCGTTCGCTCTTTCACAATAAACGTCGATTTTAGAAATCGAACGAAAATTGAAACGAGCGAAACACTTCGTTTTGAACGATATTCGATAGACTCATAAATCTGACAACTTTCATTCGTTCAGTCCCACGCGAGCACGCCTTACGTACTCGTTTGACCTATTTTTGTTACTTTCGGCTACATACAAGCGAACCTGTCAAAATAATGTGGGTTTTGATATTAACGTTTTGGGGCTCCCTGAATCCACAAAGCCTCGTACGTATCACTTGATTTACCCCCAACTGGAGAACGCCTGCCTGGTGACTGAGTTCTAGCACGATGGTACCTGTTCGACGCAAAGTGCCGAATCAGTCCAGGGTTTTTGACCCCGGACTTCCTCAGTCATTGTCTCCTTTCATTTCGATACCTGCCCCTCGTACCTGCGGATATTCCACCGCTGCGGCTGCAGATATTTCTAACTGCCGTGGATTCCCCTGACGTGGGTTTTCCTTTCTTTATTTTTCCTCTCCTCAATTTCGACTCCTCTCCACAAGCGGGTATATGCCATAATTCTTTATTCAGCTACGAACTATAGCAGAAGTCATTCATCTCCCTGTGCCAGGCCCCGTCTCGTCTCTCGTTCCAATAGTTTCCCGCCAGTTTGCGCATATTCCAAATCCCCTTGTGTCGCCCTTTTTTTACTTTCCTTGGCTCTACGAAGTAGAAAGGAAAGTTATGTAATCGGCTGAATAAACATTTTTGAGATTTCTTCAGATCTTTACGTTTCAGACCCCCCTGAGTCCGAAAAACACTATTTGGGAAAATGGTCTGTGTGTCTGTGAACGATTTTTAGAGAAAACGACCGTAACAAATCAGCTCAAACTTCATATCTCGCCCGCTAGTCACCATGGGACGCCAAAATAAGGGTATGAGCAAAACCCACCGAAAGTTAACTATAGTTATCATAGTGATCAAAACACCAAATATTTTTTTTCTCAAAAACGGCTCTGATGATTTTGATTAAATTTTTTTATATTGATAGCTCCCAATAAGGCAACAATACCATAAAATTCCCATCTATGGGAAAATGACGAGAGCAGCACAATAAATTACTAAAACTTTCGACGTAATCGATTTTAGAGCGGTTTTTAGAGAAAACGACCGAGCCAAAACTCCTCAAATTTGATATCCTGCCTACAGGTTACTATGTGACGCAAAAATAAGGGTATGAACAAAATCCACCGAAAGTTAACTATAATTAGCATAGTGATTAAAACACCAAATTTTTTTCTCCAAAACGGCTCTAACGATTTTGATTAAATTTTTTATATTGATATCTTTTGATAAGGCAATTATACCATAAAATTCCCATTTGTAGGAAAATGACGAGAGCAGCACAATAAATTATCAAAATTTTCGACGAAAAGCGTTTTTAGCGCGGTTTTTTTCTTATAAACTCCGCTGGAATGTTAGTAGAAAGTTAAAGAAAATTGGTATTGTAGTCCACTTCAATACCTAGAGGGTGAGGTGTTTAAAACCGCTCATGAGATACATGGGGGTCACTCCAGAAATTCCTGAATTTCAACTACCGCTGTTTCGCTTACTACCAGTTCTAACAGTTATTACCCAATAACTCTGCAAAAGTAATTACTATCCTTCTTCAAAAAATTTGTGTTTACAGCCTCATTAATTATCTGTGTACCAATTGCTCAATAATGGTTCTGGAATGAGTACGAGCAGCACAATAAATTCCGGAACTGTAAGCGCTACCGCTTTCTGCTGCCGTAAAACGTTGTTTGACCAAGTTCAAATTAACAGAGTGATAAATGAATTGATTGAATAGAATTAGCCATGTACACAAGTGAATTGACGTAGAGCTAAGGAAAGTTGTGTGTTGCAACGCACCAGATATTTTACACAAACTCTGCTCACTTCATTGCACACAATACAGTCCTCCTCATGCTCACCGAGTTCTTTTATTTTCGATCTTCAACTCTCGCCCTCTCGTGCGCTCAACAGTATTCGAACAACAAAACATGTGTAAAATTTGCGAAATTATTCGCTAGTTCGGCAATTTGCGGTTGGTTGAGCTCGAGAATGGGGAATCTCTTGAAAAGGCATGCGAATCAGCTCATGAAAACCAATTTGACTGCAGATACGTCGCGGCGTGGGTCTGCGGCCATACACAACCATCAATTGGCACCTTCAACACTACTTCTAGCTACTGCATCCACTCGTCAAGACGGAGTAAGACAGTTAGCAGCAACCCAATGAAGTCAGGAACTCAAACTACAGTCGTTTCGTTGACTAACTTTTCTCGTAGTTTTTACTCTCTACAACAATGAACAAGAGCCTTTCTAAAAATTACGCAGAATAGTCCAACGAATCACCTGGGCATAGGTAGGAGCGATGCATTAAATTCCGCAACGTTAAGTGTTTGAACTTGCTATCATTTTCACCACCATCTTGCATTCATGCTGTTATCCCATTTCTCGTCTTCGTCACCAACACTACAACCCTACACTATCCACCGACGACCTAATCGATTTACATCCCATTATCATATCAACTATTATCAAAATTGTTATCACCATCATCCATCGAACGAACTTTTGAACATCACCGTTTTCTTTTAATTTGAACTTTTCGCGCATTTTTCTTTTCGTGCCTATTGGTGTTATCCGTGGTCGTCATTGATTCGTATCAAATATTCTCAGCAGAATCATCTTCTAACGAATACATCTGAAGTCGATATCATCACAGAACATAGTGGAACCGAAGTTAACCTTTCATTTGTTTATTCTTCAGAATTATCGTTTTTAATGAAGTGAGTGTTTTAATTGGTTGATTCAAAGAATCGTCCAAGACTCCAGTTTCTCGTTGAGAAACGTCGAGTTGCGTTCTATCAGTTCCACATGAGCTGAATGAGTTGCTAGAGCAATTGGTATCATTGAATGTACGAGAGGCTATGGACACCTGTGGGCTCTATTATAATGTTGCTTCTTCCCGTTTCGCTCAACACAGATATTAAAAGGTGTTCGCCTTGATTTGATGTTGTGCTTCGCGTATTGTTGTTCGTGAACTATATATATTACTGAGGCCCACCTGAAAGGCGAAACCCTGGGGATGTTCATTATTTATACGTCGCTAGGGTGAAGAGAGAGAGAGAGAGAGAGACGAGAGACGACCGTCGATTGTGAGGACGACTGAGTGTTGGAAAGAGCGGTATGTAAGGGAGAGGAATGTAAATAAGGGGGTGGGAAAAGGATCTTTAGGGAAGTCAAGAAAAAGGGGAAATCCGTTGTCACTTGGAAATAACTGAAGAGTCGGACTTTCCTGCACCTACCAAACAAAAGAGCTTGAGGTTAGAAGGGGGAAGGACAATGACAATGAGTTCTGTTAGGGCAAATGTGGACGAGTATTTCACAGTATGTAGGGGTTACTCCAGAAATTCCGGAATTCCGCCATTTCCACACTGTTTTTACCCCATAATTAGAAGCCAATAACACGATCCGTCTCAGAAAAATCAAGTTGGCAATAACAAGAATCTCCCACACGCTGATTACTCTACAATGGTCGCGGCGTGGGTGCCACTCAATAAAATTTGGTACATCGAGTAAAATCCCATTTTGGTTTATTATTAATTTTGAATAATAACCCTATGTTTTCGGTCAGGAAAATGTTTTTACAACTGAAGTTAACGTACCTGTTAGGTGAGTCCGTCTCCTATTGCTGGTGAGATACTGTGGGAGAGCAGTTTCGATGTAAAGACATCATTGTCTGTCTGTACTAGAGTCAGTCAGTTGGTCGTGGTCTTTATATACGAAGAGAAAGGTAAATGAGATGGTGGAGCGTCGTGGGAGGGGGGGGGAGAAGAAAGGAGGTCATGCACCTCTGGGGAAACCCACTAGAGGAGAAGGGAAAGGAATGTCCTAAATAGTCTGTCAATTGTCGATTTTTACAACCCCCCCATCTCAAAATTCTATACTTAACGTTTCAAGACATTGGGATTACAAATCTGTAATGTCCGTCCACTGTCGGGGCCGTTTTGTGCCTTTAACATGGTCTAAAAAATTTTTTCTACCGTAAGAAAATCCCATCGGACAAAACCCATGATTGTTATGGGCAAAAAATGGTTTTAAAAAATTAACAAAGACGCAATTTTGGCAGTTTTATCTCAAATACGCCATGTTTGGTATCGTTTTTAAAGTATTTTTAGATCTTGGGTCGAATGGAATGATTATCAGACGTGTACAATTGCGTATAGTGAAATTACAGTAATTATAGTGACCCAAGGTCTTCTAATTGAAAGAACTCGCGGGACAATGCACCGTAACTAATCGTCGTCCTCCCTCCCTCCCGTCTCATTAAAACCACCCGCCAGCTCTACTCGCCTCGTCGTGCCAATTGCCTACGAGCGCCTGGAATATTTAGTTTTCGTCGTTTCGTTGTACTCAGGTCGTGTTTGGTGTGGTTTACTGGTATTTTTCGATGCTGATTCGAATGGGATGGGTCTCGGAGCTGTGCAAGAGCCCCAATTGTGTAATAATTTGCAGCGTTGTATTAGTTGCCCTAGTGTTCTAAATCGCTGACTGCACGTGAGGCGGAGGGAAGCTCTGTTGACGCTGTTAAGAGGACCTTCCAAGTTCAAGACTTGAAATAACATTGTGCTTAGTTGAAACCGGCCGTTGGACGACTGGCCCGGCGTGGGTCGTTATCTGCCGATTTTAAAGCGCCCCGGGGCGCATTTTTCTTTTTTGAAGGTGGGAGGGGGGCTCATATTTGCAATCTAACGTTTGCAATCTTCCAAGACCCCGTTTCGTACTCCTGTAACGCGCGGCGTAGTCAAGTTTCTCGAGACAAGCGTTGATAACGGGAAATAACGAAAAAAAAAGCAAAAAATACTCGTAATTGACGGTGTAAGTGCCCACTGGGGTCACGTTTGACTGTCCTAGGAATGATTAGGCAAATATTGTGAAAACGGAATATTTTATCGTTATTGTTGTCATTTGCGCTTCGTACGCTAATTAAACGTCGGCCTTGAGCCGATATCCGGGCGATAACTTCGAATGAAAGTTAAAATAATCGAACGAACGAGTGAAGGTTTTTTTTACTACTTTTTTTATTTGGTCGGATATCATTTCAATAACTAGCCGACAGCTTTTTTGTGTTTTTGTGTGCCGTAGTACTTTCAGTTGAAAATAAAGGCACGAGCAAAATCCGCTCATTACTAACTAGTGATCGAAATACCAAATATTTATTTGATTAAATTTTTTGTACGGGCAGTTCCAAATAACACGATAATGCCGTAGAATTCTCAACCGTGAGAAAATGACGAGAGGCGCGCAATAAATGATCAAACATGTCGAAAAACTCGAGTTTTGCGCAGTTGTTTCCTTATAAATCCCGCTAACACTCTAATACGCCATACGATATAGTCGAATACGCTACCTACACCATGAGGATTTAAGAACGTTCACAAAGTAATCAGGAGCAACCCTAGAAATATGGACGCCTGGCTATAGTCAGGGACTTCGAGACCTTTAAGGAGCATGATCACGGACGCAATTGTGCCCATGTGTGAACTCGAGGGGAAATATAATGTTCAGCCATTGGGAGGTCCATGGAACAGCGTGAGTCGCCAGTTTCGGCCTCCCAATGGCTTCAACATCTTCACAGATGGATCGAAAACTCCGGAGTGAACAGGATCTGGGGTGTGGATAAGTGGCTCTGGAAGGAGTGGACGTACATTGCCCTAGGCTCCACTCCATCGGTTTTTCAAGCAGGGATTTATGCTATTATCGCCGGGGCAATCCTAATGCAACAACAGTCCTAAGGCTGTAGCAACAGAACGATGAACATATTGACCAATAGTCAAGCGTCGTGCAAGGCGCTGATGTACAACTGCAGTCGTCAAAACTGGTGCGAGAGTGCAGGATGTGGCTTAACTCCTTAGCAAGTACGAATAGAGTTGATGTGTATTGTATTCCAGGGCACAAGGGAATCATTGGAAATGAGAGGGCGGACCATCTGGCCAGACGTGGTTCGTCTACAGTACCTATTGGGCCACCTCCCCATTGTGGGATTTCTTTGTTACTATTCAAGAGGACTGTGAGAGAACACGCCAGAAGACTGCATCAGACAATCTAGAACGCTGCAGGAGTAAGACACTCCAAGCGCTTTGTCCCAGAGCAATCAAGTGAGAAAAGACACACCCTTCTGAGGGTGGAGAGGAAGGATTTAAGGCAGATTGTTGCGATCATCACGGGGCACTGCCGAATGAACAAACACATGCATGTTATGGGTATAGTCGACACCCCTCGATGCAGTTGGTGTGGCACAGACGAGGAGACTTCCTACCACATCCTGGCCCAGCGCCGGAGACTTGAGAGGGAGCGACTTTTGGTCTTTGGCACCACTTCTCCCAGGATGGATACCAACGAGGACTCTTTCAGGAACTACCTGGCGTTCCTCAGAAAGCTAGGCATCGACCTGTAAAACATTAGGACTGGCACAATAGGCCATCTGGTCGCGGTGAACACCCCACCACTGGGACAGTCAGAAGACTATATATAACCCAAGAAATTCTTAACTCCGCATCTATACGTCTATAGTGGTCGTGACATAAGTAGGAGCAACTCAGACCATCGTGTTCTGTACCTATATGGCCAGTTCCTCACTGTTGGACTTATTCTTCACTTGTCGAGAGGATGCCAATGCCAGATGGTGGTGATTTGTGGCAACCACGCGTGAACTTCGGAAACATACGAGTAGTAGATGCAACGCATACAGAAACACCGGGGTACACGATAAAAGCCGACCCTATTTTTGTAACTTTTGTACATAAATATACGTTAATGGCGTGATGGAACACACTGTTTTTCTAAAACTGTTGGTTATGCACTTAGCTCAGTACAAAGCGATACCAGTGATAATTGACCTTGAAGCTGAAGGTCTACATTCCTGCAATATTTAAAATATGGAGGGGGCGTGCTAGGCGTTGATGCAATTGTACCGACTGACTCCCATTAAAGGCACCGGGTGATCTTAGTCTAACGGTTAAAGACGATGGTTCATAATCCCGATCGGAGGAGCTCGTGGTCGCTGTAATTTTTGCCTGAGTCAGCGGCTCCCCAAACATTTCCAAATCCCCCCCTCATGGTCTGGCGAAGCCTTCTTGGAACAGATGATTGGGGCGGTGGAGGTTGTGCGTGGTAAATGTAGACATGAAAAGGCCGCGGGGGTTTCCAGTGAAAAGTCGTTATAGATGGTCAAGTTGCGAACAAATGCATGTGTGTGGATGATATGCTTATGCTGGGTTGCATTTTGATTGCGACGGTGAACACGTGCCCCAGATAGCGATTGCGAAAGTCCATATTGGTCAGATACGTGAAGCGTACTTTATTGCGCAGGGAAGAAGTGGGATTTTGCAGAAGAGACTGTAATTTGAACATGCGGGACCATAATCGATGGAGCAGTACAGAAATACGGTCCTCGATCGTAAGATGTTCTATGTAGAATCACTCCTAGATGTCGAACTGATCGTGGATTTGACATGGTGTCACGTGAGTGGAGCTTCTGTAAAATGCACAAAACGCCGTTTATAGGTGAAGGTCATGGCATATGATTTCAGAGGGTTAATCACTATTTTCCATTTTGTACACCACCCCCAAAGTATTTCTATTTAGGATAGCAGGATTCTCGCCACAGGAATAGCATCCGGCCCAGAAACAGAATATGTCACCTGCGTACATCCTAGAAAAATCGGGTGCTTGAAGCAGAGGTCGTGACAGTCGAATAAGTACAAATATGGAGCCAGAACTGAACCCTGGGGAACTCCTGCGAGTATTCGCCGTTTTGTGGATCTTCCACTTTGAACGTTAACTCCATAAGTTCTCCCTTCCAGATAACATTTCAAGAGAACATACATGTTGTTAGGAAGGAATGGTATGAGGCTGGCCAGCGAAAGCCAATCCAAAGCTTGCTCTGAAAAAAAAAAAAAATGCTGCACAGCCCGCATGTCGCTGATGATATGTAGTTAGTGATGCGTTGTAGTTGTGCGTTGTATTATATGGCTAGCGTAAATCATGTAATTAGGGAGGAGGAGGCGTTCAACAATTTTAGCCAGGATGAAAAGAAAGCTGATTGGCCAGTAAGATGTTAACTGATCTTCAGGTTTTTCTGGTTTCGGAATCATAGTAACTGTATCACGCTTTCTGCAGGAAGTACCCAATACTACAGGTGTGTGTATGCGTTGTACCCCCTGACTCGCTTTAAAGGCACCGGGCAATCGTGGTCTAGTGGTTAAGACAATTGTTCATACTTCTCGACATAAAGTCGAGGATTGTGGATCGGAGCTCCGGCGCGATTGCCGTAATTTTGCCTGAAGATCCCCAAACGTCTCGAAACCCCCCTTGTAACATTGGTGGCAGCGGTGGGACAAGGTGCTAGGTAATCTACTAAAGGTCGTGGTGGGAGGGTGGAGCAATCATAATGTGGGCTACCAAAAGCCTCCCTAGCTACTCGTAGGTGCTCATTTCCTGTCCCAGAAGCTTGGAGGAGTGTAGGTGCAAAAGTGGCAGTTACTCTGTGGCGTTCTGGAAGGGATGTGTCCTCAGCAGGTGGAGCAGGAGGTACTAAGAAAGGGTTGGGAGGCTGATGCGTGGGCAAAGATCGCATAGCACTAGCTAAGTCAGTCACTGACTGATTCAAAAGGGCTATCACCCAACCGATCTAGGCGATTGCAAAGCTGTTGGGAATCAGAAGACATTCCATGAATACACCCAACAAGCTCACTGTGCTGCCACTGCATCAGCATCATAGCTCCCAGGAACTCGTTAAACTTGGAATTTAACTGTACTACATCACTGCTCACTCTGTTCACTGAGGACGCGACTCTTACTGTCGCTTTGTCCACAGCTGCCGTAACTGCGATGGCTTGTGGCTCGGACAGGTACATTCTCTTGTAGAGCATCTCTGATCACTCTGGAGTCGTTTAAGATACTGGTTCGACTCCAAAAACTGATCAGCTATGTCCTGGTGTTTATTGTGTGGTTTTTTTGTTTTATTGTCTCTGAGCCAGATGCACACTGGAATCTAGTGAGAGGGGGGGTGGCTGACAAACTGTAGTAATTACGGTGGTCGTCGAAAGTGGTGTCGTCTACTGGGGCTGGTGGCAAGGGTGATGATGGCTGTGAGCAACTGTGCTCTGTGCCGCTGCTGCTAAGCAGTTTTCCCTTGACTGCGTGCACCAGTCATCAGTTTGCACCAGTCAGCAGTTTGCAGCTGCGCCACAGCCTCCAGTAGGTGGTCCCGAATGTCCTCATTCGACTAGGAACCCTCTAAACATGCGACCCGTTTATATAAATGCCACAGCCGTCGCACGTCCTCTTGCGTCCACGTGCCCTGTATGCTCCTCACATAGTCGCTCAACGCTGTGGCCTTTTGGGTACACGTGTCGAGCTCCTGCTGCGTAGGGAGCGCCCGAATTTGCTCCTTTAAAGGAGCCACACCATCCCGAATAGCAGCCGTCAATCTTCGCGTGGGGCGCGAGGCGCAAAGGAGAGGCGTTGAGTAACAGAAGCCGAACCAGTAGGTGCTTTGCGAGACGAAGATTTGCTTATTATGTTTGGAGAGAAAAAGATGGCCGGCGAGGGAAAAACGGTGGCATCTTGTTTCTCCAAGGAAGGAGAATCCATGTTATGAGGGGTGAATCTTTTTTCAAGCTTGTCAGCAAAAGCATTCGCCTTTTCAGTAGGTAGCGGTATCCAGTCCGAGCCTTGCTTCAGTTATGGGATACGTTTGTAAGGTTTGGTACTTTGGAGGGCGTTTACGAGTTTATTGAAAAGCAATTTATCGCTTGGATTGCGCAATCGCCTTGCCATCCGACACGTTACTCATCCCGAATGTTACTCCCATTGCTCACTCTCAACTATCTACGAGCAGCTCGATTTCAAATTTATATCTTCCCGCCAAACGTCGCCCTTTAGTTTCGACGTCATTTGAAAATTGCCGTCTGAGAACTTGACGTAGAACGGAAGAGAAGGGAACTAAACAAAGCACTTTATTAGAACCACCCGATAGCGGCTACACTCTCTTGGTCCCTTGTCGAAACTAAGGACTTGTTGTAAGTACCTTTCCTCCCATCCAGTTAAGAACCCCCGCCCAAGACCTTCTTGACAGTTAAGAAGAAGAAGGGTCAGGAGGGTGCGGCGAAGGGCGAACCTGGAGGGACAGACCATCAGATCAAAGCTCCCATCGCCCCACGACTAGGTGGCTAATGATCACACAGTCATGCTTTCGTGGGATTAGCGATGTCAACTCCCCCTCCTCCTCCCCCCCTACTTCGCCGCTAAACTCAATCTTTCCCACTCCTCACTATTCTTGTCGACAACTTTCCACGGAAAGGGTTCAAGTTGAAACATCAATACTTCAGCGACTACCAAATAAATCAAATTTATTTATGTTATAAGCCGTTTAGATAATATATGGGGCGACGCATGACACAACTTTCCTCCACTCAGTTCATACGAACTTGGTGGTTTAAGAATGTATTAAGTTGTCGCTAAATACCTCATACCACCTTTATTCACTGGATACGTCATTCGTAACTGTCAATTCGATTTTTGTTTGTTTGTACGGTTTTTGCTTACTCGCTACGAAAAAATTAGTTGGCATATTGGAATTTCGTAGGGTTTTATGATAATTTGTTGTTAAACTACCATTGTGTAGGTTAATGGAGGCATTACGATTTGCGTAATAACGCCAGTATTATATGGTGGCGATTTATGTGGAAAAAACTCAGAAAATTATTACGCAACGGTTTATTATTATCTTGCACAGCTTGACGTAATCTCACGCCTCCAAGGTTCATCTCATACGATTCAGCATCGAAAAATACCAGTAATCGATACGAAACATGACCTGAGGGCTGCGGAATTGACAGTTCATAGGTGACACTAGGCACAGTGTAGTGAGTCGAACTGATGGGTGGTTGGAGTGAGACGGGAGACAGTGCGGGTAATGAGGGTCAGGAAGAAACGATAACCCTTGCAGTATTGCCCCGCGAGTTTCTTCAATTAGTGGAATTTGCCTCAGTATATTTACTGTGATTTCACCGTTTTGATCTGGGCTGTGTAGTACACCTCTGAAACGTGCCCTATTCAATACAACATAGAAAAATAAATAGGAAACGATACCAAATACGACGTAGTGGCAATAACCACGCGATCTAACAAACTAACTCTTTCGCACAAATATTCCATTATGGATGTAGCCGTGCCCACCTACTCAGCAACCCAATCAGACAAAAACCATGGTCGTTATGCAGAAAAGTGGTCAACCAGATACGTAATTTTGAAGTCCTCTGTAGCAGGAACAGTCTCTCAAGGTCAGGACACACGACTAGAGCCAGTAAAATTCTGCAAGTCTTTCTTTTTAGTCACCGCAATTCCGCTGCCTCAGTAGAACCCTTTAGAAAATCCTGGTCAGGTTTTTCCAAGGTCGTTTGGCACTCAACTACTGGAAAATCCAGACTTCCCACATTACCTCCTACTGACCGCACAGGGCGGCCTTTGTCCCCACTCAATCTAGGAGTATGTTTCTTTCTCTTCATCCCCACAGATTTTGCCGCGGCAATGGTCTCTCATACTGCGCAATACTTTGAACTCCTCCTCTATCATGCATATTTGGTCATTCGGTTTATAATTAATGATTTACAATGTGATTGGTCGAAACTCATGGTTGTTATGGGCAAGAAGCCGTTTTAAAAATAAGCCAAAAACAAAATTCTGGTAGTTTTATAGAAAAAACGTAGTATTTGGTATCGTTTCCTAGATACTTCTCGATAGATAGTGGGCAGGAGGTGTAGGAGTGAAAAAAACCCCTGGACCATAATTCGAAAGTTGTCGTTTCACTCTGTCCTAGGCCTGCATTTCCCGTACTGCCTCCCGTCTCACTCCCGCCACATAGTGCTACTTGCCTAGCGTCATTTTTCGTCGTTTCGTTGGAGTTAGGTCATGTTTCGTGTCGTTTACTGGTATTTTTTGAAGCTGAATCGAATGGCGTGAATCTTGGAGGTGTGAGACTATGTCAAGCTGGATAACACGCCGCCCTACAGAATAATAAACTGCCGTGTAATAATTTGCGCCGTTTTTACTTTCCTTGTCTCTACGAAGCACAAAGGAAAGTTATGTGGTCGACGGGAAAAACAAGTTTTGAGTTCTCTTCAGATATTTACGTTTCAGACCCCACTCCAAAATACACCATTAGGGAAAACGATCTGTGTGTGTGTGCGTGTGTGAACGCAATCAAGAGAAAACAGAACCAAATCAACTCAAACTCGATATCTAGCGCGCAGGTCACCATGGGATGCCAAAATAAGGGTATGGGAGAAATACAACCAAAACTAACTATAGTTATCATAGTGATCAAAACATCTTTTTTTTTCTCGAAAGCTGCTCTAACAATTTTAGATAAATTTTGTATATGAATGCCTCTCAATAAGTCAACAATGCCATAAAATGCTCATACGTGGAAAAATGACGAGAGCAGCACAATAAATTACCGATAATTTTAGCGCAGTTTTTTTCTTATGCTTTCGCTCTAGTGTTATTCGAATCTCCAGAAAAAATGCAGGTGGTAGTCCAATTAAATACCTATACTATGAGTTTTTAATAACGCTCATAAAATATACAGGTGCTGCTCCATAAATTGCGAAATTTCAACCACCGCTACTTCACTTACTACCATTTCTAATCGTTTTTACTCGATAACTGTGGAAACGTGACAATTGTCTTACTAAAAAAAAATCGTGTTTAAAGCCTCATTAATTATCTATGTACCAATTGCTCAATAACGGTCAGGGCGTCAGTATGAGCAGCATAATAAATTCCGGAACGTAAGCGCTACCGCTTTCTGCCGCCGTACAGTGGTGTTTCAAATGAATTGAGTTAGTAGGAAAGTTGTGTGATGCGTCGCACATGATATTTTCACCATGCAAGCTGCAGTTAGTTTGGAATTGATACTCATTTGGCGTTCCATGGTAATTTTTCGACTGAATATCTGTTCTGGTGGCGTTCCCAGACTTTCAAATGCTTTTAGAACGTGAGGGTCTTCAAAATATTCTACATCCGCTACTGAACTCCACTTCATCTTGAAATATCAATGCTCGCGGTGCCAGATAATGTAAATTAGGCAAAATAGGTTGTTAGGAGTAGTTGTGACTCAAGCCCGCCCGCAGAACTCGTTGTTTGTTACTATTGCGTGCACGGTTGCGTTCAAAAGTAATTGCCGTTTGATGAAGTGTGTAGCACCGGCAGTTTTCAATTTAAAGGCCATTTCTTCGTAGGTCTATCTTTGTGAGCTGACTGCTGCTGGAGGTTAAGTCCGACTGTAGAAATTTATAAACAGCCATCCTCCACTCGATCGGTTTAAAGGAACAAACGGAGGGGAAGTATTTGCCGATTAGCAGTTAACCCGATTGGGATTGCCGGGAAATAAGAGCCCCCCCCCCCTACCCTTCCCCTCGTCGAAGCGCGTGATGGTTGGCTTGGATCGCTATCTCCTTCGGAGAAAAAAAAAAATCCCAAACGGCCATTCAGCTATCGACGCTATATTCACCAAGAGCTGATAGCGGATAGGATGCACCCACCGCTTCTCCAAGATAAAGCACTCATTCCCGACGATAGTCCGGTCTCCTGCCGATAACGATAGCTCCCGATCAGATATCCGTAATCGGGTTCCATTAGCAGCTTTATCTAAAATTTGCATGCTCCGTCCTTCAAAACTGTTCGGCAACCTCGATTCCCCTCGAGTTGGATTCCCCTGCATGTCCTCGTCCGACGACCGAGTACACGGCCCCAGCCTCTTCCAATTCTGTCGCTCGAAGTATCTCTGTTTTAAGCTCGATATTTATTCATTTATTTCATTCGTTAACGTTCAAAGAGCCTCGTAAGCTCCTGATTCGATGGTTTTTAGACAATATGCGTCGCAGTTCGGTTTATTAGGAACGGTTCACAACCGTTTTCAGAAAAAATGAAAAGTTACACGAGTATAAACTGAGGGCTCGTGACAAAAAAGTTTTGCACTGGCTATTTTCAGCTTGAGAAGAGCCAGTCGGGACTCCTAATTTGAGTGTCGATGGTTCAAAAAGTATTCGAGGGAGTTTAAGGAAAGAAACGTCCTGGCGTGGCGTCAATTCGAGACAACACGACACCAGATTTAACCGCTAAATGGGATAGCACGCAGCGACACCCAACTTTCCGCCACCTCTGTAAGTTAGAACACCAGCGCGAGCGCTGTATCTTCGTTCAACGCATTTCTACTGGAACGTTTATGGAGAACAAATTGTAGAGACTAGTTAGCTGAGAGTACTCCGTAAGTTTGATCGAAATCGTTAGAGCCGTTGTTGAGAAAATTGGAATACCGATAAATTAATATTCGACAAATTTCCTTTTCTTAGTTAACTTGGCTTATATCTAAGTTCAACATATATATACAGAGATAATTTCGGGGACAAAATGAGCGTTTAGAATGCTAGAAGACACTCCATAAGATTTATCACATCTTGTCAAGCAGTTACCCCACCATTTACGGAAATGTTCGAAAAAACGTTATTTTCGACACATTTGATTTTTATCTCTGTTCAATGGACTGTCAGAGGAACATTTATTGAGTACAAAATGTAGGTATTAATTTTTACTTTCCTTGGCTCTACAAAGTAACAGGAAAGTTATGTAATCGGCAGAAACAAAAATTTTGAGTTTTCTTCAGTTCTTTACGTTTCAGACCCCCCCTAAGTCTGAAAAACACTATTTGGGAAAATGGTCTGTGTGGGTGTCTGTGAACGATTTTTAGAGGAAACGACCGTATCAAATCAGCTCAAGCTTGATATCTAGCCAACAAGTAACCATGGGACGCCAAAATAAGGATATGAACAAAATCCACCGAATGCCGACTATAGTTATCATAGTGATCAAAACACCTAATATTTTTTTCCTCAAAAACGGCTCTAACAATTTTGATTAAGTTTTTTATATTGATAGCTCTCAATAAGGCATTTATACCATAAAATTCCCATTTGTGGGAAAATGACGAGAGCAGCACAATAAATTATCAAAATTTTCGACGAAAAGCGTTTTTCGCGTAGTTTTTTCCTTATAAACTCCGCTGGAATGTTAGTAGAATGTTTAAAAAAATTGGTATTTGTAATCCAATCCAATACCTAAAGGGTGAGTGTTTGAAAACGCTCATAAGCTACATGGGGCTTACTCCAGGAATTCCTGAATTTCAACTACTGCCGTTTCGCTTGCTACCAGTTCTAAACGTTTTTACCCAATAACTCTGCAAAAGTAATTACTACCCTTCTTGTTGTTTACAGCCTCATTAATTATCTGTGTACCAGTTGCTCAATAATGACCCTGCAATGAGTACGAGCAGCACAATAAATTCCAGAACTGTAGGCGCTACCGCTTCCTGCTGCTGTGTCCTGAAGTTCAAAGGAACTGAGTGATAAATAGAATTAGCCATGTACTAAGTGAATTGTTGTAGAGCTAAGGAAAGTTGTGTGTTGCAACGCACCAGATATTTTTACTTCCCGCTACCCCAAAGGGAAAGGAAAATATAGTAATGGTGTCAGAAAACATTTGGGTTTTCTTCAGATCTTTACGTTTTGAGGCCTACTGAGACCAAAAAACCTAATTTCGGTGCGTGGTCCGTGTGTGTGTGTCTGTAGTTCGATTAGCGGAAGAACGGCTGATCCGATTGAGCTGGTTCTTGTTCGTTTTGTTCGTTATTTGTTGTACATATCAAAATAAGGTTATGGGCGATTTCTGTCGATGAGAAAGGGAGGCGGGGGACAAAAATGTACCAAAAACTAGGGTTTTTCGCATTTTTCTCGGAAACGGCTCTAACGATTTTGATTAAACTTTCAAATTATCTGCTACTAATCAATACCTAACTTTTCTACTCCATACATATCTCCATGAAAATACGGTGAACGGAGATATGGGCCCCTGAAGCAGAAATAGGTTTTTTACGCTTTTTGGCAAAACGGCTTAAGCGATTTTCACCAAACTCACAGGATGTTTTCAAATAGTTAATACCTACATATTCTCTTCAATAAATGTTCCTGTGACGGTCCATTGAACAGAGATAAAAATCAAAATGTGTCGAAAATAACGTTTTTTTTAAACATTTCCGTAAATTCCAGGGTAACTTCTTCACCAGATGTGATCAAACATTCAGAGTGTCTTTTAGTCACACATACACACATTTTGTTGTCTATAATCATTTCTGTATTTATCTGTTGAAAGGAGATTTAAGCCAAGTTAACTCAGAAAAGGAGATTTGTCGAATATTAATTTATCGGTATTCCTATTTTACCAAAAACGGCTCTAACGATTTCGATCATACTTATAGAGTACTCTCAACTAACTAGTCCCTACATTTTGTTCTCTATAAATATTTCTGTAGAAATGCGTTGAACAAAGATATAGCGCCCTCATATGTAGCTGGTGTTCGAACCTATGGGTGTGGCGGAAAGTTGTGTGTTGCTGCGCACCGCTCGTTTTTTTCCATCTCACCGTTAATGGGACTGTGGCACCCAAAAAGGGAAAACAAAATAAATAATAAGTAAGGAAATGGGGAGGGCGTCCAGACTAACCTATGCCAGCTTTAGTATAGAAGGATTGGGAGGGAAAGGAACGAAGGGTAAGAGGATGTTCCACGATAGAACGACCACCGGTTAAGGTACTACACGCGGGTGGTGAGACCGCAGAGAACGCCTGCTGACACACCCAGCCGACGCACTTTCTTTGCACCACACACCACGCCAGGACAATGTCAATGCTGCAACCCTGATGTTCCCTGCCTCTGCTCCACGAGCTTCACGGGGTTAACAGGACGACGGTTGGAACGCGACTGAATGGTGGAGAGGGGAAGGATGGAAACAGACCAAACCAACACCGTAACATGAACGATCCAACCGCGAACAACATGTTTATGTCTGTTTTTCGTGGATAATGCGCGACGAAATTGGAACAAAGTGATGAGAGGAAAACTCGATAGCAGAATATTTACCCCGTTGATCATTTTTGCTGAATGACATCATCAGCTCAACCAAGTAACGTCGCATTGAAGCCCTTCTCTTTCGTGTTTACTTTCTTCACCCTACGAAATAAGAAAGAATGTTTTGTAATCGTCAGGAAACGAGTTGTCTTCGGATTTTAAGGCTTTCAAGTCGGACATCGCCGCTTGAAAAATGTTCTGTCTGTACGGGTCTCAAGAGGGGATTGACAGGAAACTTAACAGACGCCTAAATAAGGGTATGAGCTAAATCCTCCCTTTCCAAACAAACGAATGCCGTATATTGTCGAAAAAAACGTTTAGTTCGGTTGAGTTTTAAGTTTTATCGTAATATCAACCCCACCCCACCCCACCACTCAAGGTATGACTCGCCTAAGGTTCTTATTTTTCTTCTTCGTGCCTGAGATGGAACCGAACGATGAGATAAGCGCGTCGGCTCGATCTAATGAATGATCTTCTTTGTTCAATTTAATTAGACCACTATTCTTAAAAAGGTGACGGGAAGTCCGAAACAAAAGCGATTTATCCCGCGCTAATTTAAACCACAATTACTTCCACCAAAGGGATCTCGAACTAAATCTCGTTTGCTCCAGCGGTAGTTCGAAATGGATCCGATTGCCGCTAACCTCCAGCGGAAAAGTTTCGTGTTTGCGCCGGGGGAAATCGTATTTGAGTAGTGACGACGTTTAAAACACGTAAATCCCTGCGGGGTTGATCTGCCGCGAGTATGGGCTGTTTTTGGCCAAAACATCACTGATCGTGATCCAACAAACCACGGCTAGATAAGTTAATCAAGGCTTGCCTGTTACGTATCCGCCACGCTAGCCGAGATCACTGTAGGATGCGGTTAGGATAGCCGTGATTACGCTGTGATTAAGCCATATTGAGAAGGCAGTCGACTAATGAGGTTATAGTAAGGTAAAGAAATTGGGCGTCTGCCCCTTAAACACACACCCCGTCTAATCATGTTTCGTGTAAACGTAAACCGGTATTAAAGAAATTGGGTTATATCCGCCAGTAGGCAAATTACTAAAGTTAACGTACCTGTTAGGTGAGTCCGTGACCCTAAACAGGATAAATCCGAACATCAACGCTAGGTGCCCATGCGGAGAAATAGAAACAGTAGATCACTATCTTAGGGAATGCCCGTTATGGTTTGGCACTAGACTCAACATATTAGGGGAGAGAATAATAAACAGCACTAGTTTGAGGGAAACCGAGTGGAAAAAGATCCTAGAATTCGTAGAGGGGACTGGTAGATTCCGTAACCCCTTTTAAAGAAGCCAAGCCGACTCCCAATAACTCTGGGGAGATGGGAAATGGGCCTGAATGGCCACGACTTCGGTCATTGTTCCCTCGGCATTGGCTGGTGCCCTGATATCTTCTTCTAGGTGAGCCCGTCTCCTCTGGTTTGTGAGTTACTGTGGGCAAGCGCTTTCGATGTAAAGACATCATCGTCTGGCTGTTAAGTCAGTACTGGAGTCAGTCAGTTGGTCGTGGTCTTCATATACAAAGAGAAAGGTGAGAGGGGTGATGGAGCGTCGGGGAAGGGGCGTGGAGAGGAGGTCATGTACCTCCGGGGGAAACCCCCTAGAGGTAAATGGAACGTGTTGGATGGTCTGTCAATTAAGGAATTTACGTCTTTTTTGTGTAGGGTGGTTTGTAAATCCGTCGGTTGGTTGTTTTCGTTTGTGTAGTGTTTTGAGTGGTGTGAATATGGTGTCGCATTTTTTGTTGATTTGTTCATTTATGATCTGTCCATTGAAGTTTTTTTGTTTATAAATTTCCATGTTTTCTAATATGTTCAGTTTTCGTCCTTTGTATTGTTTGTGTAGTAAGATGGCGCAGTCCTGTATTATGGGATTATGGTTAAAAAAGACGTAAATTCCACAATTGACAGATCATTCGATGTTCCATTTACCTCTAGGGGGTTTCCCCCTGAGGTACATGACCTCCTCTCCACGCCCCTTCCCCGACGCTCCATCACCCCTTTCACCTTTCTCTTTGTATATGAAGACCACGACCAACTGACTGACTCCAGTACTGACTTAATGGCCAGACGATGATGTCTTTACATCGAAAGCGCTTACCCACAGTAACTCACAAGCCAGAGGAGACGGACTCACCTAACAGGCACGTTAACTTTAGTAAACGTAAACCGCTCCATAACTGTACATCCTGTGGACGCCCAGCCCTCAACAATCCAGATTTGACCAAATTATTGTTTCTAATAATTGTCAGAAGTGGCCGCAATAACCTCTGCTAAAGCTAAAACAGGTCAGGAGCATGAAGTGCAAATGCGCATGCTCAAACTGCAAAAGCTGCAGGAAGAAGCGACGTTGCAGTCCCTCGAAGGAGTCTTTGGCCGCAACATCACAGGCAGGCAATACGGGTGTACCAAAGGAAGGTCCACGCAGGATGTCATTGTCGAAATTCGGCGTGTTTCCCTGCTGGGACAAGCTAAGTACGTCGTAGCAGTTCTAATTGACATCAGGGGAGTGTTTGACAACCTTAGGGTGGCCAGCTTAAAGGTAGGGGAATCCCACGCAAACTGTACTCGTTCGTCAGAAGTTACCTGACAGACAGAACTGCTACGATCGAATGCAGGCATGTCTCCGTCCAGAGAAAGATTCAGAAGGGGTGCCCACAGGGCTAGGTCCTTGGACCAGCACTCTGGAATGCTTTCTTCGAAGGTCTTCTCAGGAGACTCATGGAGACTGACTGCGAGCCGTACGCCTATGTGGATGACTTGACTGTGCTGATCTTTGCTTTGGCGGCCACAGGCTCCTTCTTGAAAAGCACGTTAAATATTCAACCCACACACTTCCAGTCCGTTAAAGGCATTACCATTGCAAGGTTTGCCTCACTGCGGGCAATTCCTAAGACCACTTAGGGTGTGTGTTACCATGACACTATCCTCATGTATAAGGCCATATATCTAGGCGTGATTGGCTACTGACTCGTTGTCTGGGGTAGCAAACTAACAATCAAAAAAGAGTATCAGGCCCAATCCCAAAGAGCTGGGCTCCTGTGGATCACCAAGGCCTATAAGATTGTATCAACAGAAGCACTCCAGGTGATCACTGATCAGTTACCAGTTGACTTGGCCGTTGAGTGCATGGTTGACAAGTGAAGACTGAAACGAGAGCTTCTCCGCTTTGGGCTGAACACTGTGTGGATCTCACCACAGAATGAAAACTTGCCGCTATCGACGAATGGGCGTTAGAGAAATGGCAAGCCAGATGGGAATCCTTGTCAAAGCGCCGTGACACGTATGAGTTCTCCCCCAACATCCGTGAACGTTTTGAAAGAAAATGGGTTGAGCCAGACCACTAGACCAGCCAGTTCCTCACTGCACAAGGTGACTTCAATGCGTCGCTCCACTTCTTTCCTCCCAAAGACTCTCCATTCTGCACGTCTTGCGCGTCCAGTGCAGAGGAAACAAGAAACCACGTGCTGCTTGAGGAACACAAAAATAACTTGAAATATCACTCTCAAGTTACGTATCCGAATTTTGGGGGGAGATATGCTGCTTTGATGGTTTCAAATAACTATTTCATTGATTCCTCCATGCACCACATTCAGGACACGCATATTCTCGTCAGAGATGAAACGGACACTCATACACCAATCCACAACACTTCGAATACGGAAAGAAATGGTTACGCATCCGATGGCGGCAACTCGACAACTGAAGGACGATAGTTCGGTTACAACAGTAATTTGCCAAAGGGCGGGATTTGCGGAATGATTCCATAGTTCAAGGGTTAGACGAACAATAGGATACTAGCACTAGACAGTTGCCAGTGATGAAAGTTGTAGCACCAGTATCAGTGACGCTAGTGAACGTTCCGAATCGCAACCGAAGAACCTGGAAAATGTACTCGCGGCCTTTGTTTTGGGATTTAACCATAGAGAGAGAGGGAGACTGCAGGGCATCAGCCAAAGCCGAGGGAACAGCGACCTGAGTCGTGGCCACATATGGGCCTATTTCCCATCACCCAAGTTGTATAAGGGATCCGGCTTTGGCTCCTAGAACGGGTACCGGAATCTTCCGGTCCCCTCTACATATTTGAGGATGCTCCTCCATTCATTGCGTCGTATATCGTTCATGGTTCGTCCTCCAAGTCTTTCTATTCTGGTTCTAAACCATGTTGGGCATTCGCATATGAAGTGTTCAACTTGTGTCCAGTTAACATGCCTATTAATCTTCTTAATTGTATTCTGTTTAGTTTTAGGGCCCATTCCGTCTTTATTTTGTTGTAACTCGTGGTCCCTGTGCGCTTGGAGAATTTAAGACCTCTGTTATTGTCTATGTCATTGTTAACTCTACTCCATAGGGTGTAATTTATGGCCTTCTTGACTGATGCCATCGTAACTGCCGTATAGGATTCTGGTCCATAGAAGGGATCGGTCGACCCCTCTTTGGCCAGTATGTCCGCTCTTTCATTCCCACTGTATCCTCTGTGTCCCGGAATCCATTTCACTGTCAAGGTATTTCCTCTCTGTACAAGTTCTTTCCCCTTGTTATTCGTGTCCTCAACTAGTAGGCTCCTAACTATTGGATTGGCCAGCGTTTTTATTGACGATTGGTTGTCTGTGTAAATTGTTATTGTCTTATTGCTGGTGTTCAATGTGATCAATTTGTCGATACAGTAGTTGATTGCTAACAGTTCACTCTAGAAGACCGTTGTTTTGGTACCTAGAGATCTGGATTCTTTCCAATCTATTGCAGGGATGTATATACCCAAACCCGTGTTTCCATGTATTTGGTCCTTCGATCCGTCTGTGTAACATATTATGTCTGAGTCATCCTCTACATGTGTTCTGTTCTCCCAAATATCTTTTGGACGTATTTCCGTATTAATGTGAGTTTGAAGTTTGTATATTGTTTTCCTATCGTCTATCGGGTAGTTTGCCGTTTCTATGGAGTTATACAGGTCTTTCCCGATAGTTCCATGTCCTCTCCAGTTGACCTGTTTCCAATCAGTTATTTTTCCTTAATCTGAGGACGCCCCTCATTGCTTCTTGTTGAACTTCCCATCTGAGGGGCAGTACGCCCAGGATTTAACCATATCAAGACATGATAAAGAAAGATAAGAGCTAACCGGGCCCAACCGCCAAATGTTTTGGGGTCTTGATGAGGGCTACAGCTTAACCCAAGTTTTGGGTACAGCTCATACTAAGGGTGTACGGGGGTTTAATGCTCTTCCGAACTGCTTGAGGTCCGCACTTCTTCTTGAACCCTGTAGATTGAGTAACTTAAATACAAAACTTCAGAACCATTTCATTAAATTAGGTACCCAGTTCTTTACTGTGTTCACCCGAGCCTGTTATTTTTTAGTTTATTTTTACTTTCCGCTACCCGAAGGGAAGGAAAGTATAGTAATCGGCCCAAAAAAAAAAAATTGGGTTTTCTTCAGATCTTTACGTTTCAGACCCTACTGAGTCTAAAAACCCTAATTTCGGCGCGTGGTCCGTGTGTATGTGTCTGTAGTTCGATTTGCGGGAGAACGGCTGATCCGATTGAGCTGGTTCTTTTTTTGTTTTGTTCGTTATTTGTTGTAGACACCAAAATAAGGTTATGGACGATTTCGGCCGATGGGAAGGGGGGTGGGGGACGAAAATGTACCAAAAACTAGGGGTTTTCGCATTTTTCTCGAAAACGGCTCTACCGATTTTGATTAAACTTTCAAATTATCTTCTCCTGATCAATACCTAACTTTTCTTCTCCATACATATCTCCATGAAAATACGGTGAACGGAGATATGGGCCCCTGAAGCAAAATTAGGTTTTTTACGCTTTTTGGCAAAACGGCTCCACCGATTTTCACCAAACTCACAGGATGTTTTCAAATAGTTAATACCTACATATTCTATTCAATAAATGTTCCTGTGACGGTCCATTGAACAGAGATAAAAATCAAAATGTGTCGAAAATAACGTTTTTTCGAACATTTCCGTAAATTCCAGGGTATCACCAGATGTGATAAATCCTAATGGAGTGTCTTTTAGTCACTCATACCCACATTTCGTTCTCTATAATTATTCCTGTATATATATGTTGAACGGAGATATAAGCCAAGTTAACTCAGAAAAGGAGATTTGTCGAATATTAATTTATCGGTATTCCTATTTTCTCAAAAACGGCTCTAACGATTTTGATCAAACTTTCGGAGTACTCTCAGCTAACTAGTCCCTACATTTTGTTCTCCGCAAATGTTCCTGTAAAAATGCGTTGAACGAAGATATAGCGCCCCCAAATGTAGGTGGTGTTCGAAATTACGGGGGTGGCGGAAAGTTGTGTGTTGCTACGCACCAGATATTTCTGAGTTAAGTTTTTACTATATACTTATGGCATGTACTGAGTAGGTGGCTGTTAAACTGGCTCAAGGTGGTTGTCTGTACTCCAGCAACAATATTAATTTAGAAAAGTGTATTGCTGTGGAAAATTTTGATTAACTCTTTTTGGCCAAGAGGTATGACTCATCTCCCCGCAACAGGCTATGCCCACATAGGGGATTAGTTTCTGCACTCTAGTTGTGTTTAATTTTATCTTTTTGTTATTTTTTCAAGATTTACTGCTTTTTATTGCCTTTGAACTTATGGAAGAAATAAAAAAATAATAATAATCTGGCGAAACCCGTTTTTGCGGCGGTAGACGGTTAGGTGCCGTTGATCGAGTCTAAACGGGATCAACGCAGTTGGTGAAAACGGCCCTTGAACGCTCATTGTACATCTCGATTAGTCAGAAAATGAAACAGGTGTTTCCGCTTTTCAATCGATTAGTCGCCTGCGCTCGCGAGAGGATAACCTTGCGTAACCTCTCTCCACCTGTTGTTTCGCTCGCGCCACGAAAACGATTTATTCTTTTAAAATTGCGCTTTTTTTTTTGGTCTTAGGAAAACGTGCGTTGGTTTTCTCAAACTCACTTGTCGTAAGCCTCATTATTCGAACAGACTTCAGCGATACGTGAAAACCTGGGCGCCGGGTAAAGCTTCAAGTAACTGCAGAAACAATAAGTGTGAACTTAGAACTCTTGAAGTCCACTTGCTCGCCATTTCAACGTGGTATAATAAGAAGCTTTTCACCCGCAACTGGTTAACCGAGATTTACCTTCCACGTTTAGATTTATCGCGATAAGCCCTGTTTTGGTGAAAATGGGCCTTAACATTTTAATAAATATCCGGTGCCACACACAACTTTCCTTAGCTCTACGTCAATTCACTTTGTACTTTGGCTTTTTCTACTTACTCAATTAAATGAATTGGGTGAGTGAACCTCGTTAAAAGGGCTAGTTTTCGTCGAAACTGTCGATGTTTTATTGTGCTGCTCCGTGATAAATGATCACTCAGTTCATTTGAACTTGGTCAAACAACACTTCACAGCAGCAGGAAGCGATAGCGCTCACAGTTCCAGAATTTATTATGCTGCTCGTACTCATTCCCGGATCATTATTGAGCAATTGGTACACAGATAATTAATGAGGGTCTAAACACGATTTTTTTTAAAGGGGATAGGAATAACTTTTGCAGAGTTATTGGGTAAAAATGTTTAAAATTGGTAGTAAGCGAAACGGCGGTAGCTGAAGTTCAGAAATTTCTGGAGAGACCCCCATATATCTTATGAGCTTTTTTAAACGCTCGCCCTGTAGGTATCAGATTGGACTACTACACCAATAATTGTTAACATTCTAGTAACATTTCAGCGGAGTTTATAAGGCAAAAAACCGCGCTAAAACCGATAATTGATGATAATTTATTGTGCTGCTTTCGTGATTTTCCCACGAATGGAGATTTTATGGTACAATTGCCTTATTGAGAGCTATCAACGTAAAAAAAAAATCGATCAATCAATGTAAAATCGTTAGAGCCGTTTTTGAGAAAAAAAATATTTGGTGTTCTGATCACTATGATAACTATAGATAACTTTCGGTGGATTTCACTCATACCCTTATTTTGGCGTCCCATGGTAACCTGCGGGCTAGATATCAAGTTTGAGCTGATTTGGTTCGGTCGTTTTCTCTAAAAACCGCGCTAAAATCGATTTCGTCGAAAATTTTGGTAATTTATTGTGCTGCTCTCTTCATTCTTCCACAACCGGGAATTTCATGGTATATTTGTCTTATTACGAGCTATCAATGTAAAAATTTTAATCAAAATCGTTAGAGCCGTTTTTGTGAAAAAAAATATTTGGTGTTTTGATCACTATGATAACTATAGTTAACTTTCGGTGGATTTTGTTCAAACCCTTATGTTGGCGTCCCATGGTGACCTGCGGACGAGATATCAAGTTTGAGCTGATATGGTAGGGTCGTTTTCTCTAAAAATCGTTCACAGACACACACAGATCATTTTCCCAAATAGTGTTTGTCGGACGCAGTAGGGTCTGAAACGTAAAGATCGCCAAGGAAAGTAAAAATCGACGGAGCCGTTTTATAGAAAAACGCATGTATTCACCTCAACGAGAATCGCTCTTAACCTAAATCGTCTTCACGAAATCGCGAACGCAGCCAAAAAGGACAAAAACGTTTGGTGAAAACGGCCCAAAGTTAATCCGAAATGTTGAGCTGGGACCTTTCCCCGGTGCGTTCAGCTTGACATGAAGCCTTTTGTCGTGGTAGCCGCAGGGACAGTCCGAATCGCTCACGGGTTTCCCCCTTTTTGGGATTTTCCAGAACGTTCCTTTGGGCGCTACTCGGTTTACTTCCTCTCCTTAGATTCCTAGACAGGCTGCCACCGGTTGCTCAGTAATGAGTGCGAGAAGCACGATAAAATCCGGAACCCTAAGCGCTACCTCGTTCTGCCGCCGTTTTACCAAGTTTGAATGAACTGAGTGAAATATAAATTGAGTTGAGAATTCGTGTAGAGCTAAGGAAATGTGTGCGATGAGGCGCCCCCGATATTTTTTGTACCGAAAAACCCTCGTTCCTTTCAGGATGATCTTTTCCTTAGCCTTAACCTCCGTCCGAGAGACGATTTCTCTGAAAATCCAGAAAGAGCGTTGAAGTCGAGAGGTCGCTCAACAACTCACGTCCATTCAGGAGCGATTGGGGGGGCTCCGATAGAATAGGCGCAGTCAGAGCTGGGTTCAATAGGAGTTGTATAGGCGAGCGGGAGATACGATGGTCGTAGTATATATATACGCCACTACCTTTACACACTGCGGCCTTACACAAGTAGAAGGGAGGATCTACCAAAGGCTTCACCACAGCCCTTCCCCCAAGAAAACAAAGGGCAGAAAAACAAGGCCCCTCTCGACTCTCTCTCATTGCTCAACAGAAGTGCGGGAGGTGTGGTTTTTTGTTTTGTTTTTTTTTTTTTCGTTATTTTATTTCATCCTGGCGGTTCAGTGCATACGCAAATTGGCGGCCCCTCCTAAGGCTATCAGACCGACCACATCGTCGATACGAAGAATAAATTAGGATCCGGCACAATGAAGGAGGGGGGACGGAAACCAATGTCGGCCTTCCTCAGGATTAACTGATTCAGAAGACAATGTGCCCCCGCTGATCAGTGATGCAGCTACTGTACGCAGCTTTTACCAACCTCATACTCTACCTCGGTCTCTTCCTCCGGCGAGTTGCTCGTCCAACACCACACGACGATAACTATAACAAGTCAACGTTAGTTGACAGGCAAAGGAGGCTCTTTTCAACTTCTACCGCTGTTACCAGCCTCCAACTTCAACCTCATTCGTATTCGTTCGGAATTAACGGGCCTTGTTTCGTTCGATCGCGGCAAGTTCTAAAAACTGAAATTGCTCTTGTCGACCAAAACACGGTTGAAATGGGTGGAGGGGAAGGGGGTGTAGTTTCCTGTGATGCGCATCACACACAACTTTTCTCTGCACGACGCGATTTTCGCCTGTGTTTTGACCACGATAGACTTGAATGAATCTCAGAGACGGGCTTTAGTTGAGCACGAACTTGTTATTGGAAGAGTTGGTATATAAGCGCGAACAAGGAGAGCTCTGAACGCGTGAAACTGGTTGTACGGGGAAAGAAGGAGAAATCTGAATTAGATGTCGATGAGAGGTGAAACGAGCGTCCGTTCGGAGAATTGGTAGACGACTGTATTAGATGACCGAGTTAAACGACCAACTTTCGTGAGACTTCGTAGGATAATGAGTTTGGAAGGAGCTGTCTGTCGTGGAGAGGAATGTGAAAAGAGAGGGAAAAATGATATTTCGGAATGTCCAAGTGAAATTCGTCGACAATTGGAATTAACTAAAGAGGTTGAATTTCCATAGGTAACAAAAAGGGGCAGTGAGGTTGAAAGTGTTTGGGGAAACAATGACATTGCCATTAAGGACCAGGGAGTCCCGTTAGGGCAGGTGCGGGAATTCTGAGGTCAAAACCCTAACTGATTCGGTGTTTTGGCGTCGAACAACCTATTTTCACTGAATTTACCTCAACATGGAACTTTATGTTCTGTATACCAACCAGAAATGATTATTGAGACACCGTGAGACTATTTTTTTAAGAAAATTGGTGTTTACTGTCCGAAGTCGGAAATCTACGACATCGCACAAGCAAATAACATGACGTTGCATTTCCAACTGGAATCAGATCGTGATAAAGAAATATCTGGTGCGTAGCAACTCACAACTTTCCACAACCCCTGTAAATTCGGCATATACGGGGCGCTATATCTTCGTTCAACGCATTTCTACGGAAACATTAGCTGATATCAAAATGTAGGGACTAGTCAGTTGAGAGCGCTTTGTAAGTTTTATCAAAATCGTTAGAGCTGTAGAAATTTGAAAAACTGATAAACTAATATTCGACAAACCTCGTTTTCCTAGCTATCATGGCTTATATCTCTGTTCAACAGATAGATACAGTAGTAATTACGGGGGCTGTGATGCTAACGCTCATAACATTGTCTAGGGGAGCGCGGACACCAACACTAGAGGAGAGTGCCTCTTAGACTACGTTGCAGGGCAAGAACTGGAGATCCTTAACAGGGGCAATGTCACCATATTCGTACCGAGGGTAAGGGAAGAGGTACTTGATCTCATCATCCCCAGTCGTTTCATAGCCAGTAGGCTGCTGGCAGGTGCTGACCGACGATCCATCACTGTCCAATCACAGGATTATCTCGTTCGGGTTGGGATTTGGCTCCCAGGTATTGGAGACTTTTCGCATTCCTAAGAATACAGACTGGCCACTCTACCAAACCCAGCTCTACTCAGAGCTGGGAGGAATGGACAGGGAAATCCACTCAATGGAGGACTGGCCAGTCTTATGCAAGGGGCGGTTATTCGCTCCTATGAAGACAATTGCCCATCCTGTACCCACAAGACCAATGTTAAGGCCTGCTGGTGGAGTTCGGAAAGCTAAGGTCTTCAACGAGGAGGCTCTTCAACAGGTTCAAGAGGACAGGGGATTGGGAGGAGGAGAGCAAAGAGGAGGTTCTGGGGGAACTTCTCCAGCAGCGTAACAAGTGTTTCTGAGGCGTCCAGGCTGCAGAAAGCGCTCTCAATGGACAAACCTCTGGAACTAGGCCTTATCAGGAGGACGAACGGAACCTCTGCGGAAGATGCAAGGGAAACCCCGAAGGTGCTGGTTGATACTGACTTTCCGGGGTGTACCATTGTTTTGGAAGAGGCCTTTGCCCAACCCTGGTGGCCAGGCAGGGCATGTCCGCACCCGCATAGGCTCCTGGGGTATGAAAATCGCATCTTCACCACTGAAAAGGATAAACAGGCGATAAATCTTTTAAACCCTACAAGTTCCCGGAGGGGATGAGGTCTTACCAGCCTTGCATCAGCAGGGCCTGGGGGCCTTACTTCCCCGCCTGGTTAAGACTTTTAGAGGAAGTGCATCGTCTTGCTCGCTTTGACGTGCGCACTGTTAAGCCCAACTATGCAGTGTCTTCGAAGAGTTGGAGTTTGCGCAAAGCTACAGTCCAATTGCGAAAATCAACGATGACGTCCTGCTTGGACTCTCCTTTAGTAGATCCCAAGCGTTTTGCTCAATATCGAAAGAAGGCTGAGCAATCTCCGTGATCGCTGGTTCGACTGAATGCAGTCGTCTCCCTTGCGGAGAGCGACGACACGCCCAGATTTCCACTGATTGGTGAACTATCCGGCCTGCAGACAGACATTAAATAAGTCAGAAGGCTGTCACCATGCTGTTTTATATCTTATCTAGACCAGGTTTTGTTTACACACAAATCATACGTAACGAACGAAATCTCCTAAACGTTGATGGATAAACTTCTTGATCACCTGCGTTGACCTCAGTTCCTCGTACTTTTCCTTCGTGATTTGTTACGATTTGACGGTACCCGTTCTCTCTCCACCTTCTTAAGAACCTTTCGAGGCACCGGGACTGCGGTGAAATTCATCTTAAGACGTAAAACCGCGTCTGTGAATCTGCTGATGATTAGTTGGGCTGGCGCAAGGCAACGAATTTGTTCAGATTCTTGTTGAGATTGTTAGGCGAGGAAGTTTATGCTGTAGGTGTGAACTAGTGGGGCATATCTCATCCGTGCATCGCCTCCTTCCTCCTCTCGTTCTAACAGTCGCTTCGCTATTGGACGGCTATCGCCGCGATGGATCTTATATCGTGCTCACCGCCTGGGCTTTCCTGCCCCCCCTTCGCGCCTCCGATGCCGTAGGTACGTTTCTTGTTTTTGCCTTTTGACCGCCTTTGAAAAATTCTTAACTTTTCTGAACTTTTGGGGTTAGACGAAGCTGGAGAAGACTGGAAATGGAGAAGTGCGACTCACGGAGTGGCTTCCGCCTCTACTTTTAGACGTAACGATGATCTTCAACGAGAGAGCTGTGTCAACGTCATTTCGAGTTGAGCTGAACACCATTCTTTGTTTCTGGACAGAACTATCCTGTGAAAATTTCCCTTCAACCTTAGTAATTCGGTAGTACGCCGTGCATAGAAACCAAGTAGCTTTGCCGGGTGCACGAAAAAGAGAGAGAAATACGAGATATAGGGTTGTCTTGATACACTTGCAGACCACAATACAGCTTTGATTACACGGTCAGCTGGTTCTCTGAATACGTGAACTGGTAGCGAGTGTCAGTAGAGCTGGTAGTAACACGATAATTGATGGATGAGTGTCGATTTCGAGAACACAGAGACGAGTGTCTGTTGGGAATGCCCGAAACAATGAGTCCCCAAGTGGCAAGTGGAAACGTTCTGAGCTCAAAACCCCAACTAATTCGGCCTGTGCAGAACAATCTTGTCTCGGCGCATTTCCACAGAAACGCTTATACGGAACTATATGTACTTACTAGATCCCTGAAATGCCGTGTTTAAAAATCTCAGACCATCTCATTTTCTGATGAATGTTGGCTGTACAGAACGTGTTGACAATATAAGAAATTATAACTCCTTAGCAAGTGCGAATATACTTAACGTGTATTGGATTCCAGGACATAAGGGGATCATTGGAAATGAGAGGGCGGACCATCTGGCCTGACACAGTTCTTCAGTTCTTCTACGGTACCTATTGGGCCACTGCCTCACAGAACACGCCCGGAGAACACGCCAGAAGACTGCATCAGACAATCTGGAACGCTGCAGGAGTAAGACACTCCAAACGCTTTGTCTCGGAGCAATCAAGTGAGATAAGACACGACCTTCTGAGGACGGAGAGGAAGGACATTGTTGGGATCATCACGGGGCACTGCCGAATGAACAAACAAATGTATGTTATGGATATAGTCGACACCCCTCGATGCAGTTGATGTGGCACGGATGAGGAGACTTCCTACCACGTCCTGGCCCAGTGCCAGAAACTTGAGAGGGAGCGACTTTTGGTCTTTGGCACCACTTCTCCCAGGATGGATACCAACGAGGACTCTTTCAGGAACTACCTGGCTTTCCTCAGAAAGCTAGGCATTAGCCTGTAAGACATTAGGACTGGCACAATAGGCCATCTGGCCGCGGCGCACATCCCACCACTGGGACAGTCAGAAGACTATATATAACTCTTGAAATTCTGAAATTTCGTCTACCCCCGTTTTTCTTTTAAAATCAGAAGAGAGTGAGAAGTTACTGGGGCGGTAGTTGGAAGCAGACTGATTTTAGAAGAGCTCTGTCGTCGATAGGAAAATGAAATTGGGCGAAAGAAATAAAGATAGGGGAAAACCTAGAAAAGGGGGCTGGGGGGCTCGCAGCTGAGGGATTCCCACAGGTGAGGGGCAGGTATTGAAATAGTTGGAGACAATTAGGCGGTTGGAGACAATGACGCGGGGAAGTCCGAGGTCAAAGACTCTGACAACTTCGACGCTTTGCGTCGAACACCCACTGTTGTATTTATTCGTCAGAGTGGCGTGAAGGATGCAATGTGCTTAACTGTTCTTTGTTGGTTCTCAATATGCAGGGCCACTTTAAGCAAACCATCCCTCCTATGTCGCGATAAATTTTTCATAGCGTTCAAGACAGAAAATAACCCCCACAACGTTATTGTTACTTTTTGCCCCTTTTTCCTTCAACCTGTTTTATTTGTTATTTATTTAACCTATCATCGTATGCCTCCTATTCCTCGTTGAGTTGGAGTCAATTCAGAGAGGGCTAAGGATAAACACCTTGGGAGAGCCTCTGCCGCCTTCTCACAATTATCTTTGCCTGGAACCTTTCCCTTCCCTTCTGACAATAATCGCCGAACATTCTTTTCCTTTTGTACTGTTTCGTTCGGAAATCAACGCATCCCTCCTGACCAGGAGAAACCGTTCGAAAAGGCCGATTCAAGTTACGACTGTTGCCATCAACACCGCACTCCAACTCAATTCCATCCCTTTCCTTCTGGCTTGCAAATCCAAACTAACGTGTTGCAAGAAAGGAAGAGGAATCGTTTGTTGGTGTTATCATAAAGGCAGAAGAAGGGGATGGCCTATGTTTAATATTGGGGCGAAAATTCCTGAGGCCTTCGAACTCTGCGCACTCCTCATTACTGGCCCCGCTGCTCCTTCGGCTAACAACAGAAAGGAGCAGCAAACAAACTTGGCCTTGAAAACTTTGTCCATCTAAAACCCATCAAGACACACCAAAACTGGCATCACCCCACCAATTTTCCTCCGCCTACTGAGCTGCTCATGCGATCAGTGCGTTTCTACGTCTACTGTAGTACAACCACGTTCGATCCAACTCTTTAAGACGCGATCCATCAAACCTCTTTTCTACGAGTCGCTTCACTTTGCTTCATCTCATCTTTTCCTCCTGGTATCATCTCTGTTGCTTCCGAACACCGATAAGATCGTTCCAATTTTCTTTCACGCATCACGTCGCCACATTCACCGTATTTTCATCCACCTCATCACCTCATCAAGGGCCCCAACGAAAATCAAATTTATTTATTCATTTTTTTTTTTTTTAATAAAAAATAATAGAACTCCCGAAAACAAAACAATACTTAATAATTACGCTAACAAACTTAAACACCTAATTAGAACTATGGAGAATGAAACAGTAGATCACTTTTTAAGTAAGCTGACTGCGGAGAAAGATACGGAGTACTCCCTCTACAAGGTTACCAAAAACATGAAACGACCCAAAGTCCCATTACCTCCAATCAAAAAGGAGGATGGAACTTGGGCCAGAAGCAATAAAGAGAAAGCTGATCTTTTTGCAGAACATCTCTTCGAAACTTTTCAACCATTACCAAATCAAATACCAGACGAAAATATAACTCGGACGGAAAAAACTGACGAACTCAAAATAGTCCCAGTGACACTGAAAGAACTTAAGGATGAAATAAAAAGCAACATTAATGCTAAAAAAACGCCCGGCTACGACCTGATATCAGGTCGTGTTGTGAAAGAGCTTCCCGATAAAGCAGTGATAAAATTGCTTCACATTATTAATGCTACATTTAGACTGAAATACGTACCTTCCCAATGGAAATTTGCGGAAGTCATCATGATCTCCAAACCAGGGAAGTCACCAAACGAGAAGACGGGATATCGACCAATGTCAAAACCCTCCTCCCCGTTATGTCAAAACTGTTCGAAAAATTGCTTCTTAAACGACTCAAACCCATAATTGAAGATAGAAACTTGATCCCAAACCATCAATTCGGATTCAGGCAAAAACATTCAACTATAGATCAAGTCCATCGAATAACTAACATAATTGAAAAAGCCCTTGAAGGTAAGAAAATCTGTGCCAGCATATTTTTAGATGTGGCACAGGCCTTTGACAAGGTTTGGCATGAGGGACTGGAGTACAGACTGCACCGAGATCTCCCAAAACAGTACTACTTACTGCTAAAATCTTACCTTGAAAATAGACATTTCAGGGTGAAGCAAGATGACCAATACTCTGGCTTGAAGCCAATTAAAGCAGGGGTCCCGCAAGGGAGTGTCCTAGGGCCAGTCCTTTATCTTCTGTATACCCGGGACTTACCTCAACAAGAAGGTACAACTGTTGCCACTTTTGCTAATGATACGGCTATCCTCTCAGTAGATGATGAAGTCGAAGCCGCAACTAGTAATCTACAGACGTCAATTACTGAGATTTCTAAGTGGACAAAGATGTGGAGAATAAAGTTAAATGAATCAAAATCAGTTCACATCAACTTTACTAACCGAAAAATTCCTGTCATGGATGTTGAGATCAATTCAAATAAAATACCCCATACCGATGCAGTCAAATACTTAGGTATGACCCTCGACTCCAAATTAAACTGGAAAAAACACATAGAAAAGAAAAAAGAGGAAATTAGAATTAAATTCAGAAAGATGTATTGGTTGATGGGAAGGAATTCTCGTCTCTCTCTCCACAATAAACTGCTTATTTATAAGCAGATCCTTCGCCCTATATGGACCTATGGAATTCAGTTATGGGGCTGTGCCAAAAAACAAATATTAACAAAATCCAAACCTCCCAAAATAAAATACTGAGAAGCATAGTGCATGCGCCCTGGTACATGAGAAACGATGATATTCATCGAGATTTGGGGATGGAAACAGTCCACGAAATTATCGCAAGGTACTCAAGGAGGCATGAACAACGTCTCCACAACCATGAAAACCCGGAAATGCTCAACGTTTTGGACAACGAGGATGAACTCCGACGACTCAAGCAGAAAAAACCTCTGGACTTAGTTAGTGCTGTTGAAGTACAAGTATAGCTCAGTGTTGTCGATAAACTGTTATGCGAAGGGGCTTGGTTTTACTGTAAACGGGTCCTCAAGGAGTGTTTGAAAAGATATGTAATATTGCTAGATGGATTGTATTTTAATATTCAGTTGCAATAATAAATCACGTTATAAAAAAAAATTTATTCATTTCTTTGCTCGAGCTTCCTGTATTTTCATTTTCTCAGCAGAATTCTTTATTTTAATATAAACCCCTTTAATTTCGAATTATTTTCCTCATTGTTCTTTTCTTACCAAGCTTTCCCTTCTTTCACCATTTGTTTCACATATAATTTCTCGGTATTTTACCCTATGTGTTAAGGTATACTGGGAATCACGAAATTCCCATCGTAGCACCTTAACATTTGTTCAATCCGGGCCAGATATTCTCACCCACTTTCTTAAATAACGAGCAAATTTGTCGTATATTCCATTGTCGAAAGTAATTCGAAGTTTTATTTTGACTGAGTCGAAGGGCGTGTTTAGTCTTGGTACGACAAAGTAGTTCGGATTTTTGTGGAAACCCCTCAAGGCTGTTTTGATATGGCTGCACTACCATAAATATAGTATACAAGAAGTATCTCGAGGAAATTCCGCAAATTCACTAGCTCGCGTAGGCAGACAATGGTAAGGGCTCCAGCTCGAGGGAGAGAACGTGGCCAGGCGCTCCACTCTAGATTTCAAGCCTATCCAAAGTCGTCGAAAGACTGAAAATGACTGGAGTCTTATAAAAACGCTCCAGGCAGCTTTTTCTCGAAGGGTCCTTAAAAAGAAGTCTATTTCGAGGGTTTCGGAAAGTGGGTGCATGTTCGTGAAAATAACCGGTTGCCGCGGCGGCTGGCAGGAGCGGGGCATTAATCTGACTAATTAAGTGGTAGCGGAGATGTGAATTGGCCCTGCCCGCTCCATATCACATCCCCATCCCTGTCCCTGTCCCTGGCCCCACCTACTTCAATCGTTTCCTAACCGCTTCTTCCTTATCGTCCTCTTCGCATCTCGACAAGTGTCACACTTTCTTTTTCCTCCCTCGTTCGCAAACGCGTGTTCTCCCTCCGCGTCTTCAAACTCTCAGGGAACGTTGAGGCGATTTGCTAGCCACGTCCTATGTTCTTCGATCCTTCTTCTTCTTCTTCACCATCTCAGAAATAGCTAATACTTTAATAGTAACTTTTGATGTGAGTAATCTTGTTTCTACACAACTTTCCCGCAAGCACGTGAATTCAATCGGCTTTGGGTCTTTCGTCCCAACTCGCAGTCAGTCAAAAGAGAGTATTGACCTAATCTCACAAAGGTGCGCTCCTGTGGATCACCAAGGCCTATAAGAGAGTTTCCACAGAAGCACTCCAGATGATCATTGGTCAGTTACTGGTTGACTTGGCCGTGGAGTGGAGAGTGAAACGGGAGCTTTCCCCACTCTGTGCTGAGCTCCATACGGATCTCTGCTGAACGAAAACTTCCTGCCGTCGATGAATGGGCGTTGGAGAAATCATAAGGGAGATGGATTCCTCGTCGAAGGGACAAGACACAAATGAGTTCTTCCCCTCATCCGTGTGTACCGCCTGACTCCCATTGTAGGCACCTCCAGTGATCGTAGTCTAGTTGTCATAGGCAAAGATTCATATTCCGACGTTGGGCATTGGATCAGAGCTTCGGATCGCTGTAATTTTTGCCTGATTCAGTGGCTCTTCAAACATTTCCAAACCCCTTGTAACACGTGAGTGCATTAGGAGAGACTGGTTGAGCCAGACCACTGGGCGAGCCAGTTCCTTGTGGAACATGGCGACTTCACTGCGTGGCTCCACTTTTTTACTTTCGAAGTCTCTCTACCCTACACAGAGGATCAAGAAACTGCGCGCTGCTTCACTGTAGTTCCTAGTTTGGGTAAGGTTTCAGACTGAAGGCATCACGTAATTTATTGGGAGTGGGTGGTTATGTGAGTGTTGGGTGTGGGTGGATAGGGGCGGGGGAGGGGGCTAGCAGGGCTGGTTGCCTCTACCAAGGGGACGGAAAACTGGAATTGCAGGGCTCGTCTCCACCATCCAGCGGCTGGGCGTTGCCGGTTGGTGGTGGGCTCTTACTTACCAGGGACCTGGGGTCCTCTGGCAAGGAGGTGCAAGTTCAAACCCCTCTGAGACGGAGGTCCCCGAAGCCGTAAGTCTGGACGCAAGATTGGGCGGGCTAGCGACCATTCTAGCCTTAAGGGATATTTTTCCCAAAATGGTACTGCGGGGGTGCACAGCCCGCAGCGCAAGCTGGTGCACCATGGGAAGGTCCACGCCAGGTGGATGCCTCTGCAGGCGTCTAGGGCAAAGGTGGATAACCCGCCGATCCCTAGTACCCATTTATGGGATCTTGCAGATATCGCAGTGGTCGAGGGGTCGCTGGAAGTAGTCCCTGTCCCTTTTCCCTCTTGATTTGCCCGATGGGGCGGAGGCAGGTCAGGGCCGTGAGGCTGGTACTGCCTCCGCACACCCCCATATATCGGAAGGTACATGTAGTTCCTAGAACAAGCGTGATCGAGTGTTTGGAAAACCCTGGCTGTGGTGAGAGCACCCAGCCTTGTCGCCTCTACCCTCTCTCTTGCCACACTCTACATAACTTCGGGAACTCCTAGCAAGACCACCGCCCCAACGAAACCAATCTATTAAGGCTCCATGCCACCGGCTGCGGGCAAAAGCCCCCCATGGTACCCATTCTGTTTGGCTGCCGTTTGAGCAGCCTCCAGACCTCAATGGGTGGCATGCCCTGGTGCCAGGATAGCCGAGAGGCGTTCCACCGACACATACGCTTTATCTTCATGGGGATTCCGGGGATTTAGTTCCTACAACAGTGAGCGAACTGTGCAGGAACTGTTGTACAGAGTCCGAGAAGAAGGGTCATGGCAAAGAAACGTGGTCACGGTTGATGTGTTACTTTGAAACTTGCCACCCAAGTAAAATACCGAGATCAGGTGAGACAACAGTTTAAGAACTCCTCCCAGATTAACACACGGGCAACAGCTCTTCACCAGGAGACTGGCGAAATGACCAATCCTGCCGTATTCCGCAGGTCTAGCTTCTGAGGATGCTGAGCCACTGGCCAAAACGGCAACCACCGACAGTCGACTGATATAACCCTCTTCGCGGGTTCAGAACAGCCATTTTGATAAGGAAACAGGACTGTATTTTCGTTCAGCGAATTTCTATGACACATTTGCGGAGAACAAAATGTACGTACTAATTACCTGAAAGCCCCCCCTCACCCTCCACATACGTTCGCTCGAAATCGTAGGGTACATGAAGGAGAAGATTAGAAAAAATGTGGACCCTGCTCGGCAAATGCGATGTGAACAACTCAACGTGCAACTTTTGGTCAACATGTTGTTTGATTTCCTCTCGTGTCGTTGTTCTCGTTAAGGGTCGTTTACACCAAACGAGCATTATTCGCGAACACGGAACACTTGCCTCCACTCTACGAGCTTCCGACACCGCCATAAGAAGATCCGTACTGTCATATTTGCGCTCCCGGCTGCCAGATGCTACCTGGATATCCAGAATCACTGCCGACTGATCGGGACAAACGGCAACGATGTCAGGCCTTTGCCCTTCTCCGGAGGCAATCCGGTGGTGTCGCTCTCCTTCCACATCGCAGCCATCAGATGACGATGCGTCAGCAACCTGCCTCGTATGATGAACCATATGATTCAGCGACTCGAACTGGGCATCCTCAACGTTACGATCCCGGCCTCTTGAGCACCTCATCGCTATAAGCAGTGACGCCCCACGAACGATGACAGCGTGTCTCCAAGCTCGAGGGGGCTGTAGGGGAAAACTTCAACGGTTTACTCAAAAGGAAATTGAGGCTAAACTGAATCAGATGACTACTTCCTGGTGTCATCGACTTGTTTACTTACCGTCAGCCTAATCAGGTTTCGTAAATCTCGCGAAACTGATCGATACCGTCAATTGTCGTCACCGGAATACGTGAATTACTAGTCCAATTAGCGGCCGATACCGTCGAGTAATTCAAGCCGCATAATTCCCTCGGACATCATGCTCCCATTCACGTTTGCCCCTCCGATTGAAATCTCCGCGATCGCGAATTTGACGAGGGTTTGTTTTTACTTCGAATCGTCGGCGATTGAACGTTTGAAAGATATTCGACTCTTGATGGGAGTTTCAGAGAATTTTCGAGGGAGTTCGCACGATTGAAAGAGGGTGGAGAGAGGAGAGGGATTTTACGTAAAGTTGCTTGTCGCTCGTGCATTGGAATAGGAGAAACGCACTAACTGATAAATAAGAGAAATTGACGAGTGGCCATTTTACCTGACAGCGGCTATCTTCAAGCATATCGAGTTGTTCATACCCACGTTCGACGAGTCTACTTGGTAGATCCCTCCCTAAAATCACCTGTCCGGTCGTATCAATTTTCCCTTCTCCCGTTTTGCCTGTTCTCAGTTCGAACGAGAACCCCCTTCGTCAACAATGATAACTTCGCGTAGCTTCTGGTTGACGTAGTTCTCGATCGTCGATAACATCGTTCTACTCTCTCAACAATAGCCAATTCTTGCAATCAACCGATGCGTATTTGTCTTGGAAGTACAAACTGGACTTGGGAACAACGAATGAGATAATTTCGCCGCGCCAATATTTCACTCCTGTTGCCAACATCTTCGACGTTCTTCGCCCTCGCGGAGCATCTCACTAATTTCCCAACTCCTCGTAAATGCCAAGCTTTTTTTTTATACAAATTGGTAAATCGATCATTTATAGCTCAATTACGGAAATTGTTGAGGAAAAGACACTCCGTCAGAATGATCAACAAAAAATTCGAAAAAGTAAAATAATTTGGTTGTTATCTGTGTTCAGCAGAGTTCACGGAGAACAAAATATTGATATTGACTATTTCAAGGCACCTTGTAAGATTCGTGTGAATCGTTGAGGTTTATTATTATTTGCCGAAATTGAAATACATTTTTAGTGCGACGCATCACACAACTTTCCTCAAACTCTGAACAATTTAATCTTTTTTTCACTCAGTTGATATAAACTTTGTAAAACATAACGTGACATTCTGCGTTGAAACTGGTCCCGCTGAAGAGTAGATATTCATTGAGCTACTGCTACGTATGCCACGATTGTTATGGGGAAAGTCAACATGATAGTTTCGGCTACGTATTAAATTTGGTCGGCCAATCAACATTTTGCTACCGTTTTCTAATTATTTTTCGATGTTGGGTCGAATAAGATTGGGTTCGGGGAGCATGATGCACCTCCAAGACCCATACCATTGGATTCAGCATCGAAAAACACTAGTAAATCATACCAAACATGACCTGACTACAATGGAACAACAAAGTTGACATTTGAGCGTGACGAGTCGAACTGACTGGTGGTTGGAGTGAGACGGGAGGCAGTAGGATAAATGCAATCGATACACTTCTGGAGTTGTTGGAGGAAGGCTGCAGGGCAACAGTATGCACGGATGACTTGGTAATAATTATGAGAGGAAAATTTGCGAGTGAGATTCACGAGCGGATGCAGTTCGCCATGAACACTTTACAAAGATGTTGTAGCAGGCAAGGGGTTATATGCCAATCCGGACAAAACCAGCCTGGTCCCATTCATGCAAGAACTTTTGCTCCGGGGGGGATGTGGGGACGATCCTGCAGGAAGTGAAATACCTGGGAATCTTCCTAGACAGGAGGCTCACACGGGCCACACACGTGATGAAGGCGATACGAAGGGCTTCTTCCGTGATGTCTACCATCCAGAAAATGGCTGGCATGACGTGGGGACTGCGGCCGAGGATGGTCCTGTGGATGTACACAGCAATCATTAGGCCTGGGGTCACTTATTGTGCCCTATTGTGGACCAGGACGGGGAAGAAGACTGAGCAATGGCAGTTGAGTAAACTGCAGCGCAGGGCCTGCTGTATCCAAACAGCCCCCATGGCTGCCCTAGAGGTCCTGCTGAGTCTTGCACATGCTGAGAGAGCTGCCTGCCTACAGGCGGCTCGTGTGATGGGATTGGGTCTTGTCAGGCAGCGAAGAAGGGCGCCGCACCACCTGATATTGAATAAGGTGCTTTCGGAGGGACTGTTTGATTACAACCCGTCACAGCTATGCAGGCCCTCCTGCGCTGCATCTCATAGTCTTACACTTATGAGATCAGGTTTAAAGATCAGTTTTGGTTAATTTTTTAAACCACCTTTTTCTCGTAACAACCACATGTTTTGTCTGATCGTATTGTAAATCATTCATAGTAAACTAAATCACCAATATGCCAGATAGATTGATTGATTCATTTATTAATTGACCAGGGGAAATTAGGGCTACAGAGCCCTCTCTACCATAGAGAGAGATAGTTCAGAGTATCACACAATATAATGAGAAACAATAATCACAAGGAGCAAACTAACCCTCAGACTGAGTGAAGACAAGGGCCGACCTGTAGTGGCAGTGGGAGGGAATGTGGGGAGTCCGAATTTTCCAGTAGTCGAGTGCCAAAAGCCCCGGTCAATTGTGTCATAGGGTTGGCAGAAGGAATTTTCTTACGTTCTCTAATTGAGGCAGCGGAATTTCGGTGGCTCGAAAGAAAGGCCTGTAGAATTTTACTGGCTCTAAGCGCATAATGCCCTGCTGCGAACTTTAGCTGTTCGTGCTGCGAAGTTTTTGGGTGATCTAACTACTTTTTCCCCTAACCATCATGGGTTATGTCTGATTGGGCTGCCGAGTAGGCAGGCATAACTAAATCTCGAACGTAATTTTTGTGGGAATCGCATTAAAAGACAAAACATGGTTATTGCAACTACGTCGTGTTTGGTATCATTTCCTATGTATACTTTGATGCTGAGTCCTGGGACTGCATCTAGATCGAAAACGGTGAAATCACAGTAATTATAGTGGGCAAAAGTCGATTACATAAAAGAACTCGCGGGGCAATACAGCGAAAGTTATCATTACTCCCCAGCCTGCACTCATTGCGTAAAGGCGCCTGGAATATGTCTTGTTTCCATCGTAGTGGTCATGTTTCATATCATTTACTAGTATTTTTCGATGCTGAATCGAATTGGATGAGTCTCGGAGGTGTAAGACTGTGTCAAGCTGTGCAATCATGTTTTGCAAGAGAATAACGGGCCGTTGTGTAATAATTTGCAGAGTTTTTAGTTACTAGACCCTTGAAAGTCACCGAATGCACTTAGTGGCAGGGAAGAGGCATATGTGAGATATTTCCATGTGTTGTTATTTGTACTTAGAAGATTGTTTGATTTGGGACAGTCAGAGAGCTGTATACCGGCCTGTGATGAGCAGCAAGAGAGGTGTTGAGGGCTGTTATCAGACCACTGGGGGTAATTCCTATGAGCTAGACCTCGTTCTGTTCCTTTGTCACCGCAGGTTACAACGGTGCCCGTAACATATTGATGAGATTCGTTTTGTTTCATTACATTCCTGTTCTCATTTTCCCACGGATGAACATTTTACGTGGAATGTCGTTGAATTCGTAAGGGGGGCAGAAAGTGTGGCGTATTTTTAAGCCAGTTACGTAATTTTTTCTATTTTACTGTGAACTTTGAAAAGCTGTCCCATTGAGTTCAACGCAGTTGCGTGCTTTGCGATGTGTATCAGAAAACGTTTCGTTGAAAAACGGGTAATACTCCCATTCGGTTGTTACAAACAAGCGCAATGACAATTCATCTTCCCGACGACAGCCGCCGTACCAGTCACACCGGGCAACGTCATTGAATTAATTTTGCGCAAAACGAGTCGCCGAGCGACCGGCGCAAATCTGATAGCATCAAACAAACGTTGAGATGGTCGAGCGGTTCCAATGATTAGCTCGGCAGGGCGTGGCGCAGGTCGAACGGAGAAACCTTGGCGTCGGTTGTGGTAAAGGTTGTCGATGGTCGATAAGAAATCAACAAATCTGAGAAGTTGTCTCTCAGAACTCGGTTGAATGTCATACGCGCAGTAAGACACGGGTTTCAACGAAAAGCGTCAATTTTAGATCGCGAATCATCGTCGGAGATGATGTGTGTTTGATCTCATTACGAATGAGACTCCTTCCCGTGATAAGAACGTCGAGACGTCTGTCGTGATAAGTCCGACGAGATAAATAACGAAAAAAACTCCACACACCGATCGGGTGTTCATCAGATACGTTCAGTATAGGAACGAAGCACGTAGTGAGACCTCGTTACCTGAGCTAACGCACTCACAATCATTTGTACAATAAGAGCACCCCAAAATGAAACGTACGATCAAATATTCAGAACCCGACCCCTCTCCACATGCCTTAAATCTCATATGACGCCTGCAGCTGAGCACCTGATCGAGGAGCGAATATATTTTGAGGACGTGTATCTTCTGAACCGTACTGTGAGATGTGTCTAGTGGTTTTCTACTACAGTAGTTCGTGTCTGGGCCCAATGTACTTAACTCTTATTAAGAAGAAAACAAGCAAATGAAACTAAAAAAGCAAAAAGACTCACTTTGAATTTAATCGAATAAATTGGAAAGAAATAAATTAATTGAACTCCTTTAAGATACTCCTACCTTTCAATGTTTAATCAAAGTAACCTAATTTGCTCGGATCGTTATGAAAGACAATATCGAGGCAAATGGGTTAGTAAACAGGAGTTTGCTCAACTTTATCCAACAATATTCAAGCGAGGGAGGAAAACACTGGATTTTGAATCTTCGACTGATATGGGAGAGGCTCGCTTAATGCGTCGTAGGGCACGTGAAGAATCAGAATGAGAATAAGGAGTTCAAAGCCTTGCAAATTAATCGCTCGCCCTTCCCACGCTTTTCCATGCAGAGAGCGTCAAAGAAGGAGAGCCGACGGAAGTAGGGGCTATATCCTTCACAACTGTGGTGTTCACTGCGTATTATTTCTCTTTTATTCTGTTCCATTTTTGATGAAGAAGTTTCATTATTCATTTCGTGTAGATAAGTTTTTTAGCAAACATGAATGGAGTTAACGGGTATTGGATTCCTGGGCATGAAGGGATCATTGAAAATTATAGGGAGGACCGTCTGGCCAGATTTAGTTCAGCTGCTGTCCCTGTGGGGCCACACCTTCCCACTGTAGGACTTCTCTGTCATTTGTCAAGAGAATCGTGGTAGAATATACCAGGAGAATGCACTAGAGAGCAGGGAATGATGAGGGAGTGAGGCACTCCAAACGCTTTATCTCAGGGCAAACACATGAGATAAGACACAGCCAGAAGATCGTGGGGATCATCACCGGGAACTGCGAAATGATCAAACACGTGTATGTTATGGGCAAAGTCGACGCCCCTCTGTGTAGCTGGTGTGGCACAGATGCGGAGACTCCCTACCACGTCCTGACCCAGTGCCAGAGACTTGAGAAGGAGCGATTTCTGGTCTTCGGAACGCCACAAACTCCTGAAGAGGGCTTTACCATGCCCTGCAACTCTTCAGCACCTCAGCCGCGACTCTACGTGGATTCCTCCTCCACAACTTCTGGACCCGCTGGTACTCCACCCTCCTCTTCCTTTAGCTACTCTACGACCACTTGCAGGGGGCAAATTAGAGAAGTCTCGGTTTTGTGCCCCCACACCACAACCCGAGTTTTCAACTCTTGGGGAAAATGCAGCGCTGATAATCTGCACCCTCGTCCACAGCACCGAGACCAGAAACAGCCCTCCCAGCCGGACTCTGCAGGTGAGGATTCACATAACCTTTCACTCTACTCACCTGCCTCAGAATCTCATTCCTCAAAAGGAACAGGCCTGAGGCTGCCAGGTTGGGCCAGCTATCCGAGGGCGGCTGACTCACATCTGCAATGCAAGAGTCTGGCAGAGCCTAGTCGCTATTCCTGTAGGTTTGATCCTCCACAAGCTGCCTATACTCGGGCTTCCGGTGCAGGGCCTTAATGACTACTGCAGTACAGGAGGGGAATCGCTCTGCCAGATGTTTATTGACATAGCGTACCCCCTTCCTTGCAGCCTGCGCCTCAACAACTGCGATGAGACGCATCACCTCAAAGGCATACCTGTATACTGTTCTGATCTTGATGCTTTTGTGGACGAGGTTGCAAATGATCTGCACTGCATTTGTCTGGTCGTGGACATCAAAGAAGATTCTTGCAGGAAATACCTTGCATGGACCTGTGAGACATTATAACTGTCACAATAGGTCATTAGGCCGCGATGCTCAACCCAGCTTTGGGACAGTCAGAGAGCTGTATATTCCCACAGCTACCGACAAAAGGCTTCAGGTCAGAAGGAGTTGGCCTCGCTGTTCGGGGAAGGCCCAAAGCTCAATATTTCAACTAATTCGGCCTAGGCCGAACAATCGCCAAAAGAAATCGTAAAATAAATACTCACCAAAGTATGATGATGAAGTATTCTTGTTGAATTGCCCTACGGAGTACTAGGTAAGTCGCGTTTTGAAGATGACTAAGAGAGAAGGCGATTGTACGGCCGTAGCCTGTTATCACTCGTCCTTACTCTGCTGCAATGACAACGTAATAGAATGTTATCAGAAGGGAGGAAACAGTTGTTTTTTTTTAAATTTTTTATTGGCTTCTCAAACAATTACAGCCGTTACAAAAATAAATGTTTTGCCAATCTAAAGATAATAAAAAGTACTTATTTACAAAAACAATAGAAATCGGTGCGGCTTATAAAAATAATAAAGTAGGTACTTAATCACAAGATAATTTCACACTTTTTTATAAAATCATACAGCATAATATACACTTCTAACTTTGCTGAGGCTAAAATGGTGTCCAAATTGAAGGGATTGGCTACCTCCTTCGAGATTCTTTTTAGGAGCTCCTCTCTATGCGGTGAAAAAGCAGGGCAATCCAAAATTAAATGTTGTGCAGTTTCTGGGTCAGTGACACACCGTCTACATTGTGAAGTTTGCACCATATTTATTCGGTACCGTTTAGGCAGCGCATTCGTAGCGTCCCTAAACCATGGTTTCATGTTGGTCGGGGGAAACAGAGATTTATATCTGTTCCCTCCCTGGTGCTCCAGGAACAGTTTCTTCCATTTGTGCAGAAGATGAAGTGCCAGAGTGCGTCTCAAGTCATTGGGTGGAATGGCTCTGGAGAGGGGCGTGGAATGGCGAGCGGTAAAGCTCTATTGGCTCCTCGGTCAGCTGATTCGTTGCCGGGAACGCCACGGTGACCCCGAACCCAACAAAAAGTGACTCGGACTCCAGATGCCTTTAACTCTCCCACGATACGGAGAATGGAGGATTCGATCAGTGTCAATTTTGATGACGGAGCTACGTTTTGGAGTTTAGATGTGAAACTCTTCGAGTCAGTCATGACCACAATGCTAGCGATGGACGACGTATATTCTTCACTTGCATATGTGAGAGCCTTTAAAATTGCATGAGTCTCGGCGCTGTAAATAGTTGCATAATCCCATAACCGGAAGCCCTGTTGGATGGAAAGAGCAGAAATGACGTAGGCACAACCTTCCCTTCCCTGTCGCGCCGAACCATCAGTGTAAATTATTAGGCTACCGGGCCAGCGACCTAGGGTGTAGTCTGCTGGGCCAGGTACGTTGTATGCAGATTGCGGCAATGCGGTCACGAATAAAGGGTACTTGAATAGGTCGAAGGGAACTGTATAGTTGTATGCAATACGAGACTGATTGACCCAGGGAAGGTCCGAGCTCAGATTCGTGAAGCTATTGCACAGAATAGGTGATGTCTTTTTCGTCCAGTAACGAGCTGTGAGGTCATCTATTGCTAACATTCTAATCTTATTTATCCTCTCTGGATCTTAGCTGTAGATTTTCGCCACATAACGATCAGATAGCAACTTTCTCCGTAAAGTTAGAGGGGGTTCTCCAGCCTCAGCCAATACCACATTAATCGGAGTTGAGCGAAGAGCTCCCAGAGCCAATCTTAGAGCTGCGTAGTGCACTTTATTAAACTTTTCCAGCCACGTGACCGCTGCTGATCCATAAAACTGACATCCGTAGTCAAAAATACATCTCACTGTAGATCGGAAACAGTTGCTAAGGTGACGTTTCTGGGACACTAATGGTGGATAGCTGTCAGACAGCCTCTGCAAGGACCCCTAAGGGACTTCTTCGTACTGAGATACGTCTGCGCTCTATTAGTCATATGGATTAGTCAGCGGGGGATTCCTACACCTTTTTGACGGATTCGTTACCCAGAGGCGCGTTATTGGCATCATTTTGTGGGGGTTTCTTTCCCGCCGAGAAGCGAAAATGCCGTTCAATCGCCAACTTCGAAACCTCACAAATTAATTCAGTCGCTACTTACAAAAGAGGTCGAGCTGAGAATGTCGATGGGTTGTTCGTTAGTAAGTCGCGTTTGGTGATCGGATGATGAGGACGAGGATGAGAATGAGATGGTGGAAGAGAGCGAGGATGAGAGGAGGTCTCACGATCTGGAGAGGGTTGCTGGGGCCGGACCGCTCCTTGAGGTATCTTCTGAGGATCTCGCCTCATTTCGACAACATCACGAAGAGTTTTACGGAATCGGGGTTGAAGGCGGAGTGAAGAGACATTGGTTCATTAGTTGAGAATAGATAGCGTTAGATAGTGTATTGTAATGAGGGTTATAAACAGGTGAAGATGGAATAAGAGGAAGGGAACCCCCTCTCCCCCACTCGCCAACCGCAACACTCACAAAGAGCTGGTACGTTCCTATCAACTCGGCCTCCTCCAACTTCTTCTCTTCCACATCTACCTCATCACTCCCTCCACCCCCTCTCACCCATCTTACGTCTTCACAGATAAATGAAGAGATAGGAAGGACCTTCCAAGTGGGGACATCGTGAGAGGAGATTTGAATCATGCACTAACCAGTTGGGAATGTTAATTTAGTTGGGACGACGGTGTTTCCACTCACCTTATCAAGATACTTCGCTCTCTTCTCCAACTTGATCTCTTTCAACCGTTTTCGATTGAAGAAGTGTTTTACTTAAGCCAGGATTAACCAAATGCATCCGAATACAATACTCAAACGATAAACTAAAACACCTAATAAATTACGAAACTTTACTGAATCCGCGATAAAAGTTGTCGACGATAAGGGTTTTAAAAAGTCGACCCTTTCCCGTTTAGCAATCACATCGTCAAGGGTGCGCCACTGAGGACGATAAATAAACAAACCGAAGGGAAAGGAAAGTATGACAAACGCCGCCAAACACGTTGATAAGTAATACATCCATTACAAGGACCACTATACTCCTCATCTGCCCCGATTCATCGTGTTTAGTATGATCGAGGTGGGACGAACAGCTGCTAACTGAATCGAAGGAAAAATATGTGGTTCGACGCCTCACGCACGTCTTTTTATGTTCCTTAGTTACTTCCCTTGGCTCTCCAACGTAAAAAGGAAAGTTATGTAATCAGCTGAAAAAAAAATTTTGAGTTCTCTTCAGATCTTTACGTTTCAGACCCCCCTGAGTCCGAAAAACACTATTTGGGAAAGTGGTCAGTGTGTGTGTGTGTCTGTGAACGATTTTTAAAGAGAACCACCGTATCTAATCAGCTCAAACTTGATATCTCGCTTGTAGGTTACCATGGGACGCCAAAATAAGGGTATGAACAAAATCCACCGAAAGTTAACTATAGTTATCATAGTGATCAAAACACCAAATATTTTTTTTCTCCAAAACAGCTCTAACGATTTTGATCAATTTTTTTAGATTGAAAGCTCCCAATATGACAATTATACCATAACATTCCCATTAACGGGAAAATGACGAGAGCAGCACATTAAATTACCAAAACTTTCGACATAATCGATTTTAGAGCGGTTTTTAGAGAAAACGACTGAACCAAATCACCTCAAATTTGATGTCTAGCCTACAGGTTACCATGGGACGCAAAAATAAGGTTATGAACCAAATCCACCGAAAAATAACTATAGTTAGCATAGTGATTAAAACACCAAATCTGTTTTCTCAACAACGGCTCTAACGATTTTGATTAAATTTTTCATACTGATAGCTCTTGATAAGGCAATTATACCATAAAATTGCCATTTGTATGAAAATGACGAGAGCAGCACAATAAATTATCAAAATTTTCGACGAAAAGCGTTTTTAGTGCGGTTTTGTCCTTATAAACTCCGCTGGAATGTTAGTAGAATGTTTTAAAAAATTGGTATTGTAGTCCAATTCAATACCTAAAGGGTGAATGTTTAAAAACGCCCATGAGATACATGGAGGTCACTCCAGAAATTCCTGAATCGCTTAGTACCAGTTCTAACAGTTATTACCAAATAACTGTACAAAAGTAATTACTATCCTCTTCAAAAAATTCATGTTTACAGCCTCATTAATTTTCTGTGTACCAATTGCTCAATAATGGTCCTGCAATGAGTACGAGCAGCCCTAAAATTCCGGAACTGTACGCGCTACCGCTTCCTGCTGCCGTAAAGTGTTGTTTAACCAAGTTCAAATTAACTGAGTGATAAATGAATTGATTAAATAGAATTAGCCCTGTACAAAGTGAATTTGCGTAGAGCTAAGGAAAGTTGTTGCAACGCACCAGATATTTTTCTTTAGCCCTACGGAGTAGGATGGAGAGTTATACTCGTATAATCGGCTGGACATTTCTTTTTTCTAGTTCTCTTCAGATTTCTTCATGTTTCAAGGGCTTCTGAGTCCGACATACGCCATTTGGGAATGTGTCACATTTTTTACAGCAGCCAGGCGTCTGTAAATCCTGAGAAAGGCAGGACGAAAGAGTCGAAGAAGGCGAAAAGTACAAAAAAAATAGGTTAGCAATGTTGTTCAATCGATAGATGGTGATGAAAGCAACTTTGATAGTAAATGATGAGATAGTGGGACGTAAATCGATTCAGTGCATGGTTGTATTGTTGGCGATAAAACCAAATTTCGTAGCAACACACAACATTCCGCAACCCCCGTAAATTCGACGACGTGCTACATGTGTCGGCGCTATATCTTCGTTCAACGCATTTCTACAGAAACATTTATGGAAAACAAAATGTAGGGACTAGTTAGCTGAGAGTACTCCGTAAGTTTGGTGGAGAATTGGAAACCCGATAATTTAATATTAGACAAATCTTCTTTTGAGTTAACTTGGCTTGTATCTCCGTTCAACAGACGTAATACAGAAATACTTGCCAAAAAAAAAATGAGTACGCGTTGGCAAAAGACGCTACGTCGTATTTACTCGGGTAATTACAAAAGTGTTCAAAAAAACATATTTTCGACACATTTTGATTTTTATTCCTGTTCAATGGGATGTCAAAGGAACATTTATGGAGAGCAATATATAGGTATTAATAATTTTAAAATATTTCGTGAGTTTGGTGACAATCGTTGAAGCCGTTTCTAACAACTATTTTTGCTTTTTAGGCCTGTATCTCAGTTCACCGAGTTTTCCTTTAGATATGTGTAGAATAGTGAAGTTGGGTATTGACTAGTAGAAAAGATATAATTATAGAGAACGAAATGTGGGAATGGGTGGCTAAAAGACACTCTGTAAGATCTATCACATCTGGTGGAACAATTTCCCCAGAATTTACGGAAATGTTCGAAAAAACGTCATTTTCGACCCATTTTGATTTTTATCTCTGTTCAATTGACGGTCAGAGGAACATTTATTGAAAACAATACGTAGGTATTAACTATTTGAAAACATCCTGTGAGTTTGGTGAAAATCGTTGAAGCCGTTTTGACAAAAAGTGAAAACGAAAAAAAAAACCTAATTATTCTTCTTAGGCCTATATCTCCGTTCTCTATATTTCCATTTAGATATGTGTGGAGAAGAAAAGTTAGGTATTGACTAGTAGAAGATAAGTTGAAAGTTTAATCCAAATCGTTGCATCCATCTTCGAAAAAAATGCGGCTAACCTTAGTTTTTGGTACATTTTTGTCCCCCACTCCCTTCCCCATCTACCAAAATCGCTCATAACCTTATTTTAGCGTGTACGAACAATAACATAACCAGCTCAATCGGTTCAGCCGTTCTCCTGCAAACTGAACAACATATACTCACACATGGACCACGTGCCGTAGACCTCAAAACGTCAACATCTCAAGAAAAATCCAAATTTTTTTTGCCCGATTACCCTTCTGGTAGCGGAAAGTAATAGGTTGGCGATGTTGAGATGTTCGATCGATGGATGATAACAACTTTGATAGCTATAATATAATAAGACGTAAATTTATTCCTTGTTTGAGTGATGGTGCAGGGTTGCATTGTTGGCGATAAAACAAAACACGAATCCAGGACAGGGTTGAAAATGAAAACAAGTTCAAACGCTCGAGATTTCTAGTCAGGGTCAAGAGCAACAAACTAATTCGATCTGAGCTGAGCCGTACGACGCGTTTCAACAGAATGAATTTCGATTGAATCTTCTTTGTCCGCTCTAACTTCATTCATTCTCTGTAAAGGTCTGTTTGAGGGTACACGCGATTATGGACGCTTTGTGGCAGCCTAATCCTAGGAATCAACCCCTTCGTTCCCAACTATTCCAGAGGGGCTCTTCACAAATATCAATCTTCAATCCCTCTACAAAGTTGAGTCGCGATTTCGATATGGCGCTTCAGAAAGATCACATGTATACACAAGAGGCTTTAAAAAAAAAAAGTTAAGTCAATTATTTAGTAATTTCTTTTACACTATGATGGATATAGTACAAAATTTACAACAAATAGTGAACAGTCAAATGGCAGGCTGAATTAGCTGGGGAGTCATTGTTTCCCCAAACACCTTTCTATCTCAACCTGTGGAAGTCCCACTCCTCAATTGATTTCCAATTGATTTCTCCCTTTCCTGGAGTTTCCCACCCTTCAATTTTATATTCCTCTTCTCAACAGTCAGCTTCCTCCAGGTCAGTCATCCTTCAACAATGGTCGTCTCCCAGTTCTCCCAATGATTCGTCTCTCTCTCTCTCTCTCTCTCTCTCTCTCTCTCTCTCTCTCTCTCTCTCCCAAAAAAACCAACCAATGAGAGGTATTTACGTAAGTGTGAAGTGTAAGTGCTAAAAGTGTAGTGGACGTAGAAGTGTAAGTGCAAAAAGTGTAGTGGACGTAAAAGTGCAACGGAAGATTTGTCAAGATACAAGAGACTTTTTATTTTATGACAACTAGAAACAGTGATTGCTACGTAATTAATTCCTGGGAACAGGGAAGAGAGGGCCTTAAGGCCCTATTGTTTCCCAGGTTGTTAAATAAATTCTTCAGTCAGTCAGTCTCTCTCTCTCCCTCCCTCCCTCTCTCTCTCTCTCTCTCTCTCTCTCTCTCTCTCTCTCTCACACACACACACACACACAAACACAAACACACACACACACACACACACACACACAACCAGTTCTCGCGTATTTAGAGTCCCTTGTGCGCGTTTATATACTCATACTCAACCGGATATCGCAATTCTGTCAAGTTTAATACAGTTCTTACTCACGCTCACCACGTCCACTTATTTCTCTGTTTCAAGCTCCCCCATTCGTGCGCACTACAGTATTGAATAATGTAAATAGAGAAAAGGAACAGCTTAGTAAACACTTTTTGCGTTTGGCTGGTCAAGTTGCGTACTTGAATTACTTATAGCAAGCCTGACGGCCTTCTTCGTTTAAGGCCTCGTACGGATCTTGGAAAAGGCAGGTTTGTTTTTCGGTACGTGCAATGAGTTCGTTTGCACGGTCCCACACAGCGGTGTGTAGTTTTCGGTACGCGGTACATAGAACTTCAATGTCTAGAGGCATTTGAAGGTCTCGTACGTAGGAGGGAGTTTTTGACGTACCACGGGGCGTCTGAGATGATTCTCAGCACTCTGTGGAATGCCCGAATTTTCTTAACCCGTGAGTATGACGCTGAGCCCCACACGTGGGTTACCGTACAACCATATCGGGCGCGCAATAGCGTAATATAGATTAGGCGTTTAAAAGTTAGCGGCATTGGAGACTTGCCATTCGAGAAACACGACTTTGTCTTGCTCTCGGCAAAGTGTCAGTCATATGAGTGTTCGGGGCAGACAGAAATGTTTATTGTCCGCGTCGCAGTCGGTCGCCATCATCATTGGTTCGAGTTAGTTCGCACCATGTTGAGTAGACACAGAAAGAACGAGAATTCCCTCTCCATGCAAGATACGCCTGGAGCCGAAATTCAGCGCAGCACAATTATTATCGTTTGGGACCAAACCATTAACTCCCGTCACCGTTTTATATTTGCACGAGCCGAAATCCTCGTCGAGATTGTGGCTTCGATCAAGATCTGCATTTTGGATGTTTGGTTTATCCCTGGACTATCTGGAACGACCCTAAAGTACAACAAACGCCCAGGCCAAGGAGCTTCAACGCTGTTCGTCACAAACTCAACTTCCACGAAAATAAGCTCTCCACTCCAACTCTTCTTTCACCGTCTAGATAAGTCTTCATTTTGGAGAGCCCATTGGGTGGGATAGGTTTATTTTCACCTTCGTTTGTCGTTTTTTATTTTAATAAATTCTTTTTTTCTCTGCCACGCTTGAAGTTCAGGACTCGCATTTGTCTCATTCGCAATTCTAAGTAAGGTTTTCTTTGCGCTCGAACGGTTTAGAGGCCAGGGAAGTGACAACGTGATCCCGGTGGCAACAATGAGCCTCAGACCGGAGTATCTAACTGATCGAGGCGCTTCAACGCAACCTATTTCGTAGCTTCGTGGAGTACGATAAGTTCAGGAGTCGATAAAAACTGAATTGGGCGATGACTGTTTGCGTTTCATCATAGAACTTTACCACCTGTCTAGGAACCCCGTGTATAAACGCGAGTTGCTTCGGATCTTGTGAAGCACGAACGGTTTCACTGTGTGACAGCTTTTGCAAGAATTCGTGAGAGGAGATCTAGAAACTCTGATACAACCTGAGTGAGAAAGCATTTTATTAATTTTTCTCCAATGCCTGTCCAAGGACTAATGACATCCTCGGGCCTATCATATGTTGTCAAATGTTCCCTACCACTCGGAAAGAAGTACCAAATTTTGATTTCGAGACAAACGCGGTTTTTTCAACGCTCTTCAGCCCAATATTACCCCTAGTGGCGTCATTGTAGTTCGATAGTTGGCTTTCGAAGGGAATGAAGAAGAAATCCATAAAGAAAAGCTTGATGAAGCACGAAGAGCGGGACAGGAATCATAAATATGCACGTGATACCTCTCACGCAAGCGTGGAAATGTGAAAGATATTTGTCGTGCTCGTAACGCTAAATAACGAGGCCATCGCAGTCATGTGGAAGACATTCCGTTAAAATGATTGATATTGTCGAAAGAAAAGGGATATTTTTGCCCTGAGCGTTCGCTTTCGTTGTACTTTCGTTCGAAGCACGTAGCGCTCATGTTTCGTTAGTCCGCGTCTTAAACGCTTTCAGGGAAAGGCATCTCTGCACTCTCCTCTCTTCTTTGCCGTTTGAATGCGCTGCATTGCGAATACCTCGCAAGGGCAATGAGCGCACGCCTTTGCCTTCATTTTCCCTTCTCCTCGGGATTCTGGCTTTCCCTTTTACGGAACGGTCTTCTTTTGCTTTCAGCAACAGGTTCGATCTGAGAAATTTGGTCCTAATTCTTGCCTGTATAGGGAAAGCAATATTATATGTGGTGAAATGAGGAATCCTTTTACTCCTATCACTCGAATAACGCATTGTGTCGTCAACAAACATTGCGTGACACGCCGCACAGTTGATTAAAAAACAAGCTGAAACTAGTAAAGCTCGATTTGATAGTGGCAAACTGCAAGTAAAACGTTTTGAAGGAAATGATTTGGTATTTGCACAAACGGAGGTGAGGAACCGAGTTAAGTTGAATGATGCCTACAGAGGGCCTTACAAAATTGTAAAAGTTTTACCTAATGATCGCTACTTGTTACAGTCCGTCTCTGGCAGCGGTGATCATAACACGAGAAAGGGTCATGCAATCAGTTTTAGCTGCGCATCTATTCAGAAAGCCTCAGCCCCTCGATAATTTCGTAAGGAGCAATAACATTCGCTCATGTCACGCCTTGTTACGTGTGTATCACAACATCATTCTGTTTGTTGATATCCCCCGTCTTACAACCTACTCGCGACGCTCTAAACGACCCTAATATTCGATTTTAACCGAACATTGAACCGGGGGGACGGAGGAGAATCAATTAGGGCTTCGCGCGAGGAGCTTCCTCCGTCAAGTTTCCCATCGGAGAGAGCTCCCAGTTGGCGGGCAAGGATGTTGACAGAATGACGGATGTGCCTTCAGTAGCTCGAAAAATATCTAGTGCGTCGCACGACAAAACTTTCCACAGCCCAATCAATCCGTTCGCAGACCGTAGGTTTCTCGAGTACTCATTAACTTAATTTATTATTAATATTTGAGTACTCGAGATTAATAATGGAACGTACATTGCCCTGGATCTCACTACAACGGGGTTTCAAGCAGAGGTTTATGCTATCAAGGGCCGTCATAATGCGTGTTAAAGGTTATGACAAACCAACTGCCAACAATCAATGACAGTCGAGCGTCTCGCAAGGCACAACGTTCAAACTGGCGAGGGAGTGCTGGATGCGGCTCAACAATTTAGCTAACTCTAATAGAGTTGACGTTTATTGGACCCCTGAGCTTAAAGAGATCGCTGGAAACACTTTATCTCAGGACCATCACACGAGATAAGACGTAGCCGAGAAAGGACCTAAGGCAGATAGTGGTAATAATCGTGGGGCACTGTAAAATGAACGAAGATGTGTATGTTATGGGCACAGGCGACCTCTCGGTGCAGGTGGTGTGGTGTAGATGAGTAAACTCCTTATCGTGTCCTGGCCCAGTGCTAGAGACTCGAAATGGAGCAATTTTTTGTCTTCGGTACAACTTCTCCAAGGGTGTACATTAAACAAGGCTCCTCAGTAAACACCTGGCATTCCTTTGGAACCTTGGCAAGTGAGATGGTACGACCGGCACAATAGGACTTCAACGCAACAGAACTCACCTCAAATAAGGGACAGCCAGAGTTACTAAAAAAACTAGTAGTAAGCATATCTGGTGCGTTGCAACACACAACTTTCTTTAGCTCTACAACAATTCACTTTGTACATGGCTAATTCTATTTAATCAATTCATTTATCACTCAGTTAATTTCAATCTTGGTCAAACAACGCTTTACGGCAGCAGCAAGCGGTAGCGCTTACAGTTCCAGATTTTATTGTGCTGCTCGTACTCATTGCAACACCATTATTGAGCGATTGGTACACAGAGAATTAATAAGGCTATAAACAAGAATTTTTTGAAGAAAGATAGTAATTACTTTTGCAGAGTTATTGGGTAAAAACGTTTAGAACTGGTAGTAAGCGAAACGGCAGTAGTTGAAATTCTTGAATTTCTAGAGTGACCCCCATGTATCTCATGAGCGTTTTTAAACACTCACCCTTTAGGTCTTAGATTGGACTACAATAACAATTTTTTTAGCATTCTACAAAAATTACAGCGGAGTTTATAAGGAAAAAACTGCGCTAAAAACGCTTTTCGTCGAAAATTTTGATAATTTATTGTGCTGCTCTCGTCATTTTCCCACGAATGGAAATTTCATGGTATAATTGTCTTATTGAGAGCTATCTATTTGAGAAATTTAATCAAAATCGTTAGAGCCGTTTTTGACAAAAAAAATTGGTATTTTGATCAAAATGATAACTGTAGTTAAATTTCGGTAGATTTTGCCCATACCCTTATTTTGGCGTCTCATGGTAACCTGTAGGCTAGACATCATGTTTGAGCTGATTTGGTACGGGTTTTTCTCTAAAAACCGCGCTAAAATCGATTTCGTCGAAAGTTTTGGTAATTTATCGTGCTGCTCTCGTCATTTTCCCGTATATGGGAATTTCTGTGGTATAGTGGACATAGTAGGAGCTATCAATATAAAAAATTTAATCAAAATCGTTATAGCTTTTTTTGAGAAAAAAATAGTTAGTGTTTTGATCACTATGATAACTATAGTTAAATTTCAGTTGATTTCGTTCATACCCTTATTTTGGCGTCCCATGGTAACCTGCGGGCGAGATATGAAGTTTGAGCTGATTTGGTACGGTGGTTTTCTCTAAAAATCGTTCACAGACACACAGACCATTTTCCCAAATAGTGTTTTTCGGACTCAGGAGGGTCTGAAACGTAAAGATCTGAAGAAAACTCGATTTTTTTTTTCAGCCGATTACATAACTTTCCTTTCTACTTCGTAAAGCCAAGGAAAGTAAAAATCTTATGAACTTCTGTAATAAAGACAGTTTTTCGGGAGCCAAATTACGTGATAATTTATTGCGCTCCTCTCGTCATTTTCCACAAATAAAGTTTTATTTTGTCATTCTCTCATCTGTAGCTGTGCACAAAAGTTAATCAAACTCGGTGTTTTTGTGAAGAAACGTAATTTGGTGTTTCGGCCACTATGATTACTATTGTTGGGCGCACAAAGGGGGGGGGGCTTGAAACTAAGAATTAAATGGACGAGATGAGCGTGTGTGAGGACTGTATTACATTTGACAGAATAACATTATCAATTTGAGCGTGAGTATATAACGTAAACAAGAGACTCTAAATACACGTGAACTGGTTCTGGGACACTAAGTAGAGGGAGAGAAGGAGTGCACAAGCTGAGAGACAAAGCGTTGGGAAAACTGGGAGCATGGATTGTCGTTCACGAGTGTTGATGAATGGCTTGGGAGAACTGGGAGATGGCCGACTTTCGCGAGAACTCGTAGGTGAATCAGTTTGGGAGGAGCTGTCTGTTGTGAAGAGGAATCTAAATTGAGGGTAGGGGAAAATGATATTTGGGTAAGTCTAGAAGATTGGGAAATCCGTCGTCACTACAAAATAACTGAGGGACGGGACTTCCCACAGGTACATCAAAGAGGGTCGGTGTACGGGGAAACGATGACATTCCGTTAGGGCAAGTGGGGGCATTTGTAGAGAGTTCAAAGACCCAGCTAATTCGGCAGACTGAACAACTATAGTTAATTTTGTACCAATATCCTCATTTTGTCCTCCCACGCTGATTTACAGGCTAACCCTGTTCTTCCATTATCGCTCCCAGGCCCAGGCCCGTACGCCGTTTTTGCTTCTAGGGCCACTTCTTTTTGAACTCTTCTTGCAGCTGAATACCTAACTTTCCTCAGCCCATCGGGTGTTCAGCGATTATTTATCACCACCAACTAATCCAATCTGTACATCACACAGTTAGTATGAAGAATCTGGCAGTGCTTGATGTTTCATAATTGATTTTGTAGTACCTACTTATGTTACAAGCTTAGTTCTGTATGTTAAACCACAGAATATCCTATACCCTGTGTTCAGCGCAGGCCGCATTAGCTGGGGTTTTTTTGTCCGTTCTCACTGGTCTTACGGAAAGTCATTGTTTCCCCAAACACCTTTCTGATCCTTACCCTTTTGTTTGTAGCTGTGGAAATTCCAGCTCGTCAGTTATTCCCGCATGACAACGGATTTCCTCTTTTTCTGGACTTTCCAAAATATCCTTTCCCACACCTCAATTTTACATTCCTCTCCACAACTCCACAACACACAGCTCTTTCCTAAAACAATCATCTATCAGCTGTTGAAACGGGGCAGTCGTCTCCCAGTTCTCCCAACTTATTTGGACTCTCAAGTCTTGCAACTCACTTGCCTCTCAGCTTGAGCTGCTCATAACTCTCTCTCCTCTCTCTCTCTCTCTCTCTCTCTCTCTCTCTCTCTCTCTCTCTCTCTCTCTCTCTCTCTCTCTCTCTCTCTCTCTCTCTCTCTCTCTCTCTCTCTCTCTCTCTCTCTCTCTCTCTCTCTCTCTCTCTCTCTCTCTCTCTCTCTCTCTCTCTCTCTCTCTCTCTCTCTCTCTCTCTCTCTCTCTCTCTCTCTCTCTCTCTCTCTCTCTCTCTCTCTCTCTCTCTCTCTCTCTCTCTCTCTCTCTCTCTCTCTCCCTATCTCTCTCTCTCCCCTATCTCTCTCTCTTTCTCTCATTAGTTTCCCACGCAACCAGTTCACATGTAGTTAGAGTCCCCTTGTTCGCGTTTAAATAAACACTTGCACTCAAAACTGATATCGCTATTCTGTCAAGTGTAATGCAGTCCTCACTCACCCTCACCACGTTAATTTATAGCTCCTTCATTCATGCGCCAAATATCCCATTTAAAAAAGACGAAAACGATTGGGTATATTTAGGACCTAATTAAATCATAAAAGTATTTTTTAAAACGTTAACTTGATTAAGACCACGACGTATTTTTTACGCTTTGAAATGATGCTATAACAAGAACGACGTTTTTATTTTATTCTTTTGATGCCCTAAAGTATAATTTCGAAGGAACCATCGTCTTTTTTGTACTATACACGGGTGAGAATAATAATCAATATTTTGAGGCCCCGCAGTTCTCGTAATTTATGTGGCTCTTCCCGTGTCCTTGGGGGGGGGGGGGAGAGATCACTACGGTTAATTTTTAGAAAGGGGTGTGCTGGAGGGGAGTAAGAGGAGGCTGTGAAGTCACACGATGTGATGGTAGGGGTAACGTCACTTCGCCTTGGTGGTGAGGGCAGAGGGATGACGTCAATCCACCCAGCACTGCCTTAATGTTCACTACTGATCTTAATGCGTGTAGGCGAGTCACGGTTATTTAAACGATTTTATTTTGTGGCAATCCGCAAGCACACGCTGCTTTAGAGCAACTTTTTTCGATGTCGACGTTTGATCCCTGAAAACTTCTCAAAAATATGATGATGTTTTTCTGAGGATGAGGGTGAGATTACAGTGAGGGGGTTGTAGGGGAATTCCGGTTAGCGCGGTATTTTATTAATGAGCAGCTTGGAAGACGCACTGTGAAGGGGGAGCAGGAATTATCCGATAATTGAATACAGATTATACCTGATACTGGATGGCGTCGATGGGGTAGGGGTCGTCGACGGGTGGAGGTGGGGGGCGATTGTGATTCTAAATTTGTCAGATAATCCTGAACTCCCAATTTTGTTGGCGAAGAGGAAAAGAGGGTAAAGTGGCGAGGGAGTGGAGGGGTTAGTTCACAGCAATATCGTTTCGAATAGAAGTACATGAACAAACAGCGATACCGGTGATCCTGCCAGCTAATGCCCTCCTCTCACTCGCTCACTCTCTCTCTCAGGCCCAGGCTCAGGATCGCCACACCGCAAACCGCATCACCCTCTCACCTTCTACGTCCTTCCTCTCCTCCGCGTTAATACTTCAATTTTCAGGGTAAAGCCATCTCTTCTCCCTTCCTATCCCCTTCGCACGTCCGGCCTTTATCTGGGCCCAAGTGTTTGTTGCCTGTCCCTGATGACCGTTAATAATATGGGGTCACTGAGTTCCAGAAGAGATATTCCATATACGCCTCGCTTTTCTCTCAAAATCTCTTTCCCTCTCGTTTTACCCCTCCATCGTTAGTAATTAGTCTCCCTCTGCCCTCTCATTATCAACCTACCGCGCCCTCTTCCCCTACTCCTCAATCATCGAGGACCTTTTTACGTCATTCTGTCATCTATGAAGAGTACCAGGCGGTAAGGACCAATTGCTAATTTATAACCGTCGAATTCAATCTCGCAAGTTTATTCTGATTAATTCTTTTTTTTTCCCCTCCCTATATTGGTATCAACCGAAAAGCCTCTACTGCGTGGTGTGTGGCACCCATGAGCTGCCTCCACCCCCCAGTTCCCGTGGAGCTGGTGTTCCCTGGTGCGACGTCCTGACCGTTCTCGAGCGAAACGCAAGACAGACTTGAGGTCCGTCCGTGCGACCTCATCTGGTTGCAGCTAGGACACTGGAAGGGCACTCCAGCCCTGCCTCACAGAATCTGCACCTCTGTACCTCTGACTTACAAGTCTTGGCCAGGTGGTATCGTAGTGGCCAGGTGAACAGGCCACATACCATCCGTATACTTTATCTCTCTAGACTAAGGATCCTACTGTATATTCAAGCCTGCTCCCACAGGAAAGATATAAGGCCCAAGTAGTCAGGTAGAGACGGAAGAACGAAGTAGCGCGGAAGGCGTCCGAAGGACAACAGGCCGAATCAATCGTCGCATGGTGGGATAGTGGATCCGTAACCTCCTCGATCTTGGCCACGTGGCTCCCTCCCACCCCCCCACCAACCCACGTGGCTCCCTCTGTTCTGGTTGTCTTCTGCAGAACGGCTCTGCCCTGAAGGAACGGCTCCTTTATCCTAGTCACCACTTAATCCAATCGTGCCCTTAACAATCCCTCTTGAACTGCTCCCTGGAGAGTCTAATAAATAACCCTGACTGACTTTGACCAGGCACATCGTCCCAATAGGCAGCCCTGCACTTCTCCTCCCACTGTTTTCGTCCCGTTTGTTGACCACCACCTAGTGATGGACATTTTAAAAAACATCGATGTTTTTTTCGATTGAATGCATCGGATCGTTCCATCGATGTAATATCGATATCAAAAAATACATTGATTGTTTTTTTATAAGTTAAATATGTACGTGGTTTAGAAATATAAAGCAAGCACCTATTAAAATAACTTTATTACCTTTACATTCATTTTTAATATTTATCCCGATAATTTTTATCTGTACTTTGTAAAAACCAAATTTTACTCAATCTTTTACCATTTAATGTATTCCTTTGTTGAGTATTACCTATGCCGCTCGCGAAAGATTCTCTGATGGCAATTTTATTCAATCTTGGAAACTGTATTTTGTAACCTTCCAAATTTATTATGATATTAATATTACAAATAACGTGTTGTTCAGTTTAACACTTTGATTTATAAATATTATTGCTACCCAGAAAATTTTAAATGAATTCTGAGTCAGGCTGAGTAGGTATCTAATTAATACAAAAATTAAAATAATATGCTTTTTGAAGCCAGAGACTGCAACTAACTGTAAATAAGAGACAAACGGCGGGTCGATTCAGTCGGCCATTTGCATTTATATTTTTGATGGGTTGGTTGCACTGACCTCTATAATATTGGCGGCCTTTTCAACTAGTGATACCGCTTTTTGACGAAACCCCTTGCGAGTGCTAAATAATGTAATTGAAAAAGACAAAAAAGTAGTTATTAACCGTACAGATATAGTGGGTAGGTTTGATTGTTAGCCTTTTCGATGCTTCGAAAAAAAATCGATGTATACTCATTATTTAAAACGTAATAATCGGTGCGACTCGATGCATCGTTACTATACACCGAGTATTTTTAAAACATCGATATATATCGTCCAGTCCTACCACCACCGTCCCATTATTAAGAAAGTGGTCAAGAAGGGGCTTACCTTTATCGTTAGTATCTGTGCAGCCCTGTGAGGCGATCGCAGTTAATTATGAGTTGCAGGTTTTCCCTTCTGCAATACCCCAACTTCTGTTCTGTTTCTTGGGGAACCTCTGCACTATCGCCAGGAAATAGGCCCACCACCAATCTTCTGCCACCAAATCCCTAAAACTAAATCACGAAATTTTAAACAGTGTATGTTGTTTCTCGCATCAATGGCCTTCTGTATTGCAAAAGACCAACTTACTGACTAACTTATGCCCCAATTCAACTCTAATCCGTGTCTGTAATAATAGCGTTGAAATGCGTTGAAGAGATATCCGCATACTTTCCGTTTATAACAACGTTCTACAAGACAGCGGAATGCGCTTACGGTTCTGAGATTTATTGTGCTTCTCCTACTTGTGCCACGACCTTTAATGAGCGATCAGTTCACAGGTAATTTAAGAGGGTGTTAACGGGTTCTTACCTTCCTTGGCTCTACAAAGTAGAAAGGAAAGTTATGTGATCGGCTGAAAAAAAAATTTTGAGTTTTCTTCAGATCTATACGTTTCAGACCCTCCTGAGTACGAAAAACACTACTTGGGAAAATGGTCTGCGTGTGTACACGATTTTTAGAGAAAACCACCGTACCAAATCAGCACAAACTTGATATCTGGTCCGCAGGTTACCGTGGGACGCCAAAATATGGGTATGAACAAAATCCACCGAAAGTTAACTATAGTTATCATAAAGATCAAAACACCAAACATTTGTTTTCTCATAAACGGCTCTAACGATTTTGATTAAATTTTTTATATTGATAGTTCCAAATGAGGCAATCATACCATAAAACTCCCATTGGTGGGAAAATGACGAGAGCAGTACAATAAATTATCAAAATTTTCGACGAAAAGCGTTTTTAGCGCAGTTTTTTCCTTATAAACTCCGCTGGAATGTTAGTAGAATGTTTAAAAAAAATTGGCATTGTAGTCCGAACCAATACCTAAAAGGTGAGTGTTTAAAAACGCTCGTGAGATACATGGGGGTCACTCCAATAATTCCTGAATTTCAACTACTGCCGTTTCGCTTACTACCACTTCTAAACGTTTTTCCCCATAAACTCTGCAAAAGTAATAACTGTCCTTCTTCAAAAAATATGTGTTTACAGCCTCATTAATAACCTGTGTACGGGTTGCTCAATAATGGGCCTGGGATGAGTACGAGCAGCGTAATAAATTCCGGAACTGTAAGCGCTTCCGCTTCCGCTTCCTGCTGCATTGAAGTGTTGCTTGACCAAGTTCAAATGAATTGAGTGATAAATGTAAGTAGAAAAAGCCATGTAAATATCTGGTGCGTAGCAACACACGACTTTCCGCCACCCCTTTAAGTTCGAACACCATCTACATATGCGGGCGCTATATCTTCCTTCAACGCATTTTTACAGGAACATTTATGTAGAACAAAATGTAGGGACTAGTTAGCTGAAAGTACTCCGAAAGTTTGATCGAAATCGTTAGAGCCATTTTTGAGAAAAGTGGAATACCGATAAATTAATATTCGACAAATCTCCTCTTCTGAGTTAACTTGGCTTATATCTCCGTTCAACATATATATACAGAAATAATTATACAGAACGAAATGTTGGTATGGGTGACTAAAAGACACTCCATTAAGAGTTATCACATCTGGTGAATAAGTTACCCTGGAATTCACGGAAATGTTAGAAAAAACGTTATTTTCGACACATTTTGATTTTTATCTCTGTTCAATGGACCGTCACAGGAACATTTATTGAAGAGAATATGTAGGTAATAACTATTTGAAAACATCCTGTGAGTTTGGTGAAAATCGCTGAAGTCGTTTAGCCAAAAAGCGTAAAAAACCTATTTTTGCTTCAGGGGCCCATATCTCCGTTCACCGTATTTTCACGGAGATATGTATTGAGAGGAAAAGTTAGGTATTGATTAGGAGAAGATAATTTGAAAGTTTTTACCACAATCGTTAGAGCGGTTTTCGAGAAAAATGCGAAAAACCTTAGTTTTTGGTACATTTTCGTCCCCCCCCCCTTCCCATCGGCCGAAATCGTCCATAACCTTATTTTGCTGTCTACAACAAATAACGAACAAAACAAAAAAAGAACCAGCTCAATCGGATGAGCCGTTCTCCCACAAATCGAACTACAGACACATACACACGGACCACGCGCCGAAATTAGGTTTTTTAGACTCAGTAGGGTCTGAAACGTAAAGATCTGAAGAAAACCCAATTTTTTTTTTTTTTTTGGCCGATTAATATACTTTCCTTCCCTTCGGGTAGCGGAAAGTAAAAATAAACTAAAAAATAACAGGCTCGGGTGAACACAGTAAAGAACTGGGTACCTAATTTAATGAAATGGTTCTGAAGTTTTGTATTTAAGTTACTCAATCTACAGGGTTCAAGAAGAAGTGCGGACCTCAAGCAGTTCGGAAGAGCATTAAACCCCCGTACACCCTTAGTATGAGCTGTACCCAAAACTTGGGTTAAGCTGTAGCCCTCATCAAGACCCCAAAACATTTGGCGGTTGGGCCCGGTTAGCTCTTATCTTTCTTTATCATGTCTTGATATGGTTAAATCCTGGGCGTACTGCCCCTCAGATGGGAAGTTCAACAAGAAGCAATGAGGGGCGTCCTCAGATTAAGGAAAAATAACTGATTGGAAACAGGTCAACTGGAGAGGACATGGAACTATCGGGAAAGACCTGTATAACTCCATAGAAACGGCAAACTACCCGATAGACGATAGGAAAACAATATACAAACTTCAAACTCACATTAATACGGAAATACACACGGACCACGCGCCGAAATTAGGTTTTTTAGACTCAGTAGGGTCTGAAACGTAAAGATCTGAAGAAAACCCAAATTTTTTTTTTTGGCCGATTACTATACTTTTCTTCCCTTCGGGTAGCGGAAAGTAAAAAGTGAATTGACGTTGAGCTAACGAAAGTTGTGTGTGGCAACGCACCAGAAATTTTAGAAGGATCGCGTTCACAGTTGTAGAATAATCGGGTAAAAACTGTGAGAAAATGGTAGTAGGTGAAACGACGATGGTTAGAAATCTGGAATTTCTTGAGTAGCTTCTGTCTATCTTGTGGGCGTTATCAAACTACCGTCGTATAGGTACTAGATTGGACTATTTTTCTGACGTTCCTAGTAACATTTGAGCGGAGTTTATTACGAAAAAACTGCGTTAAAATCGTCGAAATGTGTCGTAATTTATTTTGTTGCTCTCGCCATTTTCCCCGCGAATGAGAATGGTATTGTGGCGTCCTTTGGATCTGTTCATAAGAAAAATCGTTACAGCCAAAGTCAAAATATTTAGCGTTATTGATGGATTTTGCTCATACCTTTGTTTTGTCTTAACCACGGTAACCTACGAGCTAGGTATCGAGTTTGAGCCGATTTGGTTCTTCCGTGTCCTCTCAATCGCGTTCACGTACGTACAGAACATTTTCCCGATTAGTGTTTTTCGGACTCATTGCCGAATTACGGTTTGAAAAATTAAGATCTGGAGAAAACTCTCACTCACATCGAATTTGTAACTGAAGCGATGAAAATTGATAAATTTATGAGTCATTACAGGCTTTGCCTACAAACGAACCACCATTTATTCTTTCAGGTATATTTATTTTCTTTGACACACACACACACACACGCGCTCTCTCTCTCTCTCTCTCTCTCTCTCTCTCTCTCGCTCTCCCTCTTCCCGGTCATAAAATTTCCCAAATTTGTTAAAAGCCGTGTTTTGGGTCGTCGGAGGAAAAACCAAGTGCTGGATGAGATTGTTAGGTCAGACGAGGGCCAACTACAACTGCGCTCGGCCCTTCGACGATACTTTTTGATAACCACGACTGAGGAGGGGCAAGGGTAGAGAGAGAGAGAGAGGATAAAAAAGGGAATAAAAGGGGGAAAACGTGCCACGGCAACTGCGGCGAAGAGAAAAGAGAGACAGAGTAGATGATAAGATAAAGCAGGGAAGCAGGCAGAAGATAAAGATAAAGGCCGGAGATTAAAATAGAAATCGGGAGAGGAACGAGAGGAGAGGAGGAGCTGATGAAGAGGTATGAGGAGGAGGTGGAGTGGAGGGTTTTCGGCTCTTCACTCTTATCCGGAAGGCCGATCTCGGTTTATCTCTCAGTCACATCACGAAGTTGTTATCTGTGAGCGGTCTGGCTCTTTCCTCTCGCAAAGGACCCGGGGAGCTGCTCATTTCTGAAGTTATCGTTTCGAAGGAATCGCAGTTCGGAGACCGATTAAAAAAAAAAACAACGAAATAACAAAAAAAATCTGGTGCGAAGCAACACGCAACTTTACTCAACCACCGAATATCCGCGTACACGCTCTTTTAAACGAATTTTTACGAAAATATTTGTGTAGATGATGTTTCTCGGAGCTGAAGTTTTGAGGGTTTGCGCGGAAAAATCGGAAATGTTTCGTGGTGGACGTTGGTAGCTTTGGTTCCTCAACATGACCACAGTTCAGACGGAATGTGAATTGCTTCCGCAGCAGAATGCTTTTAGGTTACCTAGTAATGGGTACTGGGAACAGAGTGGGAGAGAGAAACATTACAATGTGTCAGTTCTAGACACACAAGGTTTGTTTCAATAAAACAACTTTTTTGATTCAGTCAGGCAAATTATTGTACACCCACTCAAAATTAGACTTTTTACAATGAAATTAAAGTGAGCTAAAGTCTACTAATTGAAAGAATACCGCGGGACAATAAACCGAAAGTTATCGTTTCTTCCTGGTCTGCTCTAATTTCCCTCCGTACTCCAACCACCCGCTCGACTCGTTTCCGGTCTGGCCATGTTTCATATCGTTTACTGGTATTTTTCAATGCTGAATCGAACGGGATGAGTTTCGGAGGTGTGGGACTACGTCGAGCTGTGCAAGAGAATAATAAACCGTTGTGTAATAATGTGTAACGTTTTTTATCGTTGTAATTCGTTCGCTTCTGTAGAGTTTCCCATATTCAGAATTGCGAGGTTATTGTGTGATAATTTAATTTAAAACTTGAGCTGCTATACCGATTAGCCACCATTGCCTGCTTCAATTTACAAAATAATTATAAAGTTACGTAATCAGCTGAAAATAATTTTCTGAGCTCTGTTCAGATCATTACGTTTTAAGCCCCACTGACCCAGAAAAACACTGATTGGCAATGTGGTCTGTGTGTTTGTGTCATGGATGTCCATGGAATATCTGGCGCGCCAAGAGGCGCAAATACAAGACGGATCATCGTAAAGCGGTGTTGGAAAGGAGTGAAGTGAAGTGCTGGGGAGATGCGATGGCTGAGTGTGCCAGGGGGGGTTCTCCGTGGTATCACCACCCGTATGATGGTCGTGTCGTATGTGAAGTGGAGATCGTTCTAATCTCGGAACATCCTCTTACCCTGTTTTGCTTCCCCTCCTAATCCATCTATCCTTATAGCCGTCATAGAGTAGTCTGAGCGCCCTCCCCAATTCCTGAGCTCTTATTTATTTAGTTTCATTTTATGAGTGCCACCGTCCCCTATACAGTGGACATTTAAATCCGAAAAACGCCATACGAAAAAATGGCCTGTATGTGTGCCTGTGAACGTAATTGAAAATGGCTGAACCAAATCAGCTCAAACTTGATATCTAGGCCGTAGGATAGTATGGGATGCCAAAATAAAGGTGTGAACAAAATCCACCGTAAGTTAACTATAGTTATCATAGTCATCGAAACGCTAAATATTTTTTTTCTCGAAAACGGCTACAACGATTTTGATTCAATTATTTGTATATACACCTCCAAGTGACACGACGATACAGTAAAATTTTCATCTGTAGGGTAATGACGAGAGCAGCACAATAAATTACCAAAACATTTCGACGAAAATCAATTTTAGCACTTTTTTTTTCCTTATCAATTCCGTTCGAATGTTAGTACGATCTTCAGAATAATTGAGGTGGTGCTCCAATCAAGTACATGTACGGCGAGCGTTTAATAACACTCATAAGATGTATTGGAGCTACTCCAGAAATTTCTGACAGTTTTTATCCGATAGTTCTGGGATCGTCTTTACGGTCTCATTAATTCTCTGTGTACTGATTGCGAAATAACGGTATTGGCACAAGTAGGGGTACTGCAATAGATTCTAGGTGTGTGAGGGGGAGAGAGAGAGAGAGAGAGAGAGAGAGAAGTGAAATATATTTCATGCGTGTCGACAAGAGCAGATCATAACCTTCAAAAATATTTTTTAATGGTTTTAATTTGCGTAATGTTGGTTTTTCTATAGAGAGAACTGTTAAGTCCCGTGGTCTCGTCAGAAACCTTCAAGACTATATGAGACCAAATCCATATGGTACTGTAAGGAATCCAGAACATTGCCTACCACCTGTCGTCTTGTTTGGCCAAGTTCAAATGAACTGAGTGAAACAGAAATTAAATTACTGGCAAAAGCCGAGAAAATCAGTAAATCGACGTAGAGCTAAGGAAAGTTGGGCGATGCGTCGCGCCTGATGTTATTTCTACGGTCTAACGTTCGTTACTAATGAGCACCAAGGGCAAAAAGCGTTATGCCTGGAATGAAAACGTGTTTCCGAGGAAATATATTTCAGTTCTTGGAAAAAGAGCGAACACGCGCGAGAAGAACGCTCGACGATCCTCCGCCTGTTAATAATACAAATGTCCACGGAAACTCTCCCAAGATCAAGATGAACCCGTAAGAGGTGTACAAGACTTCAAGCCGGAGATAGATATTAATTGTTATTACACGGTCCCGCCTAGCTCGGCCTTCCTGAGTTATTGGCAATGAGATCCCGAGTTCACGTCAACAGCCTCTGAAGGAAAAGGCGAGGAGTAAAACGCGGCTCTCTAGATGATTTCGTTATAAGATTATCCTTAAGGTTGAAAGGTGAACCAGTTGGTTGAGTGCCTCATAAAACATCTTTTTGAAGGAAAACGAAGGGAGTCGACGGAGAAACATTTCTGACCGCTTAAAGTTTATTTCGTCCGACTGCGCCGGTATTCAAACCTGTAGATAACGCGATCATTGAAACGATCGCAAGTTTAGAACTGAAATCGCTGAGATACCTGTTTTCGAACTGAAGATGCAATTTATCTTCTGCGCCTCTCCGCTCGAAGCCCTCGTATCAAAAAATCACGTTTTGTTTCGCTCTCAAATTTCAAAATCCGCCGTCTTCTTCGCCACGAAATCACTACCGCGGCTTTCTAGTCGTCATAGCAATTATGAACTCATAAATACTGCATTTATTTTTGTTTTTGACTAGATCATCGAGCGCCTCTGATTAACTTTCCTCGGCCCCGCTAACATTCAACGATTTTTATCAATCTATCAACTAATGAGGGCTTCCAAGTTCCAAATACTTTGACGTTGGGGGTAAGGCAAGCCTCCAGAGAATGATTAGCTCAAATTAGACGAGGCGGTAGTCCATGCAGAGCAGAGGACCTTTCAGTTGTCATTCAATGTCTGCGTTCACTCGCAGGAATGGTGGGAGAGGGGACTGTTCTGTACTGAAGAGGGCGCACTGTCGGGGTACACTCACGGTTCTATCATGGAAGGCCTGATGGGTGGAATGGCGTAGGCCCGTTCACTCATTGGACGGGGGTTTTGTGTATGGGAAGGAAAGGCGCAGCCCGTCTGTTGGACTGCGTCCTGCTGCCGGGTTATAAGGAATTTTGTTGTATTTTGGGCGCAGGGCGTTGGGTGAACTGCATCCTGCTGCCGGTAAGGGTTTTTTTTTTGGGCGCAGGGCGTTGGGTGCGCATCCTGCTGCCGGTAAGTTGGGGATTTTGATTGTTCTGGGCGCTGGGCGTCCGTTGGACTGCGTCCTGCTGCCAGGTAGTGAGGGTTTCCTGTTGTGTTTTGGGTGCAGGGTGTTGGGTATGCACCCTGCTGCCGGTAAGGGTTTTTTTGGGTGCAGGGTGTTGGGTGTGCACCCTGCTGCCGGTACGGTGAGGATTCTGGTTTTTCTGGGCGCTGGGCATCCGTTGGACTGCATCCTGCTGCCAGGTAGTGAGGGTTTCCTGTTGTGTTTTGGGTGCAGGGTGTTGGGTGTGCACCCTGCTGCCGGTACGGTGAGGATTCTGGTTTTTCTGGGCGCTGGGCATCCGTTGGACTGCATCCTGCTGCCAGGTAGTGAGGGTTTCCTGTTGTGTTTTGGGTGCAGGGTGTTGGGTGTGCACCCTGCTGCCGGTGCGGTGAGGATTCTGGTTTTTCTGGGCGCTGGGCATCCGTTGGACTGCATCTTGCTGCTGGGTATTGAGGGATTCTTGTTGTGTTTTGGGCGCAGGGCGTTGGGTGCGCACCCTGCTGCCGGTAAGTAGGGGATTTTGCCTGTTTAAGCCGCTGGACTTATCATGGAAGGTCGTGCTATTCTGGGCATTGTAGGGCCACGCTTCAGCCTCGTCCAGCTGCTGGGAGAGTACGCCCCGATATGTCAAGCGGAAATCCTAACCACCGAGATCTGCGCAGAAGAGCAGGCATAAGGACTCGAGGGCAAGCGGATCTACATATTCTCGAACGGCCAGGCTGCCTTAGAGGCTATTGCGGCCTAGACCTTCAGGTCCAAGCTGACATGAGAATGTTGTCAGGAGATCAGCCCGTAGTAGGCTTTCCCTTATCTGGAAGCCGGCTGATATAGGGCATGAGGGCAATGAAAAGGCATTGCCTTGCGAAAAGGGGCGCATAATCCCTACCCATCAGGCCAGAGCTCCCCGTAGTACTAACCAAGAGTCACGTGGCTGGGTGGGAGACACAGAAAAACTGCGCTTATTGGCATTGCCTGTCACAGCTAAGCCAGGCAAAATGGCAATGCTGACACTCTCCAGACAGGAGTCCTCACTAGCTTCCTCGCTAGAGACTGTCCACTTAGGTATCACCTCGACCATACAGGCATCTCCGAGAGTTGAGTGCAGATTGTCCGATGAGGACATCCTGTGTGCTGTGCCTTGGAAGCTAGGCGCTTCGAATACTTCTCCCAGGGTTTCATCGAACCCCAAACCATACTGGAGTCTACAACAAAGGGCATACTCGGCTTCCTAAAAGGGGCTGGGATGCACAAAATTTTTTATTAACTAAGGGAAATGTCACAGCCCACATGTGGCTGCAGTGACAGAAGGACTCAGTTCTCTGTGCCCGCGGATTTAAAGAAAAAGGTTCCAAACACACCACTTCAGAAAATCAATTTTAACTTGATATAAAGCCGGCAGTCTAACGCGTGATCATAGCGATGAAAATGCCAACAATATATATTGTTATTTTTACTTTCCCAGACTCAACGATGTAGAAACAAAAGTTATACAATCAGCTGGAAAAATTGTTTACGAGTTCTCTTCAGATCTTTACGTTCCAGACCCTACTGAGTCCGAAAAGCACTATTTGGGAAAATGGTCTGTGTGTGTGCGTGTGTCTGTAAATGATTTTTAGAGAAAAACGACCGTACCAAATCAGCTCAAACTTGATATCTAGGACGTAGGATAGCATAGGACGCCAAAATAAGGGTATGAACAAAATCCACCGTAAGTTAACTATAGTTATCATAGTGATCAAAACACCAAATATTTTTTTTCTCTTAAACGGCTCTAATTATTGTGATTAAATTTTTTGTGTTGATAGCTCGTGATAAGGCAATTACACCATAAAATTCTCATTCAACTGGGACAATGACGAGAACTGCACAGTAAATTACCAACATTTTCGACGAAATCGATTTAACGCGGTTTACAGAGAAAACGACAGTACCAAATCAGCCCAATCTTGATATCTAGCCCAAAGGCTACCATGAGACGCCAAAACAAGGGTATAAGCAATATCCACCGAAAGTTAACTATAGTTACCATAGTGATCAAAACACCAAACATTTTTTTTCTCAAAAACGGCTCAGGCGATTTTGATTAAATTTTTCATATTTATAGCTCCCAATACAGCAACTACACCATAAAATACCCATGTGTGGGAAAATGACGAAAGCAGCACAATAAAGTATCAAAGTTTTCGACGAAAATCGATTTTGGCGCGGTTTTTTCCTTAAAAACTCCGCTGCAATGTTACTACCATTGTCAAAAAAAATTAGTGTAGTAGTCCAATTCAATACTTATAGGGTGAGTGTATAAAAACGCTCATAAGATACATGGGGGTCATTCAAGAAATTCTGGAATTTCAGCTACCGCCGTTTCGCTTACTACCAGTTTTAAACATTTTTACCCAATAACTCTGCAAAAGTGATTGGTATCCCCTTAAAAAAAAATTGTGTTTACAGCCTCATTCATTCCCAGTGTACCGATTGCTCAATAATGGTCCTGGAATGAGTACGAGCAGCAAAATAAATTCCGGAACTGTAAGCGCTACCGTTTTCTCCTGCCGTGAAGTGTTGTTTGACAAAGTTCAAATGAACTGAGTGATAAATGAATTGAGTGAGTAGAAAAAGCCATGTTCTCAAGTGAATTAACGTAGAGCTAATGAAAGTTGTGTGTTGCAACGCACCAGATATTTTGAGTTCTAAACGAACACATTTTTTGGTCGATTACGTAACTTTCCTTGTCACTTCGTCGAACTGAATCTGAGCCGCAACGGAAACGTGTATTGCACTCGATAATGCGAGTTGCTGCGCCAGACGACCAATTACAGAATCCAATAATTCAATAATAGAAAAAAAAAACAAAGAAAAAGAAAACTTGGACGGAGTTGAGGTCACCGCTAGTTCTTACAACTGCCAACTGTTCCATTGAATGGAAATGCTTTTTAGTCCCGGTATTAACATAAACATCGAGATATCTGGAGCCACGCTATCGCCACTCTGCATAAATTTAATTTTACTGACTTCTTGGCACATGTTGGCGCGGCTCTTTTAGCTTCGACCGCCATCAATCCCTCCGCGGTGCAGACGTTCGTATCTGAAGAAATCGGTTCTGCAGTCAGCCGATATAACTGCTGCTGAGCCCGTTAAGCTCGTTGTGGAATAAAAGAAGAAGAATAGGGGCATGGAAGGCATGGTGCCGTGGGGGGGGGGGGGGGAGATTCAGATTTAGATTCAAAATATGCTTCCTTTCCGGTGCAATTGCAAGTCCCCAATCTGAGCGTCAAACAGGAGCTAAGCGCGATTTATACGACTGGGACGTCACTTGGCACATTTCGAAAACCAACACCGTACGATCACGTGTGGGACTACAAAACTTAGGGCAATAGACCGTACATAGCTCACTACATACGAAGGGTCCAGGGAAAAACCGACTAAGTCACTTTTTCTTAAAAACGAGAAAACTCGTTTTGAAAGTTTGAAACGCGATTGTGTGTGACTAAATGCAAATAAAAAATTGAAAATATCTGGTAAGCAGTAACACACAACTTTCCGCGACCCCCGGGAGTTCGAACACCAGCTACATATGCGGGCGCTATATCTTCGTTCAACGCATTTTTATTGGAACATTTATACAGAACAAAATGAAGGGTTTGAAGGGGGGTTAGTTTAGCGTCATTCGTAAGTTTGATCGATATCGTTTGAGCCGTTTTTGAGAAAATTGGAATACCGATAAATTAATATTCGACAAATCTCCTTTTCTGAGTTAACTTGGCTTATATCTCCGTTCAACATATATATACAGAAATAACTACACAGAACGAAATGTGGGTGTGGGTGACTAAGAGACCCTCTGAACGATTGATGAAATTTAGTGAAGCAGTTACCCTGGAATTTACGGAAATGTTCGAAAAAACGTTATTTTCGACACATTTTGATTTTTATCTCTGTTCAATGGACTGTCAGAGGAACATTTATTGAGAACAATATGTAGATATTAACTATTTGAAAACATCCTGTGAGTTTGATGAAAATCGCTGTAGCCGTTTTGCCAAAAAGCGTAAAAAAACCTATTTTTGCTTCATGGGCCTGTATCTCCGTTCACCGTCTTTTCATGGAGATATGTATGGAGAAGAAAAGTTAGATATTAATTAGTAGAAGATAATTCGAAAGTTTAATCAAAATCTTTAGAGCCGTTTTCGAGAAAAATGCGAAAAACCCTCGTTTTTGGTACATTTTCGTCGCCCCCCCCCCCCCCAATCAGCCGAAATCGCCCGTAGCCTTATTTTGGTGTCTACAGAAAATAACAAACAAAACAAAAAATGTTTCGATATAATGGCCGCGTCAATTGCAATTGACATCGTCACTTAGTCACTGAGGTTATTGAAACGTGTGATGTTACCAAACGTTAGATTTTGTAACAGACGTTACCATGCACTTAACCCAACACAAATTTAGTGACGCTTCTCCGTTACATATCCCGAGTTACATTTTCGAGTTTATGTAGCAAAGTAAAGACATAAAATGTCAAAAAAATAATCGTATCCCTGGTGGGACTCGAACCCACAACCTCCGGTTTAGGAGACTGATGCCTTATCCATTACGCCACAGGGGCTATGGTTGCAACTAGGGTTAAAACATTGCCTTGTCCACTCGGCCTCAAGGTTAATTTTCGTGACGCTTGGCCGTTACACTTGGCTGTTACATTTTCGAGTTTATGTAGCAAAGTAAAGACATAAAACGTCAAAAAGATCCAGCTCAATCGGATCAGCCGTTCTCACTACACTTACACACACACGGACGACGCGCCGAAATTAGGTTTTTTAGACTCAGTAGGCCTCAAAACGTAAAGATCTGAAGAAAACCCAAATTTTTTTTTGACACGATTACTATACTTTCCTTTCCCTTTGGGGTAGCGGAAAGTAATAAGTCTTATTATGCACTAAAACATCTATTTAAGTGTTCCACAAAATGACGCTATTATTATACTACTTACTTGTTAAAAAATTCAAAAACTGAGCAACCCCCCCAAAAAAGGGAAGGGTCGTACGAAACGACGACATTACGATGTCTTTCTTTGAACATGGTGTACATTTTTTTGATGCACAAATCCTCGGACAAATAGATTTTGGTTTATTATTCATTCTGAATAATAACCCTATGTTTTCGGTCACGAAAATTTTTGTACAACCCCCCCTCAAAATTTGATACTTTACGTTTCAAGACTTGGAGTTTCCAAATTTGTAATGTCCGTCCGCCGTCCTTGCCACTCCAACCCCCTCGCTGCTCATGGACTATCACCTCCTCCACCAACGCCTCGTCTAAACCATCCTCGCTTTGTATTCTGCAACTTCATCTCCATAGACTAACTACAAAATCAAGTGAAGCACCGTGTACTTAATTAATGTCAAATGTTTTAAATACTTAAGCTAACTTGTCAATACGGTATGTTATTTAATTTAACGGTCGTAAATAAAAGGATGTCCAAAAACATCGGTATAGAAGCAACTTTAAAGGAACATTCACGTCATTAGTGAGAATGAATCACGAAGAATATGGAGATGGAACAGCAAACGTCGGTTTGTAATAACAACCAAGCAATGGACTCGAACCCCCCCCCCCCCCAGCAGAGGCACAGTTTGTCGAGTGGGCGTCCCTTGAACCCAGACGACGTGCTGACAGCTACTCGAGCGATTTCATCCTTTCCAGGGGTGAGACGAGCAACCACACCCATGGGCCTCTCCAAAGGAAGAGAGTTGTCTTCAATCATGAACTTGCAGGCCCAGCGAGTATTCTCGTATAAGTTTCCAAGCCTGTGGAAGTGAATTTGAGAGTGAAGGTCGATGAACAAGAAAGTGGCCAGGGGTCGAGACATCAATAGCATCTGGAGAGCGGGTTTGAGATACTATGGACTGTTGAGGACGAGGTGTAAGATCGAAGGTTGACTCGTAGCAGTCTTGACATGCTGACTCTGGGAGGTAACTTTCCATTCAACTCAGCGAATAGCTAGTCTCTCCACATGATAGTCTGCTGAATCCCACGTTGCATGTCGGCAGCTCTGGCAACGTCAATCCCATTGTCCGATCAGATCGTGGAAACTCCTCCTCTTCCCACGTGGCACTGCAAGAAAGCGACAAGAACCGTAATCCGTTACCACTCGGCGACAAATACAAACAGCTCAATTGAACGAGCGTCCCTGAGTCCTGATACGTTGATTGTAGAGGGTTCTCCAAAGTCAATAACTAATTGCCTACAGGTTTCGGCTTCAGAACGGAATTGCTCGAGTGACCAAGGTCCGAAACGTCAAGGGAGCGACGGATATTCATTTTTCGACGCTCGAGCGCATTAGCAAAAGGACGCCAGACAGGGATCGTGCGGGGATCTCGACGACCGGCGTATTTTATAATCAGTAGAAATTGTGCCTACTTTATCGAGCAGCTCGGCTTCCCTCAGGGCGACGTCTGATAGGAGTGGAAGTATAAAAACTCTTACGTAATCTTCAGTTCCATTTGGAGGAAAGTGCTTTTAGCGCTCTACCTCGCCCCCTCTTCACGCGGTTATCGCTGTCTTTCTGACCCGACATAACGTCTCTTATCTCCTCATCTTCTATCTAGAGCATGGCAATCTGATTTTCACATCTCCTATCCTCATCTCTACGTCTAAAACGAGAAGCTCCATTACTCACCCCCTCCTCACCCGATTCACCCTTCCACTACCTTTCGCTCCTCTCCAACTCAAAAGATAACAAACTTAGAAAATAGCGCTTTTTTTTCACCGACGATAAAGTATGAAGTAAGTTGAGAAAACCCTTTCGTTTCATTATTCATCCGCGGTCTACGAAAACTTTGAATTTTGAGTGAACCTGCGCGATACATTTGCCAGGGTTTTATTTATTACAAATGGCGGGAGACCTCAATTCACGACAAGAGAGCTGTTTATGATCGAAGGAGTCACTTCACGACACCCAGCGCCGGGCATCCCAGTCGATTGCTTTGCCCCAACTTAATTTGAGTATTTCACTCACACGGGGAGGGCATAGTGTTTCACGTTGTCACAAGTGCAGGAGGGTTCACAATGTTTCGAGTTTCTGTAGGCGTTGGTGAGAACTTGAGATGGTACGTCCTAGTCCGGTTTTTGGCAGCGAAGACTCAGAAGTTCATGCTCGTGTTCTACGGCATGCGTAACTGAAAATATAATCGCATCTTGTGATGTGATACGGCATCCTTGTCTGGATCTCAGCTCAATGGACGTCCTGTTTTCATTGGAATTCGACATGGAGCGGATGAATGAAGCCTCTGGTGAGAGCCTGCCGACAGTGTCCTCCACTGTGCGCTGCCAGCCTACCCACATTTGGCGTGGGGAGCATCTTTGCAGTGCAGGCAGTTCGAACTTGCAGCCTTACCCCCTAAATGCTCCATGCCTGGTGAGGAACTGGCAGAAGTCCACTTCACTGTGGTGCCGCCTGAGCCATGGACCAAGCGCTGGAATCAGCTGTTTTTCCCCAGTAGGCGCATCCCCAGTTGGATCAGTAAGAGGTGGCCTGGCGAGTCCTCGAGTTTATGGGCCAGGGAACCAGATAGCGATACCACTGGGAGCGCTGGCCACAGTTTTCCAGGCAGAGCTCTTCGCAGTGATTGTGTGTATGCAGCACCTCCTGACCAGGTAGTTTGAAACCGGAAAGGACACTACGTCAGACAGTCAGACTGCCCTTACGGCCCTGGCTTCCTATAACATCTCGTCAAGGCTGGTTAAGGAATGCCAGACTGCCTGAAGACTTTAGCAAGAGACGAAAATGGCGACAAACTGGTGAGAAAAGGATCCGAGGTCCTTCCAGTGGGACCTCGGCCCTTCATAAGGACCACCAAGAGCCACTTGAACAAGGAGGTTGGGAAGTGCGAGAAGAAGTCCAGAACGTGCCAGGCAAGATTGTTTATTAAACTCTCATGTGAGCGAACATGACAGGTCCTCATCCTGGAGAGAGGAAGTATACAGTTGGTATGTGCCCTGTTTGCAGCTCGCTGTCCACTAAGGTACAAGGATGGTAAGTCAGAGGAAGAGTTGCAAATTCTGCGAGGAAGAGTGGGAGTCAGTGGAGCCTACTTGTTGGGGCTGGCTGCAGCACGCCTAAGCTGTGGCTGGAGGAAGTTGCAGGAATTGGCCATAAGGTTGTCTTCCGTTTGTGCACGGCGAGGACGTACTGGGCACGTTGCATCAGGGAACACCAGCTCCACAGGTGCTGGAGGTGGAACTGAGACCGCATGAGGTGTTATGAGACCCGTAAGAGGCTGCAGAGGGGGAGTCAGCAGAGCGTACTTGTTGGGGCTGGCTGCAGCACGTCTCAGCTGTGGCTGGAGGAAGTTGCAGGGATTGGCCATAAGGTTGTCTTCAGTTTGTGCACGGCGAGGACGTACTGGGCACGTTGCATCAGGGAACACCAGCTCCACAGGTGCTGGAGGTGGAACTGAGACCGCATGAGGTGTTATGAGACCCATAAGAGGCTGTAGAGGTGCTGTGATGGGTGCAGCTCTTTTCACTCAGCTGCTGGATTGTGGATTAGATAATACCTGCTACCTCCAACACTGCATCCTAAGAAACCATGCACTATGAGGGTGCACCTGTTCCATACCACTGCCATCCGCTCGTGGTAGACATTCCTCAGTGTATCAGCCCACACCCCATATAAGAGGATGAAGTGTACAGCTCTCTTAAGCACCTGCTGGCTGTCCAGACCTCATCTCATGGATAGCTCATTGTGTGTGACCTAGCTGCATTGCTGATCCATATCAGCCGTGGCATATCGCGTTCTGTGTGCCAGAGATTTAAGCACGCGCTGCCAACTTATTTACACAGTCTGAACCAACAGCATTAGGGCCGACTTGTATTTAATCGGAAAAAGAAGATGCGTTTTGCAAGGCGATTGAGTGTCGAGTTACACCTTTGAGAAAATAGTCTGTCTTCAAGGTAAAATCACCAGGTGAGTCGAACGCACAGAAAGTGTTCATTATTCTTTGGCATGGAAATTCTGGATTGTCAGGGGGTTGGATTTGATTGACTGAGTGTGCTCAGTTGTCAAACGCTTACAGGCTCGGCTAATTAATCTTGACCATTTGCTCGCATCGACGACAAACTGCCAATGGCTGTTCGATCCTCAACCTCTTTAGCTTTTTTGCCTACGAACGCTTAATATTCGTTCCAGTCCTCGACAAAAACTTGATGGGAAAAGTGCATGTGCTTTTCGAAAGGAAAGTATTAACCGGCCTCGTATCGATTTGCCGGTACGTATTTCCACGGGGATATAACTCAACTTGGGGGACACCGGAGGGCATTTCCCCCTCGCGGCAGGGTCGTCGCGCGCAAGGAGAATAGAGAAAGGGGGAGATAAGATAGCAATCGGCGCAGAAAGCAGGCGTTGTCAGATCCGAGATAAGCTGTTATCTCTGGCATTGTTATCGTCAAGCGCTCAGTTCCAACAACGACGCAACGTACATGCAAAACTCGACGCTATTTCATTTTCCTTTTCAAACCGTTCGATTCTCTGGTCGCCAACGGTGGGGTTATTTCGGAGTATTACTTCCATTTCGTTCGTACAAATTCTGTGACTGTGGAGTGGATCGTGGAAGAAGGAGAAATATTACATCGCTCGCCAACAGCGTAGACAATCATCTCAAACTCAACCAAGTTGAGTATACTGTGTATAAAGCGCCATACCTTCTGGACCATTCAAGGTACCATTAGAATGTGGTCACTGTACGAGGAGTGCAACAAACGGACGTTTGAAGGAACCTTAAAGAAGTGGCATTCGATGAACCGCATATAGGAACGCCAGATCCAAGGCCATAGCATTCGTTCGATCAATTACTTTCCACGTCCCTCGGTAGTAAGAAGGAAAATTATAAAACCAAGGGCTTACTGAGCGTGAAAAAGCAATGGTCTGCGTGTATTCGGACTCGATTGAGTGGCAGAGTCGGGTTTTTCGACTTAGTTACTTGATGCGAATCCACCATACAAATTTCCGATGTCAACTCATAAGTCAAAATTTGGTTCAAAATTCGACGAATTTTGATTGACTCTGCAACTTAATGGCCAAGCATGAAAGGTAGCAGAGTTGTGAATTTGCAAAGTACAAGCCAATTCCTCAACTGTGGTAATAATGTAACTATCAACTAATAAGTCAAATTTTGACTTTTTTGATGAGCCACCTTCTTAGTCCATGCTTACGAGAGAGCAGACTTACGGGGTTTTACCAAACATTGAAGGAAAAAAAAACCCCCTGCAAATTATTACACAATGGTTTATTATTCTCATGAACAGCTTGACCTAGTATTACTGCTCCGAGACCCACTCACTCATCCGGGAGGCGGCTGCGGGTCATACGACACCGCTAGAGTGTCGGCTCTGGACTATACGGAAACTAAATATTCCCCAGGCGCCAGGCGCCTGTAAGCGTCTGTAGGCATTTATGATCCGATGGAGTGGTGTGCGGAGGAAGTGGCTTTAACCTTCCTCCGCCATGTCAGGCAAAAAGAGTCATCAGAGGGAAATTGGAACGGGGACTTCCAGTGAACCCTCGGCAATTGACTCGACGTTGCGAGTCGAGCGGGCGGGTGGTCGTAATGAGACGGGAGGGAGGGAGTGCTAACGACGAAACGTTGACTTCTCCTGTAGTTCCCACGAGTTCTTGCTATTAGTTGACTCTAATGATTACTGTAATTTCCCTATGCATAGTTGTACACGTCTGATACTCATTCCATTCGACCCAGGATGTAAAAATACCTTGAAAATGATACGAAACGCGGCTTATTTGCGATTATACTGCGTTTCGTTAATTTTTTTAACCGTTTTTTGACCATAACAACCATGGGCTTTGTCCGATCGGATATCCGAGATAGCGGACACAACTAGATACCAAATGGGATTTTTGTGCGAAAGAACGAATTTTTTAGAGCACGTAAAGGCACAAAACGGCCCGGACGGCGGACGGGGGATGGCGGACGGACATTGCAGATTTGGAATCCCCATGTCTTGAAACGTAAAGTATCCAATTTTGAGGGTGGGGGCGGTTGTAAAAAATGTTTCATAGGGTTATTATTCAGAATGAATAATAAACCGATAGTAACCATCTTTCAACTCAACGGTCAACGTATTTATCCCTCGGCTCCTGGTCTATAGGCCTCATGGCCAGTGGCGCCACGCCTAAGAAGATCCAAGAGGCTGGCCACAGGCAGCAGCCACCTTGGTACCCATTTAATTTGGCTACGACTTGACCAGCCTAAGGGCCTGAATGGGTAGCTGGCCCCGGTGCCAGAATTGCCAAGAGGCGTTCTACCGGCACTTGGGGTTTTCGGGGATTGGTCCCTCCTCTGTTTTCGGTCAGGAAAATCTTTTTACAACCCCCCCCCCCTAAAAATTTGATACTTTACGTTTCAAGGCATCAAGATTCCAAATCTGCAATGATCGCCCACCGTTATGGGCCAAAAACGATTAAGAAAAATCAACTACAACGAAATTTTGGCAGTTTTATCGCAAATACGTCGCGTTTGGTATCGTTTTCAAGGTATTTTTAGATCCTGGGTCGAATGAAATGAGTATCAGACGTGAACTGCCTATAGTGAAATGACAGTAATTATAGTGAGCCAAAATTTACTAATTGGAAGAACTCGCGGGATAATACAACGAAAATAACCGTTTGTGCTCCCGTCTCATTCAACCTGGAATTAAAGGATCCGTGGCATAGAGTAGCTTCTAAAATATCGCAAAATGTATTAAACTTTTAATGAAAGAAACATGTGGTTTCCAATATACGGCAACAAACACTAATAATAACCTTTTGACGATGTTAGCAACTTGAACTGTAATCCTCCTCAATGTTCATAGATTAACTCCACACCAAGTCCATATCCTTGAATTGCTACCTACAGCAATATCGTGCCGATTGCCTACAGGCGCCTGAAATATTGAGTTTTCGTCGTTCCGTTGTAGTCAGGTCATGTTTCGTGTGGTTTACTGGTATTTTTCGATACTGAATCGAATGAGATGGGTCTCGGAGGTGTGAGACGAGGTTAAGCTGTTCATGAGAATAATTAACCGTTGTGTAATAATTTGTAGGGTTTTTACTTTCCGCGTTTCTTCATATTTTTGAAAAAAAAAAATGTAGAACACAAGTTTTTGGTTCATTAGATACTAGTTTTTACAGTGGGTGGCCAAATTATTAGTTACACTAAAGATTTTCTTATTATGTAAGACTCAACTGCTCTTGTTTGACGTATTAAATTATTTGTTGGGCTACATATTTTAATATTTCACTCTGGCAAATGCTGTTCAACATTTCTTACACTGGCAACACTGTATAGCGACTGTCATTACTGGTCGTCACTCGTCGTTCCGCTGTCAAATCTCAAACCCTTATTTTGAGGTTAAATTAGTTTCGATGTTAATATTGATTAAAAAGAGCCGGTTGGACTTTGGAAATGACGTTAATATAGTACAATTAGTGATAGTTTGTGTTAAAATAGCGTTCTAAAGTTTAAATATTTCATAAGCACTTGTGAAAAATGGGAAAAACCAAAGATATTCCCCTAGAAAAAATTTCTGAAATTTCGGCATTACTGCGACACTCAAATTATTCACAAAGAAAGATTGCTTCACTAACGAACATTCGTGACATTTGCCTGCACAACAGAAGAAAATGTACAAAAGAACTGACAAAAATGATAAATGAAAGCGGCATTACTATTTCTGCTAGAACAACTAACTAGGCGTCGTCTTGTAGAAATGGGGTTCAAATGTTGTAGGCCAGCAAGGAAACCAAAACTAACCCCAGCCATGAAGGTAAAAGTTTGGAATGGGCTAAAATTCATCGATACACGACGGTTGCAGATTGGGAAAAGGCAAATAGCGCTCGTCTGAATAATAATTGGTACGATTTTATTGCATTAAATTAATTCATAACACTAATCCAGGTTTGCTTCTCAGACGAGTTGATGAATGATGATGGATAAATCCTCATTTGTTCGGCGAAGACCGAACGAAAAGTATCACTCTGGCTGTTAAACATCCTCTAAAGGTGATGGTGTGGTCAGTTATCAGTGGTATGGGCACGGGACGTTTGTACATTGTCGATGGTATGATGAAACAAGACCAATACCAGACAGTTTAAAAATATCTGGTGCGTTGCAACACACAACTTTCCTTAGCTCTACGTCAATTCACTTTGTACATGGCTAATTCTATTTAATCAATTCATTTATCACAGTTCCGGAATTTATTGTGCTGCTCGTACTCATTGCAGGACTATTATTGAGCTATTGGTACACAGATAATTAATGAGGCTGTAAACACGGTTTTTTGAAAAAAGGATAGTAATCACTTTTGCAGAGTTATTGGAAAATAACTGTAAGAACTGGTAGCAAGCGCAACGGCAGTAGTTGAAATTCAGACATTTCTGGAGTGAGCCCCATGTATCTCATGTGCGTTTTTAAACACTCACACTTTCGGTATTGAATTGGACTACAATACCAATTTGTTTTTAACGTTCTAAAAGAATTCCAGCGGAGTTTATGAGGAAAAAACTGCGCGAAAAACCCTTTGGTCGAAAATTTTGATAATTTATTGCGCTGCTCTCGTCATTTTCCATAAATGGGAATTCTATGGTATAATTGCCTTATTAAGAGCTATCAATATAAACAATTTAATCAAAATCGTTAGAGCCGTTTTTGAGAAAAAAATATTTGGTGTTTTGATCACTATGATAACTATAGTTAGCTTTCGGTGGATTTTGTTCAAACCCTTATTTTGGCGTCCCATAGTGACCTGCGGGCGAGATATCAAGTTTCAACTGATTTGGTACGGTTGTTTTCTCTAGAAACCGCGCTAAAATCAATTTTGTCGAAAATTTTGATAATTTATTGTGCTGCTCTCGTCATTTTCCCACAAATGGAAATTTTATGGTATAATTATCATGTTAAGAGCTACCAATATTAAAAATGTAATCAAAATCGTTAGAACGGTTTTTGAGAAAAAAAATATTTGTTGTTTTGATCACTATGATAACTATAGTTAACTTTCGGTGGATTTTGTTCATACCCTTATTTTGGCGTCCCATGGTGACCAGCGGGCGAGATATGAAGTTTGAGCTGATTTGTTACGGTCGTTTTCTCTAAAAATCGTTCACAGACACACAGACCATTTTCCCAAATAGTGTTTTTCGGACTCAGGGGGGTCTGAAACGTAACGTATCTGAAGAAAACTCAAAAATGTTTATTCAGCCGATTACATAACTTTCCTTTCTACTTCGTAGAGCAAGGAAAGTAAAAACGACTAATTCCTCAGATCAATGAGTGGTTTGCTGATATTTCTGAATGCATTTTTATGCATGATTCCATCCCTTGCCACAATGCAAAAACGGTAACAGTTTGCTCAGAGACGAAACAAATAAAAGTTTTGCCTTGGCCCGGCAATTCCCCAGACTTGAACCCAATAGAGAATGCCTGGGAGCTTCTGAAACAAAAAGTTTCCAAAGAAAACGCCACAAACAAACAAAATTTTATAGCAGTAATTAAAGTTTGGTATCATGATGAAGAACTGAAAGAAAATGTTAAAAAATGCATCCAGAGCCGCAAAGGGTGCAAGCTGTAATTGATGCTAAAGGGGGTTCCACTAAATATTAAAATTTTTCGACGAATATTATGTATCGTTCTCTTTTTCAAAGTATAATTTAGTACAGAAATGTATTTTTAATTGCGGTACAAATGCCTAAATAACTAAAGAAAACATTAAGAAAATAAATTCTCGCTGTTCCAAAATGTTATAAGCGCTCAAATTGAGCATATTGTAATTTTTGAACATGTAACTAATAATTTGGCCACCCACTGTATTTGTTTTGATGAAAATACGTAAGAAAATAAGACGGGAGAGTTGTGGGCAAGATTTCTAGACTATAGAAAGGTTAACGAGGGGGAGTGCAGTTGAGGAGACATTTGTTGATGTTGAGGAGTCTCTGAGACACACCGCCCGAACGTCACGCGAAGCCGTCGCCGGCGAAGATGCGAAACGGAGGGGTGGACTCACGGGCGAGTCGTGAGTGGAAGTGGTGGGGGAAAGCGCTTGATTTCCCCTCCTTCGTTGTGGCCTCCTCCGTTTCGCCCGCCGCTCGGATCAGTTCGTTCCGAACCTTCGAGCCGTTCGCGCCCTCCCGAGACAGTTCTCGTTCGTTCCGTTTCGCCGTTCCGCCTTCTGCATGGGAATTTATGTTGCGCCCGGTGAGCCGCTCTTTCGATCAATTCGTTAATCCTTTGTTTCGTGAGTTGAAAAAAGGGCCTCGAAATGAGAATCCCCCGGTGTGCTAGACGCCATTCAATGTTTACTTGGTCTGTGCAGTGTGTTTACGACGAACGTCAAATGCTAAACGTCTCAATTGGGGGTTTTTGTTTTGATGTGATCGAACTGTGTTTTGTACTATTGTCCCGTGCCGGGTATTACCTGAAAAGTCTTTGTCTTTGACGTCCACCTTTGGACAAGTTGTGCCAAAGGCCAGCAAATCGCTTGCATTGGACCTGCACCTTGTGAAGTCCATTGGGCCTATAACGTACACGTCTTTGTACATCTTGCAGTATCCCGCGTTCCCCAAGTCCTTCCTCCATCATCAGAGCATTCCAGGCATCCCCTTGGCGCATTCTCTATCTCGCAGTCCTCTCGACTAGTGACAGAAAAGCCCCACAGCATGTCCAGTAGACGAACCAGATGGTCCACCTTATTTCCAGGTATCCAGTTAACGTTAGAGCTTGCTAAAGAGTTGAGCCGCATCCTGCACTCCTCAACCACTTCGTGCAAGGTCGGTTTTATAATATAATTTGCCCGTTCGTCGACCATACAGGAGCGTTTGATTCAATCTCTATGCTCAAACTTCTTCAACAGTCTCAGTTCTGGTGGTCCAGGACGTTACTGAGCAAAGACCGTGGTTCCTTTTTGGGAGCACACGGTAAACTACGTGTAGTGTGTACTGCACAAGGCTGTTTAATGGATTGGCCTGTTGTGGGGGGCTCACAATTAGCAAAAAGAAATAAGCCATAGCTCTGCAAGGGCAGAAGAGGTCCAGTGGCTCCTTACAATATTTCGTCAGGGCTGGTTATGGAATGCCTGACTGGTTTGCAGACCATGGCAAAGGAGAGCACTATAACATTGTTCACTGCTAGGTCATAATGGAATAAAAGAAAATGAGAAGGCTGACAAACTAGCAAGAGACAGATCAGCACTTCTCCCAGTGGGACATGAGCCCTTCGCAGGAACCACGAAGAGCTACTTGAGTGGTGACATTGGCAAGTTGGAGAAGTACAGGGCTGCCTATTGTGGGGGGTGGGGGGGGGGGGGTGCCTGGCCAAAGGCAATCGATACAGAAGCTGTACTGTGTACACTGTGTCACAGAGTTCATAGGGTGCCACAGTTGTGGCCAGATGAGAGAGCAGGGCTTGTGTTTCGAGCCAGAATGGAGGAGACGCGTTGGGGTTAATGGATTGGTTAAATAATGGAATTGGCTGGCTAGAAACTTGATTCGGTTGGACGAGGCCAAATGTGTCACTTGAATACGATATTCAGGGCTCTCTCTCCACTTATGGGCAACCTACTGAATCTCGATCCACTACAGTTCGTCCATTTTATAAATTGTGGTTGGTTTGACCAACAAATTGAGGTCCAAGGGTTGGTTTGTTTATTGACTGCCCCCCCTCCTTCCTTCCTCTTTATTATTACATTATTGAATGATACTCTAAATGTGTGTGTTAAATAATGTTAGCTAATACCCGATGAATATTCAAAAGTAAACGCTACGAGAGAATTGCCAGTGAAATGACGTTGTGAAGGGCGTAGTAAGTAGTGTGATTGCACGGCCCTGGGCAGCTATTGACGATTGGTGGTGGTTGGGGGGGGGGTGTGTGAGGATGTCAGTTGTGGGGTACAAGTGATATATCGGGTGGGAAATCAGATTAAGGGTTAAGTGGTTTATGGGATTCCTCAGGATCATACCTCCGCATGGTCGACAGCTCTGGATGGTGAGGGAGTTCGCAGGTACTTTCGCGTTCTTGAGCGGCAGTTATACCTCTCTCACAGTCAGTTTGATAACGAAACGGGCCTGGCATTCAGAGACACGAGTAGAAGGAGGAAAACAGTCCTGTAGCGCTTGCACGTTCACGCTCCACAATGGCTCAAAATGAGTCCAGCAGACAGTGAATTACGTGCATCGAGCGGACTCGCCTTGGACACAGTCCTTAACCGCTGGGCCGTTTAGTTCTCTGATTTGTAGAACCTACAGAGTGAGCCGTCAGGCATTCATTTGGTGCAAAGGAATCTCCATGATGACATTCATGTTCTCAAATCGGCTCTGGAGTGTCTGCAGGCGATGTGCATTGCATTATCTGACGTTAGGAAAGTTTCAAATAAATTTGGTACACCCTGAAATTATTGCAAATACATTGACTATGCGATTCAGAGGCTCTGTATTAGGATCATCAGGTTCTCATTTTGGTTTGGAGTCATATTATGTCGTGAAATACTCGTGGATTTAATTCGTGTTCAGAAAGATTCGTTTTCCCATGAGAAGGTCTCGGTTATGTTCGAAAGGTACTTGATTTGGTGCGTAGGAATCTCCATGACGACGTTCATGTTCTCAAATCGGCTCTGGAGTGCCGCGCCAGCGCGAGTGAGATGGGAGTCTGTGACTTCCTTCGACGTTTGAGAACAAATCAGAAGCTTCGCCACTAGACGAGTCAATTCCTCACACAATGTGGTGACTACAACTCGTGAATGACTTCTGCTCTGTGGTAACTTCTTGCTCAAAAGTACCCTTTCGTGTTCTTCAAAGCCAACACGAAGTTTGCTTTAGTCTGTTGTATGTCGGAAGAGCAGGAGAGTAAGCGTGATGTTCCTGACACGCAGTTCAAGACTGTGCAGTTGTCTGAGGTAGCAAACTTACCGTCAATTAAAAGATTGGCCCAATCCCAGGGAGCTCCAAGCTGTAGGGCAGAAACGCTCCAAGTGATTGCTGGTCGTTGAGTGCACGGTGGACAAGTGGAGAGTGAAATGGAAGCTTCTCTGGACTAAACTTCATGCAGATCTCTCAACTCGACGAAAGCTGGCCGCCAGAGACAAATGGGAATCCTCGTCAAAGGGTCTGTGAACGAGTTGGGAGGAAGTGGGTTGAGCCAGACCACTGGATGGGCCAGTTCCTTAGGGAGCATGACTACTACAAAGCGCCGCTACACTTCTTCTTCTCTCGAAGACCCGTCGTGCATTGGCTGTCGTTGTGATCGTCCTTCTGGTGTGTTCTGGAGTGAACAGGTACAGGATCACATGTGTGGCATGAGTGTTAGCCCCCCCTCCCTCCATGGGACACTATTGTGTGTCTCTTGGTTGCTTTAACGAGGTTGTTGGTTCCCTCGTTTTCTGCTCAGGTGGGCTACCAGATTAAGAGCTCCTTCCGGATCGTATGGGATTCCCCAGGGGTCATACCTCCCCTGGGTAATACACAGGCAACAGCTCTCCGCCAGAGGACTGGCAAAATGACGACCTACCGTACGTCCACAGGTCTGGGTTCTGTGGATGGTCAGTGTGGGCAGGCTCTGGCATGACTGTATTGCCCATAATTTCTTCAGGGCTGGATTGTGCGTCTCTTGGTTGCTTGGACGAGGTTCTTGGTTCCCGCGTCTTCTGCTCAGGTGGGATACCAGATTAAGAGCTCCTTCCGGGTGGTATGGGATTCCCCAGGGGCTCTCCACCAGAGGACTGGCAAAATGAGTACCTGCTGTACGTCCACAGGTCTGGGTTCTGTGGATGGTGAGTGTGGGAGGGCTCTGGCATGACTGTATTGCCCATAATTTCTTCAGGGCTGGATTGTGCGTCTCTTGGTTGCTTGGACGAGGTTCTTGGTTCCCGCGTCTTCTGCTCAGGTGGGATACCAGATTAAGAGCTCCTTCCGGGTGGTATGGGATTCCCCAGGGGCTCTCCACCAGAGGACTGGCAAAATGAGTACCTGCTGTACGTCCACAGGTCTGGGTTCTGTGGATGGTGAGTGTGGGAGGGCTCTGGCATGATAGTGACACTGCAACCTCTGTGACAGTCGACTGATATAACTCTCTCATGAGGGATTATAAACAGTCATATTGACAAGGGAACAAGCTGGTGAAAGCAAAAGGCAAGCTGCATCCTAGTGCTGGGAAGGCATTCTTAAGATTCAGTCTGTGAGTCCTTCGAACACTCTCTCATTGTCTCTCGCGTCTTGCTCTCTCTCCTTCCCTCGCTCCCTCTCTCATTTTCAGTTGTATCTCTGTCGCTCTCCCCTTTTCTCACTTTACCCTCTCATTTTCTAACGTATCTCCGTCTATCCCTTCTTCCCTCTTCCCCCTCTCTTTATCTCTCTCCATTAATCTTCCTGTACTGCGACACGATAGGTGAATTGAGTGAGTTATCTCTCTCTCCCCCCCCCACCACTTTACCAATCACCCTCAATACGCCTAATAGCCTTATCACTGACCCGAACTTAAGTCTTTGAGGAAAGTTGCGCGATGCTTCGAACTAAACGTTAGCGATTTGAACGTCGAAGTCTTCTTGTTGTTGTAGCGTCGTCGACCGATCGATATCTTAGGGGGTTCTTTTTATCTATCGATTGCGATGCGATTTATCATCCTTTGGCCGGTTCGATAAGAATCGATTCGCGATTCTCATCCGGTTGGTGGGAGGGGGTGTGGGTGGGCGGAGGGTGAGGAGGAAACTCGTTCCGAACGCATTCGGCGCCCTCTTCGATAAGACCCGCTCGCGGAGCTCATTTAAATCTTGCGAAATTGACTTTTGAGGCGAACGAGGGCTCCGTCGTCCGTCGCTTGACGGTTCGAATTGGCGGAGGACGAGAGGGAGGAAGAGGCGGCGGCGGGCGGCCGATAAGAATCTCTCTCGCCGTTACCCCCGTCGCCTTATCACTCGATACTTTGTAATTGATTTTCTCGATGTTCGATGAAAGATAAGACCCCCTCAGTGCCGACCGGGGCGATAAGCCTTTTCCCTCCCCTCTCCCCCTCCTCTGTCAGTACACCTCGTTTACTGTTCTCAACCGCCCCCCGTCCTCCTCCTCCACCTCCGCCGCCGCGGTCGGCCATTATATTCGGATCCAATTGGTCGGACGGTATCTCCGCTGTGTGATCTCCAACTTCTTAATGAGTTCCATAGAAGAGAACGCTGGAGGATCGTCGAGGCGGCGGGCGGGAAGGCGCAGTTCGGCTACTCCGATAAACAAACTAATTGCAGCCCTTAACTTGAACTACTCCGGAGCTCCACCCCCCACCACCACCCCCCAGGCCCCTTCCCACCGTATCCACACCGCCCCCCTTGCCCTTTTCTTGTCAGCCGTAAAATCGCCGCGGGAACAACGAAAACCGGAGCTCCGGGAATCAGATCTGAGTCGACCTTGAATTATCTCGCGATTCAGTTCCGGGCTTCTCGGGAGGAGGAGGAGGAGGGGGAGGAGGCGGTGACGGAGGGAGGCGGAGGAGGACTCTTCTTTCGGCCGAGGAGCGGTCGCCTGAGCTCCGTCCGTCGATTCGGAACTAACTTCTGGGGAAAGTACATAAATGGTTACATTTAATGGCACACAAATCGGCCTGATGTGTAAAATACCAGGTGCGCCGCATCACACAACTTTCCTTAGCTCTACGTCAACTCACTTAATATTGATTCCAAAGAGTTAGGAAGAGTGTGTGACGTCCCTTGTTCCCTCTAGGGAACCCTTTGCCTGCGTTGTGTTCCCCAGTACTCGAGGACTAGGCACATAAGGCTGTTAACCTCCTGGTTCTCAACTTACTTATCTTCATGGGAAAACCGTTTGCTGGACTGTCGCGTGACTAAATTGTTTTTATCCCCAAGAAAAGTGGCGACGGGTCTGCGTTGCCTGTGGTCTTTTGGCACTTCAAACAAGTGCTGGCATGTCTCCAGGTGGCTGGTGTCATTGGCGTTGTTCAAAGTGCATTCCAGCCAAGGTCACTGTCCTGGAAGAAAACGCAATTACGTTTGGTTGCTTAGGACGTTGCTTAGTAAGGTTCGATCTCGCCCCAGGTGTGCAGGTGGGCGCATTAGCCTTCGCGGATGATGTCGTCGTCACAGGTACCAAGCAGGGCTTGCAGATCGCTCTTCGTGACGCCCTATGAGCGTGAAGGTTGTGGATGTGGGTTTTGTCATTGGCCAGGTCCTGGCTAGAGGCGTCTTCGAGATGTAGGATCGAGCCAGAAGCCTCATGGACCAAGGTGGTTATCTTCAGGAAGGTTCCAAGGCTCCACTAAAGCCACAGCAGAAGCTGCCACCTAATTCAGACGTACTTGCTCCTTGAGATGACCTACGAGCTGGTTTTTGGGAGGTTGACCGTTCGAAGGCTGATAAGCCTCGATAGAATGATGCGCTCTGATGTTTGTGCCTGGTTAGGTCTCCCACGGGCGTACATCCACGCTGTGGTTCGATCTGGGGGACTCTGTTCCATCTCTCTCTATCTCTATTCTGTCCTTGCGCCGTTAGCATCTGGCTGGGAGGTCGCAGGCGCTCTGGCTGCTCTTGGATTCATTCAGGAACAACTGCAGTGGTGTGACATGGCGACTGCATCTGCCCCCAAGCCCAGTAAGCATTTAGAGTTTGTGGCTGGTCTGAATGGGTCAGTTGATGAACAGGAATTCAGGCAGTGTTCCAACTCCCTCTACTCATCTGTGTGCGTGGAGTGGGCTTCAGAGGGCATTCATGGAAGGGGCTACTGGCACTTTCACGTCGTTCATGTGGCGTCACTGTCTACAGCAATGAGGTGTACAAGAGGCTGAGATTGTTTCTGTTGTCAATGCGATAACCTGAATCATGTGCAGGTGTTTCCGCTTACTCATGGGAGCTGTGTCAAGCATCATGACGCAGTATGCAAGCAGGTTGCTGGTGCACTGTCAGCTGAGGGCTGGAAAGTGGAGAGAGAGTGGCACTACTGAGTGGTCTCTGAAGGACTGAGCCAGACATCGTCGTCGTTGACCCGACTAGTCTGCAGTGATCCTGAATGCCCAGGTAGTATCTCGCCTCTGGAATCAGCGCTAACCTGAAGCCAATAGGCGCAAATATGACAGGACGGATCTTCATATGGCAGTGTCAGAAACTCGTGGAATACAGGCAGGTAATTTATGGGTCGCAGCATTGACCGTGCCTCGGCGCAGTGTGTGGTGCAAGAAAAGTGCTGAGGAGATGCATCAGCCGGGTGTGTCAGCAGGCGTTCTCCGAGGTATCACCACCCGTGTGTTGCTCTGGTTGTATCTAAACTGGTGGAACTTCTATCGTGGAACAGTCTTTTCCTTCGCCCTATCAATCCTTCTATCCTTAGAGTAGGCGTACAGTAGTCTGGCTACCCTCCCTATATTTCCTTAATTTAGTTTCTCTCTTTTGGGTGCCACCGTCTGATTTGCGTGAGAAGGGTTGAACCGATTGACGCTCCTATCCCCCTTGACATTACTGCCCTGAGTAACCCACCATGTTCCAGAGCTACTCCTAGACAACCTCTCATGACTCCCCCACCATCCCCTGCCTGCAAGTAGCTCCTTGCCATCTCCTATTGTGTACCAAAGCACATATCCACAGCATAAGTAGGCCCCCGTGTGCCCATTATAACTATCCATTCATTCCTCCCCGACTCACTTCATAATATTGATATTTTTACGTCAACTCTAATTACTTACACCACGAGCTTTCGTTATTTTTTAAAAATTGCTATGTTTCAGCAGGTGAAGAGAAGGAGTGGAAGGAAAGCAATGGTGGGGGCGACGAGGATAAGAAAGACGAAGACGGGGACAGCTCAACGCCGGCTCTGCTGCTGAGGGTGAACCCAGCACTTGCCACAGATCCCGCCTTGCGAGCTCCCCACGAGCCCGAACAGGCTGCCGACCCTCCAGATTCCAGTGAGTAGTACATGCATTCCTTAAACCAATAACAACCACTAACAAACAACGAAAAGAGTCTTTTGTCGCACGCCCCATACATACGTTTTAATTAGGAATCTGCGCCTCGTTTTCAGCCAACATGATATTAAAACGTTGATTAGGTGGCCATAGCCAGCAATAGGAATGGTGATAAGGGAAGGGGGGGGGTTACAATAAAACCCACTGAACGGGAAAGTACGTTGTTGACTTCAGAAATACTAATCCTTGTGTTCAGATGTGCTTGTTATATCAGAAGAAAGCTGGGTTGGTTATTAGTTTTACCCGGCTGTAAGATCAAACTGATGAAAACCCAGCGGTCAAAACACCTTGACCTCAAGAACTCTGTTTTGGATGTAGACAATCACCCCCTTTGTATCAATTTGGCTTGGACTGAGCCAAGCAACAAGTTATAAATTGAATCCTTTACTAACTATAGTTATATAGTGATAAAAACAAGAGTCTCAATTGAATAAATGTTGTGTTTGATCAGCTCCTGATCACCAATTATTACCACCAAGTTTCCATCTGTGGGAAAAAAATGACACAGTTTTAGAGCAGTTTTGTGACCCCACCGTTCTCAAAAACCATCAGGGAAGCCAGTGCAGTATACTACCTTACGATGGAACTTAAATGTTGCGCATAAGGTCATCAATCGGGAGCAAAATCAGAAATTCTAAAATTCAAACTGACGTCGCCTCCCGTGATTATGTTTTTTTCCACAATATTTCCCCGATGTTGGGTGCAGGAGGGGGAGAGGAAGAGCTAACGAATGAGATGAGCGAGAGAGAGGACTGTAGTTCTTCAATTGAGATAGTATAGAGATATGACTATGAGTAGAGCATGTGAGAGACACTTCACACGGCTTGAGGTCTGTGGATAGTTGAACTGGGATAGGGACGAGAGCTGAGAGTGAGTGAGTGTAATTGGGTGAGAGCTGAGAGCAAGTAAGTGTTACTGGGTGAGAACTGAGAGCGAGTGAGTGTAACTGGGCGAGAACTGAGAGCGAGTGAGTGTAATTGGGTGAGAGCTGAGAGCGAGTGAGTGTAACTGGGTGAGAGCTGAGAGCGAGTGAGTGTAACTGGGCGAGAGCTGAGAGCGAGTGAGTGTAACTGAGTGAGAGCTGAGAGCGAGTGAGTGTAACTGGGTGAGAGCTGAGAGCGAGTGAGTGTAACTGGGTGAGAGCTGAGAGCGAGTGAGTGTAACTGGGTGAGAGCTGAGAGCGAGTGAGTGTAACTGGGCGAGAACTGAGAGCGAGTGAGTGTAATTGGGTGAGAGCTGAGAGCGAGTGAGTGTAACTGGGCGAGAGCTGAGAGCGAGTGAGTGTAACTGAGTGAGAGCTGAGAGCGAGTGAGTGTAACTGGGTGAGAGCTGAGAGCGAGTGAGTGTAACTGGGTGAGAGCTGAGAGCGAGTGAGTGTTACTGGGCAAGAGCTGAGAGCAAGTAAGTGTTACTGGGCAAGAGCTGAGAGCAAGTAAGTGTTACTGGGCGAGAACTGAGAGCGAGTGAGTGTAACTGGGCAGGAACTGAGAGCGAGTGAGTGTAACTGGGCGAGAGCTGAGAGCGAGTGAGTGTAACTGAGCTAGAGCTGAATGTTAACGCAAAGCTCTCAACAGAAAAACCTTTTCCTTCGTGTTAAATTAACAGGTTTATTAAACCAGGCAAAATGAAAAGTGAAGATTTTAGGAAGAGAGACAAACAAAGAAATTGTGGTGTAACCATGACAAGGCTCATGTGCAAGGCTATGTATCTAGAAGTGATTGGCTAGCGCCCCATTGTCTAGGGTAGCAAACTCAATCAAAAGGAGAGTATTGGCCCAATTCGAGAGAGCTGCGCTCCAGTGGAGCACCAAAGCCAATAAGACTGTATCAACAGAAGCACTTGTGATCACTGGTCGGTAACCGGTTGGCTTGGCCATTGAGTGGAGAGTGAAACAGGAGTTTTTCCCAGTCTCGGCTAAACTCCATGTGGAAAAACTGGGCACAGGACGCTTGAAGGGGACACGCTCCTAGTAGTCCTCCCGGCGTATCGCACAACCTCCCACCTCGCCCTGCAGATTCTCACGGGCACTCTGCCGTTGGACCTCCAGCTGGACTGCGACGCCATGTGCCACCAGATTAAGACCAATAGCCTGGCGTCGTATCAAGGTCCTCTGGCAGGTTTGGTCCTGGAAATGCTCCGTGAGGACTCTAATGAACGCAGGATCACCCTTGCCAAAGAATGGTTAATTGGCCAGTGGCAGGCGAGGTGGGACTGAGGTACCACTGCTCGCCACCTGCACGAGCTTGTGTGCAGATGAAGTGGTGGTGTCCCTCATTTGCAGTCACCCAACTGCTATTGAGGCATTCAAGGCGTGCCTCTTTTTCTTTAGATGCCGCGCGTTCAATGAGTACCCCTGTGGCGTGGGGGTGGCTGAAGATCCCTCCCACGTCATTTTCAACTGTGGTCTGTACGCGGATGCGAGGGCCTGCGCCAAAACACCCCAGCGAAACTTGGCGCGGGGCTTCCTCTCCAGGCAGACCGGGGTTCGCCCGTTCTAGGCGCCCCCCCAACAGCCGTTTACTCAATCCCTGGACCAATGTGCGAACGGGCCACTACGCCGCCTATGCCATTCCACCCATTGGGCCACACTACATGAATAAGGGTAAGAGAAATGGCATGTGAGTTAGGAATCCTCGTCAAAGGGACGTGACACGTATGAGTTCTTCACCACGTGAACGTCTTAGAAGAAAATGGGTTGAGCCAGACCACTGGATGAGCCAGTTCCTCACGGGACAAGACGACTTCAATCAACTTCTCTTCTCTCAAAGACTCCCATCATGTACGTTTTGCGCCAAACCACGTGCCGCTCCACTGTAGTTTCTAGAACAGTGAGCGACAGTTATTGGGAGGGCAGACGAACTTAGCAGCATTGACTGCTACAAAGCAAGTCTATGCGAGTCCTCAACGGCGATGGCTAAGAAACGTGATCATAGTTGATATGTCCTTTTGAAACTTGCCACTCAAGTAAATAGTTGGATCAGGTGGGAAACGAGATTAACAACTCTTCCCAGATGATGCGGGATTCCTCAGGTGGTGGTCCTGTGTGTGGTAACCTGGTAGAGAACTGGCTAACGACCAAATACCTGCCATACCTCCACAGGTCTGAGTTCGGTGGATGCTGCAGGGGGCCGGCCTCTTGCACATTAGCGAAACTCCAACTTCCATGACTGATATAACCCTCGTCGAGGGTTTATGAACAGCAATCAAATAAGGAAGTAGACCAGTGTGAGGAAATTGGTTCAAAATGTAGTATTTGCATTGTCTGATCAGCAGTGTTTTAGATGATTCTTCCAAACAATCTTAATGCTACACGGCACCAGGTGTCAAAAAACATCCAATAAACTAATTAGTTACAGACTATCAACTTACCCAGATCCACTAGCGCGAATAGTTGTATGAAATACTGTATGTTTTTATTTTTTGATCGAGCGAGATGTGGAAGACACGAGACTGCCTGGCGGAGGTGGGACTTCCCGTGGTGGATTGAGAGGGGATTTAGTGACAGGATTTCGTTCCCTCTCGACGTGACGCTTTCTGGTTAAGTGAGTGGCCCGTTCCGAGTGTCCACAGAATGAAAAGGAGCCCCCCGCCCCCCCTCACAGGTTATTGCGGAACTTCATGCATATTTTGCTTTCTCAATTGAACGTCCCGATCCCTTTGTTCCGTCATGGCCAATGCATATCGCCCTGAAATTGATGTCGTATCACAGCGTCTGCTCAAAATTGATGTTTCAGTCCCGAAAGAAGAAGAGGATGACTGGAAGGAAGGAAGCGGCAGCGTTGATGGGGACGTGAAGAGACGAACGGACCTGTCAACGAGCGCCTCGAGCCGAAACGTCAAAAACCTGCCCTCGTCTCGTCCGGAGCTTCAGCAATCGGCGTCCAGAGCTCTGGAGGACCTTCCTCCTGCAGGTACGTCGCTCAACGATTACCCGTAATTACCTTGAATAATTCGAGAACTCCGGTCGATCCAGAGAGTGACGGCCAGGGTCGACAGCTGACGAAATCCCCCCACCCCCACCCGCCCTCTCCACCCACGCGCAAGATGCTCATCTTCCCGAACAACGTTTGATTGGCTCCCGATAATTAAGAATAATTTAAGGAGTCCAGGAAATTACTGTCGACGAATTATATCAATTGACGAGGCTGAAACCAGCGAGAGGGAAGTTTATTGCGTGCAACTTGACCGTGCCAGACTAATTTTTACCACTGACAGTAATTGCGGTATGAAAACCTACTGTTGCCAGGCCCCAAACATCGCCAAGACCACCGCTATTCGTTGACCTGGCAATTTTCGTACTTTTCGCACCCACAGAATCAGTTCGTCAGTCCATTACCTTTCTTTCCATTTGACAAACGAATTGAGTGCATCATTTACTATTAGGTAAATCAATATACAGACACAGTAAAATCCAAAGGCTTAGTTAAGTAATGTAATCTTGTCAAAAAAAGTTGGATTTCCATCAGATCTGTACGTTTCGTAGCCTACTGAGTCAGAAAAACCTAATTTTCGCGTGTGGTCCGTGTGTCAAGCGTCATGGCTTGGTCTGCAAGCACGTTGCTGGGATCCAAAGGCTGGGAAGTACAGTGAGAGAGAGAGAGAGGGAGAGTGGCACAACTGGGTTGTCTCTGGAGAAGGACTAATGCCTGACATCGTTGCGGTTTTTTCCCCAGAGGCTACCCCGTAGCGCAGCTCCCTCTCCACTCTCAAGCTATCAGATGACGATGCTTGAGGCCTTCGCGTGGTGCTCTTCCGAGGTAGTACTCGTAGGTATTCTTGCCTATGGTGCTGTATGCAGCCTCAACTTGGTGGAAACAGACAATGGGCAAGAACTCTCCAACGAAGTGCCCTCCTGGCCATCCTTCTGGCTTACCGGACCACGTCACATCTGTAGTTACAGGTGTTCGCTGAAACTCCACAACTAGATCTCCTCCTGAATCTCGAAGTGATCAACGTCCACATAAAAAGAGATTCCTTGGTGTCATTTGTTAGTGGAATGCTCTCAACAATCCCAGCACTCGCCAAGGTGGAGGCTGTGAGGTACCAGCTGGAGGGAACTCGTCACAGATCGTTGGCAGGCCGAGAATGATGCAGCAAATGCCTGCACGCACTCATACCCCGTATCTTGGAACGCCTACAGCACAAACTCCCCGTGACTCAGCTTATCTCGTGCCACGGGAAGTCCAACAAGAAGCTTCAGTTTTTTAGCCGTTGGGATTTTGGCCCCTGCCTTTGTGACAGGTGGAAGGTGCAGCCCTCATCCTGATTCACTGCCCCTTATAGCCTCCCAGGGCAAGAGCGGGTGAGCCAAATGTGCGTCTCTAGTCCAATGCTCGAAACACCTTTGCGTAGGTGTGGGTGAATAGAAGCCATATGGAAGCTTGGATGCCAGGGAGCGTTGTTTGAGGGGGCGGTCCTGCTGTGAGCTAGATCCATACTCCAGCTACTGGAGAGAGCTAAGCTGCCCAGACCTAACAGAGACGAGGGAGTGGACTGACTTTATGAGCAGCCCCCCTCCCCCTTCGTCATCATGCAATGAGCCTATGGGCCATGAAATACGTTAAGCAGATGACAATGCACCAGCAACCTGCTTCCAAAAAACAGACTTGACGCGGAAACAAATGTACTACGCGATTCAGCGATTCAAAATGGGGTGCTGGTACGACAACTAGCATCCACAACATTACCATCCTGTGACAATTCGCATTTGTGGGAAAATGACGAGAGCAGAACAATAAATTACCAAACGGTTCGGCGAAAATCGATTTTAGCGGGTTTGTTAGAGAAAACAACCGTACCAAATCGGCTGAAACTTGATGTGTAGCCTACAGGTTACCATGGGACGCCAAAATAAGGGTATGAACAAAATCCACCGAAATTTAACTATAGTTATCACAGTGATCAAAACACCAAATATTTTTTTCTCAAAAACGGCTCTAACGATTTTGATTAAATTTATTATATTGGTAGCTCTCAATAAGGCAACTATACTATAAAATTCCCATTTGTGTGAAAATGTCGAGAGCAGCACAATAAATTACCAAAACTTTCGACGAAATCGATTTTAGCGCGGTTTTTAGAGAAAACCACCGTGCCAAATCAGCTGAAACTTGATGTCTAGCCTACAGGTTACCATGGGACGCCAAATTAAGGGTATGGGCAAAATCCACCGAAAGTTAACTATAGTTATCATAGTGATCAAAACACCAAATTTTGTTTCTCAAAAATGGCTCTAACGATTTTGATTAAATTTTTTATATTGATAGCTCTCAATAAGACAATGATACCATAAAATTCCCATTTGTGGGAAAATGACGAGAGCAACACAATAAATTATCAAAGTTTTCGACCAAAAGCGTTTTCAGCGCAGTTTTTTCCTTATAAACTCCGGTGGAATGTTAGTAGAATGCTAAAAAAAATTGGTATCGTAGTCCAATCCAATACCTAAAGGGTGAGTGTTTAAAAACGATCATGAGATACATAGGGCTTACTCCAGAAATTCCTGAATTTCAACTACGCCCGTTTCGCTTACTACCAGTTCTAACAGTTATTACCCAATAACTCCACAAAAGTGATTACTATCCACTTCAAGAAATTCGTGTCTAGAGCCTCATTAATTATCTGTGTACCGATTGCTCAATATGGGTCCTGCAATGAGTACCAGCAGCACAATAAAATCTGGAACTGTAAGCGCTACCGCTTCCTGGCGCCGTAAAGCGTTATTTGACCAAGTTCAAATTAACTGAGTGATAAATGAATTCATTAAATGGAATTAGCCATGTACAAAGTGAATTGACGTAGAGCTAAGGAAAGTTGTGAGTTGCAACGCACCAGATATTTTCCTTCGATTTTATAACTTTCCGTCGTAAGTGGGGCAAACATAAGTAAAAAATGTCAAAGTGAATCGATGAACGCGTCTTCAGGAGTTAACGAACGATTTGACTTAGTCAGCCTTTAGTCAGCTAGCAAATGACATTGATAAACCGGCCCTCAAAGCAGCAGATCAACTGCGACCGCCTTTTTTTTGCCATGGTTTTTTTTGCAAACAGGGCGATACGGTTATCGGCTTGCTTTGTAGCAGTCAATGCTGGTTGGTGTGTCTGCTCTTCCTCCCAAAATGGTACTACGGGGGTGCACAGCCTGTGGCAAGTATGTGGTTCTGCAGATATCGCTCTCGTCAAGGGTTCGCTGGAAGTATGGGGCGAAGGCAGGTTAGGGCCGAGAGGCCTGCCTCCGCACACCCCTACATCAGCACGTAAATGTCTGCTCTTCCAACAACCCTCGCTCACTGTTGTAGGAACTAGGCGTGGTTTCTCCCGCACTGCAGAGTCCTTGGTGGTAGCCGTGGGTTGAGGCAATACTCTATTTTGATCGACTGTGAGTTAGCTACCCCAGACAACGGTGCAGTAACCAATCACGGCTACTCTTTTATATCTCATCGCTGTAGACTCACACTTTCGTTTTGTGGATTCAGTTGGTCTCATAACATTCTAAGTTGCGCCTACAGACCGACTGTAACACTGTTATTCTTATTTGCGTCCAGGAGAGGCAACGAGCGCACGGAACCGAATTTATTTGCATCGCTCGTTTCTAACGAGTGGATAATCACTTTTCAGGCTTCACTTCACGTTTGGTCAGTAAATTTTACTAAAAGTAACCCCCGTACTTCGGCCAGAAGCCCGCCATGAGTGGAAATTAGATCAAACTCGTGTTCCTTCAGCGTCGATAAAGTCAATTAACGGTTTCGAGTAAATTATAGCCTCAATCGGGGCGCAGTTTTTGTTTTACACGACGATCATGGATGTTTGCCGTTGAGTTAAGAAAAGTGTCAAACGTTCGGTCCCCGCTCAGTCCCAAACCAATCGCCCAAAAGTCGTTAGTCTATCGATTCTCGTTCACGATGCGAAGATCAAGAAACGATGTCGGTCATTCCAGATGTGCCAGACTGAAGATGAAACGGCATTAAGAGTTAACGTTTATAGATTGACGATTCCATTTCAGATTTGAAAAAGCCCATTATTGCAAGCCGAGATTTCCTCTTGTCATTTTATCGACGAGCTCCACTTCGTGTCGTTACCGGACGCCTGTACGTCGTCGTCGTCTTCGGTTCGACTCGTTTTAAATATCCGAAGAGTTCGGTAATTCACCGTTTGGAAAAACACTGAAGAAACGGGCGTCAGAGGTTCCTTGTCTCTCTATCGGCGATTCCTCTAAACTTAGCCCTAAATCACCTGAGATATCAGTTTTAAAATAAAGATAGGAGCTAAGCGATATTTTATGGTAGGGAAACCGGTTCTGTGTCTCCTTCGTGAGAGATAGGCACGTTGATTTGAAAACATTCCCCGAGATCTTGAGACCTCCATCCAACAGTTGGTTAAAAAAAATAAAATAAATAAAAATAAAAGAAATATCGCCTCTGAAGGATTGTAGCTATACCATCCGCCACTTGCGAACCAACTTGTCTAACTAGGACTGGCGTTGCTCAAGACCTACATCAGATATCCGCGCGTTACGGGGGTGTTAACCTCCGACGGCGATTCCTGCACAAAATAAAAAAAAACACGCGCCTCACACGACTTTCCTCATTATCCAAGCTCCCCCCCTCGCCTTTTCAAAACGGTTAGTCATCTGCGCAATTTCGTAGCAACTTTTAAGGCGGTAAAATCTCGAGTAAAAATGCGAAATTCTGAAATAAATGCAATTTTTTGGGGTGTTTTGGCTTGTGTTTGATTTACTCGCTGGAAAATATTAGGAAACGAAAGAAGAGACAGGCTCTTATGAAAATATATAAATTGTGTATCGAGGAACTTCACAAAGACCAGACACATCTGGAGAACGACATCAACTGAACTACGAGTGACAAGTGAGGGGTGGGGCAGTAAGAGGGGAACCAATAGGAAGAACGATAGGTCAGGAGATCATGTGAGAATGCGCACACTAATACCCTCACCCAATCTCGCAAACGAAAATGATTAAACACAAGAGACCTACACTACCACCTTAGTCTTTGCAAAATATTAGGGAACATCGTATAAAATTCATACATAGAAGATACGAGTGTTCTGTATGAGCAGAGAAATCAACAATAGGATATAACAGCATGAAAGAAACTAATGATAAAGGTAAACAAGTTTTGACATCCTTTTGAACTCCTAGCATAGCTCGAAATTTTCTAAACTTAGGAGCTGGTAAAGATTTAGTCAAAATATCTGCCGCTTGCTCAGCAGTTTGCACATTAGAAATTTCTACCTTCTTCTTTTCTACATAATCCCTCACAAAGTGAAATCCAACATCTATATGCTTGGTACGCTTAGTTTCCCTAGTGCGGGCCATAGATATACAGGATTGGTTGTCTTCATACACCTTGACGGGAGCAGATGCGATTTTTAAAGAATGATTCAGCATTTGCTTGATAAAAATTGATTCTGAAACACCCTCAGCTAAAGCTACTGAAGAAGAGCGCGCTACAGCGTCTTGCTTTTTACATTCCAGCTAACAATATTATTATTCAGCAAAACTGCAAAGCCCGAATAACTTTTACGGTCCTCCCTATCTTCAGCATAGTCAGCATCACAAAAAAGCTGATAGCTCAAAAGCAAATTTTTCTGATTTCTTAAATAGCAAACCATAACCTTCAGTAGCCTTCAGATATCTCAACACATTTTTCAAATAATGCCAATGCTCCTCAGAGTATTGATTTTGAAATTAACGAAAATACAAAATTTCAAAACTAAGATCTGGTCTTGAACCAAGCATAATGTTCATCAAGCTACCTAGCAGTTCTTTGTACGGTGCACGACAATTCTGATCCAAAGTTCTCTCCAAATGCAATTTAGGTTCCACAGGAATTGAAGCTTCCTTAGCATTTTCCATACCAAATTGTTTCAATACTTTACGAATTAGCTCTTTCTGATTTATAAAAATGCAATAATTTTTCTTTACAATTTCAATACCAAGAAATATCATCTTGTCACAGGGTTCAAAAGAGTTCATTTTAAATTTACTCATGAGATAATGTCAAATACACAACGTCAAAACTGGTAGGAGAGTGCAGGATAGAGAGAGAATCAACGTGTATTGGATTCCTGGGCATAAGGGGATCATTGGAAATGAGAGGGCGGACCATCTGGCATCTACAGTACCTATTGGGCTACCGCCCCATTGTGGGATTTCTCTGTCACTAGTCAAGAGGACTGTGGGAGAATATGCTGCGAGAGTAAGGCACTCAAAAGCTAAACAGCTCAAAATCCCAACTAATTCGGCCTGTGCTGAACAATCTTTTCTTGGCGCATTTCCACAGAAACGCTTATACAGAACTATATGTACTCTCTAGATGCCTGAAATGCCGTGCTTAAACATCTCAGACAATCTCATTTTCTGATGAATCTTGGCTGTAAAGAATGTGTTGACAATATAAGAAATTATTCTCGAAACCAAGACCCAACAGAGGAGTGGGACGTACATTGCCCTAGGCCCCACTCCAACGGTTTTTCAAGCAGAGATTTATACTATTATCGCCGTGGCAATCTTAATGCATGAGAAAGGCTGTAGCATCAGAACTATCAACGTATTGTCCGATAGTCAAACGTTGTGCAAGGCACTAATGTACAACTGCACAATGTCAAAACTGGTGCGAGAGTGCAGGATGTTGGCTTAACTCTCTAGCATGTGCGAATAGAGTGTGTATTGGATTCCAGGACACAAGGGGCTTATTGGAAATGAGAGGACCATCTGGCCAGACATGGTTCGTCCATGGTACCTATTTGGCCACCTCCCCATTGTGGGATTTCTCTGTCCTAGTCAAGAGGACTGCGGGAGAACACGCCAGAAGACTGCATCAGATAATCTAGAACGCTGCAGGAGTAAGACACTCCAAACGCTTTGTCTCAGAGCAATCAAGTGAGATAAGACACGACCTTCTGAGGATGGAGAGGAAGGACTTAAAGGCAGATTGTTCGGATCATCACCGGGCACTGCAAAACAACACTTGTGTGTTATACCCATAACACCCCTTGACGTAGGTGGTGTCGCGTGGATGAGGAGACTCCCTACCGTGCCCTGGCCCAGTGCCGGAGACTTGAGAGAGAGCGGCTTCTGGTCTTTGGTACCACTTCTCCCAGGGTGGACGTCGATGAAAACTTTTGCAGGAATAACCTTAGAAGGCAAGGCATCGACCTCTAAGACATCAGGACGGGCACAATAGGTCGTCTGGCTGCGGTGCATATCCCACTTATCGGACAGCCAGAATGCTATATACATACAAGCTGAACAAGTTGGTAGTAAACCCGTTTCAGTCTGTTTAGCTCCTATTCAAATATTTATTCAAAATGAGAATATCACAATAAGGGGTAATATTGTGTGTTTATTCCAACAACAACACACACATGCAATAACACTCAGATGATACCTTACTAATACATAAATTATATGGAATTCAACAGTTAGATTCATAATTGCATTCCGCTACCGTGTTCTTCAGATCTTTACGTTTTGAGGCCTACTGAGTCTAAATAACTAATTTCCGTGTGTGCGTGTCTGTAGTTCGATTTGCGGGAGAACGGCTGAACCGATTGAGTTGGTTCTTTTTTTGTTTTTTATTTTTTGTAGTCGTCAAAATAAGGTTATTGGCGATTTCGGCCGATGTGAAGGGGTGGGGGGTGGGGGACGAAAATGTACCAAAAACTAGGGTTTTTCGCATTTTTCTCGAAAACGGCTCTAACGATTTTGATTAAACTTTCAAATTATCTTCCTCTAATCAATACCTAACTTTTCTATACATATCTCCATGGAGATACGGTGAATGGATATATAGGCCTATGAACCGAAAATAGGTTTTTTACGCTTTTTGGCAAAATGGCTTCGACGATTATCACCAAACTTTCAAGATGTATTCGGATAGTCAATACCTACATATTGTTCTCGATAAATGTTCCTCTGACAGTCCATTGAACAGAGATAAAAATCAAAATGTGTCGAAAATAACGTTTTTTCGAACATTTCCGTAAATTCCGTAAACTTCTTCACCAGATGTGATAAATCCTAATGGAGTGTCTTCTAGTCACCCATAGCCATATTTCGTTCTCTATAATTATTTCTGTATATATATGTTGAACGGAGATATAAGCCAAGTTAACACAGAAAAGGAGATTTGTCGAATATTAATTTATCGGTGTCGTGGCGCCTTGTACGTCTCAATTAGGCAAACGCTTGACTATTCGTGCCTCCCTTCACGCCTTCTCTTTCCTTGCCGCCGCCTGCTACTCATTCTTGCTTCGGATCGCAGAGAGAGATCAAGCGTCCCATCGACTCGTGTTTTAATACTTACTTGTTTCCAATAATATCCCTTTTTAGGCTCACAAATCGAGTGATTGCCTCCTATCCTCATCATTCGCCTCTTCCGTCCTTCCTTTATACCGGCCGGTACCTTTCTGCTCCCTTTTTTTTATTCCCTTAAAATTCGACACCTCCGCAGCACAAAGGTAATATCTTTAAATTACGTTGATTAGCATTTACAGTCCACAATCGGTATTCCAATTTTCTCAAAAACGGCTCTAGCGATTTCGATGAGTAGTTAGCCCATGACCATATCAATGTTGGTGTCATATTAATAATTATTCAACATACAATTAGAATACGTCAGTAAACTAAATTTAATTTGCTATAAAAAATATGTTCTCTAAAAGGAGTTTTCAAGTATGCTAGCTCTCCGCGGGCCGGATGTGGCCCTCGGGCCGGATGTGGCCCTCGGGCCGTAGTTTGGAGACCCCTGATTTAGAGTAACAAAATAAATCATGAAACAAGAAAAAAAAACCGTCTGTAAGACAACTCTCATCTCCTAAATGCCAGTAACGCGACTTCTTACAAATTGTGCCCCGTAATTTCATTCTTTGGGACGGACGAGTTATACCTAGCCTGCTGATGTTGATAATATAAATAGAAGTGTTAAAGCAGGAGCTCTTTAGCCCTGTGTCATTGCAATTTGTGCTTGTGGCGCAGTGCTGCTGTACAGGAGGGAAATCGCTCTGCCAGGTGTCCAGATGTTCGTTGATTCATTTGTACCCGCTCTCATGCAGCCAGCAACCGCGATGAGACGATCTCCTCAGAAGAGTACCCTGTATCGACGTTAATCTCTTCATTCCTTTCGACAGGATGTTTATGCCAAACATGGGCCTCGTGCCTTTGGCATTTATTAATGCTCAGACGCAATACCAGCACGGGCAGTCATCTATCATGGTGGCAATGGAGGAAGGGGAATGAGAACCCACGGGGGCAACCATGGGCAATGAGGCTGATTGCGGTTTTGACTCAAGGCGAGGAGCTCATTGGCACGGGTCTCCCCACTCATTCGCCAGAGCACGAGTCATCCACTTTAGAGGGAAACTCGGACCCCCTGCAGGTTCACTAATAGGACTCCTGTACTCCACAAGGAGGTTGGTGACGAGTAGAGCCACCTGGTTTAACCAAGATACAGCTACACTCCTTTAGATCAACAAAACACACACACACACACACACTCAGACTGCTCGTTGAGACTAGGTTTTTTAGCTTCAGTAGGAATCAAAACGTAAAAATCTGAAGAAAACCCATCTTTTTCTGACACGGAGCTTTTTTTCGGTGGCGGAAAGTAAAAATATACTTTGGCTCAGATGTACTGTGCATCCAAAGCAACATTCTTGACAATAAAGTAAAACTCTCCTTCTATGTACATGAATACCCGCAATTAAATTGAAAATTAGGAGAATATACGTTAGAATAGCGTTCATATCAGTTAGTATACGACGTCTATCCTCTAATTTTGAATATTAATTTTCCAGCGGGGCCTCCGATATACTTTTGCGGCCCGTGCGGCATCAGGTTCAGCTCCCTCAGCACTCTCGAGGCTCATCAGACGTACTACTGCTCCCACAGAATGCTCCCGTTGCCTAGAGGTAAGTGAAAATCCCGTCGCTGCACAAATATTGAGCGTACTCGCGGGAAATTGGCAATAAGAAGCTGTCAGAACAAAGCTAATTCGAAATATCTGCGTATTTCTCTCGTTCTCTTCAGACTTTTACGCTTTTAAGCCCGCCGAGTCCGAAAAAAGTAGCAATTCTTAGTTTATTAACGACAAATTTGTGAGTGTTCTGATTGACTCCTATTAAAGGACCCTCATGATCGAAGTCTAGTGGTTAAAGACGATGGTTCGTAATCGGAGGAGTTCCTGATTGCTGTCATTTTTGCCTGAGTCAGCGGCGACACACCAAAACAGGCATCGCCATACCGACTTTCGTACACCTGTTGAGCTGCTTATGCGATCAGTGCGATTGTACATCTCCTGCATTTTAACTACGTTCGATCCAACTCGATAAGACGCGATCCATCAATCCCTTTTTCTGCCCGTCGCCTCCCTTTTGCTTCATCTCATCTTTTCCCTCTATCATCTCTGATGCTTCCGAACACCGGTTAGATTTCCAATTTTCTTCCACACATCGCGTCGCCGCAGTCATCGTATTTTCCATCAACACTGAAGTAATGGTGCCGTACGTACTGCTTGCGTCTCAATAGCCAGCCATACACGAGCAGACATCTACGACAGATAACACGTTTTTAAACGATATCTGTGGGAAAGATCTGTGCGTTAGTGGGCGTTAAAAAATGATGAAAGATGTGAAAATCGACCAGAGATATCTGCGAGAGTTCAAATCTGGCCAATGGTAGTCGGGCGTCCCCCTTAACCTGCAGACTTCTCGGAAGCGATGTCTATGGTTCAAAGAACTGTTCGATTGGATCGGGCAGTCACTTAACGTTAAGATGTTCTGTTGTCCACGAGTGTTTTCCCCTGTTTTCACATAAGTAATTCAAAACTCGTAACTGCAAACATTCGTAGGAAACCATAATTTTCGTAACTACAAAAAACGATCTCCCCACAACCTAATAAATTCGTAAACACATTATTACTTGTTGGCACCTACCCCCAGTGGCATACTTACCCAGAATTGGGGGGGGGGGGATTTTCAAATTTAGTTGTAGTTTTTCATTTACAAAAAACCAAATGAATTGAATTACGGAGCCGGGGAGATGAGCTAGCAAAATGTTCACAATCCCGCGGGTTGTTCTCCCTAAGGTGCGTCAACAACTTCATGTGCCCGAACTTTCTCCTTTCCAAAACCCGTGACTTCTCCCAAACTTGTCTTTTTTTGGCTTAGCTGTTTTATGGGCAATAAAAAAAATACCCGCCGCAAAAGCCGCTAATTTACGCTTTTTTTACTACGAACAGTCACTAACTCCATGGCATCAACTTACGGAATGTGTGACCGATCTGGAAAATATTTCGGATTCGACCGATAACTCGAGTCTTCCAGACGAACGTCGGTGACAGACCTGAATCTGTCAGATTTCATCCCACGAACGAATAGATGACGTCGGGCACTGGTCAGGTGACAGATCTCGGGCATAGAAGATCGGCCGATAAGTTTTTCGTGTTAAGGGGCAACGACCGATCTCATCGGTCACTCCAGATCGTTAGCGATATCTGTCAGATGAGATCGGGCGACCAAATCCGCCGCAGATATCTGCTCGTGTATGGCTGGTTAATCACAGCAAATGTGCAGCCGTGGCCTTCTCTAGCGCTGCCTCTGGTCTTTGACTACTCTCTTGGCCAGAGTTCCCTCGTTCGGAAGACTTCACGGACATCATGGTGCTTCTTGACCGCCGTCTTTCGATGAACGAGCATCTGTAGCTGAGGGGATGACATGGTTCCCTCAAGCGGCAAACAAAGGACTTCAATAAAGTTGAAGCCATCAAAGCCATTACCCTCCTGTACAAATCGCTCGTCCAGCCTAACTCGGAGTATGCTTCAAGGGTTTGATCTACTTTTGGCGCACCCCCAGCTCAGACATTAACTACCAGTCATTGATGGAGTGAAGGAGGTCCCCTTCCTGCACAAACTAGTCCTCAATCGCCCGGCTCTCCTTTCGTCAATCATCTTTGCCTTGCCTCCTTTACGGACGCGTTCCAGGCTCCTCTAGCACCGGCCGCTGCAGAGTATTCTCCGCGGTGCTAACTTCCTTCTTCAAAACTACGCTCATTAGAACTTCTTCTCCGGTTCTTTTAATACTTTCAGATCCGCCGTTTCTGATGTTTTAGCTTCTCTTGTCCTGATTGCTGCACTGTTTAGCAAAATATGTGAAACTCTTCTCATTACTTACTTTTGTGTTCAATTGGGTTTTTACTTTCCTTGGCTCTACGAAGTAGAAAGGAAAGTTATGTAATCGGCTGAAAAAAAAATTTTGAGTTTTCATCAGATCTTTACGTTTCAGACCCTCCTGAGACCGAAAAACACTATTTGGGAAAATGGCCTGTGTGTGTGTGTGTGTGTGTGTCTGTGAACGATTTTTAGAGAAAACCATCGTACCAAATCAGCTCAAACTTCATATCTCGCTCGTAGGTCACCATGGGACGCCAAAATGAGGGTTTGAACAAAATCCACCGAAAGTTAACTATAGTTATCATAGTGATCAAAACACCAAATATTTTTTTTCTCAAAAACGGCTCTAACGATTTTGATTAAATTTTATATATTGATAGCTCTCAATAAGGAAATTATAGCATGAAATTCCCCTTTGTAGGAAAATGACGAGAGCAGCACAATAAATTACCAAAACTTTCGACGAAATCGATTTTAGCGCGGTTTTTAGAGAAAACCACCGTACCAAATCAGTTGAAACTTGATATCTCGCCCGCAGGTCACTATGGGACGCCAAAATAAGGGTATCGGCAAAATCCACCGAAAGTTAACTATAGTTATCATAGTGATCAAAACACCGTATTTTTCCCCCCAAAAACGGCTCTAACGATTTTGATTAAATGTCTTATATTGATAGCTCTCAATAAGGCAATGATACCATAAAATTTCCATTCGTGGGAAAATGACGAGAGCAGCACAATAAATTATCAAAATTTTCGACCATAAGCGTTTTTAGCGCAGTTTTTTCCTTATAAACTCCGCTGGAATTTTTGTAGAATGTTAAAAAAAATTGGTATTGTAGTCCAATCCAACACCTAAAGGGTGAGTGTTTAAAAACGCTCATGAGATACGTGGGGGTCACTCCGGAAATTCCTGAATTTCAACTACCGCCGTTTCGCTTATTACCAGTTCTAACAGTTTTTACCCAATAACTCTGCAAAAGTAATTACTATCCTTCTTCAAAAAATTTGTGTTTACAGCCTCATTAATTATCTGTGTACCAATTGCTCATTAATAATCCTGGAATGAGTTCGAGCAGCACAATAAATTCCGGAACTGTAAGCGCTACCGCTTCCTGCTGCCGTAAAGCGTGGTTTGAACAAGTTCAAATGAACTGAGTGGTAAATGAATTGATTAAATAGAATTAGCCATGTACAAAGTGAATTGACGTAGAGCTAAGGAAAGTTGTGTGCTGCAACGCACCAGATATTTTATGATAAAATAAAAATGGTAAAAACCTCTTTTAGACGATTTCCGTATTGTGAATCAACTTCGAGGCGTCCGCGTCAGCAAAAGATACTGAGTCTGAGATCGTGGCAAGATGAATCAGGTTTCGATTGCGATCCTCGTCATCCTCATTTGTTTCCTCAACACAAGACCAACTAAGCGACCTAATTTTAAAAATCTTGAGTTTTAGCAAAGAAACCGTCGAACTCCTCGTTTCCCCGTTTAAAGGCTGGTCGTGCTGCTTTCCGACGATTTACTTCTGATTGCGAATAAAAACAAGACGATTTTTGTCGTTATTTTTGTGACGATTTGCTTTGTTTTCACAGGTGGCGGGGAGAGTGAAAGCGAGAGCGTGGCGGACGTAAAAGAAGACATGAGTGGGGGCGAAAGTAGCAGCGAACCTTCGGGCAAAGCAGCGAGAACTGGGAAACAGTACAAATGTCCACATTGCTCGTACAGTGCGGACAAAAAAGTAAGTTTTTTTTTTTAACTTTTAAATGATAATTTTAAAAATCGTGTTGTTTTGCACTCCTGTAAGGAAATCGTTTAAAAAAATTCAAAAATTCTTTCACGACGAACCGGAATGAGGAATCTTTTTTTTGTTTCCCCCTTTCCAAGGGCGTACAGGACAAAGTCCCTTTGTCACTGCGGCCACGCATCGGCCTATTGTGACACTAGAAGGAGTCGTACATATCCGCTCCTCTTAGGAATCCAAGTATGTCCTTCGCTGCAGACTCTCTGCTGTGCCGTCTCGTCCACCTCACTGCAAAGTCTGCACTCCACCTCTGAGATGCCCATCATGTTGAGGAAGCTTATCAGAACTATCAGATCCTGTTTGGAGAGTGTCAACATTGCCTTCGCCCTCAGACAGGAAGGCGTAACAAGGCCTAACGTCTGTCTGAGTCGTGACTGGCGACGCTTTCCTGTGTCAGGTATTAAAGCAATTGTGTGACGAAGACGTTTGGAGATGCTTTTGAAGAGCTGCTGACTAAGGCAAAAATTACGGCAATCGCGCTGGGGATTCGATCCACAACCCTCAACTAACGTCGAGAATTATGAATCGACCGTCTTACCGCAAGACCACGATGAACCGCTTGCCTTTGATAGGAGTCAGTCAGCACATCTCCCCCCTCGTCTATTAACCGCTACTCCTGGAGCGGACTCCTTTAAGGAAAGAATTTACGAGAGTTGAGCGAATCCCCGGAAAATTCGATCTTTGATTCGAGAAACGAGAGGGCTACAAGGAAAGTCTTCGTTTTTCTCTCGGGGCCTCTTCTTTTTCTTGGAAAGAAGAAATTCGACCACTAGTTGGGCGCCATTGTTACGGGACGTTTGGAGATGCTTTTGAAGAGCTGCTGACTAAGGCAAAAATTACGGCAATCGCGCCGGGGATTCGATCCACAACCCTCAACTAACGTCGAGAATTATGAATCGACCGTCTTACCGCAAGACCACGATGAACCGCTTGCCTTTGATAGGAGTCGGTCAGCACAATTGGATTATATCCGCCAGTAGGCAAATTACTAAAGTTAATGTACCTGTTAGGTGAGTCCGCGTACTGTCTTAACGGCCAGACGATGATGTCTTTACATCGAAAGCGCTTGCCCACAGTAACTCACCAGCCAGAGGAAACGGACTCACCTTTCCTGTGTCCCCCTTTGAGCCACCAGACGATTCTGGTGACTTTTCGTCATACCTACGTGGGGTTCAGGCCCGATGGGTAGGGATTCTGTGCCCCTTTTCGCAAGGCAGTCACCCTTTAGTAGTTAGGTGCATAGCACCTCTGGGTTAATGACGTCAGACCCCCCTCCCCCACCCCAGCTGATCTGACGTCCCCCCCCCCCCTCACTACTACAGCAGATACAGCGGTCCCCCACCACTATGAATCCTCCCGTGTGACGTCATGGCCCCACAATTGGAACAACTTCTGAGTGGACCCCCCCACCATTATGAATCCCCACGTGTGACGTCATGCCCCCACAATTGGCGCAACTTCTGAGTGGATCTACGTCATACCCCTACTAATTATCGCGCTAACGCCTAATTACCTCCTTCCCCCAATTTCCCTCCCACACGTGTTTACGCTAAATAAATTGCGAGCACACGTGGAGCCGCTACGTTTTTGTACTGAGACGTAATTGCGCCAAAAATGGTCACCCTACGCTCCTAGCAAACATTACGCGAATTACGAAATTGATAATAAAAAATATCCGTATCGTCATTATCGCGGAATTAAATTTACGCGTGTTTCGAAAAAACCGTCGACCGATGAAAAGGCAGAACTAGACTTACGAGTACAATAGTTTATAACTGAGATATACGCTTTATTAATTTAATAAAATAACTGTTTCTCCCCAGGTCAGTCTCAACAGGCACATGAGAATGCACAGCGCCTCTCCAGGAGCTAGCGAACGAAGTTCCTCGCCTCAGGCTCCTGTTGACCGCTACTGTCAAGACTGTGACATTCGATTTTCGTCGAGTAAAACTTTCAGGTACGGATCTCACGCTCGCCCGTGGTTTATCGGGATATATAAATACGTTGTTCTGAGTAATATTTGAGTGTATTGTAAAGTAATGTAAAGTTGGCCTTTTATTAATGACAATATTCTCCACTATGTCAAGTCACTGCAAACAACACCTTCGATAACTGGGGCAAACAAAACAACAACTGGGTATATTGTTTACCTCGGCCTGACGTTCGCAGCTGCTGGACGGTTAATATGTAACCAAGCTCCACATCAAACAGCTCGTCGTTGACGCGTTTTGCGATGACCCACTGACATGTTGTTGAGGCGCGTCGTGTTTCCTAGTAACACCAAACACGTAGGGCTGCTTGGAGGACCCCACGGTGGAAATACCGATAAATTAAATGTGGAAAAAATATCTGGTGCGTTGCAACACACAACTTTCCTTAGCCCTACGTCAATTCATTTTCTACGTGGCTCTTTCTACTCAATTCATTTATCAACTTGGTCAAACAACAATTCACAGCAGCAGGAAGCGGCAGCGATTACAGTTCCGGAATTTATTGTGCAGCTCGTTCTCATTATAGGACCATTATTCAGCAATTGGTACACAGATAATTAATGAGACTGTAAACACGATTTATTCGAAGAAGGATAGTAATTACTTTTGCAGAGCTATTGGGTAAAACCTTTCAGAACTGGTAGTAAGCGAAACGGTGGTAGTTGCAATTCAGGAATTTCTGGAGTGAGCCCTATGTATCTTATGAGCGCTTTCAAACGCTCGCCCTTTAGGTATTGAATTGGACTACTACCCTAATTTTTACTTTTTACTTTCCTTGCTCTACGAAGTAGAAAGGAAAGTTATGTAATCGGCTGAAAAAAAAATTTTGAGTTCTCTTCAGATCTTTACGTATCAGATCCCCCTGAGTCCGAAAAACACTATTTGGGAAAATGGTCTGTGTGTCTGTGAACGATTTTTAGAGAAAACCATCGTACCAAATCAGCTCAAACTTCATATCTCGCTCGTAGGTCACCGAGGGACGCCAAAATGAGGGTTTGAACAAAATCCACCGAAAGTTACCTATAGTTATCATAGTGATCAAAACACCAAATATTTTTTTTCTCAAAAACGGCTCTAACGATTTTGATTAAATTATATATATTGATAGCTCTCAATACGGCAATCATACCATAGAATTCCCATTCGTGGGAAAATGACGAGAGCAGCACAATAAATTACCCAAACTTTCGACAAAATCGATTTTAGCGCAGTTTTTAGAGAAAACCACCGTACCAAATCAGCTGAAACTTGATGTCTAGCCTACAGGTTACCATGGGACGCAATAACGAGGGTATCGGCAAAATCCACCGAAAGTTAACTATAGTCGTCATAGTGATCAAAACACCAAGTTTTTATTCTCAAAAACGGCTCTAACGATTTTAATTACATTTTTTATATAGATAGCTCTCAATAAGTCAATGATACTATAAAATTCTCATTCGTGGGGAAATGACGAGAGCAGCACAATAAATTATCAAAATTTTCGACCAAAAGCGTTTTTAGCGCAGTTTTTTCCTTATAAACTCCGCTGGAATTCTCGTACAATGTTAAAAAAAATTGGTATTGTAGTCCATTCCAATACCTAAAGATTGAGTGTTTAAAAACGCTCATGAGATACGTGGGGGTCACTCCAGAAATTCCTGAATTTCAACTACTGCCGTTTCGCTTATTACCAGTTCTAAAAGTTCGTGTTTACAGCCTCATTAATTATCGGTGTGCCAATTGCTCAATAATGGTGTTGCAATGAGTACGAACGGCACAATAAAATCTGGAACTGTAAGCTCTACCGCTTCCTGCTTCCGTAAAGCGTTGTTTGACCAAGTTCAAATTAACTGAGTGATAAATGAATTGATTAAATAAATAGCCATGTACAAAGTGAATTGACGTAGAGCTAAGGAAAGTTGTGTGTTGCAACGCACCAGATATTTTTGACCATTGTAGTAAAACATTTCGTCGAACATTTTGATAATTTATTGTGCTGCTCTTATCATTTTCCCACGAATGGGAATTTTATGGAATGGTTGCCTTATTGGGAGCTATCAATATAAAAAATTTAATCAAAATCGTTACAGCCGTTTATGAGAAAACAAATGTTTGGTGTTTTGATCACTATGATAACTATAGTTAACTTTCGGTGGATTTATTTCATACTCTCATTTTGACGTCCCATGGTAACCTGCGGGCTAAATATCAAGTTTGAGCTGATTTGATACGGTCGTTTTTTCTAAAAAGGCCGATTTCATAACTATCCTTAAGGCAACTGTAAATGACTACATATGATGAACACAATTGGTTTCGACAGCCCCTGAACTTATTTGAGGGTATTGGAGGACTCCAATTGACATTTCCCTCAAAATACAATGCGATGACTGTTCTCACACTGTTTCCTCGTTTCAGGGCGCATAAAATGCACTACTGCAGCACCAGACACGTCATAAAACCTAAAGAAGCTCCCAGCCCTCAGTCGCCCAGCGAAGGGAGACCGACGACTCCCAGCCAAGGAGGAAGCCCGGCGGCTCCCCGATGCCCGAGCGACCCTCATCCTCCTCACGCTTTCTTGGCTCTGCCGACAAATCCGATTCTCATCGTGCCCTACTCCCTGATGCAAGGAGCCAGCCTTCTGCCCGCCCCTCCGGTTCCGAGCGGCTCGCAGTACCTTCCATCCCCGGACACGGCGTACTTCTTACTTCAGGATGGAACTCTTCAACCAATGGCCACCGCGTTGTCGTCCTCGAGGCCGCTCAGTGAAAAACCTCAACGGCCCCTTCTTCCTTTTATTCCTCCAGCGCAGGTGAGCTAGTTTTTTTAAAATTAATTCTACCCACCGCGCCGTTAGGTTTTTTTTTTTAATTGTCAACTTTATTTGCATCTTCCGATACACTATAATTGTGTTCCAAAGATGTACATACATGTTATGCACTAATTAACGCGAGACTTCTGCAGGATTGCTGCCCATTAGGGTTGGTAATAATTCATCAAGATATAGGTAATTCAGAACTCCTCCCAGACGGTACAGGATTCCTCAGGTGTGTAATGCTCCGATGTGGCCGAAACTGAGGGGTCGAAGGATTAACGATATTAAATAATTAGGAAATGTTACGAGGGGGATTTTGAGACGTTGAGACCGACTATCGTCGAGAATTATGAACCAATGTCTTAACCACTAGACCACGATCGCCCAGTTCCTTTAAAGTAAAGGGAGTCAGGCGGTACAGAAAGGTGCGAAGAGATAGGTGGTGATAGAGAAGGAAGAGACGGTGCTGGGAGACTTGGAAAGAGACAAACTGTGGAGACTAGAAAATAGGGTTGGGATATCGGTATCGATAATATCGGAATATCGATATTTTCCATGCGATATCCGATATTTTTGTATCGATATTTTAATTTGATAATATCGATATTTTCTGTGCGATATTATCGGGTTATTAAAAAAATCATAATTGAAAAACCCCTCTAAGAAGGAAATCATTACAAACGCTTGCATACGGGTCTCCAACACCGCAATTTCCTATATCGGTTTTTTATTTAATTTTTGATCAATAGTTTTAATAATTTCTTGCCAACACCTACTACCCAAAACCAGGAAATTAAATTAACGGAAGGCTAATTCTTGGAAAAATTGGATGAGAAAGAAAAATCAATTTATTTACAGGAAGTATTTTGTAACACTAATTGGCTTCCTCACCGGACACTGCCCACTCAGGTATCACCTCAACAAGATGGGCATCTCAGAGGCGGTGGAATGCAGACTCTGTGGTGAGGAGGACGAGACGGCGGAGCACATCCTATGTGAATGCCCTGCCTTAGCAGCGAAACGCTTTGGATTCTTTGCCCAGGGGATTATTGAGCCCCACATCATAGCAGAAGCTGCGGTGTAGGACATACTCGGCTTCATAAAGGGGGCGGGTATGTACGACGCCTTTTACTAAGGAAGGGCTAGAGTCACAATAGACCACACGTGGCCGCAGTGACAAAGGGACTTGTCCCGATGCCCTCGGGAGAGAAAAAAAAAAAAAAAAAAAAAAACAATAATTGGCAATACTTATTCTACTATCATAACTAATATTATCAGAAGGAAATTTCTTCCTTCAGGGGATCAAACAACAATTTATTCAAAATGTCATCTTTTAGACGGTTTCTTGATGGCTCCATAATGTCCCCGGCTTAGGAAAACGCGCGTTCTGATGGCGCTGAGGTTGATGTGGCCGTCAGGTACCTTCTTGCGATCGTAGCAAGCTGGGGAAACGTTTGCCACTGAGGTGGGGCGGCACCGGAATAATAAAGGGCACTTTTTGACGTCGGCTTCAGCAGGTGCTTTTAAATACAACTCTACCTCATTTGAGTGTGTAGCACATCGTGGAGTTTTCCAGGTTTTCTGTACGACTTTTGCATGCCCGCAAAACAATGACTTTTATCAATTTATCGAAACGCTTATTCTAATATTATTATAGTAGGTAGTTATCGAATACCGATAGTTATGGTTTAGGTTTCAGATATTTTTTTGAATTTGACTTGTTTCGTGAAGTATGCCTACATTTATACTTGCTTTCCTGGATGTTTAGAAGAAACAAAAGGCACCGATATTTTCCGATATCGATATTTTGCAACCAATATTATATCAGCACCGATATTTTCTATTCGATATATCGTTCGATATTGATATCGATATTTTCTTTTGATATCCCATCCCTACTAGAAAATTATATTGAGAGCTACTGAAGGGCAAACTGCTTCCTCGGGGGATGGAAATGGAGGGAGAGAGAGCTCGGGTTTTGGGTGGAAGGCTCGGCGATCGTCCTCTGCTGAGCAAGCACTATCGATTCGGCTAACTCCGTATTTGGGCTACTCGCCACCTTATGTAACTATTACTCCTCGTGCCAGTGATATGGTTAACGGCAAGGAGGAGAAACGATAGTCAAGCCTTCCCTCTAGGGGGAGAATGCTGATGCTCAGGAACAGTCCTTCCTCTCGATAGTGCCGTTCCTTGGGCGGTGGACACCTCTGGGCAGTAACACACAAGCAACAGCTCTCTACCGGGAGACTGGCTAACGACCAAATACCTCCACAGGTCTGAGTTCGTCCTGTTTGCCCTATGTACGCGTTTTCGCACGTGCGAGTTATTTCGCATACCCCACTTTGGTCGAGTGGGTCTGTTGTTTTCAGGCTTTGTAGTTAGTTTGGTTCTTAAGTGTGTTGTGTGCCTTCCTTCCGGAAGATGTTAGTTATAGATAGATAGCTATTGTTCGAACCACAGAGGAAGGGTTTTCATTAATTTGGCAACCAATTACCCAAGTGGTAAACGAAAAAGTTCATAATAAAAGATTTGCAACAAAAAAGGAAGCATGTACGGGGAAATAAAATTAGGAGCTCCTACTATACTACGAATAAATTGAAATGAAACTAATCTAAGGTATAATTTGTTCGTAAGGTATAATTGTAATAGAAAGAAAGTTTCGTCCGACCGTTGTTGCTGAGACCGTTGGGAAGGCGGAGAAAAGCGATCCAGCAAGTCAGATGAAGGTTTAGCAGCGTATGGGTTGCTGCAGATCGTTGATTCCCAAATTGCAATAGAGAATGAGATTGGGATACTGATGACCCAGCTATTTCAAGAAGTTGGACAAAAGGTGAGAAGCGCGCGTGCGGGTGAACGAAAAGGCGAACAACGTTGGTATAAAGTAGGGATGGGATATCGATATAAATAATATCTGAATATCGATATTTTCCATGCAATACCGATATTTGGATTTCGATAATATCGGAATATCGATATTTTTCGTGCGATGTAATTGGGTTATTAAAAAATCATAATTGAATGAAAAAAAAAATCTGGTGCGTTCCAACACACAACTTTCCTTAGCTCTATGTCAATTCACTTTGTACATGGTTAATCAATTCATTTATCACTCAGTTCTTTTGAACTTGGTCAAACAACTCTTCACAGCAGCAGGAAGCGGTAGCGCTTACAGTTCCGGAATTTATTGTGCTGCTCGTACTCATTCCAGAACCATTATTGAGCAATTGGTACACAGATAATTAAAGAGGCTGTAAACATGAATTTTTTGAAGAAGGATAGTAATTTCTTTTGCAGAGTTATTGGGTAAAAACATTTAGAACTGGTAGTAAGCGAAACGGCAGTAGTTGGAATTCTTGAATTTCTGGAGTGACCCCCACGTATCTCATGAGCGTTTTTAAACACTCACCTTTAGGTATTGGATTGGACTACAATACCAATTTTTTTTAACATTCTACAAAAATTCCATCGGAGTTTATAAGGAAAAAACTGCGCTAAAAACGCTTATGGTCGAAAATTTTGATAATTTATTGTGCTGCTCTCGTCATTTTCCCCCGAATAGGAATTTTATGGTATCATTGCCTTATTGTGAGCTATCAATATAAAAAATGTAATCAAAATCGTTAGAGCCGTTTTTGAAAAAAAAAAAAATTGGTGTTTTGATTACTATAATAACTATAGTTAACTTTCGGTTGATTTTGCCCATGTCCTTATTTTTGCGTCCCATGGTAACCTGTAGGCTAGACATCAAGTTTCAGCTGATTTGGTACGGTGGTTTTCTCAAAAAACTGCGCTAAAAACGCTTTTCGTCGAAAATTTTGATAATTTATTGTGCTGCTCTCGTCATTTTCCCACGAATGGGAATTTTATGGTATAGTTTCCATATTAGGAGCTAGCAATATAAAAAATTTAATCAAAATCGTTAGAGCCGTTTTTGAGAAAAAAAATATTTGGTATTTTGATCACTATGATAACTATAGTTAAATTTCGATGGTTTTTGTTCATACCCTTGTTTTGGCGTCCCATGGTAACCTGCAGGCTAGATATCAAGTTTGAGCTGATTTGGTACGATGGTTTTCTCTAAAAATCGTTCACAGACACACAGACCATTTTCCCAAATAGTGTTTTTCGGACTCAGGGGGGTCTGAAACGTAAAGATCTAAAGAGAACTCAAAATTTTTTTTTCAGCCGAATACATAACTTTCCTTTCTACTTCGTAGAGCCAAGGAAAGTATAAATGATTTTTTCTATTTTTCTCAAAAACGGCGCTCCTACCACTTTGATTAAACTAACCTACCCAGCGCCCCGATCCAAAATACACAGACAAGAGCAAGAGCACATTCACGTAAACTAACATAACTGTTAACGCCGGAGGTAGTTGTTTAGGTAGTCCTGTGGACTTCTGAACGATAACCAAAACGCGTCTGCATTGAACGTGTCCTTCTTCTTCAAGTCGTCCCAACGCTTAACTGCCCTCGCCTTCATACTAGGGATGGATATAAAAAGAAAATATCGATACCATTATCAAACGATATATCGAATAGAAAATATTGGTGCCGATATAATATCGGTTGCAAAATATCAATATCGGAAAATATCGGTGCCTATTTACTTTCCTTGGCTCTACGAAGTAGAAAGGAAAGTTATGTAATTCTTCAGATCTTTACGTTTCAGACGTAAGGAAACTAGTAAGGGACTGAGTCCGAAAAACACTATTTGGGAAACTGGTCTGTGTGTGTGTGTGTGTGTCTGTGAACGATTTTTAGAGAAAACCATCGTACCAAATCAGCTGAAACTTCATATCTCGCCCGCAGGTTACCATGGGACGCCAAAATAAGGGTATGAACAAAATCCATCGAAATTTAACTATAGTTATCATAGTGATCAAAACACCAAATTTTTTTTTCTCAAAAACGGCTCTAACGATTTTGATTAAATTTTTTATATTGATAGCTCCCAATATGGCAATCACACCATAGGAAGCGGTAGCGCTCACTCCATAAATTCCTGAATTTCGACAACATCCGTTTCGCTTACTACCAGTTCTAAAAGTGTTTACCCAATAACTCTGCAAAAGTAATTACTATCCTTCTTCAAAAAATGTGTGTTTATTTTTATTTGATATCGCCTTTAAGCAGATAGACACAGGAATGATTGGGCGTGTTATGTGAATTGTAGAGGTTGGATGGACGTTTAGAGTAACAACACCCATTTAGGTTGTACGTGTCGATTACAAATTGGTAATTTTCGTCGTTTCAGACTGCGAAGCCTGCAATGGAGAAAGTTAAGAGCTGCGAAACGCTGAGTGGGTCGCCGCTAGATCTCAGTTGTCGACGAAGCATGGAGAAGGACGTTGCGACGATCGGAGATGTCAGTGAGGACGAAAAAGAGAACAGGCAGATTTTAAACAACCAAAAGGCGTCTTCCCCCGAGCACGAGGACATCATTTGCGCCCCATCAATACCCCTAATGCTGTCAACCTCTTCCACCTGTTCGACGCCTTCGCCGGCTCCCCTTTCCCCCGCCTCTTCCTCCCACTCGATTTCCAAACTCTGCGAGCCCAAAAGGCAAACTCAAAGCGAGCCAATTCACAGTAACAGCCCCAGTCCCAAATCTTCGACGATGACGTCCTCTCCGCAGATGAAGTCTCCCAGACGAACGCCGAACGGAATATCCGCCAAAGCGGTTCCCTCCGAACAACAATCCCCGGAGAACCACCAACCCCCGAATAAGGACAATAACAACATCAATTTACAAAGCCTTTTATTGGCCGCTGTTTCAGCTCAAAGTCAAATGGACGGTTTGCCGAACAAATCCGACATTCAAATACCGTTCCCTCCAGAGTTCATACCTCATTTAACCGCCATGTACAACGCGAGATTCGCCAAAACAAAAAATATACCGCCGATCCCCGGTTTTCCTCCCGGCGGAGGAATCCCTCCAATTCCCATTCCTCTCGCCGGACGATCCCCCGCCGAATTTCTCAATCAAGCCAACATCCTTTTGACTTCGGAAATCGCCCTTCGTTTGGCCGCCGTCTCCAATTCGACCGAACTCCCTCCGCCGGCCCCGGTCGTTCCGCCTCCTCCTCAAGTTTTGGTCAAACACGGAGATTCGAAGTGTCAAGAGTGCAACATCGTGTTTTACAAACACGAAAATTACATCGCTCACAAGAAACATTATTGTTCCGCTCGTAAATTGGCCGGAAGTGAATCTAGTCATGATGAAAAAACTCCGAGTCCTTTGGAAAGAAGTTCTCCAACTCCGACGACTACTCCGCCCAAGGAGTCTAAATCCAAAAGCCCTATAGGGGTCATCAACAATATCCCTTCGACGTCTAAACCCTCGATGTACCAGTTCATTTGTGCAGCCTGCGGAATCAAATTTACGTCTTACGACAACCTCACGGCTCATCAGACTTATTACTGCCCCAAACGGAATCCTATTGATCTTGAAAAGACCCGAAGATGTCCCAAGTGTAAGGTTAGTTCATTTCGTTGAGTTTATTGTGTAAAGATTTTTCAATTTTGTTGCGTATTTTGATATTACGAGCATCACGGCGTTTCATAATGTAGCTTACAACTGTTTTGAATTAAAAAATAACAACAAATATTAATTTTAACAAACTCGAGTGACTAGCAAAAACAAAACCCCGCAAATGATTGCACAATAATTTATTATTCTCTTGAACAGCTCCGAGACACATCCCATTCGATTCAGCATCGAAAAATACCAGTAAACCACATAAAACATGACCTGACTACGACCTGTAACAGTCGTAGGTTGTAGTGCTTTATGACGTCCTGTATACGCCACGATGTCCTAACTGATTCAGGAGAGTTGCAATTTTCACTTCGTCCGTCTCCCTTTTCTTCTTTCTCGCTTCCGCAGCCATTCACTCCACTCTTTCTTCAAATTTTCCGCTTCAAAATTAAAGTCGCCGGGTGGCCTAGTTTCCGTCGCCATTGTGCTTCGGTTCAAGTCAGACGCGGGTCTGCTGGCGAAAAAATAAAATGTCCTTCCAAGAGCGTTCCCGGTTTTCGCGAAACACAATTCTCTAAATTCGGACTTCAAAATCACAAAGACCAACTTTACCCCACACCTGACAGCATGTTATACGTTTGGATTATTAGGAGACGATATAAAATGGAGACAGCCTTGATAGCAACTGGTTTAATCCGTCGGGCCTTCTGAGTTTAGGTAGAGGGGACTCATTACTTCACCAAAGTGTCACATAAAGCGCTGCAACCGACGACTGTTACACAACCTACCTAGAAAACGATCCCCGAACATGGCATATTCGCCATAAAACTGCCAAAATCGCGTTTTTGTTCGTTGTTTTAACCGTTTTCTGCCCATAAAAACCGTGGGCTTCGTTCCGATCGAATTGCCGACTAGATGGGCACAACTAGATACCAAATGGGAGTTTGTTTTTTTGACATTTTATGTCTTTACTTTGTTACATCAACTCGAAAATGTAACGCCGGAGGCGTTACGGAGAAGCGTCACGAAATTTGTTAACCCGAGTTGCAACCACAGCCCCTGTGGCGTAATGGATAAGGCATCGGTCTCCTAAACCGGAGGTTGTGGGTTCGAGTCCCACCAGGTTAAGATTATTTTTTTGACATTTTATGTCTTTACTTTGCTACATAAACTCGAAAATGTAACGCCGGATATGTAACGGAGAAGCATCACGAAATGTGTGTTGGGTTAAGTGCATGGTAACGTCTGTTACAAATTCTAACGCTTGGTAACACTACACGTTTTTATAACCTCAGTGACTAAGTGATGATTATTTATTATTTTATTTATCCGGCGCTACGGTCCTCCAAGAACCAGGGCCTTCTCAACAATTGACCTCCACTCCTTCCTGTCATGGACATGGGTCCTCCATCTTCTCACACCCTGTCTAGTCAGGTCCTCTTCAACATCCCTCAGCCAGCTCAGGGGTGGTCTTCCCCTCAGGCGTCTTCCACCAGGGGCCCCGTACATAGCTCTTCTTGGGTATCTTTCCGTGGGCATCCTCTCGACATGACCCAGCCACCGGAGACGAGCTCGCCTCACGAATGCCACCAGGTCAGGCTCACCGTACAGGCGTCTCAGCTCTGCATTCCCTCGGATCCTCCATTCACCGTTGTCATATACAGGGCCAAAGACTTTTCTCAGGACCTTGCGCTCCCAGCAATTCAGCAAACGTTCGCTCGCAGACGTGAGGGCCCAAGTCTCGCAACCATATGTGGCAACTGGGCGCACAACTGTTTTGTAGACTGTAAGCTTGGCTCGGCGCGGGAGTCCACGAAATTTTACAGTCTTTTGCACCGCCCAGAAGCACCGATTCCCAGCTGCTATGCGTGCTTTGATTTCGGTAGTCACATCATTGTCTTCTGTGATACGCGCGCCCAGGTACTTAAAGTCGTGACAGACTGGGAAGTCGTGGTTTGCAACTGGGAAAGTGGCATTTGGTGTCGGTGGCCTCCTTGATGTCCGCATGTACATTGTTTTTTCCTCATTTATCTGCAAGCCTCTTGTATTGGCCGCTCGCTCGAATCCCTCCACTGCTCCAGAGAGGGCGGGGGCTGTTCTCGCGAAGATGTCGACATCATCTGCGTAGGCGAGGTGCTGTGTCATCCGGTTGAAGATTGTTCCGCCGGGGTTGGTCCGGATGCTCCTTGCAGCACTCTCGAGTGCAAAGTTGAAGAGCGTTGGTGCCAAGGGATCTCCCTGACGAAGACCAGTATTAACCGGGAATGCCTGAGCTAGGGATCCTCGCACCTTTACTCTGCCCACGGCAGTCTTCATTGTCATCTTGATCAAACGAACCAGCTTCTTTGGGATGCCAAACCTCACCAGATCACCGTACAGCTGGTCTCTGATGATGCTGTCGTAGGCCTGGCGAAAGTCAATGAAGAGGTGGTGGAGATCCACATTGTATTCATATGTTTTCTCTAGTGTCTGGCGCAGTGTGAAGATATGGTCTACGGTTGATCGACCACGGCGAAAGCCACACTGGTACTCGCCTACCTCCCGTTCCATGAAGGGCACCAACTTCTGGTTCAGCCAACAGGTAAACACCTTGTATGCTGTGCACAGTAGGGTTATGCCCCTGTAGTTAGAGCAGGTCAGTTTATCGCCTTTTTTGTGTATCGGGCAGATCCCGGCGACACTCCACTCATCTGGCATTTCTTCTGCCCTCCATATCATCAGGATGAGCTCGTAGAGTTCATTCCATATCTCTTCTCCACCGCATTTTATCAGCTCGGCAGGGATATCGTCTACTCCGGGGGACTTATTATTCTTCTGGTTCTTAATGATGGCAAGTATCTCCTCCCGGGTAGGCGGCTCAGCTGTCTCGTCGTCTGGGCCATCTACAAGGAGTCCATGTTCCTCTGTAGGCGTTCCTGTGGTGTTCTGATTGAACTAAGTGATGATGCCAATTGCAATTGACGCGGCCATTATATCGAAACCATCAACGAGCACAATCAAACATAGTTATCATTGCATTAAAAAAAAAAATAAATAAATAAAAGACATAAAATTTTCCTAGTGGTTGCATACTTGTACGAAAGCTGTACCCACCGTTTGTGTTCATGATTTATGTCTTTACTTTGCTACATAAACTCGAAAATGTAACGCGGGAGATTTTACTATAATGGAGGTTTCTTTCCTTGGCGCTTTTGAGATTAGAGCAGAGTTTTTGTCCACAGCCCAAGTCCCGAAAAAAGGAACTCTATTCTGAACTCTGCTCGCATCTGAAATCGAAGGGAATGCTTGATTGTGATCTGTTCGGGTTTGATAAAGAACGAATTGTTTAGACTACGTTAAAGGCGCATTGCAGATTTGGAATCCCGATGTCTTGAAACGTAAAGTATCAAATTTTGAGGGGGACTTGTAAAAAGATTTTTTGGATTATTCAGAATGGATAATAAATCAAAAGAACAACAATTATTTCGGGCAAGAGTCAAATAACTTAAACGAAAAACTTGAACCAACTAGATAGCGTATTTCCTGAGCTGAAGGAAATCATCCGTCACGTACGACCAATGTAATGTTGGGAAATGTAGAGTAATGATCTAATTCCGAGCGTTGAAAATGTGTCGACTGTAAGTATGGTAGGAAAATGACAATAAATAACGGGAAACAATTAACAATAAATAAACGGAAATGTCTATTTGGCGGTTGAACGGGATGAGTGGTTGCTGAGAACTTGAAGACTGATGTATAGTGGGGATCTTTGTGAACGAAGCTCTACTCCAAGAACCAAAGACCGCAAAGTTAAATTTGCTCAGCAAAACTTCTTAGTTCGAACGTTGAAACTACCGACTGAAATACTCGCGAACAGCAGTGGCCACCAAACTCAAAAAAAGCGATAATTGAGAGAATGTCTCGCACTGTTTCGCAATGGCAGGAATTCGCTACTGGTCTGAAGATTTGGTCGCGATCGAAGACCCGTGGTCCAGATCATTGTTCGACACAGGGCAAAGGGGGATTTTATTGATGAGTCCTTTTTCCTTTGTGGCGAACGTGTGACCCCTGACTCTGCGGACTTCTCCCAAACCTTAAGATATTTGAACATTGGGACATACGTTAGTTTACAAAATTTTCTTGTATATTAAAAAATTCAAGAGCTACTAGTTTTTAAATGTTAATCATTCGAAAATAAATAATAGCTTTAGTAGTGAAAAAGGGGACAAACTGGGTATCAGTAACTGACCTTACCAAGTGATAAGGAATCAGCTGTTCCAGTTCCTCTCAGAGAGCAGTGTTGGCAACATAACTGGTGATTATCGTCTCAGAGAAGGGATTGGAAGCTATTACTTTGCTATGTTCGGGTGATGTCAATGGTTTCTAAGGCCTCCCAGAGACCGGTTTTGCCAATATAAAGAGCGCCTGACAAAAAGTGGCCTGAATCACCTGGTGGCTCGATGGGAGACACAGCTAAGCAACGACCCATTGGCATCAGCAGCCACGACTAAGACAGGTGAAAAGGCTTGTTACGCCTTCCTGTCTGAGGGCAAAGGCGATGCTGACACTCCAGACAGGACACTGCCCACTCAGGTACCACCTCAACAAGATGGGCATTTCAGAGGCGGTGGAATGCAGACTTTGCGGTGTGGAGGACGTGGTGGCAGAGTACACCCTATGTGAATGCCCTGCAGGCACTGCTTAAAAATACTTTTCTCAGAGGTTCATTGAACCCCAAATTGAAGCAGAGTCTGCGGCGAAAGACATACTTGGCTTCCTAAGGGGTATGTACAACGTGTTCTACTAAGAAAATAGAACAACAACAACACAATACGCCCATGCGTGGCCGCCCCCATGTCCCATATGCCCTCAGGGGGGAAAAAAAACAAGAAACGTTTTTCAAAAGGAATAAAAAGTTATCGCGTAACTATGTGTACCTCCTGACTCCCATTGTAGGCACCCCAGTGGTCATAGTCTAGTGGTTATAGACTAAGATTCATATTCTGACGAAACTTGGGCATTGGATCAGAGCTGGTGATCGCTGTAATTTTTGCCTGAGTCAGCAGCTCTCCAAACATTTCCAAATCCCCGTCGCAACGTATGCTAAGCCCTGAATCAACTGATTGTTTCATCGTGACGTCATTCATCCAAATGTCAGTGTGATATTTGTAATCTCAATCAGATAATTGCCAGATGTTGTTGACATCTCCCCCTCTCCCCAGACGATAATCATCTGTTTTGTTGGCAACACTGCTCTCTCTTAGGGGCACTGGAACAGCTGATTCCTTATCAGTTGATAAGGTCGGTTACACTACTGCTATTATTGACAAAATTTAGTACTACATTACTCCGAATAAATATTGAATATCCGTAATACCTTTTAAAACGTAAAATATTTTACTTTCAATTTTCCTTTATAATTTTTTAATATTATTGTCAAACAGATGGCTGTCTCAGGGGATCATCAGTGCAGCGGCAGCACGTTGGGCTGGAAATGCCCCTGTTGCCCGATGACTAGTCCGACGGCGAGCGCGGCTCAGAAACACATGGACACTCACAGCGGCGTTAAGGCGTTTCTTTGCACGATTTGTCGGTACAAAGGGAACACTCTGCGAGGGATGAGGACTCACATTCGAATGCATTTCGACAAGCGCCCGGCCGAAATGAATGTGAGTAACCAGTTAATATTAAAACCTGAAGTGGACATCTTATTACTGAAGTAGATGAGTCCATTGAACGGGCCGTCGCATGTTATGCTGATTGTAGGCACTCTGTTAACAAATTTACGCTGTTCAGCACGCCCATGAATTTGTCAATTAATACGGTTGTCCTTATCTCTCTCACGACCTTCATTAAGTGACCAGCGTATAGACAATCTGTCAGGCTGTCAACTTGATTTATATTTTCCTTTCCAGCTCACAAGTCGAAATAAAGGTGTTAGCAAAATCCGCCTAAAATAACTACTATTATCATCGTTAACAAAACGCCATTTTTCTCGAAAACACCACGATTATGATTAAATTTTCTTACATGGACACCTCCCAACAATACCATTGAATTTCCGTTCGTGAGAAAATAACGAGAGCAGCACACTAAATTACCAAACGTTTCGACGAAAATCGACTTTAGCGCAGTGTTTTCCTTATAAACTCCGCTCAAATGTTAATAGATACTTCAGAAATATCTGGTGCGTCGCAACACACAACTTTCCTTAGCTCTACGTCAATTCACTTTGTACATGCCTAATTCTATTTAATCAATTCATTTATCACTCAGTTAATTAGAACTTGGTCAAACAACGCTTTGCGGCAGCAGAAAGCGGTAGCGCTTACAGTTCCAGATTTTATTGTGCTGCTCGTACTCATTGCAGGACCATTATTGAGCAATTGGTACACAGATAATTAATGAGGCTGTAAACACGAATTTTTTTGGAGAAAGATAGTAATTACTTTTGTAGAGTTATTGGGTAAAAAGTTTAGAACTGGTAGTAAGCGAAACGGCAAAAGTTGAAATTCAGGAATTTGTGCAGTGAGCCCCATGTATCTCATGAGCGTTTTTAAACACTCAATCTTTAGGTATTGGATTGGACTACAATACTGATTTTCTTTAACTTTCTACTAACATTCCAGCGGAGTTTATAAGGAAAAAACCGCGCTAAAAACGCTTTTCGTCGAACCTTTTGATAATTTATTGTGCTGCTCTCATCATTTTCCCACGAATGGGTATTTTATGGTATAATTACCTTATTGAGAGCTATCAATATAAAAAATTTAATCAAAATCGTTACAGCCATTTTTGAGAAACAAAATTTGGTTTTTTGATCACTATGATAACTATAGTTAACTTTCGGGTGATTTTGCCCATACCCTTAATTTGGCGTCCCGTGGAAACCTGCGGGCGAGATATGAAGTTTGAGTGGATTTGGTACGGTGGTTTTTTCTAAAAATCGTTCACAGACACACAGACCATTTTCCCAAATCGTGTTTTTGGACTCAGGAGGGTCTGAAATGTAAAGATCTGAAGAGAACTCAAAAATTTTTTTTCAGCCGATTACATAACTTTCCTTTCTACTTCGTAGAGCAAGGAAAGTAAAAACGGAACGTAGTCATTTTGATTCCATAATATCACTGTAGGGTTAAGATATCTTTTTCTCATTCGTTTTTGCAGTTTTCCTCGTTTTGATATTGTTTTAATATTTGCTCTACACGAGTCGAAAATTCTGAATTTAAGTTATATACTTTGTACCATATAAGTCTACTGATGCAGCATCTAAACGTTTGTGACGTACTTGGGGGAATTCTTGTACAGAATTACCCGCAGACAGAACACGAGTGAAAGTCGTGTCAGGGCCCCAAGAAAGAACAAGTTAAATATACTCGAATATACTCATTTGATGTAAAATAAACCAAATAATGCCTCTCAGGAAAGTACTGGGAAATTAAATTATAAACCAAATAGGACCCACTTTAATTTAATCAGGAAAAAATAGAAATGAATTGAACGCCTTTTAGAATGAAACGAATAACCTATGCTTGGATTGTAGTAAATGACAATAAAGGGGCAATGGGGAAATTGATACAGCAAGCTCTGATCGCTTACCTTACTTCACACAATCGTATAAAGGGGAATTTAAACACTGGCTTAAAAATGGGATAAATTTGTGAGCGATTATGTGGCTCCTCCGCTTTTATAAACAGCAGCGAACTGCACGGGTGGTGGCATCAGGGTTGCCACCGTCAGCAACCCCCAAAAACCATGCCCCCCCCCCCCCCAAGACAAAAAATGTTCGAAACTCCACGGCAGTTCAGTCTGCAGCACACACTCTGAACGCAAGGCTCTTCAGTTGTCAATTTGCCTTTGTGTGTTGCAGCTGTTTCTCCAAAATTGTACACTTCTCCGAGTATTAATTTTGAAATCATTGGAAGTGTTGTGAATTCAAGAATAAATCATTCTTAAAAACTAACTTTTCGGGTATGAAGAAATATTTTTTATACATAAAACGTTAAAATCACTCAGGCGATTGGCGCGTAACTGTTAGGACGCAATAGAATGAGAATCTGTGGTACATGAGAAATGAGTTGATGCACATTTCGATATGTTCGACGCTTTCAATATTTAAGTTCGTTTTTCTGTTATCAGGAGGAGAAGTATATCACTTGTATACTGGAAGAAGAAGGGCCGACGGCGATCGAGCCTTCAATCATATTGGAAGAGGAACCTCCGAAAGACAACCGGGCGGCCCACTCTAGAACCCCTTGCAACGGCGGAACCTCCAACGAGCCGGTCAAAATAAAACAAGAAGAAATGGACGTCGACGAGAGAGCAGCCGAAACCCCCACTCCCAGAGATGACCGCGCGACGCCCGCCGAAGAAGAAGAATACATCGAAGTCGAAGACGTTTCGGTCAAAGAGGAACGAGTCAAAGTGGAAGAAGAAGAAGTTATGGACACTCAAAGTGAGCCCTCGGCGAACGACGAAGGGACCGCGACGTCGACGACCGCGACTAAAAGCGGCGGCAGCGGTTTAAAGTACTGTGAATCTTGTGACATTTCGTTTACCTATCTGTCCACATTTATAGCGCATAAAAAATTTTATTGTTCTAGTCACATGGGCGAATCCGCCTCTGTGGGTAATAACAACAATAATAATAGTAGTAGTAGCAATAACAATAATAATAATCAACGTACTAGGACCCCAGTCACTTAAAACGATCTCTGCATCAATCAGTTTCTCGTTTATTTTCGAAGTCTTGGACTTCCCTACTTATCCCCCCGCGCATGACGCAAAATTGACTTTGGTAAATTCCCGATACAACGGCCGCGGGTATATTTGTGCAGAACTTCAGCTCACGATTCGGAACGTTTACTGGTGACCCTAACAGTAGCAGTAAGAGTTGAGCAAAGTGTCATCGTAAAACTGAATGTAAACAACAAGCGCGAAAGAAATGGGAAGAATTTGAACAGTGGTAAGTGCATGAAACTGAGTCAACGGGGAGAAACAGTGCGCCTAATGCAACGCACATTGACGACCACAAAAATAATAGATATCGCTCGCGTAATGCAACAGAACAGATATTGGTAAAATGAAAGAATAGGGACCGCTTCCTCTGATAAGGCAATATATCGATATATCGAGGTCAGGTAATCGACATGCCCGACATTGTAGGCTCTGGCGCCATGTTTGAAATTAGAAACGACAGCTGTACGATTATGCCAATTATTTGATGTTCATTATAATAACCCTAAATTAGAAACGGTAGGTAGAAGGAATTAACTCAATCGGAGCTATGATGCTACTTGTTGGGGAAGGGAACAATCAACAGGTTGTGTTTATGGTGGTGGTGCCTTTCATTGCCCAACACCAAACAATTTTTTTTTTTTTTTTTTCGGGTTACTGAGCATTGGTTTATCCAAGGATTTGTTTTCAGAACCTGGGGTAACAAAGGACTGGTTATCCATTGGTAATCTCAGGCCTATGAAATCCCTTCAACCAGGTCCTATCCCGTCTAAGGTGTGTAAAATTTAAAATGAACGGGAAAGAAAATGAATCGCTTGTGGGGATGAACCCATGAATTGAAATAAAAACAAATAGATATATTGAAGAAGGAAATTATATTTTAAAAAGGAGGAAAGAAAAGAAAACAAAATTTAACTGTGACAAAACTAATTTAAAATGACGACTTGGGTAGAAAGAACAAAAAAAATAGTGTCTTCTCCTACCTAACCCAAGGCCTGCCGAAAAATAAATAAACTAGTCCACCGACTTGTACACTGTGCAGTCTTCTCTCTTCGTTCGAACAGAAAATGAAGTTCTAAGGTACAGAGATTTCTTCGGGAAGAGAACGGGAGATATCGCAGAACAGGAAAATCGGGAACGTGCTCCAAACAAAATCCGCCAGGGGAAAGCCTAACCTTTTTTCTCTCATCAAACCTTTCTTCTCCTCCGATGAGCGCCATTCCAAGCGATTCGATAGATGCTTTAATTAGCGCGAGAGGAGACACCCAGCCGCATCCATATCCTTCTTCTTTCACGTTACAGATGACTTCCATTTACAATAACATCATATGATGAAGATCCGTGTTTCTGCTCTCGACCACAACTTCCCTGTGTTTGGTCTAACCAGAACTTCTTGACCGATTTCCAATTGAGGTAGCAATTTGGCAGATTTATCATAGTGAAACTTGGTATTTCTTCTTTTTAGAGTAATCATGTCTTTGACTTCTGGAATAACCTCTGGTATTAAGAGCTTTTCTGAAACTGGTATCATGGTTCTAGTACGTCTAGACATGAGGCGCTGAACTGGACTAGAATCTATGTCAACAGTTGGTGTGTTACGTCGCTGAAAAAGTTACGTAAACTTTTAAATGCACTACGTTGGGTAATATATATCAAACTTGGAACTTCAAAAATTTAAAATTACTTTTTTTTCTTATCAAGTAAAATCAACAGCCGTCCATCCCCCAAGGTGGGAAAAAGGGTTATCATTGGCAAAATCTCAGTTCAAATTCAAGTTTCAAAAATTTTTGAGTGGCATTACATCCGCGATTTCGTGCTGCCATAAGCGCTTAGCCCAGTAATCAGCGATAGCCGATTATTCCCATCAGGAGATGAGTACCGATGAAAGCCTTGATGGTTTTTTGGTTTATTATTCATTCTGAATAATAACCCTATGTTTTCGGTCACGAAAAATTTTTTACAACCCCCCCCCCCCTACTTTACGTTTCAAGACTTGGAGATTCCAAATTTGGAATGTCCGTTTTGTGCCTTTAACCCCGCCTTTTGTGCCCGCCATCTCGGCAATCCGATCGGACGAAGCCCGTGGTTGTAATGGGCAAAAAGTGGTTAAAAAAAATTAACGAAACGCAGTACAACGCGGGAACTACAGTGGAAGTCAACGTATCGTCGTTTGAACTCCCTCCCTTCCTCCCTCCTGTCTCAATAAAAAAGAACCCGCCTCGTCCTCGCCTCGCAACGCTGCCGGGCGGGTGGCTCAACTCCCCTTTCGCCTCGCAACGGGTTCGCTCGAAGCGCCCCCGTTCCAATTTCCCCGACCCGACGACGGGGCAAAACCATCAAACGTTTTGTTTCCGTAGTATTGTAGCCAGGACATGTTTCATATGGTTTATTAGTATTCGATGCTGAATCGAATGGGATGGGGGAGCACTAATACTAGGTCAAGCTGTTCATGAGAATAATAAACCATTGTGTAATAATTTGCAGGGTTTTTTATCCACATTCAGTGCCGTCCCAGTCTGCTGAAGGCTGTATTTGTCGGTTTCGAGCACGATGAGGTTGATGCACTCTTCAGAAAAAATCGTAGAAGTAGGACAAGGTGGTTGGATTGCTCCTGATCAGTAGCTGATTAAAAGTGGCATGGTGGGACGGTGACCTTGCCCGTAAATTTGGATTTTTTCCATTTCATTATCAACGGCGTTGATATTACTTTCTTTTTGATGAGACGGGTTCTCTTGCTCTTTTCACGGGATGTGCTTGGTCTGGTAGTTGCTCTTGTTCCTTTCCTTCAACTGCGGTGTCTTGCTCAAGTTCGTCACGGGTCAAAATCCACAAACCCAATTTCGTTGGTCTCCGCTTCTGGTTTGGGGACCAACACGAGTAAAAGGTGTTCTCTTGATTTGTCGAACGTTCGTCTGAAAATTAGAAATAAAATACTAAAATAATTTAGAAACTGAATAAATAATAATAATAATTCATAAACTAGCTAAGCAGTTCGTGAACTGGGCAAGGTGCACCTCAGTCACCCTAATGATTGCCCACAAACCTGGCACGGGTAATGACAGTACACTTTTTTTGGTTTCATCCCTGAGGAGACACATATTCAATAAATACGTATTGAAATGGCTTTTATGAAACAAAAATCGGGAGTAGAATTCGATTTTGTGACCCAGAACCCTGTAAAACCGTTCAAAACTAAGGAAAAATCATCATAAACTTACCTTCTTTCTGTTAAACGGCATCTTGGAGACTGCTCACAACAAACTAACCTTTTCGCGTCAATCCCACCAAAACATCAGTGTTGCCAATGACTTCACGAAACCCCAACCAGTTAAATAACTTTATGGAAGTGGCAACATTGATCATGGGGCTCCAAGAGCGCGAAAATCGGCCTTCGAAGTGGCGGTGTACTGAGAGACACCTGCCAGGATAAGGGTTAAGGACGATAATTCGGTTACAACGGAAAATTGACGCGTGTTCAAATATAGTTCAATGGTTAGTCGAGCGATTGAATTCGTATTTTGAAGGATACTAGCGCTAAACAGCTGCCACTGATGAAAGTTAACTAGCACCAGTATCAGTGACGCTCTTCAATGTTCCGAATCACAAACTGAAGAACCGGGCAAATGTACTCGCGGCCTTAACTTCCAATGGTTCCCTTCTCCGATCAAATTTCTCTCACGAACGGAGTCGCACGAAACCCTCGCGACGTTCACTATAAAAGCGTTTTGTTGTTTTATTGCGCACGCGTAGCACAATTTATAGACTCACCAGTTTGCTCAGACTCAACAGATTGTCGGGGACGAGGAGACAAAAACCAAATAATTGAACCGTCCGGTGCCTGAAATAATGTAAGCTTTTCTTATTGTTTAATGTTTCTTCGTTTTTGTAGTTTCACGCGAAACTGTCTGAGAGAGTCGTTTTATTAGTCCGATTGACATTTTGTTTTGCTTAGTTGACCTATCAAGTTGAAAGAGCCTGCGTGCACAGTAGAGCCCCGCGCTAACTTGGATTATACGACAGTGTTGAATGTAGAAATTAGACTGAGTTTGACGGAGATAATAAATTATAGCGATGGATACCTTAAATGGCCCATCAGGCCTCCTAACGTTAGAATACTAATTTCTTACCGACTGTGCACTCCTAGGAAGGTCACTGCGGGTCTCACGGCTCACTGTTCAGACCAGCAAGTGTCGAATGATGTGGTACTATAAAAAAGATTGACCTGTGGCCTGTCCCTAAATTACTGTGTTTAATTTCAGCTCACATCTTTCTCTCATTTCGTCCAAAATTCTTTATACTTATAATTAGTCTGGTGTGAATTCTTTAGAGCCAGTCGGAATGAATGAAAAGCTTTCTCTAGGCCGACGTTAATCTATCAAGCATCATCAGGGCTATAGGGTATCACAGCAGACAATTAGGTTACAGCAGTCGGCGATGCGCTTTTAATGATCGTAAAACGACGGCCCTTTAAGGTTCTTTTTATTTTTGGAAATAGGAATAAGTCACGCCGAGCCATGTCTGGCGAATATGGAGGCTGGAGCATCTTTACAATATTGTTTTTGGTCAAGATTTGACGAACAGGCAACGACGTGTGAGCTGGTGCAAAAGCCATGAATTGTTTTGCCACGAAGGCGTTTTTTTTGTTCGGATTGCTTCACGCAGACGGCGTTGAACTTGTAGGTAGTACTCCTTATCGCCGTTTGACCTTGTTGGAAGAATTCATGATGCACTGTGCCATTAAAATCGAAGAACCCGTTATTTTCTGAACATACTTCGTACGTATGATTCAGGCACGTAAACGGAGACTGAGCTCCTGAGTCTGGAGGTCGTGGTTCTGTCACGATGTTGAGCCAGTGATGGCTCTTGCAAGACAGTCGACTGACATAATTATCTTATGAGGATTCAAGAACGATCATTTTGATGAGAAAACATACCTGAACAGGCCTGTCCACACAGCTAACGTCATAGCCACTCTCAACCTAAATTATTGTGCACAGGTTATTTAAATGACTGGATCCGCGAGGCTCTACTGTGTTTACTCGTACGATATCTCAAAGTTCTGTATTTTTGTCAATCATTTTAACTCATGTTCTGTTTAACCTAAGGTAACCATTGGAGGCAAGTGCCATTTAAAATGTGCCCCGTTCATTTGTCTGTTTTAGTTTCGGTTCTTGTAATTACGTAGTTTAGCGAACCGCTTTTGTGAATCCCGACGCTTTCTTTTGAAGTTATGTAATTGGCGTTGATGGAGATCGTAAACCTACAATATCAGTGTCTACTATTCGTTACTACGGTTGACACAAAAAAAATAATAATTGGGTCAAATAGCTAGTCAGTAGCTGCGGGGGAACTGATCTCCTCGTCGTTGGGCGTTTTTTCCTTCTTCCAGGCTCTGATTGGCCGATCTTTCGTTTCTCGATTATCGTTTACGACTTTTGAAGCTGAAATGACATGTGTTGCGGCCGAAACGGAAAACCTTAAGGCAAATTGGAAGTTTTAACCCGTCGGTACTCGCTAGGCTCAGCGGAGCGTCGTGAGTCGCGTGGGATTTCTGTGTAAACGCTGCTCAATCTCCACACAAGATCTAATCAAAATCATCAGAGCGATTTATGAAGCCAAAAAGGGGTGTTTCAATCACAAAGACCGATGAAAACTATAATTTCTTTGGCACTGATTTCACTCATACCTTTTGTTCTGCTTGGATCTGGCCGACTTTGTTCGTTACTCTTGACCCTACTGGGAAATCTCGAGTATTCGAGTCCAGCCCTTGCTCACCTTTGAAATGGTAGCCGTGGGAAAGTCTGAATTGAGCGTTCAATTAGCATCTCCTGCCGACAAAAGGCTTAAAGATAATTTCCAAAGTCGCCAACGGATTTTCCCTTTTGAAATTCTTAAGGTGTTCACTTTTCACCACTCACTTCACTACCTTTCCTTGAGCATTCCGACTTTGAGCTCTTTCCCAGACCCTATCATATAATGCTCCCATTCGACACTCAGCCCACTTGAATGCACTCGATACTCAGTTCTCTAACCAGTTCGCCTTTTCTCCCCCTTAACCTGATGCAACTGTGGAGCCCCCACTGCGACTTAAGATGGGCCTGTGGAACTAGTGATCTCTGATGGGACATCCACACCATTCTCACATAAAAGGCAATACATTCGTGTGGTTCATCCCTACAACCTCCTCCAGCCACAGCTGAGGTTTCCCTCGAACTCTGCACACTCGCAGATTCTGCAACTCTGTACCTGTTACTAATCATGGACAATGGTCACGTACCATCCATATACTTTCTCTCTTGTTTGCCTTTGACCAGGCACATGTCGCCAATAGATGGCCCGGCACTTCTCCCATTTGCCCTGATCAAGGGGCTCTTGGTGGTCGCTACGAAGGGCTCAGGTTCCATCAGCCTCGTTATGCCCTTCTATACCGAATTGATGTAATGGCATAGACCACATTGCAGCCTGTTCGCTCGTTGGGCAGGGGTTATATGTGCTCTGGGCATCCATGGGACTGCGTCCTGCTACCATTGCGACCGAGGAGGAAGGAGAGGGAGCCTAACTGAGCCCCTGGGTCAGAACTGGAAGCACCCACACCTCCAGGTCCCTCTTTCAGTTCGCCCAGGCCTGCGCGAAGCAGGCAAACCGTCCCGCTGCAGCCGAGAGGAAGCCCCGCATCGCTTCCCTTTGTGGAATTGCAGTGCCTCACATCCCCATAAAGGCCGCAGCCGTGGAGGATGTGGGCTGCATCTACGGCCACTCCTGTCCCACAAAACAAAAATTCAAAGGGGGCATAGAACGCTCCATGCCTTGATAGAAGCTGCGTTGCCGCGAATGTGGGACGCCACCACTTCATTACCAGGCAGTCTTGCACTATTGGCATAATGCTAAGCAGATGGCGAGCAGTAGTTCGCCTGCCATTGGTCAAGCATCCAGTTCTCCACGATGCTGACCTGGCAATCGGCTGAGTCCTTTCACAGCATCTCCGGGACCAGGTTCGCCAGTGGCCCCTGGTACGATGTCAGTCCACCAGTTCAGATCTGGCGCAGGTCCAAGGGATGAGAGCTCGCGGGGATCTGCAGGGCAAGGTGCGATGTAGTGCGGTACGCTGAGAGGACTGCCAGCAGTATGGCCCATTTTCCCTTCTATACCAGTATCACCTGCCACTCAACTCACTGTCAATGTGTTTTCCTTCGTCAAGATCTTCAGGCTAGTCAGGCATTCCCAAACCACTCTCTACCCTCGCCCCTAACCAGTTCACCAATCCAGAGATCCCCATCCATTCTGTACTCAATCACATATGTCTATCCTGTCATTACAGCCCCCTCTCAAGCTCATAGCGTTCACCAATTTATTAAAGCAATTAGGTTATGTCCGCCAGTATCCAGTTTTCCCTTGCCAAGATCTTCAGGCTAGTCAGGCATTCCCAAACCACTCTCTACCCTCGCCCCTAACCAGTTCACATTCCTTCGAGACAGGTTTTATCTTTTGCGATCGCTGGCGATGAGGCGCGGTCGAACGATTCAATCTTCAAAAGGCAGAAAATAGGATGCCCAAGACATCCATTACATTTCTTACTGGGTAAATAACTCCGTAATAATATTTGAAGGCTTACGTTGTCCCTGCATAAATATATTCCTGTAAATACGAATCAAATTCAGCTTCCATTCAAAACCATCCTAGGAACCAGCCTTTTCACACAATTTCATCCACGTACCACACTTGTCCGAGTTGAAACTAACACTCAATCAGCAATTCAACACTCCCCGAGCCTTTTTCTCTCAATCGATCAATCAAAGACTATCCGTCAATTTGCATATCCGTGCCTGTTCGAATAACGTCAACAAATAAACGAAAAACTTACGAAAGAAGGAAACGGCGGACGGGCGCGAAAAACGAAATGACGTCAGAATTGAAAATGGAAGTGAGGGATTCATAGTTCAACGGTTAGCCGAGCGATTTATTTCGAATTAGATGGTTGTCAGTTATAAAAATTGTTACTAGCGTTAGTATCAGTGATACTAGTACCCGCAACCAGTGCCAAGGCTGGCGAAGCTGGAAACGCGCTTGCCTTGCGGCCATCGTCGTGGGTTATTCCCTCGACGCTCCAAAATGGGATCATAACTGGCTGGATGTGGAACTTCTGTTGAGATAGTTTGGTTTATGCCCTCGTTTATATAACGCGACTAATTATATCCCATCCTCGTTGCCAACTGTCGTATGAGAAGCCCATTTCCGACAACATAAAGAAAATAAACGTAACAGCTCCTTCTTTCACCAGGGCTGCCAACAACACACAACTAAACGTAATTCCTCAAATATAGCATTAGCAAACTGAATTAAACCTTTAGCAAACTGAATTAAACCTTTCGCAATTAGAATTAAACCTTTCGCAATTAGAATTAAACTTTTAGCAAACTGAATTAAACCTTTCACAATTAGAATTAAACCTTTTGCAATTACAATTAAACCTTCACTTCACAATCACGTTCCTCACAAAACCAAAAAAAAAACCTACGAACACTGGTATGACTATAATTGACGGGTAGAGAAGGGTGACGCTACTCGGGGAAGGTCAAAGAAAGTTTGGCAGCCCACGGGGAAGTTATTGACCGTCCACAGACAAGGTATTGTTTTGGGGACTCGACTCATGTCCTCTGATCATGTTTAGTGCAGAGAATTAATTTAATGAAAGGTTCACTTGTATTTGTTAAAGGTTTAATTCAGTTTGCGTAAAGTTTAATTCTAATTGCGAAAGGGTTAATTCTAATTGCGAAAGGGTTAATTCTAATTGTGAAAAGGTTAATTCAGTTTGGTAAAAGTTTAATTCAGTTTGCTAAAGGTTTGATTCAGTTTGCTAATCCTATATAACTAGCGTCAAAATGCCATAACCTGCAATTAATTGTATCGTTTTGCCACGACGTTTCTGACACGCTCGATTAAGTCAAATCAGCGAAGGAAAAAGCGCCTTTCACGAAGTGTGTACCCTGAAATGTAAATAGTGCTTTGTATCATATTGTAATTGACTGTTCTTACCTATCATGTGTATAATACTTTGTTACCTACCCATATTGTGTTGCACGGTGGGAAGTGTATGTATACTTATTGTAACGGGAGAAATGCATTGTGATTTTTACTATAAATAATATAACGAATGTATCCGTTTAGATACGCAAAGTACAGGAAAAAAAAGAGGATCCTACCCTTCGATTATTACTCGAACGATTTAACCAACATTATTCGTACGATAAATTACTAATAAGTGTAAAGGTATAACGTGCAAACCCCCAAAAAGACAATAAATATTTATTTGTGAACAATACAAGCATGAGTATGATCGTCCAGTTTAATGTATTCTATTAACCCCTCTTCTCCCACTTAGCTATGAATTTGATTGGCGTTGGGGCCCTTGATGAGGTGTTGATGAAAAATACGTTGAATGTGGCGACGTGATGTGTAGAAGAAAATTGGAATGATTTTACTGGTGTTCGGTAAGATGAGAGAAACCAAAAGGGAAGCGACGCGCAGAAAAGGTTTGATGGATCGAACTGCAGGACTCGGAAATCCCCGGAAAATCCGATCTTTGATTCGAGAAACGAGGGGGCTACAAGGAAAGTTATTTTCTTTCGCATTGTAGTAGGCGCATCGCCCATTTTATTTCCCTTCGCGCTGGAACTTTCACAGGGTCAGCGAATCCCGGACTCGAGAACTCGTCTCATTATTTTCTCTCTTAATTTTTACTTTCCTTGGCTCTACGAAGTAGAAAGAAAAGTAATGTAATCGGCTGAAAAATATCTGGTGCGTAGCAACACACAACTTTCCGCCACCCCCGTAATTTCGAACACCACCTACGTAGGCGGGCGCTATATCTTCGTTCAACTCATTTTTACAGGAACATTTATGGAGAACAAAATGTAGGGGCTAGTTAGCTGAAAGTACTCCGAAAGTTTGATCGAAATCGTTAGTGCCGTTTTTGGGAAAATTGGAATACCGATAAATTAATATTCGACAAATCTCCTTTTCTGAGTTAACTTGGCTTATATCTCCGTTCAACACATATATACAGAAATAATTATGGAGAACGAAATGTTGGTATGGGTGACTAAAAGACACTCCATTAAGATTTATCACATCTGGTGAAAAAGTTATCCTGGAATTTACGGAAATGTTAGAAAAAACGTTATTTTCGACACATTTTGATTTTTATCTCTGTTCAATGGACCGTCACAGGAACATTTATTGAAAAGAATATGTAGGTATTAACTATTTGAAAACATCCTGTGAGTTTGGTAAAAATCGCTGAAGCCGTTTTTCCAAAAAGCGTAAAAACCTTTTTTTGCTTCAGGGGCCCATATCTCCGTTCACCGTATTTTCATGGAGATATGTATAGAGACGAAAAGTTAGGTATTGATTAGGAGAAGATAATTTGAAAGTTTAATCCAAATTGTTAGAGCCGTTTTTGAGAAAAATGCGAAAACCCCTAGTTTTTGGTACATTTTTGTCCACCCCCCCCTCTTTCCATCGGCCGAAATCGTCCATAACCTTATTTTGGTGTCTACAAAAAATAACGAACAAAACAAAAAAAGAACCAGCTCAATCGGATCAGCCGTTCTCCCGCAAATCGAACTACAGACACACACACACATACACACGGACCACGCGCCGAAATTAGGTTTTTTAGACTCAGTAGGGTCTGAAACGTAAAGATCTGAAGAAAACCCAAATTTTTTTTTTTGGGCCGATTACTATACTTTCCTTCCCTTCGGGTAGCGGAAAGTAAAAAATTTTGAGTTCTCGTCAGATCTTTACGAGAGAAAACCACCGTACCAAATCAGCTCAAACTTGATATCTCGCCCGCAGGTGACCATGGGACGCCAAAATACGGGTATGAACAAAATCCACCGAAATTTAACTATAGTTATCATAGTGATCGAAACACCAAATATTTTTTTTCTCAAAAACGGCTCTAACAATTTTGATTAAATTTTTTATATAGATAGGTCTTAATAAGATAATTATACCATAAAATTCCCATTTGTGGGAAAATGACGAGAGCAGCACAATAAATTATCAAATTTTTCGACAAAAAGCGTTTTTGCCGCGGTTTTTTCCTTTTAAACTCCGCTGGAATGTTAGTAGAATGTTTAAAAAAAGTCGTGTTGTAGTCCAATCCAATACCTATAGGGTGAGTGTTTAAAAACGCTCATGAGATACGTGGGGCTCACTCCAGAAATTCCTGAGTTTCAATTACCACCGTTTCGCTGAATACCAGTTCTAAAAGTGTTTACCCAATATCTCTACAAAAGTGATTACTATCCTCTTCAAAAAATTCGTGTTTACAGCCTCATTAATTTTCTGTATACCAATTGCTCAATAATGATCGCCATGTAGATAATGAATTGACGTAGAGCTAAGGAAAGTTGTGTGTTGCAACGCACCAGATATTTAGAAGTAGTGGTGCACTACACTATCCAGGATTGTGTTAGCCACTTGGATCGCCAGTCTTCGCGAGGATACATCAGCTAGTAAATAATGTGGAGGTTATTTGCCCGATTTTAACTAGTATCACGTGTTTTGCTTCAGTCACCAGGGAAGTACTGGTCAGCCAGTATGCCAAATTGTAACCCTCAACATTTTAATCTCAACCTTCGCCTCTTTACGCACTCCCACCTTATTCATTTTGCGCGACCCTTCATTAGGTAAATTAAGAAAGCTGCAAAAGATAGTCTGCTCAGGTCCTGAGCCAGGTGAAACAAAACGGCTGCTCGGTTAATTCCCGTCCAGCTACGTATGTTCGACAACCATGACGCGCGCTTCCGCCCCACTCCCCTACGTCCACTGATCTTACCCATCATTATTGTCTGCAAAAAACTGTACTTGGGCCCACGCAAGACATGCCCCAAGTACGACACTTTGCGCCTCTTTACGGTCATCAGCAGTTCACGTTTCAGGGAGTTCTGTTGGAGGATGTAGTCATTGCGGAGTCTTGCGGTCCAGGGGATTCTCAGCATACGCCGAATCAGCCACAATTCAAAAGCCTCTAGCCGATTCACGTCCCTGGCCTTCAATGTCCACGTCTCTACCCCATACAGAAGTATAGACCACACGTAGCACTTAACAACCCGCCAGCGCAACGCGAAACTTACCTCCCGGCAACACAATATACTACGCATGTTGTTAAACGCCCCACGCGCTATTTCGATTCGGCCGCGCAACTCCCCCTCCAACGACCACGTCTCCGCCACCCATTGCCCCAAGTACTTGAATCGTGCCACCTGCTCGATGCTTTGCCCGTTGACTGCCAACCTGAGGCCACTATTTGCTGCCTTCGATATGACCATCGATTTCGTTTTTGCTACGTTGATAGCCAGGCCATATTTCCTACAGGCAATTGTCACCCTGTCCAAGAGAGCCAGAAGCCCCACCTCGGAGTGGGCCAACAACACCGTGTCATCTGCATATCTTAAATTGGACACAGGCAATCCATTCACAGGGATGCCAATACCACAGTCATCCAGGGCGTCCTTAAAGACCTGCTCCGAATAAATATTAAAGAGCAATGGCGACAACGTGCAGCCTTGCCTGACCCCTTTGGCAACAGCCACCTGGTCAGAGAGCGAACCATCCACACGAACTTGTGCCTTCTGCCCCCAGTACAAGTTCCTGATTAGTCTCAGATCCTTGAAATCAAGACCCACTTCTTCCAGGATACTAATAAGCTGCACATGCTTCACGTTATCAAATGCTTTCTCGAAATCGATAAAACAAGCAAAAACTGGGCACCGCTGGTCGAGTCACTTCTGAACCAGCACCTGCATGGCAAATAAGGCTTCTCTTGTTCCAAAAGCGCTCCGGAATCCAAACTGGGTATCCCCGATTTCAGCCTCCACTCTCCGCCACAACCTGTAGTGGAGCACTCGCAGTAGAATCTTGAGAGCATGGCTCATGAAGCTGATGGTCCTGTGATCACTGCACCTACGAGAATTAGCTTTCTTGGGCAGCGTGACGAAGATTGAGTTCAGCCACTCCAAAGGGATCTGCCCACTGTCGTAAATCCTGTTGAAGAGTATCGTCAGCTTGGCAATACTTTCATCGCTCATTAACTTGAACATCTCTATGCTCACCTCATCAGGACCCACAGCCTTCCCGGTTTTGGCAGTGCAGATTGCACGCCGAACCTCGTCAACCAAAATGGGTGGCCCGTCATCATCATCACGACTGGATATTTCGCAAACTTCCCGGACATAATGTGGTGGTTTCCTAACTTGCCTTCCACATCACAGGGCCACAGCCGTACCGATGATCCATCTCCGCCTATGGGTCGTCCAATTTGAGCCATTCAAGCATCCATAGCCTCCGCCCCAAATAGGTACTGGGATGGCTGTTGCCCCACCCCAGGCTGGTTTTGGTCTGCCCTGGGTATTTGATTTCTCCAGTACCACCCATATCTGGGAAGCATCCCCCTATCCGCCACCTGGGGAGGCACCCGATGGGGGACCAGCAACCCCGCACGGGGAGGACGCCTTTAAAAGAAGGATTTCCAGCGAAATTAAGATGCCACTGGCCCAGCCTGAGTCACTTTGCACCGCAACTATAACCTGCTTAACATTCGCTTTTCCTATGATGTACTAGCAACGCTTGCCCCAGTAACAAGAGCTCCCTGCTTCCACAAAATTCCGCCAGCCTAGACCTTAGCAATTCAGAGTGTAGCTCTGTCATCAGGGTTACGAGTCAGGTGACATATCCTTCTAGCTCTATTAACAGATACACATACAATAGGGTTATGTCCGCCAGTAGGCAAATTATTAAAGTTTACACAAATACGTAATGCACTTAGAAACCATACTAACATACCTAAAGAACAGCATTATAAATACATAAACATGAACCCAAAACCACCACTACTCAAAGGACAACCAAAAATTCATAAAAAGGATACACCCATCAGATTAAAAGACGTAACTATAACTCCAAACACTAGATTGGTATCATTTGATATAAAAAACTTATATCCCTCCATACCAATAAAAGAAACCATTGACATACTACAAACCAAACTAAGACAAATAGACACGACAACCACTAGAAACGTTACCAACCTCACCAAACTGACACTCGGACAAAACTACTTCCAATTCAACAACAGCATATACAAGCCAAAAGATGGATTAGGTATGAGAAACCCTACTTCGTCCATATTAACTGAAATATTTCTACAACATTACGAAGAAACTCACATCCAGACCTTAATGACAAAACACGATATCAAACACTACGCCAAATACGTAGATGATATCATCTGCGTATTAGGCCGTGATAACACTGACAATATACTAAAGGACTTAAACAATATCCAATATGACATGGACAAAGAACAAAATAAAACCCTTAATTACTTGCACCTGAAAATCACACGGTTGGACAACGAACTACAATACGATTTTAGAAATAAAAATAAATACGGTTTTTAGAAAACCTACCGCTACCGACACGACCATATAGTTTACATCAAACCACCCACAACATAAACTAAGTGCATTCAGACACATGATATGGAGACTAAAAACTATCCCACTATCCGAACAAAATTACAAAAAAGAACTTGATACTATCAATACTATCGCAGAAAATAACGGTTACTCCAAAAAAAACAATAAACAAATTATTAAGACAATATGACTCCAAAACAAGCGACTCAAAAACACAAAATACACAGACTTTAACAAGACGCTGCACATTTTCGTATACAGGACCAAAAATATACGGAATAACTAATATCCTCCAAAAGGAAGGTATACAAATTGCATTACGTACGGACGACACACTTAGAACCAAACTAACTGCAAAGACTGAAAAGACAGACCCACTCGATCAAAGTGGGGTGTATAAATGGCCTGTACTTGTGCAAACGCATACATAGGACAGACAGGACGAAAAATACGGACCAGATACTCAGAACACATTAAATCTCTTAGTAGGAACAAAGACGATTCAAACTTTGCTAACCATCTCATAACAACTGGACATGAACCTACGAAAATACAGGACTGCACCATCTTACTACACAAACAATACAAAGGACGAAAACTGAACATATTACAAAACATGGAAATTTATAAACAAAAAAACTTCAATGCACAGATCATAAATGAACAAATCAACAAAAAATGCGACACCATATTCACACCACTCAAAACACTACACAAACGAAAACAACCAACTGACGGATTTACAGACCACCCTACACAAAAAAAAACGGAAGTTCCACAATTGACAGATCATTCAACACGTTCCATTCCCTTTAGGGGTTTTCCCCCTGAGGTACATGACCTCCTCTCCCCGACGCTCCATCATCCCGTTTACCTTCCTTTCGTATATAAAGACCACGACCAACTGACTGACTCCAGTACTGACTTAACGGCCAGACGATGATGTCTTTACATCAAAAGCGCTTGCCCACAGCAACTCACCAGCCAGAGGAGACGGACTCACCTAACAGATACGTAAACTTTAATAGATACACATACCCCTCAGACCTAATTCTTTGAACTCAGTAGGCTTTACAACGTAAAAATCTGAAATGAAGTCATTGTCAGCGCATAACTTCCTTCCGACCTCGCAGAGCCAAGGAAAGTAAAAATACAAGACCCCGCGCTTAGTATCAACATTTCATTGTTTAATGAACAACTCGATATTTACATTAAAACGCAACGTACCACAATATAAATTGAAACCGTCCAGTCGCGATCTTCAACCATAAAATTCAACTTCGGGATTTTCGCATTCTTTTTTGAGATCTCGATACTTTTTTGAGTTTTTTTGTCTTCTTCGAAATTTGCCGATGTTTTTCCGCCTGCTGAAGGATCTGTTTTTTGGACATCAGTTTCTTATTTCCGACCTTAGAAGCCACACCTGCGTAACGCGGCCCGTCAGGAGGCAACGACCGCATTTTCTTCGAAGGGCCCCCAGGAGGACCGTTGGACGACGGGGCTTTCCGTTTGTTGGGCCGGTTTTTGTGTTGAGGGGGGAATTTAGGTTTTGAATCGCCGTCAGTGGAGGACTGGGCGTTTTTGGCCATTTGACGCCTTTTCTCTTTGATATTTAGAGCTTTTCGGTTCTCGACGGAAAAAGCGACGATGGGGCGGCGGTTCGGGGAAAACAACGTGGGGTTGTTGTTGATGTTCCTAAGGGCTGCTAAAGCATCTTCGTGGGATTTGAAGGTGACGAAGCCGTGACCTTTCGAGCGACCGATTTCTTTGTCGTTGACAGTTTTCATAATTCGAGCTTCCGTTATTATGGCTCCTTTGGGCGAATGCGTTTTGAACATAGAAAACAGCGTTTTGTCGTCGTAATGGGAGGGGATGTTGTGGACGACTAGGCGATTCGGGGAAATGAACATGTGCAGGTTTCTTAAAACCGACGTCTTCCATTGCTCCAATCTTAGACGCTTGTTCATATCACCGTCTGAAACCCCTTCAGCCGCGAATGACCCTGCCAATACAACGCCTTCTTTGGCCAAATACAAATTTCGGCTGTCCTTGGCGACTTTGACGCCGTTTTCAGCCTTTTCTCCCAACATTTGTTGTTTGCTTTTAGCTTTACGAACCTGCAACTCAATCCCGTTAACTTGCAATTTGACTTCGCCGGAGAGCACTTTGTTAGCCACGTCAGCGGCTTCGTAACGGATGAACCCAGACCCCCGGGAGTGCTCTGTCAAAGGGTCAACTACAACCAGGGCATAGGACACTTTACCTGCGACTTGTGCTGCTTTGAGAAGATCTTTATTTTGAGCTAAGAAAGGGACGTTCGACACAAACAACGTTCTTTCGTTTAATTGGTCCTCTTCTTGGTGCCTGCGTTTCATTTCTAAAAAGGCTTCGCTTTTCACTCTTGGTTTAACATCGGGTTTTTCTTCAACATCGGAGTCACTTTCTTCTTCGCTCTCCACGTCTTCGTTAATTTCATCGTCAGACTCATCGTCACTGCCCTCAGAATCCAAAGGCTCTTCTTTAATATTTTCAATAGTTCGATTCAATTCTTCCACATCCGGCTTCTCCTCGTTATCGCTCCCTTCCTCTTTCTTCGGCTCAACAGCCCCTCCTTGTTGCTGCTGGAACCTGTCTTTCGATATGGCCCAGTCAACGATTATCGTTCTCCCTTCGAACTCTCGACCGCTCGTTTTGGCGAGAGCGATCCCCGCGGTAAATTTATCTTTGAACTGCACGAAAGCGCATCCCGTGAAAATCTGATTCCTTCTCAACAAATGAATTTCATCCAATTCCCCGAAAACTGAAAAATGATCTTTCAATTTGGCTTCGGTTATTTTAAACGGCAAATTTCTCACCACGAGTCGCCCCGCCCTCGGGGATTTGGCGGGTCGCGGACGATTTTTCCCTTCAAAATTGGTCTTCTTGCGAAACATGTTCCCGCATTAGTTGCACGATTTACTTACAAAAAAATTATTGACGGCGCATGACACTTATAACTTTACTGATAAACAACTGGCAGCGTGTGCTGCTCTGTTTACAAAACGGAAGGTTAGGCTTGTTGTTGTGGTTGCTCCACTTCTTCTTCAACTTTCAAGAGTCCGAGTAGGTTCCCCCAACTGAGTACCGGTTCCACCAAATAGCTCCAACAACAGTTAAAAATAGTACGCGCTTTGTGTAATCGAAGATTTCAACCACGCTTAAAAACACGCCGATTTAAAAATTAAAGACGAAGTACATTCCACGAATGACAACCTAATCATTTACCATTTCGATTTTTATCGGAACTGTAACGGGAGCTTTACAGGCACGAATGTGGGATGTTACAGGATCTTAAGGTAATCTTAAAATCAATAATCAATTCGCTATAGCTATCATAGCAATCAAAACACTTCAATTTTAACATAATTAACTTTAAGGCCAAACCAATGTAGTTTTACTGTGGAAGGGATTTACCCGTAATTTTTCACCCCCACAAAAAATGTTCACTGAACGTTAAAAAGCCCTCAACCTACAAATCATTTCACTGTTGCCCAAAAACTGAATGACGCACTACACGTTTGAAAATTTGATTGGGACATTCGCTCTTCACTGGTATAGTTTGGAAATTCTGTGACAAGCACTGTTTTTAAATAACTGGAGTTTTATTCGGGTTTCAAAAGGTATAATTATTATTGTGCGATTTCACGCTATTAGGTTGGTGTAACGTTTTAAAGAACATAACCTCAATTCCATCACCTACCTTTGAGAATGCCCTGCAATCTTTCTATGAAATAGATATTTTATAAGGTGACCCCGTGTCATAAAAAATTCCGAACAGGCAGAACAGCAGAAATGTGACTATGAATTTTTCACCTTCAAAAAAGTTTCCTCAGTTCGCTACACGTCACGTTGCGATTGAGTAAAACGCTTTTGTTCCGACGTTCGCTTTAAACGCCAAAACCCGTTTTTCATTCTGCTCCTAATCATTTGCCCAACCGTTTGGCATTTCGCGGCTCTGGCTTGGGGTAATAGGAGACTGCAGACCAATGCTGTTCGTTGCACAGAACCAAGAAGGGGGCCCCCCCGAGATCGAGACCCCGAAGTGCGCAAGGTACGCCCTTTTGCCTTCTCAAGTTCGGGCTAAGTTGGGTGTGACTAATTTTCTTGATTAGCAATTTCATCGCTTGTTTGTGCTGATATGATTAAGGAAAACTTGGGTGTAAATACCGACGGGACGATTGTTATTTCTGTCCACAGTGGCTTATTGACAACTGTCGTTGAATCCACTGATGGCTCAGAAGGAGTAAGCATATGTGAGCCAGAGCTAAATCCACAAATGAATACTATAATTGAATTAGAATTAACACAACCAATTCTATTTTAAAAATATCTGGTGCGTTGCAACACACAACTTTCCTTAGCTCTACGTCAGTTCACTCGGGTACATCGCTTTTTTTTTCTATTTAATCAATTCATTTACCACTCAGTTAATTTGAACTTGGTCAAACAACGCTTTACGGCAGCAGGAAGCGGCAGCGCTTACAGTTCAAGATTTTATTGTGCTGCTCGTACTCATTGCAGGACCATTATTGAGCAATTGGTACACAGATAATTAATGAGGCTGTGAACACAAATTTTTTGAAGATAGTAATTACTTTTGCAGAGTTATTGGGTAAACACTTTTAGAACTGGTAGTAAGCGAAACGGCAGTAGTTGAAATTCAGGAATTTCTGGAGTGAGCCCCATGTATCTCATGAGCGTTTTTAAACAATCCCCCTTTAGGTACTGGAATGGACTACAATACCAATTTTTTTTAAACATTCTACAAGAATTCCAGCGGAGTTTATAAGGAAAAAACTGCGCTGAAAACGCTTTTCGACGAAAATTTTGGTAATTTATTGTGCTGCCCTCGTCATTTTCCCATAGATAGGGATTTTATGGTATAATTGCCATATTGAGAGTTATCAATATTTAAACTTTAATCATAATCGTTAGAGCCGTTTTTGAGAAAAAAAATATTTGGTGTTTTGATCACTATGATAACTATTGTTAAATTTCGGTGGATTTTGTTCATACCAAAACACAACTTACTGGGTTACTTGGGCGTCCCATAGTAACCTGCGGGCGACATATCAATTTTGAGCTGATTTGGTACGGTGGTTTTCTCTAAAAACCGTACACAGACACACAGACCATTTTCCCAAATAGTGTTTTTCGGTATTAAAGCAATTGGGTTAAATCCGCCAGTAGGCAAATTACTAAAGTTAACGCACCTGTTAGGTGAGTCCGTCTCCTTTGGCTTGTGAGTTACTGTGGGCAAGCGCTTTCGATGTAAAGACATCATCGTCTGGCCTTCAAGTCAGTCTCCAGTAACCCCCTAGAGGTGAATGGAACGCTTTGAATGATCTGTCAATTGTGGAATTTACGTCTTTTATGTGTAGGGTGGTCTGTAAATCCGTCAGTTGGTTTTTTTCGTTTGTGCAGTGTTTTGAGTGGTGTGAATATGGTGTCGCATTTTAAAATACACAGACAATTCCAGACGTTCCATTCACCTCTAGGGGGTTTCCCCCTGAGGTTCTTGACCTCCTCTCCCCGCCCCTCCATCACCCTTTCACCTTTCTCTTCGTATATAAAGACCACGACCAACTGACTGACTCCAGTACTGACTTAACGGCCAGACGATGATGTCTTTACATCGAAAGTGCTTGCCCACAGTAACTCGCCTAACAGGTACGTTAACTTTAGAGTTTTTTGGACTCAGGAGGGTCTGAAACGTAAAGATCTGAAGAAAACTCAAAATTTTTTTTTCAGCCGATTACATAACTTTCCTTTCTACTTTGTAGAGCCAAGGAAAGTATAAACGTTCGTCGTAAAGACTTTGAGATAGTTAGGGAATACTCAATTCTCAAACGTTACGAACTACAGGTGCGACAGCCCACCTATTTAGCGCAATCCACGAGGATCAGTTCAAGATATTTTGATAAGAGGCGACGCAGGATCAATTCAGAACAGTTTTCAGTCGAGGGCTTCTCAGATGCACTCAGAACTGGAAACTCGTTGGTTCCAGCGAAGAGCTCCTGGAGGAATCAGAGTAGGTCTTGCGACCAAAGAAACAAACGAAGCATCAATATTCGTCCCTTTATATACAACATTAGATAATTAGTGCACTTGGTGGGCAAAACGAACTTACATGACGGGGGGGTTTCGTTCAATAATAATAATAATACTCTCGAAATTCGGAACATCTTCAGTTTCCTGTATCACAGTCGATAAATAAAATATGAAACGTTAATAATAAAATAAATACTCACGGACTCCACGCTACAATCTAAAATAAATCACAATTCAAAACTTGCGGTAAATTACATTTACCTTTCAAGCGTGGTTGAAAAAAAGACTCGTACGTACAAGTGATATAAATAGGTCAAAGCGCACACCGGGGGACGTTTATATTCGTTCGCCTCGCTCGCGAGGACTGTCTCGGCCCGCGGCTCGTTGGGCGGGGGTAAGTTACACGCTGAACGCAATTGAACGGGATCAAAATTGGAAAACATCTGGGGCACCGACAGAAATCTCGACTTCGGTTATACACAACTTCACAGCCCTCGGACTTACGATTGAAGGCAGTTTCAGGCGTTTCACGCCTCAACGTCTTTCGGCGAAGCGTCTACTCTGCCCTTCGAACCTACGAAAGAAAAAACACGAATTACGGGTTAAAACGGTGTACGGGGAATTGTCGAAAAACTATCTGGTGCGTTGCAACACACAACTTTCCTTAGCTCTACGTCAATTCACTTTGTACATGGCTAATTCTATTTAATCAATTCATTTATCACTCAGTTCCTTCGAACTAGCGCCTACAGTTATGGAATTTATTGTGCAGCTCGTACTCATTGCAGGGCCATTATTGAGCAATTGGTATACAGAAAATTAATGAGGCTGTAAACATACATTTTTTGAAGGAGGATAGTAATTACTTTTGCAGAGTTATTGGGTAATAACTGTTAGAACTGGTAGTTAGCGAAACGGTGGTAGTTGAAATTCAGGAATTTCTGGAGTGACCCCCATGAATCTCATGAGCGTTTTTAAACACTCACCCTATAGGTATTGGATTGGACCACAATACTAATTTTTTATAACATTCTACAAAAATTCCAGCAGAGTTTATAAGGAAAAACCAGCGCTAAAAACGCTTTTCGTCGAAAATTTTGATAATTTATTGTGCTGCTCTCGTCATTTTCCCACAAATGGGAATTTTATGGTATAATTATCTTATTAAGAGCTATCTATATAAAAAATTTAATCAAAATCGTTTGAGCCGTTTTTGAGAAAAAAATAATTAGTGTTTTGATCACTATGATAACGATAGTTAACTTTCGGTGGATTTTGCCCATACCCTTATTTTTGCGTCCCATGGTAACCTGTAGGATAGACATGAAGTTTCAGCTGATTTTGTACGGTTGTTTTCTCTAAAAACCGCGCTGAAATCGAATTCGTCGAAAGTTTTGTTAATTTATTGTGCTGCTTTCGTCATTTTCCCACAAATGAGAATTTTATGGTATAGTTGCCATATTGGGAGCTACCAAAATAAAAAATTTAATCAAAATCGTTACAGCCATTTTGGAGAAAAAAATATTTGGTGTTTTGATCACTATGATAACTATAGTTAACTTTCGGTGGATTTTGCTCATACCCTTATTTTGAAGTCCCATGGTAACCTGCGGGCTAGATATCAAGTTTCAGATGATTTGGTACGGTTGTTGTCTCTAAAAACCGCGCTAAAATCGATTTCGTCGAAAATGTTGATCATTTATTGTGCTGCTCTCGTCATTTTCCCACAAATGGGAATTTTATGGCATAGTTGCATTATTGGGAGGTATCAATATAAAAAATTTAATCAACATCGTTAGAGCCATTTTTGAGATAAAAAAAATTTGGTGTTTTGATCACTATGATAACTATGGTTAAATTTCAGTGGATTTTGTTCATACCCTTATTTTGGCGTCCCATAGTAACCTGTGGACGAGATATCAAGTTTGAGTGGATTTGGTACAGTGGTTCTCTTTAAATATCGTTCACAGACACACAGACCATTTTCCCAAATAGTGTTTTTCGGACTCAGGAGGGTACTGTTTTTTCAGCCGATTACATAACTTTCTTTTCTAGTTTGTAGAGCTAAGGAAAGTAAAACGTTTTGCAGCCTAATTTGTTGTAGGAGGATTGCGGGGGAGGGAGAATGCTGTGAAAAGACTCATTGGGTGATTATCCAGATCTTTGATGCAGTCGGTCCTACCTCTCCCTAAACAGCTTCCACAACAGCTGAAAGCCTTGACGTGTGGCTTTCTATCATCAGGGTCAGCCTGCTCCCGTGCGAAGCGAATGAAAACCTGAAACAAAATTGACATTAATAATCGCCAACAGCCCGTAGTAGTCAGGAATCAGTATATTTCGAGGCGGAAGTATCAAATTCTAACACCCACTTACTTCTTCTAACGTAGTTTGAGTCACCGAATAGTCCACCACAATATTTCTAGCTTTGGCCGTTTCCAATTCCCTGAGGACTCCCGAAAGCCTCGATTGCGGCACTTCGTACCTCAATTGCGTATAATGCTCTTCAGTAATTTTCGACGAGCTCAATCGAGTTCGCATGAATTGTTTGACGTATTCTTTAGAGTTTTCGGCGCATCTGATGACCAACAAGTAACCTTTGCCGTACCTGCAAGTAGAGCCGGGATTGAATATTAGAGCCTGGCGAGCAGGACATCAATTTCAACGAAATGTAGCGAAACGTACTTGTTTTTCAGATGTTGCGAAGACCCGAGGCACGTGAATTGACCATTGACCATGATGGTAAGTCTAGTGCACAACGCCTGGCACTCCTCCATGCTGTGCGATGTGAGTATGACGCACCCGCCTTCTTTGACGACGTCGCTGATACAGTTCCAAAGGAACCTTCGGGCTTTCGGGTCCATACCGGTAGTTGGCTCATCCTTGAAAACGCCGCGAATCAATTAAAATGCGGAATAATAAGCATATGTGTTGTATGTGCGGCATGTGGCCTGAGGAGGGGAAACTATGAACTTTGAATTCGCAGTGTGAGAACTTATCCTCATTTGTCTATGTCGATGCCCCAGGAGTTTGATACTTTGAATTTGTTTACATCTTTTGTGTTGATGTCGCGACGGAAGATCAGTCCCTTAGGGCCGTATTCACCAACTTCGTTGATCTCGTTTAGAGTCAATTAACAGCACCTAACCCGCTCCCGCCACAAAAACGGTATTCACCAGACTGGGTTAAGCTCTAGCCCTGATCAAACCTTAACCCCAAAAAATTGGGCGGTTTGGCACGGTTAGCTCTTATCTTTCTTTATCATGTTCTGATATTTGTCCGCCATTACCTTGCACTTCCGAGTATTTGCTTCTATTATTGTGAATAATTTACGTATATTTCGGAATAATGATAATAAACAAAGATACTGTTTACTAGGGCGCAGTTATTTCAGTTACTATTCCACTACGATGATAATCTTAATGATTCAGTTTGGGTTTGGAGCTAAGAGGAATTTAGAGTATGAAGGCAACAGGAGTACTTGTGGAACAGGCCAGGTAACGAATTTATTGTTTGCATGCCATCGAGACCAGTTTCGGGTCGTCGCCTTCGGTAGGCCTTCGTCTATCTGCACTTGCCACTTTACTCTTGTTCTTAGTCTTAAGTTTAGTCTTCGCTGTACTCTACTTGTTCCCGCTATATCTTGTCGGTACTACTCTTCTGTCACTTTCTCTCTAGTCATCAACTACTCAATACTGTAAAACATCACATTTTTGCACAAATTAGTAGGGGGGTACCTTGGGGCGCGTCCGTTCGTACCGTCCGCTACCGCTCGTCCGTGCCCGCCGCAACGCCTTTGACCGATACCACTACGACCTCCTTTGCACCTCCTCCCCCTCCTCGACCACGCTTCCCATGGTCGCCAGCCAACTGGCCCACAACCCAGGCTCGGTGCTTCATGGACCCCCCCTTCATGGGTGGCTTCCCATGGACGCTTTTCTACGGACGCCCACCTTCACTTCAGCTACCTAGGACCATCACTCTGGAGCCTCCTACACAGATGTCGGATCGCTGCTGCCTAACCAGGCCCTACGCCACCGCTCAAACCCAGCGACTCATGCTCCACCACACTCCAGTCACCAAGAACCTGATCGATCCGTGCCCAGCAACCACAAGCGTACCTTCCCCCCTGCTTGCGCCACCGCTGTCGCGCCCCCTCGCTATCCACTCAAGAATAGAAGATGAGGACCTACCCTGGGAAAACGCCAAACCCCCCCCCCCATTACCGCCGGATCATGAGGACATGATCTTCTTGTAAGGGGGAGTGATGTTACAGGCACGATCAGATTGAGCTGTGACTCGGAACACCGGAGCTTCTTCTTATCGGGCAGAGCCACTTGAAGCAGCTCCAATTAAATCTGAAGAGGAAGATAGCTGATGATGAACAGGGAGAGGGGGGACTGCATTGCCGCGATCGGAAGGTTAAGAAAATCGGGACCGCGGCACGCAACGAGGCACTCATTCTATTCCTCTTCCCGACTCCAGCGGCACTCCCTCATTTGGGTGCCGGCTCACAGGAGGCGTGAGATTCAGAATGAATAATAAACCAAAATGAGTCGAAAATAACGTTTCTTCGAACATTTCCGTCAATTCCACGGTAACTGCTTCACCAAATTTCATCAATCTTAGAGAGGGTATTTTAGCCACCCATACCCACATTTTGCTCTGTACAATTATTTCTGTATATATCTGTTGAACGGAGATATAAGCCAAGTTACCTCAGAAAAGGAGATTAGTCGAATATTAATTTATCGGTATTCCGATTTTCTCAAAAACGGCTCAAGACGATTTCGATCAAACTGACGTAATAATCTCAGCTAACTAGTCCCTACATTTTGTTCTCTATAAATGCGTTGAACGAAGATATAGCGCCCGCATATGTAGCTGCTGTTCGAACTTATGGGGGTGGCGGGAAGTTGGGTGTTGCTACGCACCGCTCATTTTTACCGCCTTCCGTCTCTATCTCCTATCTGCGCCCCCTGCCATTCCCATGTTCACCACTTTGAACGCCTCCATAATTTTTACGAAGTTTTCCAATTCCTACGTCGGGACGTCTCGAAAGACCTGTTCATTCCTTCAGCTGTGACTTTAGTACAGCAGTGGCGCCTTTTGGAGCTGGCCAGGAAAAGTAGGGTGAGTCGACCACGTTTTCCTCATTCGTTTAATTCAGTTCTTTTCCTGAGTTCCTTTTCAGGTGATCGCCAGCTGATGGTGAACTACTTGGCGAACATAGTTCTCGGAGCAATTTTTCCATTTTCATTGATTTTGGCCCTTGTGGGTAATACAATCAGAACGGCACGTAAAAGGAGTGACTTCATGCTTTAATCGAATTTCAGGCGCATTTCACTTTCCATTATTTACTTAATGTCACTCTTTCACTGTGAACTGTTCCTCTCTATAGTATTCATTTTGCAATATGGACAAAAATGCTCGTTTATTTGACGCACAATGCAACATTTGACTACTGACCATAACCAGTGGCTGTAATGAACTGGCAAAAATGCCTAATAGAACATTTAAAAAAAAGTTTAAATACTTGCAAATTAAATGAGAAGTTGAAGGACTTACCAAAAATATCAGAGGCGGATTTCCAAGAAGAGCGATCGCAGTCGATAATTTCCTTTTGTTCCCCCCAGACAAATTGCCAGCCAGTCGATCTCGATAGTGACCTAAGGCCATCCTTTTGATGACGTTATCAACTTTCTGAAAACAATGAAGCGATTGAATGGAATTTGATGAGTTTGATACAACGTGAGTCAACTCATTTTGACGATCTTTCACGATTTCAGGCAATTTTCCAGCAATGTTTTTTCCTTTAACTTTCAAAGCAGTTGAAGGGTCCCTATGTCGATGACGAATAATTTTAATTTTTTGATTATTGAATGAAGAGTGGACCTCAAATTCAATGAAACAAATTCGAGGTTGTCGAAAGCCTACCATACAACAGTAGAACTATAGGGGTGCAACTCCAGGCTGTGCAAGGGATTGTGTCCATGCTCTTGAGTAAGGGAACAGGATCGCATTGGTCCTCACTCGAGGCTGCCCTGGGGGGGGCATTATCACCCCTCCTGTGGCTACTGGACGCGGAAACTCTGCAGCTTAAAGTGGTTGCATATGAGGATGATCTTGCAGTGGTAGTTACAGGCAAATTTGCCTAAATAGTATCAGAATGGACGTAGGGAGCTGTGAATATCATAAAGCAGGACTGCACATCAATCTGGCCAAGACCACCACAGTCTCGTTTACTAAACGAAGAAATCTATGGTGTCAATGTCTGTGGAAGCAGAGAGACTCCAGTTGGCAACAGACGATGCGACGGGTGATGGGATGGCTGGAGTCCCCCCTCTCCCAGGCATCCCAGAAGACTGAGATCGTACTCCTGACACGAAAACGAGTCGACAGAAACGTTCAAAACCTTGTGGATGGGCACACAATTGTGGCATTCAATGCAATACGCTACCTAGGAGTGATGTTGGAGGGGAAACTTAATTTCTGGACCCACATACGAACAATAGCAGACAAGGCAGCAGTGGTTGTGGGGAGACTGAGCTAGCTTATGGCTAACATAGGTGGCCCATCCCCTAGGAAGCGTAAATGGAGTGTTGAAGCATGGGCGACGAGAAGGCCACGGAGAGGTAAGTTACTACACCTGACCCCGTTATCACCAGGCATGGGTGTTTTACGCGCTTACCTTAAAAAAATTGGAAAACAGCAGACTTTGTATGTGTTTACTGCCAGATGGAAGACCATACATTTTGTGTGTGCCCCCACTGGGACGAAGAGAGAAGACAGCTAGCCACCAAGCTTGGTGAAATATCCACAGAAACAATTGTTGACCTTACGATTAATCGCAGAGAAAATTGGCAAGCTCCAAAAGACTTTGTGCACGCCACCCTTAAAAACGAGCTAAACTGAAAATGGGAAGGATAACAGGAGAAGGCTGTTGATCAATGACAACACGACTGACTCGAAGTAATACAGAAACTAGTTCCGGGTCAGTCGTTTCAGAAGAAAGGGCGGTTTTTTAGACGGTAGGGTCTGGGCTATCCCTCCCCAGGTTAAAAAAAAACTTCCCCTCCAACTTGCCAACCATATTCAAGCGGCTCTTGGTGGTCGCTATGAAGGACTCAGATCCCACTGGGAGAAGCGCAGATCCCTCCTCACGCCAATTTGTCAGCCTCATTCCCTTCTACTCCTGTACGATCGGGCTTCCAACACAATATTAAGGTATTAAAGCAATTGTGTTAGGTCTGCCAGTAGGCAAATTGCTAACGTACCTGTTAGGTGGTGGTCACCATCCAGAGGAGATGAACTCACCTAACAGGTACGTTAACTTCAGCAATATTAAGGTGTTTTCCTGTGCCGACGTATTTAGACCAGTTGGGCATTCTCAAACCAGCACCGACGAAATTTCCTAATGTATATCTTTTTACTTTCCTTGGCTCTACGAAGTAGAAAGGAAAGTTATGTAATCGGTTAAAAAAAAATTTTTGAGTTTTCTTCAGATCTTTACGTTTCAGACCCCCCTGAGTCCGAAAAACACTATTTGGGAAAATGGTCTGTGTGTCTGTGAACGATTTTTAGAGAAAACGACCGTATCAAATCCACTCAAACTTGATATCTAGCCTGGAAGTTACCATGGGACGCCAAAATAAGGGTATGAACAAAATCCACCGAAAGTTAACTATAGTTATCATAGTGATCAAAACACAAAATATTTTTTTTCTCAAAAACGGCTCTAACGATTTTGATTAAATTTTTTATATTGGTAGCTCTTGATATGATAATTATACCATAAAATTCCCATTTGTAGGAAAATGACGAGAGCAGCACAATAAATTATCAAAATTTTCGACGAAAAGCATTTTTAGCGCAGTTTTTTCCTTATAAACTCCGCTGCAATATTGGCAGAATGTTAAAGAAAATTGGTATTGTAGTCCAATCCAATGCCTAAAGGGTGAGTGTTTAAAACCGCTCATGAGAGACATGGGGCTCACTCCAGAAATTTCTGAATTTCAACTACCACTGTTTCGCTTACTACCAGTTCTAAAAGTGTTTACCCAATAACTCTGCAAAAGTAATTACTATCCTTCTTCAAAAAATTTGTGTTTACAGCCTCATTAATTATCTGTGTACCAATTTCTCAAGAAAGGTCCTGGAATGAGTACGAGCAGCACAATAAATTCCAGAACTGTAGGCCCTACCGTTTCCTGCTGCTGTGACGTGTTGTTTGACCAAGTTCAAAGGCTATGTACAAAGTGAATTGACGTAGAGCTAAGGAAAGTTGTGTGTTGCAACGCACCAGATATTTCCTTTTCAGGCCCCCTTACAGGAGGTGCTATACTGAGAACTCCACCTGGATCCTTGGCCCATAGTCCCCTGCACCTCAGAGGGAAGACTCATCGAGATTACAGGTTGAAAATATTTCGTTAACTTTGTCGTGACTTATTGAACAGGGGTATAGTAGAATAAATATTGTTGGGAACGTTGTCACCTGACTGTTGTCGTCGTGTTGTTTTAGTTACCGTTTATAGTCAGTTGCAACCTAGAAACCCGTTGCAAATAAAAGGCAGTTCAGTTCGGTTCTTAGTTCGATCGTTATTACGTAATATTCATGAATACCTCTTGAAGCTCGTGAGACGAAATGTTTCTAATTCGACCGTAAAATATAAGATGCTCGTAAGGCGTCATTAGTGGGTCCAATGCGTCGAACTGAGGGCAGTAACCCAGGAGAGATCGAACGTTGTTAATACTGTGGCCTTTGATGCTGAACCCTCCAACCGTAGCGTCTCCCATAGTTGGGACAACAGCTCCCGTCAACATCTGTCAAACCGCAACAAAAATTAGCGCATAAATTGGAGGATTTTTTAAAGGAAAATCACTTCACAATTCATTCGTTTCTACCTTGAAAGTTGTCGTTTTGCCGGCACCGTTCAACCCGAGAAGTCCGAAGCATTCCCCTTTATTGACGCCGACGCATATCTTGTTCACCGAAGGAGTGGCTTTTCGAGGGTATTTCTGTTACAAAAGAAACGTTTTACACAGGAAGGAAAAATAAAACGAATAAAAGCTGTTGAGGAACAAGCGAGGTGTTCCTACAACACTGACATTACAACTGGATAAACGATTTTCTCTCAACAGTTTCAACAATAGCTCGAGTACTTAACGACCAACCAGTACCCAAGAGGGATAGGTCTCCGTCAGGCGAACTGCATGAAATAGAACTCTAATTAGTCCTGGAGCCGAGGGCTAAAAACGTTGACCGTTGACTTCAAAGTTGGTTACTATTTTTTCTGATAGTTCCCTCAACGTTTGATTAAAAAAAGTCAAAATTTGACTTATTAGTTGACATCTGAAATTTGTAGGGTGGATCCGTATCAAGTAACTGAGTAGAAAAATCCGTCTAATGAGCTAAGCACCTGAAGTGAAGTGCAAGGATCACCAGCAACCAAGTAAACAAAATAAAGCCATTTAGGGCGTATTATTCTGAAGTAATTAAATAAACTTGCACAACTTATGACACTAACCTTAGTCAAATCCTTGATAACAAGCAGGTCATTGATTTGGTTGTAAACCCTTTTGCGCTCCAAAGCAACGTCTTCTTCGTCACCCATAGTAAAATCTAAGTCACCTTTTTCGTGCTGAAAAACGAACGCACGTTTAATACAGATCTTTCGACGTCGGCTGGAAATTCAAAATTGTGTTAAGAAAATCAAAACGTGTGTGCAGTGGATGTGAGTACAACACAGAAATAGTCGTTCACAATACGCAGTACTGCGGCAATAACGTGCCAAGTGACGGATATCTGTTTGAGCTAATCGCATGGGCTTCGTAATTTATTTACATTAAAAAGGTGAAGAAGCAGAGCAGAATGCGTGCCTTGAAGACTGTAGTATAATCGAGCTATTATTACAAGGCAGGAATTAGGTTTAGCGGGGACACGGGCGCCTAAGTAGTTACCACCTGGTTCTGGGTTATCTTCCCAGGAGCATGCCCATGCTACCAGGTGCGACCACAGGTTTGTGGATAGTGGAACGGCCACGGCATTGTCCCCAGGGGCATGTCTGCGGCCAGCTGTGAATAAGGTCAGCATGCTGACTGAATAAGCAGCCGCGAACAATGGGCAAAACCCAAGAGATCGCAGAAGAGATCCTGAACAAAGGGCTCAAGGGCAAGCGGATCTACATTTTCTCAGACAGCCAGGCCGCCTTAAAGGCCATCGCAGCCTATAGTTTTAGGTCTAAGCTGACATGGGAATGCCTCCATGCGCTCAAGCAGCTCGGCGCCCGTAACAGGCTCTCCTTCATTTGGGAGCCGGCTCACAGGGGGCATGAGGGCAATGAAAAGGCTGACCGCCTTGCGAAAAGGGGTACAGAATCCCTACCCATTGGGCCTGAACCACACGTGGGTCTAACGAAAAGTCACCTGAACCGTCTGGTTGCTCGATGGGAGATACAGGAAAATGGTGCCCATTGGCATCGCCAGCCACAACTAAGCCAGGCGAAAAGGCTTGTCACGCCTTCCTGTCAAAGGGCGAAGGCGATGCTGACACTCTCTAGACAAGATCTGAGAGTACTGATAAGCTTCCTCACCGGGCACTGCCCACTCAGATATCACCTCAACAAGATGGGCATCTCAGAGGCGGTGGAATGCAGACTCTGCGGTGAGGAGGACGAGACAGCAGAGCATATCCTATGTGAATGCCCTGCCTTGGCAGCAAAACGCTTTGAATACTTCGGTCAGGGGACCACTGAACCCCAAACCGTAGCAGACTCTGCAGTAAAGGACATACTCGGCTTCCTAAGGGGGGCAGGTATGTACGACGCCTTCTACTAAGAAAGGGCCAGCGTCACAATAGGCCCATATGCGGCCGCAGTGACAAAGTCCCACACGCCCTCGGGTCAAAAAAAAAAAACCCCCATCCGTAGTGGTGGGTGAACACCAAGCGATCACACGTTCCTCAAGTTGGCTGACGAGCTCCCTCGTTTAATCCGATTAGAACTCATGTGAGGCGTCCCAGCATTCAAAGTGGCGCAAAGTGACACACAAATAAAAAAAATACGACTCAGATGACCCTCGAGGTGTTTGCGTGACTCTTCCACACAGACAATCACAATCAACGGTGCGTGCAGTGCAAACGGCTCACAGTTGTTCAATGGCCCCACAATACCTCCACGATGAAGTTGGCTATCTTGTCGGAAATTCTCTCGACGAGGGAGTTGCGAAATTCGTCGAGAGACGAAAACAGTTTACTTTTACGAAACAAACGCCTCCACAACGGCAGAGACGGCCCTCCTGGGACTAAAGTAACAATAACGGTTTTGGTCTTTTTCTTCAAATAACGCTTGATCCACCTCTCTTTGGCGGACTGCAGCCACTCTTTGACGTTCTGCAAAAAAGCTCTTTGCGTTCGTATTTTGTAGTTTGAAATTCTTATCGCAACGCAATTAGAAATCATAGCGCCCGCCCTTCTGGACACTTATAAGTCCCCCCCCCCCCCCAGTCAAATCGACCTTTGGCGGAACCAAACTGAGACTTTTCAAACGAAATTAAGATTTTTTCGAAGAACAATTGGAACATATTATGTTCGAGGCAATTAATATTGTTAAGAATAGCAAAAAGACACAACTAGCTTGGTTGGAGAACTACACAAGAATGAATGTTTTTTTAATTTTTGATATCGGAAGGACAGCAACACACAAACATAGTTGCTACGTAAACCCAAATGATTAAAGCATCATCCACTGTCGATGATCCCAACACTTCCCTCCTTCTTCTGACAGAGTTACTGCACGTCATTCTGATAGGGGGCCAATTTATCGGCATGAACGATTCTTCTCCTGGTGGTTCGAGTCGCACACGGAAGATGACGTCCGAAATCTTTTTTAACACCAAACAAGGCCCTACCCATGGTGACTGCAGTTTCGGTGAGATTCCAACTCTCCGTCGGGGCCAATGATACCACACCCTGTCACCGATCTGGTAGCGTGGAACCTCTGTATGGACGTCGTATCGGCGTTTGGTTCCTTCAAACGATTTGAGTAAATGCTAAGCGCTGCCTCGTGCGATTCATCCAGCTGTTGTTGTAGGTTCTGACAATATTGAGTTACTGGACGCGCAGCATCTGGAGGAGTACCCGTTTGCAAGTGCATGGGAAGTGTAACTTCTCGTCCCAAAACCAGGCTAGCAGGAGAGAAACCAGTAGCAGAATGCTCTGATGCACGGTATGCTAACAGAACCCAAGTTAAATGCTCGTCCCAGTCATCTTGTCTTGAATTCACCAACTTTGCCAGCATATCAACTAGCGTTCGATTTAGTCTTTCAACTTGGCCATTGCTCTGTGGGTGCATAGGCGTGCTTCTCGTTTTGTGAATGTTGAGCAGCTTGCACATTTCCTGGAAAACTGCCGACTCAAATGTTGTACCCTGATCAGAATGCAACTCTCGAGGCGCACCAAAACGAGAGACTACTGTCTCCACCAGCCCTTTAGCAACAGTTTCAGCATCCAGATTTGGTACTGGAAATGCCTCAGGCCATTTCGTAAACGCATCAGCTACGACAACAATGTACTGGTTCCCTGTTTTGTTTGATGCAAGCGCCCTACAACATCTATAAACAACCGCTCAAAGGGAACGCCAGTACGATAAGACTGCAAAGGAGCTTTCTTCAGACGTATGTGATTTGCCTGCTTACCACAAGTATCGCATGATGCACAAGCAATTTTCACATCCTTCGACATCCTAGGCCAATAGTACGTCTGACGAACAAGGTTTTGTGTTCCGTCTACCAAAATGACCGAGGTTGTGAGCATGACTCCACCACTTCTTGCTGAAAGCATTTTGGTACAAGAACTTGATCAGGAGTGCTGGAGGCCTTTCTCGTCATCCCAACGTCGAACCAACAGATCGTCTTTAAATACAGAGTGTCAAACATGGCCCACAGCGTTTTTGTCTCTTCCCATAACCAGCGATTTTCTGCCAATTTGGGCGCTGTTTCTCACGTACCCAGCAATAAACTTGACCCAATACTGCGTCTTCTCTCTGTCTGTCTATCCATTCCTCCAATGATGGCTTTATTTGAGTGAGATAAGTTGGAACACTTTCGCTCAGAAATTTCTGCTCCTGTCTCTGACAGTACTTACAGTCGTTAGCTGCACAGGGTCTGCGAGAAAGACCATCAGCGTTGAGGTGCCTCTGGCTCCGGCCGATGTTCCACTCGGAAAATTGAATGAGGCAATCCTCCAACCATCGGGCCAGTTGGCCATCCAGCTCCCTGAAGTTCCTGAGCCATTGTAAAGATGCATGATCTGTTCTCACCTTAAATGGAGCTCCGCAACCCAGACCAAATGACTTGAAATGCTTCAGAGCTTCAACCAAACTGAACAGTTCCTTGCGGGTTGTGCAATATCTTCACTCTTCTTTCTTCAAGCATCGACTGAAATAACCTAGAACTTTCTCACATCCGTCCTGATCTTGGGAGAGTACTGCTCCAATGGCTTGATCGCTGGCATCTGTGTCGAGGATGAATGGGGCTGTAGGGTCTAGATGGGCTAAAACAGGTGGCTTGGCCAGTGCTGCTTTTACATCCTCGAATGCTGCTTGGGTTTCTTCATTCCAAATGAATGATGGCTGATCCTGTAATCCATATAATGTGCTTGCTCTTCTAGCAAAGTTTGGGACAAAAGCCCTGTAGTATGAACAAAACCCAAGGAATGAACGAAGCTCTTTCTGCGTCCGTGGAATTGGCCAATTCATAACCTGTTCAACTTTTACCGGATCGGTGGCAACTCCTTCCTTTGATATCACATACCCGAGATATGATGCTGTACGTCCAAAAAGTCGGCATTTCTTGGCATTTAACTTGGCTCCAGCAGTCCGTAATGTTTCAAAGACTTTTCTAAGCCAACACACGTGTTCTTTGAAGGTTCTGGTATCCACGAGGACATCATCCAAGTAGACCTTAACTCTTCCTTTCCGAATGGAGTCATGCAGCACTCTTCCCATTGCTCTCTGAAAAGTAGCAGGTGCATTTGTGAGACCAAACGGCATCACTCTGAACTGCCAGAGTCCCCAAGGGGTACAAAACGCAGTTTTCTCCTTATCCTGGTCGGCCATAGGAATCTGCCAGTACCCGCTCTGAAGGTCTAAAGTCGAAAACCAGGTACTTCCACTCAAACCACAAATTAGTTCATCCACCTTGGGCAATGGGTGAGAATCCTTTTTTGTGATGTCATTGAGTTGACGATAATCGATACAGAAACGGGTACTACCATCTTTCTTTTTTACCAACACGATTGGACTTGCCCACGGACTTTGATGGTTCGATTATGCCATTTCGTTCCATTTGTGCAACAAGCCTGTCAACCTCTCCCAGACGAATAGGTGGTATCCGTCGAGTGGGCTTGCCGAATCGGATGACTTTCGCCAACATCTATTGCGTGAAAACATCCTTCAATTTTTCCCCACATCGGATGCCTCCTTGGAGAAAATATCAGCAAATTCAATAATCAGTTGCTTCACCTCCTCCAGCTGTTCTGGCGATAGTTCCTGCCCTAATTCCAGGGTTTTGATGTAGTTCGGGAAACCTCCAATAGTCTCTGACGTATAATTAAAGAATTCCCTAGTTTCCGATTCATCCTCCAGAGCGGCGAAACCGTCACAAACTTCTTGCTCTTGTATCAGACAAGACTTTTCTTCACTTGCCCCTAATACTGTCAACCGCTTCCCATTTACTTGAATTTCGAAGTTTGCTGGGTCGATTATGCACCTATGAACAGTTAGAAAGTCTAATCCCAAGATGCATTGTTCCTGAATATTAGCCACCAAACTTGTATGTTTCCTGTTTCTCTCATCTCCAATGTCAAACTCTAGTTCAGCCTCCCCTAGAACAGGAAGCCTATCACCAGAAACAGCTCTCAGGCATAAGGTACCAGCTGACTTCAAATGAGTACCAGAACGTCGCATTACATCGCCATTCACAATTGTTCGAGATGCACCAGTATCAATTACCAACTTACAAGGTTCACCGTTGATTTTGCCCGATAACGCCAAAGACATGAAGGATGAGACTCTGTAAACGACATCATTATTTTCAATATTTTTTATGAATAAAAGAAGGAAATGAATTAGAAGGAGGCTCTGAAATACCGTTCGATGAGCATGGGCATTCTGTGTTCGTGATTGAATGCAATGTGGGTGCATCTGATGCACCGGTTGGCTTAGCACCCTTCCTTCAAGCCGACCGGGTTATGCTTCCGCTTCCAGCTGGTTCTGATTAGTGCTGAAAGTTTGCTGTAGACGACGGGTTGACAATTGCGAAATATATGGTCGGGAGAATCACAACGCCAACACAGTTTTGGTCTTATAGATGAACGTGTGATTTGATAGAGCTGAACTCCTGCTGCTGTGATACCTCCTCGACCGAAGAACACCTAACAGAAGTTGCCTTGCCTGCAACTTGCATACGCAGAGTAAGTACCAGCGTCTGTTAAAGCGGTTTTGTTGCTAGCTGGCCACACATTTGTGACCCATTCCCGGAGTTTAGGATCTCGTAAGCCCCTGAAAAAATAAGAGGCAATTTCATTATCTCTTGGCATCCAGGCCAGCTTATGCGAGCTAATTCCTTGATCTCCTGGAAGTAAGTCGCAATGTCTTCTGCTGGTAGCTGTTTTCTGCTTTGGAGAAGAGCCAGACAAAGTTCAGCTTGGTTGGTTATGTATGCCATAGCGGTCATCTAAGGCGGCAACAAGATCTTCATACGTAAACTGCAGTGGCATCTCAACAAGGGTGGTTAGTGCAGATCCTGAAAGAGCTGCTGCAAGTGCAATGGCCTTTTGTCGGTTTGACCAGCAATTTGTTTGGGCTATAGCTTCAAATTGTCTCAATGTAGGCCCGCCAGTCAGCACTTCCATCAAACAAACGAGGTTTCCAAATCCTGGAACCACTAGGAGTTGGTTCAAAGGACTGTTGTACTGACTGATGATTGGTTGCAGGGACAGATGAATGGCTATTCTCCTCAATGATCTCAGGCTGGCTCCATGAAGAAGTCTGCCTTAATGCAGAATGCAGTTCCTTCCTCAAATCTTCGCGTAAAGCGTTGCGAAGTTCTCTCATAGATTCGTTGATTTGGTCTCCTATTTCCCGATCAAGTATAGTCTTAATTTCCGCTAACTGACTATTAAGATGTAGTGCCGGTCCTTCAATGAGAGAGACTTCCTCTTCATGGCACAACGGACCTTCAGGAGGTGTTTCAAACAATATCTTCCTGTTGTTGGTATGGTAAACCCGAGCGTGTTGACATCCCACCGCTGCCACCAATGTTAAGAATAGCAAAAAGACACAACTAGCTTGGTTGGAGGAATACACAAGAATGAATGTTTTTTCTAATTTTTGATATCGGAAGGACAGCAACACACAAACATAGTTGCTACGTAAACCCAAATGATTAAAGCATCATCCACTGTCGATGATCCCAACAATATCCTCCGAATTCACGTGTGAAAGAATCCAAAACAAATGAGGACGTTTAAATGGCAAACCAGGCATTTCCAATGAGATTTTCTTATTTAAATAAAAAAAATGTTCCAATTCCAAATTAAACGTTTGAATTACAACATGAAGATGTTCTGTGCCGAACGAAAAGCTTTCTATTCTGATTCAAAATGTAGCCCTATCAAATTAGGAGACGAAAAACACGTCAGGTCTGCTCCATTATCTAAATGGCTGTTTTTGAACCCTCTTGGGAGAGAGTTGTACCAGTCGTATATAACGGAGGTTGTGGTAGCTCTCTATACATCCATTATAACATCTGACATTCTGCATTGTAGAAACTGCAGGAATTTTCCACCGATTTTCTCTGTGCATTATTCACAACTGCATTAGACCGCATGCCATCAGATAATCATTAGATTGTCATCAGAGCCGATAAGGCGCCTGCAGGACAACATGCTGGACGTTTTAATGCGCCAACAATAGATGTCGAGGGAGAAAATTTGGAAAACAGAGACATTGTTTTACATCGGCGGAACTATCAACTTCAGCGTGTGTCACAACGATCATATGATGCATTACAATATCCTATCCTATTTTGGCAAGGTGAAGACGGCTATCATTTTTCAATTAAGATGATAAATCCAGTTACAGGTAAATTAATTAACAATATATGTTTACTACTACATTAAAATTGATTCCATTACTAATGAAGTTGTCAATTATCCAACAGAATTTTTAAATTCGCTGGAATTGCCTGGCGTACCACCTCATAATCTACAATTAAAAATCGGATCAGTAATTATTATGTTACGAAACATAAACCAGTCACGTCTGTGTAATGGCACCCGGCTTGCGGTGAAGAAATTATTGAACAACGTCATCGAAGCCACAATTTTGAAAGGGAAGTACGAAGGCGAAGATGTTTTAACCCACGTATCCCTTTGATACCGAACGTTATGCCATTCAGTTTTAAACGTCTACAGTTTCGAGTGGGGCTTGCATTTGCAATGTCAATAAATAAATCGCAAGGGAAGTCGCTAAGTGTATGTGGCACCAACCTGGAAAATCCATGTTTTTCACATGGCCTGTTCCCGTGTCGGAAAACCATCAACATTATTTATTTACGCGCCAGAACATAAAACTAAAAATATAGTTTATCAAAAAGCATTAAAATAGAGAGAAGTAGTGAAGGGTTTAGAGGCTATTAGTTGCCTTCTAGAGCGCGCGTGATATTGAAATCAGTGTTTACTTCAAAATTCCCAGTTGTTCAATAGCGATTTGTAAAAATATAAGTGAAATTAATGAATATTTTGTTTTTTATTTAATAAAATTACTAAAGTCCTCAAGTATGACGATATACAAAATAAAGTAGCACATCAAATTTACGCTAAGGCGGTACGAAGTTCACCGGGTCAGCTAGTTTCTTTATAATTTATTTAGGTACTTCCTGTTTACTTTTTTTCTTGTAATTGGGTTCGTCCCGTATTTTCTACATAAATAAATAAGCTCTTGCGTTATAGCCAAACCACAACCTCCACGATGTGCGACTGCTATAACTCTCCCAAGAGGATCCAGGAATGGTCATTCATATAAGGAAACAGGCCCGTGTGTGGCTGCAGTTCTAGTTCCATTTGTGAGAAAACAGTAGAGCCGACTGAGACAATTCTCTCGTACTTTTGTTTGTTAATATTTGACAACGAGCAAACACCATTTTGAGCTATATCCGTCGATTAGAAAGATGGTAGGGGACCAATATGTACAAAAAACTAAGGTTTTTCTCGAAAATGGCTTCAACTTCACCAAAATCACAGGATGTCTTCAAGTGATTAACGCCTATATATTGTTCTTTATAAATGTTCCTCTGACAATTCATCGAACAAAGATAAAAATCAAAATGTGTCGAAAACAACGTTTTTACTTTCCTTGGCTCTACGAAGTAAAAAGGAAAGTTATGTAATCGGCTGAAAAAAAATTTTTGAGTTTTCTTCAGATCTTTACGTTTCAGACCCTCCTGAGTCCGAAAAACACTATTTGGGAAAATGGTCTGTGTGTCTGTGAACGATTTTTAGAGAAAACCACCGAACCAAATCAGCTCAAACATGATATCTCGCCCGCAGGCTACCAATGGACGCCAAAATAAGGGTTTGGACAAAATCCATCGAAAGTTACCTATAGTTATCATAGTGATCAAAACACCAAATATTTTTTTTCTCAAAAATGGCTCTGACGATGTTGATTAAACTTTTTATATTGATAGCTCTCAATAAGACAATGATTCCATGAAATTTCCATCTGTGGGAACACGACGAGAGTAGCACAATAAATTACCAAAACTTTCGACGAAATCGATTTTAGCGCGGTTTTTAGAGAAAACAACCGTACCAAATCAGCTGAAACTTGATGTCTAGCCTACAGGTTACCATGGGACGCAAAAATAAGGGTATGAACAAAACCCTCCGAAAGTTAACTATAGTTATCATAGTGATCAAAACACCAAATTTTTTTCTCAAAAACGGCTCTAATGATTTTGATTACATCTTTTATATTGATAGCTCTCAATAAGGTAATTATACCATAAAATACCCATTCGTGGGAAAATGATGAGAGCAGCACAATAAATTATCAAAAGGTTCGACGAAAAGCGTTTTTAGCGCGGTTTTTTCCTTATAAACTCCGCTGGAATGTTAGTAGAAAGTTAAAGAAAATCAGTATTGTAGCCCAATCCAATACCTAAAGGGTGAGTGTTTAAAAACGCTCATGAGGTACATGGGGCTCACTTCAGAAATTCCTGAATTTTCAACTATTGCCGTTTCGCTTACTACCAGTTCTAACAGTTATTACCCAATAACTCTGCAAAAGTGATTATTATCCTTCTTAAAAAAATTCGTGTTTACAGCCTCATTAATTTTCTGTGTACCAATTGCTCAATAATGGTCCTATAATGAGTATGAACAGCACAATAAATTCCGGAACTGTAAGCGCTACCGCTTCCTGCTGCTGTGACGTGTTGTTTGACCAAGTTCAAAGGAACTGAGTGATAAATGAATTGAGTAAGTAGAATTAGCCATGTACAAAGTGAATTGTTGTAGAGCTAAGGAAAGTTGTGTGTTGCAACGCACCAGATATTTTTTTAACATTTCCATAATTTCCAACTGCTTCACTGGATTTGATCAATCTTATGGAGCGTTTTCTATCAACCTATACCTACATATTGATTTCCGTTAATGTGTCCGTAGAAATGCGTTGAACGAAGATACGCGCATGAAGCACGGCCCTCGAGTTGACAGGGTTTGTGGAAAGTTGTGTGTTGCCTGAGGGTGCAAAGGGGAAAAGCTTCTTTGGGGGGCTCATTGTGACGACCCTTACTCAATAGAAGACGCACATTCTGACAATAATTTAATTTCAACGTTGCAAAACTTCGTGGTTTGTGAAGTACAGAAGTTAATTTTAGTAACAAAGCAAAAGAATTCCAAGGGCAATCTTTAGAAATTGCACATTCAACATCAATTTCTCTACTGTAGAGTACAATGATTAATTGAAACGAATTCATATTGATGTGCAATAAACGAGTCTATTTGTTCAATGCTGAAACCACTTCAAAATTGTTCTAACACCCTAAACCGTTAAACTGACATGAATTAACAAAATACAATATTCAGTTTATTACCGAATAAATTAATAATTAAAAAAGTGTTAATCTTTGGGAAAAATCGACATTTTTCAAGTAGTCATAAACGAGATGAATATTCACGTGTCAATGAAGATACAGTAATCAAAACTTACCAAACAACGACGAAAGATGATGGCGAATACTCTGAATTCGATGGCCAAGGTAAATAGGAAAAATAAAATTCCAAGCACGAACATGCAGAACATGTTTTTCCCCAAGTAATTCCAATCGTAAGGGTTCGCCTCGATGTCAATGTCTGCAAATACGTATTTACGATGAAACGGATGTTGGGTGAACGGTACTCGATTTAGAATGATCTATTGATCAGAATGGTGGAGGTTATAGGACGTACGATCAGTTAAATAAACGCATACTTCGTGTACAAAGGTAGAACTAAAGACGAGAGACCCCCCCCCCCGCCAGGGGAGTGACTGAAGGATTAAGGCCGTGGCTCCTTAAAACGCCGCAGCAGAAAGAGCCGCTTCGCTCCTTTTTTACCTGTTCACTAGAAACGAGCTCTCCAACTCTGTGCACAAGCGATATTCCCAGTTGGATTTGACTCGTTATTTTTTCTCCTAAAAGTTCCATTACCGAGCGACAAAATCCACTCCACCAGGGAAGCTGCCGAAACCTAATCAACCCTTTGGGGCACCTTGTGGGGTTCCAGTTGCCCTTCTGCATTCGATGCGCCTATAACAATCAAGACAGCTCGCTGTAAATAGTGGACTTTCTGAAAGCCAGCTCTAAAGTATCTCGTGGAGAGCGTATTAACCTGAGACAGCTCTTAGCGTACGATGAGCATCGCAAAACACGTCAGTACTTAAGGCATTACACTTTATCTTGGCGTAAGGGTCGTACACGTAATAGATACAGAACTGGTGCCCCATTAAGTGGGCGATAACGGTATCTGTTATTTGTGAGAACAAAAAAATGTGTGTAACAAAAGAAACCTGCTGAGCCTAAGAGGAAAATGAATGCAATGAATGAACGAAATTCATAAATCAAACACTCCTTCCAAAGAGGAAATTAATGGTTCGACTATGGCGAGAAATTTTGAAAATTAAAACCGTTTGGCAGCGATTTCGATGATTGGAATCGATGATGAATATTCTACCTTAAGCTGAACGTAGGCAAACTTCACCAATATTTTTTGTAATAATGGTGCCCCAATGTTAGCCAAAATAATTTGGATGCTGATGACCTGATGATAGCAGAAGAGAGAAGAAGCGAGACGCGTGCAGCTCCATGCAACTGGCCAGCTTCGACAGGGGGTGGTGGATGATGAGTCACTGACCTGACGCTCGAGACTGTGTCTGATTGCTTGAAATTTCCAACAACTAATCCCTTTCCCCTGCTGCCGCTCTTAGCCGTAATAATATAAAATTTTAAAAACAAAAAAACAAAATTGAAATTTTTTTTAGAAATAATATTTAAAAAACGTTAGTCGTAATAATGTAAAATTAAAAGAATATATTAAAAATAATATAAATTAAACTTTCAAATTATCTTCTACTAATCAATACCTAACTTTTCTACTCCATACATATCTCCATGAGAATACGGTGAACGGAGATATAGGCCTATGAAGCAAAAATAGGTTTTTTACGCTTTTTGGCTAAACGGCTTCAACGATTATCACCAAACTTTCAAGATGTTTTCGAATAGTTAATACCTACATATTGTTCTCAATAATTGTTCCTCTGACAGTCCATTGAACAGAAATAAAAATAAAAATGTGTCGAAAATAACGTTTTTTCGAACATTTCCGTAAATTCCAGGGTAACTGCTTCACCAGATGTAATAAATTTTACAGACTGTCTTTTAGTCACCAATACCGACATTTCATTCTCTATAATTATTTCTGTATATATATGTGGAACGGAGATATAAGCCAAGTTAACTCAGAAAAGGAGATTTGTCGAATATTAATTTATCGGTATTCCAATTTTCTCAAAAACGGCTCTAACGATTTCGATCAAAATTACGGAGTACTCTCAGCTAACTAGTCCCTACATTTTGTTCTCCGTAAATGTTTCTGTAGAAATGCGTTGAACGAAGATGTAGCGCCCGCATATGTAGGTGGTGTTCGAACTTAAAGGGATTGCGAAAAGTTTTGTGTTGCTACGCACCGCTCGTTTTTAATTTGTGCTGTGGAGTTTGTCGGAAGCGTTCCATCACTTTCAACGCGTAATTCAATTGAAATTACGTCGCCTCCAAGACTGAGACCGGCTCTTTTATCCCCGGGGAACACTGAAGGTTTGGCGCAGATTGGCGAGTCTCATAATTCATTTCCTAGTTTGTGGATTATTGGGGGTGGTTTCTCCGGGTGATTGGTTTTCAGATTGGGGCTTCTGAGAGTAAACCCAGCACAATATTTGGGGGACACTTTGCCCATAGTTTTATTGTCATTATATTACAGTTCACTTCATAATAAGCAAAAAATTGGAACGGGGGGCGCTTCGAGCGAACCCGTTGTGAGTCGAAAGGGGAGTTGAGTGGCGGCGTCATTGGGAGGCGAGCGAGCGCGGGTGGTTTTTTAATGAGACGGGCAGGAAGGGAGGGAGTACAAGCGACGAAACGTTGACTTTCGCTGTAGTTCCCGCGTTGTACTGCGTTTCGTTAATTTTTTTAACCGTTTTTTGCTCATAACAATCATGGGCTTCGTCCGGTCGGATTCCCGAGATGGTGGGCACAACTAGATACCAAATGGGATTTTTCTGCGAAAGAACGAATTTTTCAGACCACGTTAAAGGCACAAAACGGCCCGGACGGGGGACCGCGGACGGACATTGCAAATTTGGAATCTCCATGTCTTGAAACGTAAAGTATCAAATTTTGAGGGGGGGTTGTAAAAAATTTTTCGTGACCGAAAACATAGGGTTATTATTCAGAATGAATAATAAAAAAAAAGGAGTAACTACTTCCCCCTCATTGTTCTCAACATAAAGATAATATCAAATACATTTTTTTAAAATTCTTATTATTCAGCCAATCTCACTGGGTATTTTATGAACACCATGTTTGAGGAGGCAGAAGCTAAATTATCTGTTTGTAATCAGAACACCTACTGCACAAGTAATTAGATCTTGGGCACGACGCAATACATTGAGGAGCCTTTTATCGTTTGTCAGGAAAAACCTTCAACTTTCAATTCTCTCCTTCATTCCTTTCGTCGTAGGCCCCGAACCATCTGCCACACCCTACCTTGAATTCACACTAAAGCGTTAGGTTCGTTCGACTAAAGGTTCAGCGCTGAGTTTGAACCGAAACACGTTCTAAAATGTGATGGGACGAAATAGGGGATGTTTGAGTATGCTCTGGGCCTGCCGTTAAATATTGGCTACAACCCCACACAGCTTGCCAAGTTTAAAACTAATATGAGATGGGTCTGAGAAATTCAAAGAATTAATTAACTATTGCTTGTTCGTTGTAGGCTCGATTGGGGAAACGGATAAATGAAAAATAATATTTTGGTACTTGTACAAAATCCAACTCGGAATCACGAGTGGCGAACGTCGAGAGGGCGCACAAGATTGATGAAACCCGTTCCGGCGGTGTCTTCCTGATGGTTGTTTGGGAGTTGTCCAACACGTTTGAAAGGTGGTGAAATTCAGAACGTGAGGAGGTGATCGGGATATAAGACGCCGTAATCGATGCAGAAAAAATGAGTTTAAGAGTTCGATTAACAAAAAAGAGTACACACGAGGTCAAAGATGATGATGACAGAATAATAATAATAATAACGATAATGATAATAGGAGAGGTTACAACCTCATTCCCTCCAGTGGTGGGCAGCAGCTGTTGGTCAAGTTTGAGAACAATAGTGTGCTGGAATTTCTGCTGTTCTATTGGCATAACTGTTGATAACTGATAACAGAAGAGTAAATGTCAAATCAGGAAAGTTTGGGGTGGTGGATGTGAAATGGGAAGGAGTGATGTTAAGTGATGGTCTGATTCGGCTGCAATTCTGATCGGAGTTGGCAATTTGAGTTCTTAACTGGAAAAGTTGGCTAGAGACTGCCTGTCTCCGGTCATCGGTCGTTCACAAGGCCCACACCCCTGCAAACTGAAATAAATCCCTAGGCCCCACACAAGCCCCAAAAAATTTATAGTTTTGAATGTGCGATTGGTCTCATCAGAACGCATAAGGATGTAAGAAACGGTGCGATATTTACTCATTTGAGAGAGCGAGATCTTGGAAAAATAGTGGAAAGACATTTTGATCATTCCATCCCCGAGGCAGTAATGAGGGAATATCAAAAAGACGTCGCTCAAAATGTTTCCGATGGCCTTCAGCTCCTGAAAAAGTAGAAAAGTTTCTGTTATTATAAACGTATCGTCATACGGCAGTGATTCAAGCAACTAATGAGGTTTGTCTGCATCATGAACAACCGAACCTTCGACATAATTCATCAATTTTTGTAATGGCCATAAAATAATTCCAAATGATTTTTCCGGGCTAACTTTTCAAATACTGCAGCTACCTACTAATAACCTGATTACAAAAATAAATGTAATTGCGTTAATTTCAACAAAAGGAGCTCACCTCATCGGGAAACGAACTCAAAACCGACGTCGTAATCGTTGTAATGATTCCGATGAACATATTTCCGCATCCCATCGCAACGAAAGCGGAGCTAGGCACGTCAAATATAAAACTGGCTGGATACATCAGGGGAATGCACGACCACCTGTAACAACGCACATAAGTAACACAAAGCTAACAAAGGTATACAAGAGTCACCAGTGGCTGATTGACATCAACTTTCAGTCAGTATGTCGATACACTTTGACTTCACAGCGTCGTTTACGATTTTGTTCATCGTCACCTATGTCTTCAGCGTGAAGAGGATTTGTTGAAATATCTGGTGCGTTGCAACACAGAACTTTCCTTAGCTCTACGTCAGTTCACTCGGGTACATCGTTTTTTTTTCTACTAACTCAATTCATTTATCACTCAGTTCAGTTGAACTTGGTCAAACCACACTTTACGGCAGCAGGAAGCTGAAGCGCTTACCGTTCCGGAATTTATTGTGCTGTTCGTACTCATTCCAGGACCATTAGTGAGCAATTGGTACACAGATAATTAATGAGGATGGAAACACAAATTTTTTGAAGAAGGATAGTAATTACTTTTGCAGAGTTATTGGGTAAAAACTTAAGAACTGGTAGTAGGCGAAACGGTGGCAGTTGAAACTCAGGAATTTCTGGAGCGAGCCCCATGTACCTCATGAGCGTTTTTAAACTTACCCTATAGGTATTGGATTGGACCACACCAATTTTTTTAAACATACTACTAACATTACAGCGGAGTTTATTAGGAAAAAACCGCGCTAAAAACGCTTTTCGTCGAAAATTTTGGTAATTTATTGTGCTGCTCTCGTCATTTTCCCACAAATGAGAATTTTATGGTATAGTTGCCATATTGGGATCTACCAATATAAAAAATTTAATCAAAATCGTTAGAGCCGGTTTTGAGAAAAAAAATTTAGTGTTTTGATCACTATGATAACTATAGTTAACTTTCGGTGGATTGTGTTCATACCCTTATTTTGCGTCCCATGGTAACCTGTAGGCTAGATATCAAGTTTGAGCTGATTTGATACGGTCATTTTCTCTAAAAATCGTTCACACACACAGACACACATACCATTTTCCCAAATAGTGTTTTTCGGACTCAGGAGATTCTGAAACGTAAAGATCTGAAGAAAACTCGAAAATATTTTTTCAGCCGATTACATAAATTTCCTTTCTACTTTTTAGAGCCAAGTAAAGTAAAAACGTGTTGAATTTTGGATAGTGAGGAAAATTGCTGAATGCGTGGGATGAGAAAATATTGTCGACTGATCTGCCAAATTCCTCTCTGTTTGACATTGAAGCATTGTGTTATTTAATAATTGGTGCTATCGTGAGTCATACGAAATGGTATCGCACAAACAATGCGAATGATTGGAAAAAAATAAGAGAGTAATGCGTTGGTAGCTTCCTACTTACTGCCTGACGGATAAATTTACACTATCTAGGTGCAAAACTTTTTTCTGCCGATTACATAACTTTCCTTTCCACTTTGTAGAGCCAAGGAAAGTAAAAAAGAGCGAGCTTCAATTGGTCCAGCCATTCTCCCGAAAATCTAACCACAAACACACCTTTTTCGACGCAGTTGGCCTCGAAACGTAACCAACCGAAGAACACGATTACGACACTTTCTTCGCTCGTCAGGCGACAACTATGTAAAAATAAAACCGTGATCGTTCAAAATGAGCGAATACCCGTAAAATATGAAGAGAAGGAGAAACGCAGGAAAATTCTCCGCCGAGATGTACGCTTTGGCGTCGAAGGCGAGAAACACAAAAATGCACAACGCGACGGAGAGCAAATACGCCATCTGTAAAGTAAAAATGGAAAATTTATTCGGTTATTAGATACAAAGTACAGACAAAAGAGACATTTCTTCCCTCGAAAGACGAAGTATTTGAGGCCCGTTTTCAGGAAATACAAACTTATGGATATTGAGGAGGCCTTTGAACCTTTGAAAGTGCCTCCATACGCAACATTGAAATAATTGAGGGAGGATACCAAGCTACAAACCCTCAAAGGCAAAGGAACAAACAATATTTAGAAACACAGCGCTAGGAGTATTGGTAAGTGGAGTGGAAGCCGAATGAGTGCTAGCTACTGCCAAGTAAAAGCAGTGAGCAAAGGAGACAATGTCAGGCATACAAAGGGTGGGCAACTCGTTCCCTTTCGCCTGGGCGTGGTTGAATTAATGGGAATGAACCCTCCCATAAGCCGTGGTCATGCTAGTGTACTGACTGACTCCTATTAAAGGCACCAGACGATCGTGGTCTAGTGGGGAATTGTGGATCGGAGCACCGCATGATTTGCTGTAATTTTTGCCTGAGTCAGCAGCTCTTCAAAAGCATCTCCAAACTACCTCAGTACAATTGGCGCCCAACTAGTGGTCGAACTTCTTCATTCCAAGAAAAAGAAGAGGCCCAGAGAGAAAAATTAAAAAAATTAAGAGAGAAATAATGAGAAGAATTCTCGGATCCGGGATTCGCTGACACTGTGAAAGTTACAGCGCCAAGGGAAATATAAAACCCTGCCAATTATTACACAATGGTTTATTATTCTCATGAACAGCTTGACCTAGTATTAGTGCTCCCCCATCCCAATCGATTCAGCATCGAATACTAGTAAACCATACGAAACATGTCCTGGCTACAATGGAACTACGGAAACAAAACGTCTGATGATTTTGCCCTGTCGGGTCGGGGAAATTGGAACGGGGGCGTTTTGAGTGAACCCGTTGCGAGTCGAAAGGGGAGTTGAGCCACCCGCCCGGCAGCGTTGCGAGGCGAGGACGAGGCGGGTTCTTTTTTATTGAGACAGGAGGGAGTACTAACCACGAAACGTTGACTTCCGCTGTAGTTCCCGCGTTGTACTGCGGTTCGTTAATTTTTTTAAACGTTTTTTCCCCATAACAATCATGGGCTTTGTCCGATCGGATTGCCGAGATGGCGGGCACAACTAGATACCAAATGGGATTTTTGTGCGAAAGAAAGAATTTTTTAGACCACGTTAAAGGCACAAAACGGCACGGACGGCGGACGGACATTGCAAATTTGGAATCTCCATGTCTTGAAACGTAAAGTATCAAATTTTGAGGGGGGGTTGTAAAAAATTTTTCGTGACTGAAAACATAGGGTTATTATTCAGAATGAATAATAAACCAAAATGGGCGACGCCTTGAAAAAGAAAAGACTTTCCTTGTAGCCCCCTCATTCCTCGAATCAAAGATCGGATTTTCCTGGGATTCGATAAACTCTCATAAATTCGTTCCTTAAAAGAGTCCGCTCCAGGAGCAGCGGCTAAAGACGAGGGGGGAGATGTACTGACTGACTCCTATTAAAGGCACTGGGCGATCGTGGTCTAGTGGTTAAGACATTGGCTCATAATTCTCGACGATAGTGCCTGAGTCAGCAGCTCTTCAAAAGCATCTCCAAACTACATCAGTACACTAGTACAAATTCGCCCCCGCTGTGACGACGCCGGGGTGACTCCTGAAGAGCTCAGGTCCCAGAGTTTATCTCCTCATGGGTTGCAAATGTACAGCAGTCGTACTAGCTGAAGGGTGTCCACACTCCCCCCCCCAAGCTTACTCCGTTCCCTCATTCAACATTTTCTTCTTTTTTTGGACTACTTTCCCTTTTCTCCCCCATGTGCCATAGACGGGACCGCCGTGGGGTTAGCAACAGCAATTTTAGGGGAAGGAGGAATGGTAGGGGGGGGGTGAAGGTAAAGGAACCTTCCATCTTCGCCGGCTCTCATTCCTTTGGGCACTCGGCTCAATCGGTTGGCGGGCTAGAGCGTTTCAGTGGAGAGATTGCTCGGCTCTCTGAGACCATGTTTCATTCTGATTTTCCCAAGTCCCAGCGCCGCATTTAAATCGAGCCTCCCCTGCGTTATCAGCAAGATTATAGTTTCAGCGCTTTTTCCCCTGGCTTATATATTGTTGGATAAAGGTGAGCAAACACGTGGCGTATTTATCCCTTGATTGTCTTAAAACACGAGATTTGCAAATTTTGATTTAATGTTGAAAAGGAGTTTGATGCATTCATTTCTATCTTTCCTATAAAATTCAAAGTGGGTCTAAAGGCCGGCCCAGACGCTCCGTTTTCCACCACGACTTGCCTGCGCAGACAAAACGTTGGGTGGGGACCGGAAAACGATGAGGTTTTAAGTCTGTCGGGAAGTCACGCAGTTGCAGCGATGTCTGAGCTGAGGACCTCTGAAATCCGTGGACATGGGAAAACTCCCGCCTTTTTAATAACCATTTTCGTGACCATATACGCCGGTGCCTGGTTCTTCTGATCCCGTCCAATCTTTTTTTCTTAACTACGCAGACAGCAAAAATTGACCACAGGAGAACACCCTCCATGGCGATATCACACAAGACTGAGCGAAAAATCTGTATCGTCTGGACGCTACAAGTCGCTATGTTTTCATTCCGTCATGTCCATCAGCAAGTCTGTGCAAACTCAAGTCGTGGTGGAAAACGGAGCGTCTGGACCGGCCTTTACGTTTCCTTATTTTCTCTCCAAAAAGTGTTACTTTGTTTAATTATGACGTAAGATGAGTTTCGAGATTTGCGTCTGATTCCTTTAATTAGGTCCAGACACGAACTTCCACTGCAGAAGTAAAAAGTCCACCAAATTACAAATGGTATTGACTATATTTAATGTCAATACGAATATAATAAGGTAGATCGTTGCTGCGTTGAACAGCAGTTAGATTCAGAACTCGCTATGGAGTTGTTTGCTGTGGGCAAGGGTTGTGGGCGTTTACATACACCTTCACGCGTGTTCTGGACTTCAGAAATCGGCCTGCCCAAAAATCCTTTTAGAGACCTCGAGGGATGAGCCTGAACTCCGAAAGAATTATTTTACAAATTCAGCAATGGACAAGTAAGGTACCAAAATACTACCTCACACTTATTCTCCTCTTTATTTCGTTCGGTCGACCAAACCATTTATTATGAGCTATATTTAATTTCACTGTGAAGGCACAAAAGTTAACTAATGTGAAACATCAATTGAAAATATACAAATTACCATGTCCCAACTGAACGCTTGCAACCAGTAAGTGAACCTTCCGACGCCAGAAACTAGTTGGAGATGTTTAGAATTTGATATGCGCTCTTCAATCAAGTACAGTAGAAAGGAAGCAGTGACGAAACTCAGCGCAAATATTACGCTTATAGCTTGCAGCAGGGACATTCCAGACAATTGGCTGAAAATAAGAAGTAAGAAATTAATTTGGCCAACGAGCTGCCGGAGAATGTAGACCTCCAGATGGAGCCTTGGAAGGTCCTGGGCAGGAAAAAAGTGGGCAATATTTTGGAGCTTCTATTCCACCACTCCAACTTTTGCTAGTTGTGAGGGGGGGGGGGTGGTTTATAGGACAGAGGTGAAGAAGTGCCAACGAACATTTTGATGATATCCAAGGGGTTGTTGCTGTGGACTCCAACTCCCATCACACTGTTTGAGGAAGTAGAGACGTTAACAGCTGGAGTGACTGTTTCCTTGAATATCTCATAACGAATAATGTGGATATTGTATGATAATCAGGGAAATACACCAACTGCTCTAAATGCTAACAGGGAAGAGGTAATTGACCAAACCCTAGCATTATAAATGTAACCAACTCGCTCGTCTCGACCGAATTTTCTGTATCTCATCATAGGTCCACATAGGGCCTGTTTGGTGTCAATCGGAGAGGAGCATCTGACGCCTCGTTTAATAGGTTAACACTTCGCTCTATCTTAACACCTCTACCCTTTTACTTCTGATATAAGATCGCCCATTTTCCTCCTTTGCCTCTTTCGCGATTACTTCTCACACGTACATCATCCCTTCAACTGTTTCCTTATTTGATGACTGTTCCTAAACCCTCGACGAGGGTTATATGAGTCATGGAAGTTGCAGTTTTGGTAATGTGCAAGAGGCCTCTGCAGCATCCACCGAACTGTGGAGGTACGGCAGGTATTTGGTCGTTAGTCAGTCTCCCAGTAGAGAGCTGTTGCCCGTGTGTTACTGGACAGAGGTGACCACCGTCAGGGAGGAGTTTTTAATCTGGTTTCCCACCTGATCTAACTATGTACTTGAGTGGCAAGTTTCAGAAGGACAGATCAACTATGACCACGTTTCTTAGCCATCACCTTCTTCGCGAACTCTGCAAAATGGTTATAGGCCTGCTTTGTCGCAGTCAATGCTGCCAAGTTTTTTTGCCCTCCCAACAACTGTCGCTCGCTGTTGTAGAAACTACATTGGAGCAGCACGTGGTTTCTTGTTTCCTCCGCACTGGAGGCACAAAACGTGCATGAGGGAGAGTCTTTCAGAGAAAAGAAGTGGAGCCACGCGTTGAAGTCTCCATGTCCTGTGAGGAACTGGCTCGTCCAGTGGTAAGGCACGACCCATTCCAAGCCACCCATACGCCTGAGGAATTTATAGCTGTGACTTCTTAGAACCTCCCACGCTACTCTGGTTGAGGCCGTCTTTCCTCTTCCGTGTAAAAAGGAGGGTGTTCGGCACAAAGCGTCCAATCAGTTCGAGTCCTTTGACCTCGGACTTCCCCAGTCATTGTTTTCCCAAAAAACCTTCATCCTCGACCGCTTACTTATTTTATTATGCTCCCTCCGCGGGTATTCCAACGGCGACAGGTTTCTCGCTTCGTCTGGGATTTCGAAATATCATTTCCACCCCTCCTTTTCACATTCCTCTCCGCGACAGAGCTCTTCCAAATCATTCAGCTATCAACTCTTGTTCCAGTAACTTCTCGCTCACTCATTACGATACGGTTTCTCATGCCAGTTCACACGTTCCAAGTAATGTCCTTGTGTCGCCCTTTTGTACACGAACTCAGCTCATTTCTAGCTCAACACAGTTAATTGCTCACCTAATACAACCCTCACGCTCAGTGAATTTCTTCATTTCCAACTTCAACTCTCCCTCTCATGCGCTAAACAGAGGGAAACATAATTCCAAGGGATGAAGAGCGAACAGGCAGAGAAAATATGGAATGAGCTTAGAGGTAGGTTTGACACTGTAGTAAAAACGCTTTCAACGTAATTATTAGGTTACACACTTACAGCAATTCGACGTCCACTTGCTTAGAAGTGAACTTCATAGGATGGTTGATAGTTTCAATCCCATATTGCCCTATAGGGTGGGCTAAAGATTTATTTCGACTGAGATGAACGCGAAGGACGTTGTTATGAATGGCGTTGATGTTCGCCACAGATGAGACCCACGCCTTATTGTTGAACCATACCTAACAAACGAAACAATAGTTGTGGTTATTGCAATTAAAGAATTACAGCACAATCAGGTGTACAAAGAACAGCTGGAAACCAAAAGAAAAGGTTTCGTGTGAAGCCCAAGGGGCCGAGAGAAAAAGAAATTAAATACGTGGATTCTGGGCTTAGATTGGACATAATTATAATAAAAAGAGATGTTGACAGCTCAGTTGAAACAATATTAGACGCCATAGAAATCTATGATAACCCAAAATGCTTTCAAAAAATGTCTAGCTGAATCTTTCAAAGCAATAATTTACACTTTCGACACAAAACTTCTAGAAGGGTCGACAAAGAAAGTGGATATTAAATACCACAATGTCATATACCACCTCATTCACGACATTAAAGCCAAAAACCTGCTACTTCAACAAAACACCAGACAATCGCGAATCAATTTATTGAAATTTTTCCGTAGATTTGAACGGCTTTAATAGCAGGTTTCTATGAAATTAGAACCACCGATAATCGTCAGAAAATGAGACGAAAACCATGGCTGGGGAAGTATCTTGGGATAATCGAGAATTTACAGAAATTACTTCCATCGTTTGGGCCAAGGACTGACCACTCGGGGCTTTTGGGGCAACTAAAAGAGTCAATACCTTGACGCTAACTACCGAGAAAATTCGAGAAATTCTACTGCCGACCTTTCACCTTTCGGTCCGAGTTGTGCCAGACCGAGGGCTCTAAACGCGTCCCCGCGTCGTAGACGAGGGAAAGCAACTCCCTGGCCTAACGGCTTCAGGAGCCCACCCTCCAGCACTTAGTGAACCAGACCAGCACGAGTCCTCAATCTGCCAGCGGGCCCCCCTCATCGGGGGATCAGCTGAGCTCTAGCAGCCCGTGCAATTTCGCCAACATCGTTAACCTCAGTTTATTCTCAGTAACCGTAATACTTTGCGAAAATAAACGGCTTTCGTCATCTTCAGTTAACCCTCCCCAACACACATACTGGTGGCTACTGAGAAAACGCCCACTGTGGCCTCAAATAGGCCAAGCGTGAGGACATGCGCTGCTGTATGTCCTTTCAGCTCCCAGGTGTGTGTAAAAAACGCAAGACAGCCTCCAGGTTCATCACTGCAACCTCATCATGACGCAGCTGAGGAAGCTCAAACACACCACAGCCTGCCCTTCACAAGTACACAGTACGCACTCAGCTGATTCCACCCTGCCTCACAGAATTTGCACCTCTGACTTACCAATGTTGGGACAGTGTCCATATATTTTCTCTCTCTTGACTGTTCCGTGGAGAATCTAACAAATAACGTTGAAACATCCCACAAATAGGCTGTCATCCACTTCTCTTCCCGCTTGCCAATCTGCGCAAGGTTCTTGGTGGTCCCTACAAAGGGCTCAAGTCTTGGCTCAAAGTTTTATCTCTCGTTTTGGATCTTGACTGCCTTTGGCCAGGCACATCCCGCCAATAAGTGGCCATGCACTTCTCTTCCTACTTGTTAACGTCCTTTCAGGTGACTCTTGTTGGTCCCTACGAAGGACCATTTCTCACCAGGTTGTCGGCCTCCTTATTCCCTTCTATTGCTCTATGACCTCCCTCCCAACACAGTGTTAAGGTGTCCTCCTCAGTTAAGCTAGTTTCAAGTGGTAATAACTCACGATTAATATGGTAATACACACTCTTTTAAATTTTAACGACCCTTTTAGAAGCACCCAACGCCAGTCCTTGGCCAATAAGACCTGGCAACTCCTTCTCATTGTTATCAATTAGCATGAAGGCGCTAGTAGAGTCGCGTTCAATACTCAATCTGTTTTGGTAACACTACTCAGAACTGTAAATGAAATAGTAGTAGAGGATTGCCTACGTAAACGGGGTAAATCTTTCCCTCCACAATCTTGGGCAGAGTAAAAAGGAAAGATAAAATATATACGAGAAAAACGTTTTATAAAAGTAGATAAAGCACGCGCGGTGAGGAGAGACGGTGAACTGATAGCGGACTGGTCTGGGTTGGGAGTAGGGAGACAACCTTTGCGGATAACAAATAAAGCTAACCACTGGTTTCTACGGATAGCAAGAAAAGCTTACTATTTCTACACCCCCTTTCAATTTTGTAATCTGACAAACCTTCAGTTCATAAATTATTAAATTGAACAATATTCACAAAATGTTTCTTAACACATCCTAATATATATACGTACATAATAATCACAATTGTTTCAGACTTCACAAAAATATAGCAAATATGACATATCCAAATAATAAGCTTTCATAACACATATAGTTTCATTTTACTTTAATAATGTACAAAGTTTAATTAATAATGGTTTTGCAAACTCCTAATTTTTTCCTGAATTCGGTAAATTTTGTTTTGGCAAGAGCTTTCGTTAAACAATCAGCTATTTGTTTAGAAGTAGGGATGTAAATTAACATCTTCATTCATAATATGACGTTGCACAAAATGATATTGCACATCAGTGTTTACATCTTTTCGTTTCTAAATTACTATCGATTCTGATGCAAGACTGGTTGTCTTCATAAATTTGAATTTTTGTAATGAATTCAATTTCGGTTAACAGTTGTTTGACAAATAAGCATTCACATAAACAATCGGCCAAAGCATAGTATTCACTTTCGGCTGAGCTTCTGGCAACAGTTTTCTGTTTCCTAGATCGCCAGGCTATAGTTTTACCGTTTAGCTTGATAGCATACCCTGAAATGCTTTTCCTGTCATAACCGTTAGCAAAATCCGAGTCAACATAAGCAGAAATTTTAGCATCAGACTTACACGGTTCAGATTTCTCAAATTTCAAAGCATAATTTTTAGTAGCTTTCAGGTAACGTATTACATTCTTTAAATAATTCCAATGTTCTGAGCTGTAGGAATTTAGGAATTGACTGAAATACGAAATACAAAAACTTGAAATCGGGTCTAGAACCCAGCATGAGATACATCAAGCTGCCTATCAATTCCTTATAGGGTACTTTAAAATTTGCCTTCTGCTGTTCAGGTTGTTTAAGATTGCTTAAGTATAGTTTCGGTTTCATTGGAATTTCAGATGGCTTTCAGAGTAGAGAGACAACCTTTGCGGATAACAAATAAAGCTAACCTCTGGTTTCTACGGATAGCAAGAAAAGCTTACTAATTGTACACGCAATGCAACGCGAATATCTTAATAACTTCGTACCTTGATGTGATGTGAACTGTTCCGAAATGTATTTGGAAGAGCGTCAGCTATTTCTTTTGATAAGATGGGGTTGAAAGCGTTCAGCACTTTCAGAGCAACCAAAGGTTGGTCAGTCGATGAGATGTTAGCGCCAAATTGAAAACCACCGAAACTGAAAGCATAAAAAATTACTATTACGATCACATAGATATCGTCGAAATAGAACGTTCGCTAACTGCCATTCATCAACAGCCCACCACAGCGCTTTCTTCAGTATCAACTTCTAAGTTGCAAAACTGCAACAGCCGACAGCAGTTCAGTTGAGGAGCAACCCCTCCAATGTTACTTAACGCTGTGTCATTCAACAGTGGGTTCTGCACCCAATTCCCGTCTTAGTTAGGAGAATCCCCCCCCCCCACCCATCCACCACTAACAGCATAGACATGAACTGTGTGGATCCTGTACATGTCAAACATGGTCGAAGACTCTAAGAGTGGTAAGGAGACAATCGTCCAGGTGGCCACTTGATTGAACCAAAGAAGTTCTTCAGAGTCCTTCTCAAAACGGTAGCTATAGGTGCGACTGGAGGAGTTGGTCACGGACTTCTCCCAAACTAGTTTTAGGTCTTCAGGGGGCAGTATATCGGGGACCGAGATTACCCTCATCAGCAGCCGGAAGAGCCGCTTGGAAGCGATCCAGATCTGCTCAGCGCCGCTCAATTCCATAAATACTGATGCCTTTAAAGAGTTACAGACGCTGGCTGCTTCCAATACACCCGAGTGTCCTCTGATATTCAATTCCGCTTCTAACTGCGATTAGGTCCTGTTCATTTCACTGATCAGACGCTGGACAACGTATGTGTGGTTAGCTAGGGAATCCTCTTGATCATTCAGGGTGCTCAGTTGAGCACTGTCATCATGGAATTTTAATTTTCGAACATCCGACTCAGTGGCTACCCCAAACAAATAGCGATAAACTTTACCGAGTGGGTTACAAATTCCCTGCTGTAGAATACGATGTCTTGGAGCACAGGCTTTGATTAATTGCACCCCCTCCCTGTGTTTCAATGCGTGCCTAAGCAACCACTTCATCTCCCACTGAACGTCAAACCTGGACCTTAGTAATCGGCTAGATGACACGAGGTGGGACAAGTTTTTGATTTCAGGCTGTACTATGATTGTCCTAGGTGGGTTGATAACAACTGCACTTTGAACACTACATTTTCAAGCCAAGAAATTACTACGACAGTAAGAATGTTAACAAGTAATCTGCGTATTTTCATTAGAGACAACGTGAACACGCGCATTCTCTCTTTGTTATGCTTTTGTTTGAATACGTTTCAAATTTCTGCACTGCCCAAGAAACGGCGCTATCGAGAGAGAAGCCTGTTCCTAGGCTTTGCTGTCGTTTCTCCTCTGATCAATGAGCCGTCGGTTTTGGCCTCCAAATGGTATCAACATCTACGCAGATCGATCTAAACCCCTGGAGGGTGTTTACGCGCCGCGAAGGAATTTTCAGCAAAGTCGCACAATTGTTGACAGCCGAGCAACGAGGATTGTTCGATCCTGACGTCCCTGGACTCTTCATTCACCCCCCACCCCCGTGCATCAACCTGTTCTACAACCGCTCTCAACTTTTTACTTTCCTTGGCTCTACAAGATAGAAAGGAAAGTTATGTAATCGGCTGAAAAAAAATTTTGAGTTTTCTTCAGATCTTTACGTTTCAGACCCCCCTGAGTCCGAAAAACACTATTTGGGAAAATGGTCTGTGTGTGTGAACAATTTTTAGAGAAAACCACCGTACCAAATCAGCTCAAACTTCATATCTCGCCCGCAGGTTACCATGGGACGCCAAAATAAGGGTTTGAACAAAATCCACCGAAATTTAACTACAGTTATCATAGTGATCAAAACACCAAATATTTTTTTTCTCAAAAATGGCTCGAACGATTTTGATTAAATTTTTTATATTGATAGCTCTCAATAAGGCAATTACACCATAAAATTCCCATTCGAAGAAAAATGACGAGAGCAGCACAATAAATTACCAAAACTTTCAACGAAATCGATTTTAGCGTGGTTTTTAGAGAAAACAACCGTACCAAATCAGCTGAAACTTGATGACTAGCCTACAGGTTACCATGGGACGCACAAATAAGGGTATGAACAAAATCCACCGAAAGCCAACTATAGTTATCATAGTGATCAAAACACCAAATATTTTTTTTCTCAAAAACGGCTCTAACGATTGTGATGACATTTTTTATATTGATAGCTCTCAATAAGACAATTATACCATAAAATTCCCATTCGTGGGAAAATGACGAGAGATGTTAGTAGAAAGTTAAAGAAAATTGGCATTTGTAGTCCAATCCAATACCTAAAGGTTGAGTGTTTGAAAACGCTCATGAGATACATGGGGCTCACTCCTGAAGTTCCTGAATTTCAACCACTGCCGTTTCGCTTACTACCAGTTCTAAACGTTTTTACCCAATAACTCTGCAAAAGTACCCTTGAACTACCATTCTTGAAATAATTGTTGTTTACAGCCTCATTAATTATCTGTGTACCAGTTGCTCAATAATGGCCCTGCAATGAGTACGAGCAGCACAATAAATTCCAGAACTGTAAGCGCAACCGCTTCCTGCTGCTGTGTCCTGTTGTTTGACCAAGTTCAAAGGAACTGAGTGATAAATAGAATTAGCCATGTACAAAGTGAATTGTTGTAGAGCTAAGGAAAGTTGTGTGTTGCAACGCACCAGATATTTTTTCTCAAAACCGGCTCTAACGATTTTGATTAAATTCTTTATATTGATAGCTCTAAATAAGGCAATTATACTATAAAATTCCCATTCGTGGGAAAATGTCGACAGGAGCACAATGAATTATCAAAATATTCGACGAAAAGCGTTTTTAGCGCGGTTTTTGCCTTATAAACTCCGCTAAAATGTTACTAGAATGTTTAAAAAAAATTGGTATTGTAGTCCAATCCGATACCTATGGGGTGAGTGTTGAAAAACGCTCATGAGGTACATGGGGCTCACTCCAGAAATTCTTGAATTTCAACTACTGCCGTTTCGCTTACTACCAGTTCTAACAGTTCTTACCCAATAACTCTGCAAAAATGAATACCTTCCTCTTCAAAACCATCGTGTTCCCAGCCTCATTAATCCTCTGTGCACCAATTGCTCAGTAATGGTTCTGGAACGGGTACGAGCAGCACAATAAATTCCGGAATCGTAAGCGCTACCGCTTTCTGCTGCCGTGTAGTGTTGTTTGACCAAGTTCAAACGAACTGAGTGGTAAATGAATTGATTATGTGGACAAAGCCATGTAAAAAGTGAATTGACGTAGAGCTAAGGAAAGTTGTGTGTTGCAACGCACCAGATATTTTATTCCATTCTCTCTATTTTGCTCCCGATTTTCAGTTCTAACGCTCCATGACCAGCTTGAACCGTTTTTCAATTTCCTCGCCAAAGCATCCCGCATAATCACTTCAGATCATGCCCAACGTGCCTGTGAATTTCCACCCGTGACTTTAGTGATTTCCACCTACATATCTCTCGTTACCTTCACATCAGCGTTTCAGCAGGTCAGAAGTTGAATATAATTTCAGAAGTATAATTTTCGATTATCCTTTCGTTGTCAAGTAATTTTAATTATTTTCAATATAATATTTCGCATTCAATTCAGGTAATTTTCAAGCTAAACCACCGATCTTTCCAACATCAGATCCCATACCAACAGCCTAGTTGGCGTAACAGAGGGTACAAGCTCTGGGAGAAGCGAGACGTACATTCTAAATTGTTTCCACAATACGTCAGTTGAATATTAGAATAATTACTTTTTGTAATTGTACTTCTTCTCCGTAGTAACCAGCCACTTTGAAACATCTATGGCATCCATATCGTACACGATGTCCTCAGAGACAATCTAAGACACAATTAAAGCAATTCAACACTTTGGATAGATCAGGATTGAATGGTTAGAATATTCGTGTCGTGACGACTTACAGATGAACCCTAATGTGACATTTACCTTGTAGTACGGAGGAGGAGGTTCGTCAAGAAGAGAAGTGCACACTTGAGCCCCAGTAGCGCACGAACACGTACCCATACGATAATTTCGATTATCGACAAATTCCACTTTATGCTGACAAGGGCTGAAACGTAAAGTGACGCTTTAAACAACTCACCGTTTCATTTAACGGTCAAAAAATGTTAATTGAGCGCACGTCTGACCTTTTGGTGTCGTTCCAAAAGAGGCATTCGGTACCTAAACCGTACGGGTCGTAAATTGATTGCCGATAGTCTTCCATAAATTTTGACGAACCGTTTTGCATTTTGGTGAAGAAATACAATGGATGGCCGTATAAATCAGGACTGACGGATAACTCGGGCCGTTCTCTCACTCCGGGAACTAACGAAAGGACGGCCAGAGCAATCGCTACCAACGTCGGGGGAAGAATTAACTAGAAAAAAAGAAGTTAAATGTAACCGCAACGCATGCAAGATCATAAACTCTTCGTAATTACACGAGATGGGGTCAAATATAAAGAAAATAATCGCCTTCAGTAGGTTGCCAACTGTCGCACATGTTGAGCATGGAATCAAAACTGCCTGCTGGCTCACAATCAGTTTTTACTCGTGATGTACTCGGAAATGGCACACAGGAACGTTCAAAAGAGCTGGTCATAATTTTATGATTCTAACAAAATCTCCCGCATACAGTCAGTGGTGTAAATCGAGTTTTTCTGCCCACTATAAACTACCCAACGAAGGAGGATTTGCGTTAAGTGGGTGTTTAATGTTAGTCAACACCACACTTGGGTTTAGTCTGCCCCCCTCCACTCCATCAAACCATTTACTTGGGTTGCAAGTGTCAAAGGAAGAGAGCAACTGTGACCACGTTTTTTAAAGCCCTAAGTCATAACCTTCCTCAGAAATAGGAGGAAACTGGTTACAAGCTTGCTTTGCAGCAGAGTTGGCAGGTTTGACTGCTCATCCAACAACCATCGCTCACTATTGTAGGAACTATAATTGCTCAGCACGTGGCTTGTTGTTTCCTCCAGGCTGAAAGTAGGCTCCACGATTTTTAAGAGAAAAGAAATGGGGTGTTAAGTCACCACATACTAACTGCTTTACCAATGCTCTGGCTCTCACCATTTTCTTTTGAGATGCTCTCAGATGTCACGTCTCAGCGTGCTGCACGCATAGCAACATTAACTGAATATGTTGTTCACGAACTAGCTCAATACATGACTGTCCTTCCTCAGTCAGTGGGTCTGATCAATCCTGTACGCGATAATGGGGAGGACGTCCGTACTGGTTTTAACTTTAGGCTAATCTTCTGGATGTCTCCTGAATGTCCATAAGCAGGTGTGGAGGCTCATGCTGGACACATATTGTCTATTGCGCACAGTTGTGGATCCTAGGAGCGCCATCCTCAATGGACGACCCTCAAGGGCAAAGGTGCAACCAGAATGGCTTTCCCAGGGCTCCGGTCGACCCCCTGAGAGTAAATTCGAGCCTCCTAAAGGGTTATATTTATATCTCTCGCTTTTCGTGGAAACCAAAGGGACTGACCAGGAAAGGCTCTCATATACCCGTCGTAGACCCAAACGCCCACGATTGATACTTGAGGCTACTTCAAGAGGAGCCATCAAGGTGTGTGTTAGCTCACAAACACGCGTGAACACAAATCGAAGAGCAGCTAACTGGGAAGCTATTCAGCCCGATGGACCTCATAAAACGGTCGGCTCGGTCTGCTCGAACAAGGGTCCAATTTCTGCAGTATTTCGAGTAGAGCTCTTTGTAAAGATACAGTGCATGCGACAGTCAGGCAAATAACAGGGCGCTGGGTTCATTCTGCTTCTCAAACGCCCAGTTAAACTAAAGACAGCCCCTCACGTTAAAAAAACAACATTTTCAATTACCAGGTGAGTTACACATTGAGGCATAGAGTGTTAAGAATTTATAAACATATAATGCGAGCATGCATAAAAACAGAAAAAGATAGAATGTAAGAGGAAGAGAGAGAGAGTTTGTGAACAAAAGGGAGAGGGGGGAAGAGAAAGAGAAGAAAGGAGAGAGAAAAAGCGAAGGGAGGAGAGAGAGAGAGAGAAACGAAGGGACAAGTGAGAGAGAGTGAAAGAGGGTGAGAATGTGAACAAAAGGGAGTGGGGGGAAGAGAAAGAGAAGGAAGGAGAGAGAGAAAGCGAAGGGACAAGTGAGAGAGTGAAAGAGGGCGAGAATGTGCTCAAAAGGGAGTGGGGGGAAGAGAAAGAGAAGGAAGGAGAGAGAGAGAAAGCGAAGGGACAAGGGAGAGAGTGTAAGAGAGAGAGGGAGGGAGAGAGAGAAAGCGAAGGGACAAGGGAGAGAGTGTAAGAGGGTGAGAATGTGAACAAAAGGGAGCGGGGGGAAGAGAAAAAGAAGGAAGAAGAGAGAGAAAGTGAATGTAGGAGATAGAGGGGAGGAGAGAATGTGAACAAAAGGGAGTGGGGGGGGGAAGAGAAAGAGAAGGAAAGGGAGAGAGAAAGTGAAGGGAGGAGAGAGAGATATTTAGTAAATATTCTACTAACTTCCGCAAATAAAGCTTTTGGGTTTCGTTTCGTGTGGTGAAATCGTTTCGCGTGTAAAGCTAAGTATTGCCTCACGTACTTATTACGGGGTTTCTTCTGAGCCTCCTCCTCTCCGTTACTTATAATTGGCACCGATGCATCTGGAAGAACACATAATATCCCAAAAATTCCGCATCACTCTTTTAACGGTAAAAGCGCCACAAAAGAAGTTAGTACCCATAAGAAAGCGTTAGAGAAAAAAACCAATCGTTATTCTATAAAAGTGTGCGTGCGTGAAGGTTTTTGTTAAAGGAGGATAGTGTTTCTAGGATAGACCCAAATTCCAGCCCGTTGACTGATACGTCATCAGTGCTGTGTACGTGTTGTGGGGCCAACTCAATCTTGTGAGCCTTGTGGGCAGACATGCCTGCATTCGATCGTAGCAGTTCAGTCCGTCAGGTAACTTCTGACGAGCGAGTACAGATTGCGGAGGATCCCCATACTTTTAAGCTCATTAAGGAGCGTTGGTTACCAAGGGTTGTCAAACGCTCCACTGATGTCAATAAGAACTGCTACGACGTACTTAGCCGGTGTTAGCAAGGAAACATGCCGAACTTCGACAATGACATCCTGTGTGGACCCTCCTTTGGTACATCCATATTGCCTACATGTGAGGTTGTGGCCAAAGACTCCTTCGAGGGACTGCAACATCAAGATTTCTAATGTTTTGCCTAATATGTAAAGAAGGCAGAGCGGTCTCCACAATCGCAGGTCTGTCTGATTGCGGTCGCCTCCCTTTTGAAGAGAGACAACAGGGGCAGACTTCCAAGGAGTGGGGAACTGTCCGACCTGCAGAAAGATCTAAATAAATTAAGGAGGACGCTGGAGGTTGTCCGCTCTGCCTTCCTTAGCATATTGTTTTCTATTTTATCTGGCCCAGGAGATTTGTTGGGCTTTAAGGTCGCAAGGGCCCTGCCAAGGTCGCCCGTTGTCCACAATAGGATGTCAGCTTCGTGCGCAGGGTCCATAATCAGCTCCCTTGCTGCCCTCTGGGCTCCAATATCTCAAGCTCAATCTTATTTGTTTGTCAGGGAACGCCTTCTCAAGTAGGGTTTCCACTGAACGTTCGAGCGGGACGAACTCAACTCTTCAATTTAGCGAAGGCTCGTCCGAGGAATTTGTGCAGATTGGGCTCTTCGAAACTTCGTTGTCATCACTCCCACACAGTTCCCAGTTTGTAGTGGTACAACTTCGCCAAACGCAATTGAGAATAAAACTCTCTGTTCAGATTGCATTCTGTTGATATTGTACTCACTCCCCTACTCACTAAGTGCGACATCGCTATTCTATTATAATAGTCGCTGGGATTTCTACTTTTCGTTTACACATTAACAAGGCTATCGTGATTTCTCATAAGAATTCGTTTCTGATATTATTTTGGTTAACAAAACAGGGTTCAGAGTTATTAATGGTAAGAAAGCTAAGGACAACAGTGCTTTTAAAAAGTTTGGTACTTAAACAGGTCTTTCAGCTTTTTCATTGTATAATCATTTTGCCAGTCTCTCAGTAAACGACTGCTGCCCACGCGTAATCCGGCAGAGGTGAGGCGTCGAAGAAACACCTACACAGGGCACTCAGTTTCCATCATGGACCACCATGCCGCGTGCCAGTACCATCAGCCAGCGGCTGCATCACAAGAGATCACAATTCTCTACTACACAACTCTACGCCACAGTCACTGATCTCAGGCTGTTTTCTTCCGAAGCCCATTCCAGTTTCTGTCAACAATCTGTTTTATCCGCCTTTCCCCTTTTTCCTTTTGTTCACATTCCCGCTCTCTTTCACTCTCTCACTTGTCCCTTCGCTTTCTTTCTCTCTCCTCCCTTCACTTTCTCTCTCTCCTCCCTTCCCTTTCTTTCTCTCTCTCTCTGTTTCCTTCTCTTTCTCTTCCCCTCTCCCTTTTGTTCACATTCTCGCCCTCTATCACTCTCTCCCTTGTCCCTTTGCTTTCTCCCTCTCCTTCCTTCTCTTTCTCTTCCCCCACTCCCTTTTGTTCACATTCTCTCCTTCCTTCTCTTTCTCTTCCCCCCACTTCCTTTTGTTCACATTCTCTCACACTCTCTCCCTTGTCCCTTCGCTTTCTCTCTCTTCTTCCTTCTCTTTCACTTCGCCCCACTTCCTTTTGTTCACATTCTCTCCCTCCCTCTCTCTCCTCCCTTCCCTTTCTTTCTCTCTCTCTCTCTCTCTCTCTCTCTCTCTCTCTCTCTGTTTCTTTCTCTTTCTCTTCCCCCCACTCCCTTTTGTTCACATTCTCGCCCTCGTTTCAGACATTCTTTCTATCTGTCGTTTGCTATAAACTATTTTAATAAATAACAGAATACCTAGTTCATGCAGTCCATTTGAATCCTAAATTAATTACATAGAATCAGCGATTCTATAGCGGTATGACATTATGGACTCCCGCAACTTTAGGGCTTAATTTGGTTTTAATTGTAGGAACTACAGCTGAGTGGTGCACCATTACGACATGTATTTTCTCTAACAAAACGGGGTAGGGGCAGTCCGATTGGTTTTCTCACACTTCCTCAAATATCTTACCAGCTTATTCTAAAGCAGTTGATTCATGCCATTAAACTAAAAATGTACCCAGATTAATAACAAATTACGTACTTTGAACTCATGCGTTGCCTATTAAGCTTCAATAAGTCGCTAATTATAATTTAAACAGTAGAAAACACCTGTTCAAGCTCCTTGTAGATCATTTTAATCCGAATTACCTGAAAACACTCTTCAACTGAATTCATAAATGGCTCATTGGTAATGAGGGTGTATTCAGTTAGAACTGCGGATGTCAATGAACCCCGGGGTGTGTGTTGAGGGTGGTATTGTCAAGGTAATTAAAATCTAGTGTTTGTTATTGAATGGGGATTGTGGGGACAATATTTGAAATTACCCTTCGTCGCGTCCTCCCTGTATTTGTTCACCTTGATCTCCGTCTTACCCTCAACACCTTGGCTGCAGTTGCAAGTACCTAACGATTGTATAGAGTAATGACGTATTGTTATGTAGTAAGGGACACATGCGTCGTTCATGGACGTGGGAGGCGCCTTTGACGCCAATTCCTTTAGTTTCATTGAAGCAAGAGCAATGTGTAAGGGCGTAGAACCCCACATTATGGTAATAGACTATGACATGCTCATGAGTAGGGAAATAACGGCTCATCTAGGTGAGGAGAGCATCATAGTGATCCCCACGCGAGGCTACCTCAAACGAGCTGCTGGAAATACTGAAGCTTGAAGGTGATGAAGTAGTTGCACACGCAGTCGATCTTGAACAGATTGAAAGAGCTGCCGATACCATCCAAAGGTAGTGCGACAAGGGAGAGCTGCATATCAACCCAGCCAAGGCTCCTGTGGTCTCATTTACTAAACAAAGAAACCTGGAAAGGAGCGAGACTTCAACTGAGGAGTAAAATATCTTGGGTTGATACTTGACAAGTAACTCACTTATTAACTAGGCGTCACTTCAAATGAAGGACTGGCTCCCCCCATGTTCCATATCCTCTACTGTATGGTGGAAGGCACGTAGTCAAGGAAACGCTCCAGAGACTGCAGAGGCAGATTTGTTTGCTCCACTACACAATACTTGGGAGCAGTAAGGCTTTTACAGGCCAGTACTATTTCTACCAGACAAGCCTTCAAGGAATAGTGAAACAGTCCAAAATAAAAGAGGCAGGAGTCCTTGCTACTAATGTTATGAGCAGAAGAACTTTCAACTACCATTCAGCGTCTGAATCCACTCACTGGAACAGTGGGAGGGAGGGCTGTTCCCAACTGAGATAGGTGTGCTGCTATAGTACACTGATGGTTCTTTGATTATTGGTGATGGTGAGGGGGGGGGGGCTGATCTGAGCGCCGTAGGACCCAACTTCAAACATACCAAGCTGCTGGGAGGGTATGCCACGATATATCAACCTGAAATACTTGCCAGAAGTATCTACGCTCTAGAGGTGGATAATACAGATCTTCCTCTCAGCTTACACTTTCAGATTCAGGCTGACATGGAGATATTTTCAGGCACTCGAGCCATTCTGTGCCCATAATACGCTTTCTCTTATTTGAATATTGGCTCGTGGAGCCCTGGTGGGCGATGAAAAGGTTGACTGCATTGTTCCCACCCTCTAATAAGAGTCCTCACTGGCCCTCTTAGAGATCAAGAAGATGAGCAAATCATAGGCAGTTGAATGCCTCTGGTGTGGCACGGAGGATGAAAGAGCAGAGCACATTTTCGCGAGTGCGCTGCTTAGCAGCCAGGCACTTTGATAACTTTTCCAACTATTGCAGAGACTGAGACGATATACTCAGATTCCTAAATGGGCCAGGCATGTACGATATTGTATTAGGCAAGGGATATCGCCACAATAGGCCCAGTATGTGGCCACAACGATAAAGTGGGTGTGCCCTGCGGAATGAGGGTTGTTGAGAGTCAGTCAACTGCCTTCCAAACGCACATCTCCATCGACGACTTACTTTTCTTCGAAAAAGAAGATTAATTTATAACAACTAACTGCACAAAATAAGCATATTATTCAATAAAACGTATGTCTAACGAAATACACAATTATAACATGCCACATCATGCAATGACCTTTGACATACTGAGCATGCAATTGGACAAAAAGACATCCACAATCTAAAACGTGAACACCACACCCCCAAACGTCAATTCAGACATTCTACTCACAAGTCACATTGGCTCCTTTAAAACGAATTACTTTCCCATCTCTTTGCTCTAAAAATGGGATAAAAACATTAGTTTAGACAATCACAGCGGCATGATAACACAAGAAAAAGGAGAAGGGAGAAACTGCACGTTTCATGCTCCTCACTTACACAATGTGGAATTAGATGGTAATATAATACAGATGAGAAGGAAGCGGAGGTTAAGGGGGACACAAACTAAATTATTTTTGAGGGCAGATTAAAATTGTTTTCCGCTTCGAGTAATTTTGTTGAATGAAGGTCAAGTGAGAAGCACGAACAAAAAAAACGAGAGACAGCGCCCAAATGAGGTACATATGGTCAGGGGGGGGGGGGATTTGTGGGGTAACGCCTATGCTGAACAAAACATTACTCGATGGCGACGTCATGCGGACAAAGTGCCACTAGTTGAATCAGTTTTAACTCAACGTTGCTGCTCAATTTCGGAGAAAAACAACAATTTTTTGGCTCATTCTGATCCTAATTTCTTCAGAAACGAGCCATTTTATACCCCTTCCTTTTCACCCCTTTTTCAATGTGAAAAGTGCACAGGTTCGGTTACCTTGTAAAAAAAACCCTTCCGTGTCTTGATTAACTGCGGCTTTTCTTAAAAGCGTTGGCGCCAATCGAAGAGCCAGGGAAACTTGGGTGAGTCCTCTATGATTTCCTCATTCGACCCGGCGTATTCTTTTTCCAGGTGTTCGCATGTTGAAGGTGAAGAATCACACAAGTGGTATCTAATGTCCCATTACAAGGGAAATTTAGAGATTCTCGTATAATTACACACTCTCGTGATAATTGCTATTTCGGGGTACTTTTGCGCTTCATGGTGATACAGTCCACCAAGCTACTTGAGCACAAAAAACCCTGCAAATTATTACACACCGGTTTATTATTCTCATGAACAGCTTGACCTAGTATTACTACTCCGAGACCCATTCCATTCGATTCAGCATCGAAAAATACTAGTAAACCATACGAAACATGACCTGACTACAATGGAACTACGGAAACTAAATATTCCAACGTCTGTAGGCATTTATGATCCGATGTAGGGGTGTGCGGAGGAAGTGGCCCTCACCTTCCTCCGCCCCATCAGGCAAAAAGAGTCTGGGAAATTGGGACGGGGACTTCCAGCAAACCCTCGGCAATTGACACGACGTTGCGAGTCAAGCGGGCGGGTGGTTTTTATGAGACAGGAGGGAGGGAGGGAGTACTAACGACGAAACGTTTACTTTCGAAGTAGTTATTGTCCCGTCGAGTTCTTTTAATTAGTTGACTTTGGCTCACTATAATTACTGTAATTTCCCTATACGCAGTTGTACACGTCTGATACTCATTCTGTTGAAATATATTAAGGTTAGAGTGAAGTTGGCAGAGTCAGGGGTCACATGCTCGCCCAAAAGGAAAAGGAGACACACCAACAAACCCCCTTTGCCCTGTGTTGACCGAGGAACTAATCGCGCATCCTTATCACCGAACTACCTGTTTCGACCAAGGGTCTGTGATTGTGCCTGCTCGCGGACATACTTAGCAATTTACTGCCATTGCCGAACAGTTCGAATCATTCTCCCGACTCTCCTTTTTTTCTAGTTTTTTGGTGGCCACTGCTGTTCGCGAGTATTCCAACCACTAGTTTCGACGTCCGAACAACTATTTACTGTGCAGAATCAACTCCGCAGTCCTTGTTTCACAAAGGAGTCCTTCCTTTACAAGGTCCACATTCTGACATCTGTATGGATTCCAGGTCAGTCCAATCCATTTTTTCTTTCACGGTCTGCAACAACTTCTCAGCAACCATCACGTTCAACCGCCAAATAAACATTCCGTTCCGTGTTCTAGTTTTTATAAAGTAAATTATTTATTGTTAACCGTTTTCCCATAATTTATTCGCATTTCCTACGTACGGTCCACACATTTTTATAACTTGTGGGGTTAATATTCAGACGCTCAGATCTGGAGCCTTTGAGTCTACATTTCCTCATATAACACATTCCATTCGACCCAGGATGTCAAAATACCTTGACAACGGAAACACGGCGTATTTGCGCTTATACTGCATGTTGTTAATTTTTTAACCATTTTTTGTCCATAACAACCATGGGCGTCGTCCGATAGGATTGCCGAGATCGTGGGCAAAACCAAATGGGATTTTTGTGCGAAAGGACGGTTTTTTAGACCACGTTAAAGGCATAAAACGGCCCAGACGGCGGACGGGCATTGCAGATTTGGAATCCCCATGTCTTGAAACGTGAAGTATCAAATTTTGAGGGGGGGTTGTAAAAAATTGTTCGTGACCGAAAACATAGGGTTATTATTCAGAATGAATAATAAACCAAAAGAGAGATTTTCCACGAACAACTTTCAACAGTTGGTCTAATAAGGACAGTACAAAGGAAGTACAGACCGTTTACAGCGAAAGATTGTTGAACAATTGAAAAGAATTTTACCACTATGTACCTCACTGTAAGGCGTCGCAATAACAAACTTGTACACTCAATAAATCCAACTTATATAAAATCAATTACCTTTTCTTTCTTTATTCCGTTGCAGAGAATTCTGAATAAATTGCATCATAGAGCCTGAAAATATAGATAGTACAACAAAACGCCATTTACAGATTTTTTGACAAACAAGACGACAACCATCAGTAAAGGACAAAACGCAACGACGATATGCAAGCCCCTGGACTTCAATTGAATATTCGAACAGACTTGAACATAATTGAGAAGGTTTAAAATCATCTAATGACAAGAAATTTTATTGTACTCGGATACTTTCACACACGTGGGAACTCTAATTTGGCGATTAATCGATAAAAGCGAGATTTAATCATTTCGGGGAGGTAAAGGAGAGATCTATCAAATTCAAATTAACGCTGTCGGAATAAAGTCCCCAAAGTGAGTCCTCCGGATTTTGACAACCATCAGGGCTGTTGGTCCCATGAAAAGTCAATCTGAGCGACTAGTATTTTGGGCCTGTTGGCTCTTTTGCATTGGAGTACTATTTGCTCGTTTCGAATAATTGACCCTGGATGTTTGTTGATTGCGGTGGTGTGGGATATAGTCCGCATGTACAACTTGACTCGCATGTGTGGCGCACCCTAGCATGCAATTAACAAATATTCAGGCGGTTTTAGTTCCCTATGGTTGCTCTGGTGTCTCGGCTTCGCCTCGTCCATCATTCGTCTCGCTTCGCTTGTGTTTGGTATTGCGTCGTGTCATAAACTGATCTTGCTGTTACGAGCACTAAGTGTTATTTTTTATTTCTTGTTTTTCTTGTCTTAATTTACGCTAAACATCATTACTAAAAGGTCTTCGAATCGGTAAGTATACTTTAAAGTATTTTGACTCGACTTTGAATCAAATGATAGTTTCATTCACTTCTGAAGTAGCCACGTTTGCACTGCTTAGCTGGCAAACTTCATCGCACTGAGCGCCTGTGTGCTGAACCCAGAATCAATCGAAGGAAAAGCGTTCGTCTCCATAGGAGTCAATTGGCTACTACTTCAAGCAAATTGAAAGTGAGTGCCATCCTGTGGCGAAGCTGGACATTTTGTCAAGGACTGCGCTGCAAAAGAACCAGCCTGTAACGACTGTGAGGGTTACGTGGTGTACCAACGTTGACGATTGGTACTTCGATTCTGGAGCTGTTGAGGCATTTGACCAAGAACGAGGGATTCGTTGGGTAGCTTCGGACACATTGTCTGCTCGAATGTCCCTCACATTTTATGGCTAATTTGCTGATGTTCAAGTAGAAATTATTGAGGCACAGCGAAACTTCTTCCTGAGACTCGGTTCGAAGGAAGTACACAAAAATGTTAACTTACGAGCAAAGGCCTGCCTGTAACGAAATTGGTAGACGAGGCGAGAACTGACCTAGCTAATTAGAGCCAGCTATTGTGCTACCATCATCAGTCACATCAAACGCCATCAAATTGACGCTGTACCAAGTCTTTTCTATAGCAAGTATTGTGAATCCCTTGATAGAAGCTCAGATTCTGATATTGACACTCTACAGCCACTTCTGGATGATTCATTTACACGCCATCAAGCCACAGCTCGAGACGATGGTGAATGATGGAAATAGGCAATGAAGACGGGATATGAAGCCCTCGTCTCAAATGGAACATGGAAGTTGTGCGATCTACCAGAGAGACGTTCATTTATCAAGAGTAAGTGGGTGTACAAAACCAAGCCGGACTGGCTTTCAAAGGATATGTACAGTGAATAGGAGTAAATTGTGAGACCTATGCCCTGGTCATCCCTGTGTTATAGGATGGTTTCGAGCGTCTCTCAATAACCAACACTTCCTCCCAAATATACGCGTGTAATAGGGTCCGTCCGAATCTGTGGTCCGTTCCACAGAATTATCAAAGCCCACAGGTTCAGAGATAGAAAGAGGAGTGAAGTGATGCCACAGGAGTCCGGAAGAGGAATAGGCTGATCGCCTCGTTGCGCGCTGTGGACCCGATTTTTCTAACCTCCTGATTGCAGCAATGCAGTCCCCCCTCTCCTTCAGCAGTTTTCTTCCTCTTCAGATTTAATCGGAGCTGCTTTGAACGGCTCTGCCCGATAGAAGCGGCTCCGGTGTCACAGCTCAATCTGATCGTGCCTGTTACATCACTCACCCTTACAAGAAGATCATGTCCTCATGATCAGGCGGTAATGGGGGGGGGTGGTAAGGCGTTTTCCCAAGGGAGGTCCTTATCATCTCTCCTAGAGCGGGTAGTGAAGAGGCGAAGGCAGGTGGGAATGTACGCTTCTGGTTGCTGGGCATGGAGCGATCGGGTTCTTAACGACTGGAGTGTGGTGGAGTATGAGGCGCTGGGCTTGAGCGGCAGAGTTCGGCGTAGGGCCTGGTTAGGCGGCAGCGATCCGGCATCTGCGAAGGGGGCCCCAGAATGATGGGCCTAGGCAGTCGAAGCGAAGATTGGCGTCCAATTTACTCTGTTACAGGGGGGGGGGGATTAATATTGATGCGATATCGCACTAAGAGAGTTGGGAGTTACTACGATATCAAGCCGAATGCAATTGGAACAGAGTTTTATTCTCAATTACATTCGAGAAAGTTTTACCACCACAAACAGGGAACTGGGTGGGATCGAACGCGAGCGATACGGCGACGAGGGAACCAGCTCAGTTACAACTGACAGCAGCGACGTCTCGAGCGAATCAGGGCATTTGAGGTGCCCCCTCAGCATAAATGCCCCGGACGAGCCTCCGCTGAATCGAAGAATTTGGTTCGTCCCGGTACACCTGCATCGCAGATGCTCGTCTGGGCATGATGCCATCACAGCTTTTCTTCAAGGCACTCTCAGAGGAAATCTCCAAGGAGCAATCCCCATGCTTCGTGGACGGACCCAATTCGAAGGTCTGCCGACTCAAGCTCTGTGACTGTGACCACTGCAAGACAGAGCTCAAGATTCAACTCACCAGTTCTGAACCTGCCAAATTGAGCAGAAGCGAGAACTACACCACCCTGAACCAAGAACAGTACGTGGAAGCAATTCTGACTCGGACTGCCTGTCAATACTCCCATGGATTTAACCTAACCCGCCAAATGTGCCTGACAAGTGTCGATGAGAAGGAGAGGACGAAGAAAAGGCGTTGGGCTCTTGATGTACTTGGCCCAGAGCACCCAAAACCAGGCGCCTGTTAAGCAGTCAACAACTAGAGCCACTCCAACTCTGACCTACGTGAGAGACACTGGAGTGTGCTGTGTACTGTGAAGCATCTTTTCCAATATCTGCGCAGGACCTCAATGTTGTATGAAGTAGTAACAATAAAATGTGTATTCTATTCTGAACCGTTACCTCCTTCTTACCTTATTTCTGACTCCCTGCCCCCGAAATAAAAGTTAGTTCGTTTTTTTGTTTTGCTGATCTTTTAAATTTGGAAACATTATACGCAAATTGTATTGCAACAACATTCCGCACAAAAATGAGGCATTTTGTTGCAAAAGCCACAACAATTTAGTAAACTCTTGGAAAGCATTCACTCAAGAACGATGTAAAATCATCCTGATCTTGAGCAACCTCGCTATTATTCGAGTACAGGAAGCAAAGAAAACAAAAAACGCTCGCCTCCTTCATTAAACGAACAAAACCACACAAAACACCGACGATCGTAAAACAAATGTTGAAGACGCGGGGACGAAAATTGTCCATCACCTAACAAACACAGCACAGACTCTTTGCAGTAACTCACAAAAATCGAAAACCATAAAGTGCCATCACAAAGACGTCAGGGAGTCGCTCAAAGAAGTGAATAAGTTATCGTCGTGAAGGTGAAATGAACTCCAAGAAAAAAAAAACAGGCATGTTAGACGGTGCATACTCACTCCGAGCCGTGGTACCGTCTTCGACCGAATCGTCGTCCGTAATTTTCAAAAATATCTAAAATACCCGAAAATAATCGTGTAAAATATTGCCATCAGAGACACAATTACCGGACTTGTCAATAACATGAGTACGTCACCGCTTACCTCTTCCAGTGAAGTGTCCGATACGCCATACGACACAGCGTTCAAACGCACAATATCGTCGTCCAAATTGGAACAAAGAGCTTCTAACGTTTGGGCATTTTTAGTAGGAAGCAAAAAAGATATTTCATTTCCAAACTTGGTAACGACCACAGCATTCGGGATGTGTTGTTTAACAACTTTCGTGATAGCTGAAAATGAGACAATGAGCACATTTTGTTGTCGTTCGAAAAGCTCGTTTTAGAAATGATACAAATGTTGGTTACTCAATGGAAGAAGGTATTAATGGAGCTGGAAGGCCGCACGCGCGCCTTAAATTATTTGGTTATGCAAAGCTACAACACATTGCAACAAGCCTTTGAAAGCGAGCTGGCTCATGTTTACTTATAATCTCCTGTTCGTTCTTCGACCAGTTTGAAACGTTACGCCAGGTGCACCGAGTGAAAACGAACACGAGCTTGCTTGAGTATGACAGGTTTGCCTTCCTTTAAGATGACAGGCGCACTACTTACATTTTGAGCGTAGCAAACCCATCATGCAGGCTCCTGTTCATTTTCACGCCCCCAAGTGCTGCCAGTTTACTCGTCACACGTGCTTTTTAAATTTAGTTTTTTGATGAGAAACCTTCAATAGCAAAGGTAGGCATCCTGTCACACTCGAGAAGGCTCCTGCTTACTTATAATCTCCTGCTCATTTTGCAACTGTGACGTTTTAACACGTGTACAACGAATCACAGGGAGGGGGGTCACGTCTGGGAGTGGAAAACCAGGAAAAATTCATTAGCCCGATGATTCGTGATATAAACCTTTTCTTCTTCCGATCCTGTTGATAGAAGAAATATCTGGTGCGTTGCAACACACAACTTTCCATAGCTCTACGTCAATTCACTTTGTACATGGCTTTTAACTTGGTCAAACAACACGTCACAGCTGCAGGAAACGGTAGCGCCTACAGTTCTGGAATTTATTGTGCTGCTCGTACTCATTGCAGGACCATTATTGAGCAATTGGTACACAGATAATTAATGAGGCTGTAAACACACATTTTTTGAAGAAGGATAGTAATTACTTTTGCAGAGCTGTTGGGTAATAACTGTTGGAACTGGTAGTAAGCGAAACGACAGTAGTTGAAATTCAGGACTTTCTGGAGTGACCCCCATGTATCTCATGAGCGTTTTTAACCCCTCACCCTTTAGGTATTGGATTGCACTACAATACCAATTTTTTTTAACATTCTACTAACATTCCAGCGAAGGTTATAAGAAAAAAATCGCGCTAAAAACGCCTTTCGTCGAAAATTTTGATAATTTATTGTGCTGCTCTCGTAATTTTCCCACGGATGGGAATTTTATGGTATAATTCCATTATTGAGAGCTATCAATATAACAAATGTAATCAAAATCGTTAGAGCCGTTTTCGGGAAAAAAATTTGGTGTTTTGATCACTATGATAACTATAGTTAAATTTCGGTGGATTTTGCCCATACCCTTATTTTGGCGTCTCATGGTAACCTGTAGGCTAGACATCAAGTTTCAGCTGATTTGGTACGGTTGTTTTCTCTAAAAACTGCGCTAAAATCGATTTCGTCGAAAGTTTCGATAATCTATTGTGCCGCTCTCGTCATTTTCCCATAAACGGGAATTTTATTGTATAGTTGCCATATTGGGAGCTACGAATATAAAAAATTTAATCAAAATCGTTAGAGCTGTTTTTGAGAAAAAAAATATTTTGTGTTTTGATAACTATAGTTAACTTTTGGTGGATTTTGTCCATACCCTTATTTTGGCGTCCCATGGTGACCTCCAGGCTAGATATCAAGTTTGAGTGGATTTGATACGGTCGTTTTTTCTAAAAATCGTTCACAGACACACACACACACACACACACACAGACCATTTTCCTAAATAGTGTTTTTCGGACTCAGGGGGGTCTGAAACGTAAAGATCTGAAGAGAACTCAAAAATTTTTCTTCTGTCGATTACATAACTTTCCTTTCTACTTCGTAGAGCCAAGGAAAGTAAAAAGGGGTTTAATTCGAATTGAAGGTCTCCAGCGAGCCTCTTAAATTGTCAAGGAATTTGCGGATGAACGTTCGCTAATCCGGCATGAAAAGGAGGAAGGGTTCGTACGGGAAGTTGGTTGATGAATAGAAGACGCGATAGCATGAGCGTAAACATTGCACAGTGTGGCAGGTTGCCTTCCTTTAAGATGACAAGCGCACTACTTATATTTTGAGCGTAGCAAACCCATCATGCATGCTCCTGTTCATTATGAACCCGTAAGCGCTGCCAGTTTACTCGTCACATGTGCGTTTCAAGTTTAGTTTTGTATGTAAACACATTTGTGTGAGGAACCTTCAATGGTAACGGCAACCTTTCACGTTGTAACAGATGCACTGAATGAAAAGGAGGACACCGGCCTTCCGTTCATCTGTAAAAGAACTGAGAATAGTTCGACCAGAGTCTTATTTCGATAAGACAGTTGATCAGGCAACTAAGGCCCGCATAGGAGAAGGAACCACCCACTCCCCCATGAAGGTCTCATCTTAAGTAACAACTTTAATCCGTAATCGACGCTTTCTTGATAAACATATTTAAGCACGAATTACTTACGAATATCTTCGACATTTACATCATGCGCTCTATCAGAGTTTGACCCAATGCCATCAAGTTCAACCGCCCTAAAAGTGCTCTGAAATGAGACAAAACATCAAAGGGTCACGCACGCGCGTATTTATATATAAAAGAACATAACTAGTAACTTTTCTACTAACTGGCGATACAGGAGATTGAGGTTTTAGTTCAACTGTAAGCGAATAACCTGAACCGTATTTATTCTTGAGGAAAAGGCTCGAGCCGCAGCACTTCATCTTTCCTTTGGATATTATTCCGATTCGGTCGCCTAGTAAATCAGCTTCGTCCATGTAATGGGTGGTTAAAATAACTGTTCTTCCTGCAATAAAGCAACGTCTACTGATGACCATTATTGTTGGGAGCAAGGGAAAGAGGGAGAAATGAAGACTTGAATTGTTTGATGAATGAGGTAGAGAACTGTATTGATACTGTCACTTGATTAGCAGGATTGAGTTATCGTTAGTGTAACGGGACGAACCAAACCCTTCAATTCAGCAGCGGAGGCTCGTCTGAGTCATTTGTGCTGACTGGGCACCTCAAATGCCCCAATTCGCTCGAGACTTCGCTGCCGTCAGTTGTAACTGAGCAAGTTCCCTCGTCGCCATGTCCCCTGTGCTCACGTTCGCTCCCACTCAGTTCCCTGTCTGTGGTGGTAAAACTTCTCTGAATGTAATTGAGAATAAAACTCTGTGCATTCGGTTGATATCGTAATAACTCCCCAACTCTCTTAGTGCGATATTGCTTTCAATATTAATCCCCCGTAACATTGGTGCCCAATGTAGGGCCGAACTTCCCCTACATTAGTTCAAGATGCTGGCCATGCAGAAAAACTTGAGGGTTCTTCTAATGCCCCACCTTCAACTTTTCTGCCCTACTGCTGTGACCTACTCTCTCACCCGTCATTATGTTCGAACGTTAGTTCTTGACAAACAGTTGAACACAGCTTTGGGTTCAATCGACGACGGCTGCTTCGAGGAAAGCAGGATAGATGTAAAGGAGCTTCTGATCTACCAGCATCTTGCGCATGTCTACATAGAAAGGTCAATGCTTATTTAGCATCGCAGCAGCATAAACCTACTAGTCAGCAGAAAAATACGGACCGTTCATCTCACAACAACGACACAATCCCCCACCATGCATCAACATCGACATCTTCCCGCGTGTCTGTCAAACAACGAGTCTGGGGAAAACACGCGCCTTCAAAAAGGCCTGATGAAGACGAAACTCCATCATCGGAGCCACATCCCTGCCCTATATGTGGCAAATATCATGGGGTAAAAAAAGTGCCCACGTTTCCTCAACCCCAGCCAGGAGGCTCGAAGAGCCTTCGTGGAAGTGCACAATCTGTGTACAAATTGTTTGGCCGCCTCACACACGCTCAAGAGCTGCCACTCAACGTACACGTGTGAATGCTGTCAACTCAGGACAGAGCCAGGGCGCCATCCACTCCATGAGCCAGGACGCCGCACTTGTTCCCAAAAGTGCAACTAACCACTGCATGGTAGACGCAGCATCTTCGCTCGGCACTACCCCTTCTGGAACACCTGAGGGCAGGTGTCCTCTGAGGAGAAGAGAAACTCCGACTCCCCTTACTCAGAGGATCGTATTTCGCCAAGAGATGGACCGATTCTCTGAACCATGGATGTAGCAGCTGCGTGGGACGAAGATGTACGATCCACACAGCCGAAGATGTGTACATCAGAGACATTGTGAGGTGATTATTTGCATTAATTCAATACTCCCACCACAAACATGGGCACCCTTTTGGATCAAAATTCTCTCTCTTTGCTCAACATTAGGTTCCCATTAGTTGGGTGGACAGCAACGCACTGATTGCAGTGCATGGCAAGAAACTGCAGTGCTCATGAGTACCTGAGGACAGGCACTTCATCAAGGGCGGAGTGGTGTTACGGGACGAACCAAACCCTTCAATTCAGCGGAGGCTCATCGGGGTATTTGCGCTGACTGGGCACCTCAAATGCCTCGATTTGCTCGAGACTTTGCTGCCGTCAGTTGTAAACTGAGCCGGTTCCCTCGTTGCCATGTCGCCCGTGCTCACGTTCGCTCCCACTCAGTTCCCTGTCTGTGGTGGTAAAACTTCTCCGAATGTAATTGAGAATAAAACTCTGTTCCGATTGCATTCGGTTGATGTCGTACTAACTCCCCAACTCTCTTAGTGCAATGAACTGATTAGGCCAGAGCTGAGCCGAACAATCATCAATTAAAATTAAAATACAAACCCATTGAACATGCAGTTCAAACCTTACTTTCTAGGCATTTAAACTGTGTCAAGCAGTGCTTCTGTGCCAGCACAGACCTCACCATTTGCTACTGAAATTTGTGCACTTTGTACACAGAGGGTTCTGTGGAGAAGAGACACACCAGATAATTGAGCCTTCGATCTTCCTTCTTTTTTTTGTTATCAAGAGCATAAGCCCCTTCGTCACTGCATTCACACATTGTGACGATGTCTCTTACCTAATAAAAGACTTCGTACATATCAGTCCCTTTTAAGAAGCAGACTCTGCTATTGTTTGGGGTTTAATGAGCCCCTCAGAAAAATGTTTGAAGCGCCCGGCTGCAAAGTCATGGCAGCCCTCATGGCACTCCCATAGGATGATAGGATGTGTTCCGCCATTTCATACTCCTTGCTGCACAATCTGCATTCAACTGCCACTGGCTTTCCTATCTTATTGAAGTGTTGTGTAAGAGGGCAGTATCCAGTGAGGACTCTTGTTCGTGCCCCTTTTTACGAGGCAGTCTGCCTTTCATTGCACGGAGTCGTTTGAACGCCTGAAGACATTCCCATGTCAACCTGGCTGTCTGAGAACATAGATGCGCTTAGCTTTGACTCCTTTTGCCCTTTTTCTTCTATTCTGGACTGTTCCACAGTTCCTTGGAGGCTTATCTTTGCCCCGGTATAAGTAGTATTGGTCTGTCTGCAAAAGCCTTACTGTTTGTGGAGAGGTGACATATTTAATAGAACTTCTATTGCAGCAGTTGTGGTTCCAAGGCAACCTTGTCTCTGAAGTTCCTGGAGCTTACCTTGAACTGTCCAACCATACAATGGAGGCACATGAAACACACGGTCTTATTATCTTCCGAGTAGAGGCGATCCATCATTTTTATAGCGGCGCCCCATGATGTTACGGGACGAACCAAACCCTTCGATTCAGCGGAGGCTCGTCCGGGGCATTTATGCTGACTGGGCACCTCAAATGCCCCGATTCGCTCGAGACTTCGCAGCAGTCAGTTGAATCCGAGCCGGTTCCCTCGTCGCTGTGTTGCCCACGCACGCGTTCGCTCCCACTCAGTTCCCCTGTCTGTGATGGTAAAACTCCGAATGTAATCCGCGAATAAAACTCTCTGTTCCAATTGCATTCGGCTTGATATCGTACAAACTTCCCGACTCTCTTAGTGCGATATCGCTTTGATATAAATCCCCCCCTCCTCCCATAGCTTTGCACATCCTTCTGCATACCTTCACAGCTGCCTTGTGCAGTGCATCTTCAACATATGAGATGCTCGAGATATTTTACTTCTGTCGCCAACTGGAGCTCTTGCACAGCGGGTGAAACTATTTCCAGGTTTCTTCATTTAGTACTCGAGACTGTGGTGGTCTGGGTTGGATTGATGTGAAGCCCTTCCTTGTCGCACCCCCTTTGGGCCTTTGATCTTTAGAGATCCAAATGATCAATCGTACCTCCTTTTTGTCTACCAAGTAGTGTGCCAGGGATGTTGCTAACTCAAAATTGGGGATGAACCAACGGAAATATACTTAGAAAATTAACAGGAAACTTCAAACAATAAAAATTATATTAATTAACTCCGGCTCGAAAGGAGATGTGACACAAATAAATTACTTACGCTAACTGCAGCTCTACAAAAACCAAATCAAGAAAACTAATAGGTACTCTATGAGCTCATTACAAAAGAGGAGAAAAAAATAAAGTAAAACTTCTCAAAAAGAAGAGTGAAATGGGGAGAATGGCAGAACTGGTCTTCAAATTAAAACGTAACGAAAAACCTGAGTCTGTTTCCTTGGGAGGAAGTTCGGGAAAGAGGGAATGCAGTAGGTGGACGAGAGAAGACTCGATAGGTTGGGGCAGTTGGTTGTTGACAGCAACAGAATAGAATGAAACGAGCCTTTGCAATCTCTCGCAGTGGCAGCTGAGACAAGTCAGCGCACAATCTAAGGCCGAAGGGGAGAAGACTGGGCCTTTCCCTGATGCTCACAATCCTCGATCTGCAGCCGAAGCAGCGTGAGTATTTCACATCACAGTAGATACGTCCAATTCAGATTCATGGAATGACACTAAGTTTATTAACAATGGCAGGATTCCACCTGAAACAGCGTGTTGTACGTTTTCTGTCTGTGATTTGCAAGATCTAAAGGTGTGCTGGTGGCAGTTTGCCCTTGGAGGACGTGTTTTCTTTATTGAGAATTGGTGTGACTAGGTCGTTTATTATTATTATTATTAAATGCCTTTAAAAAATACCTGTCTTGTATTTAAAAAGTAGCTCCCAAATAGATCTTCTTGAGTAAGGGTCAACACCTGACGTTGGTTCATCCAAAATTACCACCCTAAACAAACAAGAGAGTTTAGTTACGTAGGATCGTAATGAACGTGTTACTGTTGGTGAAAATGGACTCACTTGGAACCTCCGATAAACGCGAGGGCGATCGACAATTTCCGCTGCATTCCACCGGACAAGTCCCCGGGGAAGGCATAACGCTTGTCTGAAAGATTCAAGTCAATCAGCATCTGTTCGAACTGCATTTCGATTTCCTCTTCATTTCCGCCTCTTAGGAAACCGTAGAACTGCAGGTGTTCCAACACGGTGAGCCTAAAAACGTTATTAGTACAATTTGCATGAACCAGCGTATAAGGATAAGTTACAGCAACGTGGTAAGTGATCTAGTTCTTGGTTTATTCTTGACAATAAGGCGTTCTGACTTCGTGGTGGTGTACAGGATGCGGTACAACTTTCATCGGTCGAGCTCTCCGGGATAATGTAATATCTTTAATCTAAATACCATTTTGTTTTGACACATCCTCCTACTTATGTGAGGACTTTTAATCAGAAATCTTGCATAGGTAATTCATGAGTGCTGTTTAGAGTGAAAACATTCATGTTTGTGGTTCTGTGAAAATGTGTTTGATCAAAACCGTTAAAGCTTAAGCTGAAAACCGCGTATTATTGCACTAACACACGGAATTGATGTGGAGTAGGCGGAAAGTTCTCGTAAATCCTCTGGAGAGTGTATTTCATTCGTACGTCCAGCGCCGAGGAAACAACAAAACCATGTGCGCTGCAGTCCCTACAATAGCGAGCGACAGTTGTTGGAAGAACAGGCAAACCGTCCAGCTACTTGACTGCTACTAAGCAAGCTTATAATCATTTTGCCCAGTTTGTGAACCGTTGTTGTTATATTTAAAAAAAAAAAAACGCGGCCACAGTTAATCTCTCTCTCTTAGAAACTTAACACCCAAGTAAATAGTTAGATCGAGTTGGAAAACAGACTGCAAGATAATACTGTCACATTTCGTTGTAACACCGCATGGTGACACATGACATGGAACCACCACCAGGAAACTGGCTAAATGACAGTCGGCCTTACCTCCCTGGGTTTGGTGAATGCTAAGTGAGTGCCCAGGCTCTCAAAAAATAGCGAAACCTCGACTTTCGATTGATATAATTCTGTTACGAGCATTAAGGAAGTCATTTTGATAAAGAAGGTGGTCATTCATTCTTCCATCAGTTAAGAGGAATCCGATGACATGGGCCAAAATCACAGCAATCCCCAGCTTTGACCTTTTTTTTTTGAAACGGTGGATGCAGGTGATACCCTCACTGCAGCCACAAACGGGCTTATTGTAAGGGCGTCCATGGTCCTCAGATTATGGCCCTCCTGCACCACCCCCAGGCCCCACAGCACTGGTCTCAATGGTGTGATGTCACCTATGTGCCTCCACCACCCCTGCACAAAGATATCCGCAAGTTCTACTCTTCAAGCTGAAGAAAGGGCTTCCCAAACACATGACGGCACGATGCCACGAGTCCATTGCATACGCACAACACATGCTCTGCCGTCTCAAGCCACACCTCGCAGAACCTGCATATCTGTACCTCACCTTGCCAATATTAGCAAGGTGGTACCTCAGCGGACAGTGACCTATGAACAGGCCACACATGATCCTCATATCCTTCCTCCCCAGTGGAAGCGCCTCCTTCGCCCTCCCTCTGGAGAGATGGATGAAGAGTTTTGACTAAGGCCGGGCAGCCCTGCACCTGTCCTCCCATTTGCCAACCTCTCTACGTAGGTGGCTCCTGGTAGTCCCAACAAAGGGCTCAGCATCTGACCGATCCCTTCTTTGCCAACCCATCAGCCTGTTCATTTCCCTCAATACCCTGATGCCCTAGCACCCAACACAGTGTTACGCTGTTGCCCTCAGCCAGGGCCTTCAGTCCAGTCAAACACTCCCACATCTGCCACGACGTAAGACAGTATGAGGCTGTATGATGGCTGTCTACTATGATGTAGATTGTCTGTCGCTTTAGTCTCCTCTGCAGCAGCTGCTGCACACAAACTGTCACCGCAGCCACCTCTGCCTGGAACACCGTGGCCAGCGACCCCAATGGGATCGCTCTGATCCTCGGCCCAAAGATGTCTGCCCCTGCAAGGCCACCCTGCACCGAGCCATCAGTGTAGTATACCAGGGCCCCAGCTTCGAAAGCGGGAACTCCCCCTTCCCACCAGGATCGCTCATGAATGAGTATCCGAAAGGGTACCACGAAGTTGAACCTCGCGGGCATTGAGTCAACTACATGCAGTTTGGGCCCCTCCACCTTCACCTTGTCAAGGATCAAGTGGCAGGAACTCCTCCTCCCACGCATGATCAGACCCAACTCCAACATACACACAGCCTGGAGGAACGCCATCCTTTTAACATGTATGTGGAGTGGAGCTAAATCTAGCAAGACCTCTAGTGCTGCTGTAGGGCATGTTGTCATACAGCTTGTAATGGCCAGACACGCCCTACGCTGCAGTTTATTCAACTGCGACTGCACTGTTTTATTTTCCACCCTAGTCCACCAGACCAGGGCTCCATAGGTGACTACAGGCCTAACAACCACAGTGTGCAGCCACCGCAGATCATCCCAGGCCTCAGCCCCCATGTCTTCCCCACCATTCTCTGAGCTGCCCACATCACCACCGACGCCCCTGTAAGGCTTTTTTTCACGTGTGTGGCCCAAGTGAGCTTCGCATCAAGGAAAACTCCCACGTACTTGATCTCATGCTGGATCTTCACCGCCTTACCACCCAGCCTGAGTTCCCACAGTGCAAGACCCTATACCTTGAGTTATGAATCTTCATCTTTGGTCACTACAGTGCCTATAATGCGAACCAGGCGGTACATCTAACCACTCATCAGGCTCTGTTGCTGCTCCTGACACGGATGACTTCATTCAATGGATCTTTGAGAGTCGGAGCAAATCCCCCGGGAAAAGCAATCAAAGATTCGAAGACTGCATGGCTAAATTGAAGCTTTCATGCCCAATCAAAAAGGAGGAGCGACAAGGAATGAGGACATACTTTATGTTTCACTACATTGTAGTCGGCACGTCACCACTTCATCTCTGAACAACCTGGCTCTTGCATCATAGTAAAACCACAACCTCCATAACTCAAGACTGACATAACTCTCTCAAGAGGGATCAGGAACAGTAAGTATAATAAGATAACACACTTGTGTGGCTGTAATTCAATCAATTTGCAGGAGCACGGCCGAACCAATTGAGCTAGGTGTTTTTGTTGTTTAATTCGTGATTTTTTAAAGACGCGAAAAATGAGGTTATGAGCGATTCCCATCGACAAAAAGGGAATGGGAGGAATAAAAAATGTAACAATAAACTAGATATTTCTTACCAAAGTTAACGTACCTGTTAGGTTTGTCTGACTCCTCTGGCTGGTGAGATACTAAGGGCGAGCGCTTTTGAAGTAAATACATCATCGTAGTTTTTTGTGCTTAGAGATTTCCATGTTTTCTAATATGTTTAGTTTTCGTCCTTTGTATTGTTTATGTAGTAAGATGGTGCAGTCCTGTATTTTGGTAGGTTCGTGTCCGGTTGTCTTGAGGCGGTTGGCAAAGTTCGAGTCGTCTTTGTTCCTACTAAGAGATTTAATGTTTTCTGAATATCTGGTCCGTATTTTTCGTCCTGTCTGTCCTATGTACATGAGTTATTTTATATACCCGACTTCGGTGGAGTGGGTCAGTCTTTGCAGTTAGTTTGGTTCCAAGTGTGTTGTCCGTACGTAAGATGTTAGTTATTCCGTCCTATATTGGTCCTTTGTTCGTAAATGAGCAGCGCCTTGTCGAAGCCTGTGTATTTTGTTAGGAGAAATATTGTATTAATAATTTGTTTATTGTTTTTTTGGTGTAACCGTTATTTAGTGCGGTAGTATTGATAGTATCAAGTTCATTTTTGTAATTCTGTTCGGATAGTGGGATCGTTTTTAGTCTCCGTATCATGTGTCTGAATGCAGTTTATGTTGTTGTGGATGGTTTGGTGTATAGTGTATGGCCGTGTCGGCAGCAGCTTCCTTCCCACCCCCCTTCCACGACGCTCTACTATCCTGTTGACCTTTCTCTTCGTATATAAAGACCACGACCAACTGACTGACTCTAGTACTAACTTAACGGCCTGACGATGATGTCTTTACATCGAAAGCGCTCGCCCACAGTATCTCACCAGCCAGAGGAGACAGGCTCACCTAAGAGGTATGTTAACTATAGTAATTTACCTACAGGCGGATCTAACGACTTACTTTAATACCTAGATACGTCTTCTGGGTTTAGAAGTAGAAAATCGGCATCAGGTACCTTTTTATTAAAAGTACAATCCCCAGGGCCATCGAATTTTCTCAGTACCCAGTCATAAATTGAATTGAACAGCTTACCTGTCAAAAAGAACGTTATGCTGAGGGCAAACTCCTAGATTTCTCCGGACCATTGCCATATCTTTGCGAATATCGTAATCACAGATTATTGCGGTACCAGAAGTAGGAGGGTACAATCCAGTTAGTATAGAACTGCGAACGAAAACGACAGCATTAAATTATTTGTCGCGACGCGGAAAAATCCAGGTAGTCAAAGGCGTTCTTACATGGTCGTGGTTTTTCCAGCCCCGTTGTGCCCAAGAAACGACGTTATTTCACCTTCGTAGAAATTCATGCTCAAGTCATCAACAGCAACTTTCCCATTGCTGTAAATCTTAGTGAGATTCTTGATTCGAACTCCGCAATTCAAATTAGTCGGTTCAGCTTCGAAATTGTCTTGAACATTTAAATACAAGGTACATTCAAATATCTCGAACGAACGAAATGTTTCGCGTTTATCGGTTACTTTAACTCGAATCAACTTACCATTAGAGGGATTTGGCGTAACTCCATTCGTGTTCGCAAACTTCGACTTATTGCCGCTGGCGTCGCTCCAGTAAGAGGCAGTAAATGGAAAGTACCAGGGAAGCGGCAGCCCGTATTGTCCTGAACAACGCGCGCGTCGAAATAGACGTTAATAAATACGTTCTCAACTTAGCAGTAATTATAATGAATTCTTTAAAAAATTAATACCCGGATTGACGGCTTCTATGTACCAAGTCAGCAAAATATACACGACGCAGTCAATTATCAGCATCATCATGATTTTGCTAACGTTGAAATTGTCATTGTAAATGGGGCTATAATGCGTGTTGTCCCAATGCAGTCCGACGCCTTGCTCTTCGAATTGTGCAATATAAGCTGCTCCCAAACCGAGGGCCACGTTCGAAGATAAACACTGAAACAATAGATTGGGAGCCTTATTTTATCGATTGAGCACAGAGAATATATTGAAAGTGTTACAAGGGGGGGATTGGAAACGTTGGGAGAGCCGCTGACTCTGGCAAAAATTGCAGCGATCACACAGCTCCGATCCAATGCCCAACAGCCCAACATCGGATTAGGTTCTCATATATTATCCAGCCCGAAATGTGTAAAAGAGAAATACATCTACAGAAAGGGTTCGCTATTATTTCAAGTACAAAATTTTTTTCTCATTACCAAATTGCCCAAAATCAATTCGTAGGAAGTGAACAAGACTGAGCAAAACAAACGAAATAAATCAAAGAAACTATATTAGTACACAATACTAATACAGAATAATATAATAAACGGGTAAATGCTCATGAAACACAACTCCCATCAGCTTTACATTATTCATTTTTTTGAAGTTTTTGTGTCCTCAGGACTCAGCTTTAGGATTCAAGAAAATTAAAGAAAGAACAGTTTTCGATACTTTGACAGACAGTGCAAAAATTTATTTTGAATAAACGCTGGCAAAGTTAAAAATACTCGTTTTGAGGGACAAAAACAACGCTCAGCAATCAAAAATTTTTAAGCAACATTTTGTCTCGCAATAAATTACAAATGAAAAAATTCGATTTATTAATACCTACCATACTTTTTTTAAAAATCATCTCTGGACTAGTAGAGAGCGTTCGAAATGATAGCCGAAATGGAGTGGAGAAACATGAGAAAAACACTACGCTGCAAGGGGGGAGGATGATGTTGAAAAATGGGAAAGGGGTACTTAGACGAACTTATGAATCTGTGTATCTATAACCACTAGACTACTCTCAACCACCAAAAGGGACAACCAGAGTGTAATAGTAATAAATTAATAAAACGCTGTTTGAAGTATTGCCAGAGGTGGGCTTCAAACTCTCGAACAACGAATAACTAAACTAGACGATATTTTTGAGAATGAATAATGTATAAGTAAAAAAAGAAGTAAAGTCGTTCTGTTCGAACCATGGAAACAAAAATTCTTCAATCATTTGACCATAACGCTCCAAATTCACAGTAACTGCCCACTCCATTTAATTTTCTCGTTGCTCGCGGTTTATTCTAGTTTCAAATCGCTACAAATGTACCCATTGCACGAAATTTAGCACACGTAATTCAATATCGTGTCTCGCTTAAGAACAACTCCACGAGGAGGGATGTTGAAATTACGGCAGAAGGTGGCAGTAATGTACTGACTGACTCCTATTAAAAGGCACCTGGCGATCGTGATCTAGTGGTTGCGGTTAAGACAATGGCTCATATTCCCGACGAAAGACGAGCAATGATGAATCGGAGCTCCGCGCAATTGCCGTAATTTTTGCCTGAGTCAGCAGCTCGTCAAAAACATCTCCAAACTACCTCAGTTATTTCTCAAAAATTGCCCAGCTGACCAGGTCGTCATGGTGACTGAAACTTCCAATCCTCTAATTCAAGGGAATGAAGTCAGTGGCGCTGTAATCCCTTCCGTTTCAAAAACACCCAATCCCTGTGACCTACCCTGTGCTTAGTGCAAGTTCTGGGGTACATTAATGAGGCCACGACCTTGGTCACTGTTCATCCGACTTTGACTGATGCCCTGTGCCCTTCTCGGGCATATATACATTACAAAAAATCGACGCAACTGTGTAACATTTCAAGGAAAAAAATCTAAGAACTTGGCTTAACTGTTGAAATCTCCAGCCTCTGGGTAGATTCAAGGTGGCAGCCAACCCCCCCTCGATGAAGATCCATACTTCGTTGCCTTTGTGTCCCACTAACACATCATCTTTGTTACGCCACACGCGAGTTTTGTTTACACAGTATGGGCAGACCTATGAGGCTAGGACCTAATACTCCTTCGAGAGACTGAAACATCAAGATCTCCAACGTTTTCCCTAATACCGAAAGAAGGCTGAGCAATCTCCGTGATTGCAGGTTGAATGAAAAAATTATGTTTGTGTTGAAGCTTAGAAATGTTCCGTCATACTGATTTTTTTGCCCTTTCTTTTTCCCCTACAAACTGCCCGGACCATTGAGCCCCTCCTCCCCCCCACAACTTACTAGCCACTCCCTCCACTCCTACCCTGACCTACTATCTAGGTCCCTGCCTTCTTTACTTTCTCAACTGGCTAGCTTTTATCGGTCTTTCCCGAGCTGCACTATCAGAACACAATAAACAGCAAGCTCAAGGTGGCACACGATTGGGTTTGCATATATGGTGGGGGGGGGGCGCTGGGTGGGAGGACAGTGCATGCTATTATGCCCTCCATCACCCATATAGGCATGCATTGGTGGCACTTCATCTTCCCTCTCGCTCAGCTCTAATCCAGACATGGAGCCTTTAATTCGTCACTCCTTTGACGAACACCCATGTGACGAAGGCTTAGTGGAGGACCCCCCCAACACGCTCACTACAGTTGCCATTTTTACAATGGCATTCGCACTCCCACTTGACTCTATGGGAGGGATGCACGGGAACATAAACAGTAGGTCAGGATAGGAGTGGAAGGAGTGGCAAGTAAGTTGTGTTTGGGGGGGTGGGGGGGAGCTCAATGGACCGGGCAGTTTGTAGGGGAAAAAGAAAGGGCAAAAAAATCAGAATGACGGAACATTTCTAAGCTAGAATACAAACACCACCTTCTCATCGTCTCAAACTCTTGGAGACACAGGAGCCTCAGCGGCAGACAAGAGCATGGTGACAAGCTCTGGAAAGAGCAACAGCTCCCCATAGGCATGAGCTTGTAGTTGGGTATTGGCCCTTCGGAGGCCTCCTGTTATTCATAATGGGAAGCCTGGTTCGTACCACCCTCTGGGCCTCTGTACCTAGAGCTACTCCATCACTGTGCAACGCCTTCGAAACGAGGGTATCCAGAAATCTTCAGAGCTTCAAGCCCAGCCTGAGTCACTTGGAAACGCATCAAAAACCGGCTCTTCATTCGATTTTTACTTTCCTTGGCTCTACAAAGTAGAATGGAAAGTTATGTAATCGGCTGAAAAAACAAATTTTGAGTTTTTGTCAGATCTTTACGTTTCAGACACTCCTGAGTCCGAAAAACAATATTTGGGAAAAGGGTCTGAGTGTGTGTCTGTGAACGATTTTTAGAGAAAACAACCGTACCAAATCAGCTGAAACTTGATGTATAGCCTACCAGTTACCATGGGACGCAAAAATAAGGGTATGGACAAAATCCACCGAAAGTTAACTATAGTTATCATTGTGATCAAAACACCAAATTTTTTTTCTCAAAAACCGCTCTAACGATTTTGATTACATTTTTTATATAGATAACTCTTAATAAGATAATTATACCATAACATTTCCATTTGTGGGAAAATGACGAGAGCAGCACAATAAATTATCAAAAGTTTCGACGAAAAGCGTTTTTGCCGTGGTTTTTTCCTTTTAAACACCGCTGGAATGTTAGTAGAATGTTAAAGAAAATTGGTACTGTAGTCCAATCCAATACCTATAGGGTGAGTATTTAAAAACGCTCATGAGATACATGGGGGTCACTCCAGAAATTCCTGAATTTCAACTACCGCCGTTTTGCTTAATACCAGTTCTAACAATTATTACCCAATAACTCTGCAAAAGTGATTACTATCCTTCTTCAAAAAATTCATGTTTACAGCCTCATTAATTATCTGTGTACCAATTGCTCAATACTGATCCTGGAATGAGTACGAGCAGCACAATAAATTTCAGAACTGTAAGCTCTACGGCTTCCTGCTGCTGTGAAGTGTTGTTTGACAAGTTCAAATGAACTGAGTGATAAATGAATTGATTAAGTTGACAAAGCCAGTAAGTGAATTGACGTAGAGCTAAGGAAAGTTGGGTGTTGCAACGCACCAGATATTTCTAAAGCAGTTTGATGCTCGAACATGTGTGTTTTGATCGAAGTCTAACCTCTATTATTGACGAACTAAACCCTAAAATCCAAGAAAAATGAACGCGAGGATACTAAGGTGATGTACATACGAACAATGTACACAATAACATTAAAAACTTGGTGTAACTTTGGAAGAAAACGTTTATGGAAGATATCATTTGATAAAAGATGCAAGAGACGAATAAAATCAAGATAATTTACCATGAGAGATTTCAAGAGAGGTGTGAAGTAGAGAACCCATCTGATCATGAAGGGGTACGGTAGGTAGAGAATGAAGAAAAGTATTCCTCCACAGGCAGCTGCTAAGTTTGCTCTCGAGAAGAAAACGGAAATAAGGAAAGAGAGGAATATCGTTGCGAGGCAATACAGAAGTAGGAACACAAACACCACAGTAGGATCGCTGTAAATCAACACTTTTCCGTACTGCAAAAAAAAAAAAAAAATCCGCACGTTAAACTAAATTTTAGTTACAATTAAAATGACAGCAAAAACTCCAGAAGACAATTCAACTTGGCTGAATGGATATGTCAAATAATTCGCCTTATTTCTCCACTGTCATTAGTGGATGCTCCATTCACGATGAGCATATACTTTGCTCAAAGCTCCTATACTTTGACACAGATCTAGCATTTAGGACTGCGTGAGAACGCTCAATCCCCCCCAATACGCTGATAAAACCCTCAAAGTGGCCTCAAACGGGCCTATAGTGAAGGTGTGCTCCTCTGACTCTAGCTCCAAATCGCAGAATCTGGACCTCTGACTTGACAATCTTAGCCAGGTGGTACCTTAGTGGACAATGCCCCGTGAGCAGGCCACATAACGTCTGAATACTTTCTCTCTCCAGACTGAAGACCATTCTTGACCACCCCCTGGAGAGTGTAATAAATAATCTCGACTGTCTTTGGCCAGGCACATCCCGCAAATAGGTGGCCTTACACTTCTCCTACTTGCCAACGTCCTTTCAGGTGGCTCTTGTTGGTCCCAATGAAGGTCTCAGGTCCCAAACGGGATATTTCTTACCAGTTTGTTGGCCTCCTCATTCACTTCTATTCCTCTATGGCCTGGAACCGCACATAATATTAAGGTAAGCTCAGACCAACCAGGCATTCGCGAACCAGCCCCGACGAAATAGTATAAGAAGCCATGGCTTAAAGTGCAGCCTGACCAAATATATATTATGGAAGGACAATTCTGGACGCAGCGAAAGGCGCGGGAAGCCGCTCCCAGGGAGGGAAAATTCGGGAGTGTCGCTTCAGAGGAAAAGGTGCTTGGAAGGAGAAATTTATCCCCAGGGGGACTATTGTGCATTATTTACGTCATCATCACAGTTTGAGCGAGAGCAAGTTGATCTGCCAACACTTTCCTTTTTTTCGTTAATTTTACGATTGCGTTTGATTTTTTTCCATTGAGCCCATTTGGTGACATTGGCGGTTAGGTTTAAGAGGCCCTCATTCATTTATCGGTTTTTCTTTTTAAAGAGTCTGTGCCTGGTTGGCTGTCTGCCCCCTGCCCTGAAGGAAGAAGTTTTCGTTCGGAAAATCGGGAGAATAAAAGCGATCAGCCTCGACCTCTACATTATATATTTTTTCCCGTTTCTGCTCTTCACACAGGAGGTGCCGCACACACACCCTGTGAAGAGCTCTGTCTGGAAAACTGTTGCCAGCGCCACCTAGTGATATCACAGCTCGGATCCCTAGCTCATCAACTCCTGCATCTGCCATGCCACTCGCTGGTCCACCTGTGTAATATACCACGGCCCCTGCCGGAAGCATGGGGCCATCCCCTTCTCATCTGGATTTTTCATGAATAAGTATCCTGAAGGACAGTTCAAAGTTGTAATTCAGCTGAGTTCCCTGACATATGAAGTAGCCCTCTTCCCTCCACCACTGCAACATAGACCCTGTCCAATATCAGATGGTTCAGAGCCCTTCTACCCCACCTCTATGCAGGCTCTGTGCAGTAGTCACACTACTAGTAGTAACTACAGCCACACAGTTTAGTAAATGTTAATAACTACCTAGAGGAAAACTACCAAGTATTTCACGTCTTGTCAGATCGTCACCACCTTCATGCTCAAAACGGCCGTACCAAATCAGCTCAAACTTGATATCTAGCCCGCAAGTTATCATGGGACGCCAAAATAAGGGTATGAGCTACACCGAAAGTCAACTATAGATATTAAAACACCAAAATTGTTTTTCTCAAAAACGGCTCGAACGATTTTCATTACATTTTTTATATTGATCGCTCTGAATTAGGCAACTATACCATGAAATTCCCATTCGTGGGAAAATGACTAGAGCAGCACAATAAATTACCAACATTTTCGAGGAAAATCGATTTTTTGCGGTTTTTTCGTTATAAACTCCGCTGAAATGTTACTAGAATGTTAAAATAAATTGGTGTGGTAGATCGATCCAATACTTCATAAGATATAGGGGGTCACTCCAGAGTTTCAACTACTGCCGTTTCGCTTATAACCAGTTTTAAACGTTTTTACCCCATAACTCTGCAAAAATGATTACTATCCTCTTTAAAAAAAATCGTCTTTACAGCCTCATTAGTTCTTTGTGTACCGATTGTTCAATAACGATCCGGGAATGAGTACGAGCAGCACAACAAATTCCGGAACTGTAAGCACTACCACTTTCTGCTGCCATGAAGTGGTGTTTGACCAAGTTCCAATGAACTGAGTGATAAATGAATTGATTAAGTAGACAAAGCCAGTAAGTGAATTGACGTAGAGCTAAGGAAAGTTTTGAGTTGCACCGCACCAGATATTTATTTATTATTTTTAACGTTCTAGTACAGAACATTTCCTCACTGCCCACTCCGCCCCTAACACAAGAGAATCCAACAACACAAAAACCAGAAAAAGATGTTTCTTTCGAAAACAGTAATCATAACGACCTGAGGCCCTTGCCAAAAACAATCAGATCCCGATATTTCTAACAGCGAGAAAAATCAATCAACATCAAAGTAAGTAGTCCAAATATTACGTACCACAAGCGTTATCGTTAAGATGAAAACGATCAGCGTCATCGGAAAAAGGCTGTCGATGAACCAACCTAGCCAGAAAACATAATTGCGAAGGCCCATCACTTGCATAGTTTGTTTGAGCCTCAATTCCTTCTCATAAACGATCGACTTCACGATCATCGAGCAAGTGAATATCCAAGCGAGGACCATGCACAAAGGAAATGTTCGTGATATGGCCTTAATGAACCTGAAGAAAAGTACCATAGTTATTTATTTATAAAGGAACTTCACATATAAAGGACGTTACATAGATACTTGAAGAAAATATTTAAAAAAAGGAAAATCAAATATGTTCTTTTAAAGAAAAAGACATTCGACATGTTCAGAATACGTATATACATTTGCAAAGTGCCCAAGAAAAGCTAAGTTGACGTGAACTTGTGTTCTTCCGTAGAGTCAGAAGTTAGAAGGCCTGAAGAAGTGCAGCCGCTCATTAAAGGCTCCGTGGCCCGAGAGCAGCTGCATTTTCGGCTGCTACATTTCATTCGGAGTCTCCCCTCTACTGAGGGGAGTATTCCATGGAGGTGCCGTGCTGTAGGACCCACGTCCCACTGCGCCTGCTTCCCAGTGCTTTCCAGTGTTGCCTCCTGTGCAACTCTAAGTCGTAGGTTGCTCGACCCTTCCACCGTAAGGGTGGGGAGCAGCGACTCAAGTGGCCCATGGTAGTCGTCCATGTTGCCCCTTTTAATGTAGGACACGAGTACCGCTTGGTCCAATACAAGGTCTAGGGGAGGGGTGCCCGCAAGTACCAGGAGGGCGTGATGTGACGTGGTACGGTACGCTGGCAAGATGGCCAGGAGGAGATTGCGCTGCATGGCGAGGGCAAGCTGTCGATCTCGCTGAGTGGGCGCCACCCACTATGTGGCCGCAGCGTACCGCACCACTAATACAAATACCGGGCGTGAGTTGAGGTGCCCCAGGTCGATCCTGCGAGGGACTGTACCTGGGCTGTCAGGTCCGAGCATTTGGTTCTGAGGTAGGCCAGGTGCCTGGCTGAGCGACCATTTGGGCAGAAGATTGTGCCCAGGTATTTGGCCGATGTCCTCAGGGTGACCTTCGTGCCAGCAGTCAATTCCACCTGCTGCAGGCATAGGGAGGGGTTTAGCGCAAGACCACCAGCTGCGTTTTGGAGGGTGAAAGATGCAGGCGTGTACGGTGGCACCAGCTCAGAATGAGCAGTGTTGCCCGCTGCAGGTGGAGCCTGATGAGGCCTGTGTGCTCCGCCTGTACCACGACTGTGATGTCATCCACGAAGGACACGGGTGTGTAGCCGTTGGTCTGGAGGAGGTAAAGTAGGGGGCGAGTTCTGTACTCACCATCATTATGTTGCCTCATTGCCGAATCTCGTCTTTTTCAATTTTTTCCCGTCATTTTCCCCCCTCCCCGCACCGTGCCATTATTGTTACCTTGACCACCACGCTATTCCCTGCGTTATTAATACCTCCAGGAGGCCACACTCGCGAATATCAGTAAAGTACCTTTGGGACAATGTCAGGTACCAGCGGCGCTGCTGTGCTTAACATTCAATTTATTTTCATCACGCCTTCTTCCACCGTTAATTTCAGCGCTGCGTTATTTATATTTAGAAGACTTCATTTTTCATTTTTATTTAACTATCGCCTTAATTTATTCTTTCCATGAGGCCACGCGATATTATCGTTTTTTACGAATACAGTCCACACATCACCTGTTGGGAAGTTTTCCTTGGGCGTATCGCTCGTTCAAAACCTCGCCCAACAACTACTAAGTGCGCCCTGGCTAAAGAAAGAAAGGAAAAGCGAAATATGGGTATGTTTACGGTTTCGTCACTATGAATAATGAGTTTTATTTGAAAGTAATAACATACGAGGAAGAGAAGGAAGATAAAGGATTCGAGCTTCTTCTAAATTTGCTACACTTAGCAAAGAGATACATCGACACTAAGCAAAATGCAGCAAACTTTCCTCCATTTTGCAGTCGTGTCGATTTGTATTTCGGGAATAGACAGGCACAAGCATCATGAGATGGATTCAGTCCACCTCAGAAGTGAAACAAACTCGTCGTTTCGGCATTCCCCAAATCTGAGGGGACTAGAGAACACCAATAGCATTCACAACCGACCACCACGACACTTATACAATTACTCTGTCGAATAAAGTATTTTGTTCAAAAGAAAACTCACTGATCATCTATGTAGCAAGGATAGGGGTATTCGTGAACGATAGTACCAGGTAGCTCTTGGATCGGTACACCCGTTTGATGAGCGATTATACTGAGATCTATTATGTCTTGGATGTACGCAAATCCAAAAGTGATGTATTTCAAATCCACCATAGGCCGGTATCTTCCTCCGGGGGTTTCAAAACGGTCTTTAAGGAATTCCGTGTTATCGACCAATTGAGAGTTCATCCTGCAAAAGATTCGAACGTGTCAAATTAATCACGATTGAACATGTGTAATAAATATTGATAACCGTAATAGAACAAATTAAATTTCAACTGCACAAATCTGTATTTTTCACTGGTTGTGCGTACTTAATTTTACCAGAACGAACTCTGGGAAGCTTTAACTGGAACGCACCCACCTCTGATATCAAAGAAAAATTACCCGCCAATTATTATCATTGTTATCGCAAACGCTGACCGCATCATTCTCTTTTCCAGTTTTCGTTCTATTTTCTGCTTATTTAAAGTTAGTTTTCATTTGTCTTCGTGTTCATTTGTAAAACCAGGCTGACAGCTTGACAAGTAAAACCCGGCAAACGTCACTCAAGAGACGCGCTATGTGTTGTCTCAATCTCACCGCTGCATCGACCACAGAGCGTCAAAAGCATAAAATCGAGGTACCATTCCCGGTAAAATCCCAGAATAGTGGACGCGGGTACATTTGCGTGGAACTTTGGTTTGCGAATAGGAATGTTTACTAGCGTCACTAATACTGGTGAATGTAACGGTAGCAGTAAGAGGTGAGCGAAGTTTTGTCATTGAAGTAAATGTACACAAAGCGCGTGAAAGAAACAGGAAGAATGTAAACAACGGAAAGCACGCAAAACTGAGCCAACGTGGACAAACAGTGCGCGCCTGATGCAACAGACATTAATGACCACAACAATAATAAAAATCACTCTCTCCTCATTTTACGTATCCGAACTTTGAGGGGGATAGGCTTGTTTTATCGCCTCGAAGAAAGCCTTCGTGAGGTTGTCGCAACTTTCTAGCGCTAGTATTCTTCAAAATATGACTTAAATCGTTCGACATAATTTCATCCATCCACAACATTCGGGACACTCATACTTGTCAGAGATAAAACCGAAACTCATACACCAAACCACAACAGTCCTTGGGCCTTTTTCTCTTAATTGATGAATCAATTTCGTATTAATTCGCCTATCCATGGCTGGTCGAAAAAGATGAAAAAAATAAACGCGTAGAGGGCAGCGGGGAAAGCTCTAAAGCAGGAGAAGCCAGACAGGCGCGAAAAAATTGGATACGTAACGAACACAACGTGGAGAAAGACGCATACGGTGGCGGCAACAGTTACAATGGAAATTTGCCAAAGGGTGGGATTCGTGGAATGATTCCATAGTTCAAGGGTTAGTCGAACGATTTAAGTCATATTTTGAAGAATACTAGCGCTAGAAAGTTGCCAGTGATGAAAGTTGTAACTAGCACCAGTATCAGTGACGCTAGTAAACGTTCCAAATTGCGAACTGTAGAACCGGAAAAATGTACCCGCGCCCACTATTCTGGGATTCAACCCGATTCCCTTCCCATAAAATCCTTTTGATCCTCACTTCATCCGCCCTTCCATAAACGACAGCACCTACCTCGATAGATACGCTCCGACGGTGTAAGAACAGCCCTCAAGGTGAGTCCACTAACGAGCCACTTGTAATTTCTACACATCCGTAGAATCGCTGGTCCTTCACATTTTACGTATAGTAAACGTAAAACCATTCACACTTGATTACATTTTACTAGTGCACGAAAGTAAGGACAAGCAGGCTGGTGGGCTTTTGTTGATGAGCGCCATCTAGAGACCCCAATTTCCCGTGACAATCTGGAGTCAACTTAGGGTTTGTATAGTAAGACAACGCTCCTATTTGGCTGACACAGGTGCTCTATCTCTTCCCCCCGACAATCATTAATCAACACGAGCATGCTGACGCCAATGGATCTTGGCCGAGTCGGCAGAGTAGTTCGGCTGTTTGGCGACGCCAACTAAACTCCTCAACGTGCGTTCTTTTTATTTCACGATCTCTGGGTCCGAAGGCTTCTCAAGATAACCATTGTTATGACTTTTTAGTTGGATTTGGCATGTCCAACTTTCATGTTTAGTTTTTGTAAAAATGTGACTCCACCTTGTCCACCCCTGAAGGAGGTGTCCCTAGTTTGAGGGAGCAAGTACCCTCGTTATGAGGAACAGCTACGCCTCGTGTGGGAGCAAGTACACCTCTGAAGGAGGTAACAGCTACACCACAGGAAATTAGGAGCAAGTACGATAAAATCAACAGCTACACTAATTTCCTAAAAATATGGGAGCAAGTACGGTCCTTGAAGAGGGCCAACAGCTGCACCAATTTGATTGTATGCGGGAGAGCAAGTACGAACCTCTGAAGGTGCACCAGTTTATTGAGGAGACAAGAACACTCTACAGAGTAGAGCAACAGCTACATTCAATAAGAGTCGTTTTCTTTTTTAGGTTGAATGAAAAATGAAAAGAGGTTTTTTTTAGAGTAGTCACTGACACGAGGTCAGAATGGGACTGCATGAAGTGGCTAGAGGCCCTTCCGATATTTATACAGGTCGAGGTACTCCGCATGTCGCTTCCAGATGGGGGCTCGATTCATAGTAAATATTCCGTTCGTATTCCCCCAGGAACAACCGAAAGCGAGGAGAACAACAGGATTTCCCTCGGCTTCAATCGTCTCCTACCCGAAGTCCTGGTCAGATCATTCCGTCTTTATTTTCTTTTAGTTCTACAATAATTTATTTTCCCCCATATTTAATATTTAAACGAGAACATAATTCCTCTACCAAGTTTTCCTGAATAGAGCTCTTAGTTCGATTACCTTTTTCTTTAGTGCCCATGATACCACTGCGCATTTATATCAATATAGCTTTAACTTTGTCGTTTATTTTTCTCACATCATTTCTCACAGTTTTTAGTTTTATTTTTCTCTCTATTTTTTTTATTAACTGACGTCAGATTGAGTGTAGCCCACGGCTACCCAATTCACGCCACACGAGAATGATCAAGACTTCCACAGGCAGGTGAAGAGGTCAGGAAAGTCAGCATTTTCTATCCCACTACAAACCCAAGTTGAGGACCTGACAACGACTACACACGCGATGATCCAGCACGAGCATGAGGGGCACACAGTGGTTTGAGCAGCTTCGTCTTTCGTTTCTACTTCGACTAATAAGCTCCTTCCCACCCGTTGTCCAAGACCTCAGGTCCACTTGTACTCACCTGATTTTGTAAACGGTTTTCGGAGGCATCGACTCATTCGTTCCTTCCTCCGCGTCTAGAGAAACATTCTTTTCTTGATACGAAGCTTGAAGGGTTTTCCTCCGATAGCGACTATGCAGCGTTTTAACTCGTTTACTTTTATTCACAGGCGGCTCGTCGGGAGGCCCCGAAGTCGCTCCAGTTTCAGAATCGAACTCAATAAGTGCCATTAATTTGTTGTATTTCAGGAGACCTTGAGCGTAGTCCACGGCGTCTTCGTGGTTGTTAATTCCAATAACTCGATTTGTGTCGAAACACTGGGAAAACAAAAATTAAAATGATGCGTTAATTCACGCATTACACAACTAAGAACATAGTTTGGTTCCCAGTAGGCGGACTACTTATTCTGTTACTTTAATCGCTAGAAGAGAGTGATGCAAGATGACGCAAGGATGATATTTGTGATTATTAGCGAAAATTTCATCAAACATGGGGCCAGAGCTTACGACGTCGGGCATATCGATAACCTGACCACAGTCGTGATATATAGATATATTGCCTTATCAGAGGAAGCGGTGACAGTGGTCCCTGTTCTTTGTTTCACCCCATGAATCATTATAAACAAACAAATGTAGTCATTGTAAAACGTACCTCGAAAAATGATGCAGTCTGAGCATTGGAAGATTGAATCTCGTTAACCACCCTGTAACAACCAGAAAATTACATTTCTAAAATTCGCATACTACTTTAATGTGAGGTAAATGTATTAATGGTTGTGTTACGGGCATGATCAGATTAAGCCGTGACGTGGAGCACGAAGCTGCTCCTTTTGGGCCGTGCGGTTCTTTTAAAAGCCTCGATTACAACTGGAGAAGTCGAACTCGACCGAAGGACAGGGAGAACAGGGAACCGCATTGCTGCGATCAGGAGACTGGGATGTTTCTCCTCCGGACGCCTACCGCATCACTTTGCTCGTCCGTCTATCTATTTACTTGGGCTTTATAATTACTTGGTGGAATTTCCCCTCATCCTTGGTTGAAAGCTGTGCCGATACCGAGACCTCACCGACCTGGAAAGGAATAAATACAGGAACGGAGAAAATAAAAGGAAATCAAGGGACTCCTTGCTCACAATGGGCGCTCCCCGGCCAGGAAACACTTGACTTAGCGACAGGAAACACTTCGTCGCGCCAAAACAAAACCTAGCGGAAGCTTCACTTTCAAATTACAAAAGGGGGTGGAAAAGGTTTATAAACATCGCAATTAACGCATCAAAATTAAGGGCTCCGTCTCGATCGACCGCTCGATGGAAAGTAAAAGAAGGTGAGAGGAAGAGTTAGGGTCTGTGAGAGGTGAGGTGGCCTCTGTGGAGGAGAAGAAGGCGATAAGACCCAGCCGGTGGGCCCAGGCGATTCGGCAGGACGAACTTACATTTCCAACAGATACTATAATATACTATTCAATACTGGAAGGAATTGTTGATTGAAGACGCCCGAAACGATCCTATAACAGTTGCTACACTGTGAACCAGTTTAAATAATTAACCACGACTCTTGAGACACTTGTAAATGAACTATTATTTATTGTTAAATTGTAAGAGCAGATAACAGAGAACCAGGGAAGAACGAACAACTCGAAAAAGGATTAGATAAAAGAGACAATCTATAAGTGAGGTGACAACCAAAGCGTTAAAGTCGTGTAGTAGCCACAATACTATACTGCTGACAACAACAACACTTCAGTTAGACACCCATCAGCCACCTTGGCTGCACATCGAGTGACATTCCATTATTGCAAACACCATCGCGTATTCCTAGCCCCAATATGACCATTGAAATTGTCGACTCAGTGTTATCTCATTTGGCGTCAAAATCACCTTTCCACCAATGGGACGCTTGCCCTTAGTTTAACTTTGGTTAGATGGCTATTAAACTAGCAATTACATATTGGGATGTTTGCGTTTGAGTTGTGCAGCTATTCGTCTTAATATTTACCTTTTGGTCAACTAACGACTGAGTTATAGGGCGTCCATTAGTGAACAGGCTTCAACGCTTGAGTACCACGGTTTTTACGACACAACGAGCATTAAATAATTAACTACACGCTTTTAACAATTAATCTTACCTCCTTATAGATGGTTCGCTTTCTTTGATGTTGGAAATTAATTCTTTTGCATCATTATCCAGAGGAAGAGACCTATATAAAATTTTGTCTGCCAACGGCGAGCTTAAAAACCTCTGTGAACAAAATTAAAACGTAAGCGTCAGCTAAGTAAGCAACAAATTGTCATGAGTCTGAGAATCTAGAATAAGTAGAAGAAATTGTCATAAGTAGGCAACAACAAACTCATGAGTCCAGGAACCGAGGGCCCAATACATCCACCTCATCAGTTGAAAGTTGCTACTTTTCCTGAAAGCGTATTTAGTAAAAAGTCAGTTTTCTTCCCTTCGAGAGGTATTGTTACAGGTGGGGATTGATATTGGAAGCGATATCGCACCAGGTGAGTCGGGAAATAGTACGATATCAACTGAATGCAATTAGAACAGAGTTTTATTCTCAATTACATTCGGGGAAGTTTTACCACCTCAAAACGGGAACTAGGTGGGAGCAAACGCAAGCTCGGACGACACAGCGACGAGGGACCCGGCTCGGTTACAACTGGCGGCAGCGAAGTCTCGAGCGAATCGAGGCATTTGAGGTGCCCAGTCAGCATAAATGCCCCGGACGAGCCTCTGCTGAATCGAAGGGTTTGGTTCGTCCCGTTACAGTATGAACTAAGAAAATGGCAGCTCAACGAAAATGTCAAAACTTGACTTATTAGTTGACGTTGGATGTTTGTATGGTGGGTTCAGATCAAGCAACCAAGTCTGCCATGAGAATACCAAGTGCACCCAGAAGGAAAACTGTGGAACAGCGAAAGCCGTGGGTTTCAGTCTCCAAATGGTATCTACATTTACACACATGGATCTAAACCCCTTGTTGGATTCCCTTTTCAAGCGTGTGGCCTTAACGAAATTTTTGTAGGTCCTGTCCTTGCCAGTTGGCAAAGTGTGAGGCGATGGACAATTTCCTCAGGCGTCGAAGCGTAGGTTGAAGTGCTCGGTCGAGCTATAGCTCCTCACGGCGAGGGACTCGGTTGAGTCGGGGCTCCTTCTCCTTCAGACGCGAGATGAGGGACTCGGTTGAGTCGAAGGGCTTGGTTGAGCAGTAGCTTCTTAAGGCGAGGGCCTCAGTGTCTCCACAGTCTTCCAAGTGTAGTCTCTGGCACTGCTGATGGTGGCTGCTTGAAGTCAGAAGAAGGGATGAAGTTTGTTCTTGCAGGCAGGCCCTTCTGTACGTTCTCTTGGAGGAGGTAGTCCTCTCTCATTGGCCACATGCTATCCCCTCCAGGAGTAATCTGTGGCTCACAGCTAGCGCCCTCTGTCAGGATGAACCGCAGGGTAATCCCACTTATTTCCTCTGCCATCAGACTTCGCTGTGAGACGCCTTTTGTCAGTAAAGGGTGGCCAGCTGCCATACCCCTGGAGGGCTCTGGGGTGTCGATAAGGGGCTTTGGGAGGAGTGGAACGTACATTGGCTGGGCACGGTAAAGGTTATTACAATAAAGCTATCAACATAATGACTGATAGTCAAGCATATTGCAAGGTGCTTAATAATAGTTCCATAGCCACCAACTACACTACAAAATGTTACCTGTCAAGAATGTGAGAGAGAAAGAAACGACGTGAATTGCTTCTTTAGCCAGTCAACAAACTGTGAAATAGTACAGGGCATATCCACAAAGTAAGTGTACTGAAGCTCCCGTAGGCCGTAGGGAATTTTTTTGCTATGTTGGGCACACTGTCGTGTAGCATGACTCCTTCCCTCCGAAACAAGACCAAAATGAGGTCAGTACATTGAAAACTGTGGTCTCAGGAGCATTTCTCGTGAAAGATGTCGATCGACTCTGCCGCCAAGTGTGAAATCCGCGCGGTCATCCGGTACCTCGTTGTTAAGGAGAAATCCCCGATTGAAATTTTTAATGAGGTAAAGGCAATTTATGGTGAAGGACACATGAATCGTACGAGTGTGTACAAGTGGTGTAGGGAGTTTAAGAACGGTCGTACGAATGTGCATGACGAATTGAGGAGTGGGAGACCGTCGATTGTGACTGACAAACTTGTGGAAAAGATTGAGAATGCGGTCCGTGACGATCGCAAATTGACTCTGGACGAAATTTCTACGAAGTTTCCTGAAATATCCAGATCTTTGCTGCACGAAACAATAACAGAAAACCTCGGATATCATAAACTATGTGCAAGATGGGTCCCAAAACAACTGACTGAACAACACAAGTTGAATCGAGTGCAGACCTCTAAAGAGATTTTGGAACGGTATGAACTGGAGGGTGATGATTTCCTCAAGTGTATTGTATCGTATCTGCTACCTTCACCAAATGGTTTTCATACAGCAGACTCAACTTTCGGGTTGAAATTACGAATTAGAAGAATGAGAGGCATACCACCAGTGCAAATGATGGGGTTTTACCTTGATTTGGTGGATTGGTGGTGCTCAGATCAGCAAATGGTACGTAGCCTCCACAGGGCTCCAGAGAAGTAACTTCCGACGAGCAAGTGCAGGTTTCGAGGAATCCCACGACCTCTAAGGTCATTGAGGAGTGCTGACCACCACAAGTAACTCCTTCAGTGTACTTAGCCGGCGCCTCCACGGAAACGTGGATTTCAGCAATGACGCCCTGGGTGATGAGTTCCTTAGTACATCCACATTGTCTGCCTGTGAGGTTGTGGCCGAAGACACCTTCGAGGGACTGCAACATCAAGATCTCTAACGTGTTGCTTATTATGGAACGAAGCCTGAAGTGGTCTCCATGATCGCTGGTCTGACTCATTGCGGCTTTTGAACAGAGATGTTTAGAGGATGGAACTGTCCACAAAGGCTTTAAGGCCGCAAGGGCTCTACCAAGGTAGCCTATTGACTGTTGACTGTAATGCAAGCTGTCTCGCTTGTTCTGAGGGTTCATAATCCCCTAGGCTTTCGGATTTACTGTATCTAGAGCTACTGTGTCGCTAGGGAACGCCTACCGAAGGAGGGTTTCTAGCGAACCTTTGATGCTGAATGCCCTGCCTGAGTCACATCGTATTGCACCTAAAACCTGCTCCACATTCGCTTTTCCTACGGAGGATTTTTAGCGTATGCCCCAGGGATTCTCAAAGCTCTCCCTTTCGACAAAATTCCTCCAGTCTCATCGTTTGGTTCTTTTGATGGGGTGATGGAGGGTCTTCTTCTTCTCAGGCAGTTAGGAGTGTCACTCTCCCATCAGTGCCATGAGTCTGCAGGTTTATCCTTCTTTCTCTATTAACACTCCGCTCAAGTGGGTTCAGTTTGTCAGCCCTCTAGGAGACTTTGACCGCCCTTTGCTTCTGTTGCCCAAGTGCATGAAGCACAACAAAGTGCAGTCAATCAAACACTACACACTACAACACCGACCACGCTTGGAATCAGGTGTCTTGGATTGGGTAGACCCCAAAACGTAAAGATCTGAAGAAACATTGTTTTTAACGCGAACGCAAATACTTCCCTTACGTTTAGGATAGCGATAAGTTTTAAAAAACGCTTACTTACTGCGGTCTCATTGATACTGTTGAATGCACGCCCATAAACTTGATCAGAAGATGTCACAGTAAGGAACTGCTGAATTAATTTCTTGATCAAGTGCACTTGAAAGTGAGTATTATTGACAGTTGTCATTATTCGAGTCGTTACAGGAGTTACGGGAGTGTAGATGAGTTGACCTCTACAAAATAAACCAGAACAAACAAATTTATCAAAAAAACGAATTAAGATGGCGTAATTTTACTCTGAAAATCAGTGCTTTCGGATCAAATGGGATGATGTGCACTTGAAGTGTACATGCTAGGCTATGCTAGGGTACCACTTGGACCATCGATCAGGACGATTAACTTGCAACAACAGACTCATTTCCAAAATAAATCATTGACATCAAAATGGAGGTTCAGGTTAAATGAGGCTAACAGTCTCAGATCAACTAGATTTCAACTCTCCTCAACAAGGTGGCAATTCCTTACACGAACTGAATTAATTAAATAAATTGAAGGAAATATCTGGGCACTACGTTCTTGAAACGCACGGTGAAAGGGACGTAAAATAGGTGAGGTTGTAGCGTGAATTATTCCGAAGTCCCGCCACATTCGTAATTGCGCGGTTCTCGGTGCAAATTGTCACCGTCTTCCACCACATGGTCACTGTCTCCCATTAAAAGCACCGTTGCGATCGTGGTGTAGTGGTTAATGACGATGGTTCATAAACCTGACGAATGTCGGTTTATTGGATAATTTTGCCTGAGTCAGCGGCTTTTTCAAACATCTCCATACTTACCTCAGCACAATTGGCGTCCAACTAGTGGTCGAACTTCAACACGCTCCTTCATACCAAAAAACGTCGCGCATTACCTAGAATTGCTCCACTACTTCGCTTTCCTTAACTGTGAATGAGGATCAGTGGTAGAGGAGAAAAGAAAAAGATAAGGAAGCGGTATGTTTAGGATTTGGTCACTACTTCGATCGATCGTACTAACTCTGAATGAGAATATTTGTACCACCTGACTCCCATTAAAGGCACCGGGCGATCGTAGGACTAGTGGTTAAGACAGTGGTTCAATTCCCAACGAAAGTCGGGAAATAATGGATCGGAGCTCCGCACGATTGTTGTAATTTTTGCCTGAGTCAGCGAATCCCCAAATGTCTCCAAACCCCCCTCGTAACATTGGTGGCAGCTGTATACGACAAGTCCACGCTCCTTCATTCCAAGAAAAAGAAGAGGGGCAGAGAGAAAAATAAAAAAATCAAGAGAGAAAATAATGAGACAAATTCTCGGGTTCAGGATTCGCAGATGCTGTGAAAGTTCTAGCGCAAAGGGAAAACTGGGCGACGCGCCTACTACAATGTGAAAGAAAAGACTTTCCTTGCAGCCCCCTCGTTCCTCGAATCAAAGATCGGATTTTCCGGGGATTCGCTCAACTCTCAAAAAGAGTCCGCTCCAGGAGCAGCGGCTAATGGCGAGGGGGGAGACTGACTATCATTAAAAGGCACCCTCCCGACCGTGGTCTAGTGGTTAAGACAACGGTTCATAATCCTGATGAAAGTCGGTTTATCGGATCGGAGCTCCACACGATTGCAGTAACTTTTGCCTAAGTCAACGAACCCCCCAGAACATCTCCAAACCACCTTGGTACAAAAACTGCAGAAAAAAAAGAAAGACCAGACACGAATACCATCACAGTCAACGACAAATAACGAATCATACATACATTTGAAAAACTGTGGGTTATTTCTAAAAATACTTACAGTATAAGGTGTTTGTATGACGTCCAAAACACTCGAGAAAGCGGATTCGACTCGATGGATTGAAAAAAATCGTTGCACTCCTTGGAAGTTGAATTGTCGTAAATATATTTAGACTCCTGTTTCAAGCGAAATTTTTCTTTGAACTCGTCAATCCTGAAAGTAGATTGCGGTAATTAGAGTTTACAACAAATCTACCGAATCAGAAAATTGCTGGTCGCCTAACGCAATTGTATTGCACAGCTTGATCACAGTACGATGTCTAACTGCCAACCGCTCTTACTGAGTGTGTATAAAAAGTATCAGGACTAGTCTTTCCCTTACGTGACTATATGAAGCGTTTGGACCGAGTGGATTCAGCCTTGGAGGGCTGGTGGCCAGAAGGTAGCCAACAAATGCATAGACAAAGGGTTCCATTGAGGATAACAATTCGAAAAACGTCAGGGTCTTGACAACCCACGGAGACTGCCACACAAGTTCCTAAATACCACCTTGGCCAGTGATATCGTACATTATTCCCGTCCTGAAACGTTGGCTGTTTCGCAAGAACATTGTTTCATACCCTCGCACTAGTCATGGTTTTCGGCAGGCTGCCGATGGTGGCAACCCTGTTGCGGCCACCCGTGCAGTTCGCCACTGTTAATAAAAGCGAAGGAGCCACATTTTCGTCAGATTGGCTACCGGCATCGCTCACGAATTTATCCCATTTTTAAGCCAGTGAATACGTATTTAAAGTCCCTTCTATATCGTGTGAATTAAGGTAAGCGATCAGAGCTTGGTGTATCATATTCCCCATTGCCCCCCTCCATCCCTATTCTTGTCGATCATTACATCATCGACCACGTTGTTCACTTCTGTTCGTTTTGCTCGGGTTGTTCAACACTGCCCCATCATGAGTCGATCATCGTCTCCTGCACCCCCCAAACCCCTTGATGATAATCCCTTTGGTGACAAATGCAAATTTGCGCTTTCCCCAATGCAACATGCCTCCCCCATTAGCTGTGCCGAGTGTTTCTCCCTTTTGTGCGTCGCGTACGCCGACATTTAATTTTTGGTGTGGCTAAAGCGCAGTCACAAAGCACGCCAGAAATATAAATGCCACTTTTGCCGTACTCTGGCGCCGTCCCTTCCACCCCCATCTGCTGACTGTAAGCCAACGGACATCCCCAGCATTCGGGGGAGTCCTCAGGATTTGCCACGATATCTAGAGGAACCGCTCTCCAAGATTACCCAATTTTATACCGGCAACCATGAGTGTCCTTAAATTTTTGTTGAAATTACTCACGATATTTGAATGTGCCCCCGACCATTTTTCGCAATTTGTACGACGCTTAACACTGCTCCCCAAATTTTCGTATTTGCATACTATCATAACCTCCCTCTCCCCTGCGTTCACCTTTGAGGACTTTTTGTCGCACATGCTGACAGACCTCCTCCCTGTCCATTCCCGACACGAGCTCATTGTGTCCACCTTACACCAACTTCACGGCCCTCAGGAGAGTTTCTGCCACTATGTGGATGACCTCCTGGCAGTGCAGCGCATACTACAAGTTTACTCAAAACAGATTTGATTGATCTTATCCTCTCGCATGTTAACGACTCCACTCGTCGTCATTTTCTACGTCACACACTGACGGGTCCTTCGCCAATTCTCGCATCGTCGTTTTAGGATGTACGTGATCGTTGGGTTATCTCTAGCCAAGCCATTAATCCTTAAATCCTCTGGAAGTGTGAGTTTTCGTTCCAGGGCAAGGAAAGCTGGCGAGAAACATGTTACTGCACACTTGATAGCTTGGTAAGCAAGGACAACCCAGGAGAAGGGCTGATCTGAAGAAAACCCAAATTTTTTTTTTTTACACGATCCATGGCTTTTGCTGTACTTATGGTTTGGCAGGAGCCTACAAACCATATAAATGGCTGCTACTTCTGCTTGACACCACCTGTTGAGTCTGGATTGTCAATGAAGAAAAGAGGAACAATTCAATACCTAAATATACCTTCTGCTATTCGACCTATTCTTCATTCGAATAGTTTACCAGTACTTATTCCACTCCACAGTTATGAAATTGAAGAACAAAATGAAGATAGTCCACAAAAATACCGTCAGCTTGGACGCAACATGTCACTTAAAATCCATTTTCTTCACTCCCATCTAGACTTTTTCCCTCCTAGTTGTCGAGCTGTGATTGATGAACATGGAGAACGATTCCATCAGGATATTTCTTTACTTTTAGAAGACGGATGAAGGTTTTTAAACCTAAATGACCTTTCACAATTGTTAGCTGATACTTAAAAACGTATAGTTTTGCCTCGATCAGTTAATATCACATGTTTTGACCCATTGTGTATCACATAAACTAGAGCTAATAACATTTTTTCATTGTCATATTCGTTTTTCTCATCCCAAAATTAGTAATATTTCACTCATAAAGTAAAGGAAACATTCAAAAAATATTTTTTTGTGCACTAGCGTTACCTTAATTTTGGATCACTCGTAAGCGTAGATAAAGGGGGAAACGTTTTACCGCATAAATACTCGCTCATCACGCTAAAAATGAGTTCAGCAGTCGTTCGATTCATAGCAAAATCCATCGAGTTACTCTTCGGCGCGTCTCGGCTACTAAAACGAAGAAAGCGTATGAAAACGAACGCGTACATTTGTAAGAAGGGCTTATTCCAACAATTCAAAGGACATCTCACTTTTGAACGTTCGTCGGGTCGTTTAATATATTTCTCGAACGGACGAGATTCTCATACACACGCCTGGCTTCGAGAAAGTCCGGCAATGATAACTCTTCACCGACGTTACTTTTAAGGTAGTCTTCCACCTGAAAAACAACTATCAGTAAGTAATATTTTCGACGCAGTTCGTGCACCAATGAATTATAATCATAGAGCGTGCGAAGAAAAAATAGTAAAAGAACCGAATTTACCAAAGTTTTATTGACTCTCGGGCTCCAGGAGTCATTTACGACTTTTTGAAGTGCTTTCAACTCTTGTGGTTTGAGGTGACAAATCCGGTATATGGCGCTATTTTTCGAGCTGGACGAATTGACGAAAACTTCGTTGCAAATCGATGGCAATTGGTCGTTGAGAAGTCGTGAAAATACGCTCTGCGGATTAGAAAAAAAAGGAGTTACTACAGATAACGTACGGTTACAGTTCTGCATTCGGGGATGTCTGTGGGAGTTCTGACCAGGTAGCCCCTACTTCCCTCAGACCCCGCAATTTAAAAACGAAGGAAGGGATGGGATTACTACCCTCCAGTGACCCCACGATGTTCGCAGAGCAAGCGAATTTTCGAGCATTGTCAGGCCTTGCCCTGGGTAGGAGTTGGATTGCTCTGTTCTTCCTACCTAGCCCTGCGGAAGCAGCCACCTGTTGTGGCCCTAACCTATAATGCACCGGCGAGCTGTGCATTCCCGCGGTACCATTTTGGGTCAAACAACCTGTTGGCATGATGAGGGCAGGCTTGTTGGAACAAATGCAACAGCTATTGCCTTCCACTGAGCTCTAGTTCTATAGTGTGCAAAGATCGCTCCTATACGGTCAATTATATTCAACACAGAGACCCCTGGCGTCTGTGAAGTCGACAATGCCGCGGCAGCACGTGGAAACAGCGGCAGGACCCTGTTGACCGTTGCGGCACTTTCTTCGATTAGTGGCAACGTGATAGGGAAAACGCGCACACACACGCACGACTCAAAAAAAAGGAAGCAATGAAAATGTCAGAGAGAGTAACTGTATCACTGTATTATTTTCCGGGCTGGGAGAAAGCAACGTTCGTAAGGAAAAATGTAACGTCCGCTAGAAGCAACAACAATAATAATTTTAAAAAAAAAACAAATAAAAAGGGAACCTTCTCTCAATCTCATTGAGGAGGGATGTCTTGACGGAGGAGGCTGGTTAGGTTGGCAGAAGTGAGAGTAATCTGGCTGTAAACACTGCTATCAATTCATTCTGCTAATCTGATAACCCCAAAACTTGCAATGATTACGGGCTGATAAGCCTAATGAGTCACATGCTGAAAACGTTTTTGCGAGTTCTTAACGCTCGCATCCGCTCCAAGTGTGAGTTTGACCTTGATGATGCCCAGTTTGGTTTCTGGCCTTCAGCGTCCTAATGCAGAACTGTCATGATCAGCGTAGAGATGTCTTTGCCTGCTTCATTGACTATGAGAAGGAGTTTGACCGTGTCCTGCATTCAAGGCTTTGTGAGGTTCTGAAAGAGTGTGGAGTAGATGGGAAGGATAGTCGCATAATCCGCAACCTGTACTGGAAGCAGGTGGCCGAGGTACGAGCGGGTGATATGGTGTCGCCTGAACTCAGAATCCAGAGAGGGGTTAGGCAAGGATGCCTGCTTTCACCTCTTCTTTTCAACCTTTACGCAGATCGTATATTTAAGGAAGCGGTTGAAGATCTTGATGTTGGGGTCAGAGTGAACGGGGAGCGAATCACCTCCATCAAATATGCTGATGATATCGTGCTGTTGGCTGAGAGCCTGGAGAATCTTCAGCTTCTCTTGAATGGACTCTCGAGTGCTGGCCAACGGGCGGGTCTGACAATCAATATTATGAAGACCAAATGGGTGGTTTTCAGTCGTTCCTCTCATGATGATGCTGTTTTGACACTCAATGGCCGCAGAGTTGACCGAGTAAGGAGATTCAAGTACTTGGGCTGCCTCATCAACGAATCTATGGATCCGGACATGGAGGTCAAATGTAGAATTGAGAAGGCTCGTTCCGTATTCTTGAAAATGAGAAATCTTTTCTGTGATAAGAACCTCAACTTCTTTCTCCGATGGAGAATGGTAAAATGTTATGTATGGTCTTGTTGTACAGAGTGGAGGCTTGGACCCTAAAGGCTGCCACCCTGAGCAGAATAGGAGCCTTTGAGATGTGGCAATTGAGTAGGATGTTTAGGATCCCTTGGACAGCCCGCATTTCAAACGAGGAAGTTCTCCGGCGGGCTCAGGTTCCAAGGAAGCTCCTGGCTACGGTGAAATGCCGTAAAATTGCATACTTGGGACACATATTGAGGGGAGAAAAGTATCGGCTACTTCAGTTGATTATGAAAGGGAAGAATAACTGGCTGAATAACTTGAGGAAGTGGACGCGTATACAGTGTGCAGAGGAGCTTTTCAGGACTGCAGAGGACCAGGACGCTCTCACCGCAGTGATTGCCAACGTCCGGTTAGCCGGATAAGGCACATACAGAAGAATCTGATAACGGAAATGTTCGGAGCATGGTTGGCTTGAAGTGTGGGAAATGAATGGAGTTGTTGGTGGGTGTGAAGACGGCATGATGCGAATTTCACCTCCGTACTAAGTAAGTTGGTAACCAAAAAAACACAACCCTTAAGGCCAGAATGGTCACAGGCCCGCCCCATCAGTCGATGGCACTTACGTCTTTTCCTCATCCCGGGATGACACAGTTTGGACTTGCTGACCTCCCTGGGGTTTGCAAGAGCCCCAGTAAGCTGCGTTAGAAGGCCGCTTACAGCTTTCCTCATTCCCACGTAAATTTGGAGGTTTTCCTCGTCATACCGATTAAAAATTGAACCAACGAAAGTTCTTTTTCATTCATTTCATCCTAATTCTCAGGAGGTGGGTTTTAGAGCTCTGAACCGACGGGAAAGTTGACTTCGAGGTAAAATAATACACGGTACAGTGCTGTTAAGTTGGAATTGAAGCTGATAGCAGTGAGCAGTACAGAATTAATTACGTAACCCCTAATTACCTTAAAATTTTAATTAAAAGTCGACGAAATAGGTACTTTATTGTACCGTCAACACGATTTGCACCAGAATCGTATCCACACGCTCAAGCTTTCCCGAAATGAACCGTGGGAACGAGGAAAGTAAAAAATGAGTGTACGATGAGATAATGGATCGAATGAACTTACGTTATTGTTGGAGACCGAAGTACTCAAGAGCGTCTCTATTTCGGATTGAGTGAAGTTCATATTTTTTGATGAGAGCTCGTCGGTAAAATGGCGAGAATCTTGAATAACATCCTTCAACGTTGAGTATACTGAAAAATTAAAGAAAAAAGTAACGTGTTATTCGATTGAAAATTTAAATCGAGGTTTTTTAAGTTTGGCGAGCACAATGCAGAAGCACAGATGGCTCGTCCGGGGCATTTGTGCCAACTAGGCCCCTCAAACTTCCCGATTTACTCGAAACTTCAGTGTAGGCTGTCTGAAAGGTGTCGTCCGTCACCCCTTAGGACAAATACTGGTAGTAGTATTGTCCTCTTTTTTTCCTTTAAAGAAAGCAACAAGGCTACCATGAGATGCTCCACATCAGATAGCTGCATTTTTCCTGTTAAACTGGGAGGAGAGTATGTGTGTTACGAGAAAAGTTTGGAGATGTTTGAAGAGCTGCTGACAAAGGCAAAAATTACGGCAATCGGGCGGGGCTTCGATCCATTATTGCCCGACTTTCGTCAGAAATATGAACCATTGTCTTAACCACTAGACCACGATCGCCCGGAGCCTTTAATAGGAGTCAGTCAGCACATGTGAGAAAACAACTGAATATAATTTGAGCACGACGCGCTTCAGACATTTACCCCCACAAAACTGACCGAGTTTAGCTTTCGATGCTGGGGATTGTCGCCAAACCATTCAGATAGGGCTTATATATATATATAATCTTCTGACTGTATTCCCAGTAATGGGATGTGCACCGCGGCCATATGACCTATTGTGCCAGTCCTAGTGTCTTACAGGTCTATGCCTAGCTTCCTGTGGAAAACCAGGTAGTTCCTGAAGGAGTCCTCGTTGGTATCCATCCTGGGAGAAGTGGTGCCAAAGACCAAAAATCGCTCCCTCTCAAGTCTGCGGCACTGGAGCCAGGACATGGTAGGAGTTTCTTCATCGGTGCCACACCACCTACATAGAGGGGTTTCGGCTATTCCCATAACATACATGTGTTTGTTCATTCTGCAGTGTCCTGTTATGATCCCAACAACCTGCCTTAAGTCCTTCCTCTCCATCCTCAGAAGGGTGTTTCTCGTCTCACTTGTTTGCTCTGAGACAAATCGTTTGGAGTGTCTTACTCCTGCAGCGTTCCAGATTGTCTGATGCTGTCTTCTGGCATGTTCTCTCACAGTCCTTTTGACCAGTGACAGAGAAATCCCATAATAGGGCGGTGGCCCAATAGGTACAGTGGACGAACCACGTCTGGCCAGATGGTCCGCCCTCTCATTTCAATGATCCCCTTGTGTCCTGGGATCCAATACACGTTAACTCTATTCGCACTTGCTAGGGAGTTAAGCCACATCCTGCACTCTTGCACCAGTTTTGACGTCGTGCAGTAGTTCAATAGCGCTTTACGGCGGCTTGACTATCGGTCAATATATTGATAGTTCTATTGCTATAGCCTTTCTCATGCATTTGGATTGCCCCGGCAATAATAGCATAAATCTCTGCTTGAAAAACTGATGGAGTGGAGCCTAGGGCAATATAAGTCCCACTCTGTCCAGAGCCACTTATCCACACCCCAGATCCTGTTCCCTCTGGGGTCTTTGATCCATCTGTGTAGATGTTGACGCCATTGGGTGGCCGAAACTGGCGGGTATCACTGTTCCATGGACCTCCCAATAGCTGAACATTATATTTCCTCTCGAGCTCATACATGGGCACAATTGCGTCTGTGATCATGCTGAGCTCCTCAAAATCTCCAAGTCCTAAATATAGCCAGGTGTCCATTAGTCGCCTGAGGCACCTTAGCTATTCCGAGCTTAGTGAGTCTGTAAGCCACCTTCATCGCCTCTGCTTTGACATAAATGTCCAGAGGAAGAAGATCGAACAGTTTCTCCATGGTGACAGTGGGTGTAGTCTTCATCACCCCCGCTATGAGTAGGCAACCCAGCCTTTGTACTTTAGCTAGACTGCTGCCATTCACTCCAATGGCAGCTCTATGCCACCACGATTGACCCATATGAGATTATTGGTCTCACTATGGCTTCGTAAAACCAGCAGGCCATTCTGGGCTTTACACCCCATGTCCTCCCGCACATTCTCTGACACGTCCACAGGGCCGTTGTCGCCTTCTTGGTCGCGTATCTGATGTGCTCGTTCCAGACTAGTTTCCTTTATTAGATAGGGCTTTCTAAGACAGTTTGTACGTGAATAGACCCTTTCCGACACAGTTGTGACGATTGTGCAGAGCCTTGACAAAAAGGCATGCTAACGTCAAAATGTACTCCCTTTCCAACAAGGACCTGAAATCAGCGGGGTTCATTAGCTCAGTTCACTGCACTGTACCTAAAAACGAAGGTTGTCAGCGTTCACAAGCTGCCTCCCAGTAGTAGGACGGGCCACACAGAAGTGTAGGGGTATAATAAGGCCTCTTATTTGTTTACGCGCCTGGAAGCGACCTCAGGCGAAAGGCAAATCGTCGGCCTGCCGTCTCTCTAACTCCGGACGGGCTGAATCAGTATTGCACTACTGCCTACCTCTGTAACGTCGCTCCTCAGTGCTCTCCAATCGTTTTAGTTTATTAACAGTTATACCATTACAATAATTCTATTTTCCGAAGAAAAGTTTAATTTTATTTATTTTCCATTAGGACATTTAATTTCGGCTGTTACCTCGAAGTCGCAGACAAACCTGCTCTTCACACACTCCCTGACCAAGGAATCTCCACGTCCAAAGTTGAAAGGTGAGTGCTGCATCCTGGATCTGCATACGATAACATTTATCCGATACAGTCCACATTATACACAACCAGCGCTCTAGCCGATTCTGCCATAGCCACATAAAAGAAGTCATTATAAATTCACCAGAGACTGCCTCAGCTCTCAGCTGTGCAGTTTCGTACAGTAGGAGAAGGATAACTCCCTTCTCCTTCGAGGGAGTGGTCAGACATTCTGTGTATAAATAAATAAAGTTAACACTTAAACACCTGGAGTGTAAGACGGGCTATTCACCCTTCTGGAAAGGTTGGCCATTCTGTCCACGTTGCGGTACACGTCGATACCAGAAAACATCGCAGTACTATTCGAAGGGCTAGAACTATTTCGCAAAATTCCGATAATTTTCGCCACCATCTCCGTTACCCTGCAACAGACGTTCTCAATAAATCACAATTCAAACAGAAGCGCTGACATAAAAGTTCGCATTGTAGAGGTTTATGAACGAACCGTCTCAAAGTTAAAGTGGGAGTAGGATCGTCGGCTTCTTTTTTCGTACCGTAGCAAGTGTTGTTTAGAGTGCAAAACCAGCTTTGGGCGAATGGAACAACGCCAGAGGAGGGGAAGACCTTCTCGCTGACGTGACCTGCAACCAAAATAACGGAATAACATTTTACAAGTTATAATGTTGATACCACTTCGGTACTAATGTTTTTTTCTCTCAAATAAATGTAATGTTTCTGATTGTCAAGTTCCATTTGAGTTGTTTCAGACATTAGACTGATGTAATGGGATTGGTACCTGGTTCTATTTAATAATAAGGCCACTTCGCTGAATAAACAGGTGACGCATTTCCGCAAGGTTCATTCAGTCCGAATCTGGAATTGAAACGACCGATTGCGTCTCGCAAAAGTCTTCTCGGCTTCGTCGACAGTGTCGGCTTACAGCTTTGCACAGCCGCACGTTTCTAGTGTACGAATACGCATCAATGCACACCTACCAGTACTACGAAGAAAATGTTTTATCTTCCCCTCGATATATTTGTCAAGGGGGAGGCTAAGAAGGTGGCATACAGACTGGAATAGCTAAAGTGCCGCAGGCTAGTAATGAGCACCTGGCTATATTTAAGATCACAGAGCGGCGCATGATAGTTGAACAGGAAACACGAATTACAACAGAAGGAAGTTTATGGAACAACGAAAGTCGTAGGTTTTTGCCTCCAAATGGTATTGACATCTACAGAGGTGGATCCAAAACCCTGGAGGGTGCAGGCTCTGAGGTGTGGAGAAGTGTTGTACTACTGACTACCATTGTACGCACCCCAGGGATCGTAGCCTAGTGTAGACGAAGATTCATAATCCAACGAAAGTTGAGCATTGAGTCAGCTACTCTCCTAATCATTTCCATTTCCCCCCTCGTAACAGTGTTGCAGGAAGGACTGGGACGCATATTATATACATTGCCCTGGGTTCCACTTTAATGGGCTTTTCAAGCATAGATCAATACTGTCTGTTGAGAAATCTTCAGTGCCTTATCACCACTACAGATGTTTTGGGTTCAACGGGGTTCTTAAAATCGTCTGGCTCTTCACTGAATACCAACCTAGTTTTCAGTCTTAGTAGTCCTTCTACGTCCCAAAATATTTCCCACTCTTTTGTAACATTTGTTCGCTTTCTGAACTACTCTAAAAACACTCTTTTTTCGGCTTCAGCCAACTCTTCACTAGTAAATGGCTTACTGCGTTCTCCTCTCTTGAGAGTCTTCCACCTTAACATTCTCGCTACAGCCGTAACAATTCTCACGAACTTAGAAAATTCAGGTAGACCGCACTCCCTGCTACCAACACATTAGCAGCTTGAACCTCGGAGACCTCTCTATTGAAATTCTAATTTCGCTTTTGTGATTTACCCTATTAGTCGCAATAAATTATATTGCTGGACTACTGGTTTGTTACTCTGCGCAAATTAGGTAGAGTGAACCTATAAATTAGAATTTCAAGTAAATTCGTGAAGAGTGAAACTTATGCGTAATGAGAAGCGACTGACTAGAGATAACATAAGATAACACAAGCGGCGTCTAGTCTCATCATCTCGTGAGATTGATTCTAGGCAAAGCCCAGAATGCGGCGATCAAATAATGAGAACTTTGAAATTATTACACAATGATATTCTAATATGTAAGGTTACCATCACCCGGCGCACCAGATGGATAAATATGGACAGGAGAAAGTTCCAACGACTTCACGACACAAGTATTACGATCGTCGAAAACAAGTTGATGTTCGCGTAAAATTCATTTGTTGAGCATTTTTAGAAAAACTCGAGACGTCATACCGCCATGTTAGAAAGACCAAACGCAAATGGCCCAACTAGGTGGATTTAAAAGCAGATAGGTAGGAAATGTTAAATAATAACACTCTTACAAGGTGTTAGTGTATCAAACACTATCATTCTCCCTTCCTTTGAGCTCGAGCATGTAAACGTTGTAACCTCAAAATTTCGGACTTTATTATTGGCCACTTTGCCTTCTGACAATTATTAGAAACAATAATTGGGCCAAATCCAGATTATTTGGGAATCTACGGGATGTAAGGTTTACATTTACACATCAGGTTTACGCCCAATTATTTTACTGTAACCTCAGTCCACCGCCTCCTTGATGTGGGTTTAATCACGACGTAATCACAGCTATCCTAACTGAATTCCATAGCGATCTCACCAAGTGTGGTGAGAGCGAAATAGACTAACCTTGATTTATTTATCTAGCCATGATCAGTTGGATCACGATCAGTACTGTTTTGGTGAAAATCGCCTTAAGAAGTAGCAAAGCATAAAATTTCCATTCCCTAGGGAAATGATGGAACACAATACAAATTGTCGGGCTCCCTTTTTAAATGTGTGTCCTTAAAAAGGGCCAACGAAATTTCGTAGGTCCTGTCTCTGCCAGTTGGCAAAGTGTGATGCGAAGGACTCCGCGAGGCAAGAGACTCTGTGGAGTCGTGTTCCTCAGGTGTTGAAGTGTGGGATGAAGGGCTCGGTTGAGCAGTAGCTCCTTACGGCGAGGGACCTGGTTGAGTCGTGGCTCCTTGTCCTTCAGACGCGAGACGAGGGACTCGATTGAGTCGTGTTACACGTCGAAGGGCTCTGTCAAGCAGTGGCTCCTCAGTTGTCTCTGTGGCGCAGTCTTCCACGTGTAGTCTCTGGTACTGTAGATGGTGGCTCCTTGAAGTTAGGAGAATGAGACTTGTTGTTGCAAGCAGGCTCTTATATACGTTCTCTTGGAGTCCTCTCTTATAGGCCACGTTCTATCCCCTCCAGGAGTAGGCTGGAGTGGGGCTCACAGCTAGCACCCTCTGTCGGGATGAGCTGCAGGATAATAGCAATTATTTCCTCTGCCGCCAGACTTTGCTGCGAGGCGCCTTTTGTCGGAAAAGGGTGGCCAGCCGCCACACAAATGCTTAGTAGTAGCCAAAAAACGAATTTAAGTGTTAGGGAAAGTTTTAGAACCCCACTCATTGAAGCCTACTATTCACACAAAAATCCTGCTAGTAGTCTAATATACTACATAATCGTTGAACGTTCAACAATGGCTCTGTGATAATTTGCAGCAACTCTCGATAAATTCAAATTACTCCCGCAAAACCGCCCTTACGACCAAAAATTAACAAATGTTAAAATTATGAAACTATCAACTCACATTCTTGGATGTTTTCCCTCAAGCCTCTAGTTCGAACCCAAACTAGCAATAGGAACAGCAGCAGCGGCCATATCAACTCGAACGCTAAGCGTATCTGAAACAATTTAAGAACTGTAACGCACATTTCTTCGTAAACGTCAACATTTTGAGACATAAAAATCAAACAAGTGAGACGAGAGTGGAAAATAACGTTATAGGTTCGGCTACGTCTTACAATGTTATTCTGCGGTTAATATTAACGTAATTGTGTTGTGCATATAGAACTCTGATTGGAGCATATCCGCATATTCGTGATCAGCAGGTCACCGCAGGTTCCAATCGTGTTTGCAACATAACATGGATCTAGGATGGATTTTTTAGACATTTTATTGACAGATTTAATAATATCATTAACTACTGAAAATATTGAAAATATTTTTGTTTTACGGACCAATTAGGCTTACTTCAACGGCTTGCCTAATACTGAACGTATTGTAAATAAACTTCAACTTTTAAATGTATACTTGAAACTAGTAAATAAAGCTCACATTCAAAGCAAGCACATTTTTCGTTTTCCTTCTCACAGTTTACCGCAGATTTATCATCATTCAAGGGGTTGTGGGGGGTCGAGCATAAAACGAATGGGTTTTTAGCATATCCGAGCTCTACACATAACTGACACTTCAAAGGCGATCTTCTCGCCGTTGTCTGAATTATAATGCGAAAGAAAACGTATTTATGTTTGAAAGTGAGATCAGATACTTCGAGTTGGTGGGGTTTTTTTTTTTTTTTTTTTTTTGCCTGGTAGCACTCGGGGCAGGATCCTTTTGTCGCTGCGGCTACACGACGGGCCTATTGTAGGGACATCCCTTACTCTAATAAAAGAAGCTTTAATAAGTTGTGTATGGCCTTCATCACAGATTCCGCTATAGTTTGAGTTGAATGAACGCCTGAGAAACGCGAATCGTTGGTGACTAAGGTAATGCGAAGGAGACATTTATTTCTCAGCGTTCGCTAACAATATTTTCGGTCAGGAAAGTTTTACAACCCCTTTTTATATTTCAAGGCAATGGAAATCCTGAATCTGCCAGGCCAACGCCTTCAACGCTTTAAAAGATGAGTTGTTTCTGACGAATATCTCGTTTGAGATATAGTTGGGCCCGTCTACTTTGCGATCCGATCGGATGAAAGCCGTGGTTGTTATGGGCGCACAGGTTCAGGACTCCCTGGGAGTGATGCGCCGCCCTCCTGTCAGATAGGTCCGCTGTACGGCGCTTGACGTCTTCGCCCAGAGGCGTGGGAGCTCCAGCGGACGCATTATGCACGGGCTAGGACAGGAGCAGGGCCCTGGCACCCTGAAGGGGGACAAACCCTGGAATGAGTGATAGCTTCCCATCAACAATGAACCAGCAGACCAGAATTGGCCATTTAAAATCGTTTTAAAAATAACCATAAAACGAACTTAAGGCAGTTTTATAGCAATTACGTCATGTTCGGTATCGTTTACTAGTATTTTTCGATCCTGAATCGAATGGGATGTGCCTCGGAGGTGAACTACTGCGTCCAGCTTGAAAACAGCTAAATCACTGTAAGTACGCTGAAGCAACTCACGAGATAATATTCTCCCCGGCCTACCCTCATCTCCCGCACATCCTCCCGTCTCACTTCGACTCGTCACATCTCACCATTGGCCTAACGTCGCCTCGAAAATGCCAATTTTCGTCGTAGTCCCGTCATGTTTCGTATGGTTTACTAGTATTTTTCGATGCTGAATCGAATGGGATGGGTCTCGGAGATGTGAGACTGTGCCGAGCTGGATAACCAGGAAATTATCGGAAATAGTGACTGAAACAAGAGGCACGACATAGGATAGGTTCCAATCAAGCTGTGCAAGATAAGAATAAACCGTTGTGTAATAATTTGCAACACTGTTACACGTATTCCGAGAAAGAAAAGATTGAAGGAGCATTGAAAAAAAAGTACTCAAAAATTTTTATTTGGAGATTTTTGAATGCGTTATACAAATTCAAATTCCGGCCTCTTTTTCCGCTGGTCAAATCAATCTTTATCTTCTAGTACAAGGAAGGTAATGAACGACGTTAAAACTAAAAATTGTTTATCCGCTGAAAGTATGCAACTTGAATTTAGCTCGAGCATCACCAATTTTCAGTTAAAATGTGAAGGCAGCAGCATTGCCGTTCTGGATGTTTGGGCGGTATCTATAGCTCTAGATCTAGCTTCAACTTCGCACGCCAAGCTGGTTGATTGTTTGATATCAACGAATTATTCAAGACCTTTCGGCGGTAGGAGAAGACGTGGAAGTTCTTTAGCTATTAATATGATTATTGATCAGTCGCACTCCGGCTGTTTGACCGAATAAAAACATTTGCAACGCCTCCGATAAATGCGAGGCTTATCGTGTGAATTACGGCGGTTCTCTTGTCCTCGTTACGAAGATAAAAATCCCCCCATCACGACGTTTTCGAATCGTTGGACCAAGTTGAGTGGTTCATTAGGGGATCTTCGCCTTTCAACGACTTCCTGATATAGACGAGCCTTAAGAGCCGCAGGTCTGAAGTGCTAGGAGGTAAAAAACGACATAAATTGGAACGTTTCGACGGTTTGTGCGGCTAACTCGATAGTTGGTGGCAGGCAACGTTATCGTATTTTTACTTCATTGGCTCTACGAAGCAGAAAGGAAAGTTGTGTAACTAAAATTTTTGTTTGCTCAGGTCATTTCACTGTTTTTTTTTAGAGCAAAAAACACCATTTGAAAAGCCGTGTCAATCAACACGAGAAAGAGACCAGCAAAAGACATTCGCCTCAGAATTTCTACAAAATCGAAGAAACCACACAAAAAGCTAAAAAAAAAGGCCTTTTCATTCTCTTTCGATCTACGTAAATTCACAGATTTGCGCGGCTTTTGCTACTAATTCAATTTATTATTCACTCAGTTCATTTAAACACCACTTCACGGTGGCGGAAAACGCTAGCGCTTAGAGTTTCGGAATTTATTGCGCTGCTCCCACTCGCGCCCGGGCCATCATTGAACAATTGGAAGACAGAGGATTGCTGACGCTATAAACACAATTTTTTTGGGGGGGATAAATATCAGTTTTCCAGGGCTATCGGGTAAAAACTTTGAGAAATGGTAGTAAGTGAGACGGTGAAGTTGAAATATCTGGAGTAGCCTCTATATATGTTATGAGCGTTACTAAATAGTAAATAATTACTTGATTGGGCCTGAATATTTTAAAATATTCTAGCAACATTTGAGCAGAGTTTATAAGGAAAAAATTGCGCTAAATTCGATTTTCGTCGAAACGTTTCGTAATTTATTGTGCTGCTCTCGTCATTTTCCCACGAATGAGAATTTTATTGTATTTTTGTGTCATTGGAAGCTGTTTATGCAGAAAATGTAATCAAAATTTTTCGAACCGTTTTGAAGAAAAAAAATATTTAGCGTTTTGATCACTATGACAACTATAGTTAGTTTTGGGCGGATTTGGCTCATACCCATATTTTGGCGTCCCATGACGACTTACGGGCTAGATATCAAGTTTGAGCTGATTTGACGAGAGTATCCCGCAATTTAGATCAAAACTGTTCGAGCCGTTTTTGAGAAAGAGAAAAACGACAATTTATTTTCACGCAAATATCATTTTTTCGATCTTAGCGTACATTTCCCGTGCATCGGGCAGTCACAGAACTATGTGCTTATGAGCGGCACAAAATATGTAAAGGTCGCTAAAATATTCAGCAGCTAGAAGTTACAGAGGACATTTTCGAAAACGTAAAACAACACACAACCGAAGCTCCACGCACATTCACTGGTTTGCAAAGCTTTAGCTACTGATCCGATACATTTTTCAGGAATTCATCGCGGTGCTTTTACTCACCCTTCAACCGGTGCACAATGTGAAAAGTGATCATCGTTTTAGAATTATCGGGTAAAAGCCGTGGGAAATATTAGTAAGTGAATCGGCGATGGTCGGAATTTCATGGGCCGCTCCTAATTATCTTACGCGCGTTATTAAACGCTCATCGTGTATGTAGGTTATGGAACTACCACCCTCATTTGTCTGAAAATGCAAGGATCTTATGGTAAGGATTTATGAGGAATGAGCGGTGCGTAGCAACACACAACTTTCCGCAATCCCAAGTTCGAACACCACCTACATATGCGGGTGCTATATCTTCGTTCAACGCATTTTTACAGGAACATTTATCCAGAACGAAATGTGAGGACAATTTAGTTAAGAGTCATTTGTAAGTTTGATCAAAATCCATTTTTGAGAAAATTGAAATACCTATAAAATAATTAATGACGCACCTCCTTTTCTGAGTTAACTTGGCTTATATCTCCGTTCAACAGATGGATACATAGAGAATTGAGGAGAAAAAAATGAGCGTTTAGAATGCTAGAAGACACACTATAAGATTTAGCACATCTGGTGTAGCAGTTACCCTGGAATTTACGGAAATGTTCGAAAAAACGTTATTTTCGACACATTTTAATTTTTATCTCTGCTCGATGGACGGTCACAGGAACATTTATTCAGAACAATATGTAGGTATTAACTATTCGAAAGCACCCTGAGAGTTTGGTGAAAATCGTTGAAAACGTTTTGCCAAAAAGCGTAAAAAACCTATTTTTGCTTCAGGGGCTCATATCTCCGTTCACCGTATTTTCATGGAGATATGTATATAGAAGAAAAGTTAGGTATTGATTAGTAGAAGATAATTTGAAAGTTTTATCAAAATCGTTTGAGCCGTTTTCGAGAAAAATGCGAAAACCCCTACTTTTTGGTACATTTTCGTCCCCCACCCCACCCCCCTTCCCATCGGCCGAAATCGCTCATAACCGTATTTTGGTGTCTACAAAAACTAACAAACAAAGCAAAAAAGAACCAGCTCAATCGGATCAGCCGTTCTCCCGCAAATCGAACTACAGACACACACACGGACCACGCGCATAAATTAAGTTTTTTAGACTCAGTAGGCCTCAAAACGTAAAGATCTGAAGAAAACCCACATTTTTTTCGACACGATTACTATACTTTCCTTCCCTTCGGGTAGCGGAAAGTAAACAACCGCACTATTTTCTGCGAAATTTTTGATAATTTATCGTGCTGCTCTAGTCATTTTCTCTAAGATGAGAACTTTATGGTACTGTCGACTTATCTTGAACACTATACAAAAAATTTAATCAAAACCGTTTACGAGAAAAAAGTATTTTGATCGCTAAGATAGAGCTATAGTTAGTTTTCGTTCGTATTTGCTCGTTTTGGCGTCCAATAGTGACCTTCCGGCTATATATAAAGCTTCAGCTTTTTTCTTTCAATTTCGTTGACAGATACACTTTTATTTTCACACTCAGGTGGTGTTAGTCGGTTGCAGAGACCCGTAAAGCGTGAAGGTCTGAAGGAAACCAACAAAAAAATCTGCAGATTGCTACTCTTTCTATTACGTATAGCCAAGGAAAGTATAAACTCGATTTATGGGACGTTCGGGGCGTTATTTCCATTTAATGGACTCTCAGAGGCACGTTAACGAGAACAGGTGTATAGGTACTGCATGAAGACGCCTTTTGCTTCATATGCCTACATCTAAATTCCTGTAGTTTTCATAAAGATATTTGGATATAACCAAAGTTAGGTACTGACTAGTAGATGATAACTTGGGAGTATAATCAAAGCCATTAGACCTGCAATTTGGTACATTTTGATCCACTCACGATCGATCGAAATGGCTCATAACCTTATTTTTGCATCTCAAGAAAACTCAATTTTTACTTTCCTTGGCTCTACAAAGTAAAAAGGAAAGTTATGTAATCGGCTGATAAATTTTTTTTGAGTTTTCTTCAGATCTTATACATCGAAATTTAACTATAGTTATTATAGTGATCAAAACACCAAATATTTTTTTCTCAAAAACGGCTCTAACGATTTTGATTAAATTTTTCATATTGATAGCTCACAATATGGCAACGATACCATAAAATTCCCATCCGTGGTAAAATGACGACAGCAGCACAATAAATTATCAACATTTACGACGAAAATCGGTTTTACCGCGGTTTTTAGAGAAAACGACCAAATCAGCTCAAACTTGATATCCACATCGCAAGTTGCCACGAGACGCCAAAGTAAGGGTATGAGCAAAATCCATCGGAATTTAACTATAGTTATCATAGTGATCGAAACACGAAATATTTTTTTTCTCAAAAACGGCTCCCACGATTTTGATTAAATTTTTTATATTGGTAGCTCCCAATATGGCAACTATACCATGAAATTCCCATATATGGGAAAACGACGAGAGCAGCACAATAAATTACCAAAACTTTCGACGAAATCGGTTTTAGCGCGGTTTTTAGAGAAAACAACCGTACCAAATCAGCAGAAACATGATGTCTAGCCTACAGGTTACCATGGGACGCCAAAATAAGGGTATGGGCAAAATCCACCGAAAGTTAACTATAGTCATCATAGTGATCAAAACACCAAATTTTTTTCTCAAAAACGGCTATAACGACTTTGATTAAATTTTTTATATAGATAGCTGTCAATAAGACAATTATACCATAAAATTCCCATTCGTGGAAAAATGACGAGAGCAGCACAGTAAATTATCAAAATTTTCGACGAAAAGCGTTTTTAGCGCAGTTTTTTCCTTATAAACTCCGCTGGAAATTTTTGTAGAATGTTAAAAAAAAATTGGTATTGTAGTCCAATCTAATACCTAAAGGATGAGAGTTAAAAACGCTCATGAGGTACATGGGGCTCACTCCAGAAATTCCTGAATTTCAACTACTGCCGTTTCGCTTACTACCAGTTCTAAACGTATTCACCCAATAACTCTGCAAAAGTAATTACTATCGTTCTTCAAAGAATTTCTGTTTACAGCCCCATTAATTATCTGTGTACCAATTGCTCAATAATGGTCCTGAAGTGAGTACGAGCAGCACAATAAAATCTGGAACTGTAAGCGCTACCACTTCCTGCTGCCGTAAAGCGTTGTTTGACCAAGTTCAAATTAACAGAGAGATAAATGAATTGATTAAATAGAATTAGCCATGTACAAAGTGATTTGACGTAGAGCTAAGGAAAGTTGTGTGTTGCAATGCACCAGATATTTTCTGGACGTTCACAATACTCAACTCCACTCCCCTATTGACTCATTGGGCAAGCGCGTCGTGGCGTGAGGCTTTCTGTGCCTGGCAGGGATGGAACCCCGACCGAGCACCCCACTCCAAGAAACCAAGGGTGGGGGGGGGAGGCAATGGGTACCAGCGGTAGCTGGGGCACTAAGCGGCGCAACGGGAGTTGGGACATGGGCTTGTTTGTGGCCACTGCGAAATGCCATTGGTCCCAGTAGCTCCAGTGGGTCCTTTGGTCCACAACTGCCTCCCTGATACTGTACCGCCTGAGTCCTATTAAAGGAACTGGGCGATCGTGGTCTAGAAGATAAGACATTGTTCATAATTCTCGACGTAAAGTCGAGGATTGTGGATCGGAGCTCCGGCGCGATTGCCGTAATATTTGCCTGAGTCAGCGGATCCCCAAACGTCTCCAAACCGGCCGTTCCGATATAGCTCAACCTCAATGTAATTTGTTGGTTTCAACCATTTGTGATACTGAGCATAAGAGAAATTCTTTTCACAGTGAAAAAGAGGCATTCTTAGGATTTCTCAATACCCAGGCAGAGGGATTTGAACACAAGTCTAGTCTCGCCCAACGCATACTGCCCTACTGTGATGTTTTTAGCTTCCCCGGCTTAGAAAAACTAGGAGTGACGAACCTAGCGGAGCATTCAATTACTACTGGCAACCATAAGCCAATTCGTACTCGTCAGTATAGGACACCTATTAAGCTGAGAGAAATTATGGATTCAATTGTGCAGGGACTAGAGCGTGCTACTCTAAAGCCTAAGGAAAGTATCACCCAATATGGTGAACGAATTAAATCCTTAGCCAAGAGAGCAGATCCAGGAAAACATCCTGATGAGAATGTGGTAGCTCTACAGGCATTTATGAGAGATTTGCCTAAGGAGATAGCGCTGAGCACGGCGACTGTGAATTCGAGATTCATATCAGATACCATGATAAAAGCACAAGCAGCATTGAGCATGTGTGAGGCACTGAGGACCAAACCGGATCCTCCAAACCTTGGGATCTCACTCACAGCAACAGTCCAGAGTAAGGAGAGACGACCTACTCCTCCTCCTCGCTCTCCTAAAGACAAGAGATTCTACTGAGACCTTGTCTAGCCAGCAACTCAAACCCCCTCGTAACATTGGTGGCAGCGATATACGAACAAGTCCACGCCCCTTCATTCCAAGAAAAAGAAGAGGGCCTGAGAGGAAAAGTTAAAAATAAAAAAAATTATGAGAGAAAATAATGAGACGAGTTCTCAGGTCTGAGATTCGCTGACGCTGTGAAAGTTCCAGTGGAGAGAAAAATGGTGACGCGTCTCCTACAATGTGAATGAAAAGTAAGCGCCCTTTCCTTGTCGCCCTCTCGTTCCCTGAATCTTTAATCGGATTTTCCGGGGATTCGCTCAACTCTCAAAAATCCGTTCATTAAAAGTCGTCCGCTCCAGGAGCAGTGGCTAACAGCGAGGGGGGGGGGGGAGATGTACCGCCTGACTCCCTTTAAAGGCACCGGGCGATCGTGGTCTAGTGGTCAGGACAATTGTTCATACTTCTCGATGTAAAGTCGAGGATTGTTGATCGGAGCTCTGGGTAATTTTTGCCTGAGTCAGCGGATCCCCAAACGTCTCCAAACCCCCTCGTATCAATACCTTCTTCTACTCCACCCTGTGGTGGCTGGCCACCCATTACTTACAAAAGGCGCCTAACAGGAAAGTCATTGTCGCCGTGAGGAGCTACTGCTCAACCGAGCCCTTCAAACTACGCTTCGACGCTTAAGGAACTCGTCCCTCGCCCGCTGCTTGACCGAACCTTCTGACTTAACCAAGTCCCTCATCTCGCGTCTGCAGGAGAAGGAGTGACGACTCAACCGAGTCCCTCGCTATGAGGAGCTACTGCTCCAAGTGTCCCCCAAGAGTACGTATATAAGGGCCAGCCTGCATGGACAAACAGCATTCTTTCTTTCATTCTTTCACACACCTCTTCTTCCGACAACAACCGACCACCATCAGCGGCGCCAGCAGGGACGACGAGTCCACCCTCTCACGTCTAAAGAAGAAGGAGCGACGACTCAACCGAGTCCCTCGCCGTGAGGAGCTACTGCTCAACCGAGCCCTTCAAACTACGCTTCGACTCGTCCCTCGCCCGCTGCTCGACCGAACCTTCTGACTCAACCGAGTCCCTCATCTCGCGGCTGCAGGAGAAGGAGTGACGACTCAACCGACTCCCTCGCTGTGAGGAGCTACTGCTCAACCGAGCCCTTCGAACTACGCAACGACGCCCGAGAAACCCGTTCTTCGCCTCACACTTTGCCAACCGGCAGAGGCAGTACCAACAAGACTTTCGTCGGCCCTTTTTAAGGCCACACGCCCTTGAAAAAGGGACTCCGACACACCCTATGCATTGTTATACATAAACACTCTCATCATCACAATGTTCAGGATGTACAGTCTGCTCCTGATTGCAATAACACGACACGCAACGCATCTCATTTTCATTGAGAACGCACAACACAAAGTAAATAAACCGTTGTCTGCTCCTCACGACTGACCTAATTATTAGGGTTTCCCCGGTGAGTTCGCGAATCTTACAAAAAATTAAAGGTTCACACGAACGATCGAGAGCCATCGTCACTGCTAAATGGACGAACACTTAGATTCTTGATAACGAGTCATCAATTCAATTTGCTCAACGATATCTTCTGTTTGAACAAGATGTCGACAACGCGAGTTAATTCATTCCCTTCTTTTGGAAATTAAGAGGGTGCTGGGGGGAATTTTGCCAATCATTGTAATTGTCCTATACCCCTGCAATTGGTTCAGAAGTGCATTGGCAGCGAAGTATTTCTGCTGAGATGTTCAAACCCCTGTTGTTTTAAAGTTAACGTACCTGTTAGGTGAGTCCGTCTCCTCTGGCTTGTGAGTTACTGTGGGCAAGCGCTTTCGATGTAAAGACATCATCGTCTGGCCGTTTAGTCAGTACTGGAGTCAGTCAGTTGGTCGTGGTCTTTATATACAAAGAGTACAAGACTGACCAACAAGACCTCTCCCCGCCCCTTCCCCAACGCTCCATCACTCCCTTCACCTTTCTCTTTGTATATAAAGACCACGACCAACTGACTGACTCCAGTACTGACTAAACGGCCAGACGATGATGTCTTTACATCGAAAGCGCTTGCCCACAGTAACTCACAAGCCAGAGGAGACGGACTCACCTAACAGGTACGTTAACTTTAGTATTTGCCTACTGGCGGACACACCCCAATTTCTTTAATACCTAACACAGCCAGTCCGGCTAAGGTACTACTAACAAGACTGACCAACAAGACCTCTCCCCGCCCCTTCCCCAACGCTCCATCACTCCCTTCACCTTTCTCTTTGTATATAAAGACCACGACCAACTGACTGACTCCAGTACTGACTAAACGGCCAGACGATGATGTCTTTACATCGAAAGCGCTTGCCCACAGTAACTCACAAGCCAGAGGAGACGGACTCACCTAACAGGTACGTTAACTTTAGTATTTGCCTACTGGCGGACACAACCCAATTTCTTTAATACCCTGTTGTTTTACTCAAACCCCTACAGCAGACAGCCCCCCCCCCCACACACACAACCAGGGCACTTGTAACAAACGTGATTCCTTCATGCCAACGTTCCAAAATAATTTTCCAGTTTCATGCTCACATGGAGCTAAATGATGAAGGGTGTAGCACAGAAGTGACCAGGATTCTGTCCACGTAGCGCCTGTCAAGTCACATACTGTGGATATAAACCGTTCTCATTTCAGCTTGGAGCACTTCGAGTTACCTCGGGTTTGTATACATTTGCCATCCTCATTTGGCGACATGTTCATTTAAGAAGTGATCTGCCAATGGCATTTCAGATACGACTGAGCTCTTCTTTGTTTTCGTATCTTCGAATTTAACTGTGTCGTATCAGACCTGAGCAAGTTTTCTTCATGACTCAAGGACAATTGGTCATTTGACCGTTTCATTGCCCTAAAAAAACTTCATGAACCCAACAACTTAGTTTTTATCAAAATTGCTCGCACTGTAGCGATTTGCCTCTTGACTATTTCATTTTTGGCCCTCCATGCACCCCGATGATAACGTTCAGCATGATTGTCGTGTCGGATTAGTGATGTCACAAGGAGTAGAGCTGGTCAGGGTCACGAGAGAGGTTTGAGCACTTTATTCGACGACCTCCAGGTTGCCAAACGATTTTGAACGTTTAATCTGAACTCGAGCTAATTGATTTCAAACTCTCTCACGTCAACGATGAGACGTTATTCTGTTCTTCAACAACAGGACAATTGAGAGACTTCATTCATTGTACCCTGTTATCACTCGACTAATCCTCCCCTCAGCCCCACGCTTGCTATTCTTACCTGTGTATAGCCTTGGCAACTAACTCTTTTGGTAACGAGGAGAGTGAAATGTTAAAGACTCGACTGATGCAAACATTACAACGAGTTCTACGACCAAGGTGAACATTATCATGTTTTACCGACGTGACAGAGACTACACTTATGAAGTGCTGAGGTCACCCTTACGTTCGCACAACTATAACAATTGAAGACATCAAAGGCCAACTCACCTTTTGTCGTTTCCTCACGAGATAATTCTTCCATAAAACGAGACGTATTTGCTTCAGGGTCGTCATGTTGAGGCGTTGGAGGTCCGCAGACCCAAGGAAACAAAGAAAACTACCGCAAAACCCGAACTAACGCTTGCACAATTCCTGGAGCGGGTCGTTCCATCGGGAGAACGATAGTTCGTAATGCAATATTAACCCGGCGGAGACGTAATTTATTGAAAGCCACTTTTCATCGTCTTCCCTCGACCACTTATTTTCTTCCGATCTCTGAAGGGCTCGTAGGAACTTGGCTACGTAGCTAAGGTGACACAACCCACCAACAGAAGAGAGCCCGATATGTCCGACCAGCAAACGAGCAAATTGACAATAGAGGAAGAGAGCGAGAAAACGGGCCGGACGCGACGATCAATTCCCCCGAATAAACGGAACGACACTTTCAGCTGAGGAGCCGGCCGGGAAAATGGTTATCTATTTCGTACTGAACATGACGACAACTTTGCCGATAATCCCTACTCAAGAAATGAAATCTCCCGACTCCATCTGAAGCAACCTTGAGACACCTTTATCAAACGTCAGTGATAGCAGATAAGCCGCGCGTTCCGTGCAGCTTAACCAACACACACCGTTGAAATTTACCTTTGCACGCTTTTTGGAATTTGTGTGAATTTAGTTTCAGTAAATTTTGAGACTTAGATGGTGAATTTACCGTTGCACCAACCTTCGTAAGGTTAGCTATTGGTGGTTAGCAACGTATACACATTGTTTTGTTGCCTACTTCTGTAGTCAGCCGTTAGACAGCGGTATGAACTAAAATACATCAGATTAGATTCGCGGAACACCCGTTTAATTTTCAACGAATTGGCGCCGAAGTTCCGTCTAAAATCAAAACAGTAAGTATAACCTTCCGACGGTTATTTCGAATAACTCGACTATTGCTTGTTATAAACGGTGTAACCGATAAAGAAGTCGAGTTTTCATCATTTCTTCAGCCGTATAAAATAAAATGAACCCGAATAGAAAAACGCCTAATTTCGTCGCGCAGTTCGGCTGCTCAGCAATTGGAGCTGTTACTGTCACTAACGATGCTTTGTACTTGTACCCGTGGAAAAGGAACGGGTGACGAGGAATAGGTTTCCTCTCATAGAACAGTCATTCGTACACATTGCTACATTATGGTTTCTAACCTCGTACGATGTATCGTCCCTACTGACGCATCTCGTTCGCGGAACTCATTTCGAGAGCGAACCCGCTTTTGTATGATAAACATCGACATGTTGGTAAAATGAAAGAACAGATTTCGCTTCCTCTGATAAGGCAATATATCGATATATCACGACCGAGGTCAGGTTATCGATATGCCCGACATCGTAGGCTCTGGCGCCATGTTTGAAATTAGAAATAACGACAGTTGTACGATTATGCCAATTATTTAATGTTCATTATGTAATAACCCGTTATATAATTATTTTAAATGTACAAAGACTATGAAAAGGGATTAATTCAATTAAATTAAGAATGGGTATATGAAATAAATATGAGATAACTAACAGACGCATGCAGTCGTAGCGTTATCAAGCGGTTGGTCCATATTCGTTGTTTCACCCGTTTAACCTTCCGACGGTTATTTCGAATAACTCGACTGTTGCTTATTATTAACGGTGTAACCGATAAAAAGACGTTACCTCGAGGGCTAATTCCCAAAACAATGGCCGAGGGTACATTCGCCCGGTTCTTCGGTTCGCGATTCGAAACATTGAAGAGCGTCACTGATACAATGCTAGTTACAACTTTTATCAATGGCAACTTTATAGAGTTAGTATTCTTCAAAATAAGAATTCGATTGCTCGACAGACCGTTGAACTATACTTGAACACATTTAGTCAATTTTCATTTGTAACCGAAATGTGCTTCACTGGTCGAGTTGCTGCCACCGCATGCGTAACCATTTCTTTCCGTTTGTTGCGTATACATTTTTTTCCACGCTCGTCCGACCGGCTTCTGCTTGAGTGGGGGCTGCCCTCTTCGCGTTTATTTGTTTGTTATAATTCGACCAGCCATCGATAAGAAAATTAATACTTTGTTTCACCGATTCAGAGAAAAAAGGCTTGCGAAGTGTTGTGGATTGATGTATTAGTGTCGGTTTCATCTGACGTTTGTAAGTGTCCTGATTTATTTTTGCGGTCGGCAATGTCTGTTTTTATTTTATTTTATTTGTGTGGCCGTCGATTTGTGTTGCATTAGGTGATGTTTGTTCACATTGAGTCAGTTGCGCGCGTATTCCATTGTTCACATTCTTCCCGTTTCTTTCGCGCGCGTTGCTTACATTCACTTTTACGACAAAACTTTGCTCAACTCTTACTGCTACTGACTGTTAGGCTCACCAGTATCAGTGACGCTAGTAAATGTTCTGAATCGCAAACCGGAATTCCACGCAAATGTACCCGCGGCCATTGTATTGGGAATTTACCGAAGTCGAGTTTTCATCATTTCTTCAGGCGAATAAAATAAAATGAACCCCGAATAGAAAAAACACGCCTAATTCCGTCGCGCAGTTCGCGTGAGCGTGCTCAGCTGTTACTGTCACTAACGATGCTTTGTACCTGTACCCGTGGAATAGGAACGGGTGACGAGGAATCGGTTTCCTCTCATAGAGCAGCCATTCGTACACATTGCTACATTATGGTTTCTAACCTCGTAACGCATTCACGTTTTACTTCCCTTGGTATAATAAACATCGACATGTTATTTTCCCTCCAAAAAGGGCCCAATACGTTCTTTTTAAAGTCCGCGTTAGTAAGTAAATTCTTCTTTCAATTTTATACTCGTTTTCTAGCCATTTTCACAAGAAATTTCAAGCGATTTTCCGAACACATTCTACCTATTTCCGAAAAACGCTCAATGTCATTTAAGGTCAATCCAATGTTTTTTAAGGGTTTGCGCAATAAATTTTACTTAAGTTTACCACCATTTTCTGTCGCATGTTTTGAACTTCTGGTTGAACTCCACATTCAACGATGGAAAATGAAAGAATCAGCGGAAGCGAAGTTTTTAGAAGTGATTGTAGACCTGTTAGTGGAAGTAATGTTAGCCGCGATACAATAAATTCGTTCGTTACGGGTGTTGGTGGTAGATACCCAACTCTGGATAAGCTGCAGGGAATGAGCAACGACAGCGATTGGACATTTTCAATGAAACGTATTTAATTCGTAAACAAGTCTCATAAATACGTTCGAGCGGTCTTTCTTTGTACTTTTGCACAGAGATGACAAAACATAAATATCTGGTGCGTTGCAACACACAACTTTCCTTAGCTCTACGTCAATTCACTTTCTATATGGTTTTGTCTACTTAATCAATCCATTTACCACTCAGTTCATTTAAACTTGGTCGAACAATATTTCACAGCAAATGCTGTAGCAAAAAGCGGTAGCGCTTACGGTTCCGGAATTTATTGTGCAGCTCGTACTCATTCCAGGATCATTATTGAGCAATTGGTACACAGATAATTAATGAGGCTGTAAACACATATTTTTTGAAGTAGGATAGTAATCACTTTGGCAGAGTTATTGGCTAAACACGTTTAGAACTGGTAGTAAGCGAAACGGCAGTAGTTGAAATTCAGGAATTTCTGGAGGTACCCCCATTTACCTCATGAGCGTTTTTAAACACTCGCCCTTTAGCTATTGGACTGCAATAGCAATTTTTTTTAACATTCTATAAAAATTCCAGCGGAGTTTATAAGGAAAAAACTGCGCTAAAACGCTTTTGGTCGAAAATTTTGATAATTTATTGTGCTGCTCTCGTCATTTTCCCCCGATTGGGAATTTTATGATATAGTTGCCTTATTGAGAGCTATCACTATAAAAAATTTAATCAAAATCGTTAGAGCCGTTTTCGATTAAAAAAATTTGTTGTTTTGATCACTATGATAACTATAGTTAACTTTCGGTGGATTTTGCCCGTACCCTTATTTTTGCGTCCCACGGTAACCTGTAGGCTAGACATCAAGTTTCAGCTGATTTGGTACGGTGGTTTGCTCTAAATACCGCGCTAAAATCGATTTCGTCGAAAGTTTTGGTAGTTTACTGTGCTGCTCTCGTCATTTTCCCACGAATGGGAATTTCATGCTACAATTGCCTTATTGAGAGCTATCAATATACAAAATTTAATCAAAATCGTTACAGCTGTTTTTGAGAAAAAAAATATTTGGTGTTTTGATCACTATGATAACTATAGTTAACTTTCGGTGGATTTTGTTCAAACCCTTTTTTTGGCGTCCCATGGTAATCTGAAGGCTAGATATCAAGTTTGTGTGGATTTGATACGGTCGTTTTCTCTAAAAAATCGTTCACAGACACACATACACACACACTCACCCAGACCATTTTCCCAAAATGTGTTTTTGGGACTCAGGGGGGTCTAAAACGTAAAGATCTGAAGAGAACTCAAAATGTTTTTTTCAGCCGATTACATAACTTTCTTTTCTACTTCGTAGAGCCAAGGAAAGTAAAAAACAGGCTTGGGACAACCTTGGGAACGCTCATGTAGGCGATTAGGTTTATTAAGAAACCAGTTCAATTTGAAATTCGAAAACTGAAGAAATGTGGAACTAATAGAAATACATACCAGAAATGTTGTCAATTTCACAAAAGCTGGATAGCATTGGAGCCAAAACTGATGACCAATTCTTAGGAGTAATTATTCCCAATGACACTTGAACTTATCAACATTGAAATTTCTTGTCGATCAATTAAAGCTAAATTGCTCCAGAAGATGCAAAAAGGGTAACTTCTACAAGTAATGAAAGTGCTTTGACGACTTAAGGGAAGATTTATTTTCAAAATAGATACTTTTGAAACAGTTGTCATTCGATTTTTCTGCTTCTACTGGATTTCTGAACACGTTTTAATTAATTCCTCTTTCAAATTGGTACTTTCTTATGAGTCGTTCTCAATATCACACCAACGTTTTCCCTCGTTCCAAACGATTTTTACTCAAATCCGTTCCTAAATTTGTACTCGATTTCCAAACGACGTTTACTGAACTGTTCAATCACAATTCAGTTTTTGAATGACTCCTCTTTTTTGCGACAATTTGTTCCCAAATTCTCTGCGTATGTTTACTCGACGGTAAAGCGATAATTTTTAAAATATCTGGTGCGTAGCAACACACAACTTTCCGCCACCCCTTTAAGTTCGAACACCACCTACATAGGCCGGCGCTATATCTTCGTTCAACGCATTTTTACAGCAACATTTATGGAGAACAAAATGTAGGGACAAGTTAGCTGAGAGTACTCCGTAAGTTTGATCGAAATCGTTAGAGCCGTTTTTGAGAAAATTGGAATACCGATAAATTAATATTCGACAAATCTCCTTTTCTGAGTTAACTTGGCTTATATCTCCGTTCAACATATATATACAGAAATAATTATGGAGAACGAAATGTTGGTATGGGTGACTTAAAGACACTCCATTAGGATTTATCACACCTGGTGAAAAAGTTACCCTGGAATTTACGGAAATGTTAGAAAAAACGTTATTTTCGACACATTTTGATTTTTATCTCTGTTCAATGGACCGTCACAGGAACATTTATTGGGAGGAATATGTAGGTATTAACTATTTGAAAACAAATTGTGAGTTTGGTGAAAATCGCTGAAGCCGTTTTGCCAAAAAGCGTAAAAAACCTATTTTTGCTCCAGGGGCCCATATCTCCGTTCACCGTATTTTCATGGAGATATGTATGGAGAAGAAAAGTTAGGTATTGATTAGGAGAAGATAATTTGAAAGTTTGATCAAAATCGTTAGAGCCGTTTTCGAGAAAAATGCGAAAACCCTAGTTTTTGGTACATTTTCGTCCCCCACCCCCCTTCCCACCGGCCGAAATCGTCCATAACCTTATTTTGGTGTCTACAAAAAATAACGAACAAAACAAAAAAAGAACCAGCTCAATCGGATCAGCCGTTCTCGCGCAAATCGAACTACAGACACACACACACATACACACACACGGACCACGCGCCGAAATTCGGTTTTTTAGACTCAGTAGGGTCTGAAACGTAAAGATCTGAAGAAAACTCAAATTTTTTTTTGGGCCGATTACTATACTTTCCTTCCCTTCGGCTAGCGGAATGTAATAAAAGCGGCTAATTCCCATTTGTTCTTTACTCGTCGTCACAGATTTTGTTACTCGCAGCGATACGGTTTTATTTTTTTAATTTATTCACTGCTCAAGAAGATTCCAAAAGCGTATTGAATGAAAAGTCGATTCAAGTTGACTGTCACGGAAAGCGTGAGGTTGAGCTTGGGCGTGGTTCACTTTTCCATTTAGCGGCCTATCGGCGAATACCTTTCAACCGCGTCGCTCTAATCCCCGTAATACGTCTTTCCCGGCAATTTCCTTCCATTTTCCAGACGTAGGTCTTTTGCATGACTTGGAAAACTCGGAGAAAGAAAAGGGTGAAGGGGGAGAGAGAGAGTTGGACAGACCACGAAGAGGCTGACGAAGTTTGTGCAAAGCTGTTTCTCGCTCTCTCTCCCTTTTCTCCCTCACTTGGGTGGATTGTCGTATTAAACTACTGTTGATAATTATTAAAGAGGGTCGTTTGATCTCCACCTGGTCGTACAATAAAATAAGCAACACACAACTTTCCTTAATTCTACGTCAACAACACTTCACGGCAGCAGAAAGCGGTAGCGCTTACAGTTCCGGAATTTATTGTGCTGCGTACTCATTCCCGCATCGTTATTGAACAATTGGTACACAGAGAACTAAAGGTGGTAAACACGATTTATTTGAAGAGGATAGTAATCACTTTTGAAGAGTTATCGGGTAAAAAGCGAAACGGCGGTAGTTGAAATTCCAGAATTTCTGGAGTGACCCCCATATATCTTATGAGCGTTTTAAAACGCTCACTCAATAAGTATTGGATTGTACTACTACACCAATTTGTTTTAGCGCCACAGGCTCCTTCTTGAAAAGCACGTCAAGTATTTAGGAGTGAATATAGGTGAGAGGTGGGGTTTCAACCAACACCTCCAGTCCCTTAAAGGCACTACCATTGCAAGGTTTGCCTCACTGCGTGCAATTACTAAGGCCACTTGGGGTGTGTGTTAACATGACACTATCCTCATGTATAAGGCCATCTCTCTAGTCGTGATTGGCTACTGCCCCGTAGTCTGGGGAAGAAAACCAAAAGTCAATAAAAAAAGAGAGTATTGGTTCAGTCCCAGAGAGCTGCGGTCCTGTGGATCACCAAGGCCTACAAGACAGAATCAACAGAAGCATGAAGTGCGTGATTGACAAGTGGAGAGTGAAAGGCCAAACTCCGTGCAGATCGCACCACAGAACGAAAACTTGCCAGGCGTTAGAGAAATGGCAAGCGAGGTGGGCATCCTCGTCAAAGGGACGTGATACGCATGATTTCTTCCCCAACAGCCGTGAACGTCTTTCAAGAAAATGGGTTGTGCCAGACCACTGGACGAGCCAGTGACTTCAATGCGCTGCTCCACTTCTTTTCTCTGAAAGACTGTCCATTATGCACGTCTTGCGCCTCCAGTGCGGAGGGAACAAGAAACCATGTGCTGCTCCACTGTAGTTTCTACAACAGTGAGCGACGGTTGTTGGGAGAGGAAACGAACGAAGCCTATAACCATTTTGCAGAGTTCGCGAAGAAGGTGATGGCTAAGAAACGTGGTCATAGTTGATCTGTCCTTTTGAAACTTGCCACCCAAGTAAATAGTTAGATCAGGTAGGAAACCAGATTAAGAACTGCTCTCGACAGTACGGGTTTCCTCAGGTGGTCACCTCTGCGCAGTAATACACAGACAACAGCTCTCTACCGGGAGACTGGCTAACGACCAAATACCTGCCATACCTCCACAGGCAGATGAGTTCGGTTGATCTGACTTCGGACACTGCCAACTTGTCAACCATGCACACAATAGCAGTCAACTGGTAACTGACCAACGATGACCTGGAGTGCTTCTGTTGATACAGTCTTGTAGGCCTTGGTGATCCACAGGAGCGCAGCTCTCTGGGATTGGGCCAATACTCTCTTTCGATTGACTGTAAGTTTGCTACCCCAGACAACAGGGCTGTAGCCAATCACACCTAGATAGATGGCCTTATACATGAGGATAGTGTCGTGGTAACACACACCCCAAGTGGCCTTAGTAATGGCACGCAGTGAGGCAAAAATTGACGTGCTTTTCAAGAAGGAGCCTGTGGCCGCCAAAGCGTATTGTGAGTGGATTATTCACTTTCCCTTTCAAGAGGATTAGCTGGGTTTTTTCCTCAGCCACCTGCAATCTTGACATGCTCGCACCATTGGGTGACGGTGTGGAGCATATGACGGGTTTTTTCTTCGATTTGGCGGACTGACTCTGCAAAGATTAGCACTGTCAAGTCATCTGCATAGGCGTATGGCTCGCAGTCAGTCTCCATGAGCCTCCTGAGAAGACCTTCGAAGGACCAGGCCCTGTGGGCACCCCTTCTCAATCTTTCTCCGGACGAAGACATGCCTGCTTTCGATCGTAGCAGTTCTGTCTGTCAGGTGACTTCTGACGAGCGAGTACAGATTGCGGGGGATTCCCCTACCTTTAAGCTCACTAAGGAGCCCTGGCCACCAAAGGTTGTCAAACGCTCAACTGAAGTCTATCAGAACTGGCAGCTTGCACTATTAGGTCAGTGTCCGCAGCACGCAGTTCACCTTCCAGTACCCTACAGAGTTGTGGCCAGGCAGCATTTTTTGTGCGGAATCGCTTTTCAACGCGTGTCTTTGCAGAGAGGATGTTGTCATCTGCGATGGCAAAGTCCATAACCCCCATATCTCTCTCCCCTCTCTCCTCTCTCTATCCTGTCTCTCCTGTCTATCTTCTCTCCTCTGTTCTCTCTCTTCAGTCTCTCTCTCTCTCTCTCTCTCTCTCTCTCTCTCTCTCTCTCTCTCTCTCTCTTTCTCTCTCACACTCTCTGCTCTCTCTCCCTCTTTGTTCGATCGGTCGATCTCCTCGAGGGGTCAAATACTGGAATAATCTGCCGCTTAGGCGATTTCTTGAATACGAAAGACGAGAAGAAGAGCGGCGTTCGTGACGGCGCAAATTTAGCGCAGGAAGATGGTCGATCTTTCGTGCTTTAGTTGGACAAGGAGCAGCGGATAGTTGAGCGAGGGGAGGGGGGACGGCTGGATGGCGGGGGGCGGGGAGGGCTAAGAGGTTAAGCGCAGATTGTGGGGACGGCTCGACGGAGGCGGCGTTGAAAGTCGGCGTCATGCCTGGGGGCGGGGCGGGGGCGGTGGTCAGTCGATTTAGAGGGGAAGGAGGCGGACGAAAGAGAAGCTCAGTCGCCAGCGCAGCGGCTGCCGGTCACCGTCAAAATTCCTACGACCGCTCATTTTTTTGTTTTCTTATAATCCGATCTAGTTGAGCGATCAACGAGAAGTCGGTCGAGTCGTGATGGGTTGATCGAGAGGGTCGTTGGTCGTGTCAACACCGCAGAACGCGTCGAAACACCCGAGTCCGTCGGTCTCTATCGCCGTCGCGTGCCTCGGGGTCCGCGAATTCAACCATGTGCGACGAAACCGACGAAGTGGTGGCCGACGTGGTTGTAGTGGGATACGAAGACGCGCGTTCGCGACGACGACCTCGTTCCCTCGCGAAAGATCTTCAGTCGTAAGATGGACGGACAGGCGTTTACAGTTCTCCCTCCGTTGAGTCCGCGGCTTCCGCCGCCGCCCCCGACCCCCGCCCCGACGAGAGTCGCCCCGCGGACGGTCGCCAACAAAGAGACGACCGCCTTCGTCATCCTCGGAGAAATCAAAATACCGCGCGGCGGCGGCGGCGACGACGGGCTCCTCGGAGCGGGACAGTCGGGGGCGGGACGAGTCAGCCCATTCAGAGGGAGCGGGTTTCGAGCTCCCTCTCCGCCCGCCTCCAAAATACCCGTCAAAACCGGTAAAAGCGCCCCTTCGAGCCCCGTTCGGTCCAAAATCGTCGATAAAACGACGAGCGACGACGACAAAAACGACGAAAATCGACGGAACAAAGGGAAAAGCGCCCCTTCGAGCCCGAAGAAAACTCGAATCAATTCGAAAAACGTTAAAACCCCCAACGCGCTCAAAAAGCCGTCGGAGTCCAAAATACCCGTCAACGCTCCGACGGTTAAAGAACCGACGACCGTCAAACGACTGACTGCCAAACCTCCGGTGCCCAAGTCCCCTCGGAAGTCATCGAACAGCCACACTATTCCAACTGGGAAACAACCACAACCGGCTAAAAGGATCGTCGACGGGAAACCGGCTCCTGCGGCAAGGGCGAGACTCAACAACAACAAACCAACGAGCACCGAGTTCAAACCTGGTTCCTTGGCCAAAGACCGACTGACAGGCAGCAGCAACGTGCCACCGCGAGCAGCAGCTAGGAAGACGTTGAGCAAGCCCAGTGAAGCTGACAACGTTGAAGTGACTGCCCCTGAGGATGACGGCCAAGGCAGCGAAACCAAAGTCGACAATAGCGCCACACTCGACAACAACGAGGCGACCAAAGACAACACCAATGACACGAGCAAACGCAATACAGAACACGGGATCAACAAAGCGATGATGATCAACGTCGACGAGGAAGACATCTTGAGCAAAGTCGTGACGGTCACAGAAACAGTACCAGAGATACACAAACTCAACATTGAGATCAACCGCGATGACGACGACCATGACGACGAGCCCAACTCGATCACGGTCGTCGAGCTCATCACTCCCGACGAAGACGATCTTCCCTCGCACTCCGTCAAGGAGCCCAACGGTTTTTTGGTGTCTGACAGCGACGACGGGACGAGCGACGACGTCGTCAAAATCAAAAACGGCGGCGGCGGGGTCGTCAGGCGCGAAGGCGGCGACTCGGTGCAGCCAGACGTCATCCCGACGGACGACATCGTCGAAGAGTCCAAGGAAACGATTCAGGGACCTCCGGAAGTCGAAGTGGACGCTGGAAATCACACCGTCACTTTCAGGTCAGTACAAAATGTCGAAAAACCTCTTGAATATCCCACGAGCACCGCGTTGTGCCAGTTTTAATGTCTCACAGGTCCGCCCATGGCTTTCTAAGGTATGCCTTCCTGGCAAGAGTCTTATTTCATGTCCTCCCTTGGGAAAGTGGTAGCAAAAGACCAGAAACGGCTTCCTTTCAAGTCTCTGGCGCTAGGCCAGACATGCACCACACCACTTGCACCAAAGGGTGTCATTTTGCAGTGTCCCCCGATGATCCCCAGGTAGGTCTTAGCTCACATGTTGATCCTGGGATTAAGCGTTCATAGACCCTCACTCCTGCAGCGCTCCAAACACTCTGGTGCATCCTCCTGGCGCATTTCCTCCCTGTCTTTCTGGCTAGTGCTGCAAATGCTTCACAATGAAGCACTGGGCCTTATAAGTCTGTGCCAGATAGTCCAGCATCTTATTTCCACCGATCCGTCATCATCAGATCTCCACCATCTGCCTTAGGTCCTTCCACGTCACCATCAGAAGACTAGGTCTTATTTCTTGTGTTGACCCTGAGATAAAGCATTCGTAGAACCTCACTCCTACAGCGCTCCAAACCCTCTGGTGCATCCTCCTGGCGCATTTCCACACTTTTGATGCTACCCAATGAGGCAGTGGCCTTGTAAGCCAGCGCCCGAGAGTCCAGCATCTTATTTCCAGCGATCCGTCACTGCCTGCGTTAGGTCCTTCCACGTCACCACCAGAAGACTAGGTCTTATTTCTTGTGTTGACCCTGAGATAAAGCATTCGTCGAACCTCACTCCTGCAGCGCTCCAAAGAGCCGTAAATGCTTCACAATGAGGCAGTAGACTTATAGGTCTGCGCCAGATAGTCCAGCATCTTATTTCCATCGAACTGTCATCATCAGATCCCCACTGTCTGCATTAGGTCCTTCCGCGTCTTCACTTTCATGTGTTGGTCCTGAAATGAAGCATTCAGAGCGTTCAAGGCAGTTTGATGCATTCTCCTGGCATATTCTGTCACTGCCCTATTGACTAGTGAGGGAGGTGTTTAAGGGAAAGTGACCCTATATGCGCTGAGTTAGGCCAGGCGGTCTGCCCTCCCAGGAAATCTATTCGGGTGCCCATCCAGCCCTCCCCGCTTGTTCTGACGTGCAGTAGTTCTTCAACGCCTCGCAAGACAGTTTTATTATCCCCTTTGTCGTGCATTACGACGTCCCCAGCGTTGATAAAATAAATCTCTGCTTGAAAAACCACCACAATGGGACCGTGGGCAACGTACGTACCACTCTCCTCAGAGCCAGTGCCCTTCAATCTGCGTGGAAGTTAATTCCATCATTAGACCGAAATCGACGACTTTCGCTGTTCCATAGGCTTCTTTCTGGACGCACGATGTATTTCCTGTCGTTCCTGAATATCGCCTATTACTAGCCTGCGGCACCTTAGCCATTCCAAGCCTTGTCAATCGGTAAACCATCTTCACAGCCTCTCCCTTCGCTATTAGTAAACGCCTAAACCTTCGTACTTTGGCCAGGCTGCTATAGTTCTCACTGATCGCAGCTCTGAGCCACCCGTATGGCATAATTGGTCTATCGACGACCCCTTAAATTAACTAGATTAAACCCTTCTTGGCTTGGGAATTTAAAAACAAGAAAAAATTGCCGTCAGTATAAATTAATAAATAGGAATTACGCTATTTTATGGATAAATAGTATAGGGAGGTAGTTTTATGTTGCAACTCTGAAGTGAGTATTTATTTCGATATTTTATTTTCAAGTCCAAATTCACTTAGAGGGGTTGTAGTACGTAAAATACTTGTAAATTAGGTAATCACTCGGTCAAACGTCACTTCACGGCGACAGATAGCGGTAGCGCTCAAAGTTCCGGAATTTATTGTGCTCCTCGTACTCACTCCCGAACCATTATCGAGCACTTAAGACACAGAGAATTGACGAGGCTATAAACACGATTTTTTTTAAAGAGGATAGTTGTCACTTTTGTACAATTATTGGGTAAAAACTTTCAGAACTGGTTGTAACCGAAACGGAGTGGCTGAAATTCCGGAATTTCTGGAGTGACCCCCTTATATCTTATGAGCGTTTTTAAATGCTCGCCCTTTAAGTATTGGATTGGACTACTGCAACAATTTTTGTAACCATTGTAGTAACATTTCAGTGGAGTTTATAAGGAAAAACCCGCGCTAAAACCGTGGTAAAGCTGATTTTCGTCGTAAATTTTGGTAATTTATAGCGCTGCTCTCGTCATTTTTCCACATCTGCAAATTGTATGGTATAATTGCCATATTGGGAGCTAATAATATGAAAATTTTAATCGAAATCGTTGGAGATGTTTTTGAGAAAAAAAATATTTTGTGTTTTGATCACTATGATAACTATAGTTAACTTTCGATGGATTTTGCTCATACCCTTATTTTGGCGTCCCACGGTAACCTGCGGGTTAGATATCAAGTTTGAGCTGATTTGGTCGTTTTCTCTAAAAACCGCGGTAAAACCGATTTTCGTCGTAAATTTTGATAATTTATTGTGCTGCTGTCGTCATTTTTCCACAGCTGGAAATTTTATGGTATAATCGCCATATTTGGAGCTATCAATATGAAAAATTTAATCGAAATCGTTGGAGATGTTTTTGAGAAAAAAAATATTTGGTGTTTTGATCACTATGATAACTATAGTTAACTTTCGGTGGATTTTGCGCATACCCTTATTTTGGCGTCCCACGGTAACCTGCGGGTTAGATATCAAGTTTGAGCTGATTTGGTCGTTTACTCTAAAAACCGCGGTAAAACCGATTTTCGTCGTAAATGTTGATAATTTATTGTGCTGCTGTCGTCATTTTTCCACAGCTGGAAATTTTATGGTATGCTCGCCATATTTGGAGCTATCAATATGAAAAATTTAATCGAAATCGTTAGAGCCGTTTTTGAGAAAAAAAATATTTGGTGTTTTGATCACTATGATAACTATAGTTAACTTTCGGTGGATTTTGCGCATACCCTTATTTTGGCGTCCCACGGCAACCTGCGGGCCAGATATCAAGTTTGAGCTGATTTGGTCGTTTTCTCTAAAAACCGCGGTAAAACCGATTTTCGTCGTAAATGTTGATAATTTATTGTGCTGCTCTCGCCATTTTCCGACAGCTGGGAATTTTATGGTATAATTGCCATATTTGGAGCTATCAATATGAAAAATTTAATCGAAATCGTTAGAGCCGTTTTTGAGAAAAAAAATATTTCGTGTTTTGATCACTATGATAACTATAGTTAACTTTCGGTGGATTTGGCTCATACCCTTATTTGGGCGTCCCACGGTAACCTGCGGGCCAGATATCAAGTTTAAGCTGATTTGGTCGTTTTCTCTAAAAACCGCGGTAAAACCGATTTTCGTCGTAAATGTTGATAATTTATTGTGCTGCTGTCGTCATTTTTCCACAGCTGGAAATTTGATGGTATTGTTGCCATATTGGGAGCTATTAATGTGAAAAATGTAATCAAAATCGTTAGAGCCGTTTTTGAGGAAAAAAATATTTCGTGTTTTGATCACTATGATAACTATAGTTAACTTTCGATGGATTTGGCTCATACCCTTATTTTGGCGTTCCATGGTAACCTGCGGGTTAGATATCAAGTTTGAGCTGATTTGGTTGTTTTCACTTAAAACCGTTCACACACAGACCATTTTTCTCGAATAGTGTTTTTCGGAGTGAAACGTAAAGATTTGAAGAGAACTCAGCTTTAGGGGTTTATAAGGTGATCTGTAGCCTCACCTGTAAGTCCAGAGATGAGTAATGACTCGTGTGCAGACCTGTGGGGGAACCGTACTTCTTGACGTTGCAAAAATATACCGTTTTTCGGAGTTTTCTGTTCGTTTTATTTATTTGATACAAGGCGCGTTTCTTAATACTGCGCCTATGTGTCTGTGTTTGGAGCAACCTTTTGGGTCTTGGACTCCCTTAGACCTTATAAGAACGGCGAAGGATCCGGTTAGCGACCCGAGGCGGCAATAATTCGATCTTTTCATTTTATATCTTCATCAGTTTGGTGCCGACGATGCCGCCCTATCGCTCTCCCTTCGCCAACTTCCGTTTGCCCCCGTCACGCGCTACGGTTCAAAATCACGCTAACCGCCGGAACATAGTAGTGGTGGTAGTGGTGGTGGTGATGATGAGGGGAAGAGAGTGAGAGAGTAGTCAGGGGGAAGGGGCACAAGCTTTTCTAATAACAGCCGGGTTGCCCCCCTTTAGACCGCCCTTGGGGTGACCTGAAAGAAAAAAAAACCATCAGGTGCGACGCATCGCAGAACTTTCCGTGGCCCCGCGTCCATCCAGCGAACAAATCTGTGTGAAAACTGCATGACAACTGGTGGCGTGTGAGGTTCCGGAATTTATCGGTCTGCTCCTACTAGTGCCATGACAATTATTGAGCAATCGTTGCACAGAAGATGCACGAGACAGTCCGCGTGATTTTTTTGACAAGGTTCACCGTTTTGGAATAATCCGTAATAATAATAATAGTGGTAGACATTCCGGAATTCCTGGAGTAGCTCGTATATGTCTTATGAGCGTCCATAGTTGCTCATAGTTCATAGTTTGGAACAATTGAACGGAGATTATAAGGGCAGGCTTTTGCTGCGAATTCAATTTAATTTTCACTCAGTTCATTTGAACTCGGTGAAACCTCACTAAGAGTCGCGGAAAGCGGTCTGCATGCCCTTACACTCGCTAGAACTGGCGCCAGGAATTGGAGTAACCAAAACCCCCACAGCAAACTATAAGGGCATTGTGAGGTCGCCCAACAGAACGTGTGGCTCTCCTCCGGCTCAGCGCTCACTGGACACGTAAGGTCGCTATCAGGGCCCACATGGGGAGCATCGTCACACTCTCGATTCCAATATTATCGGGCAGGTGACTTCTGGCGAGCGAGTACAGGTTGCGGGGGATTCCCCTACCTTCAAGCTCATTAAGGAGCGCTGGCCACCAAAGGTTGTCAAACGCTCTTCTGATGTCAATCAGAACTGCTACGACGTACTTAGCCGGTGCCAGCAGGGAAACACGCCGAATTTCGACAATGACATACTCGCGGGTCTGACAGATTGCGGTCGCCTCCCTTTTGAAGAGTGACAACGCGCGCAGACTTCCACTGAGTGGGAAACTGTCCGACCTGCAGACAGTCATTAAATAAATTAAGGAGGCCGCTGGAGATTGTTCGCTCAGCCTTCTTTAGCATATTGCTTTCTATTTTATCTGGCCCAGGAGATTTGTTGGGCGTTAAGGTCGCAAGGGCCCTGCCGAGGTCGTCTGTTGTCCACAATGGGATGTCGGGCTCGTTCAGAGGGTCCAGGTTCTGCTCCCTTGCTGCCCTCTGAGCTTCAGTATCTCGAGCTACTTGGTCATCAGGGAACGCTTTCTCAAGGAGGGTTTCCAGTGAACTTTCGATGCTGCAGGCCCAGCCTGACTCATTTTGCATCGCAGCTAAGACCTGCTCTATGTTGTTTTTTCCTATGGAGGACTTGTAATGTCTGCCCCAGGGGATCTCAGAGCTCTCTGCTTCCACAAACTTTCGCCGGCCTTGCCATTTGGCTCGCTTGATGGCGCGATGGAAGGCCTTCTTCTCTTGGATGAAGGCAGTTCGGAGTGTGGCTCTGGCATCGGGGTCACGAATGTGTTGGTACATCCTTTTGGTTCTATTTACTCTTTGCTTGAGGGGATTAAGTTCCTCAGTCCACCATGGGACTTTGATCGCCCTGTGCTTCTGTTGCTCAAGTACAGAGAGCCCAGCAGAGTGCAGTGCTGCGGTAAATCTGTCCACTTTGGTGTCCACCTCTTCAGGTGTGGCAGCTTGCACTATTAGGTCGGTGTCTGCAGCACGCAGTTCACCTTCCAGTACCCTACAGAATTGTGTCCAGTCAGCATTTTTTGTGCGAAATCGCTTTTCAACGCGTGTCTTTGCAGAGAGGATGTTGTCATCTGCGATGGCAAAGTCAATAACCTCCATATCTCTCTCTCTCCTCTCCACTCTCCAGTCTTCCTGTCCATGGTTCAATATGCGGCAGCAGTGTGGTGGGTGGTCCTGTCACAACGAAATAGACATTTACGTTTCCTTATGGGGCCCTCGCCCTTAACCTGCCTCTGCCCCCATCGAGCAGAAAGAAAAAACGTGGACTGGGACTACCTCCAGCGAACCCTCGACCACTGCGAGATCTGCAGGACCCCCTTTTCCCTCGTGACCTGCAGAGGCATCCCGCGTGGACCTACCCCCTCACCGGCTTTCGCCACAGGCTGTGGACCCCTCGCAGTACCGTTTCCGGAAAGATATCTCATAAGGCTAGAATGGTTGCCAGCCCACCCAGACTTGCGTCTAGCCCCTGCTCGTCAGAGGACTCCAGGTCCCAAGGTTGGCAAAGCCCCCTCCCCCCCTTCCCTCACACACCCAGCAAGCCCCAATGCCCCAAATGCCAGTTTTCCATCCCCTTGGGGTTACAACCATGCTCCATCCATTCATTCGCCATTCACACCTGCTGGCTGTGGGGGAGGGGGATAAGCCTCCTGCTGACCTCGAGCCCACCAGCACAAAAGTGGACCCCCTGGGGGCGGGGAGTATGGACTTCTATGCGTTCTGGGGGAGGAGCTATCGGTTTCTACAGTATGAGGAGATGGCAACGCCCCTCGCACGAGTTGAAGCCGTTCTTAACAGCAGGCCCTTGTGCTCTACTGGCCTCAGGCTGTGATCCTGAGCCCTGGCCATTTTCTTATTCGACGCTCTCTTCTCAAGATTCCAAAACATGACTTCCACACCCCTTTATCCAGATGGCAAGCTGTACAGGTCGGCGAATTATCTGCGCACACTCACGCAACGTCAAAAGTGGACCTCTCCTAGAACTCCTTTGAAAACAAGAGATGTAGTCATGTGGCCCTTGGATAGGCCACTCGGTACCTTCCAAAACTCACTCGTTGATGGAGTAGCTCGCAGTGCTGTGGCATTGAAAAGCTGTTCCCGGTGCTTATTGAACTCTCATTCTAGCTGCCCCGACGTGAACTTGCGCCAACCAAGTGTTTTTCGCGTGCAATCCACAGATCACAACGGGACTCCAAAATAAGAGTATGAGAGAAATCCGCAACTATAGTTGTTATAGTAATCAAAACACTAAATGTTTTTCCTTCAAAAACGGCTCTATTTTGATTAACTCTCTTATATAGCTTCCAATGACCCGACAATACGATAAAATTCTTATTTGTGGGAAAATGACGAGAGCAGCACAATAAATTACCAAACATTTCGACGAAAATGGAGTTTGGCGCAGTTTTTTCCTTATAAACTCCGCTTAAATGTTACAAGGATCTTCAGAAAAATTGACGTGGTAGTCCAAGTAAGTGTGTACACGATAAGCGTTTGATATCTCTCAAAATATATATAGGAGTTACTCCAGATATTCTCGTATATCAACCCCTCACGCTACTACCATTTCTCACAGTTTTTACCCGATTAGTCCCAAACGGCGAACGCGTTACTTCTCAAAAAAAATACACCTAGACAGCCCCATAAATCGCCTGTGAACTTATTGCTCAATAATGGTCGTGGCATAAGTAGGAGCAGCACAATAAATTCCAGAACCATAAGCGCCTCGTTTAAAACGTTATTATAAACAGAATGAAAAACAAATTTGATCAGTTGCTTGAGTCAAGGAGACCAAGGAAAGTTGTGTGATGCGTCGCACCAGTTTTTTAAATTTTTTATGTTTTAATGTTATTGCGTTATTTTGAGCTGCCTATACGAGAAATTTAATCAAAATCGTTATAACCGTTTTTGAAGAAAAAAATGGCGTTTATGATAACTATGGTCGGGGAAAAGGGAGGAATCGTGCGAGGAAAGCTGCGGCAGTTTGTTATTTTAAACTTCGGAACTCGATTGATGCGGATATTTCGAAAAAATGTCGGGATATTGGCGTCCGCGCTGAAGGAGATACAGTTGACGAAGTGTTTTCGCTCCAACGAACAGAATGGCGTGAGATTAAGTGGACCGAACACTTAAGAGCCGCTCTTCGACTTTAATCTGCGACATTCCGCCCGAAGATTTACGAAAGTTGGAGGAAAAACGGTTTCATCAGCGCGCTAGTGAAGGCTGATGGAGCGAAGGGAAAGAGGTATTAAAATGCTTCGCGAGGCCTACGAGTCCTGGAGGTCGTACGTTCCCGAGTTGAGACCCTCAAATTCCACAATGTGCCTCGCGTATAATTACGACAAAAGGATCGTTGCTATACCATTCTCGTAGGAGGGTTTTCTTTTCAAAGGTGAGTGCTGGAGATGCTGCACAAAAAGGGCGCCCATGATCCTCAGCCCCTCAGACCCCAAGGCACTGGGCGTGAGACGTCACCTCACGCCCCCACCAAGCGGAGGACATCCGCAAGTTCTGACCTCACCACCTCTTCCAGGCGTGGAAAGAGCCACCCCAACACCCCTGCAAGGGGGCGATGCCGCGAGTCCATCGCATATGCACAACACATGCCGTGCCGTCTCTAGCCCTACCTCGCACAACCTTCATACCTGTGCCTCACGCTTGCCAATATTAGCAAGGTGGTACCTCAGCAGAGTGACCTGTAAACAGGCCACATATGCTCCTCATATCCTTCCTCCCAGTGCGAGTACTTCCTTGGCCCTTCCTCTGGAGAGTCGGATGAAAAGATTTGACTGTCTAAGGCCAGGCATCCCTGGCCAATGGGAAGGCCTGCACCTATCCTGACATTTGCCAAGCACCTCTCGTAAGTGGCTCCTGGTGGTCCCAACAAAGGGCTCAGGGCGACAACCTTCTTCGCCAGCCCATCGGCCCTCCATTCCCTGATGACCCGGCACCCAACACAGTGTTTCACTGTTCAGCCCTGTCAGACACTCCCATACCTGCCATGACGTAAAACAATACGAGGCTAAGGCTTTGCGTGGCTGTCCACCATAATGTAAATATTCTGCCGCTTCAGTCCCCTCTGCAGTAATTGCTGCACACTGACCGTCACTGCAGATACCTCTGCCTGGAACACTGTGGCAATGGGATTGCTAGTCTAATCCTCCTTGTAGGAGGTTGGGCCTGCTCCTAGTGAACCCATGAATCTACTGCTGGGTATTGAGAACATCCATCAGGTTGGCCCTCACGCCTTTCTGAGATGGCAGGTTTTCTTTCTTGTCCTCTCCCCCTCCAGGAAAACCTTCCAACACGCTGCTGTTTCAATACTACCCAGCAGTTTAGGAAGTCCACGAGCTGTCTCTCCTCCATGTCTTCATTCTTCATCCTGACAAGATACTAGCCCCTGATCAGCAAACTCCATCACCTTGCTGAGGTCTGCCTGACAAATTAAGCAACGCTCTTCCAGGCTTAATTGGAATTCGACATGAAGCATACGAACGCCTGATGTGAGCTGATTGATAGTGTCTTCTGCCTTGTGTCGCAGAACACACCCCCACCTTTGGCATGGGAAACGTCATCCACCATTGCACTGCAGTACAGGCAGTTGGCGCTTGCAAGCTTTCCAATTCGGAGCAGATACGCCCTAAATGCTGCATATCGTGTTAGGAACTGGGTGAGGTAGAAATCCACCACCAGCTCTTTACGCTTGGCTGCCAGAAGGTGAATTGGGGTAACACCCGCCACCACTGTCACTGCATCCTGAGAATCCGTGCAATACGAGCAAGCAATGCAGAAGGCGCTCGTCCTCTGCACCGCTGCCATTCGCTTCCATTAGTCAGCAATGCTCAGTGTATCACCCCACGCCTCTGTCCCCGAACATTAACCCGTAGTTCCTCTTAATATCATAACATGACCGTTTCTTTGACTTTTATTCAGATGGGATCATCAAGTTTTCCGATGGATTTAAAGTCATCCGCCGACTCTGATTCGAGTGATTTCTAATAAATTAAAACGGCGTTACTTAGGCCTGCTAGAAATGGCGTCAGATTCTATGTACGTGGTTCGATACTTGAAACGTCGTTTTTCCCCCGAGCTCAAGCGGGACAAATCCCCTTTGTCACTGCAGCCAAACATGGGCCTATTGCGACACTATCCTTTCCTTAATAGAAGACGTAATATATAGGCGAGTATGTCCTTCGCCGCAGACTCTGCTACAATGTGGGGTTCAATGTGAACCTGAGAAAAGTATTCAAAGCGTTTGGCTACCAACGCAGGGCAGTCATATGTACTCTGTAGTCACGTCCTCCTCATCACACAATCTGCACTCCACCGCCTCTGAAATGCTCACCTTGTTGAGGTGATACCTAAGAGGGCAGTGTCTGGTGAGGAAGCTAATCAGAACTCTCAGATCCTGTTTGGAGAGTGTCAGCATTGCCTTCGCCCTCAGACAAGAGGGCGTAACCAGCCTTTTCGCCTGTCTTAGTTGTGGCTGGCGATGCCAATGTGCGCTGCTTTCCTGTGTCCCCCGTCGGACCACCAGACGATTCAGGTGATTTTTCGGCACTCCTACGTGGGTTTCTGCTCTGATGGGTGGGCATTCCGTACCCCTTTTTGCACGAGAGAGAGAGAGCCTATTATGGGCACCAAGTCGCTTGAGCGCTTGAAGACACTCCCATTCCATCCTGGACCTGAAGGTGTAAGGCTGCAATAGCCTTTAAGGCTGTTCGAGAATATGTAGATCCGCTTGCCCTTGAGTCCTTTAGTCAGTATCTCTTCTGCGCAGATCTTTGTAGCTAGGATTCCCGCTTGAAGTATTGTGCTGCACTCTCCCAGTGGCTTAGCGACAGTTGGGTCCTACGACGCCCAGGTCAGCCCCCCCCCCACTACAGAACCATCATTATACCACTGCAGGGCGCCCACCACATTCTGGAACATCCCTCTCTCCCATCGTTCCCGTGAGCGGACACTACACTGAATGGCAGGTGAAAGTTCTTCTGCTCCGGCATGACGTCAGTAGCAAGGAACTGTCAGGCCATTCCTTGGAGGCTTGCATTAGTCCTGGTGGAAACATTTCCTGTCTACAAAAGCCTTACCACTCCCAGGTATCCAGTCTCTGAATGTGTAGGTGAAGAGGTGGGATATTCAAAAGGACTTCCATTGCAGCAGTGGGGCAAGTACACATTGCCCCTGTAATAACGAGACAACCCTGTCGCTACAGTCGCTGGAGTTTCCCCTGAACTGCTAGCCAGCCTGACGCCTTCCACCACACAGTGGAGGCATATGTAACGCGGGGTCTTATTATCCTCTACTAGAGCGACTTCATCATTTTTGGAAGGATGCACCATGATTTGCGTTCAAACGTCATTTACTAAACTCGCTCCTCCATTTGAGTCACAGAAACGAAATACCGTGATAATCCGTCCAGTTGTAACATTTCCAGATCTACCTCGCCGGTGCGTTCCTCCTCAGCGCCCGACCGTCAAAATGTCGAAATGCCCGACATTCTTAATCCACGCCTTTAACCGACAAAACCTCGCGAGTTCCACCTTTACGCCAATTAACGAACGGCTACCAACGACATCACGTAATTGCCAGTTCTTGTAGGTCTTGGCGTTGTTTAAGAGCTTTGATGCACCTTACGCTCTTCTACGAGAGTTATAAAACAGAAATTGTTGCTAAAGACTCTTCTTCACGGTTCTAATTAGAAAGGTTCATGTGGCAGCTTCGTCTTACCGACAGGTTTACGGTCGTAAGCCCACGAAAATTACGAACTCATTATTAGGAAAGTTGTAGTTGCTTCAAAGACGAACACAAGCGGAGGGATAGCGGCTGCTGAACGAACGGCAACTTCGAGTTAATTACGTTTCTGAAGTTGGTACAAATGACGTTTCAAGTCGCTTATGACCACATTTGAAATAGCAGCGACGAAACGAAGAACAATTAATTGATCATACGCCTTAGCTATACTCGTTCCCTTTTGAATTCATTGAACTCTTAGCGCTTTGGCCTAAAATGCCAGTCGTCACCCAGGTTAACGCCTAGCTTCCTAAAGAATGCCAGGTGTTTCCTCCGAAAGTCTTTTTTCATGTCCACTCTTGAAGAAGTGCTACCAAAGACCAAACATTGTTCCCTTTCAAGTCTCTGGGGCTGAGCTAAGACATGATAGGAAGGCTCTTCATCTGTACCATACCACCTACACCGAGGGGTGTCGCTAATTCCCGTAACATACACGCCGTAAACAATTGCCGAGGGTTCGCTGGAAGTCCCCGTGGACTCTTTTTGCCCGGGGCGGAGGAAGGTTAGAGCCGATGAGGCCGACACTTCCTCCGCACACCCCTACATCGGATCATAAATGCCAACAGACTCTTACGGGCGCCTGGCGCCGGGGGAATATTTAGTTTCCGTAGTTCCATTGTAGTCAGGTCATGTTTCGTATCGTTTACTAGTATTTTTCGATGCTGAATCGAATGGAATGGGTCTCGAAGCAGTAATACTAGGTCAAGCTGTTCATGAGAATAATAAACCGTTGTGTAATAATTTGCAGGGTTTTTAACTTTCTCCCCAAACTCTATCCCTTTTTCCTTCATATTATGCCACTCAACATTGTCATTATATAGCTTGCACCCCTGAACCTCGAAAGAACGTGCCAACATTTCGGTTCGATGCTGAGGCATCCGAAGCACTCTATTGCGGTTCCGTGTGTCTCTTGACGCCAGGAACTCAAACTTGCATCGAAGATATGCCAGTTTGCTGTTTTCCAGTATTTTAAGCATCATCGTGGCCACGTGCAGTCTCTTCCTTTCGCTCATTTTCAACCAGCCAATCCGACGATAGTGAGGGGGACGTGATCGTCCATTTTTAGCCTCAACGTGAAACGGAGTGCTGCATTTTGGGCCTTCTGTAACCGACTCAGTTCCTCGCTCTTCAAATCACACAATCCAGCAGCAGCGTAGTCCAAATGAGGCATTATGAGGCTTTGAACAAGCTGGACCCTTACATGCTGTGAAAAGTCTGCAGCTGTCCTCTCTTAGTTGGTAGATGGTCCTAAATGCTGTGTTGCATGTGCTGTCACTTGATTACAAGTTGCTTTGCATCATGATTCCAAGACTCTTTGCTATGTCTACATATTCTATTTCCACGCTACCACTCTAGGGATAGTACTCATATCTATTCTGGATAAAATCTTCGGGTACCCTTCGTCTTAATGGGATTAATTTACATTCCATGATTTCGGCACCAGACTTCCACTCTTTCAAGAACTTCGTTCAGCTTACCTATTGTGCTATACACAGAGAGAGAGAGAGAGAGAGAGAGAGAGAGAGAGAGAGAGAGAGAGACGAGAGAGAGAGACAGCATCTGTGCAAGTTCTAGAGGAGACAGTCCTTAAGGGGGTGGCCAAAAATAAGGTGAGAGCGGATATAGGAAAACCCGTCGAACGCTCAAACGTGGGAAAGTACAGCGTTGGAAATACCAAACTTCGAGTTTGGTAGAGCTGAGAATACTGAAAGAAATTAGGTGATTGACAAAGGTTGAGAAACCTAGACCTCAGCAAATTAGATCGAGTTAAGGGCAGCGATCTCTCTCGATGAGCTCACACACATCCTACCTCACAAACGACGTTTTCGGGAATTCCAAAGTGCGAAGATTAGATAAATTTTGTTTTCGGTCCGTTTAACGACTTTCCTCCTTTCCTCTTAAGACTGAGGAAGAGGACTCAGTAAATATTTAACGTGAGCTACGAAGGTTAATTAATTAAACCTGTAATGACTTTCCCCATTCGCGTTTTCGTCAACCTCATTTTTCTTTTACCTCATTAGCTATTAAAACGAAGAGTTTTCCGTAAAACACACATCGTAGGCGTGGTGTGCGATAGATTATGGATTAAGTCCACTTCGAGGCGATACTTTATAGTTTAACGCATAAATCTGTGGAGTATGTTTATGAAATTTGGCGTCGAGATCTGTTTTGGAGGATGTGTTGGTGAAGGGCGGTGGGGGGCGGGGGATTGTTCAAGACTTTTTTCTGTAAATTTTCAATTTAAAAACTGCCCACAGCTGTGATCGTCCCTCACTTCTAACCTACAAAGTTGGCATGTAAAGTAGTGTCTGTGAGTTTGGCAACCTGAAGTGTTCAGCTTCGTGGGGTAAGGCTCGACGTTCAACATGCGCGATAACAACCTCAAATTTTCACACACTCAAGGCCACACGAGAAAGTCGTGCCTTTGAACGCAACACAAATCTGAAAAGTGTCAAAACCCATTGTTGGGTGCAGGCTGAATTAGTTGAAGTCTTGAGCTCGGAACTTCCGCGCTTGACACTAACAGGAAGTCCTGGTCTAGGGCATTCCCTGGCCGTTCGAGTTCAGCTCCTTTGACCTGAGGTTTTAGGTCTGTAGCTGTGGGAGAGTTCAAACCGTTCAATTGGCTCCTCTTGCCGACAAGCGGCTTAAGTTGATTTCCCTATTTGGACTTTCCAAACTATCCACTTCCCCCCACTGAGTTTATCTCCTCTCCAACTCAGAGCTCTTCCCAGACCCAACCCAAAAACAACTCTCGTCTCTCAGCTCTCGCTTCCCTGCAACCAGTTTACCTATTCAGAGATCCCCTTGTTTGCGCTTAATACTCATTCAAACTCATATTTAAAGCATTAATACAGTCACTCATGACGTTCTTTCATTTATTCCTTTTACTCCTACCCAAATTCCACCACTCGTGCAGCCAACACCCATTTTAAGGTTGGCTGGGTGGAAAACCCTCATGAGGGCCCCCATCACACTGACCTCCTACGATAAATTCTTTTCTAATTCACTCGCAGTTCCATTTATTTAATTTTTTCTGTCTCTCTTCCTCTCGATTCGTTTAATATTTCATATATATTCATTTTCAAACGCATTTTACGCGTACGTTGCGTGTACTAGAGCTTTTCTGACCATCACGAAACATTCTCCTTCCAAATCCTTCCTCTCAGAACAATCCCTGTGTTCTTTCCGTGCTGAAACGTTTTCGGTGATTATTAATTCGTGTCTTCTTTCTACACGTAGCCCCCAAGACGTATCCGTTTTTACTTTCCTTGGCTCTACGAAGTAGGAAGGAAAGTTATGTAATCGGCTGAAAAAAAAATTTTGAGCTTTCTTCAGATCTTTACGTTTCAGACCCTCCTGAGTCTGAAAAACACTATTTGGCAAAATGGTCTGTGTGTCTGTGTCACTAAAGTGTGTCTGTGAACGATTTTTAGAGAAAACCACAGCATAAAATCAGCTCAAACTTCATATCTCGCCTGCTGGTTACAATGGGGCGCCAAAATAAGGGTATGAGCAAAATCCACCGAAAGGTAACTATAGTTATCATAGTGATCAAAACTACAAATATTTTTTTTTCTCAAAAACGGCTCTAACGATTTTGATTAAATTTTTTATATTGGTAGCTCCCAATATGGCAATTATACCATAAAATTCCCATTCGTGGGAAAATGACGAGAGCAGCACAATAAATTACCAAAACTTTCGACGAAATCGATTTTAGCGCGGTTTTTAGAGAAAACCACCGTACCAAATCACCTGAAACTTGATGTCTAGCCTACAGGTTACCATGGGACGCAAAAATAAGGGTATGGGCAAAATCCACCGAAAGTTAACTATAGTTATCATAGTGATCGAAACACCAAATTTTTTTCTCAAAAACGGCTGTAATAATTTCAATTAAATTTTTTATATTGATAGCTCTCAATAAGGCAATGATACCATAAAATTCCCATTCTTGGGAAAATGACGAGAGCAGCACAATAAATTATCAAAAATTTCGACCAAAAGCGTTTATAGCGCAGTTTTTTCACTATAAACTCCGCTGGAATTCTTGTACAATGGTAAAAAAAAATTGGTACTGTAGTCCAATCCAATACCTAAAGGGTGAGTGTTTAAAAACGCTCATGAGATACATGGGGCTCACTCCAGAAATTCCTGAATTTCAACTACTGCAGTTCTAAACACTTTTACCCAATAACTCTGCAAAAGTAATGACTATCCTTCTTCAAAAAATTTGTGTTTACAGCCTCATTAATTATCTGTGTACCAATTGCTCAATATTGGTCCTGAAATGAGTACGAGCAGCACAATAAAATCTGGAACTGTTAGCGCTACCGCTTCCTGCTGCCGTAAAGCGTTATTTGACCAAGTTCAAATTAACTGAGTGATAAATGAATTGATTAAATAGAATTAACCATGTACAAAGTGAATTGTTGTAGAGCTAAGGAAAGTTGTGTGTTGCAACGCACCAGATATTTTAAAATATATCCGCAAACGGTTTCGACGGCTCTTCGGTGTTCGGCATCAAATAAACTCAAAACGTTTGCGTTCAACACTAATGGCTTAATTTTGTACGAAAATTAACAAAAATAACGGCCCGTACAAACCCCGATGGATGAGCGATCAATACTTCTCTGACGTTGTCCGTGTAATGATTCGTCTAAAGTGGTCAAGCGGCTTAAATATATTTATTTAATCTTCGCTTTGAATACCGCCTCGAACGAAACTGTAAAACATACACGATATTCTTAGTTCCGCGAGCGAATAACTTTTCTAAGAAAACTTTTCTCGTGCGATCTTCCCCATCATGAAGTAGTTTGCATGAGAAAACTTGGACAAACGGTTTTTTTTTATCAGCAGTGGGCAGAGCGGAAATTGCGGCGGTATTTTTTTAAAAAGCAGACGCAGAAGTTTTTCAAGGTTAACGAGGGGAATTCATTTGTTTGGCTCAAGCGAAAAAATGATGGCAATTTTCCTAACGTACTAAATTATTGAAAAAACCCTCTTTAAAACGCCTTAATGTTGTATTTACTCGGCGTTTATATCGACAAATGGGGGTAAGTGGGAAGAAGGATCCGCAATTGTTCGGCTGCGGCGCATGTAACAAAACGGAGTTATTAGGAAATGATCTATTTGCACGTTGTGTTTATAACGTGTCGTACACAACCGCAGAAAAAGCGTTAAAATATGTGCTCAATAGTCCAGAAGCCGAGGGCCGAAAACGTTGGTCCATCGAAAGTTGTCAAATACTTTTTCTGAAAGTTATTTGTCAAGGATCATACACGCGCTCTTCGTGAGCCCTATATGCTTGCACGCTCAGTCGATAAATCAAACCAGCCGAAACGTTTCCATTTTCACGGCTTGTCGACGAATTGCAAACGAACAAAATAGCGAAGAGAGCGACGGGGAAAACATTACAGGCCGAAATGGGGAAATGGAGCCCCGAAAAACAGAACTGGTGGGCAAACACTGATAGTCCAGGAGCCGAGGGCTGAAAACGTTGAACCATGAGTTGAAAGTTGCTTAATGCTCTTTCTGATAGTTACCTCAATGTTTGGTAAAACCCCGGTTCTCTGCTCTCTCTGAAGTATGGACTAAGAGTGCACGTCTTTCGCAAGCATCAATTTTTGAGCCGAATATCATCAGATTTGGATTTTGTCTGCTCGAAATAGTCCTCAAAATGAGGAGAGACGACACGGCAATTTTTAAACTACTCCACTTCACCTATTGGTAACATTTTTGACCAACATTTCATTTGGATTTTGTTTGCAAGTCGAAGTACACGAAACTATTGAGGCAGAGTTGGTTTTTTCGACTCAGTTACAAATTTCGGATGTCAACTAATAAGTAAAAGTTGGTTCAAAATTCGACGAATTTGAATTTTATCTGCTGACGCTAGTCCAAAAGTGAGAAGTAGCAGACTCCCGTTTTTCGTCATTTTTCAACAATCCGATGGTATGATATAGAATTCAGTCATCAACTCAATAGGTCAAAATTTGATCCGAATTTGAACGAATTTAGATTGACTCTGCAACTTATGGGCAAGCATGGGGGGGTAGCTGAGTTGTGAATTCGGAAAGTACAAGCGAATCCTTCAACTGGTAAATACTGGAACTATCAACTAATACATCAAATTTTGACTTTTTTGATGAGCCGCCATTTTCTTAGTCCATACTTCAGAGAGAGCGGAGAACAGGGGTTTTGGCAAAAATTGAAGGAACTATCAGAAATATCTGACGCGTTGCAACACACAAATGTCCTTAGCTCTACGTCAATTTACTTTGTACATGGCTTTTTCTACTTTACCATTCAGTTCATTTGAACTTGGTCAAACAACGCTTCACCGCAACAGGAAACGGTAGCGCTTACAGTTCCAGAATTTATTGTGCTGCTCGTACTCGTTCGGGAATGCGTAACCGAGTGAATTGACGCAGAGCTAAGGAAAGTTGTGTGTTGCAACGCACCACATTTTTGTTTTAACATTCTAGTAACATTTCAGCGGAGTTTAAAAGGAAAAAACCGCGCTAAAACCGCTTTTAAAAGTTTGATGATTTATTGTGCTGCTCTCGTCATTTTCCCACAAATGGGAATTTTATGGTGTGATTGCCTTATTGAGAGCTATCAATATAAAAAATTTAATCAAAATCGTTAGAGCTGTTTTTGAGAAAACAATTTGGTGTTTTGATCACTATGATAACTATAGTTAACTTTCGGTGGATTTAGCCCATACCCTCATTTTTGCGTCCCATGGTAACCTGTAGGCTAGACATCAAGTTTCAGCTGATTTGGTACGGTGGTTTTCTCTAAAAACTGCGCTAAAATCGATTTTGTCGAAAGTTTTGGTAATTTATTGTGCTGCTCTCGTCATTTTCCCACAAATGGGAATTTTATGGGAGCTATTAATGTGAAAAATGTAATCAAAATCGTTTGAGCCGTTTTTGAGGAAAAAAATATTTCGTGTTTGATCACTATGATAACTATAGTTAACTTTCGGTGGATTTTGTTCAAACCCTTATTTTGGCGTCCTATGGTGATCTGCGGACGAGATATCAAGTTTGAGCTGATTTGGTGCGGTGGTTCTCTCTAAAAATCGTTCACAGACACACACACACAGACACACAGACCATTTTCCCAAATAGTGTTTTTCGGACTCAGGAGGGTCTGAAACGTAAAGATCTGAAGAAAACACAAATTTTTTTTTTCAGCCGATTACATAACTTTCCTCCCTACTTCGTAGAGCAAGGAAAGTAAAAATTTGGTGTTTTGATCGCTGTGATAACTATAGTTAACTTTCGGTAGATTTTGTCCATACCCTTATTTTGGCGTCCCATGGTAACCTGTAGGCTAGATATCGTGTTTCAGCTGATTGGTACGGTTGTTTTCTCTAAAAACCGCGCTAAAACCGATTTCGTCGAAAGTTTTGGTAATTTATTGTGCTGCTCTCGTCATTTTCCCATAAATGGGAATTTTATGGTATAGTTGCCAAATTGAGAACTACCAATATAAAAAATTTAATCAAAATCGTTGAAGCCGTTTTTGAGAAAAAAAATATTTGGTGTTTTGATCACTATGATAACTATAGTTAACGTTCGGTGGATTTTGTTCATACCCTTATTTTGGCGTCCCATGATAATCTGCGGGCGAGATATCAAGTTTGCGCTAATTTGATACGGTGGTTTTCTCTAAAAATCGTTCAAAGACACACACGCACAGATACACAGACCAGGATCGCTATGATAACTATACCGTTAGTTTTAGATCGATTTCCTTCATACCCACCATACCTCGTACTTTTCATCCCACGTTGTTCTGGATGTAATGTCAAATTTGACCCGATTAGCTTTAGCCGGTTCTCTCGATCGCAAAACATCCACAAATTTTTTTTGCACGACGTTTTTTCGTTACCGTAAATTCCGGAGTAACTGCTTCCCCTTATATGATAAATCTTATGGAGTGTCTTCTAGCAATCTAAACCCACATTTTGTTCTCCATAATTATATCTGTATATAAGTTATATCGTACTAAACTGTGCTGTCTACAATAATATAGCTGACTAAGATGTAAAGCCGCTGCGTCGGCTAAGGGAAACCTATAAAGCACCCCACCTTCGCGCAGCTCGGTGTGTTCTAGTCTCGCTGCCATACTGTACGTGTCGGTCCTCCCAGTCTCCCCTCTGTTGTAAATTGATCCTAAGTTCTTGTAAAAGAATAAAATCATTTTTAAAAAGCCCCTCGTCTTTTAACAAAATATAACTGGCGCAGTCGTTCCGGACCCGAATTTTCGAGCGCATATCGAACCAAGCAGTGCTTTCATCTTCGACCGCATATCCAAGATCGGAGCCTGAATTCGGGAACCTACGAAGAAGGGAAGACAACGTTGACAGACCGACCGAAAACCAGCGCAGACAAGACACCCCGTCAAAAATTAAGAAATCCTGAAAGACGGTTCTTCGACGGTGGCATAACATCGCCTTTCAATAATTATTTTCCACTTTTTGTTCACACAGGTTGAAGAAAAATTTCCGAGCTAATTGGTCAGCTCGCTTTCATCCAGAGTTAAAGGGACAACTCATTTCATCGCCGACCTTCGACGTCAACCTCAACTTACTACTACGCATCCTCAAGTTTTGCTCATCCAGCAAAACCCTTCGACGTCAGGAAATCTCCGTCGCTAATCTTCTCACAAGTCAGCACTCCTGCAGAAGCCGACTACATGAGGAAACTGTGAGTCAACTTCCTTTCTGATAAACTCACGCCAACGTTTGTTGAATTCTCCGCTCTAAATAATAACCTGCACACTACGAAGTAAATTCTAAATAATAACATTTTTCAATATTATAATTGAGAAACTAGGGACGCATTAACGCCAAAATTCCTAAATCAATTAAAAAATACGTTCATTACAAACTCCGATCCTTAGGTCCCATAATTGAAACTGACGAACCAATCATGGCCCAATCCCAAGCACAAGTTTCTCAGGAAATCCTGTTGCAGCAAGTGCAAAGCCAGCAAGCGATAATCGAGTCTCTGCAAAGTAGGATGCAATCCTTACACCTCAACAATACGAGGGAGCAGATGATCACTAGAGTCCCCAGAGAATACCTCGATCTAATCCCGGTATTCAAGGGCGAGCCCGAGCTGCTACAGAGGTTTTTACACGTCTGCGAACGCTTGTTCGACAGATATTTCGACGAACAGGACCCAGATGGGTTCCAAAACGAAATGCTACTGGCTGCAGTCATATCCAAAATACAGGGACCCGCCGCCGATTTAATCCTATCGAAAAATTTAGAGTCTTTCGGGAATGTAAAACAGGCGTTACTAGAGACATACACGAATAAAAAGACGCTCTCACCCTTAACATAGAACTGACTCAGTTAAAGCAGAAAGATGGGGAAACTTCATTCAAGTTCTTTGAAAACATTCAAAAAAAATTAAATAACATAACTGCCTATTTGCAAAATCACGACGAAGGCGAATCCACTACACTCATTAGACACTATGAAAAGTTAGCCTTAAGGGTTTTACTCCTCCATTTAAAGGACCCAATGGGTAGTTTTCTGAGGAATCGACAACCGGATTCATTGGGACAGGCGCTCTCAATGATGACAAACGATTTCCAAATATCGGAAATGTCCAAGCAAACGAGCAGTGTAAAGACTCCTTATACGGGAAAATCGTCGTGGCAACCAAATCCCAGAAATCCTAATTACGACTACGGACGCTCTAATTATTTCCGTCGCCCAGGAAATAATGCGAGAATTCCATTCCGCGGTAGGGGAAACTTTCAGCCTCAATATCAGGCTCAAAGAACCCCGCAACCACCTAGTGGACAGTCGAATTTTAAGCAGCCACGTAATGATTCGCACATGTCATGGCAAACAACGAGACCCAATTATAACTACGTTGAAACGGATAGTAAACTAAAGTCGTACTCAAACGAATCCGAGCCGGAGCAACCTTTTTTAGGAGACGGCGAAAGCAAGGAAGATGCCCACAATTTAGTCTGATGCACTTGAATCAGAAAACGAATAGCCTCCCTTACTTAATTTCTCCGACCTCAGGCCTGAAACTGTTTATAGATTGTGGTTCGATGGGTTCCTTCGTGAACCCTGAAGTAGCCAACGAAAGATTTTCCGAAAATATCAGGGAAGACCCATTTGAAATACGTACGGCACATGGAATATCCTGTGAACGGTATTCCACAAAAATACCGTGTTGGAAGCTCTTTGAAATTCCGAACTTGGTGCTGCCTTTCAAAATCTTCAAATTTCACGACCAATTCGACATGTTGATTGGAATGGACCATCTAAAATATTTGAAGGCAACAATCGATCTGGAGAATAATCTTTTCCGTTTACCCCACACCACTTTGCCTTTGTACTACCTAGAGGGCAGTCACAATAAAATTGAGGAAAAATCAAATTTGCCAGGAATATGGCCACAGGATCAAAACAAATTGAAAAGAAAAAATAATTAGTGGGAACGGATGTAGTAAAATTATTAATGAGCCAGGAACATGGCCACAGAATTAAAAAAATTGAAAAGAGGAAAATAATGATTGAAAACAAAAGCTGTAAAGCTAATAACGAGAAAAAGGTAATAACTAAAACTGAAACAAGTGTCGAATTAGAACCAAGAATGTTCACTAGGGCAAAATTACCAGTAAAGAATATAAAACACGGAGAAGGGATAGTCCATTATAAAAAACAGAACCAAATCGAAATCCCTGAAAGTATTGTGAAAATTGAAAATAACTACGCATACGTGGGAATAATTAACACGGGCCTTGAAAAAGAAATTATAAACCTCAACACGATTCAAGTAGAGCCCTGGAAGAAAGAACTTATGAAAGTAATTATAACTATTACGATTGCGAGAAAATTAAATTCGACCCAAGTAAGATCGAAATGAGTCACATGAACCAAATGGAAAAGGAAGCTATAACTAAATTAATGTACGAATTTAAAGATATATTCCAAACCGGTGAGGAAAATTTGTCATTCACTAATGGGGTAAAACATTTCATACGAACAACGGACGAGGTACCCGTTTACTCTAGGAATTACAGGTATCCGGAGGTTTACCGACAGGAAGTAAAAAGGCAAATAGAGGAGATGGAAAGACAAAAAATCATTCGTCCCAGTTTTTCACCCTGGAATAGTCCTGTGTGGGTCGTAGGAAAGAAACCTGACAACTCGGGCAAACAAAAGTTTAGGTTGGTTATCGATTTCCGCGGACTAAATGCCAAAACAGTAGACGATAAGTATCCTCTACCAGACATTTCCTCCTTGTTAGATAAATTCGGTCGTTGCCAATACTTCTCCACTATCGATCTAAAGTCGGGTTTTCACCAAATCGAGATGCACCCGGACAGCATCGAAAAAACGGCTTTCTCCACTGAAAGTGGGCACTGGGAATTCTTGCGAATGCCTTTTGGCCTCAAAAATGCCCCACCAACATTCCAGAGAATGATGGATAACGTCCTACGAGGCATACAAAACGAAATATGCACTGTCTTCTTAGATGACATACTCGTTTACTCCACCAGTTTGCAAGAACACATCCAAAGCCTTAGGAGAGTTTTCGAAAGATTGAGGAAAGCAAACCTGAAGGTCCAAACCGACAAGACGAATTTCTTGTGTAAGGAGGTACACTACTTAGGGCATTTAGTAACACCTGAGGGAGTCAAGCCTGATCCGAAGAAGGTTGAGGCCATAAAAATTACCCAATCCCCAAAACTGCGACCGAAATCAAGAGCTTCTTAGGCCTCCTGGGATATTACCGTAAATTCATCAATAACCTGGCCCACCTGTCTAAACCTCTAACCTCTAGATTGAAGAAAAACGTAAAGATTAACATAAACGATCCAGATTTTGTTGAAGCATTTGAAACCTGTAAAAACCTTTTGATTAACGACCCCATACTTCAATACCCTGAATTTGACAAGCCTTTTAATTTAACCACGGATGCTAGTAACGTAGCCTTGGGAGCTGTTTTGAGCCAAAATAGGAACGGGGCCGATTTGCCAATAGCCTTTGCTAGCCGCACGTTGAACGAAACCGAGAAACGGTATTCAACCATCGAAAAAGAGTGCTTAGCTATCCATTGGGCTACAGAATACTTCAAGCCGTATTTGTTCGGAAGAAAATTCCAAATATTCACTGACCATAAACCACTTCAATGGTTGGACTCGATTAAAAATCCTAGTTCCAAACTTTTTAGGTGGAGGGAAAATTTAGCAGCGTTTAATTTCGAAATTTGTTACAAGAAAGGAAAGAAAAATATGAACGCAGATGCGTTGTCCAGAGTAGAACTAAATAATAATGAAACAACCAAAGATTTGAAGGAAATTAAAACGGAAAACTTTATCCAAGACCCGGAAGAAATCAAAATGGTGCTGGGAACCGATATTGACGCAAATACGGACAATCAATCAATGATCGCGTTTTTAGGAGATAGCACGGTCCCAACTAACTCCAATAGCTCAAACATTACAATACACTCAAATGCATTAGGGAACGAAGGTGCTACAATCCCGACCTCCGAAAGTCCGTTGAATCACGGAAAGAATCAGATAATTCTGAGTAAGGTAAACGGAACGCCCAGTAAACCAAAAATCGAAAAATTTTTCGAAACCAAAATCAGAATAACGGCAGAAATAAACGAAAACAATATGGAAGAGGAAATAATAAATTTTGTGAAATCATATGTGGCCCCTAAAACGAGGCATTTGATACATTTCGTTCCGGATTTTTACGAGGAATTCTGTAGGATAGTATTCAAGAATTTCAAACACCTACAAATAAACTTAATAAGGTGCGAAACTATTAACTGACGTGATTGAAGAATCGGAGAGATATGAATTAATCCATCGGTATCACCAAGGAGAGACAAATCACCGGGGGATCGAGGAAACGTACGAAAAACTCAAACGTAAATATTTTTGGCCTAACTTAAAGAAATCCATCCAACAATACATCAACAATTGCGAGCTTTGCCAAACATGCAAATACGAACGATGCCCATTAAGGCCAAAATATAATATCACACCTACCCGGGCTAAACCTCTTGAAATTTTGCACATAGACAAATTGACTATTGAGGGCTCGAAGTTTCTCACAATCATTGACGCCTTCTCAAGATATGCACAAGCATACTCTGTTAGCTCGTCTAACAGCTTGGAAGTCGTGAAAAAGTTGATCCAATTCTTTTGTCATCACGGAACTCCAAAGGTAATAATTGCGGACAATGGTGCCGAATTTAAAAGCTCACTTGTGAAGGACTTGTTAAACCTGTACAAAATTAAGATTCATTTCATAAGCTCACAACATCCCGAGTCAAATGGAGTCATTGAACGCTTACACTCCACCTTAATAGAACATTGTCGCTTATTAAACAATCGGGATGAATTCAAGAAAGACAACATTCGAGACAAGATGAGCTACGCAGTTTTAGGCTACAATAACAGTATCCATTCCGCCACTAAACTCACCCCCTTTGAAATTCTCAATGGACACATAGAAAGTGATCCGGTAATCAAAGTCGACACGGAAGAGGCCGTATTGAACAATTACTTAAATCAACACCGGGACAAAGTTAAAGTAATCTATGAAACCGTTCACAATAAAACCAAGTCAAACAAAGAAAAAACGATAGAGAAATTGAATTTAAACCGAGAAGAACTCCCTGAACTCCCCAAAGAAGTCTTTGTCAAAAATAAACAAATAAAAGAAAAAACGAAAGCCAGATACATCAAGGAAGACCTGAAAACAGTCAATGAAGCCTTGAAAACGGCAGAAATTGAGCCTCGGCACCACAACACTCAAGAGAAAATACATTTGTCCAATATCAAAAGACCTAGGAAGTATGTTAAACCCAACGTTGAAACGGCATGGAACGAAAGTCTGAGTAAAGAAGAAGTCTTGATCGAGAAGTTCAAACTAAAACTAACGAGAGAAGACTTAATTACCATTAAAGCTAATAATTGGTTGAATGACAACGTAATAAATTTCTATCTGTCTATGATTGTGGAACACTGTGAGAAAGACGCGAAACTACCAGAAACTTTCGCATTTAGTACATTCTTGTACGTCTCCCTTGTAGCCGGTGGGTACGAGAGAGTGAAAAATTATTCAAGAAAAACCAACATCTTCGAAAAAGAACTAGTATTAATCCCCGTCTTCAAATCTTCCCATTGGAGACTCGTAATAATATTGATGAAAGAAAACCGAATATTGTATTTAGACTCCTAAACCAGGACGGAACCGAAATTCTGGATGTAATAGAAAAATACTTGACGGAAGAGTACAAAACAAAGAACAACGAGACTTCCGGTACCTGGAGTAAAATACAACTCCGACACGTCCCGCAACAATCTAACTCAGACGATTGCGGTGCTTTTGTTTGCAAGTACGCGAAATCCTTTACAACTGCAGGACTGATAGACTTTGAGTCCGAGGAAATTAGAGAATTTAGGGAAGAAATGTGTTTGGAGATTTTACAGGGGTACTTGAATTAATTATTGTTCCAGGAAAATGTTGTTGTTCCTGTTCATAGTACTCGTTTGCACCAACGGAGCAAACATCCGAGAAATAACCTCAAATCCAGGAATAATTTCGGCGGCATTGGGCCCTGCAAAAATAATCGAGGGATACCACACGACCTCTCACTACTATTCGCTTAATGAACTATTTGAACAGGTTAACTCAATTAAATTTAACTATTACTCCGCGTTAGAATCAGTGCTTAATGACCCGTCCACGGGGAAGAGAATGGTGATGCTCACCACTTCATTAAACTACACATTGCAATTGATAGACCAGAAGGCGCAGAATCTAATAATCACCAAAGACACGAGAACCAAGCGAGGTCTAATAGATGGTCTAGGATCCATAATAAAGTTCGTTACCGGTAATCTAGACGCCGAGGACGAAAAGAAATATGATGAGATCTTGCAACACTTAACCAGAAACCAAGTGGACCTTCAGTCCCAGATTGATGCCCAGTATTCAGTGAATGAAGCCATAATAGCTAATTTCAATAAAACAGTAGAAACAATTAACTCTAACAACCGCCAACTAGAAAAGGAATTAACGGATCTTAAACAATCCCACACAGGGGAATCTACGCACGCTAGGGACACGAATAACTTATTGGAACATTATCAAATATTGTTAAGCCTTGTCCTAACGATCCTCCAAGACATAGAAAACTCATTAACGTTTTGCGAAGTGGGAAAATTGCACCCTAGTATTCTGAGTACAGAACAACTTTATGAGGAACTAAAGCGTTTGTCGAGCTATTATGGGCCTAGACTATTAAACTTTGAAAATGAAAATTTGTTCGATATTCAGAACTATATTAAAGTTCAATGCTTTGTTAGTAAGTCAGAAATTGTTTATTTCTTGGATATACCCCTCGTCAATCCGAGGAACTACGAACTTCAATGTTTAATACCAATTCCCTCTAAAATAGAAGAAGAATATTACAGTATCATCCCGGGAATAAAATATCTTCTAAAATCTTCCACTGAAGTATTAGGCCTCCAAGAAAAATGTAATCCTGGAAAAGTGTTCACATGCCCAGCTGATTTAATAACCGAAACGAATTTCGAATGCGAAAAGAACTTTATCCAGTCGGGCAATGTAAATAGTTGCGATTATGTAAAAGTTAATATTGGGAAGGGAAGTCTAGTAAAACTAATACCAGAAATTGGGCAATATCTTTTAGTCTTCCCAGAAGGGGACTCTGTAACAATCGTTCAGGAGACCGGCATAGAAATTAAAACATTACGAGGCATATATTTGGCTAAACCTGTTAAAGGTAATTTAAAATACAGAAACAGAACACTGTTTGCAACTCACAAAAGTATCACTGGAAAACCATTACTCGTAACCGAAATAAAATCCAAATCACAAATTACCGCTCCAGAAGGCAAACAAGTAGATTTGAAAGACATTATTTTACCGCAACCCTTTAACACGAGAATACAACGTGAAATAACTAAATTCCAACTTTTGGATTTAATCTTGCCGAGCTTCTGGACGATGGTCTTATATTTATTATTAATCAGTTCCTTTATCTTTGTACTGTTCCGATATTACCTTCATAAGAAGAAGTTGAGAATCACAACAAGCCATTCTTGAACAAATGAGAATCCTGTTCTATGATTTGTTTAAGGAATTAGTTCATCTTACTATTGTTGTTTAAGGAATTAGTTCATCTTACTATTGTTGTTTAAGGAATTAGTTCATCTTACTATTGTTGTTATTATTATTATATTATTATCATGGGGTCAAAATTCTTTGTCATCTTACTATTGTCAATTTTACGCCACAATGTACTTCAATTTGTTTTGTACTAGGGGGGGAGGAGTTATATCGTACTAAACTGTGCTGTCTACAATAATATAGCTGACTAAGATGTAAAGCCGCTGCGTCGGCTAAGGGAAACCTATAAAGCACCCCACCTTCGCGCAGCTCGGTGTGTTCTAGTCTCGCTGCCATACTGTACGTGTCGGTCCTCCCAGTCTCCCCTCTGTTGTAAATTGATCCTAAGTTCTTGTAAAAGAATAAAATCATTTTTAAAAAGCCCCTCGTCTTTTAACAAAATATAACTTATATATGTGTTGAACGGAGATATAAGCCAAGTTAACTCAGAAAAGGAGATTTGTCAAATATTAATTTATCGGTAATCCGATTTTCTCATAAACGGCTTTAACGATTTCGATCAAACTTATAGAAAACTCTCAGCTCCATAAATGTTTCTGTAGAAAAGCGTTGAATGAAGATATAGCACCCGCATATGTTTTTTAACAAAAAATCGCGTCTCATAAAATCACACTCTCTTCGCTCGATGAAAATCGTGACGAAATTAGGGACAACTCATCACTGGCAAGTCTCCCAAGAAGACTACTAGTTTCCTTATAGAACCCTCAGATCGACCAGAATTATATTAGCTGGACAATAGTTGGTAGAGCGGTAAAATTGTGAACGTCGCACCGGATATTTCGAACGTAATCTGAACGCCGTTCAACCCCCCTGATGGGTATCATAGCCGCTCATACACTATTTGTCATTCGACTATTCTTATAAGCCTCCGTTGAACGAAAGTACATAATAAAATTAGGTTCTTCTGTTTCAAACGCTTTGATCGGACTCCGAGGGAGGACATTTTCTTCCCTGTGCACGTTCATGCAAGTTATGTTATTCTAATTAGTATACACAGCAGTAATAACGATTACTACTAAGATGTCAAGCCGCCGCGTCGGCAGTAAAACATTATAAATATCCCTACTCGAGCTCAGCTCCGTGTGTTCTCTCTTCGTCCCTCTAAAAGTTCATAAGTTTCAATTCTTTGTACAATTTACTTGTGGAAATTTCTAATAAAGTTTTTTTTGGAGATCCACCGAAGACGAAACATTGCATAAATGCGTTGAGCGAACATATCGCCTGAATATGCGGTAAATCGCCGAATTGTGGGGTGCTAACAGATATCTTCCCATACCCGCCCCTATATTTTTGTACTCACCTCGTGACCTGTTGTTTGAAGTGTGGCAATAATTTGGTGTGTGGATTACATTACACGGATTTAGTCCTTTTTATATTACAATCCGCTAGAATTAATTTCACTTGATTTCGCAGGTTCAAGAGGTACTTCATTCGATTTCGAAGATTCTTTGCTCGAAAAGGGACCGCGAAAGGCAAAGTTAAAAGTCTGAAGTGAGTGATTCCCTCGGACGTCGAAATCACTAGGACTTAGGTGTGTGGGTAGAGTTTTGACACGATTTGCAGACAAATAAAATCAATCGACACGATTTTCTTCATTATCACTTCCCACCTCCCACTTTATGTATTGTAGCCCCCGGCATATATAACGGGAAGAATGAGGCACCTCTTATTAGAAACACCGATATTTTAGAAGTATAGTAGAATACTCACGAAAGTAGTCACCGCTATTTAGCATCGTAGGTACATCCCAACTAGTTGCAAAGGTATTTTGTGCACCGCCTCAGATGTATAAAATAGCAGAAGCGTCGAGGTAATTCGTGATATTACGACAGATATGATGAAAACTCACACAATACAAAGGGCTGGTGTGGTAGGGCAACGTGTTGAGGCCTCAACTAGAAGAGACACAGGCGCGCAGCGCTCCTAACGAACGAATTTTCAGGGATAATTGCAAAACCAGCGACACGATATGCTCCATACATTACTTCAACTCTACGAAGTATCATTTTAATACAGAAACGCTTCATGCCAGCCACCCCAAAAGCTCATTTTAGAGCCCTTTAGGAAACAAAACCTCACGGGTCAATGCTTCTACTGTCGGACATGAAAGAAATATCTGCTCCCTCATTTTGTACCTGTTTTTCAATTTACAATTTTTTGGTACGTCCAAATCTTACAACACGTGCAGCTAAGAAGGTTTTTTCATACCAAGTGCTTTTGGAATTTAATATTTTCCCGACGGAATTAGATCTTTGACCTCAAGGTTCCGAATGACTTCAGAAAAGTTAATTTCTTCTAAAAATTCCATTTAGCAATCCTCTACCTTCCAGTTAAGGAAAATAAAAGTATCATGTGGGACGCATCGCACAATTTCCCTTAGTTCTACGGTTAATTTACGGGTTTTCAACGCAATTTCTAGCGGCTGAAAGCGGTGTAGCATTCGGTTTCGGAATTTATCGTTCTGCTCGTATTCATGCCTTGAACATTATTGAGCAATTAATACACACAGTATGAATGAAACTGTAAATACGACTTTTACCAGAAGGATAACTATCCCTTATCCAGAGTTAACGGGTAAAACTGTGAGAAATGGTAATAAGTGCAACGGGGATGGTTGAAATTTCGGAATTTGTGGAGTAGTTTCTACGTATAGCTCATCGTATAGGTACTTAATTGGACTACCCACTAAACCTCTCTGGAGATTTGAGTAACTTATGAGGGGAGTTTATAAGGCAAAAACTGCGCTAAAATCGATTTTCATTAAAATGTTTGGTAATTTATTGTGTTGCTCTCGTCATTTTATCATGTATGAGAATTTTATAATGTTGTTGCGTTATTTGTAGCGGTCTGTATTAAAAATTTTAATCAAAATTGTCAGAGCAGTTTTTGAGGAAAAAAATATTTAGTGTTTTGATCACTATGATAACTATAGTTAGTTTCTGACCGATTTCGCTCATACCTTCATTTTGGCGTCCAATGTTAACCTGTGAGCTAGATATCAAGTTTGAGCTGATTTGGTCGTTTTCTCTAAAAACCGCGCTAAAATCGAATTCGTCGAAAGTTTTAGTTATTTATTGTGCTGCTCTCGTCATTTTTCCACCAATGAGAATTTCATGGTATAGTTGCCACATTGGGAGCTACCAATGTAAAAAATTTAATCAAAATCGTTAGAGCCACTTTTGAGAAAAAAAATATTTGGTGTTTAGATCACTATGACAACTATAATTAGCTTTCGGTGGATTTAGCTCATACCCTTATTTTGTCGTCCCATGGTAATCTGCGGGCTAGATATCAAGTTTGAGTGGATTTGGTACGGTGGTTCTCTCTAGAAATCGTTCACAGACACACACAGAGGTGTTCTTCGGACTCAGCGGGGTCTGAAATGAGAAGATCTGAGGAGAACTCAAAAAAAATGTTTCAGCAGATTACATAACGTTCCTTTCTACTTCGTAGAGCCAAGGAAAGTAAAAAAGCGTCTACCAATAAGGAACTGGCGAGTCCAGTGGTCTGGTTCATGGTTCATGTTGCATCTTTTTGACGAGGACTCTCGCTTGCAGTTTATCTAATGCCCATTCATCTAGTCTGGCAAGTTTTCAGTCCTTAAAGTGAAGGGGCGGGGGGTGCTTCCCGGTGAACACCGCTAATCGTGTGCTCAATCCGCCAGTTGTCCATCGTGTACTCAATAGCCAAGTAAATGGGCAGCTGGCCACCTTGGGCTGTTCTTTGAGTTTCCTATCTCAGACGATAGGGCAGTAGCCAATCATGCCTAAGTAAATGGCCTTGTACATGATGATTGTCTCACAGTAGCGCACACACACGTCAAGTGGCCTATCTAATTGCTCGTAATAAGGCAAACTGTGCGAGGGTAGTGCTTTGACGGGAATCTAATCATCGGCCTTTTGACTGCATATATGAAGAAAATTAGTGGAAAAGTCTCCAAGTGGTTCCGTCCAATACGACAAAAATTAATTGAGTTGAAGTGGGTCGGTCTACATTTATTAGAGTAAGATGGCTGGGGAGCGATGCCCATATAGATAGCGGTCATGCGGAGTAGAAATACGTGTCATTCGGCCCGTAGGACCGTGACCTTTACGACGTTATGAGCTCTGTTCTTCGGGCAAAGAATCGTATTCGCTGGCGGCGATCCATCCGACGATAGTACCTTCGTTTGGGAGACCCCTCTCCTTCAAGATTAGCTACCGAGCAGTAAATAACGCGTATTACTTTACTACTTCCAGTTAAATTACCGCTTTCGAAAACCGCAGCGCTACCGTCTGAGTATCAGAAAACGCGTTGCTGTCACCCGAGAAGTATTTCACCGTAGGCCCCTTGTCAACAGAACAAGTAGAGCGATGAGCCGGCTCACAAACGGTGACAGTACAGGACTCTGTTGCCCTCATTCCTCATCATCTCCCAATTAATTCGGTCGAAACTTGGTGCTTCCCGGTGAACACCGCTAATCGTGTGCTCAATCCGGAAGGGTATTCTCTTTCCTTTTGATTGTCAAGCTCCAGAAATGTGTGATTGTCGCGATCTCTAAACTAATTACTGAATCTTTCAAGCGCTTCATTAAAAAAAATCGTTGCCACGCATCACACAAATTTCCTCACCGCGCACTCGGAAAATGTAACTTTAGCAACTACACAGCTTTTTACTTTCCGCTACCCGAAGGGAAGGAAAGTATAGTAATCGGCCCAAAAAAAATTTGGGTTTTCTTCAGATCTTTACGTTTTAGACCCTACTGAGTCTAAAAAACCTAATTTCGGCGCGTGGTCCGTGTGTGTGTGTGTCTGTAGTTCGATTTGCGGGAGAACGGTTGATCCGATTGAGCTGGTTCTTTTTTTGTTTTGTTCGTTATTTTTTGTAGACACCAAAATAAGGTTATGGACGATTTCGGCCGATGGGAAGGGGGAGGTGGGGACGAAAATGTACCAAAAACTAGGGTTTTTCGCATTTTTCTCGAAAATGGCTCTAACGATTTTGATTAAACTTCCAAATTATCTTCTTCTAATCAATACCTAACTTTTCTTCTCTATACATATCTCCATGAAAATACGGTGAACGGAGATATGGGCCCCTGAAGCAAAAATAGGTTTTTTACGCTTTTTGGCAAAACGGCTTCAGTGATTTTCACCAAACTCACAGGATGTTTTCAAATAGTTAATACCTACATATTCTTTTGTATAAATGTTCCTCTGACAGTCCATTGAACAGAGATAAAAATCAAAATGTGTCAAAAATAACGTTTTTTCTAACATTTCCGTAAATTCCAGGGTAACTTTTTCACCAGATGTGATAAATTCTAATGGAGTGTCTTTTAGTCACCCATACCAACATTTCGTTCTCTATAATTATTTCTGTATATATATGTTGAACGGAGATATAAGCCAAGTCAACTCAGAAAAGGAGATTTGTCGAATATTAATTTATCGGTATTCCAATTTTCTCAAAAACGGCTCTAACGATTTCGATCAAACTTACGGAGTATTCTCAGCTAACTAGTCCCTACATTTTGTTCTCCATAAATGTTCCTGTAAAAATGCAAAGGCGCGTGGATATAGCGCCCGCATATGTAGGTGGTGTTCGAAATTGCGGGGGTGGCGGAAAGTTGTGTGTTGCTAAAATTTATTGAGCTACCAATATTTATGTCACAACCTTGTACAAAAGGCTCAACGTGTAGGCAATTCAAGGGACTGTTTCCGTGAACACGGTTTTTGGTAATGTTTGTATTCGCAGCTTTGGAATGACACTGCGAAAAAGTTAGTGAAAAAAAGATGTTAGTTTGAATTCAGGAATTTCTGAGGTTGCTTTTGATGTTTTTTCAAGCATCACTAAACTTGTACCGTTTAGGTACCTAACTCTACTACCATACTGACTTTTTTGAGAACGCCAGTATCGTATAAACAAGTTGTACGAAGAAAAAACTGCACTCACCCGCTTAATAATTTACTGTGCCGCTCTCGTGATTTGCCTATAAATGAAAATGTTACATTACTATTCTGTAATACGAAGCTGATCACGCGCAAAATTGGAACGAAATCCTTTTTTGACAAAAACGCCCAACTTTCCCCAGTCCCACGATCATCCTAGCTAGTAATCAATCAATTTTTTATTCATTTCGCCCGAACTTGTGAAATAAACATCGCTCTATGTGGATTCTGGTAGCGCTTTAAGTTTCGAAATTTATTGCGCTCCTGCTGCTACTTACAAGCTTAATTTAAAAAAATGATTTTTATGAGTGGTTTGCGTCTACAGTTATACGGTATAGTGAAGAAAGTAAAGAAAAAATATCTGGGGCGTTGCAACACACAAGTTTCCTTAGCTCTACAACAATTCACTTTGTACATGGCTAATTCTATTTAATCAATTCATTTATCACTCAGTTCATTTGAACTTGGTCAAACAACACTTCACAGCAGCAGGAAGCGGTAGAGCTTACAGTTCCGAAATTTATTGTGCTGCTCGTACTTATTCCAGGATCATTATTGAGCAATTGGTACACAGATAATTAATGAGGCTGTAAACACGATTTTTTTTTTAGTAATCACTTTTGTACAATTATTGGGTTAAAACGTTTAGAACTGGTAGTAAGCGAAACGGCAGTAGTTGAAATTCAGGAATTTCTGGAGTGAGCCCCATGTATCCCATGAGCGTTTTTAAACACTCATCATTTAGGTGTATGATTGGACTACAATACCGAATTTTTTTAAAATTCTAGAAAAATTCCAGCGGAGTTTATAAGTAAAAAACTGCGCTAAAAACGCTTTTCGTCGAAAATTTTGATAATTTATTGTACTGCTCCCGTCATTTTCTCACAAATGGGAATTTTATGGTATAATTTTCTTATTAAGAGCTATCGATATAAAAAATTTAATCAAAATTGTTAGAGCCGTTTTTAGAAAAAAAATATTTGGTGTTTTGATCACTATGATAACTATAGTTAAATTTCGATGGATGTTGATCATACCCTTATTTTTGCGTCCCATGGTAAACTGCGGGCGAGATATGAAGTTTGAGCTGATTTGGTACGGTGGTTTTCTCTAAAAATCGTTCACGGACACACAGACCATTTTCCCAAATCGTGTTTTTCGGACTCAGGAGGGTCTGAAACGTAAAGATCTGAAGAAAACTCAAAAATTTTTTTTTCAGCCGATTACATAACTTTCCTTTCTACTTTGTAGAGCCAAGGAAAGTAAAACGATAATAACGGTTCTACAAATCTCCTTTTCTGAGTTAACTTAGCTTATATCTCCGTTCAACATTTATATACAAAAATAATTACAGAGAGCGAAATGTGGGTGCGGGTGTTTAGAAGACACTCCAAAAGATTGATCACATCTGGTGAAGCAGTTACCCTGGAATTGATGGAAACGTTCGAAAAAACGTTTTTTTCGACACATTTTTATTTTTATCTCTTTTCAATGGACTATCAGAGGAACATTTATTGGAAACAATATATAGGTATTAACTATTCAAAAATATCCTGTGAGTTTCGTGAAAATTAGCGTTTTGCCAAAGAGCGTAAAAACCCCTTTTTTCGCTCCATAGAAGTATATCTCCGTTCACCGTATTTTCATTAAGATATGTATAGGGAAGAAAGATTTTGAACTAACTACTAGAAGATAATTTAAAAGTCTAATCAAAATCGTGATAGCGTTTGTTGGGCGCACGAGAGGGCAAGAGTTGAAGATCGAAATAAAAGAAACTCGGTGTGTGTGTGAGGCGGACTGTATTAAATGTGCAATGAATTGAATTTGTGCATGAAAGGGAGACACAAGTGGACGACTCGTAATATGTGTGAACTGACTATCGGAAGGAGAGAGCAAGCTGCAACTGGGCTGAGAATTGATATAGGAATGTGTCTGTGTGAGCACTGGGAGATGAGTGTGACTTCCACGAGAGTTCATAGGTGAATGAATTTGGGATTTCTGCTGTGGAGAGGAATCTGTAAAAGGAGGAGAGGAGAAAAAATGGGAAAACGACTCCAGGGAAATCCGCAGTTCGAAATAACCATTCCAAATAACCGCCGGAGGTGGAATTTTCACAGGTACAAAGGTCTTTGGGGAAAACAATGACTTTGCCATTAAGGGCCAGGGAGTCCTGTTGGGGCAGGTGTGGGAACTCCGAGGTCAAAAAACTGATACTGATTCGGCGTTTTGCGTCGAACAGCCGTTTTTCCGATGTGAAAAATCCTAGTTTTGGGTACTCTTTCGTCCCCCCACCCTTTTACATCGACCGAAATCGCCCATAACCTTATTTTGGTGTCTAAAAAAATTAGTTTCTTTAGATTCGGTAGACCTCAAGACGTGATGATGAAAACCCAACTTTTTTTTGACACGATTACAATACTTTCTTTCCCTTCAGGAAAGGCGTTTTTTATATAGCCCAAAGCCGAGCTGATTGCGGGCAGTTCTGCGAAATTACGAAGCATGAACGAGACTGCCAACGGAGAAGTTGTTCATTTAGATACAACGACTAAGAAATGTTTGACGTCTTCTCAATACTGACCTTAGCCCTCGTGCAGCCAGTACAGCGTCACTGATATGCTCGAATAACTAAACCTGACAGTTTTCTGTACGTATTGAAGACGATCTCGTCTTTCTCGTGACTCCCAATTCGGTAGCGGCAGGGAAGAGTAGGGTAACTTAATAGAAGAGTGTTTAATGTAAATGGCTAATGGAGCGATTCAAGGGGGTTGTGTTGCCAAAAATGGTGGTACTGCTAGGCAATGCCAGTTTACGTTCCAAAATACCATGAGGCATGAACCAAAACCAAACCTATTCCTTCGCAGGAAATTAATATTAGCTCGGATTGAAATAGTAAAAATGCCCTTTCTTTAGTGTTAATGTAAAAGGGTTCGCTACTTTCAAAGTGGCTAATGAGAACAGACAAACCAACAGAAGAGCGTGCAGGAGGCGGGTGAATATAAATATCCTGGCGTGTCGTGACTCGGCCAGGATCGAGGACGGCGACTGGGCGACCAGGCACACAGAAGTTTGAGCGAAACACGCAATAAATTTCTGGGCGATTTTATGGCTTTCGCTTTCCTTCAGTTGGGTACCATTCCATCCGGCGATGTTCTTGAGAAACTCGAAACCCTTCGAGGACCAGCTTTGGTAACGACTAGGCCGTTGTGGTTTCTCTCCTTTGAATTAATACCGTTTCGGGCTTTCCTGGTACGTGCGTCAAGTTACTTCGCAATGCGGTTTACTGCTTATAAAACATTCTCGGACGTTTGTGGTGTCCAAACGTTACAACTAAATGCACAACGTGCAGTGTGCTTCGAATGCTGTTATGAGACATTAAAACAAACATTATTTTCAGAGTTGGCGTTGAATGTTGTGAGCAACAAGCGTCAACAGTCAGGGCTTGACAGTACAAAAACGATTGAGAAATTCGTTGACAGCGGCTGTTCTGCTTCGTCAACGCCAAATGTAGGGAAAGTTTCCCTTCGTGCAAGAAGTAAAAAACAATCATCTCTTCCACATTTCAATTTTGCCTTCAAATTTTGCATTTTGGCAACTCTGCTGTCCCAGGTACCATTCGCTGGGTCCTCCTGTATAGTGGGCTGCATATGATATTAATTTAAGGCTCAAAGGTGCACTCTCGGAATCCACCTATTTTAGATTGTTGAAGAGCATTGGTCAGTTGTGCTTCGGCTCCACCTTGTACGTAACTAAAAGTACCTAAGTGAGGGCCAGTAGTTGATGAGCAGATGGAGGGAGGGAAGATACCAGCCCCGAAGGTACCAAATAATGGCATCACCGTCAGACTCGCCTGTAAAGACCATTCTCCTCACACAAGCCCTCTGATCTTGCGGTACAAAGCTGCAGCAGGTCATCTGCAATACTTGGTCAGTGCGCAAGAAGCGCATGCCGAGAAAGCCGTCGTTGTTGCCTTCAAAGAACACCTAATTGAGCTTTTGCAGAAGCTTAAGGTTCAGAAGAAGTTCCAGGTCCGGAAGCTGTTCAGGGTTTCATAGACATTCGGTTCTTCTACTGTGTCTGTGAGGGAATATGCCAGGAGGATGCCCCAGACTGTTTAGAACTCCGCAGGTCCAATGGAGGACCAACATGAAATAAAAACAATGATGAACTTCAGGAAGGAAGTTGAAATCATCACAGGACACTGCAAAAGGAACAAACATATGTGTATATGTGTGTATGTTATGAGTATAGACGAGGAGACCTCCTACCGCGTTCTGGAGAGCGATTTTTGTTCTTTGGTACAATTTCCCCAACAGGTAACAGGTATAGTTCAGTGAGACATAAGAACAGGCACAATAGGGCTTTAGACCGCGGTCCTTATCCCGAAAAGAACATGAAAAGACGGTAATTTTCGAGCTGTTGATGTACGGAAGTGACATATACATCAGGAAAGGCCTGAAGATACAAATAGCCATGAAGCCAAATGAGGGCACAATGCTCCCTTTCCAGAAGTCAAAATCCCGAAATAACAGAAAACATCGAGGATTATTCCTTTTTCCGCAGCAGCCACACGTGCAAGGGTTCGCCACCTGCTATCACTTCTTGCTAAATAATTAGTTCTCCTTCGTGCCTTCTTAATGAATCGAAATTAGGTCAGTAACCAGCGGCAGTTAGACCGGTGTTTTCCTTTGTTTTCTAGTGCACTCTACCTGAACGCATCAAAACCACTTTTACTGCGTCTCCCCTCATTACAAGGTTGTTTGTATTCTGGCGGATAACTTGAGCTTGAAATAGCCTGCAATACGCCTGAATTATGAATAGGAATTTTCATTTTCCTTACTTGGCATAACGCGTTTGTTACATTTTATTGTATTAGAGTAAATAAATGAGCTTTGTTCGGTATAAATGCATTAGCTCAGGCCCCAATTAAGTTAATACCGTCAGGAAGTAGAAAGTCAGTCAATTACTACCTATTGAGGTTTCACAATGTTTACGGCTTCGACAGAATAAAACCCGAATGGAATAGCTGTGATTCTGTGGATATTTAGGGACTAAACAGTGTGTCCGGGAGGTTCCCTCTTCTTATAAGGCAAGTTATGGAAATACACTTAGGCCCGTTAAGGGGGGTATATAAAACATTCATGGAAGAGATTACCACCACATTCGTGCTGTTTGCCGGTCGTCACTGTCTACAGTAACTTTTTACTTTCCTTGGCTCTACGAAGTAGAAAAGAAAGTTATGTAATCGGCTGAACAAAAAATTTTGAGTTTTCTTCAGATCTTTACGTTTCCAGACCCTCCTGAGTCCGAAAAACACTATTTGGGAAAATGGTCTGTGTGTGTCAGTGAACGATTTTTAGAGAAAACCACCATACCAAGCAAGTCACCATGGGCCGCTAAAATAAGGGTTTGAACAAAATCCACCGAAACTTAACTATAGTTATCATAGTGATCAAAACACCAATTTTTTTTCTCAAAAACGGTTCTAACGATTTTGAAAAAACTTTTTATATTGATAGCTCTCAATATGGCAATTATACCATAAAATTCCCATTTGTGGGAAAATGACGAGAGCACAATAAATTACCAAAATTTTCGACGAAAAGCGTTTTTAGCGCAGTTTTTAGAGAAAACCACCGTACCAAATCAGCTGAAACTTGATGTCTAGCCTACAGGTTACCATGGGACGCAAAAATGAGGGTACCAGCAAAATCCACCGAAAATTAACTATAGTTATCATAGTGATCGAAACCCCAAATATTTTTTCTCTCCACAACGGCTCTAACGACTTTGATTAAATTTTTTATATTGATAGCTCTCAATAAGGCAATCACACCATAAAATTCCCATTTGTGGGAAAATGACTAGAGCAGCACAATAAATTACCAACATTTTCGACGAAAAGCGTTTTTAGCGCAGTTTTTTTCCTTATAAACTCCGCTGGAATTTTTGTTGAATGTTGAAAGAAATTGGTATTGTAGTCCAATCCAATACCTAAAGGGTGAGTGTTTAAAAACGCTCATGAGATACATGGGGGTTACTCCAGAAATTCCTGAATTTCAACTAGTGTCATTTCGCTTACTACCAGTTCTAAAGGTGTTTACCCAATAACTCTGCAAAAGTTATTACTATCCGTCTTCAAAAAATTTGTGTTTACAGCCTCATTAATTATCTGTGTACCAATTGCTCAATAATGGTCCTGCAATGAGTACGAGCAGCACAATAAATTCCGGAACTGTAAGCTCTACCGCTTCCTGCTGCCGTAAAGCGTTGTTTGACGAAGTTCAAATTAACTGAGTGATAAATGAATTGATTAAATAGAATTAGCCATGTACAAAGTGAATTGTTGTAGAGCTAAGGAAAGTTGTGTATTGCAACGCACCAGATATTTTCACAGTGTTATCCGTATCATTCCAAAACTGTAGACAAGAATCACTTCATAACAATCATCTTGACACTCCGATACATTACCTTTACGTTGAACATTCAATACACTTCATGAGATAATTAGGGACAGCGGAAAAACTTCTGAAATGTTGAGTACTACCAATTTCTATACAGAACGTTGAGCTACCAAGATCATACAGACCTCTGAAAAACGTTTAATTGGTCGGTAGAGTGTCAAACCACTCAATGCGCATGGAGCTGTTAAATGTTGTGTGGCTCGTCGCACAGCCGAATAGATAATTTCGTAATTCCATCCACTAAATGGAGTTGACTGTTGCAGAGAAGGTGCCATTACTCACTGAAAGTTGGACGTTTTCTACGGTGAGAGGTTTATTTCTGAACCCAAATGTTCGTCGGGGGCTGTACTCTGTTGTAGCCAGGCTCACACTTAAATATGTGACAGTGACGCCGTGGATGTTCCCTAGACAGGTTTCAAAGTAGGTCTAATACGCCCTGAACCGACGTATTTACAAGGTCATGCGATTTGATGCCAAAATTATCCTGCTTAGTCATCGTAAACTACGGGAACGTTAAGTTGAATCAAACCAAACGACTAAGAAAACTCCAAATTTGCGAAGAAGAAGTAGGATGAAGGTAAAAAAGAAGGTCGATACAAAGAGCACCGTGCGTGTTCTCTTCGTGTTGTTGCCGAGCTGGTCAGTTTCTATTAACCCTATCTTGGCCATCTGGCACGAAATCTACCTCCCCTTAGCCCCTTTCTTCGCAATACCTACAGATTGGAGGGTGAAGGGCTGACTGGTCGATCTACTCGGCTGCCTCAAGTTGGGCAGGGTCTGAGAAGAGTATTGATGGGGTTATGCTGCGATGACGTGTTCCAAGCCCCTTTTTCTCATTCCTAATATAAGACACATAAACCGTAAAAAAGGTCAGGGAGTTGCAAAGAATAATGATATCAGGCGATGACGTAAATTTCAACAGCGTCTCTTTCTACTACGTCCTCTCGTCGATCGGCCAATTTCGCGACTCATCCGTTAACTATAAACCGTTGTTCAGGAGTACGAACGGATGGCGGAGCAAACGAAGAGAACGGTTTATATACAGAAAAGGGTTGAGAACGTTTATATTTGAGGTTGATAGATGGATGATGTTCTTTGATGATGATGATGATGATGATGGTTTGTGAACATTTTCGGCACACGCCTCAAGTTTTTTGCTTTTTTCGTCACATGGAACTTATGAAGTTTAATAGTTACTACATTTTTAAATATACATGCAATACAATTGAATTTTTACTTTTTAAAAAATTTTTTCTTTTGAATATAGTTTTAATATAAGGGTTTTCTATGGATCATATTCATTTATGTACTGTTACGATTTATTCGTAGAAGGTTTAGGAGGAGTTTGGGAGGCAAGAAAAGGTTTACACATGGTAAATTTTTTTTTTGCCGAGGAGGGGTTGTGCGTATGTGCCGTTATGAGAGAAGGTACTACGAAATTGATTGTTATTTTTTATCAGCTGTAATTTATCATACGAAGCATTGAGATAGGACGTCGCTAGTACAAGCCCCTCGACCGCGCTATTCCTAACAAATATGCACGTCAACACGCCAAACGTAAATGTATGAACATTTTTCAAGTTCTCTCTTTCCGACCCAACCTCACAACAATTTTTCCTTTTGCTTACGATTGGTCGATAACTTTACACTTGTTCCTGGCTCGAATTTAATACTGTATTTCTCCACCACGTTAACACAATTTATAAGTTATGACCCAATGGTCGACGATTATCAACGGGCGTCTCCTAATTTGCCATTTCTGGAAGTGTTTAACAGGAATTTATTATTAAAATTATTCAAAGAGGAAACGACCGAACCAATTTACCTCAAACTCTGCACATTAGAGTGAGACCCCAACATACGGTTTGTCCAAATCATCGTGGCACCAGAGTGATCAAAACACCAATTTTTTCAAACGATTTTGATAAATATTTCGTTGGTTTCACACGTCCACACACTTAACCCGTAACATAACACTTTCATTTGTTGGAAAACGACGAGAGTGACACAATACATTATCAAAAAAGTCGACAAAAATTGGTTAGAGTGCATTTTTCGATATAAGTTGTGTTTTGATGACACAAGTAGTCACCAGTAGACAGCTAGTTCAATATATTACCTACACGATGAGAGTTTCATAAGTACTATAAAAAACCACCTGTCTCATGAAATTTTGGAACGCCAACCATCATGGACACTTTTAATAACTTTTTTTGCATAATCCCACAACAGTAGATAACAATAAACCTAATTGTTGCCTCATAATTTCCTTATACTCTGGTTATCCTATGAACGTCGTGGCATAAATAACCTGATAAGTCCCATAACATTAGGCGCTACCACTTCGTACATAGAATATTAAAAATAAAGCAGTAAACGTATGCAGGACTGAAGTGGGTGTGAACCATTTCAAATTTGTGTAAATGGGAATACGAACCAAATGATTTTTTTTTCTTAAAAAAACGAAACTAACGGCTTCGATGAAACTGGGATACTTTCAAGCAACTCGTACTTCCATTTTGTTCTCTTGGAGTGTTTCGGAGGAAATGCGTTGAACGAATAAGTGTTCAAGCTAAAACAAACAGGATTAGTTGGAAGCGCCATACAAATAGTTGAAATCACACAGATCGAGGAAAGTTGTGTGATGCGTCGCACCAGATGCTCTCCTGTTATGAGCATTTTCCACGAATGGAAAGGGCCACTCGGCTAATCAATGATTCGTGTTACGCAACCATTAGGTTAGCATTAATCAAGATTGGTGCGTTGAACAATTCACTAACAGCTAGTTACGCCAATTTCAAAGTAAAATCTGATTTTAACACGGATTTTCGCTCTCCCATTCCTTACCTAACGTGTATAGTACGAACGATTTTAGTTACAACGAATCAAATACCAATCGAAACGATTACGTTGCACGAAACGAACGATGAATCTAAAACATAACCTTCGCGGACATTTTACGTGGAGGAGCAACATCTCAAGAATGATCAGGTTAAGGTCGCAGGTTTATATCGAGTAATAGCAAAAGCGCTTTCACAATAATTAATCGAACTAGAATCAAAAAAGAAATCCAAAGTGGTGTTTAACAAAAGCACATAACTTACCACGTAAGTGTGAGATGTGGAGTATTTGAGTCCCGATTTCAACCAGTAGACATTGCTCCAACCGTCCGGTAGATATTAGCTCCTGTTCGATTTAGCCTCTTTTAGGTCTACCATCAAATAGAGATTCGAAAGTTGTTGATTCAAATAAGAAATATTTGCCTCCCTTACGCGATTTGGTAACTCGCACACAAATTATCAATTTTTGGCAGGTTAAAGGTATTTTTATACGAAATCAACATAAAAATAAATACCGCGCAGATGTGTTGATCTTTCGATTTCGCACTACAAAGTGAGCCCGTCAATATCGATTATAATTAATCGACACCAGCACGACTTCACTGTCAATATCGGACATTTTATCTAATTACCGTGTGCCCGAAACGGCTGTACCATTTGGTCCCGTCAGTTTAGAAGTTACTCCATTTAACTTAGAAAGATATCATAAATATCTACTGCGAATCATCACACAGCTCACCTCGTCCTCGAGTAAATACTATTATCGGGTAAGCTAGAACGAAATGTTGTAACTAGTTGGTCCGGTTTGATCAAAATCGGTTGGAGCAGTTCTTAGGCTTGTTCCTCTGATCGCCGTACTTTCACGAATACGTTTATTCAGAAAGAAGTTAGGTATCGATGCTGCGAGTTCAATCTAAGTGGTTAAGGCCTGTTAACAAAAAAATGGCCTTTGCTCTATCTCTTCGAATTAGTACGTTGTCGTTTCCCCGTAAGAACTTGCGATTTTATCTTTTTAGTGTTAAAGGGAGTGGTTGTGAAGCAGATTAAGGATATACTCATTCATATCTACAACCTTTTCGTTTTCGCTGCTGTTGATCGCTCCTCCGTGCAGCGTACTCCGACTCGTGACATATTGTGCTATAAGCAAAAGGTTGGAGAATCGAGTAAATATAGTTTAAACCCCGACTGTAAATAGTTAGAAAATAGTTGGGTAGTAGCAGTACTTGGTAAATCCGGTAGAACACACGAAAATATCGTTGGCAAATCGTTGGATTTTCAGTACTGTCATTCAGCCAGGGACCTAACTGATTAGGTGTGAATGTCAATTTAATCAACCTTTTTGGATCAACCGCTCTTACGAGTGACGTCAACTTAATCATTTACGATGACATTTTACACTTCCCTTTCGTATCGATCACTTATTCGTAGAGACATAATTGGAACAAATGATTGTGGTGATGTTTAGTAAGTAATTGAAGATTATAAAGTCGATCTAAATTTTCTTAGGTTCGTTCAATCATCTTCTTACCTCCTAGAAGATGATTTCAAAAGCATGATAAACATGGGAATCATGTATCAAACGCACACATCTATTATTCCCCAAAGTCAGTGACTAATGCGGGTTGACAGAAGCTTTTTGACTGATCCAAGAAGGTCTATCCCTGGCTAGAAAACACTGAAAAATAGGTTACATAACTTCTATGGATATGAGCAGGATAGTTGTTAACCAGAAAAAGGTATCGGTAACTGTAGAGACAGTAGAGGCTGATGAATATGATAATAATCCGTATTCCGACGAGGGTTGAGACTACTATGTGGCATGCAGCCTCACCTAGTTAGATGGAGCATGGAGGTATTTAGGAAGTATGAGCGCAGCTTAGGAGTGATAACTGTTCAAGTGTGACAGGGTGAGCATGCCAAACGATGGCCAACGAAGGTGGCTCTTGCTTTTGCACATTTCTGTCTGGTGTTATTCTAACGCAGGGGATATGGCTGATGTATTCTAACCCCCTACCTGACAGGTTGTATCGTGTTCTCTCTCTCACACACACGGGCAATTTTTTCAAATTTTGTTCTATCTCTCAAACATCTTTGAAAGAGTATAACACGATCTGAAGAAAACTATACAAACTAATGGTACGACCACGGAAAGTTAAAGCGCGGTGGGGGAAATGAAAAGTTGCACTTCTTTGGCGAAGGTTTGATTGAACTGTTTGACCTCCAAGAGGTCGGTGTTATTTAAAAAGCTTCTCAGCTCGAGTTAGAAACGAATGCAAAGAGCTAAACAGTTGCGGGTGTGTTGGGCAGTTAAACCGTCTCGTGAGCGGCAGCCGTCCACTAATAGCCAGCCATACACGAGCAGATATCTGCGACAGATATCGCGTTTTTAAACGATATCTGTGGGAAAGATCTGTGCGTTAGTGGGCGTTAAAAAATGATGAAAGATGTGAAAATCGACCAGAGATATCTGCGAGAGTTCAAATCTGGCAGATGGTAGTCGGGCGTCCCCCTTAACCTGCGGACTTCTCGGAAGCGATGCCTGTGGTTCAAAGAACTGTTCGATTGATCAGGCAGTCACTAACGTTAAGATGATCTGTTGTCCACAAGTGTTTTCCCTGTTTTCACATAAGTAATTCAAAACTCGTAACTGCAAACATTCGTAGGAAACTACAATTTTCGTAACTACAAAAACGATCTCCCCACAACCTAATAAATTATTAAAGTTTACGTATATGTTAGGTGAGTCCGTCTCTCTGGCTGGTGTGTTGCTGGTGGCAAGCGCTTTCGATGTAAAGACATCATCGTCTGGCCGTTAAGTCAGTACTCAGTACTATTACTTTAATACCTAATAAATTCGTAAATACATTATTACTTGTTGGCACCTACCCCCAGTGGCATACTTACCCAAAATGGGGGGGGAATGGTATTTTCAAATTTAGTTGTAGTTTTTTATTTACAAAAAACCAAATGAATTGAATTACGGGAGCCGGAGATATGAGCTAGCAAGATGTTCAAAATTCCGCGGGTTGTTCTCCCCAAGGTGCGCCAACAACTTCATGTGCCCGAAATTTCTCCTTTCTGAAACCCATGACTTCTCCCAAACTTGTCTTTTTTGGCTTAGCCGTTTTATGGGCAATAAAAAAATACCCGCCGCAAAAGCCGCTAATTTACGCTTTTTACTTTCCTTGGCTCTACGAAGTAAAAAGGGAAGTTATGTAATCGGCTGAAATTTTTTTTTTGAGTTTTCTTCAGATCTTTACGTTTCAGACCCTTCTGAGTCCGAAAAACACTATTTGGGAAAATGGTCTGTGTGTATGTGTGTCTGTGAACGATTTTTAGAGAAACCACCGAACCAAATCAGCCGAAACTTCATATATCTCGCCCGCAGGTCATCATGGGACGCCAAAATAAGGGTATGAGCAAAATCCACCGAAAGTTAACTATAGTTATCATAGTGATCAAAACACAAAATTTTTTTCTCAAAAACCGCTCTAACGATTTTGATTACGTTTTCAATATTGGTAGCTCTTAACATGATAATTATACCATAAAATTCCCATTTGTGGGAATAAATTGTCAAAGTTTTCGACGAAATTGATTTTAGCGCGGTTTTTAGAGAAAAACAACCGTACCAAATCAGTTGAAACTTGATGTCTACCCTACAGGTTACCATGGGACGCAGAAATAAGGGTATGGGCAAAATCCATCGAAATTTAACTATAGTTATCATGGTGGTGCTCAAAACACCATATTTTTTTCTCAAAAACCGCTCTAACGATTTTGATTAAATTTTTATATAGATAGCTCTTAATAAGATAATTATACCATAAAATTCCCATTTGTGGGAAAATGACGAGAGCAGCACAATAAATTACCAAAACTTTGACGAAATCGATTTTAGCGCGGTTTTTAGAGGAAACAACCGTACCAAATCAACTGAAACTTGATGTCTAGCCTACAGGCTACCACGGACGCAAAAATAAGGGTATGGGCAACATCCACCGAAAGTTAACTATAGTTATCATAGTGATATAGTGATCAAACACTAAATTTTTTTTCTCAAAAAACTGCTCTAACGATTTTGATTACATTTTTTATATTGATAGCTCTAAATAAGACTATTATACCATAAAATTCCCATTTGTGGGAAAATAACGAGAGCAGCACAATAAATTATCAAGATTTTCGACGAAAAGCGTTTTTGCCGTGGTTTTTTCCTTTAAACTCCAAGGCTGGAATGTTAGTAGAATGTTAAAGAAAATTGGTACTGTAGGCCAACCTAATACCTATAGGGTGAGTATTTAAAAACGCTCATGAGATACATGGGGCTCACTCTAGAAAATCCTGAATTTCAACTACCGCCGTTTTGCTCACTACCAGTTCTAACAATTATTACCCAATAAATCTGCAAAAGTGATTACTATCCTCCTTCAAAAATCCGTGTTTACAGCCTCATTAATTTTCTGGGTACCATTTACTCAATAATGAGTACGAGCAGCACAATAAATTCTTTAACTGTAATCGCTGCCGCTTCATGCTGCCGTAAAACGTTGTTTGACCAAGTTCAAATTAACTGAGTGATAAATGAATTGATTGAATAGAATTAGCCATGTACAAAGTGAATTGTTGTAGAGCTAAGGAAAGTTGTGTGTTGCAACGCACCAGATATTTTTACTACGAACAGTCACTAACCCCATGGCATCAACTTACGGAATGTGTGACCGATCTGGAAAATATTTCGGACTCGACCGATAACTCGAGTCTGCCAGACGAACGTCGGTGACAGACCTGAATCTGTCAGATTTCGTCCCACGAACGAACAGATGACATCGGGCACTGGTCAGGTGACAGATCTCGGGCATGAAAGATCGGCCGATAAGTTTTTCGTGTTAAGGGCCAACGACCGATCTCATCGGTCACTCCAGATCGTTAGCGATATCTGTCAGATGAGATCGGGCGACCAAATCTGCCGCAAATATCTGCTCGTGTATGGCTGGCTAATGACCAATAACAAAATAGCGTTGCGCGGTCAGGAGAAGGAAAAGACTGTAGGAGATGAATAAGCCGAAGGAAGGGAGGTCAACGCCTATTTCGTGACCTCAAGGACTTTAATTTCTCGCGGAATTTCTGATGGAAATGAGCCTCGGAGGAAGGGGAGGGAGAGAAATATCCGATTTTCCTTGCCCTTGGGGCCAACCCTTGACTTCAGTCCACTTCTCTCTTCTACGCCAAGAAAATGTACCTCATATATGGGTAAGCTCCAGCCTTTGTGCGCCGCTTCGTACCATCCATTTATTATCTTACGTTAACCCTTGTCTATCTTACCCCTCCTGTTGCCATTCGCGGAGCTACTAAACGTAATTACCCCCAACTACCATTTAACATTAGTATCCGACAATACAACCTCTATTAAATTGTCATAATTATAATGATTATCGTAAGAACGTGATTTTTCAATGCTTTCCAGAGTAGGCAAACATTCCCCGAAAGAACTTTCTTCAGAATCATTCTAGCATTCATACTAGTTTCATTTGCATGTATCGACACAGCGGAGAACTGGTAAACCAAACGTCATCTGAGCCTTTTGCCCGAAGCGGAGCGACGTTTCAAATAATATCGTAATTCACAACCGAAAATTACTGTTTTTACTTTCCTGGTGCGCTCTCCCACTCAGTTACCCGTTTGTGGTGGTTATTGTCCTGTCAACACATCACCTCCGCTGGTCTAGGGATAACGTTACAGAGGTGGAGTAGTCATTAGTTTGTCATAGTTTGGTCATTTCGAGTGATTTCATCCCTATCAGAATGAATTCCTCAATTACGTTCCGGTGCCCAAAGGGTAAACAAAGTATAGTGATACTGCAAAAAGAAAAAAAAAGTGAGTTTTCTTCAGATCTTCCCGTTTCGAGGAATTCTGAATCCGTAAACCTTATTTCGGGGATGTGGTCTGTGTCTGTAGTTCAATTTGCGGGAGAACGGCTGGACCGATTAGAGCTAATTGTTTCCTGACGCAACCTCACACCTCCATGATCCATCTAATGCGATTCAGGATCGAAATATACTAGTGATTTATACGAAACATTATCTGATTACAACGGAAAATGAAAAATTGGCATTACCCAGACGACGCCAGGCGATTGACAGGACGTGACGAGTCGAACTAACGTTAAAAAAATGTTCCTGACCGAAAACATAGGTGTATTGTTGAGAATAAGTAATAAACCAAAAGTTAGTCAAAAAGTATCTTTAGCTTGAATTATCCCATGAACGTTGTTAAACGTCCATCGTGTAGCCCGCTTATTGGGCTATCAACATTTTTTTGAGAACGCTGGTGTCATATGAGATTTATAACGGAAAAACATTCGATAATTTATTGCGCTGCTCTGGTCATTTTCCCATGTATGAAAATTTGATAGAATTGTATCAAGAGAGTGGTAGAGCTAATCAAGATAAACAAGATACGAGGGGAAACACGTGAGACGTGCCATTCATTTTGAACCTAAATTCAGTTTATTGTTTCGAGATGACTATCGGATAAAACCGCTTTTTCTAAAACGATTTTACTGTTTTGAATTTTTTTTCGTACACTCGGAAAATTAACTTTTCCAATCGCACTACGTTTTTTTCTCTAATTAATAAAAAATTTAAATGTTATAGTGGCTTTTATTTTTAAAGAAATTGGGTTGTGTCCGCCAGTAGGCAAATACTCACCTAACAGGTACGTTAACTTTAGCTTTTATTTTTCTTTCATCTTAGAATCACCTCTATCATTCGTGAGGTGGTACAGTATGGACATAAATTATACGCGGTTCAAGTGCTACCAGTAATTGTACGGAACTTTCTATGGTCGTTGTTAAAATGAATGAAGAAGTATTTAAATGTTATCTCACTTTACCACACAGTTTAGGAAGAAGTCTGAAAGTGGTTATTCGACGAGTCCGGAATTTGTTCCTCCGCTTATTTTTACTTTTCTTGGTTCTACGAAGTAAAAAGGAGAGTTATGTAATCGGCTGAAATAAACATTTTGAATTCTCTTCAGATCTTTAAGGTGTCTTTAGGTGTTAATGTGTTAGAAAAACATTTAGAAATGGTCTGTGTGTGAGCATGTGCGTACCATCTCTCTCTCTACCACTATTTCGTTTTTGCGTCGTAAGCCCCTGCTTGCTTTGCAAGCGTCTGGCCGGGATGTCGCACGCGCTGTGGCTGGTATTTGATTCGTCTTGGATCAGCTGCGGTGGTGTGACATGGTGACTCTATCTGCCCTCAAGCATAGTTTGATTGACGGACGGGAACTCAGGCCTAACTCCCCCTACTCTTCTACGTGAGTGGAGAAGGCTTCAGAAGGCTTTCATCGGAAGGATTACCGGCACTTTCACGCCGTTCGTGTGGCGTCACTGCCTATTACGATGAGGGTGTACAAGAGACCGGGATCGTAATGTTGTAAATGTTCGCTGTGGTAACCTGTTTGAGTCGTTGAATCATGTGGTTCAGGTGTCACCCCGTACTCATGGGGGCCGTGTCAAGCGTCATGACGCAGTCTGCAAGCAGGTTGCTGACGCATTGTCATCAGAGCTGGGAGGTGGAGGGAGAGCGGCACTGCCGGGTTGTCTCTGGAGAAGGACTGAGGCCTGACATCGTCGCAGTTGGTCCCGACCAGTCTACAGTGATCCTGGGTGTCCAGACGGTATCTGACAGCCGGAATCTTGCGCTAACTTGGCAAGCCGAGAAGCGCAAATACGACAGGACGGATCTTCGTATGGCAGTGGTGGAAGATCGTGGAGTGGAGGCAGGTAACATCAGGGTTGCAGCATTGACCGTGTCCTGGCGTGGCGTGCGGTGCAAGAAAAGTGCACCGACTGGCTGGGTGTGTGCAGGCGTTCTCTGTGGTGTTACCACCCGCGTGTTGCTCGTGGTCATTCTTTCGTGGAACATCCTCTTATCCTTCTTTCCTTCCCCGACCCAATCCTTTTATCCCTAGAGCGGGCAAGTCCAGGCGCCCTCCCCATTTCCCTACTTATTATTTTTATATTTTCTCCTTTCTGGGTGCCACCGTCCCATTTACAGGGTTTTTGAAAAAAATAAATAAATAAATAAAGTATGTGTAGGTTTGTGAACAAAAGCGGCACAACCAAATCACCTAAAAACTTGAGACCTAGCCCGCATGTTACCATGGGACACCAAAATAAGGGTATGAGCGAAATGTACTCAAAACTAACCATAGTTATCATAGTGATCGAAACGCTGATTATTTGTTTTCTCAAAAACAGCTATAACGAATTTGATTCAATTTTTTGTATGGACAGCACCAAATGACACGATAATACTACCAAATTCTCATTTGTGGGGAAAATGACGAGAGCAGCACAATAAATTAACAAACATTTCGACGAAAATTGATATCAGCGCAGTTTTTCTTTATTAACTCCGCTCAAATGTTACCAGGATCCTCAGAGAAATTAACGTGAATTAGTCCAATCAAGCACTGTAATGGGGGTTTGATAACGCTCATAAGGTACGTAGGAGCTACTCAAAGTTCCGGAATTTCGACCCTCACCGATTCTCACGGCTTTTGCCCGATTACTCCAAAACGGTAGACGTGATCCTTCTATTTTTAAAAATCACGTAGACAGCCACTTGAATCACCTAGAATTAGATATCTCAATAATGATCGTAGCACAAGTAGAAGCAGCACACAATCAATTTCGGAACTATATGGCCTCCTGTGCGCCTCTTGCTGTCACGTTCTGTTGTTATACACAGAATGAGATATAGAATTGATTAGTCGCTAGAGCCAACAGAATCGCTAAATGCACGTGAAGCCGTGGAAAGTTGTGTAATGCGTCGCGCGCCAGGTATTTTTTCAACGCCGCAAAACGAACGCGAGCAGCTTCCTCGAAATTCGTCGCAGGGTTGAGCTGAAAGGCAAATTATAAGTCGCCAGTGTGTGAGGCTGGGCGACTCATCAGTGAGTATGGTTTAGTTGCCGATTATTGAAGCCTGGGAGGCGTTATAAATTGGCACGTCTAATTTCCCGATGTTTGAACTGAGTCAGGGGCTATTAGACGAGGAAGATCGTTTAGGTGTTTATCGATTATTGAACGACTGAGAATGTTACGAGTCTTGATTCTATTCAACAAAGTATTTCCATAATAAGGTGGAGCAAATGGAAAGTAGACTGATCAATACTGACTGTTCTCTGTCGACCATAATTTTGGTTCATTAGTAAAATTGAACTATAACGGAAATTAATAATAAAAATTGTGTAAATGAATAATCTATTTACTCGTCCAAAGTACAAATAATCACCAGTTGTGGCAAATACTCTAAAACCGTCAACATCTTGCCGTAAAAGCAGAAAGTACGCTCAACGCCCATTAATGCCGCATGAATTAATATTCGCAAACCTCTTTCTCAGGTCCCCGGAAATTCATCCGGTCTCTCCGAGGGTCGAGGCGACGAATCAAAAGAGCAACAGCGTGAAAGATCGGCTCGTAGGATGCTGTTGGAAACCTCAAGGAAGCACGAAAGTAGCGGCCGAAATGAATGCCGCTAATAACAATAAAAACAAAGACGATAAATTAACGAAAGGTTCGAACCGAACGGCAGATGATTCGTCGGCTCAGCAAAAGTGGTATTCGAAATTGTGCCGGTGGAAAAAAGAGCCGCCTCCTCCGCGGTTATCAAGACCCATGAAAGCCAGAGGTGAGCGAAAATTATAATTTACGTTTTTTGTTTGTGTAGTTATATTACTCCAAATTACACAATTTTTGATCTACTTTACTGAAATTTTATACAAACTGTATCAGTTGATGATGTTTTCTTCAATATTTTCTCCATGCCATTAACATCGAGCTAATAAAGAGCTGGGATGTTGCACGCTCTGTTGTTGGTCCTGGATTGGTTCAGGTCCAGCTGAGTTGGCGTGTCATGGACCCAGCAGGACTCCTGAGTTTGCAGCTGCTCTAAGTGGTTCGGTTGTAGGATGGGACCTTAGGCAGTGAACCCTCCAGAGTACGTGTAGAGGGCTTCAAAAAAACGGACCCGTCTCTGGGTGTCGACTTGTCTAGTGACGTCGTGGGTGATGCCTTTGGTTTTAGCCCTATAATCATGAGCTGCAGGTGTCCATGCGTGCTCACAAGGGCTGTCCCTAGCGTCATTATTTGTCCTCGGAGTAGGTTGATGGAGCATTATCCTCTGACAGCTGGGAAGTGGTGAGAGAGTGGCCGTACAGGATTGCCTATGAAGAAACACTGTGGCCTGGCAACCATGTCGCCATTGGCCCTGACCAGTCTGCAGTGGTCCTGGATGTCCAGATCTTTGACATGCCAAGATGAGCAAGTACTACAGGACGGATGTGTATAGCACAAGCTGTGTGTGGGACATAAAAAGTGCTGATGGTTGACTGTGTCAGCAGGTGTGTCAGCAGGTATTAAGCCACGTTAAAGTTATTAACAAAATCAATCCAAAGCTAACTATAGTTGTAAGTGTGATCACTACAGTGCTTCTTCCTCTTTACTAGTCCTATGAAGTCCGGATCCCTGGCCCATAAACTCCTGCACCTGCTCAGGCCACCTATCACTGATCCATGTGTGTAGTGTATCAGCTCCAAGCGTGGGACCACACCCTTCCCATCAGCATCTTTCATGAATAAGTATTCTGAAGGGCATTTCGAAGTTGTACTTCATCCGTACTGAGTCCCTGACATGTTAAGCAGCCCCCCCCCCTCGCCAAAGCAGATGTTGCGAAGCCCTTGTGCCCCGCCTGACAAGGCCCAGTTCCAGCTTACGTGCTGGATGTAGGTAGGCGGCTCTCTCCCTCATGTTTGTGGAGAGGTTCAAGACCCAACAGGACCTCCAGCGTACCTATGGGGGTTGCCTGCATACACCCTGTCACAACATGGTCACATTAGCTGAAGCTGCAGGTGCACCACAGGCTTAACGATCGCTGTGTACATCCTCAGGACCATCCTCGGCCTATTCCTGAACACCCACACAAAGCTCCGCTTCCCAAGTTAGCTCTCTGGCCTTGTGATCAGAGCCTCTATTCTTCAAGTCCACAAAGCGTGTGAATGTGTCCTTAAAGACCCTCTGATGAATACAAAAAACCCTGCAAATTATTACACAACGGTTTATTATTCTCATGAACAGCTTGACCTAGTATTACTGCTCCGAGACCCATTCCATTCGATTCAGCATTGAAAAATACTAGTAAACCATACGAAACATGACCTGACTACAATGGAACTACGGAAACTAAATATTCCCACGGCGCCAGGCGCCCGTAAACGTCTGTAGGCATTTATGATCCGATGTATGTCCGGAGGGAGTTCAAACGACGAAACGCTGTAGCTCCCGCGTTCTACTGCGTTTCGTTAATTTTTTTACCGTTTTTTGCCCATAACAACCATGGGCTTCGTCCGGTCAGATTGCTGAGATGGTGGGCGCAACTAGATACCAAATGGGATTTTTGTGAGAAAGAACGGATTTTTGGTTTATTATTCATTCTGAATAATAACCCTATGTTTTCGGTCACGAAAAATGTTTTACAACCCCCCCTCAAAATTTGATACTTTACGTTTCAAGACATGGAGATTCCAAATTTGCAATGTCCGTCCACCGTCCCCCGTCCGGGCCGTTTTGTACCTTTAACGTGGTCTAAAAAATTCGTTCTTTCGCCCAAAAATCCGATTTGGTATCTACTCGTAGTTGTGCCCGCCATCTCGGCAATCCGACCGGACGAAGCCCTTGGCTGTTATGGACAAAAATAATGGGTAATGGGTAATGGGCAAAAAACGGTTAAAAAAATTAACGAAACGCAGTACAACGCGGGAGCTACAAGCGTTTCGTCGTTTGAATTCCCTCCGCCCCACACGTCTCTTTAAAAAACCAACCGCTCTCGAGGCGGCTCGCTTCCCTCCCAACGATGCCGCCTCTTCCCTTTCACCTTTCGCTTCGAGCGCCCCCGTTCCAATTTCCCCGACGTTTTGGTTTTAATACGATTCAATTTTATTTAGATATTAAAGAAATTGGGTTGTGTCCGCCAGTAGGCAAATACTAAAGTTAACGTACCTGTTAGGTGAGTCCGTCTCCTCTGGCTTGTGAGTTACTGTATTTAGATTCTTTCGTTTCATTCTCATTTTGGTTTTTTTCATAGATTTTTGGTTAAATTTTGGTATTAGTATTTAGCGTGCGTGTTTTCATATTAAAATTCAGTTTTTTCTAGATACTTGCGTTTTTTGTTTGTTTATTTTAATATTACGATTCAGTTCTTTTCGACCTTTTTTTGGGTTTCATTATGATATTTTTCGATGCTGAATCGAACAGGATGGGTCTCGGAGCATTAATGCTAGGTCAAGCTGATTATCCGAATAATAAACCGTTGTGTAATAATTTGCAGGGTTTTTAGACCACGTTAAAGGCACAAAACAGCCCGGACGGCGGACGGTGGATGGACATTGCAAATTTGGGATCCCCATGTCTTGAAACGTAAAGTATCAAATTTTGAGGGGGGTGTTGTAAAAAATTTTTCGTGACCGAAAACATAGGGTTATTATTCAGAATGAATAATAAACCAAAACGACAAACAAACATGATTTACCTGAATAGTTGGAATTGACATGCTCATGTATTCCTGTTCTCGGTGAAGTAATTTATGAATCGTAATTTACAGGAGGAGAGACAATCCTGTCTAAACTGAATTGCTGCAAAAATAAACGAAAGGGAAAACCCCTGAACCCCTACACTCCTCTCCACGGTCAAAGTGTGTGGAGGAAAATGTTCTGCCTGGATAAAGCTTTTTGTGCCAAATGCTGCTGCAGGAAAACACCTCCGGCGGCCCAGATCCGGCCTCAAGGAACCAGCAGGTTGGAAATGAAGAGGTCATCGAGCGTTCCAGTCCCGACAAAAGCCACGGTGAGTCACATCAGAAATGTATTCACTATCCAATTTGAAGTTCACTATTAAAGCAGGTTCATCATTCGACATTCTCCTTTTCTAGGGTCTCCCGAAGTTGGATGGCGCGCTTGTAGAGCATTCTTCAATGATGAAAGGGGCGATTCCTGTGCTGCCAATATGTTTGGCTTGGATGTGCCTCATACTTAACATTATTCTGCCAGGTTCAGGTAAAATTCAATTTAAATGCTCATTTGACGTAGCTTTGGGTGCTTCATACGTTAGCATAACATTTATTGGCATTAACCAACTAATCCGCAACTCAGTAAACGGAGCGCAATTTAGTCCGCGCCAAACGAAAAATTCTAATTATAAAAGTGAAGCGAAGGAACTACGTGCTCAGAGTAGGAATGAATGAAAAATGGAGTTGTACGCCTCACGATCTGGATAATCCCAAGTTCACCGGAGACTCCTCCATTGGAGAGGATGTCGCCAGGAAGAAGCGTGGAGGGGGAGAATTTCAATTAGAAGCAGGTAAATTTAACCAAAATGTAGCAGGAAAATGAAAGTATTGGAAAATACTTAAAACAGTTTTAAAAATAATAAATCTATTGAGGGTATATCACAAGATCGTTAAGCAATCCTCTGGGAAAAAATTAGGTTCTTTTGGTTTCAGTAGACCTCAAAATGTATTTCTTGACACGATTACTATGCTTTCCTTACCCTTGGGGTCGCGGAAAGTAAAAACTGCGCAAAAATGGATCGGAATGTTAAGTAATTTATTGTGCAACTCTCGTCATTTTCCCATTAATGGAACTTTCATGGTATTGTGTAAATTGGTGAAGCAGTTACTCAAGCATTTACGGAAATGATCGAAAAAAAATTATTTTCGACACATTTTCATTTTCATCTCTGTTCAGAGGCATACTTATTGAGATCAATGTATAGGTATTAACTATTCAAAATCATCCTGTGAGTTTGGTGAAACTCGTTGAAGCCGTTTTGCCAAAAAGCGTAAAAAACCTATTATTGCTTCAAGGGTCTATATCTCCGTTCACCCTATTTTCATGGAATTATGATTATAGAGAAGAAAAGTTGTGTATTAACTAGCAGAAGATAATTTGAAATTTTAATCAAAATTGTTAGAGCCGTTTTCGAAAAAAAAACGAAAACCCCTAGTTTCTGGTACACCTCCCCCCCCCCCCTACACATCACATTAACCGAAATCGCCCATAACCTTATTTCGGTGTCAAAATAATGAACAAAACAAAAAAGAACCAGCTCCAGCGGTTCAGCCGTTCTCCCGCAAATCAAACTACATACACAGGTATGTTTCCTTATTTGATGACTGTTCCTAAACCCTCGACGAGGGTTATATCCGTCATGGAAGTTGAGGTTTCGCTAATGTGCACGCGGCCAGCCTCTGCAACATCAACCGAACTCAGACCTGCGGAGGGACGGCAGGTATTTGGTTGACCACGTTTCTTAGCCATCACCTTCTTCGCGAACTCTGCAAAATGGTTATAGGCTTGCTTTGTAGCAGTCAATGCTGCTAAGTTCGTTTGCCCTCCCAACAGCCGTCGCTCACTGTTGTAGAAACTACATTGGAGCAGCACATGGTTTCTTGTTTTCTTCACACTGGAGGCGCAAGACGTGCACAATGGAGAGTCTTTCAGAGAAAAGAAGTGGAGCCGCGCATTGAAGTCACCATGTCCCGTGAGGAACTGGCTCATCCAATGGTCTGGCTCAACCCATTTTCTAGAAAGACGTTCAAGGATGTTGGGAAGAACTCATACGTATCACGTCCCTTTGACGACGATTCCCATCTCGCTTGCCATTTCTCCAACGCCCATTGATCGATGACAGCAAGTTTCTGTTCTGTGGTGAGATCCGCAGGGAGTTCAGCCCAAAGCAGGGAAGCTCCCGTTTCACTCTCCACTTGTCAACCATGCACTCAACGGCCAAGTCAACTGGTAACTGACCAGTTTTCACCTGGATTGCTTCTGTTGATACAGTCTTGGAGGCCTTGCTTATCCACCGGAGGGCAGCTCTCTGGGATTGGGCCAATACTCTCTTTTGATTGACTGTTAGTTTGCTACCCCAGACAACGGGGCAGTAGCCAATCACGCCTAGATATGTGGCCTTATACATGAGGATAGTCTCATGGTAACACACACCCCAAGTGGCCTTAGTAATGGCATGCAGTGAGGCAAACCTTGCAATGGTAGGGCCTTTAAGGGACTGGAGGTGTTGGTTGAAACCCCACCTCTCACCTATATTCACTCCTAAATACTTGACGTACTTTTCAAGAAGATGCCTGTGGCAGCCAAAGCGTATTGAGGATGGATTTTTCACTTTTACTTTCGAGAGTACCAGCTGGTTTTTTGCCTCAGCCACCTGCATCTTGACATGCTCGCACCATTGGGTGACAGTGCAGTGGGTTTTTTCTTCGATTTGGCGGACTGGCTCTGCTAAGATCAGCACAGTCATGTCATTCACATAGGCGTATGGCTCGCAGTCAGTCTCCATGAGCCTCCTGAGAAGACCTTCGAAGGATCAGGCCCTGTGGGCACCCCTTCTCAATCTTTCTCTGAACGTAGACATACCTGCATTCGATCGTAGCAGTTCTATCTGTCAGGTTACTTCCGACGAGCGAGCACAGGTAGCAGGGGGTCCCCTACCTTTAAGCTCATTAAGGAGCGCAGGCCACCAAAGGTTGTCAGACGCTCCCCTGATGTCAATCACGGACCATGCGTCGAAATTAGGTTTTTTAGTCTTAGTAGGCCTCAAAACGTAAAGATCTGAAGAACCCAACTTTTTTTTTGACACGATTACAATACTTTCCCTTCTCTTTGGGTAGCGGAAAGTTATAGTGTTTTTTAAAAAACGATTGTAGCATGAATTAACAAGAAAAATAAGTGGAAAGTTGGGCGGAAATAAGTGCCCATGTAGTCAAGGAAAATTACTGGAACCCTGAATGAAAACGGTGTATACAGCAAAGGTAGAAACAGGGAACCTGTGCTAAGTACACATGACCAAGAATGTCGAATGGGTTTTTAATTCCCTATGCTAGGGGCTTAATGAATCAGACCATCCACACTTTTGGTTTGGCGTTGTCCAACATTCCGTATCGTCGGAGCCATTCTCTTGGATAGGAAAAGGCTTGACGGTTAGTGCATCCCTTCTCGCCCTCTCACCTCTTGTCACTGTCCGCTATTTTTCATTCTTGCAACGTGCACCGCATTGAAATCAGACGTCCTATTGGGCGTGTGCATTAAGCTCCGCGTTAGTACGATTATTATCCTTTTTTGAAGGTTCGTAATAGTGCTTCTTTTCATTTTTTCTTCCGCCCTTTCCTCTCTGACGTGTTCACCTCTCTCGCGTGTGAGACCTCTACAGCACATATTTTTATATGCGCCACAGGGTAGGTTTGCAAGTTCCGAAGCTTATTTTGCGATGGTCCGTGAAAATTCGCTCAACACCAGTTTTTTCCATTTATTAAGAGACTATTACATTTTTAATATTCCTCTGTGGGATATATTATTCGCTTTAAATTAACGCTTTAGATGTACAACCAAACATGGTCCCTGGACACATACTGGGCATTGTATTGCGTAATCTGTAGATAACTGAGCTTAATTAAGACACTAAGAACTTTCACTGTGAATACAACATAACTGTGAGTTCAACACAAACCGCGGTTGACTCTTTGCTCATGGGATCAGTAGGTCGGTGATATGCCTCGGGCGAGTGAGTCTACGCCGTGATCGGGGTTGGAACCCTTCGTTGACTAGAGGGTTGTGATGGTCGAGGTTGCGGGAGACAAAGCTGGTGAGGTGTTTACGTAGGAATATGTAGGGTGGGTCAATATGCAGATCATTGTAAAGGGTCTCGTTGCGTAACAAAGGTGGAGCGTGAACTATCATTTTTTGCAATGTGTTGTTTTGCTGCTGTTCTATGCGACGGAACTGTAATCGGGAACAAGTGCCCCAGATTTCTAGGGCATATGTCCAGATAGGGCGGATAAGAGTTTTATATATAAGGAGCCTATTTTGGAGCGATGTATATTTATTATTAAGTAATGATTTTAGCTGGTTAGTTCTGCTACGTAGGCGGTTGAGTAAGAGAGTTATGTGAGCGTTGAAAGTAAGACGGCGACCCAAATATTTGTAGGTTTGCGTGGTGGGGATGATATGTGTCTGGTAAAGTAATGGTGGGTCATGTCTTTGTCTGTTGTGTAGGTAACAGAACACGATTTGAATGGGTTAACTTTTATCCGCCACTTATTGCACCATTGTCCAAATTCCGTCATAATTGTCTGCAGCATGTCTGTTGCGGCCTCCAGGTCCAAAGGTGGAGCGCGGACAGCGTAAAGTAAGTCATCAGCGTATAGTGCTGAGAAATGAAGAGGGGAGGGTAGTGGTAGGACGTAGCAGTAGATAGAGTAAAGATATGGGGCCCATACACTACCCTGGGGAACTCCAGCTCGAATGATTCTCGTTTTTGATGACTCCCCTTGTACTGTTACGACAAATGTACGTCCAGACAAATAAGAGGCCAGGAGTGAGTAAAGATTGTTGGGCAAGTGTGGCTGAATTTTGTGTAGAAGACCCTCGTGCCAAGTGCTGTCGAACGCTTTTTCAACGTCGAAAAAAGCAGTGCGACAAACCTCTTTTCGGTGATAGGTATTTTCGACGTACGTAGTGAAGCGCTGCAGCTGAAAAAGACAGGAGTGTACCTTTCTGAAACTAAACTGCTCGTTTGGGATTAGATGAGACGTATACAGGAGGAGGGTTGGCAGTACCAGGCGCTCTAATAGTTTGGAAAGGATTGACAGTAAGCTGATGGGACGGTAGGAAGAAGGATCATTATCTGGCTTATCTGGTTTAGGAATCATACACACCAGTGCTGCTTCTGAAACTGCACTGACCAATGGTAGCTTTAACGTGTCCTGTGTTCATCGTTTTCGTATTTACTACAGTACTTTTACATGCCTTGATGAAACTCGACAATTTATTATTCCCCTCTACCCTCCACAAACACTTCGAGGGAACTCGGCTAGCGCTTCAATTACTCATAGGTCCGGTTTACCAATTTTCCAGTTAAAACGACGATTTGGCAACGGGAAACCGGGAGTTCAGACCGCATTTATCAAACGCCGATGAATGCTTAGCTCCAGCCAAGTTGTTCTAATATTTGACCATGACATCGCTTTCGCCCATATAGACACAGTCCTGCATCTCTGAGACCCGTCCTGTTCGATTCAGAAACAAAAAAATAACCTGGGATAATACGACGTTAATGCTAATTTTGTTGCCCGTAACAACCAGGGGTTTCGTCCGATCGGATAGCGAATCAGGCGAGCACAACTGGATCCTAAATGGAATTTGTGCGTAGACCACGTTAAAGGCAAAATATGACCTGACGGACATCACAGATTTGGTGGTGTCAACTGTTGAGTGCTTGGGGGGGGGGGGGGGGTTACATCTTCAGGCCGTAGACATAGGTGTATGTGTAACGAAATAAACGTTCTGCCACAAAATTTCCAAGTTTAATTCTTAGGGAACTACCTTCGCTGTAAATGATGGAGAGATACTTCAACTACCCCATCTGGAAATCGACCATAGATTGTGCGACGTGAACTTTTTTAAAAAAATATCAAAATAAATCTGATTGTTGCTCTTTTGCAAATTTCAGGAACTATAATCAGCGGTTTTCTCTGCGTGTGTTTTGGAAAGCCGAGATTTTCCGTACACGACTCTTGGCCTTCAAGACTCGGGTCGCTCTGTTTGAACTTCATAGTCGGCATCAGTCAAGCGTTTACCATCCTATTTTGCCTAGTCGGATGGGGCTGGAGCATCTGGTGGGGCGTTATTATGGTCAAAGTCGCGCGTGAGTATTACACGATCTTTCTTCGCTTTCGTACAAACGCCCGGAATTTTTGACGGTAACTTTTTTCTTTTTTTTTTTTTTTGTCGTAGGAAAAAATCGGAGGATGAAAATGGCGGAAAAAGCGGCGGCAGCGACAGGTCATTTGACTTCCAATCAGAACCACGACGTGGAAAAAGGTGAAGGAGCTGACGGAAAAAGGGAAAGTTAATCAGGAAAAGAGCTGAAATGCGTTGGTGTTTGTATAAATTTTGTATATTAATTTTGTATTCATCGTACGATTGTAAATCTTTCATCAAACTATTTTCCCGAGAAGACAAATTACTTCAAGGGACACGACCGAGCGATGGACCATCGACCATTCCACTCATTTGGTTTTCGATTTCGAATTACGACAATTGACTCTAACACCCCCCCCCCCCACTCATCGACACATTAAAGTTTGAAAATCGTCACAGTTAAGAACCGTAAAACGCTACACATCTGTCGAATCTGAGACCCAAGTGCTTGTTGGTGGATCAAAACTGACTCGTTTCCCGTAAATCTATCGCTGAGGTTTTAGTAGTAGTTATTGCCATCAACACACTACTGGCTACCACGCACTACTACCCACAACTAGTGGGTGAACACTAGTTCAAAATTTGAACGCTATTTTAACGACTGAATAGCAGCGAGAGAGCGAATAGCGGGGAACGGGTTCATCTTAAGCAATTATTCAAGGCTATTGCGATCGAATAATATCATTTCCAAAGTAAATTTCATTCTCTGCCAATAAGCGTACGATCAATGTCATTGTACGAATTGAGTGTTCTGGAGCCTGGCGAGCAGTTGGAATGTGGAGACGTTATCTTCGTGCTGTGAATGAATATTCCATGCTGGGACTGACAGTGTTAGGATGGGTTTTAGCTGGTTATTAATTCGTCGTGTGTGGAATTTTCAAATCGACTTCTAACTACAAAGCCACTGCTTACTGATGTTCTTGGGTCGGGGAGAATTGTTTAAATCAATTGAGACTAATGAGTTGAGTTAATGAGTGTAGTGGGTCAGGTCTACTCTCTCACTAGAGACGCGGAGCTTCACTGACCCTCAGATCTAGTGTGGCGCCAATGCTAGGCTCTTGAGTTGGGTTTTCGTTTCGGTCCTGACACAGCGAATGCGAAGTTTCATTATTAAGATGAGGTAACTGTGTCTTCCAATGCATGGATTGGCTAACTGGGGTCCTTCCGAACCTCAGGGAGAGCAGAAGGTTCAAGTTGTTATGTCTTGGGCGGAGGGGAGGAGGAAAAGTCGTAAATGCCATCGAAAGGCAACAGCCCTTAAGAGTTGTTTGACCCAAAGATGGTACCATGCAGCTTCGTCATCATGAGTTAGGGCCTCAGCAGGTGGCTTTCTCCCCTCACTCCAATGTACAGTTTGGCCGCTCTTGCGCCTAGGCAGTTGGATGGCAGACCGAATTGGCGACAAGTGACTCAGCTGCATCCCATCTTGGACACTGACTGCGTGTGCACACATCGTCATAGAGGTCTGAAGACATGGAGAGGATCCTCCACAGCCCCAGTGCTGCATGCAACTGTACAATGTGCTGCGTCTGAAAGACCGAATGCATGCGCTAAAGGCCCAGCGACCTGAGAGCAATAACGTGACTGGAATACCACACTTTGAGAATGGTATGTGTGCTGTAGGCATTGCCCGTGGCGTTGGAGAGGGTGCCTAGCTTTACAGACTTTACCCCTCTCCAGCCAGCACCACTCATCTCTCTAGGGGGGATTTCCAGTGAAACCACGGTCCCCACGAGGCCAATCCCATGGCTTCACGGCCGACAGCGCCACACCCTATAGGCTCCACGCTGCCGGCCACGGGCTGAAGCCCCCGTGGTACCCGTTCTATTTGGCTGCACCTTGAGCAGCCCAAGGACCTGAATGGGTGGCAGGCCCTGGTGCCGGAATAGCCAAGAGGCGTTCTACCAGCACCTACGCTTTATCTCCATGGGGGTACGGGGATGCCACACTTTGACATGCAGATGACTAGCTGACACTCCATTGGTCTGCCGCAAGTCCTCCACCCTACCATAGTTCAAAGATCCTGTGCTCAATGGTGTCGCCACGGAGCAGCTACGGAATCAGTGCCCTTTATAATCATGCAGCAGCCTCTTTTAATGTGCTCACCGCCACTAGATCCAGGAGCCTATCCGTGTCGGTGGGTGGGGAAGGGAATAATAAAAAGGCCAGGCACGGGGCTACCCACCAACCAAGCAACAATTGCTTAGTCTGTTCTGGAAATATTATGCACAGTTTTCAAATGCTATGATGAGAGTTATCTGTGTAGAATTCAAGGGCCCCACTGAGGAGGCTTCCCAAGTACGCTAACACAGAAGACGACATCTTTTTACTTTCCTTGGCCCTACAAAGTAGAAAGGAAAGTTATGTAATCGGCTGAACATTTTTTTTTTTTTTTTTGAGTTTTGAACCAAATTCACTGAAAGTTAACTGTTTATAATAGTGATCAAAACACCAAATATTTTTTTTCTCAAAAATATCTACAACGATTTTGATTAAATTTTTTATATTGGTAGCCCCCAATATGGCAACTATACCATAAAATTCCCATTCGTAGAAAAATGACGAGAGCAGCACAATAAATTACCAAAACTTTCGACGAAATCGATTTTAGCGCAGTTTTTAGAGGAAACAACCGTACCAAATCAGCTGAAACTTGATGTCTAGCCCGCAGGTTACCATGGGACGCAAAAATAAGGGTATGGGCAAAATCCAACGAAAGTTAACTATAGTTATCACAGTAATAAAAACACAAAATTTTTTTCTCAAAAACGGCTCTAACAATTGTGATTGTATTGTTTATATTGGTAGCTCTCAATATGGCAAATATACCACAAAATTCCCATTCGTGGGAAAATGATGCAGAATGAGAATGAGAGCAGCACAATAAATTATCAAAATTGTTGACGAAAAGCGTTTTTAGCGCGGTTTTTCCTTATAAACTCTGCTGGAATATTACTAGAATGTTTAAAAAAATTGGTATTGTAGTCCAATTCAATACCTATAGGGTGAGTGTTTGAAAACGCTCATGATATAAATGAGGCTCACTCCGAAAATTCCTGAATTACTACCAGTTCTAAAGGTTTTTACCCAATAACTCTGCAAAAGTAATTACTATCCTTCTTCAAAAAATTCGTGTTTACACCCTCGTTAATTATCTGTGTACCAATTGCTCAGTAATGGTTCTGGAATCAGTACGAGCAGCACAATAAATTCTGGAACTGTAATCGCTACCGCTTCCTGCTGCCGTAAAGCGTTGTTTGACCAAGTTCAAATTAACTGAGTGATAAATGAATTGACTAAACAGAATTAGCCATGTAAAAAGTGATTTGACGTAGAGCTAAGGAAAGTTGTGTGTTGCAACGCACCAGATATTTAAGTTGGTATAGTGCTCCCAGAGCTACACGAAAAGTCGAACGCTAAACTATTGAGAAATTTATTGGTTAGGCGGTAAGAATCGAATGATAATTCATGTATTACCACTCAAATTTCACTTGAAACAGTCCACATCACAGAAAATGGAAATTTCCCAATTGTACCCTGTAAGGTCAACAGTCGCTAGGCATTTACATCCTTGGTTCATCGCCGGTCTCAACAATTACATTAAGAGAGCTCTTCTTGTCTAACTTAATTACGAGTACTCAACTTAGTATTTGAGCACCAGTTAAAATCGATGCGCGCAAGTGGCTTAAATTTCGACGGCGTGATGGTCAATTTCCAATTTGAAAAATAATTTAGTCTGTTGCAATCAAAAATGGGGATGTTTGTATTTTGTATTTGTGAACTTCTGTTGCAAAGTCAATTCGCACCAATGACTGCCATTCGCAAGCCTCCGTTCATCAGGTGTGCGCCGCCAGCAGCCAGTCTCAACTCCATCGTAGACACAAACGAAATCTTCAACACACAAGACAGTAGCCTGTCACGCGTTTAACTGCCTTTTGGCGACATTCGGTCGCCATTTTGGATTTATTGAGCAATGTTTCGAGACAGATATCGCCCGAAAGGGCATTATAATCATACCTTCAGGATGTGGACTAGTGGAAAAATTCTGTACAGGGCAGTTCAAAATATGAGCACGCCGCAAACCTTGGATTCCTTGCAACAATTGCCTTTACTTCAAAAGCTATCCAGCTTGCAGTAATGCGTGACTATTTAAGTATTTGCAAGGGCGTGGTACAACAAGAGAAACTTCATTGAATGGAGCAAGATTATAGAAGGTGGTTGTTTGAAGAATTGTCAGAGGTGTGCTTCAAACTCTTGAGCAACGAATAACTAAACTGGACTATATTTTTGGAAATGGATAATGTATAAGAAAAAAAGAAGTAAACCAGCAAAAGAAACAAAAACGTCTCCTCAAGATAATTAAAAATAGATCAAAGGAAATTAAACTTCTTCGCCGTTCACAATTATTGAAAGAAACTTGTCTCTGGCCGGTTTTAGTGCGGAACGTACTGCTGGACGTTGTTGCGAAGTGAATCCGAATACTTGCCAAAAGTGGCTTCCTTTTGGATGCTGATGACCGTAGGAAACCAAAGTCGGAGATAGAAGGAATTTCAGTGGATACTGTTGACCGCGACGTGATGGGTAACGAGAATGATGGCGGAGATGGAAAACGAAAAACGGTGGTGGCGGTTCAGGTGGTGGAGGCAGCAACAATAGCCGTGTAACATCTGAGGTGAAGTTCAAGGCTCACCAGTAACCAACGAAAGTAAACAAATTAAAAACATAACTTTCCTTTATACTTTGTAGAGCCAAGGAAAGTAAAAATGCTTTTATGCGTGAACAGTGGTACAATCGAACCTGCGAAACAAATGACATCCTTCTTCAAAAAGCTACAGCACGAAGAACAAATCCCGTTTTTATATAAATTGTCGCTTCAAGACTTTTTTTTTCCGAGGACGTGCGGGACAAGTCCCTTTGTTACGTGTGGGCCTACTGTGACACAGGCCCTTCCTTAGTAAAAGGCGTCGTACATACCCGGCCCCTTTATGAAGCCGAGTATGTCCTTCACCGCAGCTTCAGCTATGATATGGGGTTCAATAATTCCCCGGGCAAAGTATCCAAAGCGTTTGACTGCTAAGGCAGGGCACTCACATAGGATGTGCTCCATCGTCTCGTCCTCCTCACCACAGAGTCTGCATTCCACCGCCTCTGAGATGCCTATCTTGTTGAGGTGATACCTGAGTGGGCAGTGTCCGGTGAGGAAGCTAATCAAGACCCTCAGATCTCTTCTGGAGAGTGCCAGCATCGCCTTTGCCCTTGGACTGGAAGGCGTAACAAGCCTTTTCGCCTGTCTTAGTCGTGGCTGGCGATGCCAATGGGCGCCATTTTCCTGTACCTCCCATCGAGCAACCAGACGGTTCAGGTGACTTTTGGTCATACCTACGTGAGGTTCAGGCCCAATGGGTAGGGCTTCTGTGCCCTTCTTCGCAAGGTGGTCGGCCTTTTCATTGCCCTCATGCCCCCTGTGAGCCGGCACCCAGATGAGGGAAAGCCTATTGTGTGCGCTGAGCTGCTTGAGCGCATGAAGGCATTCCCATGCCAGCCTGGACCTGAAGCTATAGGCTGCAATGGCCTTTAATGCGGCCTGGCTGTCCGAGAATATGTATATCCGCTTGCCCTTGAGTTCCTTAGACAGGATCTCTTCCGCGCAGATCTTTATAGCTAGGATTTCAGCTTGGAATATCGTGGCGTACTCTCCCAGCGGCTTAGCCAGACGGTAGTTGGGCCCAACAATGCCCAGCTCTGCCTCCCATGACTGAACCATTGGTGTACCACCGCAGGGCACCCACCTCGGTCTGGAATGTCTCCTCCTCCCATCGTTCCCGCGAGTGGATACTTACCATGAATGGCAGCTGAAAGTTCTTCCGCTCTGACATGACGTCAGTAGCAAGGACTACTGCCTCTTCCAGTTTGAACTGTCTAGTTGTTCTGTGGAGGCTTGCCTTAACCCTGGTGGAGATTTTCCCTGTCTGCAAAAGCCTTACTGCTCCCAGGTAAGCAGTCCTCTGAGTATGTATATGGAGAGGTGAGATGTCTAGAAGGACTTCCATTGCAGCAGTAGGGCACCCTTCAAGACATAGTGAAAGGGGAAAAAGTATTACCACTGGTAGTATTGATACGTAAGTCAGTGGGTAACCACGAATTACCTCATTCAACTTAAGGACAAGACTTTTAATGTCGGAAAAATTTGTCATCTCCTCTTCCACTCCCCTTTTACAGCCTGTAGCTACACTCTACTTTCGATGAAACATTACGAGAGTTCGTCACCGTTCGAAACATTCGGTAAAACGTCGAGAAAATTGGCAAAAGTACCGACAAGGTGGAATTACTATCAAAGCTCATTGTGAGTCTAGGAAATTGAACTTGTCCCAGAATTCTCCTTTCGGTTTTGCAGTCTTGAAGAGGTTTTATGGTGGCGTTGAGCTAAAAAATTTGAAATCAGTGAGTTCGAACTCAACTGATTCTCATCCAAGAACTGGAGTGCTGTAAAAAAAAAATGCACCACGGTATAGCGTTAATTACAATTCCTTCAAAAAGGTCAAGACAATGAAGGGCTTCCTTCGGCCAATCCACAGGAGGCGTCCATAGGACTCTATTAAGACCCTTAAGCAATAAATTCTAACAAACAAAGAGCTGATGTGATGCTATTTATCACAGAAACTGTCGACTTATTCTTGCGAGCGTCAACTTAAAAATCCAACATTCTGCAACTTGATCTTCGTTGAGCAAAATAAGCCGATAGAAGACGAAATACGGAACCGGAAACAGTGTAGTTTCTCTCTAGCGAGATGGAAGATGAGAAAATATTTACATTGCGGATAATAACGAAGAACCAAGTTCTATCGGTTCAAATGAATGATAGCTAAAATAAAGCACATCGCCGCAAAAACCCGTTTTACCAATTTGGTTGACCTCGCAGAATCTAGTGTCTGAAAATTTGAAGTGTAAAGGTGGAGGTTCGTGCCAAGACTGAGACCGGAGGTGTCACGTGGCACCCAAGTGTGGGTCAAGAACGAGACTTCAACCAAAACAACGATTCATTCAGTATTGTAGGCTGTCGTTGAAGTCAGTTGTGTGATTCTGTCATCAATTAACAGTCTGTCATTAATTATAATGGAAAGCCAAGTATAATTTGCCACTGGAGGAAGAAGAAGACAATGATTTGGTCGTATATCATTATTGTGAATCTAAAAAACGATTACTCATTTACGAATTGTATTTAACTAGAGTACATTGTATGTCGGAGGGTACTGCCTAATGTTCAATAAGCTTTTCGCAGTCAATGTCAGGAAACCCAGCTATTTTTCAATAATAAACACGGGTGCTTTTCGAGCTTGACGCGAGGCACTACTGGTCTGGGACAGAGACCGTCTTGCTGTCGCCGGTCTCTTGCTGTGTCGCTTTTCAGAACTATACAAAATCCAATGACAAGTGACCCTGGTGGTACCCTCTCTCCCCCTCGGAACGTGATCGGCAGTAGGCTGCACAATACAGAGGGATCTTCTCCTGGTTATTCTGCCGGCGTACTGGACCACATCCCATCTGGCACTGCGGGTGCTTGTGGGCTCTCTCTCCCTAGACCTGGCCCTATAGCAGGCAGCACTAAACAGCTACCAGGGATCCCTCGAGTCATTGGTGCCCGATTTCCGACTTGGGGCCTCCACTGGGCGCCACTTTAACCTAGCAGACGAGGCGACCCTCGATCTGAGCAGGCACGGTGGGATGTGGGCCCAACAGTGAGGCATCTCCTCACACTCATTCCAATGGGGAAATGAGCCAGGTTATTATTAGCCTACCGGTTCATTGGTCCTCGGGGAGCGCGCGCCTCTACGCTTAGGTGGTCTTTGGCCACGAGCAAAGGCGCAGCGCGGCAAATGCGCAGGCTAGGACTAGTGGGGTGTCATCCCCCCAGTGCTTGATTCGCTTGGGCACCATGACTCCGCTCACACTCATTCCATCCGTCCAGGGCTGCCTGGAGATGGATGGATGGCACCCCACTTTTCCAGCAGTCCAACTATTCTCTGGGCATGGAGCCTTCAACCAGCGCCTGTTCTACTTCCGGCGGCGCACCTTTGACCTCTGCCTGTGTGGAGGGGAGGTCAGTGAGAACGCTGCGCACGTCCTTTTTGCCTGCCCACTCTACAATGACGTGCGAGCCAGGGCGCACATTCCCCCTTCTGAGAATGCAATCACCCTCCCCTCCAGCAGACCAGCCAGGCGAAGATTCGCCATATTTGCCCAAGTGTTGGTGGCAAGGCGAAGTCAGCTGGAAATGTGGTCTTAGGGGCTCCACGCTCAACCCCGACCTCACCTCTTAGAGCCAGGATTTAGTCAAGTGGCATGCCTATCGGACCAGGGCAGGTCATGACAGATCCTTACCCCCCCCCCTTCACACCAACGAGCCGGTAGGCAATTACTGGCCTGGCTCGTTTCTCCATTTGGTATTCTCTCTCTGCTCTCGCCACCTTAACTCTGTTTTCGAAGAGGCTCTTCCCGTTCACAGTGATGGCAAAGAGCGAAGAGTGTTGTCCTAATTGAGAACAAAGAAAGCTCTCTCGTTTGTCACATCCTCTTCGAAAGGTGATCTGCGTTTGAGGAAAACGTATTAACAGATTTCCTCACTGCCTGAACAGTTCCTTGAAAATCCTAATTTCAGAAGATCTCCTACGCCTAAACCCATGTAATAATTACATTCTCATCCAGAAAAAGTGTCGTTAAGAACCCACTACTTACGGAAATCGAATATACCCAGCTCTATTGTGCTCCTTAGGCGTTGATCTATTTCCTTTTTTTTTTTTTTTTATTTATAGCCCATAAGTTTTTGATAGAAGTCAAATAAGAAGTTGATCGAAGGAGCGTTTATTATGAGGATATTGTCCCGTCAGCAAACCGCTCAGTTGCACCAAAACATTCTATTGCCGCATCGTCATACAACGTATCAGAAATTGTTCATAATTTGAACCATGTTTCACTTTAGTTTTACGATCAGCCGTACGAATATTTTTGAAATTGTACACAAAGTGCCTAAACCATCATAAATCGTAACACGAAACGAAAATAATTAGTCGCTTGCGTCATTTTTTCTGTGAATCCACTATAAGCTGAAAAGCAATACCTGTTAATATTGGCAATTATTTACGTATTCACGAAATTAGCTTTTATTACCATTTTTAGAACTGGAAAATCGTCTTCTATTTTAGATACCAAAGATGAAAGAAATTAAGTATGTAACAATTCCATACCATACTGAGTACGTCTTCCATTCCATGTCCTTTTTTTTACTATTGTGATAATTCAATTGCGAACGCAGAATATTCTTCTTAATTATTTGATGTAATTGTAATAAAATTATACGAACGTTGGTTTTGTCGTCGATTTATTTAACAATTTGGTCGAAGCGTTTTAAGGACATTACTGCCGAACGAAACTGGGTGCTTGTACGTCCAAAGTGGTGTGAAAACACAGCAGGATGTTTTGTGGCCTTGGCCCAGCAAAGTGGGAAGGAAGGTTAGGTAATCGGGGATGGGAAGAAATAAATGTTTATTCAGGTAATTGTGATTTCGAGACTACTAAATCAGAAAGGACCATTTGAGCGTCTGAGAACGAAATGGAGGGAGACAGACGAACTGAATCAGCTCAAATGTCCATTTCTTTCTCTCGAAAACTGCTTCAACGATTTTGATTTGTGCGGACAGTTCCACGCCATGAGAGTACTATACAATTTTCATAACGAGAGCCACGCAATAAATTATCAAACATTTCGACCATTTTAATCGTTTTTGTTCGTGGTTCCTGCTCACAAATATCTGGTGCGTAGCAACACACAACTTTCCTCCACCCCTTTAAGTTCGAACACCATCTACATAGGCGGGCGCTATCTTCGTTCAGCGCATTTCTACGGAAACATTTATGGACAACTGTAGGGACTAGTTAGCTGAGGGACTCGTTAGAACCGTTTTTGAGAAAATTGGAATTCCGATAAATAATTATTCGACAAATCTCCTTTTCTGAGTTAACTTGGCTTATATCTCCGTTCAGCATATATATACAGAAATAATTATGGAGAACGAAATGTTGGTATGGGTGACTAAAAGACACTCCATTAAGATTTATCACATCTGACGAAGAAGTTACCCTGGAATTTACGGAAATGTTAGAAAAAACGTTATTTTTGACACATTTTGATTTTTATGTCTGTTCAATGGACCGTCACAGGAACATTTATTGAAAAGAATATGTAGGTATTAACTATTTGAAAACATCCTGTGAGTTTGGTGATAATTGTTGAAGCCGTTCTGCCAACAAGTGTAAAAAACCTATTTTTGGTTCATAGGCCTATATCTCCGTTCACCGTATTTTCATGGAGATATGTATGAAGAAGAAAAGTTAGGTATTGATTAGTAGAAGATAATTTGAAAGTTTATTCAAAATCGTCAGAGCCGTTTTCGAGAAAAATGCGAAAAACCCTAGTTTTTGGTACATTTTCGTCCCCCCCCCCCCCTTTCAATCGACCGAAATCGTCCATAACCTTATTTTGGTGTCTACAAAAAATAACGAACAAAACAAAAAAAGAACCAGCTCAATCGGATCAGCCGTTCTCCCACAAATCGAACTACAGACACACACGGACCACGCGCCGAAATTAGGTTTTTTAGACTCAGTAGGCCTCAAAACGTAAAGATCTGAAGAAAACCCAAATTTTTTTTTTTTTTTGGGCTGATTACTATACTTTCCTTCCCTTCGGGTAGCGGAAAGTAAAAAGTAGAGTGGTGGAATGCATTGTCTGGATCATAACGTTCACTTGTTGAGAACTGCTACTTTCAAATGTTCCCCGATTAGTTCGTTTTAACGTCGAAATATATCACAAAACTGTGTTATAAAATCGGTCTGAGTAGTGAATCGTCCCTCGCTTAGTCAATTATGCCTTGGTATCCTTCAGCTCACCCAAGTGTTTTCTTTTGGATATAACCATTTCCTCCGCTTAGTGCTTTCCCCACTGCCCTCGTCACATCTTTTGTTGTTAGCCATTTTTCTACAAGCCGCGAATGCTCACGTTTCGGCTGGTTGGATTCATCAATTGAGATTTCAAGGCGACAGAGTGGTGCGAATGTCAGTTTGATTCCAGGCAAGTATTTGTCTTGAATACACTGTGCAGTGTAAATGACACCACGGGTGTGTGGGATAAGGAGGCATTGGACGAATACCTATTTGAGTACACTTGGCAGTGCCAAGGTTAGTGCTATTTTTAGTTTAACAAATCTGTTTACACTTGGAGTGACGACATACTTCGGTTGAATTTCGCTTTCTGTTATTTACTTGATTTCGTCTGTTTTGTTTACATTTGTCTAACGACCCTTTTGACACGAGCTGTAGTCATGAACCAAAGAAGAGGATGACCTACCCAAATGTACCACCGTTTAAATAGCGTCTCACTTGGAGATCCTGTGCTTCCTTCTATTCAAAACTAATGAAAAAAGTAGGTTGGCATGAAGCTAAACGTCATCACTCAATTAATACAATTTCCTTCCAAAATAACAACACAACTTCCTAACAAATCCGCCAGAGGGTTTCATCAAACAACGAAGAAGAAGAAATAAGAGTTATTCGGTAGAACAACAACAGTTTTACCGTAGTAATCCAGATTCGGAGCCACATCGATATACCCCGGTTGAGTTCTAAGTAATCTTATTTATTTACAGCCGCGCGTATCATCCTTCATTAGGACGAGGGAGTTTGTCGTTACCTGCGTCCATTCTTGACTGTTATCCAAGCCTTTAGCCGTTCAGCAGAACTAATTGACACCGGTCAATAACGAAATATTAAGCCCAACTTTAGTTAGTTCGAGATGTAAGTGAAATAACTTTACATTATTCGTATTGTAATTTTGCGTTCATACACGTAAATTATTTCGTTGCGAGTTCAATTATGGCTTTTTGTTTAGGTCCGGCATTGTATTTCTGCTTTGTCTGGGTCTCTTGAATTTAGTCTCCTGCGTCGATAGATCGAATTTCAAGACATGCGAACAAAGTAGTTTTTGCAGGTAAGCTGCCCCAAGGCTATCCGTTATTTGACTGCTCGTGCCTATTTGATCTCGAGTAGTGTGACGTGTCTTTCGTGTGTGAAGGGCCTCGGGTGTGAGTAACCTTCGCACCTAGTTGCTTTACCCATTGCGAGCTTCTCGATTTTGGATTTTTCTTGGCTCTACGAAGTAGGAAGGAAAGTTATTTAATCGGCTGAAGTAAAAAAATTGAGTACTCTTCAGATCTTTACGTTTCAAACACCATTGAGTCTGAAAAACACTATGTGGGAAAATGTGTGTGAAGAGGAGAGAAGAAAAAGCTGAACCAAATCAGCTCAAACTTGATATCTTGCCCCCAGGTTACCATAGAACGCCAAAATAAGGGTATGAGCAAAATCCGCCCAAAACTAACTATAGTTATGATAGCGATCAAAACGCCATAATATTTTATTTCTCAAAAACAGCTACAACGTTTTTGATTAAATTGTATGTATGGACAGCTCCGAATGACACGACTATACCATAAAATTCGGATTTATGGCATAAAGGCTAGAGCAGCACAATGAATTACCAAACATTTCGGAGATAAACGATTTTAGCGCAGTGTTTTTCCGTATAAACTCCGCTCAAATGTACTAGGGTGTTCAGACAAATTGGCGTCGTAGTCCAATCAAGTATCTCTCCGATGAAAGTTTGATAACGCTCATAAGATATAAAGGGTTTACTCCAGAAATTCCAGAATTTCAACCCCCACCGTTCATCTACGATCATTTCTATAAGTTTTCACCCGATAACTGTGGAAAGCTGATTATTATCCTTCTCAAAAAAATTGTGTCCACAGCCTCATCAATTGTTTGTGTTCCAATTGTTCACTAATTTCCGGGGCATGAGTGTGAGCAGCATAATAAATTCAGTAACTACCGCCGCTACCGATTTCTGCCAATGTGAAGTGATGTTTTACCGAGTTCAAATGCGCTGAGTGAAAAATACATTGAATTAGTAGCAAAACCCACCAAAAACCAGTAAACTTATGAAGAGCTAAGGAAAGTTGCGTGATGCGTCGCACCTGGTATTTAAAAATGTGACGGTGACCACTTCTGTGGGAATGAGACAATGCCCAAGAGAGTTGAAATCGTGTTTTAACGGCTCTCCAACACTTTTAGCAAACACCGTTCTACAAAAATTGTTCCTGTGGAACTGCACGGTGGACGTAAGACACTTTACAGTTGAGTTTTCTGATTTCGCAACCCTTATTAGAATGAGCCACAGAAATTATGGGGGAGGGTGCTCTGCTCTGCGTCTGCCGTGCAAGTAGGGTCTTGTTTCTCGTATGATAGCTACAGTAATTTTCATTAGACATAATCAATATGGGTTGTTAAGTTGTGCTAAGCATATTTTGTCGCCGCCTGTTGAAGATCAAACAGTGTGAATAATAAGCAATGCGCTAAAAATCTCGTTGGTATTGAAGGGGTGGTCACTAGCATCAGACCACAGGCACACGATGCTGACAAAAACATCGTAATTTGCTCAAGAATGTTAGAGAATTCTTATTACTACCATTTTTCATGGGCACAGAAGAAGTTGACAAATGTTCTGTAAAGCATAATCCAATAATCACTAAGTGATTAATTTTTGGGTTGGAATGCAGTGTCAGAGCTGTGACGTTAAGGCCGCTTTAAACGTAACGATAAATTGTTCCAACTTATCGTCCAATAAATTGGAAGGGGGGAAGGCTGTTTACACACTACGATCGGTCAAACGATTTGGCGTAACCAACCTCATCAATAAGCTTTTGCCATGGAGGAAGCAGCATTGTGGATGGTGATGAGTTGTTTGGCGAAAAAAGTGAAAACCCGCGAAAAGCAAGGTCGAAGTGGAGTCGTGAGTGGCTGCTGAAGAAGAGAGAATTCTCTCATGTAAATCTGTTAAAAAAGCTGACAAATGAACCGAATGACTTACGGAATTATTTGCGAATGGACGAAGAAACCTACGTAGAATTATTAACGTTAGTTTCTCCGTTTATATCAAAGTCGCAAGTTCTTTCTTATAAACCGTACGCAAAGAATTAATTTTTTTAGCAACTGTGTTCCTGTCAGCAGCTGGATCAAACTCCTTGTATTTGTTCACGAGCTCAATATACGCCAGGTCTTTCTTATTCCTGTCCGAATAATCTTTACTTTTAACGGCCCACAAACACGTAAAACTACGGTAGAGTTCAAGAAACTCGTGAGGAGTTTGCCGCTGCAGACTTTGGGCCATAATAACTTAAAAATTTTATATTACAACAAGAGCTGAGGGCAACAAGAACTGAGTAAGGGTGCAGGGCAAGTGCAAACTGGGCGGAGATTGAACCGATAAGTGGGAGCAACCTTTACACGTTCAAACTAGTCGTTACGATTCCCAGAAATTGATGCCGGCCAGCTCCAACCTTCCAACCCAACTCCAACTCCGATAAATCGTTACGATTTCCTATTTAGGCGTAACGATAAATTGGATCGATCCGATCTTTACGTGTAAAGCGGCCTTTAGAGGCTTCAGGTCCTACACATAATTGACCAAGTGAGTGAAAACAGCGCTGCGATTCTGCTGGTAGATGATACTTTGAAACGGAGCCTCACAACTGCAGCGCTACATTTTTACTCTTTTTTATTAAGCAATAATTTAGAATCTTTTCAAGTAGTTTGCTGTAATTATTGTACAGGTTGCATTTTATGTGGGAAAATGTGAACAAAAGTTTTGTACTGCAAAGTGTGATAATTATTAATATATTCTTGTAATGCTTTTACCGAAATTTAAATATCTACAAAATCGTTTTTACAATAAGTCATGTAACTTCAATACTGTTCTCTATTGCAGGAGATGTCGAAAAGTGGAACCCGGCAAATCAGCTTATGAGCTTGATGTCAGCTCCTTGAAGGTCTCCGATGATCACGTTGACGGTATCTTGATCAACACTGAAGCTAATGTTAGGTTTTTGCTTAAGCTGACTTTGTTGGAGCGCAACAGCATTCGTCTGCAGGTTGAAGAAGAGACGCCACTTCGTCCTCGCTTCAGACCGCCTTTTGTATTGGACAAAGACCCTATTCCTACGTCCAAGTATGTTGGATGGTTGATGTGTTTATTTGTTTTTGTCAAAGCGCAGTGGTGTTACTCAAAACAAACATATCTGGTTTGACTCATCACAGTGGAACTGGACTGAGATGTGTTTCAATCAATCATAGCAGTTCTATTTCCACACCATTAAGCTCGTTGAGGAGCGCTGGCCACCACAAGTTGTTAAACACTCCCTTGATGTCAATGAGAACTGGTATGACGCACTAACATTCCAGACCCTCCAAGGAAACGTTGCGGGTTTCGACAATGACGTCCTCCGTTAACTTTCCTTCAGTACATCCTTATTGTCTGCTTGTTGGGTTGCAGCCAGAAACTTCGTCAATATCTTTACCGCTTCCCATAATGTTGAAAGAATTCTAACTAGTCTCCATGATGGTGGGTCTGACTGTGGTCGCGTCCCTTTCGAAGAGCGACGACAGACGCAGATTTCCACTAAGCAAGAACAACCCGACCTGCAAACAGTCATTAAATTAATTGGGAATTGGGGCCTTCCCCACATTTGTTGGGCTTTGAGGTCGCAAGGGCCCTCCCGAGACTGGGGCGATTAGGAGCACTCATGAACTCACCACCAGACATAGAGCTGCTCAAACTGCCTCATTTACAGCGAGTGAACAGATTTTTTAAATCTCGGCCTTACGATCTCACTTATGAGTAAATTTACAATCATACTTTTACCACAAACTACTTTTACTTTCCTTGGCTCTACAAAGAAGAAAGGGAAGTTATGTAATCGGCTGAGAAAAAAAAAGTTTAGTTTTCTTCAGGTACGTTTCAGATTGAGAGTTCGAAAAGCACTATTTGGGAAAATGTTATGTGAACGTTTTTAGAGAAAACGACCGTACCAAATCATCTCAGACTTTATATCTAGCCCGCAGGTTACCGTGGGACGCCAAAATAAGGGTACCAGCAAAATCCACCGAAAATTAACTATAGTTCGAAACCCCAAATATTTTTTCTCTCCACAACGGCTCTAACGACTTTGATTAAATTTTTTATGTTGATAGCTCCCAATATGGCAGTTATACCATAAAATTCCCATCCGTGGGAAAATGACGAGAGCAGCACAATAAATTACCAACATTTTCGACGAAATTTTAGCGCAGTTTTTTCCTTTTATACTCCGCTGAAATGTTACTAGAATGTTTAACAAAATAGGTATAGTAGTCCAATCCAATACCTATAGGGTGAGTGTTTAAAAACGCTCATGAGATCCATGGGGCTCACTCCAGAAATTCCTGAATTTCAACTACCGCTATTTCGCTTACTACCAGCTCTATAAGTTTTACTCAATAACTCTGCAAAAGTAAATACTATCCTTCTTCAAAAAAGTACCAATTGCTCAATAATGGTTCAGGAATGAGTACGAGCAGCACAATAAATTTCGGAACTAAGCGTTGTCACGTCCTGCTGCCGTGAAGTACTGTTTGACAAGTTCAAATGAGTTGAGTAAGTAGAAAAAGCCATGTACCCGAGTGAATTGACGTAGAGCTCAGGAAAGTTGTACGTTGCAACGTACCAGATATTTTTAATATATTTTATGTGTTCGTTGCTTCTTATATTTTACGTATGAAGTTTTATAAGAACAACTCGGCATGTGCTTGAATTTCATTATTTCAGCAATTACAGGAATTTTGTTTAATTTTGCAGATGGAACAAAGTTGCTTCTGAAGACTCGAACCTTCTCATTTTGGAACCGCATAATTCTGCTGGTTACAAAGTAACAGTGCAAGCCGTTCCGTTCAAAATTGAAGTATCCCGTAATGGAAAAACAGTCATTACAGGCAATGAGAAAGGGCTTCTTCGTTTCGAGCAGACGAGAACAAAACCGTAAGTTCGCTGAAATTACGTTTGTGAGTTTTTTAGTTGTTGCCCATTGAGAACTTTGGTTACTTACTTCTGTTGACTCCTGTTGGAACTTATGCTTTAATACTTGGAGCTTATGGCTTTAATGGTTGTATGTACCTGGTGATGGAAGTGCATGACGATCCTTTGCCTAAGTGCTCATAGGTAGAGAATGGTCAGCTTTTAATGCTTTCTCTTTTGAAGGCGCAGCTTCCAGATGCATCACTGAAATCTACTTGAGTGTGAAACATTTAGGGCGCTTCGTGTCTGTTCTGCCTCTTAAATGTAAAATGAATGTCATTTGAAATGTAACTGCGTTAGTCAACTTAGTTAAGCTTTGCACATTGCGTTGTTCCACTTTGTTGGTAATCCTCCTCTTAAAACTAGTTATTTTGTGTTCAACTGTGAAGTTGTCCTGATGAGCTTTCTGTTCTTATTCAGGTCAGAAACGGACGACTCTGAAGATCCTGGAATGTGGGAAGAAAACTTCAAATCTCATCATGACACCAAACCCTACGGCCCCACTGCTGTTGCGATGGACGTCTCATTTCCTGGCGGAAAAGTAGCTTACGGTCTCCCTGAGCACGCTGATTCATTAGCTCTCAAGACGACTTCGTAAGTGTCCATCGACGTTGAGTTTACTTCTACCTTATTTCTGTTAATCTCTCTATTTGGAAATTACTATAAGAGTGCTTCAGCGTAAAGTGGGGCGTGGTAGAGCGATTACTGCACTGCTCTCCTGAGAGTGGTGAACTTCGCGCTTATCACAGGCTCAGTATTATCAAAAAGTCATCCAAAACACCCCTCTCGTATTTCTTAATGAAATTCCCTCGAAACACCCTCTTACGGTACAACTTGGTTCTCTGAGCTGAATCAGAGTTCATTCAAACTCGTCGATCGTAGCTTTTTGCCGCTCTGTCTCCCGTCAACCTCCCCTGGAATCACCTCGTATCGTCGTCATTCCTTGGCTGGCGTAAGTACAGTACCAGCAGCCAGAAGACGTCACTAGGTGAATCAAGTTCCCTCTAAATCATTGCCAAATGCTTTCCTACTTTGTTCGTGTGAGAGTCAGACCAGCGTTCTCTTAACCACTCTGCAATCTGACCGCAACAAAAGGTATGAGCGAAATCAACGCAAAGCTAATTATAGTTTTCATCATTGCTCGTTACATTGGCACTTAATTGGACAACCACCTTGCTTTTTCTGAAAATAGTTTGTCTTCAATGATGAGTTGTAAAAAAATCGTCGTTTTTTATTCCAGTTCTGGAGATCCGTATCGATTCTACAACCTGGACGTTTTCGAATATGAACTGGACAACCCAATGGCGCTGTACGCCGCTATACCCGTTCTTTTAGCTCACAGGTAAGTTTTGGCGTCGCCGAATAATTAAAAATGTAATTCATATTTATCTTAATCGTAACTCTCTTTTTGGATTTAAAGCGAAGAAATGAGCGCTGGCGTGTTCTGGTTTAACCCTTCGGAAACCTGGGTGGACGTGAAGAGCGGGGAAGACAACGTGGTTTCGTCGATCGTCAACTTCGTCGGTCGTAGTCAGCCTTCAGTCGATACCCATTTCATGTCGGAGAGCGGAAATATTGACGTGTTCTTCCTTCTCGGCCCATCTCCTTACGACGTCATAAACCAGTACCTGTATCTGACTGGTACTACGCCACTACCTCCGGTACTTGAATATTGTTTGTACTGCATGAAATCGAAAATTAAACTAGGGAGTTATTAATTAAATTACCGAGCCAAAGTCGTACCACGAATTGGACAATTGTGTTGCTTCAAATCTAATTAGCAGATAAGCTGTTTGAGGTGTTCATTGGCGTTTTGGATATTTCAGTGAAGCAATCAACCAGTAACGATTTCAGGATTCTGACTTCGATAGTTCTGTTTCAACGTTTTAACTTCCTCAGCGTACTAAGTAGGAATAGGCTACATCCACAGTTCAACATAATGGACATGGTTCATTTCGCAGCATAGAGTTCTACACACTCGTACGTTACCCTTGCCTCTATGGAACTGGAAGTGTTATCAAAGGTCCCCCCCTTCACATCATTCTGAGTAATACAATATTTTTACACACACACACCCCCTCCCCTAATTGGCACTTTTCGTTTCAATGCATGGGGTCTCCAACTCTGCAATCAGCATAATATTTTGCCTTCTAACGCTGTCTAAAAAATCCTCTGGCACGAAGCATTCATTTGGTATCTAGTTGTGCCCGCCTACTCCGTTTAAAAAATGAGAAAAAACGAAATGTTGATTGTTGATTGCAATTACGTCGTGTTTGGTGTCGTTTCCTAGGTATTTTTTGTTCATGAGTCGAATAGGGCAAATCTCAAAGATGTAGGAGTTCGTGTGGATGGAAAACATTGAAATAATTGAAATTTAGCTGGGCCAATTCTACTACTTGGAGGAACTTGCGGGACAATAGCGAAAGTTATTGTTTCTCCTGAGCCTGCTCTTATTTACCGGGCTGCCCATTTGTCAGCTCGACTCAGTCACGCCTAGTGTTCGACGCAAAGCGTCGAAGTGGTCCGAGTCTTTGACCTCGGACTTCCCCCCGTCAATGTCTCCGACCGCCTAATTGTCTCCAACTATTTCAATACCTGCCACTCACCCGTGGGAATCCCTCAGCTGCGGGTCCTCCAGCCCCGTTTTTTAGGTTTTCCCCTTTCTTTATTTCTTTCTCCCAATGTAATTTTCCTATCGACGACAGAGCTCTTCCAATATCATTCTGCTCCCAACTATCACCCCAGTAACTTCTCACTTTCTCATAAAGTTGCCCGCGCCAGTTCACGTGTTCCGAGTACTGCCCTTGTGTCGCCCGGTTGTACTCCATCTCACCTCAATTTCAATTCTACTCAATTCCACACACACGTATAATACAATCCTCCTCACGGTCACCGAGTTTCAGTTTCGTTGCGATCCTCAGCTCCCCCATTCTTGCTCCTAACACCTAGGACATGTCGATTTCTGTCATTCCATTGTAGTCAGGTCATGTTTAGTATCGTATGTATGTCGTATGTCGTCGTTTGTATGTTTAGTATTTTTCAATTTTTGGATTGAATAGGTGCCAATGTTGTGCAAGAGACTAATAAACGGTAGTAATTGTGATGTGGGGTCGTTATTGACTAGTAGTTTACTCTGGTGTGAATTCTTGAGAGCCAGTCAGGATGAAAAAAAAAAAACTTTCTCTAGACCGACGTTTCGCTTAATTTATTCAGCATCATCAGGGCTATAGGGTATCACAGTAGACAATTATGTTACAGTAAATTATGAGAAAATTATAGAGAAACATTGAACTGAATTAATTTTGAAAATAACTCCCGAGGTAAAATTGCTACTACTTTCTGAAAATACTGACATCCGGAGAAACAAACAAAAGCAAAACAGACCTTAATGGTAAATAACAAATTGGATTAGTGTGGAAGGTTTTAAAGAGGTTCTGAGTAAACAGGAACATAGTGAAGAGATCAGAGAAGAAGAAAAAAAAACTTGAAGTATGACACAACATGGAGCTATTATTATTTTCTAGAAGGAGGTGGGAAAAACAGCTTCGGCGTACATGAGGGTTAGGTGTAATGGTTTATGAGATTCGAATACATTTTGCTAAATTATTGCACGTTGTTAGAGATTTGCTAAAATATATCATTTCTTTTATTTTCCGTTTGAAGTGACGGCGTTCCTGGTCAAGAATCTTGGTTGTCAAAGTCAAATGAATGTCTGTCATTGATCAAGTGTTTGGCCAGTATGCAGTGTGTGTGTGGAATGTGTTGATGTCAGGTTTGTGGCCCCTAATTCTTGAAATCTTGTATTGTTTTGTTTCTCCTATATACAGTGTAGGACAATTACCACGTGGTAATCATTCATCCTGACTGGCTCTCAAGAATTCACACCAGAGTTGTGTAGTAATTTGAAGGGTTTGAAAGGTCAAGATTTGAAGAAAACTTCTTTTTTCCCTCAAACTGTTTCATAATTATTCTTCATACTTTGTCGGGGAAAGAAAATAAAATATTCAAGGCAGTATGTTTACAAAACTATGTTAAACCGCTTTTCTAGCCGTTTCACTAATATTCTATGAGATCAACCCTCTCGCCTCAAGTTGCTTCTCTTAGTCCGTGTACTTATTGAGCTGTTCGGTATTTTTGGGTGGCCCTGATGTTGGTATTACACAGATATGCACATGGGTAAGGCTCGGGTGACGATAAGACTATGTTGGGAACAACCCTGAAATAATGCGCTTTAATCTTGTCATGTGTGTTGGTGACTTATCGTTATTAATTTGTCGACAGATCTTCTCCCTCGGTTACCACCAGTCTCGTTGGAACTACAACGATCAAGAGGATGTTGACGCCGTCAACAAAGGGTTCGATGAACACGATATCCCTATGGACGTCATGTGGCTCGACATTGAGCACACCAACAACAAAAAGTAAGTGAAAACTTCGTCTGTTCCGCAGTCGCTATATCAACAGTTTCTTTCGTGAGTCAGCTGATGAGAAGTATCACCGGGCAACTTCCTACGAACCCTCTAAATTCAATGATGCGTTATATGCGCAGGCATTTCGTACAAATCCGACGGGGTACCAAATGCTAGTACTAGTTATCTGAAGTATCCCACTAATTTGACCAAAAGCGTTACAGCTCGTTTTGAGAAAGTTAGCTTGGCGGAAAATAGTATTTTCCGGTATATCTCCATTCAACGAGTTTGCAAAGAAATGTTTATGGAAAACAAAAGTTAGGTACTGATTGGTAAAAGATAATTTGAACGCCTTTTTTGAGAAAAATTCGAAAACCCCTCGTTTTTGTTACATATTCTCTCCCCCCCTCTCCCCCTTATGTCGGAGTAAATTGCTCTTAACTTTGTACTCAAATACAATAAATAACCAACAAGCCTAGAAAAGAACCTGCTCAATTTCTCTGCCGCTCTCCCTCAAATGTAACTACTAACACGCCGACTGTGAGCCGAAATTAGGTTTTTTCGTTTCAGTACTCCTCAATCTCGAGGTTTCTGGTTTTTACTTTCGCACCCTCCAGGAAGTTGAAAGGACATTTGCTTAATCGGCTGAAAAAACGGATCTTCACGTTTTAAGCCTACTGAGTATGAAAAACACTATTCGGAGAAATAGTCTGCCAGTATGTGTGAACGCCATTGAGATTAAACGGCTTAACCGAATCACCTCAAACTCGACATCTCGCCCGCAGGTTATCATGGGACGCCAAAATAAGGTTATGAGCAAAATCCGTTCAACACTATAGTTATCGTAGTGATCAAAACACCAAATTTTGTTTTTTCTCAAAAATATCTGACAGCCATAACGTTTTTGATTAAATTGTTTCTATAGACAGCTCCAAATGACCGGACCATACTGTACAATTCTCATTCGAGAGAAAATGACGAGAGCAGCACAATAAATTACCGAACATTTCGAAGAAAATCGATTTTAGCGCAGTTTTTCCTTATAAACTTCGCTCAAATGTCACTAGGAACTTCAGTAAAATTGAGACGATAGTCCAATCAAGTACCTACATGATGAGCATTTCATAACGCTCGTAAGATATGTAGGACCTACTCCAGAAATTCCGGAGTTTCAACCACCGCCGTTACTCGCACCCGATAATTCTGAAACTTCTCGAGAAAAAAAAATCGTGTTTACAGTCTCTATACTTCTCTCTGTACTAGTTGACCAGTATGCAATTCCGGAACTATAAGCGCTATCACTTGCTACCACAGTGAATTCACGTTTGACGTAGTTCAAATGAACAAATTAATTGAATTAGTAGCTAGAGCAAGGGGAAAAAAGTATTTACGTAGTGTAACGTGAAATTAAAGAAATCAGGACGAATGCACGGTTCGGTGGGCAGTAAATCGCTAGCGTCTTGGAGCTACCAGTCGTCCACGGTAGCCTTTCGAAACCACCAAGCTATTTGCTGTGAAAACAGGCAATGCGATATCACTTTTTCTTCAGGATTCTGCTCTCGTTCCGTCGTCCAGCAAAAACCCTCCAGTTCCCTGCATCCAGAATTGGTCGGATTTCGTCTCGGTACTGAACATTACGACTCCGTTGAGGCGTTTATTTTATTGGCATGCCAAATAAGTAGGCCCAAAAGACATTTATGTTCTAAGCCATTGTTTGTTTTCATTATAGTTTGTTCACTTTCTTTTATATATTTATTATTAGTGCCATTTTCTTTTACTTGTTGAACAGAGTTGTATTCTTTTTTTACTTTCCTTGGCTCTACGAAGTAGAAAGGAAAGTTATGTAATCGGCTGAAAAAAAAATTTTGAGTTTTCTTCAGATCTTTACGTTTCAGACCCTCCTGAGTCCGAAAAACACTATTTGGGAAAATGGTCTGTGAACGATTTTTAGAGAAAACCACCGTACCAAATCAGCCCAAACTTCATATCTCGCTTGCAGGTTACCATGGGACGCCAAAATAAGGGTTTGAACAGAATCCATCGAAATTTAACTATAGTTATCATAGTGATCAAAACACCAAATATCTTTTTTCTCAAAAACGGCTCTAACGGTTTTGATTAAACTTTTTATATTGATCTCAATAAGGCAATGATACCATAAAATTCCCATTCGTGGGAAAATGACGAGAGCAGCACAATAAATTATCAAAATTTTCGACGAAAAGCGTTTTTAGCACAGTTTTTTCCTTATAAACTCCGCTAGAATTCTTGTATAATGTAAAAAAAAATTGGTATTGTAGTCCAATCCAATACCTAAAGGGTGAATGTTTAAAAACGCTCATGAGATACATGGGGCTCACTCCAGAAATTCCTGAATTTCAACTACTGCCGTTTCGCTTACTACCAGTTCTAAAAGTGTTTACCCAATAACTCTGCAAAAGTAATTACTATCCTTCTTCAAAAAATTCATGTTTACAGCCTCATTAAGGTCCTGTAATGAGGACGAGCAGCATAATAAAATCTGGAACTGTAAGCGCTACCGCTTCCTGCAGCCGCAAAGTGTTGTTTGACCAAGTTCAAATTAACTGAATGATAAATGAATTGATTAAATAGAATTAGCCATGTACCCGAGTGAATTGACGTAGAGCTAAGGAAAGTTGTGTGTTGCAACGCACCAGATATTTTTGTTTGATTAAATTAGCTTCATTTATTTTATTAACCCGTAAAACTTTTAATTTGTTTGAATTTACTTAGGCTCATGGGTTCCTCCCCGCGAGGGTAATGAACTCGTACCTTGACGGCAGAGTAGAGATAAGGAAAGTAGTGTGATGCGTCGCACCTGGTGTTTCCTGTATAGTCTGTAGACTCCTCAGTAAAATAGTACATAATTCATTAACCCGTGGTCAGTGGTAGCTATACATAGTTGTAGGTGTGAGTTGCGGGGAAATAGTATGTTTTTGTGGAGGGCAGACGAGGTCAATAACTCGCACTACACTTAGTGAAACTCAATCATCCCGCACTTACACGATGTGAAGAAAATTTGCTGCCACACTCCAAAATCAAACTCTTTCCTTACCCTCTCAGTGCTGAAGGTAAAGAGGGAAGACAAGTTTTAAATAATCGCAGCCTGACTATAGATTGGGTTGATAGTTGATTTGCTGTTGGTGGAACCAAGGGCAGTGAAATGTACAGTTTTCGTATTGTAGTTTGATCTTCATTATTCATTGTTTTGCAGGTATTTCACTTGGGATCCCCACAAGTTCTCGGATCCCGTCAGCATGCAACAAAATTTGACAGCGAGGGGAAGGAAACTGGTGGCCATTGTAGATCCTCACATTAAGCGAGACGCCGGTTACTTCTTGCACGATGATGCAACCGCTAATGGATACTACGTAAAGACTAAAGATAACACGGATTACGAGGGTACGTCATTACTGGTCACTCTAAATTGAAAAAGGTTCATGTGTACGTGGCTGTAGTTTACTCAACGATCTAAGCATCAGTTCTTAATAAATTACGATTGTATGGGTAGTCCTTAAGCCTAGTGCTCACCTCAATGAGGTGTAGATGGGTTTCTGAAAGCGAGAAAATGGCAAGGGCCACTTAATGAATGTAGTAGTTTGCATATCACGGGAAAGTTGAATCATTCAATCGTTTGTGTACTGACGCGGCAGCGCGTTTTAGCAATAATCTCTGTTTCTATATCGACATTAGACTCTGCAATGTAGGGGGCTGACTGAAATACGAGAGCCTCGTCATCAGCCTTCTTGAAGCTCTCGTTGTTCTTTATAATTCATTTGCCTGCTCCTCTTCAGGATCTTGGTTTAGGGTGCAACAGGACTAGAGCTCGATCCATTTCAGTTTTAAAAGCCTCCCAGTCACCCAATGCAGCCATCGGTGTGAAAGCTGCCTTAAGGAGACTGCTAGTGTACTGCCTGACTCCAATTGTAGGCACCCCAGGGATTGTAGTCTAATGGTCAAAGACGAAGATTCATATTCCCGAAAGGGTGCATCATTCTGCAATTGAAATGTTTGTCTATGACATTGATGCGAATTGGGAATATCGAGGTGGAGGTTGATGTTAGGGTGAGTCTGATAGAGGAACGAAGCTTGCGTCGAGGCAAAGTGAGAGAAAGGTCTCCACAGTTCTCCCACAAAACGCAAGACAGCCTTGAGATCCACCCCTTCCCTCTTATCTGTCTGCAGGTGAGGAACCCCAAGCACTTTGAGGCGCATTGCAGCCAGCCCCTCACAAGTACGCAGTACATGCTTCGCTTACTCCAGCCCTGAATCGCAAAATCTGCAACTCTGTACCTCTGACTTGGCCAGGTGTTACCATCAGTGGGCAGGTACCTGTGAAGAGGCCACATACAATCTGTACACTTTCTCTCTCTTGACTGCTCCCAGGAGAGTGTAATAAATAACCTTAACTGCCTTTAGCCAGGCACATCCTGCCAGTAGGCAGCCCTGCACTTCTCCCATTAGCTAACCTCCATATTCGAATGGGTCTTGGTACCCCCTACGGAGCGCTCAGGTCACTGCAGGAGAAGTGCAGATCTGTTTTCCGGTAAGCTGCACGCTAAACTTGATAATCACAAAACTTTATTTAGAACATTTATTTTGTGAAGGAAGGCGTATCTAATTATTTTAGACTGCAGGTTGTATTTATCTGTACTGTGTTCTAAGCAATGAGCCGAATTGCACCAGGTGCAGGACTAAGGAGGGCAGCTAATTTGGCTTAAGAGATTCAAAAGCGTTGTCCCTGGCTAGAGGGAACGGGAATGGCGACCCAGTTCAGCTGTCATACGCCGAAAGATGATTCAAGAGGTTTTTTTTTTTTGGAGAGGAATCTCCTTTGTTCGAGACCAGTGTAAGCTACAAGAACTGACCAGCTTGGAATTAACACCACGAAGGAAGGTTGGGTCCATATCCTCCAACTCCAGCAGAGACAGCCAACTGCTAAATACATCTAATCTAAATCTAAATACCCGCAAAAGATGAGTCGCAGTTATCGCCTTGCGTGTGTTGTAGTAACCTTGGGCACACAATATATAAATGCCCGACATACAGGGCGATGAAAGTAGAAGAACGAGTGGCCTTTGTGCAGGAACACCAACGCTGTTGGAAGTGCTTAGGGAATCATTTTCGCTACTCGTGCAAGTCCAAAGGGCATTGTACCATTCCTACTTGCAAGAGCTCCGCTCATCATACTACCCTGCATCGGGAAAATTCGACAACAAATTGTGCACCCCCACAGGTAGGTGAAGACTCGGCTCTCACACCTACAGCTCTAGAGAGCTCTAGTAGCTCCATGGGTTCCCCGTATAACCCCGCTGGTACGACATTACTGACATCTCGAGTAACGCCAGATCATGATATTTTGTTAGGAACGGCTAGGGGTTACTTACGTGATACCTCAGGGAACTTAGTTCTTATACGATTGGTGATTGACTCAGGCTCCAAGGTAAACCTCATCACAGCAGATTGTGTTCAGTGCTTGGAATTGACTGTGTCACCTAGGACTACACTCTTAACCGGAGCAATAAACCAAAAAATTGGTGTTTCTCCCGGGGTAGTACGCTGCCTTTTGGCTCAGCAATAGTGGAGGGGTTGGGTGGGATGTGGTGGCTACTGTGGTGCCGCGCGTGTGTGCCAACTTACCCACATTACCTGTTTCACCACTAACAGTACAACGGTTTGCGAATCTTCCCCTTGCTGACAGAGAATTCCATGTTCCGGGTAAAATCGATTTTCTTCTAGGAGCCTCTCTATACCCTCATATATTGGATTCTTCCGAGGATGTGATCCTTGGTCAACCCGCAGCAATGAAAACTGCGTTCGGATGGGTGATAATTGGGGAAATCTCAGAGGAAGCACACCTCACTCAGGGCACACTCACTATGGTCACGTTAGACCTGAACCTGCAGGATATTTTGCAATCGTTCTGGAGAAGTGAGGAAACCGGCAGTGACACCCCTGCCAACCCCAAGCACTGCCTCGCCGAAGGACATTTTACTGCCACCCAGTCGCGATCCCAAGATGGTTCGTACATGGTGAGACTACCGTTTGACACCACCAAAGCCTTACCCTCCTTTGGGGACAGTCGTAAACAGGCAGAGAGGCGATGGTTCAATGTAGAACATAGACTCGGTAAGAACAAAGCTTTGCGTCAAGCGTACCATGAGTTCATGTCCACCTACTTGAGCTTAGGACATATGGAACCCCGAGTAGGGCCAGGAATTTATGTTATTCCTCATTTTGCTGTATGCACAGACTCCCTCACTTCCCCAGTGCGAGTGGCTTTCGACGCATCTTGTCGGAATTCTCCCTCAATGAGCGCCTGTTGGTAGGGCCACCGTTGCAAAAGGATATTAATGAGGTCATTACTTATTTCCGTCTTAAGCCAATTGCCATTACCGCCGACATAAAACTGATGTATCGCCGAATATGGTTGCACCCGCATGATTGTGAATATCAGACCATCGTATGGCGAAAGCCGGAAGATGAGCCCTTGCAATACTATACATTGAAAACGGAAACTTTGACGCGCGAACATGGTCCTCCGGGCCGGATTTGAACCAGCGACCTATGGAGTCAAATTGGCCCTCATGGAGAGAAGCTGTTAATTTTTAAAAACTCTTGTTGCAAAATGGTTGTCAAGCTTATTTGTTGCCCGCTAAAGCTAAACTTAAAGCAGCTTTCTGCTGGTAACACCTACAATGATGGGGGAATTGTAAGAATGGTGGCAGCTAGCAGTCCCATTTCCTACCTCCATTGTTAAAAAAATTTTCTGAGGAGTGTAGCGACGGGAAAGGGCACACAGGAGTCCTGTCCTGAATTCCATATTGACAATTCACGCTATATTGGTGAGTCTGTTTCAGTGGTTGTGGGCTCCCATAGCATTTAATTCGTCGTAAGTAGGGCACATCTACAGGGAACAAATGTAATTGGAGAAATAAGCAGTTTGTCATGTTGCAAGTAGCAGAGGCAGTGAGATGAGGGTGAGACGGTGGGCAACCACCACCGCTCCATCCTATGCTAGGCGAATTGGTGGATGAACGTGTACTGGTGGCGCCCCACCTTCCTGAACATCCAGTTATGGTCAGGGCATGGGGCCTTCAACTCCCGTCTCTTCTCTAGGCGCTGCACCTTCGACTTGTGCCTCCTCACGTCGTTTTTTATTGCCACTCTCCAAGCCTTTCAGCCACAAAAGCCGCTGCGTGCTGATTTGCAGGCTCAACAACTTCTGTCTTGAGAACCTCTGTCAGAGGAAAGGGGTAGCAGGGAATTAACTTCCCTCCCCCAACTCTATGGGCCACATCCAACCACTATGGTGAGATGATGTGAGTACATATGACAGTGTGCCAATAGACCAAGCAATGGCGTTTATCATGTTAACCCATTCGATGCGGGAAAAAAAAGTTGGACAACCTCACGGTCGGAAAAATTGGCGAGGGGCGCTCTTATCGTTGGGCATGGCATCATATGATGCCACCCGTACGAGACGAAAACCACCATGACATCATATGATGCCATCCGCACTGATGGGTTAAACAAGGTTAAATGGTAAAGGTTCAGGGGAACAGTATAGAATGACCTGAGCAAAGTGTAAATCAATTCACCCTGATAGTATAGAGCCTGGACGCCAAATCATTCGCCTTCCTGAAGTAGCTCCCAGGCTTGTAAATACATTTTTTTAAAGGATTTCTTCCCCCAAATAATATCCTATTTAGTTGATGTTTTTGTTGTACTTTTAAAAGTGTCTGGACGTTAAAAAAAACGAGAAAGTTCACCGGTGTCAAAATTACAGGTTGGTGCTGGCCAGGCTCCTCGTCGTACATCGACTTCTTGAACCCTCAGCTGAGAGAATACATTTCCGGTCGCTACAACCTGAACAAATGGGAAGGATCCACTAAAGACTTGTACGTTTGGAATGATATGAACGAACCTTCCGTATTTAACGGTCCTGAAGTGACCATGCCGAAAGACATGGTGCATCACGGAGGTTGGGAACACAGAGAGGTGCACAACATGGTTGGCTTCCTACACGTACGTATACTCCATTCATTTAACACAGTATAACTGCTACGAGATCGTACTATTTGTGGGAGGGAAAATATGTACAAAAGCACGACGGAATGTACCAACATGCAACAGGGAACTGGGTGGGAGCGAATGCGGGCGACAGGAGGACAACAGTTCTGTTCAGAAGCCCGAAGTTTCGAGTACATTGGGAAGTTTGAGGTGCCTAGTCAGGACTGATGCTCTGGACTCATGCTGTACTGCAATCAGAGCAATGCTGTCAACCCAAAGTTGAACTTAATTTTGAGCAGAGAAATTCTTAAAAGATTTTCATGTTTGTGGTGGAAGTATTGACTTAATGAAATATAAAATGGATACAAACTCAATTCACAGTGTTCTCTCTGGCATACACATCTTCTGTGCGTTGTACGTCTTTGTTCCACAACTGTGTGACTACAAAACTGTCGTGATGGATCGGGCTTGGGTAGTGAATCATGAAAATTAGAGAGGAGATGATCGAAGTCATTCAGCTAGTAAACATTGGTGAACAACGACCCCTAGCTCCTCTCAGAGTAGGCGGAATCGAACACTTTCAAGAAGCTTGAGTATGTTGACGAGTTGGTCCACCTTCTCAATATCTAGTTCCCCCATTTGTCGCTTGCTCTCTGACGAACACATGACAAATGTGAATGTGCTTGGTTCGATGGTTAAAATGGATTATGAGAGAGGTTGATGACTGATTCATTATCCACTCGGCCTTCCGCATGGTCCATATCTTGCAACCAGATAGCTTCCTTGGTACCTTCACTGGCTCTATTTCAGTGCCTGTGGTTGAAATCATGACCGAACATTGACGCTGGGTCAGCCATGATATCGCAGCATGTGACATCAGCGCAACGACCCCCTGTAAGGCCGGTTTCACACGGGGAGACGTACGGCTCTCACTCGCGAAGAGGAGGACGGCGCGTGAGACTGAAATACACTAGGAGCAGTGGAGGTTTCACACGGAGAGCGAGAGCGGTGAAGGCTCGCGAGACGCGAGTGATCACGGCTCGGCACTTCGAGCCGCGAGTCTCGGGCTCTTCGACGAAATACAAAGAGGGGGATGAGAGTGTTCACACGACGAGCGAAAACGGCTCCCGCTCCTACTCAAAATGAGTTAAAGGTGCATATTTTCAACCATTCACGCAGATATTTGGATTTTTCCATGGAAATATGTGAATTGGCACCAAAGCAACTCAACTTACTTCAATGTTATTGCAAGCTTTAATTCAGGCTTAATGCAATTACGCATGTTGGTATCTTCAAGTTGAATGGCATTCTTCACCTTGCTGAGGAGCTCAACAAATGTGTCGACTGACATCCGGAAGAAGTTGAAAAACTTTTTGTCATCTTTTCGAAGTTTTTCGTACAATGTTGTACGAAAAACTTCGAAAGTGTGGCGTAAACTCCTTCTTCATCCCGCTATTGGTTGATCGGATGGACCCAATACTGTCTGGTACTTTTTTTTTGCGTTTTTGGCGTTGAACACGACGGCGGTGAAGGAGGTAAATGGCCAAAGCATGCGGGCGATCCATCGTTCTTCAACTCGGTGCAGATGACTGCCAAAAAAAGGCGATCGAGAGCCAAAAAGGCGTGAAAGAGTGGGAGTCAAGACCGGAAAACGCTCCTCATCGCCGTACAGCTCTCTGTGTGAAACCGGCCTAACAGACCAAAGACCCCCAACAATGTATTTTAAACCGAATCTCACCGTTCCCTTCAAGTAACGAAAGATGCGTTTTCCTCGCACCCAATTCTTCCACATAGGGCTTTCCAATATTCTTGACGCGACACTGAGTCCACATTCTCAATATCTAGTTCCTCATTTGTCAACTTGCACTCTGACTTGAAAAATTAACTCAAATAATTTTCAATAGTTGTAAAATTGATGAAAAGATAGTTGGGGATTGATGAAAAACACTTACGGGATGTTAAGAATTTTTAGACTAACTGGTAGTTGGTTGTGCTTTGATATTTATTGAGTAGCTCGTACTTATCTTACGACCTCTGTTGAGCTACTAATGTGTAATAAATGTGATGCATCGTGGAGGTCTCAGTGTGGTCCGTTGTCGCTTTTGGGAGACATTCACAGCTCTCTGTTAATATGACAAGCCTTGGACTGGGTTTCATTGGAATGAGCTTGCGTGTTTTGTTCTCGTTTGACCGCTGCTTTGTTAATTCTCCCTGTAAATAGTTAAGACAAGCCTCTTCCTCGCACCTCCCACATTTGTTGCTGTTCCAGGAGCTGAAACCCACCATGAAACGGACTTTTACAGGTTTTTTACATTTGAGTCGAGGAAATTGTTCATTTTTCTTCCCCTAGCGCGGATCAGCTAGTGTAAGAAGAGGAAGAATGATAAATTGTAGGCAGAGGATGACGATACTAGTTCAGCACTTTGAGCCATTTGTTATTTTTAAAATGTTATCAGAATTCTAAATAAGGGGAATAGGACGATATTGATAATTGTTTAATGTGCAGCACTTAAACCGGAGGGTTAAATTAAGTGGGGCTGCACAACGCCGGAGAACAACAACAAAAAATAAACCAAATAAATGAATATAAAATAATCTGGTGCGTTGCAAAACGCAACTTTCCTTAGCTCTACGTCAATTCACTCGGGTACTTGGCTTTTTTTTTCTACTTACTCAATTCATTTGGAGTTGGTCAAACAACACTTTACGGCTGCAGGAAGCGGTTCCAGAATTTTAGGGCTGCTCGTACTCATCCCAGAACGATATTTTTGACATTTCATGTCTTTACTTTGCTACATAAGTACGAAAATGTAACGCCGGAGATGTAACGGAGAAGCGTCACGAAATTTTTTAACCCCAGTTGCAAGCTACAGCCCCTGTGGCCTAATGGATAAGGCATCGGTCTTCTAAACCGGGGATTGTGGGTTCGAGTCCTACCAGGGTTACGATTAATTTTTTTACATTTCATGTCTTTACTTTGCTACATAAACTCGAAAATGTAATGCGGGATATGTAACGGAGAAGCGTCAAAAATTTGTATTGGGTTAGGTGCATGGTAACGTCTGTTACAAAATCTAACGCTTACTAACATCACACGTTTCAATAACCTATGTGGCTAAGTGATGATGTCAATTGCAATTGACGCGGTTTTTTAAACATTTTAGCAACATTCCAGCGGAGTTTAAAAGGGGAAAAAACCGCGCTAAAATTTTGATAATTTATTCTGCTGCTCTCGTCATTTTCCCACGAATGGGAATTTTATTATATAATTGCCTTGTTGAGAGCTATCAACATACAAAATTTAATCAAAATCGTCCGAGCTGTTTTTGAGAAAAAAAATTGGTGTTTTGATCACTATGATAACTATAGTTAACTTTCGATGCATTTTGTTCATACCCTTATTTTGGCGTCCCATGGTAACCTGCGGGCTAGATATGAAGTTTGAGCTGATTTGGTGCGGTCATTTTCTCTAAAGATCGTTCACATACACACAGACAATTTTCCCAAATAGTGTTTTTTCGAACTCAGGAGGGTCTGAAACGTAAAGATCTGAAGAAAACTAAAAAACGTTCTATTAGACCATTGGCTACATTTCAGAAAGGTAGGGACTGGAAGTTAACAATTAATAGTCAAGCATCAGCAGGTACATGTCCTCGGCCAAATCTTTCGCTAGTTTTGTGGAGTGGAATCCGTTTATTGAGGTTTATTCGTATTAAGGTTAAATCAGTACAGTTCCAAAATTTCATGCCTAAATCAACCTGTATAAACTGAGCTTCTGAGAGCCCCCGAAGGTGTACCTCCTTGCGAGAGCGATTTTGTTGCTCAAACGGTGGAGTGTCGTAGCGTTTCACGTTGAGGCTGGCGGGCGCGAAAGAAACCTTTACACAAACGGTGGGTACAGCTTTCGTACAAGTACGCTACCACTAGGAACATTTTATGTCTTTTATTTTTGTATTATGCAATGATAACTACGTTTGATTGTCCTCGTTGATAGTTTCGATATAATGGCCGCGTCAATTGCAATTGACATCATCACTTAGTCACTGAGGTTATTAAAACATGTGATGTTACCAAGCGTTAGATTTTGTAACAGACGTTACCATGCACCTAACCCAACACAAATTTCGCGACGCTTCTCCATTACATATCCCGCGTAACGTTTTTCGAGTTTATGTAGCAAAGTAAAGACATGAAATGTAAAAAAAAAATCTGGTGCGTTGCAATACACAACTTTCCTTAGCTCTACGTCAATTCACTTTGTACATGGCTAATTCTATTTAATCAATTCATTTATCACTCAGTTAATTTGAACTTGGTCAAACAACGCTTTACGTCAGCAGAAAGCGGTAGCGCTTACAGTTCCGGAATTTATTGTGCTGCTCGTACTCATTGCAGGACCATTATTGAGCAATTGGTACACAGATAAGTAATGAGGCTGTAAACACGAGTTTTTAAAAAAAGGATAATAATCACTTTTGCAGAGTTATTGGAAAATAAATGTTAGAACTGGTAGTAAGCGAAACGGCAGTAGTTGAAATTCAGGAATTTCTGGAGTAACCCCCATGTATCTCATGAGCGTTTTTAAACACTCACCCTTTAGGTATTGGATTGGACTACAATACCAATTTTTTTTAACAGTCTACAAGAATTCCAGCGGAGTTTATAAGGAAAAAACTGCGCGAAAAACGCTTTTGGTCGAAAATTTTGATAACTTATTGTGCTGCTCTCGTCATTTTCCCACAAATGAGAATTTTATAGTATCATTGCCTTGGTAAGAGCTATCAATGTAAAAAATGTAATCAAAATCGTTAGAGCCGTTTTTGAGAAAAAAATTGGGTGTTTTGATCACTATGATGACTATAGTTAACTTTCGGTGGATTTTGCCCATACCCTCATTATTGCGTCCCATGGTAACCTGTAGGCTAGACATCAAGTTTCAGCTGATTTGGTACGGGGGTTTTCTCTAAAAACTGCGCTAAAATCGATTTTGTCGAAAGTTTAGGTAATTTATTGTGCTGCTCTCGTCATTTTCCCACGAATGGGAATTTTATGGTATAATTGCCTTATTGAGAGCTATCAATATAAACAATTTAATCAAAATCGTTAGAGCCGTTTTTGAGAAAAAAAATATTTGGTGTTTTGATCACTATAACTGTAGTTAACTTTCGAAGTATTTTGTTCAAATCCTTATTTTGGCGTCTCATGGTGACCTGCGGGCGAGATATCAAGTTTGAGCTGATTTGTTACGGTGGTTTTCTCTAAAAATCGTTCACAGACACATAGACCATTTTCCCAAATAGTGTTTTTCGGACTCAGGGGGGTCTGAAACGTAAAGATCCGAAGAGAACTCAAAATTTTTTTTTCAGCCGATTACATAACTTTCCTTTCTACTTCGTAGAGCAAGGAAAGTAAAAAATGTTCAGCCGATTACATAACTTTCCTTTCTACTTTGTAGAGCCAAGGAAAGTGAACATAAATCGAAGGGGAGCTCCAATATTCCTGTTGCAAATCGACCTCGCAAAGCACAAATCGAATCTACCTCAAAGGCAATGTACCTGAGGGCTGGATCACGGTCGTTTCCTGTTGACGGGTTCGCTTCTTGCGGCACTGAAACTTTTACTTCGCTGCATAAAATATTATTTTTCGATAGACGAATTGGCGCAGGTTATAGATGAGACGGGGGCCGACGTACGGCTGAAGAGAAGGGAGATGGGAATGGAAGCCCGAGGAAGGGCGTTATTGCCAGTGTGAACAGACGAATGAGCTTTGCTCCGAAAGCCAACGACAGAACTAAACTATAATTATTCAAAGTGAGCTCGTAAGTATTAAGTCGACGTCTTCCTTTACAGACTATGACTACCTACCACGGATTGCTAAATAGGGACGACTCAGTCGTTAATCCCGAGGACAAAAAAAGGCCTTTCATCCTCACCCGATCGGCGTTTGCGGGTTCTCAGCGGTACACGGCCATTTGGACAGGAGATAATATGGCAGAATGGGGTCATCTTAGAGCGTCTTACCCGATGTGTTTGTCTCTGGCTATCGGCGGCATGTCTTTCTGTGGTGCGGACATCGCGGGTTTCTTCCACAACCCTGACTCTGAACTTTTTATTCGTTGGTATCAGGTTAGTTATTCAAATTTTGTTTATTTTGTAATTGTAAAGGTGCGTTAACTGTAACTGTTGGCGGTTACAGAAATAGTTGTGTAGAATCAAAGTGTGAGTTGTGTCTGTAGTTTTTTCCGCCGATTGTGTCATTTTTTCACCAAATGTATTAATGTTCTTATAACTGTTTTGCTAATTCGTAATTTTTAATTACCATCAGGCTGGCGCTTATTTACCCTTCATGAGAGGCCACGCTCACATTGACACGAAAAGAAGAGAGCCGTGGCTGTTTGGTCAACAGACGACTGATATCATAAGAGCCGCCATCAAAGCGCGTTACAGTTTTCTTCCCCTCTGGTACACAGCTTTTCACCAACAAAACCTCACTGGTTATCCTGTCATTCGTCCTTTATTCCTGGAGTATCCTCAAGATGCATCGACTTTCAAAATCGACGATCAACTCTTAGTTGGTGAGTGACTCTTTCTACTTTATAAGCTGCCTTGTGTGAAGGGTGTTGGCGTGTTAGTCGTGTTGACTTTAACTTAATCGTTTCCTCATAAGTAAAGCGAAATTTGGGGGGCGATGGTGGTTACTGAAAGCTTGATAAAAATCCTTTGCAATGACAGCCCTCTCTCCCTCGGCTAGCTCCTGGCATGACTGTCATCCCCGCTGCCACGGCCAGTTACCTGGGTACGGTCTTCCGCATGTGCAGCCGCCCAGCTAGGCACCTGGCCTACCTGAGGCAGAAGTGCGCTCACCATCCAGCGGGACACCACATCACACCTCGCCCTTCAAATGGTCATAGGAGCTTTCCCCTTGGACCTCCTCCTTGACCTGGCAGTGCTCCAGTCCAACATAAAAAGACACTGTGTGGTGGAGCACCGCAGGCCACTTCAGGCCCAGTTCCACCTTCTTCAGTGGGAGGAGTTGGTCGAACGCAAACTGGGCGCTGCTCAGGAGGCTATTGTCGCCAGTTGACAGGCGCTGTGGGACGGGGCAGCACTGTCTTCTCTCCTCGGTAGATGGGTTGGTGGTGGCTGCCCTTTGCGACAGTGTAGCTGCTCTGTAGCCTTCAACGAACGACTCCACTTCTTCCGGCACTGCCACATAAGCAAGACTCTGAATCGTTGGTATACGACTTTCATGCTCGGCAGGGTGTTGTACTCAGTAGAGCAGTTGTTCCGCTGCGATCTGTTGAGACTCAGCCCTGGCTCGGAGGATTCGCATACAAACGATTCAGAGTCTCGACATCGAACTCCCCTGAAGGAGAAACACTGTTACGAGCGGCTATTGGGATTAAGTGCACAGAGTATACTGACACTCAACCACGTGAGAGTGGCTGCTCCACAGGGCTAGTGCGACGACGTGGTACGAAACTGCGCCGCTTAGTAAAGTCACATTGACTTGAGCCTTTCGACTCACAAAACTCAAAGCTTTATCGTTGCTAATAGTCGGGATTCGGCCTTAGAGGCGTTCAGGCATAATCCCACGCATGGTAGCATCGCACCACTCGCCGGTCGACCGAGTGCGTGTAGCAAATGTCCGAACCGAGGACGAATCCCGACTAATAGCAACGATAAAGCTTTTAGTTTCGTGAGTCGAAAGGCTCAAGTGAATGTGACTTTACTAAGCGGCGCGGTTGAGTGTCAGTATACTCTGTGCACTCAATCCCAGTAGCCGCTCGTAACCGTATTTCTCCTTCAGGGGAGTTCGATGTCGAGCTGCCCCTGTCGGGAGGCTGCGGAGAACACAGTCCACGTCCTCTTTGTCTGCCCGCTGTACAGCGATGCCCGAGAATGTGCTCAACTCCCCCTGCAGAAGAAGCCTCTAGGCTGCTCCCCTGCAAGGCAGCAACCCGCCGGTTCCATGTCTTCGCTCAGGCATGGGCGAATGGATGGAAGCACCTGAAGACATGGTCCATCCCCCCCTCTGACGAGACTGCGCTATAAGGGAACAACTTCTGCAAGTCACCAATGGAACACTGCAACTTCGCTGTGCTTGATCATTGCTCGCCATAGAGTCGCATGCGCATTGCGGCCCAATGAGCCAGTAGGCCTGCCAAGGCTTGGCTCGTTTCCCCATTGGATAACCGGATTTTGAACCCCCCCCCCCTTCCACCATATGGTACAGATTCCCCTGGGCCGTACTTTGATAGGGAGACCCACCTGATGACGCAATATGTTGGAGAAAGTTCACAGTATTGGGAGTTGCCAAAGAGGGAGCTCCTTAAAAACAGAATAAACGATAAATTGTCTATATTTCCACAGAAAGAATGAGCACAATTGTTATATCGATTTCGACGGTTAGGTCATCATCAGTAAACTCTTGTTTGTTACTGATGATGACCTAACCGTCGAAATTGATATAACAATTGTGCTCATTGTTTCTGTGGAAATATAGACAATTTTGTTCGGTTTTTAATGAAATGTGTTTTCACAATTTCGTCGCGAGTGATTTATTTCTAAAGGAGCTCCTTCCCTAACTCTTGTTTACAAATAGAGCTGGCTTAACAGTACAAACGACCTATGTCTGTGGTTTCTTCCTATTACGTCAATTAATGAATCCCTTTCATCTACATCAATTGAACTTGGGTTTTTAAACTTTTCTGTAATGCTTCTTGATCAGTTTTATTGATTCTCCCTGATAACAGCAGTGACATAGAACGACAAGAAGGCCCCTATTCCTAGTCACAAAACTACCGAGTCAAATGGAAGAAGATAGTTTTACATTATGTCTCCATTTTCAGGTGATGCTCTCCTAGTCAGACCAGTTTTTGCCGCTGGGGAAAAATCAGTATCCGTTTACTTCCCCGGAAAATCTTCCATTTGGTACGACATTGACACTCACAAGGCCTACCATCAGGGGACATCGACAGTCGAAGCTGACTTGAGCAAAGTAAGGGGCTCCGTCTCAAACGTCGTATTATTGAGGCCAATTCTTTTTTTTTTTTAAGTTTTAGTTAGTTTATTAATCTTTCACCGTGACGAAGCTTTTCTTTCTGCGCCATCCCTATTTTTCTCACCCCTCCATAGATCGACTCTTCCCACTTCTTCTTCACGTTTTGTCTTCTCTCATTTGGGGTCGTCAACATCCCAACATCTTCTCTATACAGCTGTAAACGATTGCGACATTTGGCAAGCGCTCGGCAACATTTCGCACTTGGGTTTTGCCTAATCCACCATAAGTTCATCAGCGATAAATCGTCCAGGATGCATGCTCCTACCCAGGTCTGTTTCTTTATTTCATGACTGTACCTAAACCCTCGACGAGGGTTATATCAGTCATAGAAGTTGCGGTTTCGCTAATATGCAAGAGGCCGGCCCCTGCAGCATCCACCGAACTCAGACCTGTGGAATACGCAGGTATGTGGTCGTTAGCCAGTCTCACCGAGAGAGCTGTTGCCCGTGTGTTACCGCAGCGGAGGTGACCACCTGAGGAATCCCGTACCATCTGGGAGTAGTTCTTAATCTGGTTCCCTACCTGATCTTTACTGTTTACTTGGGTGGCAAGTTTCAAAGGACTGATCAACTATAACCACGTTTCTTAGCCATTACCTTCTTTGCGAACTTTGCAAAATGGTTATAGGCTTCCTTTGTTGCAGTCAAAGCTGCTAAGTTCGTTTGCCCTCTCAACACCCGTTGCTCACTGTTGTAGAAACTACTGGAGCAGCACATGGTTTCTTGTTTCCTCCGCACTGGAGGCACAAGACGTGCATAATGGAGAGTCTTTCAGAGAAAAGAAGTGGAGCCGCGCATTGAAGTCACCATGTCCCGTGAGGAACTGGCTCGTCCAGTGGTCTGGCTCAACCATTTTCTAGAAAGACGTTCACACGGATGTTGGGGAAGAACTCATACGTATCACGTCCCTTTGACGAGGATTCCCATCTCGCTTGCCATTTCTCTAGAGCCCATTCATCGATGGCGGCAAGTTTCTGTTCTGTGGTGAGATCCGCACGGGAGTTCAGCCCAAAGCGGGGAAGCTCCTGCGTTTCACTCTCCACTTGTCAATCATGCACTCAACAGCCAAATCAACTGGTAACTGACCAGTGATGACCTGGAGTGCTTCCGCTGATAGAGTCTTGTAGGCCTTGGTGATCCACAGGAGGCCGGCTCTCTGGGATTGGGCCAATACTCTCTTTTGATTGACTGTTAGTTTGCTACCCCAGACAACAGGGCAGTAGCCAATCACACCTAAATAGATGGCCTTATACATGAGGATGGTGTCGTGGTAACACACACCCCAAGTGGCCTTAGTAATGGCACGCAGTGAGGCAAACCTTGCAATGGTAGTGCCTTTAAGGGACTGGAGGTGTTGGTTGAAACCCCACCTCTCACCTATATTCACTTCTAAATACTTGACGTGCTTTTCAAGAAGGAGCCTGTGGCCGCCAAAGCGTATTGTGGGTGGATTATTCACTTTCCCCTTCAAGAGGATTAGCTGGTTTTCCTCAGCCACCTGCATCTTGGCGTGCTCGCACCATTGGTTGACAGTGCGGAGCACGTGGTGGGTTTTTTCTTCAATTTGGCGGACTGACTCTGCAAAGATCAGCACAGTCAAGTCATCCACATAGGCGTACGGCCTGCAGTCAGTCTCCATGAGTTTCCTGGAGAAGACCTTGAAGAAGGCATTCCAGAGTGCTGGTCCTAGGACCGAGCCCTGTGGGCACCCCTTCTCAATCTTTCTCGGACGGAGACATGCCTACTTTCGATCGTAGCAGTTCTGTCTGTCAGGTAACTTCTGACGAGCGAGTACAGGTTGAGGATTCCCCTACCTTTGAGTTCATTAAGGAGCGCTGGCCACCAAAGGTTGTCAAACGCTCCTCTGATGTCAATCAGAACTGCTACGACGTACTTAGCCGGTGCCAGCAGGAAACACGCCCGAATCTCGACAATGACATCCTGCGTGGACCTTCCTTTGGTACACCGTATTGCCTGCCTGTGAGGTTGCGGCCAAAGACTCCTTCAGGGACTGCAACATCAAGATTTCTAGTGTTTTGCCCTAATATGGAAAGAAGGCTGAGTGGTCTCCATGATCGCGAGTCCGACTGATTGCGGTCGCCTCCCTTTGAAGAGTGACAACGCGCCGCAGACTTCCACTGAATGGGAAACTGTCCGACCTGCAGACAGTCAATAAATAAATTAAGGAGACCGCTGGAGATTGTCCGCTCAGCCTTCCTTAGCATATTGCTTTCTATTTTATCTGGCCCAGGAGATTTGTTGGGCTTTAAGGTCGCAAGAGCCCTGCCGAGGTCGCCTGTTGTCCACAATGGGATGTCGGGCTCGTTCGGAGGGTCAATGATCAGCTCCCTTGCTGCCCTCTGGGCTTCAGTGTCTCGAGCTAGTTGGTCATCTGGGAACGCCTTCTCAAGGAGGGTTTCCAGTGAACGTTCGATACTGCAGGCCCAGCCTGACTCATTTTGCATCGCAGCTAAGACCTGCTCTACATTTGCTTTTCCTATGGAGGACTTGTAGTGTCTGCCCCAGGGGTTCTCAGAGCTCTCCGCTTCCACAAAATTTCGCCAGCCTTGCCGCTTTGGCTCGTTTGATGGCGCGGTGGAAGGCCTTCTTCTCTTGGATGAAGGCAGTTCGGGAGTGTTGCTCTGGCATCAGGGTCACAGTGTTTTGGTACATCCTTCTGGCTCTATTTGCACTTTGCTTGAGGGGATTAAGTTCCTCCAGTCCACCATGGGACTTTGATCGCCCTGTGCTCTGTTGGCTAATGTACAGAGAGCCCAGCAGAGTGCAGTGCTGTGGTAAATGTGTCCACTTTGCTGTCCACCTCTTCAGGTGTGGATGCTTGCACTATTAGGTCGGTGTCTGCGCACGAGTTCACCTTCCAGTACCTAAAGAATTGCGGCCAGTCAGCATTTTTGTGCGGAATCGCTTTTCACGCGTGTCTTTGCAGAGGATGTTATCATCCCTAATGGCAAAGTCAATAACCATGTGATCGCTCTGCGTTGCACCTGGCACGACTCGCCAACCCTCCAATTTGAGTAGCAGGGTGGGGGAGACGGCTGGGACGTCTATACACGACCTTCCTCCCGGGCCATCATATAGGTCGCCTCAGTCATGGGGTCGTTGGCAACAACCAAGTTGTACCTGGTGAGCAGCTCTATATACGCCTCGCCCGCCCCATCCAGGGTTGGGGATCCCCACAATGGTGATCTGGCGTTTGCATCAGCACAGACTACGCAGGGTCGTCCTGATAGGCCTGCTAGAGCCCGCTCGAGTGGTTCAAGGCTGTTGGCAACTGGTGCGCCAAATTGCCTGTAAATGATATTACAACCAGCTCAAAGCCACCGCTCGATGAGCACAGCGCCAAGTGCTGGCTGTTCAGGTGAGTGAGTGCGAGCATGTCAATGGACGGGTCGATGCAGGCTACTGCTGCCTTGGCTCCCGTTCTTGCTCCGTTCTTGCGTGCCTGCGATCCGAGACCAAGAGTTTTGGATCCTATGTACGGTTCCTGTATGGCGAGGACACTGCAGCGTTTCTTGAGTGCATTTTGCAGCAACTCAGCCATAACTGGGCAACTCTTATTTGTGTTGTGCTGAAGGATTCGAACTGTTTTTGACCTATTCATAATCCACTCGTGACTCCTGGAGGGCAATCGGTCGCTGACGAATGGTACAGCGCGTGCGTCGTGGTAGAGTGTGCGACCTGTTGGATTTTGCGTTCGACGCAATTGGCACACTTGAGGGGAGCATCACGCTTGCATTCCTTACTCAGATGTGGCAAGGCGCACCAGGCGCACACAACAGGTCTTGTACAGGCCACTGCCAGGTGGCCATAGCGCTGGCATTTGTAGCACTGAGTGGGGGCTTGGTACTTTCGTATGGCGCACCGCTGCCAGGCTATTTGGAGGTGCCTTGCCCCCTCTAGTTTTTTGTACAGGCTGGGTGATACCTCAATCACCCAATCCTTCTGTCTGCCACGCATGCTCCTACCCATTCGCGACGTCGATGCAGTCAGAATCGGACGAAAAACATAATTTCAGTTCTCTTCACTTCTTAACGTTCTAAGGCCCCTTGAGTTTGGAAAAAAAAGTGGTAAAATGGTCGGTGTCCCAACGGAACTGTCTGGGTTCAGTGAATGCTGAGTGAGTGACCAGGCTCTTGTGTGATAGCAAAACCACAACTTTCATGATAGTCGACTAACATAACTCTCCGAGGGAGAAGCAATCAAACTGTGAATGCTATTGAGAGAAAACGGCTGAACCAAATCAGCTCCAACTTGATATCTACGCTGCAGATTAACGTGGGACGCCAAAATAAGGGTATGAGCACAATGCGCCCAAAACTAACTATAGTTATCATAGTGATCAAAACACCAAATATTTTTTTAATCAAAAACGGCTCTAACGATTTTGATTAAATTTTGTCTATGGACACCTCTAAATACCCCTGACGCTACCATAAAATTCTCATTCATGGGAAAATGACGAGAGCAACACAATAAATTAGCTAACATTTCTAAGAAAACCGATTTTAGTGCAGTTTTTTCCTTATAAACTTCGCTCAAATGTTACTAGGATCTACAAAAAAATTGAGATGATAGTCCAATCAAGTGCCTTCATGATGAGCATTTAATAATGTGCGTAAGATAGTTCATTTGAACTTGGTCAAACATCACTTTACAGCAGCATGAAGCAGCCGCGCTTACATTTCCAGAATTTATTGTGCTGCTCGTACTCATTCCACGACCATTATTGAGCGTCTGGTACACAGATAATTAATGAGGCTGTAAATACGAATTTTTTGAAGAAGGATAGTAATTACTTTTGCAGAGTCATTGGGTGGTCACGTGTAGAACTGGTAGTAGGCGAAACGGCAGTAGTTGAAATTCAGGAATTTCTGGAGTGACCCCCATGTATCTCATGAGCGTTTTCAAACGCTCACCTTATAGGTATTGAATTGGACTACAATGCCAATTTTTTTTTAACATTCTACTAACATTCCAACGGAGTTTATAAGGAAAAAACTGTGCTAAAAACGCTTTTCGTCGAAAATGTTGATAATTTATTGTGCTGCTCTCGTAATTTTCCACAAATGGGAATTTTATGGTATAATTGCCTTATTTAAAGCTATCTATATAAAATTTAATCAAAATCGTTAGAGCCTGTTTTTGAGAAAAACAAAAGTTGTTATTTTGATCACTATGATAACTATAGTTGACTTTCGGTGGATTTGGTTCAAACCCTTATTTTGGCGTCCCATGGTAACCTGTAGGCTAGATATATCAAGTTTGAGCTGTTTTGGTACAGTGGTATCCTCTAAAAATCGTTCACAGACACACAGACCATTTTCCCAAAAAGTGTTTTTCGGTCTCAGGAGGGTCTAAAACGAAGATCTGAAGAAAACTCAAAAAAAAATTTCAGCCGATTACATAATCCTTTCTTGCTACTTTGTAGAGCCAAGGAAAGTAACAATGTATTTACTACCTTATTTACACTAAGGAAAGTGTTTTTTTTCGGGTAAAACTGCGAATTAGTCCTGGTAGGAGTTCCAGAATTCCTGGGGTCGCTCCTAATTATCTCACGATGATTACGAACTGCTCGTTGTATAGGTAATTTGTCAGTGAACGCTAGCGGAATTTGCAGAGGAGTTCTGAGCTAAAATCGAGTTACTACGAAATTTTTCCTGAGTGATAATAGCGTTTGTTGGGGAATAGGAGCATCCGCCTTCCCCTGCCATTCAGTGACCCAGGATCCTGCCCTAAAAATAAATATCTGGTGTGTAGCAACACACAACTTTCCGCCACCTCCGTAAGTTCGAACACCATCTACATATGCGGGCGCTATATCTTCGTTCAACGCATTTTTACAGGAACATTTATGGAGAACAAAATGTAGGGACTAGTTAGCTGAGAGTACTCCGAAAGTTTGATCGAAATCGTTAGAGCCGTTTTTGACAAAATTGGAATACCGATAAATTAATATTCGACAAATCACGTTTTCTGAGTTAACTTGGCTTATATCTCCGTTCGACATATATATACAGAAATAATTATGGAGAACAAAATGTTGGTATGGGTGACTAAAAGACACTCCATTAGGATTTATCACATCTGGTGAAAAAGTTACCCTGGAATTTACGGAAATGTTAGAAAAAACGTTATTTTTGACACATTTTGATTTTTATGTCTGTTCAATGGACCGTCACAGGAACATTTATTGAAAAGAATATGTAGGTATTAATTATTTGAAACATCCTGTGAGTTTGGTGAAAATCGCTGAAGCCGTTTTGCCAAAAAGCGTAAAAAACCTATTTTTGCTTAGGGCCCATATCTCCGTTCACCGTATTTTCATGGAGATATGTATGGAGAAGTAAAGTTAGGTATTGATTAGAGAAGATAATTTGAAAGTTTAATCAAAATCGTTAGAGCCGTTTTCGAGAAAAAATGCGAAAAACCCTAGTTTTTGGTACATTTTCGTCCCCACCCCACTTCCCCCCCTTCCCATCGACCGAAATCGTCCATAACCTTATTTTGGTGTCTACAAAAATAACGAACAAAACAAAAAAGAACCAGCTCAATCGGATCAGCCGTTCTCCGCATAAATCGAATTACAGACACACGGACCACTAATTGCGAAATTAGGTTTTTTAGACTGAGTAGGGTCTGAAACGTAATGATCTGAAGAAAACCCAAATTTTTTTTTTGGGCCGATTACTATACTTTCCTTCCCTTCGGGTAGCAGAAAGTAAAAAGACGGTTCTCATCGCGTTAGAAGAATTTTCGAGGTAAGTGTCGATCTTGAACAATTCTGAGTGGCTGACATCGCAAACTAGTAAAGTTTGACTGCTTCTTGGGCACCTAAGTTACGATATCATACTAAGTGTGGATTAGTACGAATGTAATTAGGTGTGTTAACATAAACAGGCAACTGGGTGGGAGGCAGAATGGAGCTGCTGTCTCATCGAGGTGTCTTGTCCCCCCAGATCTGTTTCTTTATTTCATGACTGTACCTAAACCCTCGACGAGGGTTATATCAGTCATAGAAGTTGCGGTTTCGCTAATATGCAAGAGGCCGGCCCCTGCAGCATCCACCGAACTCAGACCTGTGGAGGTACGGCAGGTATGTGGTCGTTAGCCAGTCTCACCGTAGAGAGCTGTTGCCCGTGTGTTACCGTGCGGAGGTGACCACCTGAGGAATCCCGTACCATCTGGGAGTAGTTCTTAATCTGGTTCCCTACCTGATCTTACTGTTTACTTGGGTGGCAAGTTTCAAAAGGACTGATCAACTATAACCACGTTTCTTAGCCATTACCTTCTTTGCGAACTTTGCAAAATGGTTATAGGCTTCCTTTGTAGCAGTCAAAGCTGCTAAGTCTGTTCGTTTGCCCTCTCAACAACCGTCGCTCACTGTTGTAGAAACTACAGTGGAGCAGCACATGGTTTCTTGTTTCCTCCGCACTGGAGGCACAAGACGTGCATAATGGAGAGTCTTTCAGAGAAAAGAAAGTGGAGCCGCGTGAAGTCACCATGTCCCGTGAGGAACTGGCAAGTCCAGTGGTCTGGCTCAACCCATTTTCTAGAAAGACGTTCACGGATGTTGGGGAAGAACTCATACTATCACGTCCCTTTGACGAGGATTCCCATCTCGCTTGCCATTTCTCTAGAGCCCATTCATCGATGGCGGCAAGTTTCTGTTCTGTGGTGAGATCCGCCGCAGTTCAGCCCAAAGCGAAAGCTCCTCGTTTCACTCTCCACTTGTCAATCATGCACCAACAGCCAAATCAACTGGTAACTGACCAGTGATCACCTGGAGTGCTTCCGTTGATACAGTCTTGTAGGCCTTGGTGATCCACAGGAGCGCGGCTCTCTGGGATTGGGCCAATACTCTCTTTTGATTGACTGTTAGTTTGCTACCCCAGACAACAGGGCAGTAGCCAATCACACCTAAATAGATGGCCTTATACATGAGGATGGTGCCATGGTAACACACACCCCAGTGGCCTTAGTAATGGCACGCAGTGAGGCAAACCTTGCAATAGTAGTGCCTTTAAGGGACTGGAGGTGTTGGTTGAAACCCCACCTCTCACTTATATTCACTCCTAAATACTTGACGTGCTTTTCAAGAAGGAGCCTGTGGCCGCCAAAGCGTATTGTGGGTGGATTATTCACTTTTCCTTTCAAGAGGATTAGTTCGTTTTTTCGTCAGCCACCTGCATCTTGACGTGCTCGCACCATTGGTTGACAGTGCGGAGCACGCAGTGGGTTTTTCTTCAATTTGGCGGACTGACTCTGCAAAGATCAGCACAGTCAAGTCATCCACATAGGCGTACGGCTGCGCAGTCAGTCTCCATGAGTTTCCTGAAGACCTTCGAAGAAGGCATTCAGAGTGCTGGTCCTAGGACCGAGCCTGTGGGCACCCTTCTCAATCTTTCTCCGGACGGAGACATGCCTACTTTCGATCGTAGCAGTTCTGTCTGTCAGGTAACTTCTGGACGAGCGAGTACAGGCTGCGGGGATTCCCCTACCTTTGAGTTCATTGAGCGCTGGCCACCAAAGGTTGTCAAACGCTCCTCTGATGTCAATCAGAACTGCTCACGACGTACTTAGCCGGTGCCAGCAGGGAAACACGCCGAATCTCGACAATGACATCCCTGCGTGGACCTTCCTTTGGTACACCCGTATTGCCTGCCTGTGAGGTTGCGGCCAAAGACTCCTTCGAGGGACTGCAACATCAAGATTTCTAGTGTTTTGCCTAATATGGAAAGAAGGCTGAGTGGTCTCCATGATCGCGGGTCCGACTGATTGCGGTCGCCTCCCTTTTGAAGAGTGACAACGCGCGCAGACTTCCACTGAATGGGGAACTGTCCGACCTGCAGACAGTCATTAAATAAATTAAGGAGACCGCTGGAGATTGTCCGCTCAGCCTTCCTTAGCATATTGCTTTCTATTTTATCTGGCCCAGGAGATTTGTTGGGCTTTAAGGTCGCATAAGAGCCCTGCAGGTCGCCTGTTGTCCACAATGGGATGTCGGGCTCGTTAGGGTCCATGATCAGCTCCCTTGCTGCCCTCTGGGCTTCAGTGTCTCGAGCTAGTTGGTCATCTGGGAACGCCTTCTCAAGGAGGGTTTCCAGTGAACGTTCGATACTGCAGGCCCAGCCTGACTTTCATTTTGCATCGCAGCTAAGACCTGCTCTACATTTGCTTTTCCTATGGAGGACTTGTAGTGTCTGCCCCAGGGGTTCTCAGAGCTCTCCGCTTCCACAAAATTTCGCCAGCCTTGCCGTTTGGCTCGTTTGATGGCGCGGTGGAAGGCCTTCTTCTCTTGGATGAAGGCAGTTCGGAGTGTTGCTCTGGCATCAGGGTCACGAGTGTTTTGGTACATCCTTCTGGCTCTATTTGCACTTTGCTTGAGGGGATTAAGTTCCTCAGTCCACCATGGAACTTTGATCGCCCTGTGCTTCTGTTGGCCAAGTACAGAGAGCCCAGCAGAGTGCAGTGCTGTGGTAAATGTGTCCACTTTGCTGTCCACCTCTTCAGGTGTGGATGCTTGCACTATTAGGTCGGTGTCTGCGACACGCAGTCCACCTTCCAGTACCCTAAAGAATTGCGGCCAGCCAGCATTTTTTTGTGCGGAATCGCTTTTCACGCGTGTCTTTGCAGAGGGTGTTATCATCCCTAATGGCAAAGTCAATAACCATGTGATCGCTCTGCTGCACCTGGTGCGACTCGCCAACCCTTCAATTTGAGTAGCAGGGTGTGGGACACGGCTGTGACGTCTATACACGACCTTCCTCCCGGGCCATCATCACAGGTCGCCTCAGTCATGGGGTCGTTGGCAACAACCAAGTTGTACCTGGTGAGCAGCTCTATATACGCCTCGCCCGCCCCATCCAGGGTTGGGGATCCCACAATGGTGATCTGGCGTTTGCATCAGCACAGACTACGCGGGGTCGTCCTGATAGGCCTGCTAGAGCCCGCTCGAGTGGTTCAAGGCTGTTGGCAACTGGTGCGCCAAATTGCCTGTAAAATGATATTACAACCAGCTCAAAGCCACCGGCTCGGATGAGCACAGCGGCCAAGTGCTGGCTGTTCAGGTGAGTGAGTGCGAGCATGTCAATGGGACGGGTCGATGCAGGCTACTGCTGCCTTGGCTCCGTTCTTGCTCCAGCCACCACTCGTGCCTGCGATCCGAGACCAAGAGTTTTGGATCCTATGCAGTTCCTGTATGGCGAGGACACTGCAGCGTTTCTTGAGTGCATTTTGCAGCAACTCAGCCATAACTGGGCAACTCTTATTTGTGTTGTGCTGAAGGATTCGAACTGTTTTTGACCTATTCATAATCCACTCGTGACTCCTGGAGGGTAATCGCTCGCTGACGAGTGGTACAGCGTGCGTCTCGTGTAGAGTGTGCGACCTGTTGGATTTTGCGTTCGACGCAATTGGCACACTTGAGGGGAGCATCACGCTTGCATTCCTTACTCAGATGTGGCAAGGCGCACCAGGCGCACACAACAGGTCTTGTACAGGCCACTGCCAGGTGGCCATAGCGCTGGCATTTGTAGCACTGAGTGGGGGCTTGGTACTTTCGTATGGCGCACCGCTGCCAGGCTATTTGGAGGTGCCTTGCCCCCTCTAGTTTTTTGTACAGGCTGGGTGATACCTCAATCACCCAATCCTTCTGTCTGCCACGCATGCTCCTACCCATTCGCGACGTCGATGCAGTCAGAATCGGACGAAAAACATAATTTCAGTTCTCTTCACTTCTTAACGTTCTAAGGCCCCTTGAGTTTGGAAAAAAAAGTGGTAAAATGGTCGGTGTCCCAACGGAACTGTCTGGGTTCAGTGAATGCTGAGTGAGTGACCAGGCTCTTGTGTGATAGCAAAACCACAACTTTCATGATAGTCGACTAACATAACTCTCCGAGGGAGAAGCAAACAAACTGTGAATGCTATTGAGAGAAAACGGCTGAACCAAATCAGCTCCAACTTGATATCTACGCTGCAGATTAACGTGGGACGCCAAAATAAGGGTATGAGCACAATGCGCCCAAAACTAACTATAGTTATCATAGTGATCAAAACACCAAATATTTTTTTAATCAAAAACGGCTCTAACGATTTTGATTAAATTTTGTCTATGGACACCTCTAAATACCCCGACGCTACCATAAAATTCTCATTCATGGGAAAATGACGAGAGCAACACAATAAATTAGCTAACATTTCTAAGAAAACCGATTTTAGTGCAGTTTTTTCCTTATAAACTTCGCTCAAATGTTACTAGGATCTACAAAAAAATTGAGATGATAGTCCAATCAAGTGCCTTCATGATGAGCATTTAATAATGTGCGTAAGATAGTTCATTTGAACTTGGTCAAACATCACTTTACAGCAGCATGAAGCAGCCGCGCTTACATTTCCAGAATTTATTGTGCTGCTCGTACTCATTCCACGACCATTATTGAGCGTCTGGTACACAGATAATTAATGAGGCTGTAAATACGAATTTTTTGAAGAAGGATAGTAATTACTTTTGCAGAGTCATTGGGTGGTCACGTGTAGAACTGGTAGTAGGCGAAACGGCAGTAGTTGAAATTCAGGAATTTCTGGAGTGACCCCCATGTATCTCATGAGCGTTTTCAAACGCTCACCTTATAGGTATTGAATTGGACTACAATGCCAATTTTTTTTTAACATTCTACTAACATTCCAACGGAGTTTATAAGGAAAAAACTGTGCTAAAAACGCTTTTCGTCGAAAATGTTGATAATTTATTGTGCTGCTCTCGTCATTTTCCCACAAATGGGAATTTTATGGTATAATTGCCTTATTTAAAGCTATCTATATAAAAAATTTAATCAAAATCGTTAGAGCCGTTTTTGAGAAAACAAAAGTTGTTATTTTGATCACTATGATAACTATAGTTGACTTTCGGTGGATTTGGTTCAAACCCTTATTTTGGCGTCCCATGGTAACCTGTAGGCTAGATATCAAGTTTGAGCTGTTTTGGTACAGTGGTATCCTCTAAAAATCGTTCTCAGACACACAGACCATTTTCCCAAATAGTGTTTTTCGGTCTCAGGAGGGTCTAAAACGTGAAGATCTGAAGAAAACTCAAAAAAAATTTCAGCCGATTACATAACTTTCCTTGCTACTTTGTAGAGCCAAGGAAAGTAACAATGTATTTACTACCTTATTTACACTAAGGAAAGTGTTTTTTTTTTCGGGTAAAAACTGCGAATTAGTCCTGGTAGGAGTTCCAGAATTCCTGGGGTCGCTCCTAATTATCTCACGATGATTACGAACTGCTCGTTGTATAGGTAATTTGTCAGTGAACGCTAGCGGAATTTGCAGAGGGAGTTCTGAGCTAAAATCGAGTTACTACGAAATTTTTCCCGAGTGATAATAGCGTTTGTTGGGGAATAGGAGCATCCGCCTTCCCCTGCCATTCAGTGACCCAGGATCCTGCCCTAAAAATAAATATCTGGTGTGTAGCAACACACAACTTTCCGCCACCTCCGTAAGTTCGAACACCATCTACATATGCGGGCGCTATATCTTCGTTCAACGCATTTTTACAGGAACATTTATGGAGAACAAAATGTAGGGACTAGTTAGCTGAGAGTACTCCGAAAGTTTGATCGAAATCGTTAGAGCCGTTTTTGACAAAATTGGAATACCGATAAATTAATATTCGACAAATCACGTTTTCTGTGTTAACTCGGCTTATATCTCCGTTCGACATATATATACAGAAATAATTATGGAGAACGAAATGTTGGTATGGGTGACTAAAAGACACTCCATTAGGATTTATCACATCTGGTGAAAAAGTTACCCTGGAATTTACGGAAATGTTAGAAAAAACGTTATTTTTGACACATTTTGATTTTTATGTCTGTTCAATGGACCGTCACAGGAACATTTATTGAAAAGAATATGTAGGTATTAATTATTTGAAAACATCCTGTGAGTTTGGTGAAAATCGCTGAAGCCGTTTTGCCAAAAAGCGTAAAAAACCTATTTTTGCTTCAGGGGCCCATATCTCCGTTCACCGTATTTTCATGGAGATATGTATGGAGAAGTAAAGTTAGGTATTGATTAGGAGAAGATAATTTGAAAGTTTAATCAAAATCGTTAGAGCCGTTTTCGAGAAAAATGCGAAAAACCCTAGTTTTTGGTACATTTTCGTCCCCCACCCCACTTCCCCCCCCCCTTCCCATCGACCGAAATCGTCCATAACCTTATTTTGGTGTCTACAAAAAATAACGAACAAAACAAAAAAAGAACCAGCTCAATCGGATCAGCCGTTCTCCCGCAAATCGAACTACAGACACACACACACGGACCACGCACCGAAATTAGGTTTTTTAGACTGAGTAGGGTCTGAAACGTAATGATCTGAAGAAAACCCAAATTTTTTTTTTGGGCCGATTACTATACTTTCCTTCCCTTCGGGTAGCAGAAAGTAAAAAGACGGTTCTCATCGCGTTAGAAGAATTTTCGAGGTAAGTGTCGATCTTGAACAATTCTGAGTGGCTGACATCGCAAACTAGTAAAGTTTGACTGCTTCTTGGGCACCTAAGTTACGATATCATACTAAGTGTGGATTAGTACGAATGTAATTAGGTGTATTAACATAAACAGGCAACTGGGTGGGAGGCAGAATGGAGCTGCTGTCTCATCGAGGTGTCTTGTCCCCCCACTCGCTCTCACTCCCACCCAGGTCTCTTTTTGTGTGTAGTAAATCTAACTGCTGTGGTAATTGCAAATGAAACTCCACATTCAAATTAAATTCGTGCGTACTGCCCTCCCACACGTGGTGCAATATCGTAACACACCGGATAGTAGAATGAAGCAATTGCTAGTAACTCAAATCGCCAACTCCGATTTTGCGTGCAGCCAAACCAGAACATCCCTCTAACCATTAATTAATAGCACTCCTTCCCATTTCATATCCCCCACACCACACTTTCCCGATACTGCTATTTAATGTTTACTTTTCCATTATCAGTTATGCCTACAGAACAGCAGAAATTCCAGCACATTATTGTTCTTAAATCTGAACAACAGCGCCATTCCCAGCAGCAACTACCGCTGACCACTGGAGGGAACGAGGTTGTAACCTCTTCCGTTTTCTATTATTATTATTTTTTCTTCTATCATCTCGTCATCATTTACCATCAATTTTCCTTCCGCGATCTCGTGTGCGCCGTTTCTTTTTCGTCACTGAACTTACATTAAACGTTTTGTTTTGCATCGTTTACGGCATCTAATACGCCGCTCATCTCCTCTCGTTCGGAATCTCACCACCATTCGGACATGTTGTTCAGCGACTCCCGACCATCCAACAGGGAAGACACTGGAACGGGTTTGAACGATTTTGCGCGCTCTCTCAGCGTTCCCCAACTCGTGATTCCGAGTTGGATTTACACAAGTACCAAATCATTTTTTCTTCCATTTTGTGTTTCCCCAACCGGTAATTGTAAATAAACTCTTTGAACTCCCCTGTCGCCCTTTGTAGTTGTATCCGGTTGTTCAAATCAAAATTCTCCATTCCATACACCCATCACATGTTAATTTCTGAAGCTGGTAAGCTGTGCGGGGTATAGCCAATTTCAAACGGCAGGCCCTGAGCATACTCAAACAGCAATATTCCGCCCTAACTTTTGAACGTACTCCAATTAAATACTCTAATTGCACTTTTCAGATTCCAGTTTTCTACCGAGGAGGTCGAGTAATTCCTCGTAAAATGAGAGTTCGTAGAGCGACGCCTATGATGAGGAACGATCCGTACACTCTCTTCGTCGCTCTTGATGAAAATGTAAGTTTTCTTAATTTTTTATCTTAATTCCTGTGGTTCAACGTTTGATTTACTCACAAAGCTATTTGCACAGGATTGTGTTGTGGTTTAGCGCGAAGAACCTCGTTCGATAATTTCGATGAGCGCGGGTTTGTGCTTGAAATGTGGGGGCTGAAGGTGAATGTCTTCCTCAGGTGTTTATAGTTACAAAAAGTGGTGAAATGCGCCCATCGAAAAAGGAAATGGTGCCCGTCGATGCTGATTGATCGAGTTTCAGCGGACTAATTCGTGATTTCCACTGCTCAAATAGGCGCCCCCTCAACTCTCATCTTCGACAACTCGGATTGCGTTGTTTCTATTGGTTTATTATTCATTCTGAATAATAACTCTATGTTTTCGGTCAGGAAAAATTGTTTACAACCCCCCCTCAAAATTTGATACCTTACGTTTCAAGACATGGGGGATTCCAAATCTGCAATGCCCGTCCGCCGTCCAGGCCGTTTTGTGCCTTTAACGCGTGTAGTATCTTGTGCATATTAATGTAAATTAATATAAAATTACTACACGTCAATTAGAACACAGAATGAATCTATATTTTTAATCTACAACCCAAATGACAAGCAATCAGCTGTGGTGTAATAATAACAGTAGTGTCACTGGTAACTAGCTCACTACATTCCTCCCTAGGCCGAAATATTCCAACACATGATAAAATCGTTAAATTTTGAAAGGAGTTTAATCACTCTACCGCTTCTAGAACATACGTGTTCTCCAGGAGTCCCTGATGCTTGTCTTTGGGATTTCTCTGTAACATTCGGTATGAAGTTACTAGGAGAACTGACGGGTGCTCCTTCTGTTTCCATTTCCACCAACTCCTCGTCTCGTTCGGGTATCCTCTTGAAATGTGAAGAGTTTCTTGTGATCAGATGACTATCCGACTGAGCAGTTATCCGAGTTCCTTGGACATCGACAACCTCTAATGGATTTGGATTGAAAGGTGTGGAATATTTGTCGACCTTCTGCTGTTTCGCTAGTACTTGATCTCCTGGCTTAAGTTCGTGAATCTTAGTATGTCTCCTAGCATCTGCATAGTTCTTCATTTTTTCTTTGGACCTTTCATCATTTTCCAAGAGTTGTTCATCTACATCATCACAGAACAAATTGGATGCCATTTGAGGTAAAAATGAACGAAAATTAGATCTTAACAATACTTTAGAAGGTTGGATATACTGGATCAAATACTCCATCAATGCATCTTCCCAATTCTTACTTTCTATTATTGCCGATCGGATGGTTTTGTTCATGTTTGACAAATGAAGTGTTCTACTCTTCCATTCGCCTCGGGCCATAAACTCGTAACTTTCTTGTGTCTAGGTATTAAAGAAATTGGGTTGTGTCCGCCAGTAGGCAAATACTAAAGTTAACGTACCTGTTAGGTGAGTCCGTCTCCTCTGGCTCACAAGCCAGAGGAGACGGACTCACCTAACAGGTACGTTAACTTTAGTTTCTTGTGTCTTATTCCGAGCTTTTCACAAAACAATGAAAATTGATGGTCGTTAAAAGGAGGTCCTCCATCAGTCCTGAGAGAAGTAGGAATTCCGAAAAGTGCAAAATGCCCGGACAACCAGGGGGTCACGATGTTAGAAGTCAAAGATGAAATACCCTCAGCAATTGGATATCGGCTGTAATCATCGATCAACACCACAACATACCTCCCTTTTGGAAAAGGTCCAGCGAAGTCCTACTGACTGCGCCAAAATATGTAGTATCTTGTGCATATTAATGTAAATTAATATAAAATTACTACACGTCAATTCGTTAGAACACAGAATGAATCTATATTTTTAATCTACAACCCAAATGACAAGCAATCAGCTGCGGTGTAATAATAACAGTAGTGTCGCTGGTAACTAGCTCACTACATTGCGGTCTAAAAAATCCGTTCTTTCGCATAAAAATCCCATGTGGCATCTAGTTGTGCCCGCCATCTCGGCAATCCGATCTGACGAAGCCCGTGGTTGTTATGGACAAAAAATGGTTCAAAAAATTAACAAAACGCCGTGTTTCGAAACGTTTCCAAGGTATTTTTACATCCTGGTTCGAATGAAATGAGTATCAGACGTGTACAACTGCGTATAGGGAAATTACAGTAATTATAGTGAGCCAAAGTCAACTAATTGAAAGAACTCGCGGGAACTACAGCGAACGTAAATGTTTCGTCGTTAGTACGCCCACCCTTCCTCCTGTCTCATCAAAAACACCCGCCCGCTCGGCTCGCAATGTCGTCCCAATTGCTTACAGGCGCCTGGCGCAGAGGGAATATTCAGTTTCCGTAGTTCCATTGTAGTCAGGTCATGTTTCATAAGGTGTACTGGTGTTTTTCGATGATGAATCGTGTCGGCTGTTAACTGAAAGGTTGGTGGTGGTAGTGGGGAGTGTTCTTGCTGTCGTAGTTTAGTGTTTCTTCCCTAAATGGTTTGTTCCAATTTGGATTGTTTTGTTTAAACGCTGTTTTGCCTTGAAATGTAACCCCTTTGCTATTATTGCTGAAAGGACGCGGAGACTGGCGAGAATACCATGAATGGTCATTAGTTTGGGATGATTTCGTGTTGAACGCTCTTCAATCCCGCTCCTCATAACGCCCTCGTTGGGGGTGTTGTGTCTTAGCGAGGTTTCCTGTACCACGATAATTGTGTTTTTTCCAAGTGTCGTTTTCTGGGCGATCATAACGTTTGGGTTTGTCGTGATTCGCCCTTTGCGAAGGTGGCAAGATCATTTAAGTCCTCGCGCGACTGCGCTCGTGACATGTCATGCTTTTCGAGCTTTTCAACGTGGTCAATGAGCGCATCGAGCTCTTTCAAAGTTGTGGGAGTAGTTTGAAATCGGCTACGTGTGTGATGACTCCCGCAAAAATAATTTCGGTCACTTCCGCAGGTTGATGTGATTGTAAGATGATACTGTACTTGGTGATATCTTCAACAAATTCCCGAAAACACTCCCCATGTCTTTGAGGCCGGAAAAGATATTCTAGTTGGTATGTCATGCGTGTTTTAATAGAAGTTAGGGATTCCAATATGTATTTGCTGACGTTCGCAAATGTGATGTTTGCACTAGGGGAATCCGCTAATATGCGCTGGACCAATTTGGAATTGTGTGTCGTCGCGAGACGTTCAATTATTGGGCCAAAAAATTTGTTTGTAATGATATTAAGATCATAGATAGCCGACAAAAATCTCAATATACTGTTGTTATCCTGCTCGCGTTATTGTGGAACAAACTGCAACCTCTCTTCGATAAAGCGAGGGATATTTCCGAAATAACTGGGGTCTGAAAGACGCGCCGGATTGTCCCCCCCTGATACGTGTTGATGATTCGTCTGAACATGGACGAAGACGTCCTTTGGCTTGTCCTCAACCTTATCGGTAGTAGCGTGCGATTCCAGTTGAAACATTGCTAATTTACGCTCAACTTGGTCGCAAGTGTTTGTGACCCTTTCGAGCTCTACCATTACTGCCGCGATTGTAGAAACTTGCTCCTCCTTAATCGTGGCCGCGTTGGTGTCTATTTTCGTTACCAACTCGGAGATTTATTTTTCTAGGGCTTTTAATTGGCTGCTCAAAGCTTTCTGATTCGTGTTCAGTGTAGCGATTGATTTGTGAATTTCCGTTTCCTCCCTACAGTTGGGACATTTCCAAGTGGCTTTGCGTTGACCCATTTTGCCCCAATTTTCCAAACTAACCCCCACACACGTAGCATGAAAGATTTTAGTGCATGTGACGCATAAGGCAGCCTCCTTATCTTCCTTAATGCTCCCCTGACACTGACTACAAGGATCCATAGCATATTGAACGGATGTATAGAAAATTCAGATAACAGCACCAGATGGTGGAATTAAGATCGAAGAGCAGCAGAAAAGTACACCAAACTATCCTTTCGTAAAATTTGTTCAAAAAAAATCAAATATTTGCTCTTCTACCACTGTTGTCACACTGGGCTAAGTGAAGTGTATATCCCGCCTGACGACAGGAAGTTTTGGAGAAAAAAAACCTAGGTAATAATAAATCAAAATTATATTAATATAAAGGGAAAAATAAAGAGAATCCACGGACAAAATCAAGTGGCGTAAAGAAATTAAAACAGGTGACTTACGGAACCGATTTGCAAAGGCGGAAACGGAAGGTTACGCGACGTTGGCAGTATCGATGGAGACAATGCCAAAAACCCCAGCCGCTCGCGCGTAGCCCCTTTGAGAGAGGGGGCCTTCTCTAGCCCCTTCTCAATGCCTGTGCCCCCCCCCCCCAGCGCCTCTGTCGCGTCATGTGACACGTCACAATCGAATGGGATGACTTTCAGGGTTTTTTATTGTGCGTGTGGTGCAAATGACTATTTGGGATAGCTCAACGAGAAATTCGTTGTATGAACTGCACGCTCCTATTAAAGGTTCAGCACCTTTCGAAGCTGGGGCCCTGGTATACTACACTGATGGCTCGGTGCAGGGTGGCCTTGCAGGGGCAGGCATCTTTGGGCCGAGGATCAGAGCAGCGATCCCATTGGGGTCGCTGGCCACGGTATTCCAGGCAGAGGTGGCTGCAGTGACAGTCTGTGTGCAGCGGCTGCTGCAGAGGGGACTGAAGCGGCAGAGAATCTACATCATGGTGGACAGTCAGGCCACTCTCAAGGCCTTAGCCTCATACTGTCTTACATCGCGGCAGGTGTGGGAGTGTCTGACTGGACTGAAGGCCCTGGCCGAGGACAACAGTGTAACACTGTGTTGGGTGCCAGGGCATCAGGGTATAGAGGGAAACGAACGGGCTGATAGGTTGGCTAAGAAGGGATCAGAGCAGATCCCTATTGGCCCTGAGCCCTTTGTTGGGACTACCAGGAGCCATCTACGTAGAGAGGTTGGCAAATGGGAGGATAGGTGGAGGGCTGCTCATTGGCAGGGGCTGCCTGGTCTTAGACAGTCAAAACTCTTCATCCGGCTCTCCAGAGAGAGGTCCAAGGAGGTGCTTGCACTGGGGAGTAAGGATATGAGGATCATATGTGGCCTGTTCACAGATTACTGTCCGCTGAGGTACTACCGTACTACCTTGCAAATATTGGCCAGTGCGAGGTACAGGTATGCAGGTTCTGCGAGGTAGGGCTAGAGACGGCAGAGCACGTGCTGTGCGTATGCGATGGACTCGCGGCATCGCGCCGTTCTGTGTTTGGGAGGCCCTTCCTTCAGCCCAAGGAGGTGGCAAATGCAGAACTTGCGGATATCCTCCGCTTTGTGCGGGGGTGGTGGGGGCGCATAGGTGACGTCACACCAAGTGAGACCAGTGCCATGGGGCCTGGGGGTGGTGCAGGTGGGCCATGATCCGAGTATCATGGACGCCCTTACAATAGGCCCGTTTGTGGCTGCAGTGAGGGTATTGCCTGCATCCACCGTTTAAAAAAAAAAAAGAAAAGGTTCAGCACCAGAAAAACGAAACTATCGAAGAAATACCTTCGTAGACTCGTTTACAACACCAATTTTTTTAAACATTCTACTAGCATTCCAGCGGAGTTTGTAAGGAAAAAACCGTGCTAAAAAGTTTTGGAATTTTATTGTGCTGCTCTCGTCATTTTCCCGCGAATGGTATAATGTGTATACTGGTATAATTGCCTTATTGAGAGCTATCAATGTAAAAAATTTAATCAAAATCGTTAGAGCCGTTTTTGAGAGAAAAAAATTGGTGTTTTGATCACTATGATAACTATAGTTGACTTTCGGTGGATTTTGCTCGTACCCTTATTTTGACGTCCGATGGTAACTTGTAGGCTAGACATCAAGTTTCAGCTGATTTGGTACGGTTGTTTTCTCTAAAAACCACGCTAAAATCGATTTTCGTCGAAAGTTTTGGTAATTTATTGTGCTGCTCTCGTCATTTTCGCACGATTGAGAATTTTATGGTATAATGGCCATATTGGGAGCTATCAATGTAAAAAATGTAATCAAAATCGTTTGAGCCATTTTTGAGTAAAAAATATTTGGTGTTTTGATCACTATGATAACTATAGTTAACTTTCGGTGGATTTTGTTCATACCCTTATTTTGGCGTCCCATGGTAACCTGCTGGCGAGATGTCAGTTTTGAGTGGATTTGGTACGGTGGTTCTCTCTAAAAATCGTTCATATACACATACAGCCCATTTTCCCAAATAGTGTTTTCGTACTCTCGGGGGTCTGAAACGTAAAGATCTGAAGAGAACTCACTTTGTTTTTCAGCCGGTTACGTAACTTTCCTTTTCACTTTGTAGAGCCAAGGAAAGTGAAAAGGTGGCCTGATAAGTGAACAAGAGCCTCTCAAACGACACAAATGGGCTCAATGGAAAAAAAATCAAAATTTATATAAAAATAAAATAGAACCTTGCTCTCGCTCAAAATGGAGCGAGATGATGACGTGGATAATGCTCAATAATCCCCGGAGGGCTGAATTTATCCTTCCAAGTCCTTTTTTCCCGTCGCATGCGACTACTATTCCTCTGAAGCGACGACGACGGCGGCAATGTGCTGAGTCTGCAGCCGGGCCGGCTTCTCCCTCCCTTGGAGCGGCTGGCGCCCAGTCCACAGCCCGGGCTTTTTGTCGCGTTCAAAATTGTGCCCCCAAGGAATACTGCTGGTAGCCCCAAACATGAGGACAGTGCCATAAATATCTGGTATTTCGACTTGACACCCACACGTGCCCGATTCATAGATGAGCCAAGCGAGTATGTTGAGCCTGAGGGCTGTTTTTTTGAACCCGCGATAGCTAAACCCTCCGTAATACGCGAATTAAGGGAATTTATGGGCCGCTGTTACTATAACGCATTACATTCTGTTCCCCCACATCCTTATGTTTTTTCTTTCTTTTATTTCAGAATAAAGCGTCGGGTTATTTATATTTGGACGACGGCGAAACTTTCCGTTACCACTTCAGAAAGGACAGTTCGGCCTACATGAAGTACGAATTCGCTGACAACACCTTGAATTCAGAGTACGTTCTTCAAACAGACGCTCAGTATTTTCTCTCTTACGATTTATTAATTGTTTCGTTCATTCGCTGATGTTTTTGAAATATTTTCGTTCCAGTTTCGTGACGAACCATCGCTTCGACTCTCCATCCTGGCTGGAACGGGTTGTCATACTCGGTATGAAACCGGGGCAATATGAGGCCACTTTAGTCTCTGGTTAGTACACATTTGACGTTAATTTAAGGTCAATTTCGCGCCTGATGACCGAACTCCCCCTCAGGTCACTGTTGTGCGGCACGTTCGTCGCTAGTTGAGAGGGCAGTGAGACAATGTGGCGGGAGAACGGAAGGCTGCGGGAATGAGGGTTCAGGAACAGTTGTATTGCGTAGAAATCAGGGCAGAACGTAAGAAAACAAATTCTCTTTGATCATACTTCTCGGTTTCCTTCTAACAGGAGTAAATTAATGAGACCAAATGAGTGTGTCTACCAGCAGTTCAACGATTTCGTGTGTGAAAACGATATTTTGGACGACAGGCAGTCAGCATATCGTGTGGGTTGTAGTACAGAAACTGCTCTAATAAGCGTGCTCGATGACGTGAGGAATGCCATGGACGAAAAAAATGTCACGATTTTAGTGATGATCGACTTTTCCTAAGCCTTCGATCGAGTGCAGCGCACACTCCTGCTGGCAATACTAGAGTCAATAGGAGTTTCAGGCAAAATGCTGCAATGGTTTGGCTCATATCTGAGTACACAAGGTCACCAAACGGTATCCTATCAAAAAGCTGTGTTTGGAGGAGGGGGTACCCGAGGGTTCCGTATTGTCAGCTAGGCTATTCACCGTTTTTTCAGACCAGCTGCCTCGTCTCTTTACGCAGTGCGAGTGTATGGTGTACGCGGATGACCTGCAGCTTTATACAAGCGTACCATTGTCTCACCTGTCAGAAGGAGTCAAGACAATAAATGAGGAGTTGGTACGCGTCGTATCATGGTGCGACAGTCATGGAATGCTGCCAAATCTAAAGTGGACCACTAAGCTAGTGACACAGTGTGATGCGATGTGGATACCAGAAGTGTGCATTAATTGTGAACCACTAGAATACGTGACCAACATAAAAAACCTAGGGATGAATGTATCACACACGCTGTCATGGTTGCCACACGTCACGCTCTTACGCAAACGAGTGTATGGTTCAATATTGTTAGGAGCGTCGTCAAGAGTTACGCGTCAACATAACAACATGTCTGGTTGTAAAGGAAGCGAATAAAACTGATTAATGCGTGCTGTGTCCGTTGACGAGATTTTTTAATATTTGCTTTGTATTATAACAATTGGTGGCAGCGGTGGGATAAACGAAGAAGAAGAGGGATTCTCGTTGGCTGTGACAGACGATCGTCAACCCGTGATTTCAGGTGACGTATTCGACAGAACCTAGAAACCAGGAGAAGTTATGCCTCCCGTGTTGGAAAACAGATTTCTGTTTGATTAATTGCTTCGTTATCTTAGGGAGCAACTCGATGCTCAACTGAATGATTGTTTGGGGGAAATGCGAGACAGGCTTCGGGAAGAATTCGGAGGCGCGCAGCAACAACCGAAGCCCGAGTCACACACATCGGTCATCTAGGTGAAGGCAGTCGAAGCGAATGGAAGCCGTTCCCCTATGATGCTTTCGTGGATTGGACCTCATACCGATTGCAATTTGAAGTCATTGCGAAACACAACGGGTGGAGAGAGAACCAGAAGGCCGCTGCTTTAGCTGCTGCCCTCACTGTCTTGACAGAGGTTGGTCCACACCTGGAGTTCTCCAGTTTAGTCGAGGTTCTTGAAGCGCGGTATGGGAACGCTGGACGCACCCAGGTGAATTTGGCACTTCTTCAAGGCAGACTCCAGCACCCCAACGAGGAAATTGCCACGTTTCACCAGGCTATTTGTGAATTGGGACGTAAAGCTTGGCCACAAAAAGATGCATCATCTGAAGGCATCCTCACATTGCACTTCATGCGAGGACTACGAAATGCCCGTGTGAGAGAGCAGGTCATGACCATGTGGCCAGAGAATATGCAGCAGGCTTTGATCACCACTCTACGCATTGAAGCAGCAAACCAATTGGCAGTTACTATGGTGCCGAGTCGTCAAATTGAAGTGGAACGACGTGAAACACAAGAAGTATACAGAGCAGAGTCCCGAGTTCGTCGTTGTTGGAGGTGTGACTCACCTGAACACATTTTTCGGCATTGCCCGTTGAGGAGACAGAACCAGCCAGGAAACGAAATGCAGCCAAACTGAAGGGGACCGGCCTGGCTGCTTTTGAAAAGTCCTCTATTTCCTTAGTGCCTGAGCGCGTGGGGTCTTCATCTTTCAATACCCATCTGAAGAAAACTGCAGAGGAAGTGGACCAGCCTAACCCAGAGGTTCAGAGCGCTTTGTTGGTACGTTCAAATACGAACGATGTTCTTTACCGTGTTTCTTCTCAATCCTCTCTGGTGCTAAGCGGAAAAATTAATGGGATCCAGTGCGCATTAGTGATAGATACAGGAGCCTCAAGGACAATTGAAAATCATGAAATTCTACAGCGAGTTGGAGCTTGTGTATCTCCTGTTGGACAGATTTGGCTTCGGTCAGTTTCTGGTGAGCGCATCCCAGTGTTAGGAGAAGCCATTTTACAGTTTGATGTAGGGGATGGCAAAGCCAGGTCTCATACAGCACTTGTTGCCAAGGTGCATGAGCGATGCATTTTGGGACTTGACTTTTTGGTGACCCATCGGTGTCTGATTGACCCGGCTGGTCAGGCTGTGATCATTGAAGGAACAAAAGTTTTGTCCCAGCTGACGGGGGAGCCCCTAGAGGCGCTCCAGGTTGTAATGGAGGAAACTGAGATACTCAGTAACGGACCAGGGGAATGTCAGCTGATGGCCTTTGAAGAGTTGGGACCTGAGGAACCTGCGTGTCGTGTGGTAGCAGGCCTTGAGGACAATGCACTGCCTCTAAGGGAACTGGAAAAGCGGACTGTCGAAGGTTTGACAGATCACCAAGCAGCCATGGTTAAGCAGCTGTTGCTTGAGTTTGCAGATATTTTTGCTAGAAATGATTCTGACTTGGGACAAATAGAAGGAACCACCCATAACTAAAGTTAACGTACCTGTTAGTGAGTCCGTCTCCTCTGGCTTGTGAGTTACTGTGGGCAAGCGCTTTCGATGTAAAGACATCATCGTCTGGCCGTTAAGTCAGTACTGGAGTCAGTCAGTTGGTCGTGGTCTTTATATACAAAGAGAAAGGGGAAAGGGGTGATGGAGCGTGGGGGAAGGGGCGGGGAGAGGTCTTGGCCCCTTCCCCACGCTCCATCACCCCTTTCCCCTTTCTCTTTGTATATAAAGACCACGACCAACTGACTGACTCCAGTACTGACTTAACGGCCAGACGATGATGTCTTTACATCGAAAGCGCTTGCCCACAGTAACTCACAAGCCAGAGGAGACGGACTCACTAACAGGTACGTTAACTTTAGTAATTTGCCTACTGGCGGACATAACCCAATTTCTTTAATACCTAACCACCCATAACATCAACGTGGGGGATTGTCACCCTATTCGTCAGGCACCCCGCAGAGTACCGCTTGGTCGCATGCAAGAGGTAGACAAACTTATCGTCGAAATGGAAGCTAATGGAATCATTCAGCCCTCTCAAAGCTCATGGGCGAGCCCAATTGTGCTTGTCAAGAAAAAAGATGGTAGCACACGATTTTGTATTGACTACCGTAAATTGAATGATGTAACGAAGAAGGACTCCCATCCACTTCCTCGGGTAGATGACCTCATTTGCGCGTTAGCAGGAAGCAGCTGGTTATCCACTTTGGATCTGCTAATGCAGTGCGATAATATGCAGAAAGCACTGAATTCGGCAGTACGTTTCGTTTATCCCCCCAAAACGGATCAGCATGTAACGCCATACATTCTGAGGTTGGGCTGGTTGGAAGGTGAGGGAAAGAGTCGCGCTCGCCTCTGCGACCATGTTGTATAGAATCCTTAAGTACGGAAACCCTAGATACCTCCGTGAAAGGTTTATGATGCTGGGTGAAGGTCACATGCATGGTACGCGGGGCGAACTCATGCAGGTTTCAAAGCACAGGACCGTACTGTATAGTAGATCTTTTAGGATTCGAGCAATCCATGTATATAACGAACACAGAGATATATTTGATTTCAATTTAAGTGTAAATAGTTTTTGGAATAGAATGAAAGAAACGTTAATAAAAATAATTGGTGCGTAGCAACACACGACTTTCCGCCACCCCCTTTAAGTTCGAACACCACCTACATAGGCGGGCGCTACATCTTCGTTCAACGCATTTTTACAGGAACATTTATAGAGAACAAAATGTAGGGACTAGTTAGCTGAAAGTACTCCGAAAGTTTGGTCGAAATCGTTAGAGCCGTTTTCGAGAAAATTGGAATACCGATAAATTAATATTCGACAAATCTCCTTTTCTGAGTTAACTTGGCTTATATCTCCGTTCAACATATATATACAGAAATAATTATAGAGAACGAAATGTGGGTATGGGTGACTAAAAGACACTCTGTAAGATGGATCACATATGGTGAAGCAGTTATCCTAGAATTTACGAAAATGTTCGAAAAAACGTTATTTTCGGCACATTTTGATTTTTATCTCTGTTCAATGGACTGTCAGAGGAGCATTTATCGAGAACAATACGTAGGTATTAACTATTCGAAAACATCTCTAAAGTTTGGTGATAATCGTTGAAGCCGTTTTGCCAAAAAGCGTAAAAAACCTATTTTTGCTTCAGGGGCCCATATCTCCGTTCACCGTATTTTCATGAAGATACGTATGGAGAAGTAAAGTTAGGTATTGATTAGTAGAATATAATGTGAAAGTTTAATCAAAATCGTTAGAGCCGTTTTCGAGAACAATGCGAAAAACCCTAGTTTTTGGTACATTTTCGTCCCTCACCCGCCGAAATCGTCCATAACCTTATTTTGGTGTCTACAAAAAATAACGAACAAAACAAAAGAACCAGCTCAATCGGATCAGCCGTTCTCCCGCAAATCAAACTACAGACACACACATACGGACCACGCGCCGAAATTAGGTTTTTTAGACTCAGTAGGCCTCAAAACGTAAAGATCTGAAGAAACCCCAATTTTTTATTTTTTATTTACCCGATTACTATACTTTCCTTCCCTTCGGGTAGCGGAAAGTAAAAACGAGGAAACCAAACAATGAGAGGTATTTACGTTATTGTCAAGTGTAAGTGCGAGAAGTGTAGTGGACGGGGAAGTACAACAGAAGATTTGTCAGAATGTTAGAAGATAATTTTTACTTTCCGCTACCCGAAGGGAAGGAAAGTATAGTAATCGGCCCAAAAAAAAAAGTTGGGTTTTCTTCAGATCTTTACGTTTCAGACCCTTCTGAGTCTAAAAAACCTAATTTCGGAGAGAGGTCCGTGTGTATGTCTGTGTGTATGTCTGTGTGTGTGTGTGTCTGTAGTTCGATTTGCGGGAGAACGGCTGATCCGATTGAGCTGGTTCTTTTTTTGTTTTGTTCGTTATTTTTGTAGACACCAAAATAAGGTTATGGACGATTTCGGCCAGTGGGAAGGGGGGGGGGGGACGAAAATGTACCAAAACTAGGGTTTTTCGCATTTTTCTCGAAAACGGCTCTAACGATTTTGATCAAACTTTCAAATTATCTTCTCCTAATCAATACCTAACTTTTCTTCTCTATACATATCTCCATGAAAATACGGTGAACGGAGATATGGGCCCTTGAAGCAAAAATATGTTTTTTACGCTTTTTGGCAAAACGGCTTCAGCGATTTTCACCAAACTCACAGGATGTTTTCAAATAGTTGATACCTACATATTCTTCTCAATAAATGTTCCTGTGACGGTCCATTGAACAGAGATAAAAAGCAAAATGTGTCGAAAATAACGTTTTTTCTAACATTTCCGTAAATTCCAGGGTAACTTTTTCACCAGATGTGATATATCCTAATGAAGTATCTTCTAGTCACCCATACCAACATTTCGTTCTCTATAATTATTTCTGTATATATATGTTGAACAGAGATATAAGCCAAGTTAACTCAGAAAAGGAGATTTGTCGAATATTAATTTATCGGTATTCCAATTTTCTGAAAAACGGCTCTAACGATTTCGATCAAACTTTCGGAGTACTCTCAGCTAACTAGTCCCTGCATTATGTTCTCCATAAATGTTCCTGTAAAAATGAGTTGAACGAAGATATAGCGCCCGCCTATGTAGCTGGTGTTCGAGCTTAAAGGGGTGGCGGAAAGTAGTGTGTTGCTACGCACCAGATATTTTATTTTATGACAACCAGTGATTGTTATATAATTAATTTCTGGGAACAGGGAAGAGAGGGCCTTAAGGCCCTATTGTTTCTCAGGTTGTTAAATAAATTCTTCTAGTCAGTCTCTCTCTCTCTCTCTTTCTGCGCAGCTCAACAAGACAATGGTGTCGATGGCTTAGAATGTCAAAAAAGAAATGATATTTCTAAAGTTAACGTACCTGTTAGGTGAGTTCGTCTCCTCTGGCTGGTGAGATACTCTTGTGAGGCGAACTCACCTAACAGTTGCGTTAACTTTACTCATTCGCCTACTGGCAGACCTAACCCAATTGCTTCAATAAATGATATTTAATACTCTATTATTATACTTTATTATTTTTGTTTTTTTAAATAAATAGGGAGACGTCCCTCAAATTAATGTTTAAGAAAGAAGAAATGAACATAAATTGGGCTTGACAAATACCTAATATTTATTGTTTTTCTCAATTTTTACAAAGAAATTATCGTGGGGAAGCTGTTGGAGAGTTGAATTGCCGTCAAAGTTTGTTGATTTTGTGTGTTTGATTGTCCCGCAGGTTCCACTGAGACTCCGCTCCAAGTGAAACAAGACTCGACAGGAAGCGTAACTATCAGAAAACCCCACGTTCCCGTCGCGTCGAAATGGAGCATCAAAATCGTGCAAACCTCTTAAGGAAAATAGAATTGTTTTTGTCGCATCGTTTTTTTCCTCCTAAATTTAGATTAATTCGCGATTTTTACTGTTTTCATTTCCCTCGTTGGAAATTCACTTCATAGTTGAATAAATGTTTTCTAGTAAGTCGCTCGATGTCGCCTAAAGTTCACCTATTTATGGAGCGTCGAAGGGGCTGGCCGTGGGTCTGAGAGACCTTCGTGGGCGTGTTTTCTCGTTGGTTCTACATTGTCGGGGCCTCCCTTTTCAGAAGTTGCGCTGCTTGAGTGCTTGTGTGCGGTCCTGAAAAGGGCCGACGAAATATTGTTGTTGTGTGTGTGTGTTGGTTGTGAGTGCGTGAGGTGAGGAACGGATTTCTCGGGCGTCGGTAGGTCGAAGGGCTCGGTTGAGCAGTAGCTCCTCTCGGTGAGGGATTCGGTTGAATCGTCGCTCCTTCTGTCGTAGACGCGAGATGAGGGACTCGGGTTCTGTTTATCGGTTGAGAGTGTGTGAGGTGAAGAACGGATTTCTCGGGCGTCGTTACGTCGAAGGGCTCGGTTGAGCGGTAGCTCCTCTCGGTGAGGGATCCGGTTGGATCGTCGCTCCTTCAGTCGGAGACGCGGGATTCGGTTGAGTCAGTTTGTTCGGTCGAGCAGCGTGCGAGGGACGAGTTCCTCAGGCGTCGAAGCGTCGTTTGAAGGGCTCGGTTGAGCGTAGCTCCTCTCGGTGAGGGATCCGGTTGGATCGTCGCTCCTTCTTCTTCTGACGCGAGGGGGACTCTGTTGTCCCCGCCGGAGCCGCTGAAGGTGGTCGGTCGTTGTCAGAGGATGTGAACGGCGTAAGAGCGGAAGATGGAATGAATTGAATGTCTTTTTTTTTTTTTTTCGGACGCTTCCGGGGAGGGGAAATCTTCAAAAGACACCCAAGTGGGTAGTGTCGGATTTTTACCGACTAAAACCCCTCCCCCGCGGTTGCCAACCCGGAGGTTCTAAACCAGAAAGGATAGGAGGCCGTCCTGCAGATGCAGAGGGGACTCATGCGCGATTGCGAAACTAGGAGGCAGGGACGGGTCAGCGTGGGATGAGGGAACAAGGCCTGCGAACAATGTCGGAGGCAGTGGGGGTGTGCTGTGTAAGGCAGCTGATGGAGGGGTTGGGATGCTGAGCCACTGAGTTACGAAGGTTGAGGGCGTAAGTCGAGGCAGCCTCGCTGAGGGAGGGAGGCCGGCTTCCTTTCGGAGCTGTCGATTTCTGATATACCGGGGGAACCAAGGACCCCTCTGAGGGCCTTCATGTAGGTGCCCTCAAGTTGTTTGAGGGCTGTGGCAGTTCCCCAGACAGGAATGGCGTAGGTGCTTATGCTTCTGATGATGGCATTGAAGGCGCGGATTTTCGTTTGTTTCGAGACCTTTCTGTTATTAAAGAAGGGTTTAAGAGCCGTAAAGGCTCCGCTGACCTTGCCACGAACGGCACGAACTTGGCTATGCCAGTTGAGCTTTCTGTCGAAGATCACTCCGAGGTATTTTGCCTTTGTGCTCCAGGGAATTGAGTGGTTACCAACTAGTATGTTGGGGGGAGGAATATTCCGCCGGGAGAAGAACACCGCTTCAGATTTGGCTTCATTGAGGCGGAGGCCCCATTTTTGGTACCAACTGAGCAGGGGGGGAATGAACTTGTTCATGACAGTTGCACAGTGCAGCTTGGTTTTGGAGGTGTAGAGGAGGGCTACGTCGTCTGCGTATTGTGCTGTGACGATTTTCCTGTGGATAGGAATGTCATGACAGAAGATGTTGAAGAGGGCGGGGGAGAGTTTCGAGCCCTGGGGAACGCCAGCTGTGATGTGGTGGACAGTGGATAGCATTTTTCCAACTCTTACCCTGAAGGTTCTGTTTGATAGGAAGGAACGAATCAGGCCAATGAGGGATGGGGGGCAGTGTAGTAGGATTGAATGTCTGAGCAGGCAGGCCGTTTTATACCTGCTCCTGGAGGGAGTCGCCTTCTCTGGTTGGCCGCCTGCTGTTCTCTCCAGAGGTGGTTTTCGGCTAGCGCCCTCTGTCGGAATGAGGCGGCTTTTGTTGTGGAGAGTGGCGGCTGGCCGCCACATACATTAATGGCTATTACATAATGTGGCGGCTGGGGCCACCCTCCTTCAAAAGGCGCCTCGTCGCGAAGTCTGTCTCATCCATAAAACGGGTCGCACGCGCGTGTAAGTCTGTGTGAATGTCATTGAACGTGATGGCGGGAGAAATCGGCTAAAACTTTTTCAAAACTGGTTAGTTGTTAGAGTGATAACATCGATAAATGTACGTTGACGCACCAGATATTTTTATGCATTCTTCTCTTCTCTCTCCTCAGAATATTTTTATTTTGCCAACAGTATTTACTCAATTTCAGACTTTAGCAACGAGGGAATTACTAGCCCCGAAGGGGGTTCATGCACTTTTCTCTTATCTCCAGATTTCAAATTTGTTTGGCAAGGTGGGGAGTTCCGAAACGTTGACAACTTTTCAGCTTCATATCTTTTATTATTGAATCTCGCAGTTGAAACAGATCTTGTTCTGCGTCGCTTCGCTGTAATGAACGGCTCATTGACGTTGAATAGATGTCACGTACCAAATCCTCGACGCTGAGTTGGCAGATTACCGATCAACAACGATAACATTCACGTGCAGCGATGAACCATATAAACCGCTGACGCGGTGTTCATTCACGTTAGTCCCGACGCCAGGTCGAAACGAGGGAGAAACGAGCAAAAAGGTGCATGAAAGCGCTCAATGTCGAAGGAAGCATTAAATTGAATAGTTTACAGCCCGGAAGCACGTAACGTAGAGTGTCCTCGACGAGAGGCCAGTAATCTGGCCCTACTGCCTGTCAGTCGGGTCGCCCATCCGTCACAGACTGAATAAAGCAAAGCAAAAGAACAAAAACCAGGGCGCTAACCACACAGTTCCCCTTGAGGGACGAGCGCGTGGCCAATGAGACAGGACTCCGTATAAAACGGCCTGCCCTCGTCTATCTACAGGGCGTTCCAACCACAATCAGCACACGAAGCAGAAGGAGCCACGACTCAACAGAGTCCTTCGTGCCACCTGGCAGAGACAGGGCTTATAACATTTCGTCGGCCTTTTTTAAAACAACGCTATTTAAAGAGGGACCCCCCCGATACATAACCAAACTTATCCCCCGCTCTGCGCATCTTTTGTGGTTCCCCTGCCTTGGCAGTTAGACGCTGCGAAAACTTCCCCCAGGGGTTAATCAGACCCTAACTGACGACTGACAAGGTAGAGGAAATACAAATTGTAACCTAAACTCCTCGTTGGAAATGTCTCCCAAAACAAATTAGTGGCCATCCCTCACAAAATGAAAAGAATAAATTTCTCGTCATCAAAAATGAATGGTAAATAAAAGTGAAATTTAGGTTTGAGGCGAAACGGATGATGTAGAGGTGTCAACTCTTCTTACAAATTTATTTATTCCCTCTACCCCAAAGGGAAAGGAAAGTATAGTAATCGTGTCAAAAAAAAATTTGGGTTTCCTTCAGATCTTTACGTTTTAAGGCCTACTGAGTGTAAAAATTAATGAGGGATGAGCGTGTGATTGCCTCCCATTCATGTACAACGTTATAAATACTATTTTAAATAAATCTAAAACCAAATTCCACGGTCCGTTCACAAAAAGTGGACTGTAATAGCTCAAAAACCTCATTTAACGCTTTGGATTTTAGAAAAGTTCCACCGGAAAGCGCCCGATTAGGCCTCGGCTGCGCGATCTGTACGACGGCGGGCGAACTAAAGTCGTTCGGGCGTTGGCCGCTAGACCCCGCGGCGGAAAGTTGTGTCGCCCGAAATGACCAGAGCGAAGAGAAGTTCCGACAACTTGTCGCCGACTGGCCCGAAATGTCATTCTGAGAAAGATATTTGAACAGGAGATCATAAACATTGAGGAGCTAGCACGCTACTTTAAATCGTTCAACATCTAACAAATCACGAGGGTTCGTCCGAATTGGGAATTTTCGAAGTTCAGATTGTTCAAATACGAGCGAAACGAGGAAACTGGCATAGGAGATTACCGTACTTGTCCTGCCGTGCCAGAATCTCATGTTCATGAATACTGTTGGAGGTATTTGATAGTATACAACACAACTGACGTGCAAGAGCTGAGATCGTTAGTTAAATGGGGGAAGAGAGCGTGTGATTGCCTCTCAATCGTACAACTTTTAAGCAATTAAAAAACAAATTGTACGGTCCACTCACGAAATGATGACAGTAACATGTCAAAATCTGTTTTTACGGAGGAATCTGAACTTCGGAAATTTCCGATTCGGACGAGCCCTCGCGATTTGTCTGATGTTAAGCGAACTGAATTAGTTGTGAGCTCCTCAATGTTTATGATCTCCTGTTCAAATATCTCCCCAGAATGATATTTCGGGCCAGTTGACTATTCCAATTGAGCGACAAGTTGTCGGAACTTCTCTTCGCTCTGGTCATTTCGGGCGACACAACTTACCGTCGCGGAACCTAGCGGCCAAAGACTAGACTACTTTAGTTTGTCCGCCGTCGTACAGATCGCGCGGCCGAGGCCTAATCGGGCGCTTTCTGGTGAACTTTTCTAAAATCGAGAACGTTAAATGAGGTTTTTGAGCTATTACCGCCATCTTTTTGTTAATGGACCGTGCAATTTGTTTTTAGATTTCTTAAAAATTGTATTTATAACGTTGTACATGAATGGGAAGCAATCACACGCTCTCTTCCTCCATTTAACTAACGACCTCAGCTCTTGCGCGTCAGTTGTGTCATACATTATCGTCAAACGCCTCCAACAATGTTCATAACCGTAAGATTCTTGCACGGTAGGACATTGTGCGATTCGTTAGAAGTACGATACTTATCACCCCTGCCATTTTCCTCGTTTCGCTCGTATTTGAACAATCAGAATTCGAAAATTCCCGATTCGGACGAACCCTCGTGATTTGTTAGATGTTGAACGATTTAAAGTAGTTGCGAGCTCCTCAATGTTTATGATCTCCTGTTCAAATATCTTTCCCATAATGACATGTCGGGCCAGTCGGCGACAAGTTGTCGGAACTTCTCTTCGCTCTGGTCATTTCGGGCGACACAACTTTCCGCCGCGGGGTCTAGCGGCCAACGCCCAAACTACTTTAGTTTGCCCGCCGTCGTACAGATCGCGCGGCCGAGGCCTAATCGGGCGCTTTCCGGTGAACTTTTCTAAAATCCAAAGCGTTAAATGAGGTTTTTGAGCTATTACCGTCATCTTTTTGTTAATGGGCCGTGCAATTGGTTTTTAGATAACGTTGTACATGTTTGGGAGGCAATCACACGCTCTCTTCCTCCATTTAACTAACGACCTCAGCTCTTGCCCGTCAGTTGTGTTGTACATTATCGTCAAAAACCACCTACCTCCAACAATATTCATAACCACGAGATTCTGGTATGGTAGGACGTTGCCGATCCGTTAGAAGCATAATAATTTAGCCTGTAGGCTTCCAGATGTGTTCCTCACGTGCAAAAATACTTGAAACTTTGCCATACGACTGTTTTTCGCTCAAGTCTTGGTTGGAGACCGCTTGTTGGTCTCTCTCCATGACTGAGAGAACAATTGAAAACTAGACCTCTCAATTACGCGCTCACGAACTCGAAACATGTAGAGCAACTTCTTTTTGTTTTTTCTTCGCCGAGGGGACAAAGTCCCTGTGTCACTGCGGCTGTATCCATCCTCAGCTATTGCAACACTATCCCCCGTCGTACTTTTCACGCCCCTCTTAGGAAGCCGAGTATGTCCTTTGCCGCTGACTCCGCTACGAATCGGAGTTCAATGAGCCCCTGAGAAAGGTATTCAAGTATCCAAGGTAGAGAAGTTAAATGGGATGTGCTCTGTCATCTCGTCCTCCTCATCACACAATCTGCACTCCACCGCCTCTGAAATGCCCTTCTCGGGGAGTGACCAGTGAGGAAGCTGATCAGAACTCTCAGATCCTGTCTGGAGAGTGTCCGCATTGCCTTCGCCCTTAGACAAGAAGGCGTAACGAGCCTTTTCGCTTGTCTTAGTCGTGGCTGGCGACGCCAATGGGCGCTGCTTTCCTGTGTCTCCCATCAGACGATTTAAGTGACTTTTCGTCAAACCTACGTGGGGTTCAGGCCCGATGGTTGGGGATTCCGTTCCCCTTTTTTTGCAAGGCAGTCAGCCTTTTCGTTGCCCTCGTGTTCCCTATGAGCCGGCATCCAGATTAGAGAAAGTCTATTATGGGCACCGAGCCATTTGAGCACTTGAAGACACTCCTATGCCATTCTGGTCGTGAAGCTATAGGCTGCAATAGCCTTTAAAGCGGCCTGGCTGTTAGAGAATATGTAGATCCGCTTGCCCTTAAGTCTTAAGATCTTAATAGCAAGGATTTGTGCTTGAAGTATCAAGGCGCACTCTCCCAGTGGCTTAGGAAGACCGTAGTTTGGCCCTACAATCCCCAGTCCAGCTCTGCCTCTCATAACTGAACAATCAGTACCACTGCAGAGTCCCCCCACCCAATGGGAATGGGGAGAATTCTTCTGCTCTGTCGTAACGTCAGTAGCAAGAACTGCTGCCTCTTCTAGTTATTCCTTGGTCCTGATGGAGATATTTCCTGTCTCTAAAAGCCTTACTGCTCCCAGGTACGCTGTTCACTAATGTTGACTTCAAATCATCTCCTCCCTAATTTCGCCTTCTCCTGCTCGTATCGTTCTCGTCTTGCCTCGTCCACACCACTCTTCCCCGCTTTTATACCTCCAAAAGGCCACGCTTGTGAGGATCGGTGAAGTACCTTTGGCACATGGCCTGGTACCAGCAGATCAAGGTATTGCGCTAAATATTTAATATTGTTGGAATGTTACAACATTAGATGTTGTTGAACTTGTATCAGCTGTTTGCTGCTTGTTGACGAGTTGTGTTATTGTCGTTAAGGCCAGTTGATTGCTCGATCGCGGATTGTTTTTTTTAAACAGAAGAAAACTTTATTGTATATAATACATTTTGGTTGGGAATAATTTAACACGATTTAAGAACAGCAACTTGGAACTTGGGTGAGGGTGCTACTCACTAGTAGTCCTCAATGTCTTCTAGGAAGTCGGTAGGCCGTTTCCTCTTCAGCCGGCGATTGGGTCGTCTTTGGGGAAGGTTCTGGGTCAGTTGAATGAGGAGAGGGTTGGTGTGGGATGTTATCCTATCATGTAGCCTGATGAACTTCTTCTGTAGGTCCTCCTGGACGGGAAGAATGTTCAAGTCGTTGTGGAGGGTTGAGTTGCGAGCGAACCAGGGGGCTCCGGTTATAATTCGAAGCACTCTGTTCTGGAAGCTCTGAATTCTTTTTAACTGTGACTTACTGGCCGCACCCCAGAATTCGCCTCCGCGTAGCCACATTGGTCTCAATATGGTGAGGTAGACAAGCCGTTTCAGGGGAAGAGGTAGACGAGAGGACCCTTGGATGAGGAACTTCGACTGCTTCAGACGGTACCTCAATCGCTGCAACAGATTTGAAATGTGTGTGTTCCATACCAGCTTCCTGTCAAGGTTGAGGCCCAGGTATTTTACCGAGGATTCCTCCGGTACCGGTACACCCTGAATCGAGACTATGTGGCGCAAATAAATAGTGAAATGCATCCCACTTCTGACACCAATTGTAAGAAAGATGGTCAGGCAGCATTTCCGTCTGAGAAGAGCATTTTACAAAATTCTTGTTTCTGGCGTTTGCCAAGTTTTGGACTTATTCGGTTTTTGTGGGGAACCCCTCAATTTATTCTTTCGGTGGGCCCACGGGATGTTATTTGCTTTGCTTTTACGAATACAGTCGACACATCACCTGTTGGGAAGTGTTCCTTGGGCGTAGCGCTCGTTCAAACCTCGCCCGTCATATGCGGTTGTGTAGGTGTTCAAAAGGGCTTCCATTGCGGCAGTGGGGCACGTAAACATTGCCCCTGTAATAGCGAGACAAGCCTGTACAGCTGCAGTTGCTGAAGTGGAGGCATATATGGCGCAGGGTCTTATTATCCCCTATTAGAGCCACCTCTACTAGAGCTGTAGTCGCCTTATGCAGCGCATGTCTCACACACCAAGTCCATGGGAGCTGTTTCTCCAGTATCACCCCGAGGTATTTCACCTCTGTCCTCGCTCCTTGCACGGTGGCTGGCACTATTTCAACGTTTCTTTGCTTAGTGAACGAAACCATGGTGGCCTAGGGGGGATTAATAGAGTCCTCCCTTGTCGCGCCACCTTTGGATGATACATACAGCTCTTTCCATCCATTGTTGAACGAGTATTGACTACCAACACAAATAATAATTTACAATAACACCAACTTCACAAAGCACCCTTTTCTGTTGCCAAGAACGAGGAAACAAGTACAAAACGACAGCCCCCAGTAAGACGATTTTAATATCAACTACCGCACTAAAGTTATGGGAAAATTTTCAGAAACCAAATGATCGTTTTCGAATATTACGACGACGTTTACTTCAAATTCTGCAAACAAAACAAAAAAAGCGCATTAAAACCCAATTTTAATAATAATAATACAGTCATATGGTATTTTTGGAGGTTTTCCGAGAGCAAACTACTGGTATTACGAAAAAAAAAAGTTCCGGAATTTATCGTTCTGCTCGTACTCATTCCCGTACCATTATTGAGCAATCGGTACACAGAGAATTAACGAAGCTGTAAACACGATTTTTTTGAAGAGGATAGTAATTACTTTTGCACAGTTATTGGGTAAAAACTTAGAACTGGAAGTACGCGAATCGGCGGTAGTTGAAATTCCGGAATTTCTGGAGTGACCCCTCTAAATCTTATGAGCGTTTTTAATCGCTCCCCCTTTAGGTATTGGATTGAATTACAACGCCAATTTTTTTCAACATTCTAGTGACATTTCAGCGGAGTTTATAAGGAAAAAACCGCGCCAAAATGGATTTTCGATGAAAGTTTTGGTAATTTATTGTGCTGCTCACGTCATTTTCCCACGAATACGAATTTTATGGTATGATTGCCTTATGACAAGCTATCAATACAAAAAAATTAATCAAAATCGTTGGAGCAGTTTTTGAGAAAAAAATATTCGGAGGTTTGGATCACTATGATAACTATAGTTCACTGTCGATGGATTTTGCTCATACACTTATTTTGGCGTTCCGTGATAACCTGCGGGCTAGATACCAAGTTTGAGCTGATTTGGTACGGTCGTTTTCTCTAAAAACCGCGCTAAAATCTATTTTCGTCGAAACGTTTGGTAATTTATTGTGCTGCTCTCGTCATTTTCCCACAAATGAGAATTTTATGGTAAAATTGCCATATTACGAGCTATCGATACAAGGAATTTAATCAAAATCGTTAGAGCCATTTTTGAGAAAAAAAATATTTGTCGTTTTGATCACTATGATAACTATAGTTAACTTTCCGTGGATTTTGCTCATACCCTTATTTTGGCGTTTCGTGGTAACCTGTGGACTGGATATCAAGTTTGAGCTGATTTGGTTCGGTTGTTTTCTCTAAAAACCGCGCAAAAACTGATTTCGTCTAAAGTTTTGGTAATTTATTGTGCTGCTCTCGTCATTTTCCCGTGAATGGGAATTTTATGGTGTAGTTGCCATATTTGGAGCTACCAATATAAAAAATTTAATCAAAATCATTAGAGCCGTTTTTGAGAAAAAAAAGATTTGGTGTTTTTATCACTATGATAACTATAGTTAACTTTCGGTGGATTTTGCCCATACTCTTATTTTGGCGTCCCATAGTGACTTCCGGGCTAGATATCAAGTTTGAGCTGATTTGGTACGGTCGTTTTCTCTAAAAATTGTTCACACAGACCATTTGTCCAAATAGTGTAGTAATTTCATTTTGTACTTGGTATAGCCAAGGAAAGTAAAAAGGTGATAACATAAATTGTAGGAAATTTTTTCTAGTTTCATTTTGAATAGATACGTTTTTTCTGTAGAATGCGTCGGAAAGGAGTTATTATCAAAAAACTGCTTTTAGGCGACATTTTTCCACTAAGCGCCAAATATTCGAAAAGAGCGCGTCAAAATCTATAAAATTGCCAATTTCGCGAACTCCCGGAAAACTTTCCACATAACCTCTACTTGAACAACCAAATAGCTGTGTTATAACTCGCACGGGGCATTAAAAAAAAAAGGAGGATGACTTACCAACTTTGAAATTGTTAGTGGCGAGCGACGGGCAGGTAAAAAGTCTGGGAAAAATCATGTAAATGGGTATCGCGATTCCGCAAGCGACGTTTCCTTCTCCGATTTGTATGTTTTGTATTTCCGTCACTGTTTCGAATTGAAAACAAAAAGAAAGAAAAGAATCAGTTATTGATCGTTTGATCGAATGAGGGCGGTTCCAAAATTTCGGCGTCAAGTTTGACGGAAATGCTGTTGAGTGTGTTCTCTTAAAGGTCGAAGTGATTCGGCGTCTTTAGCTCAGGAGAATCACCCTAGGTTTACAAGTTAACTTATATATACGTTCACTGAGTAGTAACGAGGATATTTATAGAGAAGAAAAGTCAGGTATTAATTAAAAGAGAACAATTTGTGACTTCAAACTCCTTAATCAAGTCAATGTGGGGTCGTTCTTGACTGTAGAAGTTAATTCTGGTGTGGATTCTTGAGAGCCAGTCGGAATGAATAAAAAGCTTTCTCTACGCCGACGTTTCGCTTAATATTAAGTATCATCAGGGCTATAAGACATCACAACAGGCAATTAAGTTACAGTAAATTATAAGGAACCTTTCTGATCTCTTCACTGTGTTCCTGTTAAGGTGCTACGATGGGAATTTCGTGACCTCAACACATAGGGGCTGGCTTGGAGGACCACGGTAAAATACCGAGAAATTATCAGCGAAACAAATGGCGTAAGAAGGGAAAGCTTGGTGAAAAGAAACAAAGAGGAAAATAATTCGAAATTAAAGGGGTTTGTAATAAAATAAGAAGTTCTTCTGAGAAAATGAAAATACAAAGAAGGCTCGAGCAAAGTAATGAATAAATGAATTTGATTTTCGTTGGGGCCCTTGATGAGGTGGATGAAAACACGGTGAATGTGGCGACGTGATGAGTGGAAGAAAATTGGAACGATCTTAACCGATGTTCGGAAGTAACGGAGATGAAAAAGGGAAGAGACGAGATGAGGTATAAGTGAAGAGACACGTAGAAATATCTGGTGCGTTGCAACACACAACTTTCCTTACCTCTACGTCAATTCACTTTGTACATGGCTAATTCTATTTAATCAATTCATTTATCACTCAGTTCCTTTGAACTTGGTCAAACAACACTTCACAGCAGCACGAAGCAGTAGCGCCTAATGTTCCAGATTTTATTGTGCTGCTCGTACTCATTGCAGGACCATTATTGAGCAATTGGTACACAGATAATTAATGAGGCTGTAAACCCAAATTTTTTTGAGAAGGATAGTAATTACTTTTGCAGAGTTATTGGGTAAAAAGTTTAGAACTGGTAGTAAGCGAAACGGCAAAAGTTGAAATTCAGGAATTTCTGGAGTGAGCCCCATGTATCTCATGAGCGTTTTTAAACACTCAACCTTTAGGTATTGGATTGGACTACAATACTAATTTATTTCAACATTCTACGAAAATTCCAGCGAAGTTTATAAGAAAAAAACTGCGCTAAAAACGCTTTTGGTCGAAAATTTTGATAATTTATTGTGCCGCTCTCGTCATTTTCCCACGAATGGGAATTTTATGGTACAATTGTCTTATTGAGAGCTATCTATATAAAAAATGTAATCAAAATCGTTTGAGCCGTTTTTGAGAAAAAAAATATTTGGTGTTTTGATCACTATAACTATAGTTAACTTTCGGTGGATTTTGTCCGTACCCTTATTTTGGCGTCCCATGGTAACCTGTAGGCTAGACATCAAGTTTCAGTTGATTTGATACGGTTGTTTTCTCTAAAAACCGCGCAAAAACTGATTTCGTCTAAAGTTTTGGTAATTTATTGTGCTGCTCTCGTCATTTTCCCGTGAATGGGAATTTTATGGTGTAGTTGCCATATTTGGAGCTACCAATATAAAAAATTTAATCAAAATCATTAGAGCCGTTTTTGAGAAAAAAAATATTTGGTGTTTTGATCACTATGATAACTATAGTTAGCTTTCGATGGATTTTGTTCATACCCTTATTTTGGCGTCCCATAGTGACTTCCGGGCTAGATATCAAGTTTGAGCTGATTTGGTACGGTGGTTTTCTCTAAAAATCGTTCACAGACACACAGACCATTTTCCCAAATAGTGTTTTTCGGACTCAGGGGGGTCTGAAACGTAACGTATCTGAAGAGAACTCAAAATTTTTTTTCAGCCGATTACATAACTTTCCTTTCTACTTCGTAGAGCAAGGAAAGTAAAAAGGGTTTGATGGATCGCGTCTTAAAAGGTTGGATCGAACGCGGTTGCACTGCAGTAGATGTGGAAACGCACTGATCGCACGAGCAGCTCAGTAGGCGGAGGAAAGTTGGTGAGGTGATGCCAGTTTTGGTGTGTCTTGATGGGATTAGATGAGCAAAGTTTTCAGGGCCACGTTTGTTTGCTGCTCCTTTCTGTTGTTGGTCAAAGGAGCGGCGGGGTCAGTAATGAGGAGAGCGCAGAGTTCGAGGGCCTCAGAAATGTTCGCCCCGATATTAAACAGTTCCTTTTTACTCATAACCTCGTTAAAACCTTCCACATTAGTCCAATCTGTTATTTACTATTTGTTTTTGTTTGTTTATCCGAATGTCTTTATTTTAAGAAACTATTAGCAATTCCCTGAGGTGTTTTTCAACATTAATTCAGTTGACTGTGTCTCTATAAGTTCCTTATAATTTACTGTAACTTCATAGCCTGCTGTGATACCTGTGCTTAATATTAAGCGAAACGTAAGCCTAGAAAGCTTTTCATTCAATCTGACTGGCATCCATACTGCAGTCCCTAAGAAAGGCTCACTGGAAGAAGCACAGATCTGTCTTACAGGTCATCATCCTCATTTCCTCCTATCCCTGTAAGACCTGGTCCCCAACAAAGCGTTAAGGCGTTTTTCGACCTGTCAGGCATCCCCAAACCAGCCCTAATGAGATGGTATAGGCAGCCAGGGTCTTAAGTGCAGCCTGAACGTTTGTTTTGTACATCCTTTTCCTTCCAGCCCAGCTCTGACTCTGGAAAACTGTGTGTAGCGGAGATCCCAATGAACTCCTGCGCCTGTCAGTCCACCTCTCTGATCAGTCTGTATAATACACCATGGCCCCAGACTCCCTTCCCGGCGGGATCTTTCACGAATCAGTCTCCTGTAGGGAAGTTCATCTGTACTGAATTCCTGACACACACACAACCTGTCCAATATCAGAGCCCTTTTACCCCTTTGACAGCCAGTAAGTGGGCAGGGAGACATGTATGCGGAGAGGTGTATCAACTCTCGGCTATTCTAGGTTTTTTTGAGGAGCACATTGTCGATCAAACAAGCACTCCGTCAGCAGCAACTACATCAACACCAGTAACCACGCATCATACTCTGTTAAGAAGCATTTATCTTTATGAATGAACCAGCCCAATTACTTTAATATTCAGAATGACTAATAAACCAAAAACCCCGTTTTCCTGGTACTTTCTGGGTACAATGGTTCGTATTGCGCGCGTTAAAAGCGTTTTTGCAACCTTTCTATTTTCCGGTAGGACCAGCACGCTTCACTGTTCTTAGCTCAGTGTGACACGAGTACAAAGAGCTTTTGTTTTGACCTCCTGAAACCAAAACGTCGCTCTCGGCTATAAATAATCACTACGATGATGTAAACTGTAGGTGAGGTACTTACAAATTGTGAGCAGTGACGCGACTGATACTATTGAGTAACTGGACCAAATTTTAGTGTTCCTCAGTTACACAATTGAGGGTTTTCCACACATTTACAATTTTTAATTCGGCTAACGGCATTTTTATGGACTTACGTAGAGCGTGGAAGGGGGAAGGAGAGGAGGGGGGAGGGGAATCACCCAACCATTTACGAAGAAATTACGCAGTAACGGAAACAGCGCCAAAATTTTGGAACCACCCCCGTAGGGCAATATTTCGTAGTCGATAATTTTGAAATAATAAAAATCGTTCGAATGTTTACCGTCTTTTGCGTATCCTTCGGCGCAGCCGCACGTTTCGACTCGAACGAGTTGCAGTTCGATGGATTTGATCGGGATCTCGCTGTACTGGATGGTGATCTGAAATGAATGCCGTTCGTGAGTTTCGCTCGACGGTGGAAGTACAGGGCGTCCAGTGGCAGATTTCAATGTTTGAAAAAATGATTTTAAAAAAACTACACCTTTAATTGAAAGTTTGTTTGTTTTAATTAAATCACAACTAAAGCGGATTTAATTTTTTTAAAACCACGTTCTCCAAATGGCGTCCATTGAGGCTGAGACACTCTTCAAAACAAAGACACGCATATTTTCAAAAATTCGTTTACAGAGTGCGTGGGGAATCTTATTGACTTCAGCTCGAATATTTTCTTTTCTTTTCATTGTCAATTCACCCACAGTTGGGCATATTGTGACGATATCCCTTGTAGTCCACCAGCCGAGGGCCCAAAAGTGCGACCTGAACTGAGGATATACGAGAGAAAATGAACTAGTACTTCAAGGTTCGAATTCCCCATTGGAGATTTCCCGTCTCGTTACCCACCAGCAATTTTATTAAAGAGAAGTTCATTTTATTAATTTTATCCACCAATTCCCTTTTGCACTGCACGTCTGGAGCTGGAAGTGACTGGAAAGAAGAGACTGGAGAAATCGAGTTGTGAAGCGACCGAACGACTCTTATGTCAAATACTTTATAACCCAATGAGTGAATTCTTTTCCAAGTTTCGCTATTTTGCGAGCGTTGCGGAGGAATTAAAGCGACATTGCACTACGTGATTCAGGAGTAAGTACGATATCAACCGAATAGTACTTCAAACAAGCATCCTCAATTACATTCGGGGGTAGTTTTACCACCACAAACAGGGAACTGGGTGAGAGCGAACATGGGCGACGAGGGAACCGCTCGGTTACAACTGACGAGCTAATCAGGGCATTCGTGGTGCCCAGTCAGCACAAATGCCCCGGACGAGCCTCCACTGAATGGAAGGGTTTGAATCGTCCCGGTACACGAGCATTAAAGGACTTTTTTTATACTCTCATGTGCCCACTTACTACAGAAACACTGTATAGGAGCGCACAATGTCTTTGAGGCTGGTGTATAATCTAGAAATATTATTTACATTATAATTAGGTCAGGTTGGTACCTAATTAACTTGCTAAATATAGTCACCTACAGATGACATTGGTTATAAGATGTCTTCCCTCTCAGTCTATGTTTTGTGAGAGATCTATCAAGTTTTCCTGTGATGTAATTCATCGAATCCTTCGGCTCTTTTACAAGACGTCAGAATACCACAGAGGCGACTAATTCTAATGTTTTTTTTTTACCCACTTTCAAAAGGGAAGAGTAAGTAGTGATAAAAATTTAGAATATCACAATATAGACCTGCTGGAAAATTATATTGTTTTTTTTTTTTTTAATCTTAAGGCCGCCTTTGATTCATTAGATAGACAGTCACTTTATTGTAAACTCTACAACTTTGGAGTCTCAAGTAAAATGGTCGAGGTGTTACGGGGACTCAAGGCTGATACCACTTCTTCCGTATGGCGCAAGGACCCTCAACGAGGGTTTAGGTACAGTCATCAAATAAGGAAACAGACCTGCTGCTCAGTGAGGATCCTGTTACGCTCCACCTGATGATCAGGAGGCTCGGAGGATACTGTTGTTCTGAGGTATTTTGGAGATGTTTTTGAAGAGCTGCTGACTCAGGCAAAAATTACAGCAAACTGCCCAGAGCTCCGATCCACAATCCTCGACTTCACGTCTTGACCACGATCGCCCGGTGCCTTTAATAGGAGTCAGTCAGCACATCTCCCCCCTCGTCTTTTAGCCGCGGCTCCTGGTATTGTTGTTACTTGGATTAATGGAAAGTTCATCCCCGGCAAAACGGGCATGTCCCATTGCTTAAACGTGTGCGTTATCACAGAATTATTTTATTTTTGTCATTTTGAGGAAAATATGCTCTCTATTGATTGATTGAAATAGCGAGAAAAATTTAAAATATCACAATATAGATCCGCTGGTTTGTCCGCGTAGCGCCATATGAATTGCCTAGTTTACTCACTTGTCCTGTGAAAGGTTTGCCAACGTTGCACACGGTGGAGTCGATCGTACCGCTTATTCTGAATCCTGGTATCGTCCCGAGGTCAATTCCTCCTTCCAAAGAGTCAGGTGTGATGATGAAATGAATCGGTTTCGTTTCAATCGAAGGTTTTTTTGCCTGAAACGCAAACGAAACGGCATTCAATTGACTGAAAATTTAACGATTTTAACGAGAAAGAGTTGACTGCAGAGCCTAATTCCCCCGCACACACCTGAGCTCTCGTCGATTGGGAAAGCAGTGTGTTGGCTTTGTATGCTGTGGATAATTGATTCCAGGGAAAGCCACTCTGCTTGGGGCTTGGAGTTGTGATGTATCTAGTGGTTTTGTACTACAGTAGTTCGTGTCTGGCCCCAATACACTTAATCAGACATGAACGTATTAAACTCACTTCAGATATTAAATAAATGAATAACTCTTCTTGAGGAGAAAATAAGGAAATGAAACTATAGAAGCAATAAGACCCACTTTGAATTTAATCAAATAAATAGAAATGAAATTAATGAAACGAACTGCTTTCAATATTTAATCAAAGTAACCTAATTCACTCAGATCGGGACAAAGGATTTAATAAACGGGGATTTGTTCACCTTTATCCAACAATATCCAAGCGAGGGAGGAAAACACTTGACTGATAAGGGAGAGGCTCAATTAATACGTCGAAGGGCGCGTGAAGAATCAGAATGAGAATAAGGAGCCCAAAGCCTTGCAAATTACATTCCCGCGTGTATACGGAAATAGAGGCTATATCCTTCACAGAGTTAAGAGCTCACTTAGTATTCTAGTGAATTAGAGAGTGAGAAGACATTAGTACTTTTAGAATGGGCCAGGTAGCGAATTTATTGTTAGCATGTTATGTATGTAGATTGCATCGCCTTCAGTAAGGACGCCTCTTCAATCGGTACCTCGTACTCTACTCTTGTAATTTTTATTTTCTAGTCTAGCTCTTTCTGTTCTCTCACTGTACTGCTCTCTTTATTATCTGTGCATTACATGTTATACTGTTTCACGCTTCTGTAAATAATATTATAATACTACTGTGTATTGAGAACCAAAATGCTGAACAGTTCCAGGACCTGAACATTGCATCAGGTTGGTCCTCATGCTGTTCAGCGATGGCAGCTCTTCTTTCTTATCCTCTTCACCCTCTCAGGAATCTTGCATCGTGCCACCATTCCCATACTGCCCATGGGAGGTCCAGGGGCCTTTCTTCCATGTTTTCATTTTTCAATGTTGTGAGATACAGGCCCCGGATCAGCAAGCTCCATCCTCTTCGGGCTGAGCCTTGCCCAAGCAAGTGGAATAATGTGCCAGCAGTTTTAATCGGGATTCAAGACAGAGCGGACGAATGCCTGTGATGGAGCAGGCCAACAGTGTCCTCCATGGTGCTCTGCCAGCCTACTCACCTTGGAATGAGAAGATGACATGGCATTATCCGCAGTGCAGGCAGTTTGGGCTTGTGGCCTTAACAATGTGGCGCAGGCACGCCCTAAATGCTCCATGTACTAGGTAAGATAGAAATCCACCTCACTGTGGTGCCAAGTACTGGAATCCACCCTTTCTGGGTTGTATCCCACTCATCTTGCCGCGTTTCAAGCGCCCACAGCTCAACTTCTTATCTTCTGGTGGCCATACCGTACCATACCATAATCCCTTGAAGGGGACAGCTCTTTCAACTCAGATGCCTGATGGTGGATAAGGATAGCACCCACTATCACTCAAACTGTCTCCTGAGAAACTGGGCGATACGAGAAACCCATGAGGAGGGCACCTACCCTGCCCTGATGCCTGCGTGTCCTGTGGTAGGCAATGCTCAGTGTATCAGCCCACTCCTGGAGGAAGATAAGAGGATGGGGCCTAAAGCGCTAAAAAAAAACGCCCCTGCAGTCTTCTCATGTTGCCATAAGACATAGAGAGAGCATAGTCCAGTGCCTCCCAGGGCCTCCAGTACGTTTTTCCGTTGTACGGAATTGTACGCATTTTCACATCCCCACACTCTGCAATGAGTGGTTATCCCCACCACCTGTTGAGTACCCTGTTCTGAAACTATGCCGGCACGTCACTGCCACAAGTGATGGCACTCAGGGGGTGGGGAGTAGAGTCTTCTCCTGCCCCTTCCAGCATCCAGCATATAAAAGGGTTTGCAAGGCGATGGTGATTTTGGATCTCCTTTTCCTTTTGGAATGAGGAACAGCCTTGCTCTCTTCCAACACCTAAAAAAAGTTATCTGCTACATTACTAACAGTGGCTGGAAGTGAGTCTGCTTTATGGGAGTGCGATAAGCATCGTTTCCCCATGTCCTACTTGGCTGGTACTAGTTGAAATGACGAACAATAAAAGGACAAGAGGCGAATCCAAGAGGTGACCCAGACAGTTCTTCAAAGCATCGTTATGCAACGGATCGCATGACGAAACCAGCTCATCTAGCCGCATTTCACATCAAACCGTACACTGATTACTTCAAATACCAGTACATTCATCTAGTTTAACCAACTAAATTGCGCAATTATTTCATATTCTACGAACACCAATCAAACGATAATAATTAAGCTCACCCGGTATTCCACGATGAATTCTGCTACTTTGACCGTGTCTTTCATCATAAAACCTCTCTTGAGTTCGCACTTCAACGTGAATTGAATGTTGATAAATACTCCATGGTAGGTTTCATACATTGTCCTGTTCGGTTTGGCCACCAGAGGAACTTCGAATGGAATTTCCGTCTTCCCTTGGGGGATGGAATTGGGCCCTGAGATGTCCACTTGAGCGAAGCATATTTGCACGGGCTGTAGGATATACAAAAACCAAGCATCACTCGTTCGGTTCGCATTTTTTTCGAGGAATATCATAAATCCAGACCAAACAGACAAAAAAGATACTCCAGCCATTTACTTGCACAGAATACCTGGCCAAGCAACTAGAAGACAATATTTGAGACATCCATCGCAAAACAGTGGGAATACATTATAAAACAGAAATGTTAAATTAAGCAGCGATTTGATGTGAATGAATAAAAAATAAACGATGTTTAATAAAGCAAAATAATTACAAAACATAATTTGGTATGGCGTCGTATATCAAAGCTTTCTTCGTCTCTAAGTTAAGTGATACGCTGACAATTAAGTAAAATTTTTATTTCTCTTTAGATCTTTACGTTTCAAGGCCTAATGAGTCTGAAAACCACAATTTGGGTAAATGGCCAGACCTTGCAGTCTCAGACTCCTTGACCCTTTTGAGAAGTGCTTTTGATTGAGCGAAATTGTCGACATAACCAACAACTGCCCTACTTGGAGTAAAACTATGATCCATCGTACTCCACCAACAAGGTAACTTCGATCAAATATGTCAAAGAAAACGCTCATGTTACCTTCACCGAGTTGTAGAAAGCTTCGAATATTCCAACGTTTTTAGGGCTGAGCTGGAGGCTAACGAGCCCCTCCATCGACAACGAAATCCCATTATGCTTCACTTGATGAGGAGTCGAGATGATTATCACTCCTGTGATTGAATCCTGCAAAATTACGTTAGGTGAACATTTTTTAACAAAAACAAATCATTATAAATAGTACTAATTCGATTTTATGACTCAAGAGTCGTATACAGCACATACAAATTAAATACTAAACGAGGAAGAAAACCAGAAAGGGCGAATTTCAATTAGCGCAACTCACGCGAGAATGAACCTACGACCACAAATAAATAAATAAATAGGAACACACGAAATTGAATGAAAGATGAAAATAAAATGTAGCTCACAATGAAAAAAATTTAAAATAACGAAGCACATGAACGACTAATTGAATAACTAAAAGCTGAACATCTCTGGGGATTGCACAAATGAAATAATACTGTCAAGAACAATGGAGAGGGTGTTAATAACTCTCTTTTGTTTTATTTTAAGTGGATTGTAAAGACAGAAGAAAAAAATGCAGGCAACTGTCACTCAAACATAATTGTGCTGGTTAACTCCCAGAGGCGCCAATCCGAAAATTACCAGGAGAAATCACCTCCAATGCAGCCTCGAATGGGCCTATGGTGTGGAGGTACACGAACTGCTTCATGCGCTACCAGTTCCACCCCCAGCTCTTATGGATCCTCCTGATGTGACGTCCCTAATGCGTCACCGCCATTCTTGCGCATGGCAAGGCAACCTTGAGTTACATCCCTGCAACCTCATCCGGCCGCACACAAAGCCAGCCAACACCCTCTCAGAATCCACAACTCTGTACCTATGACTTGCCAATCTTGGCCAGGTGGTACCATAGTGGATAGTGAGGGTCCTGTGAATAGGACAAATACCACCCGTACACTTCCACTCTCCAGGCTGAGGACCTCTCTTGTTCGCTCCTCGCTCGGCCTAGCACATCCCGACAGGCTACACTAAACCTCCCCTTTGTCAACCTCATAGGGCTTAGGTTCCACTGGGAGAAGCGTAGATCCTATTTTCGCCACTTTGTCGGCCTCCTGATCCCCTTCTACTCTTGTATGACCTGGCGCATTACAGTGTCAAGTTGTTCTCGTTTGCCAAGGTCTTCAGACTAACCGGGCATCAACAAACCAACCCCGATGAGGTAGTCTAGACAACCTGGGCCTTAAATGCAGCATGGATGTTTGACGTAACGTATATCCTCTTCTGTTTCAGTCCCATGCACGCACATACCGTCACAGTGAAGAGCTGCCTCTGAAAAAACTTGCTCAATACGTAAGCCATAGCACAGCTAGACAGGTAGTCATTTCACATTTGTCAATACCTTAAGTTCACCAGCAGCTCTTTCCGGCCAAGAATGGCGTATCACATTAAAGCCTGATGTAAGACTTGCATGAAACAGTTCATGGTGGGAGAACCTTTTAACACCTTCCCTGCTACACGCGGTATTATCGCGCTTTCGTGTTCTTCCCCATGACTAGAGCGGTAAAACCGCTCTCGAACCTAGCGAAAACCTCGTACAATCCAAGCCCGTATTGAGACGGTAGTAGTTCCATAAGCCCTTTTCAATACAGGTAGTAGTGGGAATGACCATCGTAAATGAGCGGGGAGTACCCCCCGAGGAGTTCAGGTAGCGACGGTTTTCTATTTTCAGTCTGACGAAAGCCTCAACGGAATGAGTTTCTCCTGCGTTTTCGACAATTTTTTGTGTGGTAAGTTATATATTTTACTTTACCATTCTTTTTTACTGTTCCTAATGAGCATATATTTATGGAATTTATTGAGAGGAGGATTGAAAACAGGTATGTGGTTGTCGCTGTCCACAATCTTGTGGGCAGTACTGCTTGACCCCCTACTTCGCCTCCTCCACCTCAACGGCTACACTCCCATCGCCTTCGTCGATGATGTGACGTTCGTGGTCGAGGGGGAGAACCTTGGCCACATCAAGGTCCACCTGCGCCGGGCAATGCGTTTAGTTCTGGGCTGGTGCGAACAGGTGCGCCTTCGGCTGTCCCCCGCCAAGACCCAGCTCGTATTCCTTCGCTCTGGCCCCTCCATCACCCCACAGAGAGTAGAGCTGGCCGCAGGCTCGAGAGTTGCCCTGGGGACGACAGCGTCCTATCTTGGCACAATCTTTTGCCCTCGTGGGCGCCCGGTCGGACACCTTACATTCCTGAGGTCAAAATGCTCCGCCCTAACTGCCCAGGTAAGATCCCTGGCTGGGCCGACCTGGGGTGCTTCTACATACGCGCGGTTCCAGTACTATCGGGCCGTATTCATCCCCGTGGTGCGATACGCGGCGGCGACATGGTGGGTGTCTCCCACGCACCGCGACCGGCAGTTGGCACTCACCATGCAGCGGGACATCCTCCTGGCCATCCTGCCAGCGTATGGCACCACATCCCACCTCGCCCTTCAGGTGCTCGCAGGAACCCCTCCCCTAGACCTCACACTCGACCTCGCAGTACTCCAATCGTACATTAAGCGGAACTGCACCGAGGAGTACCGCGGGCCACTCCAAGCCCTACTCCCTTCCCTTAGTGGAGAGGAGTCCGTCAAGCAGAAGCTGCGCCTCGCCCACGAAGCAATGGTGGTTAAGTGGCAGGCGCGCTGGGACAATGGTCCCACGGCGCGGCACCTCCACAGCCTCCTCCCCTCAGTCGAGGTGCGAATGCGGATGACCTGGTGGCGGCCAACTTTTGCCGCCGTGCAGCTGCTCTCGGGCCATGGTGCTTTCAACGAGCGGCTGCATTTCTTCGGGCGCCGCCATTTCAGTGACTGCCCCTGTGGAGGTGCCGCAGAGAATGCGGCCCATGTCCTCTTCGCCTGCTCACTATACAGCGACGCACGAGAACGCGCACGTCTTCCCCCGATGGGAGAGGCAGCCCGACTCCTCCCCAACAAGGCAGCGGTTCGCCGTTTTCACGTCTTTGCGCAGGCGTGGGCCAACCGGCGAAAGGGCCTCGAGACGTGGTGCCCCCACCAATCAGACTAAGGTCCTGGGGCTGACTGCCATCAGCCCCCCAACGTGCAACACACGCTGCGACTTCGCTGCGCGCAACCACAGTTGCTCGTAGCTTAGAGTCTGGCCCACACTGCGGCCAATGAGCCGGCAGGCCTGCCGAGGCCTGGCTCATTTCCCCATTAGGTATGTGGTTGTCTAATCCCATCTCACTTGTCTACTGGCCTACTTTTTGTGCTTTCCCCTTAGATGTTATATACGTACGTATGTTTCAATTCTTCGCCCATCATGCTATTTATCTATGATATTTTCCAGAATAAACATGGTTAAAACTCGAGGGGGTCTCAAAAGACCCTGTAATGAGGATGAAGAGCCTCAACCCTCCACCACAAGTTCCTCGACTGCTCCCTCCCATAAGTTTACTAATATATTATATAATAACTTTTGAATAAATGGTATATGAATGGTTTGTGACAATAAATTTATTATTATTCTTTTGCGATATGGATGTATTTTTCTGTAATATGTATTTCTAGTAGGTACCTGCTGACCTCCCAACCAACTTATCCGTAGGTATAATCGTAAAATAATGTAGTTTTTACAGCACATTTGAAACAAATGGAAGACAATTAAAATATATTTTCCTTTTTGGTTCATATATCCAGAGTAATAATCTTATCATATTATGTCTAGGCCGTTTTCAATACCTAATATCCAGCTAATGCTAAGTACCTACCATTCAAGGCAGTGCATATTTGATACAAATGAAAGTAAGACGAAAAATCTTTGCTGAAGCCCTGAAGGACAGCAGGCGCGGTTTTACCGCGCGGTAGTAGTAGGAAAGAAAAATAACGTTTTGTTCCATGAGAGTGACTACGCCCGAAAGCGCGGGTTTACCGCGCGCCGCCATGTTTTGTGTAGCCGTGGTCTTACACAGGGGTTCGGTCGTTAGCAGCGAAAGTGTTAAAAGAGTTGGCACGAACATACTTGGTCCTTTTTCCACTCATAAGAACTGGGAATCGCTTCGTACCAGCGGTTTCTAACTACTTTCACCAAATGGCCTGAAGTTTTGACAGTTCCCAATCAAGAAGCAGAAGCAGTTACATCAGTGGTCATTGAACACGTGTTAGCTGCTATGGAATGCCAGGCGAAATTCATACAGACCCAATTTCTAGTCAAGGTTAGTAAATGAGGTGAAAAACACAAAGGTATATTACGTTCAGGATTAAGTATTTTATTCAAAATAAAATATAGAAAGGAACTATATAAATATATATAACCATGCCTTTTCATTTGTTTGATTTTCAAAAACCTCCACTCTCTCGAAAACTGTTCCAGACGGATTTTTTTGGGCTCGGGAATCGAAGTCAGCACACACGAAATGTAGACATCAGGACACATCAAGGAAGAGAGTGGTGAAAACTATAAAATTATTTTTTGCAGAGCAATGTAATGGGTGCTAACGACACATATAGGCTGTATTTTTGTACGTGTTTTTGAAGCGGTGTAATGGGGGGGAGTCTACTGTTCCAGATGGAGAGTACTCGCGTCAAGCGTTCCTTTGAATTTCCTTTATCCTATTCCTGATGCTAATGTAATATTTCATTTTATTCAGTTCGCTCAAAGCAGACGCGTAATTTTTAGAGCCAAAGGATTCCGCAACTTTGACCGACAACGACTTGATTTCTTCGTCGTTCACTTTTTCAAATTGTTCGAGTTCTTCTTCGGAAGAAATGGCCTCGAGCGATTCATTCTTTTCCATAATCTCCATCAAAAACTCGTTCCCTAGCTGAATATCTCCTTCGTTAACGGGATGACCCTGAAGCGCCAACAAATACATCCCTCTTTCGTAGGGATTGGACAACGTGAAATACGCTTTGTTTATCATCGACGATATTTGTTCAGACTTCATCAATTCCTTCGGATCTTTCCCGGAATATTTGTCCGGATGAAATTCCGTTTGTAATTTACGGTAAATTCGTTTGACGTCCGATTCGGAAATTAGGTACGAAACTCGTTGTCCCAAAATGTCGAAGTGAGTCGTCGCGACCGGCGGTACGACCAAAGCTCCGCATTTGGAGCATTTCAAGGTGCCGGGCTTTTCTTGGCGACCGCATTCTGGGCACGGAGTTGAGGATTTGTCGTCGGTTGAAAAATGTTTAACGTTGTTAAGGTCGATTCGAAAGATTATACTAGAGCCGGGGGTCGAGGCTCGTTGAGGGCTCGAGAGCGACGTCCCGACGGAAGGAATCGCGCGTTTGGAGCCGCTGAAATAACGAAGGCACTTGCACAAACTTCGTGTTCGGCCTAACATATTTACAATATTAGATTACGTAATAAGTAAATCTAAACAAAACCGTCCAAGTTATCAATACGATCGGATGACTGCCTTATCACAGCTGACAACTAAGAAACAGCAATATCGAGAAACCTCTCAAAGTTTGGCAGTGCGAAATACTCACATTTTCGTAGTATACTTTGTTCGCCCTTTTCACTCTGATGTCTATATTCACACTCATTGCAAACTCATTATGCGTACAAAACTAACATCTAACATTTCACGAACGGTAATTTGACATCGAACTCACTAAAGACGCGACGCTCGTTCGTTCACGAATCAAAATAAACTAGTTCCAACGTGAGAATGAAAACAGCTCTCGTCCAGTGAGTAGCAGCTCATTACGTTCACCAGACGGGTACTCAGGACGAATACCCGCTCACCTCGTTCGTTCCCTTGTCGCACTGCCGTCTTCTCCTTAAAACCGTCATCAAGCTCTGTAACGAAGGAGAACTTGTTACTTATCGTCTAAAATGTACCACGATGGAATGAATTAATCTTACGTTTTTATCCTATGAACCAAAACACAAAACAGTATCAAGCGAATACTGAAACCAATGTTCCATTGTGGAATAAAATCGATCCACCAAAGACGTTTAAATATGTTCAATGTCGTTGATTAAAAATTCTGCAAATTATTACTCAACGGTTTATTGTTCTCTTGCACAGCACGGTTATCCAGCCTGACTAGGAATTAACAGGTGGTTGGAGTATGATGAGAAGCGGAGTGAGAAGGGATCGCAGGTTGTGGGGACACGATACTTTTCACTGTTCTGTCCCATGAGCTCCTTCAAGTAGTAAAATTTGCCTCACTATATTCACTATGATTTCCCCTGTTTTCCATATTGATACAGTCCTACCTCTGAGACCTGTCCTATTCGACTCAGCATTGAAAAATGTTTAGGGATACCAAACTGTGAACATACACCATGAAATATTCAGAATGAATTTTTTTTTAAATTTTAAATTTGCATTTATTTATTCAGTATATGGAGAAAAAAAGTGTACAATAAAATTACCAATGCTACTCCCCACTATAAGCATAGCTTGTGCTGTGGGGAGGAGTTACGAACAAAGAGTGCAATTATTGAGAAAAAAAGGAGGCTGTAAACTGGCTGTGCAATTTCAAGAGAAAGCCAAAGTAAAAGAAAGAAATTATTTTTATCATTGTTAATTATAAAAGAAACCTATAAAAGAACAGAATAACAGGAATTATGAAGAAAAAAAAGGAAAACTAAATGCATATGATAATATTTTATGTGGGTTTATCTTGCTTGAAGTAATCTTTTCTTAAAATTAGCCAGTGATGAGAGCGAGCGAACTATTATCGAGCTTTATTCCTCTAAAATCATAAACAAGCTGCCCACCAGTTGTCTTACGGAAAGGCAGCAAGATCAGTTATTGGTTTGAGCCCCGAGTCCCACCCTTTACCGTAAAGGGAAGTTCGCCCCTTTTGCTCCTCCTTAAACACCTTAATAATTGTTATTTTATCCCTCGGTTTCAAGAAAAGGAGGACATTCACAGCCCAGAACTGCTCGCCCGAGGGGTATCTGCTAGTTTTTTTTTCATTAAAACTTTTATGAGCAATTTCTGTGCCACCGAAACACGACCAAGAAGATCCACACCTGCGCCACCCCACACCGATATACCATAAGAGATTGTACTAGCACAAAATAAAGCATTCTGATTGCTGCTTTAGATAGGAAACCTCGTACCTCTGTACGTATGTACACCAATTTCGAAGCCTAGATACCAACAAATCGATATGCCTTTCCCACCTTTTTTTTTTTTTTTTTTTTTTCTCCGAGGGCATCGGGACAAGTCCCTTTGTCACTGCGGCCACGTGTGGGCCTATTGTGACTCTAGCCCTTCCTTAGTAAAAGGCGTCGTACATACCCGTCCCCTTTATGAAGCCGAGTATGTCCTTCACCGCAGCTTCTGCTATGATGTGGGGCTCAATAATCCCCTCAGCAAAGAATCCAAAGCGTTTCGCTGCTAAGGCAGGGCACTCATAGGATTTGCTCCGCCGTCTCGTCCTCCTCACCACAGAGTCTGCATTCCACCGCCTCTGAGATGCCCATCTTGTTGAGGTGATACCTGAGTGGGCAGTGTCCGGTGAGGAAGCTAATCAAGACCCTCAAGTCCCTCCTAGAGAGTGTCAGCATCGCCTTTGCCCTTTGACCAGAAGGCGTAACAAGCCTTTTTGATTGTCTAAGTCGTGGCTGGCGATGCCAATGGGCGCTATTTTCCTGTGTCTCCCATTGAGCCACCAAAGAGGTTCAGGTGACTTTTGGTCATACCTACGTGAGGTTCAGGCCCAATGGGTAGGGCTTCTGTGCCCTTCTTCGCAAGGTGGTAAGCCTTTTCATTGCCCTCATGCCCCTTGTGAGCCGGCACCCAGATAAGGGAAAGCCTATTGTGGGCGCCCAGCTGCTTGAGTGCATGAAGGCATTCCCATGCCAGCCTGGACCTAAAACTATAGGCCGCGATGGCCTTTAATGCGGCCTGGCTGTCCGAGAATATATAGATCCGCTTGCCCTTGAGTCCCTTAGACAGGATCTCTTCCGCGCAGATCTTTATAGCTAGGATTTCAGCTTGGAATATCGTGGCGTACTCTCCCAGCGCTTAGCCAGACTGTAGTTGGGCCCAACAATGCCCAGTCCAGCTCTGCCTCCCATGACTGAACCATCGGTATACCATCGCAGGGCACCCACCTCGGTCCGGAACGTCTCCTGCTCCCATCGTTCCCGCGAGTGGATACTTACCCTGAATGGCAGCCGAAAGTTTTTTTGCTCTGACATAACGTCGGTAGCAAGGACCACAGCCTCTTCCAGTTTGAACTGTCTAGTTGTTCTTTGGAGGCTTGCCTTAACCCTGGTGGAGATGTTCCCTGTCTGCAAAAGCCTTACTGCTCCCAGGTAAGCAGTCCTCTGAACATGTATATGGAGAGGTGAGATGTCTAAAAGGACTTCCATTGCAGCAGTAGGGCACGTATTCATTGCCCCTGTAATAGCAGCTAGACATGCCTGTCGCTGCAGTTTTTGGAGTTTCCCTGAGCTGCTGCCGGCATGTTACCTTCCACCACACCGTGAGGCGTAGGTGACGCGGTCTTATTATCCCCTTATAGAGCCACTCCATCATTTTTGGAGTAATGCCCCATGATTTGCTGCACAGCCTCCTGCATGCCCACAGGGCTGCAGTTGCCTTCTGCAGCGCATATCTCACATGTGAATTCCAAGTGAGCTGCTTATCCAGTATCACCCAGGTATTTCACCTCTGTACTTATATGGAGCCTTGCTCCTTGCATGATGGGTGATACTATATTTAGGTTTCTTCGCTGGTGAATGAAACCATGGTGGTCTTGGTTGGGTTTATATGCAATCCCTCCTTATCACACCATCCTTGGATGATATCTATAGCTCCTTGCATCCTTTCAGACACTGTGGAGGCAAATTTGCCTCTTACCAGAACTGCAAGGTCATCCGCAGATGCGACCACTTCAGAGCCTTTCAAGCTGCAGTGTTTCCAGCAGCTCGTCAGCCACCAGTAGCCACAGGAGGGGAGAAAGTACCCTTGAGGGCAGCCTCTTGTGGGAACCACTGTGACACTGTCTTCCCCAAAACTGGCCGTGATTTCCCTACACCTTAGCATGGACATAGTCCATTTCACGACCTAGGGTTCTATACCCCTTTGTGCTACTCTTGCCTCTATGGAGCTGAAGGAGGTGTTATCGAAAGCACCCCTCACGTCCATGAAGCAGCACAACGCCACCTCTCTCGTCTGAAGAGCCTCATCGATCAGTGAGACCAGTTCCATGAGCGCAGTCTCAGCCGTCCTGCCCCTCAGGTAGCCGTGCTGTGCCTTCGAGAGGGGTACGGTCTCAAGTGTGTCCTTGAAGACAAGATCTATGATCTTTTCCATTGCCTTCAGGAGAAAAGAGGAGAGGCTTATGGGTCTGAGATTTCGCAGTCGAGGAGTCACTGCCTGCCTTAGGCAGAAACACAAGCCTGATCCTTCTCCATGAGTAGGGCACATGGGCCAGCAGAAAGCTGGCTCTGGAAAGTTCTCACCAGGAGGGGTAGAAGGGCCCCCAGGCCCTGCTGAAGCAAGGCCAGGAAGACCCCGTCCCCGGGGACTTGTAGGAGTTTGAAGGTATTTATTGCCCATTTAACCCTTTCAGGGAGAAGATGCGGTTCGCATACCCCTAGAGCCTACGCTGGCGGGCGTTCCCTGCCTGGCTCCCGGGGTGGGGCAAAGCCCCTTCCTCAACAAGGGTACACCCTGGAAAGTGGGTATTAACCACACCTCCAGGGTCCCCTGGCATCTTCCGTGAAAGTTCCGTCCGTTCTTCTTATGAGGCCTAGTTCCTGAGGTGTGTCCATGGAGAGGGCTCTCTGCAGCCTGGAGGCTTCAGAGACACTTGCTACACCACTGCAGAAGTCCCTCCAGGACTTCCTCTTTGCTCTCTTCTGATGGCCTTGCTATAACTTGTAAGGGATTGTCGGTAGGCCTCCACTCCCCTGTTCTTTGGACCTGTTGAAGAGCCTCCTCGTTGAAGACCTTAGCTTCCCCAGCCTCGCTCCACCAGCCGGCCTCACCCATTGGTCCTGCGGCACGGGAAGGGCAGTTGTCTTCGTAGGAGCGAATGATCGCCTTGCATAAGACTGGCCATAGTGTCCAGTTCTTCCACCGTGTGGATCTCCTGTCCATACCTCCCAGCTTTGTGTGGAGTTGGGTTTGGTAAAGTGGCCAGTCTGTATTCTTGGGTATGCGATAGGTTTCAAGTACCTGCGTGCCAAAACCCAGGCCGAACGAGATGATCCTATGATCTGATAGTGATGGCTCGTCCAGCACCTGCCAGCCTTGTATTCTGCTGGCTATGAAACGACTGGAGATGGTGAGGTCAAGTACCTCTTCCCTTATCCTTGTTACGAAAGTGGGGCGCTTCCCTATTAAGAATCTCCAGTTCTTGCCCTGCAAGATAGTCCAGGAGGCACTCTCTCTTAAATTAGTGTTCTTGCTCCCCAGACAACGTTATGAGCGTTTGTCGCAGCCAATTATGAGTTGAAGTTGGTGATTTTTGCAATAACTTACCAATCTTCGGACCTCTTCGGTGGGGAGTTCGCATCATGGGGGAAATAGGCAGATGCCAACACCGCCTTGACCGCTTCCTCTGGCGAGTTCTCTCCTTACCATTATAGCTGCAACATCTCTAGAGATAAAGTTAGGCATGACAGTGTAATTTACATTTCGATTAATCACAATTGCCGCGACGGCATCGATCATTACTTTTATCGTACACTACCTTACCTGACTGTGTTGGCAGGCCACGGATCTTCTTATCCCAGGCCCAGGGTTCCTGGACAAGGGTCGCATCACACCTCCTCCTATCAAAGTTCCTGCTGAGAACGGCCGTGGCTGCCTGGGAACGATGCAGGTTGACCTGAAGAGGAGGCGGAGCGCGGGCGGGTCATCGACCCCTCCGGCCACCCTTCTTACCAGTCCTTGACGGCCTGTTGTAAGAAGAGCGACCTCCCCACTGCTGTTGACGAGTCGTCGAGAGCGCCGCCCCCCCAACCCCGCCCGCGCTTCTCGCCCAGACGACCCCACCTCCGGTCTTTGGCCTTGGATGGGCGCCGGGGAGGTCGCACAGTGGCAGAGGCCGGAGTGCTGGAGCCTTGCTCCTCGTTGCCCCTGTCTGAAGGCTCCTGTTGAGTAGTCCTGCGACGAGGGATTGGTGATGAGGCTTGGCCTCTGTGCCGTGGTCTGCGCCAATCCTGAGGGGCCTAACTCCTATGTGGCCAGATGCCCCTTGCTCCTGCGTGTCTCCCCTCTCTCTTGGCGCCACCGTTGCAGGGACAGAGTCTGAGCACCCGACCAGGGAGCACGCTGCCTGAGGTACTTGGCCCTTCCTCCCGGTCTGCACCCATCCCCTCCTCTGCCTCTCTCCTGCCATCCCTCATCCGGGACAGCCTGAGGCCAACAGCCCCCAAACCTATAATTGGCTCGCTGCCTCGGCAGTGCCCTTATGGCGCGGCTGACGCCTCATCTACTGAGAAGGCCAGGACCGTCGTGTCCTTTTCCTCCTCCCTTGGATGACACGCCAGAACTGGGTATTCATACCCTGTTCTGGTTATGTATCAACCGGAGTATGAGGTCACCTGTCGACCTCTCTCGCATTGGGGGAAGTGCCCACATCGCCACCTGGTGCCCCGGGATTTCATCCCCTCAACAATTCTGAGAGGATGTCCCCGAGCAACCCGGCGCCTGCGGCAATGGCCCCTAGCCATTCGGCAGTGCCCCTGTCCAGACAGTGTAACAGGAGCCAGCCAGACCTACGTACTGCAGCCTGAAATGCTGGCCAGACATCGTCCCCCGCAGCTGACAGGACATTGTCCATGATACACTGTTCCAGACTATCCAGCTGCGCATCCGTAAGCAGAGTGCCTTTCCCACCTTAGACACTGATCAACTTCAACTCCCAGATAATGCAAAGACGAGTTCTGGCTAATTTACGGGCACCCGCATGCAATACTCGGAGGAGTCTCACCTGGATCACCCGATGGCAGACCAGTGCGAGACCCCTCATGGCACTTTAATACATCAAAGCACGGAACATCGCTGTCTCTCAGTGCAAAGGCAATGAAATGAGTTTTAGGAAAAATTCACCGACATCCAAATATCCTTAAGGCAAGAAGTAGCTAACGCCAGACTGGACTCAGCCCTTCCAACCACTTCATCCCTTTGATTATAGTTGCAGTATCGTCTGCAAAAGAAAATCAAGACCACACAGCTTTATTTTTAATAGAATCTCCATATATATAATGAAATAGATAGGGCCAAGAACTGAACCCTGGGGGACTCCGCACTTGCAAACACATTCATCAAAATTATTCCCCCCACTTTTGTAGAGTGGCAACGGCTATCCTAATAGCTGGCCGTTCAATTTTGAAAGCCTCTGCTAATTCTTGTCTTAGCAACTGCAGTTAGGAGCTTGAAATGAATGAATATTTTTATTCATTGAATAAATAGTAAATCAATACATTGCTGGGTTGTTGATATAGCTACGTTATTTTTTGAATATTTTTGGATGGATTCAATAGGATAGGTTTCAATCATGCAGTGTTCACATTTTGTGTTGTGGAATGGGGGATTTTTCTAACCAAAAGATACGCAGTTTATTCAGAATGAGTAGCAAACATACAGACCTCATTTGTCAATATGGTTATTATTACTGTGCATTCAATGTTCCTTCATTATTGACAAAGCCTGGCATTATTGAACACTGTTAAATCATAAGTTTACTTGTTCTCGAACGTTGAATTGATCTGCTTTCTACTTGGCTCATCATTTTGGATTAAATTGCATTTTTCAATTATTGGTCTTCCGATTTGATTAATAATAGACATAATAATTAATGGGGGCTAACGTTTTCAAGTCACATTCAACATATTTCACAAATCAAACTCCAAATATTTTAAGTACAGCGTATTTGGCGATGTGAAAAGTCATTCTTTTAGTACGTTAACTACTCGTCCACAATAAGAACGTCGGCTGATGAGAACATAACAAATTAACAATAACAACCTCGGGCGAGAGGGAGACTCCAGGGAGGCAGCTGAAGATGAGGGAACAACTGCAGTTGCCAAAGCCACAAGTTGGCCCTATTTCCCAGCTCTCTTACACAGACCCGTTGGGAAGACCATACAATGCCTCTAGTTATGCCGCTGGTACCCATTGCCTCACCCCTTCTGGGATCAAATCAGAGTCTGCTAGCCCTATCCATGCTTCGTGGGGACAGCATCACACTCCACTCAGCCACCGCATTTTCATTGACTAGATACTTCTCCCATACCTCAACCAGAAACGTCACTCCTTCCATATGAATCCAGGGTGTTGGCTTTACAAATCGTTTCCAAATGCCTTCAATTACCAAAGATGTGTCTGGTTGTATTTCTTCCAAGACGTTGATAAACAAGTGGATGTTGGGTCATGAGGGGTAGATCTGTGTTGCAGTTACTGTGAAATGACTCAGCACTGTTGGTTATGCAAGGACAGCCTACATTACATAGTTTTGGTCTGAAGTTGCTACTGTCTTGTATAAAGCTCCTGCCAGCCCACTTAATGCGTGAGAAGATAGCATTGGAGCTTCATCTATCATTGCCCTGCAGAGTAGGCAGTTTACCAATTCGGTGGAGGTCTTCTAAATGCTAAATGTCCTGTGAGGAACAAGGTAAGGTACAAATGTTGGAATTCTGGGCGGGGGATCGTCTTGCGACCTCCCATGGAATTGGCCTAGCCGCTTCTAAAGCGGCCCCTACACGGTCAGTAATAATGGCATTACTGGTAATGACATTACTGCTTCGGTAATGATGTAGCTGAGACCACAAAAAATAGCGGCCCCTACACGGTCAGTAATAATGACATTATCAGTCATGTCATTACTATTCAAACTGCTCCCATTCACATTTTTTTCCTCAGTATCGCATGATCTCCGTGTGACGAAGACGTTTTGTCGATAATAATGGATCCTCGCAAATTAGCCTGTGTTGCTATAATTATGGCACTAGCCACAAAACGACATGTGAAACGTTCAAGATGGATGAAGGAGTGGCTGAAAAAACGTGAACAGTATACCCACATGTTGTTGTTGACTGAAATTCGAGACTCTGATCCAGATGATTACAAAAACTATTTTCGTATGAATGATGCAACGTTGGAAATACTACTCAATCTAGTTACACCTTTTTTAACCCGAAAAGATACAAATATGAGACAGTGTTTGCCTGTGAAGGAAAGACTAGCAGTAACTTTGAGATATCTTGCCACTGGGAGGAACTTTGAAGATCTTAAGTTTACTGCAGTTATGTCACCATCATCAATAAGCGCTGCTGTAATTGAAACGTGTGAGGTATCATAGGGTTCCAAATTACACAAAGCAATACCTATTGCTTGTAGTACCTATTTATAGTTAAAAAAGTACTTAATCTGAAAGAAAAGTGGGGAAGAAATCTCAAGTAGGTACATTGAAAATAAGTTGTCATTGAAAAGTGGAATAATAATTGACCAGTGAAGTATTTCCTCCCTCCTGATGGTGGGGCGATGGCGTGTAAATGTCCACCGGTGAGGAAAGTGTAGTTGAGGTTCCACATGAGAATGCTTCCTCATTGATCTTGACGGAATGTCTGTTCAAAGTACCCATACTACCTCGACGGCAGCTTGAGACAGACTGAGTAATGATGCAGTAATGAGGAGCGCTCTCTGCACCATCATTACTAATGACAGTATCCCCTCCATTTTCGGTAATGATGTAGCTGAGATCAGAAAATCCGGATCCACATCATTACTTTTCGTCATTCCAACTTTGTCCACCTTACACGATCATTATTACTGTCATTTTGATAAGGTAATGTCATTATTACTGACCGTGTAGGGGGCGCTTAAAGGCGCTCACAGCTCTTCTCCTTTTCTTCTGGTAGCCGTACTCAAGTTGCCAGGAGGTGGATCGGGATGAACATTCGTTTCACCAAGTTCCTCTTGTGAAAGAATGGGGTACGGGGAAGCATTCCTGCCGTCCGATCGAGAGGACAATGCTCACAAGAGTTGATAACTTGGGAGTTCCATCGTTGCCTTCAACCAACGCAAAGGAGAGAATATAAGCGAAATGCCGTATGAAGTTCCTCCCTCGCGATGCCTCATTTATTGATCAGGATAATTTGCCGGGGGTTTTAAATTATTTTTACGTTGTATTATTTATCTACGACTATTTCACAGCCGCATTTCCGTTTATGTCACGAACTGAAGGCACGAGGGAAGTTAACTCTTGTCTTCCATTTCAGGTGGGAAGTGGTTCAAATTGCGCAACATCAACTCAGAAAGGGCGCGCTTTTTAATCTTTCAGCGGCTTATCGCCGATTAGGAAGTCCGGCGACTGTGAAGGTTGTTTTTGTTTAAACAGTGACATTGGCAGGAGGTTTTAGTTCTTACGACGATCGTTCGGATAAATTGCTTATTGAAGCTCTGTGATAAATATATATCGAGAGAAAAGGTAAGTCGAGCTCTTATTACGTGTTAATGCATTTAGGATGAGCTCGCGACGTACAGAACCGATTGAACGTTGTGAGTGTTGTGCGGCTTGCACTCAGCTCTCTCTCACGTTGGCCAACAGACGGGAAAAGAGTAGTTGTTACCGTGGAAGCCTTATTTGCTGCTTCGGCGGATGTGGAAACTAAACGACAACTTTGTATCCGCCATCACACCCAAATATCGAACTGATTCTTTCGTTTGTAGCTCTTCTCCACACGAATTTGGAGGAGAGTCTTCATTCTTGGCGACGTCACCAGGACCAGCTTTGTCCTCTGCAAGGCGAGCGGTAGCTCATGAACTCCCATCCATTTCCTCGCATCAGCTTTATCTGTACTGAGCGGGATAATTAACTGCTACCACAGCGTACCCCATTAGATCATATCGTCATGTATCTATTGACGAAGCAGGCCGTCGTACACTACATTCCACAGAGTCAGCATCAGGCTCGACCCCATCGCGGATGAAGAGTTGGATTTGACAGTTCAACCAAGTCCAGTGAGTTGGTTTCAATTTTGAGAGGACACCAGTGCTAGACAATAGCCTTTGGTAGCTATTGTAACTGGCAGTTATGATTAGGACAACGGTTGCTAATTTTCATAGCCATTCAACTTGTCTTTCCGTTTCGCCCTAAAACCATAATAAACCTGATCTGATTTAACAACAGTCTCTTAGTAAGCCAGATTATAAACCACAGGACAAGAACAGAAACATTGCCATCCACTAAGGGGCCAATTAACTAACTATCTAGTATTGTCAAAGGGCGACCAAATTAGAATTATGACGAAATTAATTAATTGTTATATGGTTCATGGGCCTATAATCAATAATGAAGTGACGTTTTTCTGTTAGTTTGTACAAGATCCCAGTCTTGAAGCTGAAAAGGGAAAGATCAACGTGTCACGACCACACTGCATCCCCTCCTCTGACTTATCTTTCGACTTCAACTTTTGCGTTTGATGAAATTGCTACCATCCAGTTCCGTTTGGTTAGATTCCCCGATGAACTAGATGTTGGTGCACAAATAGGGGTGAGGAAATCGACACCAATTAATTTGGGCGAGGACGATAAACGAGGGCCTCGTGTTGAAAATGTGACATTGAGAAATGAAAATTAAAATAAAATGAATGCGGCTATACTGATGAAATAATACTTGTTAATTATTACTGCAGAATTGCTGTCCGTAAATAATTAAATTAAAATTCTTCTTCGGCACGGAAAGTATAAATCGGGCAGTTCTGACCTTGTTGAACGATGACAACGAAGGAGAATCGACTCAAATGTGTCGTGACTGCAGTAAGCGACTTGCTAAATTTGTAGATTGCGTCCTACCAAACGAAAATGTCTCTTCGGAGCACTATTCGTTCAAGTTGAAAAAACAGAGAAGGCAATTCCGATCAACCTCGTACTGTTGGCTCTCAAGCGCACTTGGCCGGAGACTTCAGGCCCACCAGTCTGGCAAACGTCATTGAGTGGAGGGGCAGTAATCCCGTCAGGTCTGGTCCAGTCAGAAGCCATCATTGTGGAGGCTCCGTGGTACCAGGAAACATAATAAATAAATAAAGAAAGGAAACGAAGAGCAAACAAAAAAGTAACAGACGCTCCTTAGATGTGAGACAATCTCTTGGCTGTAACAAATAGGCTGTAAGGAATGTAAAGGAAATGATTATATATTATGTATTGAAATACATTTTAAAAATTCGAATCAACTCACGCATGGTGCGAGATGAATGGCGGCTGCTAAACACCAAATCAAGCACGACCTGAGGCGTGTGCTCGCTTGGTGCACTGTCAAGGGGGGGGGGGAGTGTGAAGCACCAAGTCATTTCTGGTTATTCATTACAACATAGAGGGATCTCTACAACACAAAGTAGACAAAATATTGCTTTCAATTGGAAATTATTAATCGCTCGTCATTTGTATACACCTTGGTATTTATATTTAATTTTGTTTCAGTTAGAAACTTGACAAAAATGGTTACTGGTAACGCACAAGAAGCGGTCAAACGAGGGGCGTTTATTGTTCTCGAAGGTTGCGACAAAGCTGGAAAATCGACCCAGTGCCAAATGATTGTAGAAAAATTGAAGAGCTCGAACGTTCCTGCCGAATTGATGGTTTTCCCAGGTAAAATTTGTTTTAGTGCATTCAAGCGCCGGCCTTACCAGCGCAAATGGTTACTGGTGTCCATTCATGCAGGAGTAGTTAACAGTGGATTGATTTCTTAATGCGTTCGCCACTCAATTTGTTAGTCGGGCGAATGAGCTATGTATCGGGTGTGTGGCTGGTCTAAAGAACTTGGCAAAGGAAGATTGTGTTGGGTGCCAGATCATACAGGAGTTGAAGGGAACGAGGAGGCCCACAAACCGACGAGAGAAGGATTTGTACCTGAGTCCTTCCTAGGATCACCAAGAGCCACTTGGATAAGAAGGTTGGCAAGGGGGAAGTGCAGGGGTGCCTGGGTAAAGGCAGTCATGGTTATTTAGTAAAATTGTGGCTACCATCCAGTTATTTTTATTGTTCGCCAGAATCATGCGAGATTTTTGTAAGAAATTAAAGAGTTTAGTTATTTTCTGTTTGACGTAAAATAACCGAGTTGATTTATTCAGTTGCACTTACACAAGCAGTGACCCCAATGTGATGTGAACACGCAACCACCCTGCCGTTAATGGGGCAATTGAGAGATGGCACCGCAGCTTTAAAGCGCTACTTACTGAAGATTGGACTGCAACTTTGCCAACAGTTCTCCTGGTTTTACGTTCTTACCATATCCACCAGCAGAAATCATCTACGGAGAACCTATTCGTCTTGATTTTTTCGATTCCCCTAGCAGTCCTTCCTAATTTACTCGCAAAATTACGTGACTGTGTCTGTAACCTCTGTCCAGTTTCTTTCAAGTAGCACGCCGTCAAAACTCCTTACGTCCATCCAGATTTACATGTTTCATCACATTTGTACGATGGGATGCTATGAGGAGACCTCTGCAACCTACTTAGATGGCCCTTACCGTGTATTGTCTCATACAGACGAAGTTTTTCGCCTACAGACGCCTCGTGGAGAACAGAATGTTTCTGCAGATTGAGTTAAACCAGAAACCAGCTTTCGTGCTGGCTGAGTCTGCAGATCTGGAACCCGGCTGCTCATTCTTCTTCAATCCCTCAGGCCAGCTTTCCAGCTTTTGGACCGACAACTCATCATACTACCACTCGATGTGGTCGACAGGTCCGGTTTCCAGTACAGTTTCGTTGATTCTGGGGGGGGGGGGGAGGTAATGTGGCTACCATCCAGTTATTATTATTCGCCTGTTCCATATGACCAGTCATGGAAGATTTTAGTTATTTTCTGTTTCACGTAAAAGAGCCGAGTTGATTTATTCGTGTTAAAGTCGTAGATATGAGTTACACTTACACAGGCTCTCCAGGGAGTGAACAAGAGAGGTACTCAGTCAAGAAAGAGAAAGTGTATCGATGGAATGTGGCTGGTTCACAAGACGCTGTTTACTAAGTTACAGAGTAAGAGAGAATACGTCTGCAGTAATCCAATCTGCAACAGAAACAAGGGCTCTTTGGTGGCTTTTTTAATTTTGTGGACGACATAGCGGTTATAGTGGGGGGTGCATACTCCAGGAGTAGCGAAGCTGAGTCTCCAGCGGGCTACGCGCCTTGTTATGCGGTGGTGTAGGGGCGCCAGGTTGGAGTTAGCTGCAAATAAGATCCAGCTGGTCGTCCTACGTCTGGGAGTGGCCTTCCCCCGAGGACCCGTGGAATTGGCGCCGGGTAATCGTGTGGTCCTGGAGCCCTCAGCTATATACCTGGGCACTGTGTTTCTCACCATTGCGCGGTACGCTGCAAGCAGATGGTGGGTTACCCTCTCCACCCAGGACTGAAAACGGGCGCTCACTATTCGTTACATACTGATTGTGATTCTCCCAGCTTACCGCACCAGCTCTCACTTGGCCCTTTAAGTTCTCGCTGGGGACCCCCCTCTTGACCCCTGTACCTTGTGGTACTTCAGTCTCACATTCGACGGGATGTTTTAGCGGAGTACCGCGGCGCGCTCTGGGACCAGCTCCTGGTGCTTCTCTTTGTGAAGTCTACTGCGCAACAGCTGTCAGCAGCATTACAGTGCATCACAGCTATCTGGCAGGCGCCCTTTTCAAGGCACCTCCATAGCATCCTCCCGGCGGTGACTGATCACCTAGGTAGGGCATGGTGGCGACTGACATTTCCAGAGGTGCAACTGCTCTCTAGACATGGCGCATTCAATGAGCGGCTCCATTTCTTTCAGCTGCGGGCCTTTCAAGACTGCCCATGCGGGACGGGTAAACATGGGAATGCAGCTCATGTCATCTTCTCGTGTTCCATCTACGAAGACCTACGAGAGAGGGCACAGTTTTCCACAGATGACAACGCTCATCTCCTCCTTGGAACCAGGGCTGTAGCCCTTCGTTTTCGTTGCTTTGCGCAAGCATGAGCCAACTGGCAATGTGCACTAGAGGGATGGTGCCCACCCCCCTCCACAGAAGTGGTTGAGTAAGCCACATCCTTGCGCCCCCATGTAAAGCAGCTCGTCACAGAGTCAAGCCCCAGGGGCAGCAACCTGCGTGCAGAGCTATGTAAAGACATAGCTCGCACCTTCGGCCAATGTGCCTATAGGCCTCCACAGACCTGTTACGTTTCCCCATTTGGCTTTTAATCATCATTTGTCAAAAAACCGTACATTTTGTAACATTCGTAGGTTACTAGTCGCTTAATGCGATACCTGGATGACGTTTCCCACTTTCCCCCAACCACTCCAATCTCGTTCTCTCTACAACCAGCCGATTAAATTGCTTCTTGTACGTCTAATGCTCATTATTATACGAGGCATGTTTTTTAAGTGAGTACCGTTTAGGAATTTAAAAAAAGACGTGCAAAGATATCGCAATAATTTTATTTTTACATGAAACCCTGTACCTTAATCTACTTTTCTACATAATTTCAACGAATATTGAGGCACTTGTCATAACTTGGCACCAGTTTTTGAATACCCTCCTCCTAAAATTCTGCCGCCTGACTGTATCACAAAGGTTATCGTCTTCAAGACGCTGACTGCCCAGGTGTTTCTTCAAGTGCAAGAACAAATGGTAGTCGCTGGGCGCCAGATCAGGGCTGTGTGAAGGATGATCTAGAGTTTCCCATTTAAAAGATTTGATGAGATCTTTGGTCTGATTAGCCACATGTGGACGGGCATTGTCATGCAGCAAAATGATACCATTACTCAACTTGCTACGTCTGTTGTTCTCGATTGCACGACGCAGATTGTTCAATGTCTCACAATAAGACGCTGCATTGATTGTCTCATTAGGAGGCAGAAACTCCACTAGCAATACTCCTTTTCTGTCCCAAAAAACTATGCACGTCATTTTCCGGGCAGAAATTGTTTGCTTAAACTTCACTCTTTTGGGTGACGATGAATGTCGCCATTCCATGGATCGTTGTTTCGATTCTGGAGTGAAGTAGGCCACCTATGTTTCGTCACCAGTAACAATTTGGTCTAAAAAATCCTTCACCTTCATTGCGGTACCGCTCAAGGAAAGTCAATGCACTGTCTAAACGTTGGGTTTTGTGCAAATCCGTCAACATTTTTGGAACCCAACGTGAACACAATTTCCGGTAATTCAAGTTCTTGGTCACAATGCAAACACTACGAGAATATTGAGGAAAGCAGTCGGACAATGATGAAATTGTAAAGCGTCTGTTTTCTTTCACCTTTTCGTCCACTTTCTGCACCAAATCTTCATTAACGACCGAAGGACGCCCACTTCGTTCTTCATGCGGCCATCTTTAAATCACTCACAATGTTTAGTCCGTAAACTTCACAGATCTCACGATGAATATCGATCGGTTTTACGCCTTTAGCACTAAGAAATCGTGTAACAGCCCGTACTTCACAATCAGCGGGGCTCACGATTGTCGGAAGCGTCTTAAACACTCAGAACAACGTATACAATGAAGAATCAGACTGTAAAGGCGTCAGTGCGTAGACAAGAGATGTAGGTAACCAGCGCGCGTACGCGGAATGCCGACCGTAACGCTACGGTGGCGTAATCTCAAAACGGTACTTACTTAAAAAACATGCCTCGTATTAGTCGAGTCATGAAGGTTGGAGTTTCGCTATCAGAAAAGATCCAGGATCCATCAAACCCATACCAGTGGAGGTCTGACATGTTGTCATTTCCAGTTCCAGTCTTCCAGTGGAGAGCTGTTTCTCAAGTGTTACCATACAAAGGTAGGACACTTAATCTTGGTTACTTGCTACCTGATCTAACTGTTTACCTGAGTGGACAGCTTCTAAGGGACAGATCGACTGTGAAGTTTCTTTGCTTAGTAGCACTCAAAACTGAACCTGAAACCGTCAGTTACTAATGTAGGAACTACGTGTGTGGTTACTTGTTTCCCCTGCACTGCAGGCGCGAGTCGTACAAGATGGAGATTCTTTGGGAGAAAAGAAGTGGAGCCGCGCACGTCCCATAAGGAACTGGTTCAGCTCATCTCCTCCCCCCCCCTTCACCCTTCAAGAAGTTCATGGATGTTGGAGAAAAACTCTCATGTCCCGTCCCTTTAAGGATTCTTGCCATTTATCTAGCCCCGTAAATAATTGCTCAGCGGAGAGATCTATTCGGGGTTCTGCCCAGAGTGAGAGAAGCTCACTCTTCACTTGTACACCATGCACACAACGGCCAAGTCAATGAGTAACTAATTAGCCAGTGATCACTGGGTGCTGTCTTGTTCCACTCGAGCGCAGGACTCTGAGATTTGGCCTGTACTCAATCACACCAAAGTAAAAGGTCTCGTGCATGAAGATTCCTTCCCAAACAGGTGAGCCCACGACTCAACCAAAAAAGCTATTTTCAGGCTTGACAATTACTTAATCCTTTGAAAGTATTAACACTGCAGGGGATCGGGGGAGAGATAAATATTCCCAGCACTGGAAGCCATCACAATCTCAAAGTGCTGGAGGCAGGACATGAGCATCATAGGCTCAATGTTTCCACAAAGAAGCCATAAAGACGTGGTAGAAAGCAAATCGGAATGATAAAAGAGTAGTGGTTGGGTTTCACTGGATCTGAAGATCAGTAACTTTGCGGTGTCTGTGCTGACGTAATGAGATAATACGCAGTAACACGTAGGTGTAGCAGCGTTATAAATACAACCTACCACTCAGCAAAGGATACAATGAAGAATCAGACTGTAATGGCGTCAGTGCGTAGACAAGAGATGTAGGTGACCAGCGCGGAACGCCGACTGTAGCACTGCGGCGGTGGAATCTCAAAGCAGTACTTAAAAAACATGCCTCATACTTCACGTATTCACACTTTTTGTTTGTTTAACGGTATTCAAAAATAGCGTTCACGTTGAACACGAATACATAAAAATATGTTATTCCCCAGATCGAACTACACCAATCGGCGCTGTCATAGACGATTATTTAAAGAAGAAAATCCAACTCCCCGATGAGGCGATTCACCTTCTATTCACAGCGAACAGATGGGAAAAAATGTAAGTAGCGTTGTTATAGAGTACGTTGGTTGGTTGGAAAATAATTTTTCCTTGTGGGACTAGGCTTCATTGAAACATCAAGTTAGGAAAATGTTTTTCTGCTGGTTACACGACGAGTCCATCCTACTTCGTTGCGTTAAGGAAAGTAATGTGGAGCTAGAGCCAAATCACTAGAAAAAACTGTCAGGACGCTATGCTCAATTGTACCGATACGAACCAAACTCTACAATTGAGCGAAGGCTCGTCTGGGGCATTTGTGCTGACTAGACACCTCAAACGTCCCTCGCTGGGGGTCTGAACACAGATCGTGCATGATCCCACTCTTGGTATGATATCGTAACATTGGGGCCCAACGCCGATGCTTTTCTCAGTATAGGGAGGAGAAGCTTACTTCTTCCTCATAGGGCGCCTCCAGTGATCCAGAATTGGTAGTTGTGTGCAAAGGTGCTGTGACTGCCTTGGACTCGCAGCGGACTCTTAATGAACGAATTTTTGAGAGTTTGAAAATCCAAGCCCCGCGTTGGGCGCCAACTGTATTGAGGTAGGGTTTGGAGATGGTTGAAGAGCTTGTGACTCAGGAAAAAATTACGGCAATCGCCCGAAGTTTTGTCGGGAATATGAACCCAATGTCTCAGCCACTAGACCACGATCGCCCAGTGCCTTTAATAGGAGTCAGTCAGCACAGCTGGATCCTTATAACCCTGGGATGATGGGAAATGTTCCAACAACTACCACGACCCAAGTCATTGTTCCCTTGGCTGTTGCCCTGCAGTCTTCTTCTGACTTACTTCAAGTCACTTTTGCTGTTAACAAATGATTTATTTATAGTGGGGGAGAAGCAGCCCTAAAATTTCTCGAGTTGTTGATAACCTGAATCAGTTTAATTTATTTTTTGTTTTTGTTTTCAGAAGCGATTTAAAAAGATTATTGAACGAAGGAGTGACAGTGATAGTTGATCGTTATTCCTACTCCGGCGTGGTTTATTCGGCTGCCAAAAATAAGGTAAATATCTTCATAATTAGATGTAAACACAGTTGTAAATTCACTGGGGTAGCCAACCCTAGGTTCTCTCCTTAGTTTTAAGTGTTCATCCCAATGCTCCTCCTGACGCCTGACTCTGAATAGTACTGATGACAAGGGGGCCTGGGACCTAAGTGACAAACGAAAAGTCGTATAGTTTGTACAAAAGTAGAAGAAAAAGTGGTGGTAATTTAGGGATTAATAATATCGCGCAATAGTTTACAGTGGGTTGGGTGCATATGGGTGGTGGAAGGGTTGCATAGGGAGGTTTTTATATTAATACGTCAGCAGATTTTTTAATTTCCTTGGCTCTACGAAGTAGAAAGGAAAGTTATGTAATCGGCTTAAAAAAAAATTTTGCGGTTTCTTCAGATCTTAACGTTTTAGAACCTCCTGAGTCCGAAAAACAGTATTTGGGAAAATGGTCTGTGTGTGTGTGAACGATTTTTAGAGAAAACCACCGTACCAAATCAGCTCAAACTTGATATCTCGCCTGCGGGTTACCATGGGACGCCAAATAAGGGTATGAACAAAATCCACCGAAAGTTAACTATAGTTATCATAGTGATCAAAACACCAAATATTTATTTTCTCAAAGACGGCTCGAACGATTTTGATTGAATTTGTTATATTGGTAGCTCCCAATGTGGCAACTATACCGTAAAATTCCCATTTGTGGGAAAATGACGAGAGCAGCACAATAAATTACCAAACTTTTCGACGAAATCCATTTTAACGCGATTTTTAGAGAAAACAACCGTACCAAATCAGCTGAAACTTGATATCTAGCCAACACGTTACCATGGGACGCCAAAATAAGGGTATGGGCAAAATCCACCGAAAGTTAACTATAGTTATCATAGTGATCAAAACACCAAATTTTTTTCTCAAAAACGGCTCCAACGATTTTGATTAAATTTTTTATATTGGTAGCTCTTAATAAGATAATTATACCATAAAATTCCCATTTGTGGGAAAATGACGAGAGCAGCACAATAAATTATCAAAATTTTCGACGAAAAGCGTTTTTACCGCGGTTATTTCCTTATAAACTCCGCTGGAATTTTTGTAGAATATTAAAAAAATATCTGGTGCGTAGCAACACACTACTTTCCGCCACCCCTTTAAGTTCGAACACCACCTTCATATGCGGGCGCTATATCTTCTTTCAACGCATTTCTACCGGAACATTTATAGAGAACAAAATGTACGTACTAGTTAGCTGAAAGTACTCCGCAAGTTTGATCGAAATCGTTAGAGCCGTTTTTGAGAAAATTGGAATACCGATAAATTAATATTCGACAAATCTCCTTTTCTGTGTTAACTTGGCTTATATATCCGTTCAACATATATATACAGAAATAACTATAGAGAACGAAATGTTGGTATGGGTGACTAAAAGACACTTCATTAGAATTTATCACATCTGGTGAAAAAGTTACCCTGGAATTTACGGAAATGTTAGAAAAAACGTTATTTTCGACACATTTTGATTTTTATCTCTGTTCAATGGACCGTCACAGGAACATTTATTGAGAAGAATATGTAGGTATCAACTATTTGAAAACATCCCGTGAGTTTGGTGGAAATCGCTGAAGCCGTTTTGCCAAAAAGCGTAAAAAACCTATTTTTGCTTCAGGGGCCCATATCTCCGTTCACCGTATTTTCATGGAGATATGTATGGAGAAGAAAAGTTAGGTATTGATTAGGAGAAGATAATTTGAAAGTTTAATCAAAATCGTTAGAGCCGTTTTCGAGAAAAATGCGAAAAACCCTAGTTTTTGGTACATTTTCGTCCCCCACCCCCCCTTCCCACCGGCCGAAATCGTCCATAACCTTATTTTGGTGTCTACAAAAAATAACGAACAAAACAAAAAAAGAACCAGCTCAATCGGATGAGCCGTTCTCCCGCAAATCGAACTACAGACACACACACACATACACACACGGACCACGCGACGAAATTAGGTTTTTTAGACTCAATAGGCCTCAAAACGTAAAGATCTGAAGAAAACCCAAATTTTTTTTTTGGGCCGATTACTATACTTTCCTTCCCTTCGGGTAGCGGAAAGTAAAAATTGGTACTGTAGTCCAATCCAATACCTAAAGAGTGAGTGTTTAAAAACGCTCATGAGATTCATGGGGCTCACTCCAGAAATTCCTGAATTTCAACTACCGCCGTTTCGCTTACAATCAGTTTTAAAAGTTATCACCCAATAACTCTGCAGAAGTAATTACTATCCTCTTTTAAAAAAATCTTGTTTACAGCCTCATTAATTTTCGATGTGCCAATAGCTCAATAATGGTCCTGGAATGAGTACGAGCAGCACAATAAATTCCAGAACTGTAGGCGCTACCGCTTCCTGCAGCCGTAAAGCGTTGTTTGACCAAGTTCAAATGAACTCAGTGATAAATGAATTGATTAAATAGAATTAGCCACGTACAAAGTGAAGTGTTGTAGAGCTAAGGAAAGTTGTGTGTTGCAACGCACCAGATATTTTATGTAACTGTTAGGCTTCGTTAGCCGAGGAAGGGTTGATGTCTGGAGAAGACAGGGCTGGCTGGGTGGCGAATCTGGGGTTAGCAACGTACGATTCCAACGAACGTTTAATCCTTAAAAGACCAGTACTCCTTTGTTACGAGGGGGGTTTGGAGATGTTTTTGGGGATCTGCTGGCTCAGGCAAAAATTACTCTCATTGCAAGGGCCTCCGATCCAATAAACCATTGTCTTAACCACAAGACCTGTTAGGAGTCAATCAGTACACCTTTACCCAAGTTCCACTGGTACATTGACACCAATTTAGTTTCGTTTACATTTCTACTCAATTCGCTTCTAACGCTGTCCACTAAAGCTCTGTCAATAATGTCCCTCTTGTGTCTAACGTATTTCCTACCTGTTTTCAGGACAACGCCTCCTTAGATTGGTATAAGAAGCCCGAGGAAGGGCTCCCCAAACCTGACATCGTGCTTTTTTTGCATTTAGAACCTGAAGTGATGGCCGAGCGAAAAGGTTTCGGAACCGAGAGGTACGAATCGCCTCAGTTTCAAAAATCCGTCGCTGAATCATTCAAGAAATTGCAGGACGACAGTTGGAAAGTGAGTGTACAACATCGAATTTTCATCTTGTTTTTTAGGTGCAATATGCCTTTGAGAGGCATAATAAAGTAACATGCAGCCCCCAAACCTGCTGCGCTCCCAACTACGAGGCATATCCACAAAGTAAGTGTACTGAAGCTCCCGTAGGCCGTAGGGAATTTTTTTTGCTATGTTGGGTACACTGTCGTGTAGCGTGACTCCTCCCCTCCGAAACAAGACCAAAATGAGGTCAGTACGTTGAAAACTGTGGTCTCAGGAGCATTTCTCGTGAAAGATGTCGATCGACTCTGCCGCCAAGTGCGAAATCCGCGCGGTCATCCGGTACCTCGTTGTTAAGGAGAAATCCCCGATTGAAATTTTTAATGAGGTAAAGGCAATTTATGGTGAAGGACACATGAATCGTACGAGTGTGTACAAGTGGTGTAGGGAGTTTAAGAACGGTCGTACGAATGTGCATGACGAATTGAGGAGAGGGAGACCGTCGATGGTGACTGACAAACTTGTCGAAAAGATTGAGAATGAGGTCCGTGACGATCGCAGATTGACTCTGGACGAAATTTCTACGAAGTTTCCTGAAATATCCAGATCTTTGCTGCACGAAACAATAACAGAAACCCTCGGATTTCATAAACTGTGTGCAAGATGGGTCCCAAAACAACTGACTGAACAACACAAGTTGAATCGAGTGCAGACCTCTAAAGAGATTTTGGAACGGTGTGAACTGGAGGGTGATGATTTCCTCAAGTGTATTGTTACTGGAGATGAGACTTGGGTCGCACACTATACTCCAGAAACCAAGAGACAGTCCGAACAGTGGCGTCACACCACTTCACCCTCAGCCAAAAAGTTCAAAACCACAATTTCTGGGAAAAAAATCATGGCATCAGTGTTTTGGGACCACAAAGGCATCATACTGATCGATTATTTGCCTCAGGGGGAGACCATAAACGCGGCAAGGTATTGTGAGACCCTGAAAAAATGGATAAGAGCCATTCAAAATCGAAGGAGGGGTCTTTTGACGAAGGGCGTTTGCTAGCTCCATGACAATGCCCGACCTCACACGGCCAACTTCACGAAGGAACTGTTGGACTCTTTTGGATGGGATGTTTTAGACCATCCCCCTTATTCCCCCAACCTGGCGCCTTCAGACTATCATCTTTTCACTTCTCTAAAGACGCACATGGGTGGAAAAAAATTTTCAACCGACGAGGAGGTGAAGAGGGAGGTCGACAAGAAGACGAAGGAGGTGGCGGCAGATTTCTACGAGGCAGGCATAAAAAAATTGATCCCCCGCCTAACTACCTGCATCGAGAGAAATGGCGACTACGTAGAAAAGTAGCTTAAATGTATACCTACGTAAGCACGTTTTTTTTGTTTTAATAAATTTTTTTGATCCCTAAAAAATCGAGTACACTTACTTTGTGGATATGCCTCGTATATGGAAATTAAATGCACTTTCGTTATATAAAAACGAATCCTTCTCAGTTTTAAACAATTAACTAGACAACCCCTTCCAGTTGCCATAATTAAATTAACGTGGCGTGAAGTGTGAAACAAATTTATCCCCCTAAACTCAATAACATCCTCTGGGCATTTCTATAGAAAACGAGCGGTGCGTAGCAACGCCCAACTTTCCGCCACCCCCGTAATTTCGAACACCACCTACATAGGCGGGCGCTATATCTTCGTTCAATGGATTTCTACAGGAACATTTATGGAGAACAAAATGTAGGGACAAGTTAGCTGAGAGTACTCCGTAAGTTTGATCGAAATCGTTAGAGCCGTTTTTGAGAAAATCGGAATACCGATAAATTAATATTCGACAAATCTCCTTTTCTGAGTTAACTTGGCTTATATCTCCGTTCAACAGATGGATACAGGGATAGTTACAGAGAACAAAATGTGGGTTTAGAATGCTAGAAGACACTCTGTAAGATTGATTACATCTGGTGAAGCAGTTACCCAGCATTTACGGAAATGTTCGAAAAAACGTTATTTTCGACCCATTTTAATTTTTATCTCTGTTCAATGGACCGTCACAGGAACATTTATTCAGAACAATATGTAAATATTAACTATTTGAAAACATCCTGAGAGTTTGGTGGAAATTGCTCAAGCCATTTTGCCAAAAAGTGTAAATGGCTCCGTTCACCGTACTTTCACGGAGATATGTATGAAGAAGAAAAGTTAGGTATTGATTAGTAGAAGATAATTTGAATGTTTAATCAAAATCGTTACAGCCGTTTTTGAGAAAAATGCGTAAAACCCTAGTTTTTGGTACATTTTTGTCCCCCCCCCCCTTCCCATCAGCCGAAATCGTCCATAACCTTATTTTGGTGTCCTCAAAAAATAACAAACAAAACGAAAAAAGAACCAGCTCAATTGGTTCTCCCGAAAATCACACAAACCGCGCGCCAAGATTTTCTAGGCGCAGTAATTAACGTAAAGATCTGAACAAAACACAACAACAAATTTTCTATTTGTATAGGCAGGAGTAGGACTTTCTTTGTAGAGGCCCTATCCTACCGTGAGTGCCTAAACACACCTATTAGAGCTGATCGCTCAACTTCCTTTCTTCTTCAACTTCCTCTAAGTTGACATTTTACAATTGAGAGGTGTTGGAGCGAAGAAGTACTTTGCAATTAAATGATATTACACAGCTCGTTCCTGCCTGAGCTACTGACCACTAATTCTGGTCGAGCGTCAAGTTAACGTAGTCAGCAATACTCGTTTTGATGGGCACAGCAGTCCCAGAAGTCTGCAAGGTCGAAAATAACGAAGCCAAATCTTACACACTCGGGGAAATTAGGCTTTTTGGTTTCACTAGGCCTCAAAACGTTAAGGTCGGAAGAAAAACTCAATTTTACACGATTGCAATACTTTCCATTTAGGGTTGTGGAAGATACACACGAGCGACTTGTTACATTGAACATCTCTCACACGCCTCCCACCCTGGCAGAATATTCGAGCCTACCAGGCGTGCAAGTTGTGAGCACTAAGCTCCTGCTGTCCTGTCAGAAAGTATTCTCGAGGGATAGCATCACGAATAAATGCGCTTTTGTTGCGTAATAAAATTGCATAATAATAATAATAATGAAAATACGCGATATCGTCCGATCTTCTGACGGAGGAATTATGGCATTTGACGACTATATAGGGTGAGCCATAACAAATGGTGCAGTTTCAAAGGGCGATTTAAAAAAAAACGGTGCAACTTGGAAGATTACGGTTTGTTTTATTGAACGCCATACATCACCCCATTTCGGTAGATTAAGTCCTGAAAATTACATCAGGAAGGTGGGCGCCCTCAGCAGCGACGCACTGATGTAGGCGATTCCTGAAATTTTCAGCCGCCCTCTGGCACATTTCGATGGGAATCGCGGCGATTTCTTCCCTGATTCGAATCTTGAGGTCTTCCAGAGTGTGAGGTCGATGTTTGAACACCTTTTCCTTCAAGTAGCCCCACAGGAAAAAATCACACGCACTCAAATCTGGCGATCTTGCCGGCCACCCCAAAGTCACCCCTGAGAGAGACGAGGCGTGCGGGGAACATCTGCCGCAGTTTCACCATTGAGATTTGCGCTGTGTGGGCCGTAGCCCCATCTTGCTGAAACCAAATATCCCCCAGATCCTCTTCTTCAGCTAACTGGTTCAATTCGGGTTCAAAAAATCTTTCCAGCATGAAAAGATAACGCTGAGCATTGACAGTAACAGTCCTTCCATCCTCCTCGAAAAAATAACCTCTAACCTCTACGCCTTACTGTGGAACCAGTTTCTTCCAATGCTTGAACCCAACGTGCGATAACATTGCGATGAAGGACGGGATCACGACGTGGGATGTTGTAACGCAGTCGGAAGGCCCGCTGGGTGGCGATGAACGAACGGCCACTTTCAAAAAACGTGCGAATGACGAAACCTCGTTGCTCTCCGCTCCAAACAATTGTAACGACTGAAAACGGGACCACTGCCCGGGCACAATGAGACCCCTCCTAGGTCGTTAACCCCACTACAAGGCATGCAGCACCCCTTCGAAACTGCACCATTTGTTATGGCTCACCCTGTATATGGGTGGAAGCCAAGAAAAAACAATAACCGCTCCTTAAAACTATTCGAGCCTTTCATGGCCACAACGCTCCGTAATTAGGTTGTTTTTTTTTTTTATTCAGTTCGTAAACAAAAACGTTTTACACGATTGCAAAATTTTCCTTGCCCTTAGGCCCGATTACGTATCAATTCTGGTTTAACATTTTATTGTCACTTACGTTTCGAATCTCCACAAGTTGAATTTGTTGCCTTACAGGTTATTGACGCTGACAAACCGAAAGAAGACCTTACCTCGGAGCTGGTGGACATCGTTACGAAAGCCGTACAGCAAGTAGAAGACAAACCTTTGGGAGTATTGTGGTGAAATTAGTTCGATTTTTGTTTTCTCGAGGCCGCGAGGATGATGTAAATAGATATTTCACGTTTGACTTCCACTTTTGCTGTGGAATAAATGCTACTAGTTGCATTTTTGGGGTGCAACTCAGGATTGTGTTTAGCGTCGTTTCTTCTTGTATATATTTTGTCGACCTTCGCTCCTACGGGACAGATAACCAAATTAAATCGTGACACACATTTATTGCGCTTAGAAGTAGAATTTCGAGGAGTCAAAATTTGTTACGGTAGGACCCCAAAGAGAACGTCAAATATTTTATTACTAAAAGAGCTCAACGTTCTAGTTATGCTTTAATCTTGATTTGAATAAGCCGTCCATAGGTTGACTAATGAGGCTGTCATGATTTTTTTTGTTACGCCCTCTCCAGACTCTTGCAGAGTATCCTCAGGGAGCGCGTTCACGGAAGCTGGATGGGGCAAAAACACACGTATCCGCACTCCCACAACGTCTGGCAGAACATGTTTTGCCGAGTCAATTGGTAAAACACTAGAAACTGGACGTTGCTACTTGTTTCCAGCGCATTGGCCCCCTGTGATCCTTTGACTCGAGGTACAATAGCCACTCTCTAAACGAAGTCAAGGGAACAGGGACGACCAAGGAACCCCAGGCAAACCCCGAAATCAGGACAAATTGCAAATGAAATTTTTTCCTTTTTTTGGACAAGTTGGCAGCCCATTGTAATAGTTTAGGCGCGATCGCATCAGGCCACTACTCGGGCTTTTGGATCGCCTTCGACAGTGCGTCACATCTACCAACGAACGAGGTAAGCTGCCGTACCACCAGATCATACCTTCTCCAATTAAAACCAAAAGGGTTCCCCTCGTTTTTTTAAAATTTAGTGTACAGTCTACTAGTTAGAAGACCCAACATTGGGGGATGGTCCTCCGGGCTGGATTGTTCGTATTGAACTTAAAATATTGATTGAATTAGGCTAAAAGTTAAGTTAACAATAAAATAATAAAATTTGTTAGCTTAAACGTTCGAATTAAAATTGGTTCGTTGTCACGTGAGGATATCCGTGGAACTAATCGGACTGGTTTCATGTTGTCGTTTGTCTTACCGTTCAGAACGTAAGCGGTCTTTCGAAATTAACGATGCCAAGATAGCAAGATATCTCTTGATCGGGCGATTAGTCATTCAAAGCCCACTCGATTGCACTCGCGAGTCTTTTTTCGACTACTTTCGTGGTCGCATGGTGTTGTTTGTCACCTTTTCGCGCTAGTGATCCCAATTTGAGATGCCTGCCATCGACGATTATAAATTCAAGGTAGAATGGTTGTTCAAGAAAATGGAAAGAATCCGTGCAATTGCAACAGACGAACAGGGAGGGCTAAGGTGGAAGTTCTCCACATTCTCCTTGGGCTACTCCGTGAGAAGGGCCTTGAGGGCAACGTTTTAGTCACCTGTAACTGAGATTAACTGACAGTTTCAACCGCTTTATGTAGACTGGTCGTGATCAGTGAGGCTGAACCTAAAGATTAGGATTGCTCGAGGGGTAGAGGAGGGTGGCTGGCCAAAGGTTGCTGCAGATTGTTGAAGAAGGCGAGATTATATTTGACGCGTGAACACAGAGGGGTATTCAAACCTATTGTCGTTTCGTAGACTAACCTTTTTCATAGCACCACTGCAAGAACAGAACTATGAATGTGAGCCTTGTTAAGGCCTCGAGAGGTTTCTCGACCCTCCCTGTCGTACTCGCCGCACTTTATGATCGCAATCAACCTTCTGTTGGCAGGCTGAGGAATACAAGCGGGTGCTGAGGCATGGTAGTTGACCTCTTGGGCTACGTAGACTTTCAAGGTGAGAAAGTTTTGTACTTAGTCGAGTTGATTAGTACAAGAGCTGTAATACAGTGACTGGTAAACTAAGGGCTGTGTGGCGGCTGGCCACACTTCTTCAAAAGGCGCCTCATTGCGAAGGCTGTCTCATCCCCATAGAGGGCGCTAACACCAGTGAACACTCTGAGATGTCCCTATTCGTTTTATAATTATAAAACTGCCGTATAGGTAACTTATTGGACAACCAACATCATTTTTGACAATTTATTGCGCTACTCCGTTAATTTTGTTGTCGATAAAAATTGTTTATTACTATTACAACAAAAACAACACTATAGTTTGTGCCCCCCCCCCTCAAACCCAACATTCACCAATGTTGTTGGACTAGAAAACACACTCGTGAAATATACTGACAAAGCGAGTCTCATGAATTTGTTCCTTATGGTACAAAAACCACTCTTGAGCGAAGTAACGTAGAGTGAAGAGAGGATGAACGAGGGACACACTCGCTCCTCAGCGCGTAGCCAAGTCAGATGGAGTGAGACGAGGAACAGGAATAGTCGACGAACCTCTCCACATTCGCTCCTCTGTCTATTCCGTCAGAGGGTTGAATCCCAGAATAGTGGGCGCGGGTACGTTTACTAGCGTCACTAATACTGGTGCTAGTTACAACTTTCATCACTGGCAACTTTCTAGCGCTAGTATTCTTCAAAATATGACTTAAATCGTTCGACTAACCCTTGAACTATGGAATCATTCCGCGAATCCTACTCTTCGGTAAATTTCCGTTGTAACCGAAATATCGTCCTTCAGTTGTCGAGTTGCTGCCACCGTATGCGTCTTTCTCCACGTTGTGTTCGTTACGTATCCAATTTTTTTGGCGCCTGTTCGGCTTCTGCTTTAGAGCTTTCCCCACTGCCCTCTACGCGTTTATTTTTTTGCATATTTTTCGACCAGCCATGGATAGGCGAATTAATACGAAATTGATTCATCAATTAAGAGAAAAAGGTCCGAGGACTGTTGTGGATTGGTGAATGAGCTTCGGTTTTATCTCTGACAAGTATGAGTGTCCTGAATGTGGTGGATGGATGAAATTATGTCGAACGATTTAAGTCATATTTTGAAGAATACTAGCGCTAGAAAGTTGCGACAACCTCACGAAGGCTTTCTTTGAGGCGATAAAACGAGCCTATCCCCCTCAAAGTTCGGATACGTAAATTGAGAGGTGAGTGATTTCTGGTCAGGTGAGTGGGTGGTTCTGTTGCACTACACGAGTGATATTTATTATTGTTGTGGTCATTAATGTCTATTGCATTAGGTGCACACTGGTTGTCCACGTTAGCTCAGTTTTGCGTGCTTTCCTTTGTTTACATTCTTCCTGTTTCTTTCGCCCGCTTTGTTTACATTCACTTTTACGACAAAACTTCGCTCAACTCTTACCGCTACCGTTACATTCACCAGTATCAGTGACGCTAGTAAACATTCCTATTCGCAAACCAAAGTTCCACGCAAATGTACCCGCGTCCACTATTCTGGGAGTTTACCCCGTCAGAGTCTGGAAAGGGCATTTAGAGAAAAAACAGAGGCGATAGCTCGCTCTGAGCCCTGACCTCGAGGAATGTGGCCTTTGTATTGGTTTTGGGCTCGACACATAGTGTAACTGAACTAAAGAGAAAATGTGAACTATATATTATCTAACAGAAGGCTGTCGAACTCATAAATGTACTAATTTGCAATAAAAATGTACTATACACTTATTGTGTGGCTAATTGAGTGTACTACCTTCCTACTGTATCAGAGCTAAGGAACGTAATATCGAAACAGACGAGTATTTTTTAAATTTATTGGTTACTTAGCAGATTTGATTCCAAAAAGAATCTGTCACTCGAAAAGGAATGTGAAAACTAACTTCTCAACAAAAAAAAGTGTCTTTTGTGATATATTGAGACGACATAAATGTCATAACCAAAAGCTGTAGAGTAGTAACGGGCAAAAGCGACGCCCGTCGTTTACTCAGCCTTCTTTCTCTTTTCTGTCGCCGCTTTTTTCTTCTTATCGACCTCTTTGTAGAGTACGAATTGAGCGACGATTATCGCGTTACCGATCGTCGCTAAAGTGTACGTCAAAACCACAAGGAAGTCTCCGGTTTCTTGAATCGAAGTGAAGACGCGAGCAGTCGATCCAAACAGGAGCATGATGCAAGTGGCCGCTGATAATTGGCCGGTTCCTCCGTTTTTGTAGTTGGTGTAAGCTTGAGTCAACTGGAACAAAAAGGAAAAAAGGCAGTTGAGTTCACGCCTTTAGATGATCGATAACACAACTCTGTATGATTTGAAAACTGATGGGTGATTAGGGGTTTTCAGCGCTGAGTTCGAATCCGTTGGAGTTTTCACGTCTAGATGTTATCGCAATTCTCATATTAGTTCTTAGTAAAAGGCGTCAGACAAACCCGTCCCCTTTAGGAAGCCGAGTATGTCCTTCACCGCAGATTCCGCTATCATTTTGGGGTTCAATGGTCCCCTGACCGAAGAATTCGAAACGTTTAGCTGCCAAGGCAGGGCATTCACGTAGGATGTGCTCTGTCGTCTCATCCTCCTCGCCGCAGAGAATGCATTCCACCGCCTCTAAGATGCCCATCTTCCTGAGGTGATATCTGAGTGGGCAGTGCCCGGCGAGGAAGCTTGTCAGAACTCTCAGATCCTGCCTAGAGAGTGTCAGCATCGCCTTTGCCCTTTGACAGGAAGGCACGACGAGCCTTTTCGACTGTCTTAATCGTGGCTGGCGATGCCAATGGGCGCCGTTTTCCTGTATCTCCCATCGAGCAACCAGATGGCTCAGGTGACTCTTCGTCAAACCCACGTGTGGTTCAGGCCCGATGGGTAGGAAATCTGTACCCCTTCAATTTATTTTTCAACATTCTAGTAACATTTCAGTGGAGTTTACAAGGAAAAAACCGCGCTAAAATTTTCGTCGAAAATGTTGATAATTTGTTGAGCTGCTCTCGTCATTTTCCCACAAATTATAATTTTACGGTATAATTGCCTAACTACGAGCTATCAATATAAAAAATTTATTCAAAATCGTTAGAGCCGTTTTTGAGAAAAAATATTTGGCGTTTTGATCACTATGATAACTATAGTTAACTTACGGTGGATTTTATTCATACCCTTATTTTGGCGTCCCATGGTAACTTACGTCCTAGATATCAAGTTTGAGCTGATTTGGTCGGTCGTATTCGCAAAAAACCTCGCTAAAATCGATTTTGTCAAAAATTTGGGTAATTGATTTATTGTGCTACTCTCGTCATTTTCCCACGGATGGGAATTTTATGGTATTATTGCCTTATTACGAGCTATCAATATAAAAACTTAAATCAAAATCGTTGTAGCCGTTTTTGAGAAAAAAAATATTTGGCGTTTTGATCACTATGATAACTATAGTTAACTTTCGGTGGATTTTGCTCATACCCTTCTTTTGGCGTCCTATGGTAACCTACGTGCTAGATATCAAGTTTGAGCTGATTTAGTACGGTCGTTTTCTCTAAAAATCGTTCATAGACACATACACACAGACCCAAGTTCCCAAATAGTGTTTTTCGGACTCAATAGGGTCTGAAACGTCAAGATCTGAAGAAAACTCAAAGAAATATTTTTTTTTCTGCCGAATACATAACTTTTCTTTCTACTTTGTAGAGCCAAAGAAAGTAAAAAGTGCAGTAAAATCGATTTTTTTAATTAATATTAAATTAATTTATTGCACCTCTCCTGTCATTTTGCCCAAGAATGTAAATTTCATGTTGTATCATTTGAACCCGACGACACACAAAATCAAAAACGTCGATTAAAAAGGGTTTGATTTGATCATCGTCTGTTTTTTTTCTTCAAATTTGCCCAGATTAGGTTCCAGAATATTCTCTCAATCGCGTTCACACGCAGCGCACGCCATAAGGTGTTTTTAGGACTCTGACGCTCGTGGAACGTGAAGATGTAGAGCTACGGAAAGCAAAAAATATCTTCTGCGACGCATCGCACAACTTTTCCGTAGCTCTACGTAAATTGACAGGGCTAGGGGCTTTTGCTACTAATTCTATTCATTTGAACTAGGGTCAAACATCATTTCACTGTGGTAGAAAGCTTACAGTTCCAGAACCGATCATTATTGAGCCATTACTACACAGATAGTTAATGAAACTGTCAACACATTTTGTTTGAGAAGGATAATAATCGTTCCACAATTAACGGGTAAAAACGACTAGAAATGGTATTAAGTGAAGCGGTGGTTGAAAATTGCGGAATTTCTGGAGTAGTTGCTATGTATCTTATGAGCGTTATCAAACTCTCATCGTATAGGTACTTGATTGTGCTACGGCCCCAATTTTTTTAATGATTCTACTCGTAGTAACATTTAACCGGAGTTTATACGGAAAAAACTGCGCTAAAATCGGTTTATGCCGAAATGTTCGGTAATTTATTGTGCTGCTCGGCATTTTCTCACGGATGTGATTTTCATGGTATTGTCGTGTCATGTGAAGCGGTCTATACACGAAATTTAATCAAAATTATTACAGCCGTTTTTGAGACATAAAAAAAAGTGTTTTGATCACTATGGTAAATGTTAATTTTGGGTGGGGTTTGCTCACGCCCTTATTTTGGCGTCCCATACTGTACTGTGAGCTAGATATCTCTCAATCGGGTTTGCTTAAAAAGTGTTTTCAATACTTCATCCTAGCCCGAAGAACTGTGTGCCTTACCTCTTTACCTATTGGAGGAAAAAAAAACTTAGGCAGAAACTCCGTCTCAGCCAACCAAAACCTGGTCCGCCACGAGGTCCAGCCTGGACATGCCAGGAGGCCCTGCTGTTCCCAGGCACGCTAAGGCGAAAGCGTCCTTGCAGTCAGAGAGAAGAAAAAGGGGTGATTTGTGAATCACTGGATGAGGACAGAAAAGAAAAGAAATAAACGGTAAGGCCACCGAAGTGTTGACGGGTTTCAACAGAAGAGGCCTAGGAGAGACCTTATTCTCTCAATCGGCTTTGCTCGAAAACTGCTTTCACTACTTCAATCGCGCCTTTCAAACCGGGTCGGGAATATCAGGGTGACTCGACCACTCTTGCCCTCATTCCTTCAATTCCTGCCTTCCGTGTGTTCACTGGGGGTGAACTATCTGTCGAACTTTGTTCTCGGGACCATTCTTCGTTTTTTACTTTCCTTGACTCAACGAAGTAGAAAGGAAAGTTATGTAATCGGCCGAAAAAAAAATTTTGAGTTTTCTTCAGATCTTTACGTTTCTGACCCTCCTGAGTCCGAAAAACACTATTTGGGAAAATGGTCTGTGTGTCTGTGAACGATTTTTAGCGAGAACCATCGTACCAAATCCACTCAAACTTGATATCTCGCCCGCAGAATATCATAAGACGCCAAAATAAGGGTTTGAACAAAATCCACCGAAAGTTAACTATAGTTATCATAGTGATCAAAACACCAAATATTTTTTTTCTCAAAAATGGCTGTAACGATTTTGATTAAATTTTTTATATTGATAGCTCCCAATATGGCAACTATACCATAAAATTCTCATTCGTGGGAAAATGACGAGAGCAGCACAATAAATTACCAAAACTTTCGACGAAATCCATTTTAACGCGGTTTTTAGAGGAAACAACCGCACCAAATCACCTGAAACTTGATGTCTAGCCTGCAGGTTACCATGGGACGCAAAAATAAGAGTATGGGCAAAATCCACCGAAAGTTAACTATAGTTATCATAGTGATCAAAACACCAAATTTTTTTGTCAAAAACGGCTCTAACGATTTTGATTACATTTTTTATATTGATAGATCTCAATAAGGCAGTTATACCATAAAATTCCCATTCGTGGGAAAATGACGAGGACAGCACAATAAATTATCAAAATTTTCGACGAAAAGCGGTTTTAGTGCAGTTTTTTCCTTATAAACTCCGCTGGAATTTTCGTAGAATGTTAAAAAAATTGGTATTGTAGTCCAATTCAATACCTAAAGGGAGAGTGTTTAAAAACGCTCGTGAGATACATGGGGGTCACTCCAGAAATTCCTGAATTTCAACTACCGCTGTTTCGCTTACTACCAGTTCTAAACGTTTTTACCCAATAACTCTGCAAAAGTAATCACTATCCTTCTTTAAAAAAAAATTGTGTTTACACCCTCATTAATTATCTGTGTACCAATTGCTCAGTAATGGTTCTGGAATGAGTACGAGCAGCACAATAAATGCCGGAACTGTAAGTGCTACCGCTTTCTGCTGCCGCGAAGTGTTTTTTGACCAAGTTCAAATGAACTGAGTGGTAAATGAATTGATTAAGTAGAAAAAGCCATGTACAAAGTGAATTGACGTAGAGCTAAGGAAAGTTGTGTGTTGCAACGCACCAGATATTTATATTTGTATCCTCTGCCCTGGTAGTTCATGCGAACTGTACGACGGCACATACCGTCAAGCGCTTCTCAGTCATTATGTTGATACCCTTGTTATTGCTATACCCTTTTTCATGTGTTATTTCGAGGACTTACTACCACCAAGTCGAAAATGAATAGTTGAAAGGAGTCGAAAAAGGGGGAACTTCCCTTTTAATACTTCATTAGCTCGAAGCGTAGGAAAAAATAGGAAATCAGACGGTTTTACGAAGTTTTCGCGGCGTCGGAGGGCGGGGAAAATAACGAAAAGATCGGGAGCTAAACAATATTTCAATTCCAAGGACGCAGACATCACGTACTGGGCCGAGTGAGAGCGGGTTTCTAACAACACGACTTCTGCCCAGCCTCTCAAATCGTGAGCGCAGATGACAGACCATTTGTTACAAATGTCGTAACGATCGAGAGGTCGGAACGGAAGCGGAGTTACGCGGGACATTTTGAAATGAAATCGATCAATTGTGAATCATTTTATGACGTATTAGAACATCACAGCATCGCACAACTTTTCTCAACCTCAGTACATACTGATGCAGTACTTTCCTTCAACTCATTACAGCACAAATGTGGTTTGAGATCAATTCAGTCAATTGGTCCTGTTTTTGTGCAAATTTGAATATTGAACTCGTTTTCAATATTTGAGAAATCGCAGTTTTCGAAGTACTTTGACTGATTTACCGTTTACAGAAACAGTTGGGATAAACTAAATAGGTTATTTAACGTTCCACACAGAAACTGATGCTGCGCAAAGTTCAAATATCTGGTGCGTAGCAACTCACAACTTTCTGCCACCCCCGTAATTTCGAACACCACCTACATATGCGGGTGCTATATCTTCGTTCAACGCATTTTTACAGAAACATTTATGGAAAACAACATGTAGGGGCTAGTTAGCTGAGAGTACTCCGTAAGTTTGATCGAAATCGTTAGAGCCGTTTTTGACAAAATTGGAATACCGATAAATTAATATTCGACAAACCTCCTTTTCTGAGTTAACTTGGCTTATATCTCCGTTCAAAATATATATACAGAAAGAGTTACGGGGAACGAAATGTGGGTATGGGTGACTAAAAGGCACTCTGTAAGATTGATCACATCTGGTGGAAAAGTTACCCCGGAATTTACGGAAATGTTCGAAAAAACGTTATTTTTGACACATTTTGATTTTTATCTCTGTTCAATGGACCGTCACAGGAGCATTTTTCGAAAAGAATATGTAGGTATCAACTATTTGAAAACATTGTGAGAGTTTGGTGAAAATCGCTGAAGCCGTTTTGCCAAAAAGCGTAAAAAACCTATTTTTGCTTCATGGGTCTATATCTCTGTTCACCGTATTTTCATTGAGATCTGTATGGAGAAGAAAAGTTAGGTATTGATTAGGAAAAGATAATTTGAAAGTTTAACCAAAATCGTTAGAGCCGTTTTCAAGAAAAATGCGAAAAACCCTAGTTATTGGTACATTTTCGTCCCCCCCCCTTCCCTTCTGCCGAAATCGTCCATAACCTTATTTTGGTGTCTACAAAAAATAAGGAACAAAACAAAAAAAGAACCAGCTCAATCGGATCAGCCATTCTTCCGCAAATCATACAGACACACACGGACCGAAATTAGGTTATTTGGACTCAGTAGGCCTAAACGTAAAGATCTGAAGAAACCCACTTTTTTTTGACACGATTACTATACTTTCCTTTCCCTTTGGGGTAGCGGAAAGTAAAAATGCTGCCGCTTTTTGAAAATGCTCAATCATTGAAAAATCACCCTGTAGATAATTGATGGGGCCGTCAACATATCGGTTTATTATTCATTCTACGTTTTCGCTAGGAACATCTTTTTACAACCCCCTCCTCCCCCAAAAATGACATTTTACCTTCCAAGGCGTGGGGGTTCCAAATCTGCAATGCCATCTGCCTTTAAGGTGGTCTAAACAATTCAATCCGGTAACTATTTGTACCGGTCTACTCGGCAATCCGATCGAATGAAAACTCTTGTTGTTGCGGGCAAAAAATGGTTTAAAATATTACCCAAAACGAAATTTTCCGTAAGACTCGAGGTCGAGTAGGAGTCTCAAAGGTGTACTGCGTCTAAATCGAAAATAGTGAATAACAGTAAATGCGGTTAGTCAAAGTCCACTAATTGAAATAACCCGCGGGGCAATACAGCGAAACTTATCGTTTCTCCCTGGCCTGCTCTTACTTCCCGCGCTGCCGCCCCTCACCCTCCAACAGTTCGACTCGTCACATCGCGCAAAATTGCGAACCATCACCTAGGAAGGCCAATTTTCATCGTATTGTTTATAAGCACTTCTCAACGTTGGATTGAATAGGTCTTAATCATGCTTTGCAACAGAATAATAAACCATTGTGTATTAATTAGTAGTTTTTTAATTTCCTTGGCTCTACAAAGTAGAAAGGAAAGCCATGTAATCGGCAGGAAAAAAAATTAAGAGTTTTCTTTAGATCTTTACGTTTTAGACCTTCCTGAGTCCGAAAAACACTACTTGGGAAAATGGTCTGTGAGTCTGTGTGTGTGTGTGAACGATTTTTAGAGAAAACCGCACCAAATCAGCTCAAACTTGATATCTAGCCCGCAGGTTATCATGTACGCCAAAATAATAGTATGAGCAAAATCCACCGAAAGTTGACTATAGTTATCATAGTGATCAAAACGCCAAATATTTTTTTTCTCAAAAATAGCCACAACGATTTTGATTAAAGTTTTTATATTGATAGCTTGTAATAAGGCAATAACACTATAAAATTCCCATCCTCGGGAAAATGACGAGAGCAGCACAATAAATTAATTACCACAATTTTCGACAAAATCGAGTTTAGAGTGGTTTTTAGAGAAAACGACCGAGCCAAATCACCTCAAACTTGATATCTAGCCAATAAAATAAAGATATGAGCAAAATCCACCGAAAGTTGACCATAGTTATCATAGTGATCAAAGCACCAAATTTTTTTTTCTCAAAAACGGCTCTAACGATTTTGATTAAATTTTTTTATATTGATAGCTCTCAATAAGACAATTATACCATAAAATTCCCAAACATGGGAAAATGACGAGAGCAGCACAATAAATTATCAACATTTTCGACGAAACATCAATTTTAGCGCGATTTTTTTCTTATAAACTCCGCTGAAGTGTTACTAGAATGTTAAAACAAATTGACGTAGTAGTCTAACCCAATACATATAGGGTGAGAGTTTGAAAACGCTCATAAGATATATGGGGGTCACTCCAGAAATTCCGGAATTTCAACTACCGTCGATTCGCTTACTCCCAGTTCTACAGGTTTTCACCCAATAACTCTGCAAAAGTGATTACTATCCTATTTAAAAAAAATCGTGTTGGCAGCATCATTAATTCTCTGTGCACCAGTTGTTCAATAATAGTACGGGAATGAGTACGAGCTGCCCAATAAATTCCGGAACTGTAAGCGCTACCGCTTCCTGCTGCCGTGAAGTGTTGTTTGATCAAGTTCAAATGAACTGAGTGATAAATGAATTGATTAAGTAGAAAAAGCCATGTAAAAAGTGAATTGACGTAGAGCTAAGGAAAGTTGTGTGTTGCAACGCACCAGATATTTCTCTTATAAACTCCGCTCACACGACACACTCTCATAAAAATTGGGGTGGTAGTCCAATGAGGTACCTACACAATGGCGGTTTAATAACACCCGTAAGATAATAAGGAGCAACCCTAGAAATTCCCGAATTCAAACCACTGCTGCTTCTCTCTGCCATTTCACGCAGTTTTTACACGATAATTCCAAAATAGTAAACGCAGTCCTCCTAAAAAATCGAGTTAACAGAGTCATGAATTATCTATGCTCTTATTACTCACTAACAGTTGTGGCATAAGTAACAGCAACTGAATATATACGGAACCTTCTGCGCCACACTGAGCTATGTCCTATCAAGCTCATATAAAATGAATGAAAATACATTTTATTAGTTCTAGGGAGATAAAAATAAGCCGAAGGCAGAGACAAGTTGTGAGATGCGTCCCACTAGGTTTAAAAAAAATGTCTTCCATTGATGACAGATGCCCAACCACACAGTTCTACAATCGAATGGGCAGACAACTTACCTTTCCAAAAAACATGACGGGAACGCTGGAGACCTGCATGAACCACAACACGTTGACTGGAGTCAGACCTCCCATCAATACGTAAACTGTCGTCATGTAAGCCAACGAAAAAAGGGATGCAACCGTCGTGGATGAGTTGAAAAACAAAACCAGAGCAGCGATGATGTAAGTTTGAATGCTGATGAACACGCCGTCGCCGTAAGCGCTGAAAAAAAGGGAAGATATAAGAAAATAAATGTGACGCTTTATAATAATTCAATGATTATGAAATAGTTTGTTTTACCAAAGCAATGGCGACCACAGTTTAATTCGTGTAAGTTGTTATTAACTGTTGACATAACGAGATAGATATAAGCCGCTTAGGTGGTAAACCGATTTTTTTAGTAAGCTTTTAAAGGAGGATGTCAACTGTTTCGAAGGGAAAGCGACTCGTGAGGTGATGGGACTCATCCCAAAGCTTCAGAATCAGAAAAGTGTTAAAAATGGACATAGACCCGTTTAATAGCAAACTTCTCAACTCTGTATTTGTTAACCTGCCAGGTAACTGAATAGCGGTTCAACAAATGACCAACATGGGAATGGGTACTGAACAATACTTGACGAGTTAATGCTACCAGTCCTAACAGAGTCCAAGGGTCCATCTCACAGAAGGAAAATAACTGATAACACTAATGATATCGCTATTCCCGTCTTCACCAGTGAAATACCTAAGAGTCTTACTATATACGGAAATTAGCCAGACAACTGGATGAAGAAAGAAATATAACTTCTCACACAGATCAAAGGTCTGTCGGGGTGAACATGGGGTCTAGAGCCCTTATTAGTAAAATGGATTAACCAAACAATAATGAGACCTGCAGTAGTACGAGGCATATCCACAAAGTAAGTGTACTCGATTTTTTTAGGGATCAAAAAAATTTATTAAAACAAAAAAAATACGTGCTTACGTAGGTATACATTTAAGCTATTTTTCTACGTAGTCGCCATTTCTCTCGATGCAGGTAGTTAGGCGGGGGATCAATTTTTTTATGCCTGCCTCGTAGAAATCTGCCGCCACCTCTTCGGCCACTTGCCGCGTTTATGGTCTCCCCCTGAGGCAAATAATCGATGAGTATGATGCTTTTGTGGTCCCAAAACACTGATGCCATGATTTTTTTCCCAGAAATTGTGGTTTTGAACTTTTTGGCTGAGGGTGAAGTGGTGTAACGCCACTGTTCGGACTGTCTCTTGGTTTCTGGAGTATAGTGTGCGACCCAAGTCTCATCTCCAGTAACAATACACTTGAGGAAATCATCACCCCCCAGTTCATACCGTTCCAAATTCTCTTTAGAGGTCTGCACTCGATTCAACTTGTGTTGTTCAGTCAGTTGTTTTGGGACCCATCTTGCACACAGTTTATGAAATCCGAGGTTTTCTGTTATTGTTTCGTGCAGCAAAGATCTGGATATTTCAGGAAACTTCGTAGAAATTTCGTCCAGAGTCAATCTGCGATCGTCACGGACCGCATTCTCAATCTTTTCCACAAGTTTGTCAGTCACCATCGACGGTCTCCCACTCCTCAATTCGTCATGCACATTCGTACGACCGTTCTTAAACTCCCTACACCACTTGTACACACTCGTACGATTCATGTGTCCTTCACCATAAATTGCCTTTACCTCATTAAAAATTTCAATCGGGGATTTCTCCTTAACAACGAGGTACCGGATGACTGCGCGGATTTCGCACTTGGCAGCAGAGTCGATCGACATCTTTCACGAGAAATGCTCCTGAGACCACAGTTTTCAACGTACTGACCTCATTTTGGTCTTGTTTCGGAGGGGAGGAGTCACACTACACGACAGTGTGCCCAACATAACAAAAAAAATTCCCTATGGCCTACGGGAGCTTCAGTACACTTACTTTGTGGATATGCCTCGTATATGGCACGCTTGTGTTACGAGGGGTTTGGAAACATTTTGGAGAGCCAATGACTCAGGCAAAAATTACAACAATTGCGAGCTCGAATACAATGCCCAACTTTCCTTGGATGATGAATCTTCGTCTATAACCGCTAGACTACTCTCACTGGAGTACCTATAATGAGAGGCCGTACATCTTCACCCTCATTGTTAACCACTGCTTCTGGAGCGGACGAATCAATGAACGAATTTTTTAGAGTTGAGCAAATCCCCGGAAAAATTCGAAGAATGAAGGGGCTACATGGAAAGGCTTTTCTTTCACATTGTAGTAAGTGCTTTGCATCACCATTTTTCGTTTTGCTGGAACTTTCACGGCGTAAGTGAATCTCGGACCAGAGAATTTGTCTCATTATTTTTTCTCTAGCCCTCTTCTTTTTCGTGGAATGAAGGAGCGTGTGGGGGTTTGGAACTTCTGACTCCATTTGTTACAAAGGGGCAGGAGTTTGAAGACATTTGGAGAGCCGCTGACTCAGGCAAAAATTACAGCGGTCCAATGCCCAACTATCGTCGGATTATGAATCTTGGTCTACAGCCACTAGACTACAATCATTGGAGCACCTATAATGAGAGTCAGGCAGTACGCTAGTCTGGTGAGCAAGTGTCACTAACAACGGTGCCCAGGATCATAACTATGTTAATTACGGATCTGTTTCCTTATCATAATGACTGCACCTGAACCTTCTTGAGAGAGTTATATCAGTTGCATGTCATGGAGGTTGTAGTTTCGCAATTATACAAGAGCCCGGCTCACTCGCTCAACATCCACCAAAACGAGACTTGTGGAGAGCTGTTGCCTGTGTGTTACTGCACAGAGGGGAATCCCGCACCATCTGGGAAAACTGAAGCTACAACCCCAATTAAACACTAGTCTTCGCTTTACAAGCCAGTTTTGATTGACATCTTCCTCCAAATCAGCACTTTGACGTTGGAGCCCAAAAAATAGTTACATTTTCTACAGACATTCTCTAAAACTAAAAAGATTACCTAAAAGGAAACGCTCGAACAACGCTGTAACTCGTGTACGTTGTCACACCGTACAAATCCGTTAAGCAGCTCAGGAAGTTCACTCCTTGGGCGCTTTGATTACCGAGGATTTTCGTTATTTGAGGCACTTTGACTGAAAAAAAGGTAACGCACAAAAATAAGCTATAAAAACTTGTTCCCTTCGGCCTAGTTCATTGAGAAACGTAGAAGTGCTTACCCATCAGAGAACCAGCGATGATCGCAAGTCCGAGGCATTTACTCAGCAGGGCTTTCAAGCAGAAAACTGAAACACAATTCCTCATATCACCTTTGTTGAGAATAATTTGCCAACAATAATTCAATACAGTATTGAGAATCTACTAAGCCTCCACAGAACGCGCAAGACGACTTTATGAGGAAATTGTAAAAACGATCATTTAACGTTCGACTAGTCTCATTTTCTGAACTAGGTTGGCTTATATCTCCGTTCAATGAAATAGTTGTGAGAAACTAAATTTGGTGACGGGCGGGGAATAATTTATTTATATCACCTGTGCTATCTTGATTATAAATATGCCATTAGGGTTCATATACTGTTCGAGTCTTGCACGACAATTTTTCTTAAACCTGAAGAGTACGTATTCAATTGATCTGTTTGGTACTCAACCGACAATCCCACACATTTTGACCCCTCGAATAAACTGATGAGAAATAAGTGAGTTAAAATCCTATTCCTAACTCTCTAATGCGCTATCTACGTTCATCATCGTTTTTAACAAAATAACTCTATTGTTTACATCCAGTTAACGTAACAATTATGATTATTAATTCATCTTAAAGGTGGATGAATTGCAAAGTGTCAAAAATATCTGGTGCGTTGCAACACACAACTTTCCTTAGCTCTACGTCAATTCAATTTGTACGTGGCTTTTTCTACTTAATCAACTCATTGGTTCAAACAACACTTCACGGCAGCAGAAAGCGGTAGCGCTTACAGTTCCGAAATTTATTGTGCTGCTCGTACTCATTCCCGTACCATTATTGAGTAATTAGTACGCAGAGAATTAATGAGGCCGTAAACACGATTTTTTTGAAGAGGATAGTGATCACTTTTGCAGAGTTATTGGGTAAAAACCTTTAGAACTGGTAGTAGGCGAACCGACGGTAGTTGAAATTCAGGAATTTCTTGAGTGACCCCTACTAATCTTATGAACGTTTTCAAAGTCTCACCCTATAGGTATTGGAACGGGCTACTACGCCAATTTGTTTTAACATTCTAGTAACACTTCAGCGGAGTTTATAAGAAAAAATCGCGCTAAAATTGATTTTTCGTCGAAAATATTAATAATTTATTGTGCTGCTCTCGTCATCTTCCCATAGTTGGGAATTTTATGGTATCATTGCCTTATTGAGAGCTATCCACATAAAAAATTTAATCAAAATCGTTAGAGAAGTTTATGAGAAAAAAAAATTTGGTGTTTTGATCACTATGATAACTATAGTAAACTTCCGGTGGATTTTACTCATACCCATATTTTGGCGTCCCATGGTAACTTATGAGCTAGATATCAAGTTTGAGTTGATTTGGTAGGTCATTTTCTCAAAAAACCGCGCTAAAATCGATGTTGTCGAAAATTTTGGTGATTAATTTATTGTGCTGCTCTCGTCATTTCCCCATAGATGGGAATTTTATGGTATTATTGCCTTATTACGAGCTATCAATATAAAAACTTTAATCAAAATCGTTGTAGCCGTTTTTGAGAAAAAAAATATTTGGCGTTTTGATCACTATGATAACTATAGTTAACTTACGGTGGATTTTGTTCATACCCTTATTTTGGCGTCCCATAGTAATCTGCGGGCGAGATATCTAGTTTGAGCTGATTTGGTACGGTGGTTTTCTCTAAAAATCGTTCACACGCACACACACACAGACCATTTTCCGAAAGTGTTTTTCGGACCTAGGAGGGTCTAAAACGTAAAGATCTGAAGAATACTCCTAATTTTTTTCAGCCGATTACATGATTTTCCTTTCTACTTTGTAGAGCCAAGGAAAGTGTAAAGATGATGAATTCTTCCGAAAGCGATAGCTATTATTCGTCAAAAATGTTAATAATTTATTGTACTGCTCTCGTCATTTTTCCACGAATGGGAATTTCATGATATAATTGCCTTATTACGAGCTATCAATATACAAAATTTAATCAAAATCGTCGAAGCCGTTTTTGAGAAAAATAATATTTGGTGTTTTGATCACTATGATAACTATAGTTAACTTTTGGTGGATTTTGTCCATACCCTTATTTTGGCGTCCCATGGTAACCTGCGGGCTAGATATCAAGTTAGAGCTGATTTGGTACGGTCGTTTTCTCTAAAAATCGTTTACACACACACAGACCATTTTCCGAAATAGTGTTTTTCGGCCTCAGGAGGGTCTGAAACGTGAAGATCTGAAGAAAACTCCGAGCTGGGGAGTAAAAACTGTTCCCAGTACGATCTCCTTCCACGCTCGCAATCAGATCAATTGGAAGATTGAGAAGCATCTTATTTACGTGGTAGTGAGGAAAGTTGTTAGCGCCGTGTCTGGTGGGAAACGTATTTTTGAGATCTTCAAATTCATCACCGGCGGCGTTTGACACTCCGGAGGTCCATAATGGGGTGGCGCGGATAAGATTGTTGTGTAACTCAAGTCGATCGGCAAAACCTCCCTTTCGATGCAATGTTTAGTACAAGTAAAATTATTGCGATTACTTTAGGCTTTTACGAAGAAAATAACGAGCGTGCTTGCGCGTCGCATTTTGAAACTTACAGTCGAGAAAATTGAGTTCGTGGAAGAACGTTCCGTAGCATTTTTCTGACATCAGAGTCAAAACGACTCTTTTGATCAACGGAGTTTCGCTCATTTTCGTTGAGTAGAGAAACGTTCACGTTGAGGGTCACGAAATCTCTCCGTTGAACGACAATAAGACACTAGAAGTTGTTGTTCGTTCGGCGCCTTCGCTCCAATCGAGACCTTGATCGGTAGCTCCTTTTCGCTTATGGAAATCGTCGGGTGCAGCTCTCGAGACCACCACTCCTATTCATATTACAAGTTGTTCTACTCTCGAAACCTTCACCTACGGTAGACCCATTCCTCGAACCACGTAAACCGATTTTGACGAAAATGACAGGGCGATAAGAAACAAATCGGAAACCTTCCGTTGAATCAGGTTAGAGCAGTGCTGCCAACCTATTCGCACATCTGCTCTCACTCATCTGCGGCCATTTCATTCTTATTTTAAAACGGTGTACAGCATTCGCGAACTGAATTAAACTTTGCGCAATTAGAATTAAACCTGGGGCTCTTCCTGGACGTCGAGAAGGCCTTCGGCCGGGTTTGGCACCAGGGCCTCCTCTGACACGCTCTGCAGGCTCCTTGCCTCATATTTTTCCCGCAATATACTGGCTGGAGTACCTCAGGGAAGTATTTTCGGCCCGTTGTTATATACCTTTGTACACCCATGATGTTCCTATTGTCTGGGTGGATGCAGGGAATCTCTGTGACTTCCATCAAGTAAACTTTAACACTTTAGAACGCTTTATTCGATATAAAAGAATAAAGTATTGAGAACAGAACTTGGTCATCCAAGAGGAAGGGTGAAAGTAAGAAGAAGGTAATAACATAGCTGATATGTTTTACTGCCACGGACGCATCCAAGAGATAGATGGGGCAGGAGAAAAGAGTTCCATGCTACTATCACTGTCTACGCCGCTGACCAGGCCATCCTGGTCCACCATTCATCACCTGAACTCGCCCTTGGCTCTCTACAGGATTACGTTTTCCAACTTGAAGAATGGATGAATCAATGGAGAATCGGTATTAACCCCTCTAAAACTGCTCTGCTAAACTTCATGTATACACATCCCTGCAATACCCATCAACAATGAAATAGTAAACCAGGTCTCCAACATAAGATACCTCAGGGTTGTGCTGGATAGCAGACTAACCTGGGACATATCACGGCAACTGTAACCACAATACGAAACTGCTTGTAAGATTCTCGCCTGACCTCGCATCTCATCAACAACAAGACCTGGAGTCTTGTTAGCCACTCCATGTTGTTTTTCAATCCCACAGCTGTTGTTTTAGTTACCAAGAACTTTACCTTCATCTCCCATTTCTGCTCATTCATAATTCGTTTGTACGTTAGAATCGACTTAGTTTTCGATTCTCAATACATTTTGAGCATCGTTTCTTTTATAGTATTTCGTTTTGTGGATGTTAACCCTCAGTCTTACATGCATTCGTCAACTCACGTTTCTTCTCAACAGCAAACACCTCTCTCTAAAAACTAAACAACAAATTTACTTGTCTACAATCAGACCCATATGGCAATGCGTGTGCGAAATATGGAGCTCTGCTTCTGACTCACAGTGCAGAATTCAAACCCTTCAAAACAGAACACTCCGACTCATCACACTATCCCCGTGGTACGTTAGAAATGCACTCCTCCACTCTGACTTGGACTTGCCGACAGTCAATGATGTATTAAAGTCATCACACGATAACCTCGTCTGCCAAATGCTACACTATCCAAATGAGATCTCGTCAGGTGATCAAATGATAATCTTGGATGGACCTGACTGATTAAATTCAGCAGCCACTCCCCTTCATGAACATCTTTACTGTAAGTACTTACTTCGAACTTCTGACTCTACACCTGAAAACTACTCTATTATGTTATTAATTTATAATATATTTATTACTTGTTACAGTTCAAAAGTTGTGGTTACCAATGGGTAGTCTACCTCTCCCTCTAGCATACTTAATAGCGTTACACAAATAAAGTCTACTTATTCTTAAAAAAAAGAAAGAATTAAACCTTTCACACACTGAAATAAACCTTTCGCAAATGGAATTAAATCTTTTCTCAAACTGAACTAATGAATTGTATTTCATTCAAGTAATCGATTTTGATGTTTCAATATTAGTTATACTAATAATTATTCGTTTCAACCTACAGTTAATATTCCAATTTAATTAGAGTCTCTCACATATCTTCCACGCTGTCATTATCATTACTAATTCGAGCGTTCCAATCGACAATACACACTGAACTATTGCCTGTCATTCATCATCACAATGAAATTCCTCACCAAACCAAAAAAATCCCTACTAGCACTGGAGTGACGATTGCTGTCTTTGCTAACTATAAAACGAAGAGAAGGTTATACAGAGAAACCCGAAGAAAGTTTGCCGACTCACTATGAAGGTATTGACCATCCACAGAGAAGATATAGCCGCTTCACTAATCACTCCAAGTCCTTCAAGTACGAAGCAGAGAATTAATTTTGTGAAAGGTTCACTTATAATTGTGAAAGGTTCACTTATAATTGTGAAAGAGTTAATTCAGTTTATTTGCAAAATTAATAACTAATGCCTTAAACGATAAAATGATCAACGTAACCACAACAAACAAATGTCTGGTGAACAGGATCATGCAACTTTTCCCAGCTGCATTCTTTTTCACCCCATCAATTAATCCAACCCACTTTTCACCCGGGTTATATGAAAAACTACGCAGCAATGTATATGAAAGCTACATATAAGCTGGTATGACAAAGAACTAAAGGTTCCAGTTTATAGGGTTGCCATTTTTCACGCCCCGAGAAAAGGTAGGGTTAGGCCAAAGGGCTACAGACCAGTTTCTGTGTTGCCTGTGGTCTTCCGGCACTTCCAAAACGTGTTGGCATCACGACTCCAGGTGGCTGGTGTCATTGACAATGTCAAAGGGGTGCTTGGGCCAGAGTATGATCTTATTGTTCTGCAGACATCGCTGTCTTAGGTCTAGAAGAAAAATAAATTTGGACGTTGTCAATGCTTTTGATACTGATAGCCACTAGGCCTTAGTCAATTGCCTTGGTTTTTGATTGATGTGTTAATTGTACCGCAGGGGTGTGAAAATTCTGGACATTGGAGGTGAGATGCGGAAAAAGAAACAGTTGCATCTAGTTGCCAAGGATATTGACATCTTACTTTGTTTAGCGAGGGGACCCCCTGTCTCTAATTCTCTTCTATCTTGTTAGCCTGGGTGGAATGCTACACGAAGCATAGCTTGATTTCGCTTTGGACGTGCTGATGGGTGCAATTATACTTTGCAGAACATGTCCTTTTCACAGGTAAAAAACAAGGCTTGACAGGTTTATTGTTGGCACTAACAAATCCGGAGAATCGTGGATCAATCTCTGTTTTGATCAGGATAGACTTGAATGAATCTCGGAGACGGGTTTTAGTTGAGCACGAACTTATAATTTGAAGAGTAGGTATACCACAGGATTTGGAGACTTAGATTTACATAAGAGGACTTGAACAGGATATGATTTGAGTACATAAGCGCGAACAAGGAGAGCTCTGAAGGCGTGAAACTGTTTATATGGGGAAGGAAGGAGAAATCTGAATTAGATGTCGATGAGAGGTGAAATAACTGTCGATTGGGAGAATTGGAGACGACTGTATCACGAATGACTGTTTTGGGAGAACTGGAAGCGAGCGACTTTTGCAAAACTTCAGAGGAGAATGAGTTTGGGAGGAGCTGTCTGTTGTGGAGAGGAATGTGAAAAGAGAGGAGGAAATGATATTTTGGAATATTCAGACAAAGCGGAAATCCGTTGTCAATTGGAATTAACTGAAGAGGTGAAATTTACATAGGTAACAAAAAGGGGTTGAGGACGAAACAAGGGGTCTTTGGGGGAAACCATGACTTTGCCGTTAAGGGCCAGGAAGTCCCGTAATGGCAGGTGTGGGAAATCCGAGGTCAAGAAACTCATACTGATTCGACGTTTTGTGCCAAACTACCTCCATAGTATTAGTGCAACGGTCGAATAATGAAGGACACAAACAGATTGGCTTGGTCCAACACAGCATAGGGTTGGCTCACGCCCATAATCTCGAGCGCAAGTAGTAAGGGTTTGAACGTACGTGGCCGCGTACTCACAAATACATGGGCTAGGAATGTTCCATGACACCTTTTAAGATGTGGCGGTAGCTAGGGATCAAATTTGGCTGTAGGTTGCTGTTGCGAGAAAAGTGTGGAGGGAATGCAATCATTGGTGGGACTTTTATGATGAACCTCCTTTCATGTTTACTTCCTCCTCCAAATCCTTCTATTCCCAGAGTTGACATATGGTACTAATTGGGCGTACGAGAGGGCAAAAGTGTTGAAGATCGAAAATAAAAGAAACTCGGTGAGTGTGAGGAGGACTGCGTTAAATGCAATGAGGTGAGTAGAGTTTGTGTACAAAAAGACGACTCGGAAATATGCACGAATTGGCGGGAAACTGTATCAGAAGGAGAGAGTGAGCCGCAACTGGGCTAAAAATTGATAGAGGAACGTGTCTGTTTGAGCGCTGGGAGATGAGTGTGACTTTCGCAATAGGTGAATGAATTTTGGGAGGAGCTGTCTCTCGGGGAGAGGAATCTGAAATTGAGGAGAGGGAAAATAAAGAAAGAAAAAACCCACTTCAGGGCAATAACCGCGGTAGTGGAATTTCCGCAGGTACGAGGGGGTAAGAGGAGACAATAGCATGAAGGTTTGGGAAACTCCGACGTCAAAAGACTCAGACTGATTTGACTCGCGTCAACAGTACTCCCCATTCCTCCTTATTTATTTAGTTAGTTTTTCGGGGCCCATCGTACTTAACACAATGAGTTTCTGAGTTCCACGGATGATGGATGGAGGGGAGAGTACATAGGTCTGTTCGTGAACTCAATTACGAGACAACAGTTAACCTAAATCTGCTCAAATGTGATACTTAGTCTGCAGATTCGCGGATGACGCCAAAATAAGGTTATGAGGAGGTTGTAAGTTAATTGTAGTTAAACAGTAAGTGTGTAACTAGTACGATTTTGACCAATCTTTTCGTGTGGACGGTTCCAAACAACTGAACAGTAACGAAAATGACGAGAGCAGCACTATAAGTCAATATAAATCTAGTTTTTCCTCTCAAAAAGTTGTCCTAGGTTCATATACTATAAGTGAAAACAGATTGGATCAGTTGATGAAGTTACAAAATCTGCGTAATTAATGCCGCGTCGAGAAAAGTTGTGTGCTACGTCTCACCAGATATTTGTGCGTATACATGCAAATCAGAATCTTGGATTTATTTCAGGAGTTCGCGACATTGCGCTATCTTCGCTGACTACAATAGAACGCAATTAAGTCTGATCGTATTTCTAAGAACTGCAACGCGCCCCTAGCGTGTTAAATGGTTAATTCCAGAGCTCAAGAGAATAGTGAAATAAACAGGCTTTAGTACAGTTCGACTTTCCCCCGCCGAAAAGATCGAGAAACTTTCGCTTTTGGTTTGTCTTCGGTGCCCAATAATACACGAGTTTTTATTTCGCCCCTCTCCCCCACCCCCCACCTTTTTTTGTCTTAAAACGCGAACTTTCGTCGTTTCTTTATCCGTCGAGTCTTTATATACGGCGTCCATTCTTTCCGGTTGGGTGGAAAAAAGTAATCGGAACTTCTTCCTGACATAAACTGTGGCCGAACCTAATAGGAAGGCATTTTATCACTTAGATGCCAGACAGGCGGCGACCCCCCCCCCCCTCACACACCACCCTCCCTCACACCATACCACAGCGAACTACTGCTCTTTTCTAGCTACATTCGAGAGACGAAGCGTGGAATACGACGGCTGGGGAGTTTTTGATTTCACTCTGTTGAACCGAGTCCGGTAGGTCAACTGATAGATGGAGGACATTTCCTGTGTGTGATGGGATTCCTAACTCTCTCATGCACCCATTTTTAACAAAATACTCTGTTATTTAAATCCAATTAACATAACAATGATGATTATTAATTCATCTTAAGGGTGGATGAATTGCAAAGTGTCAAAAATATCTGGTGAGTTGCAACACACAACTTTCCTTAGCTCTACGTCAATTCACTTTGTACATGGCTTTTTCTACTTAATTCATTTACCACTCGGTTCATTTGAAGTTGGTCAAACAACACTTCACGGCAGCAGAAAGCGGTAGCGCTTACAGTTCCAGAGTTTAATGTGCTGCTCGAACTCATTCCCGTACCATTATTGAGTAATTAGTACGCAGAGAATGAATGAGGCCGTAAACACGATTTTTTTGAAGAGGATAGTGATCACTTTTGCAGAGTTATTGGGTAAAAACTTTTAGAACTGGTAGTAGGCGAACCGACGGTAGTTGAAATTCAGGAATTTCTTGAGTGACCCCCATATATCTTATGAGCGTTTTGAAACGCTCACCCTATAGGTATTGGGATAGACTACTACGTCAATTTGTTTTAACATTCTAGTAACATTTCAGCGGAGTTCATAAGAAAAAAATCGCGCTAAAAAAGTGGTAGTGAGCGAAACGGTCGTAGTTGAAATTTCGGGGTTTCTGGAGTGACCCCCTTATATCTTATAAGTGTTTTTAAACTTTCAACCTATAGGTATTGGATCGGACTAGTACACCATTTTTTGTAAACGTTCTAGTGACATTTCAGCAGAGTTTATAAGAAATATTTGAGATTTATGTGCGATAATAACAAGGAGGGAAAAAAAGAAATAATCTAAATACTTTGAAAAGGAACAATACAAGAAAATTAATTGCTAAATGAGAGCCTATAAAATAAAGTTAAATTCTGCACAATGAAAATAAAACCGTCTGACCGTGTTCATCCGTAGCACGCGCGAGCACAGTACCCATGGTGGTCCGAGGAGGAGAAGGACCGCGTTCGAAGATGGAGCGGTGGTAGATGATGGAGAACCTAACTCCGATCTATACGTTGACGGCTGCAGTGTATGAAAACTGGAGACAGTTTTCGAACAGGGCGGAATTCTGATGATCCTGTGGCCCAATTCGTCGAAAAAGAATAAATGCTATTGCGGTTCAGGTTCAGGTCGTTAGCAGATCGAGCACTAGTAGAAAAATATCTGGTGCGTAGCAACACACAACTTTCCGCCACCCCCGTTAGTTAGAAGACCAGCTACATACGCGGGCGCTATATCTTCGTTCAACGGATTTCTACAGAAACATTTAGGGGGGAACAAATTGTAGGGACTAGTTAGCTGAGAGTACTCCAAGTTTGATCGAAATCGTTAGAGCCGTTTTTGAGAAAATTGGAATTCCGATAAATTAATATTCGACAAATCTCCTTTTCTGAGTTAACTTGGCTTATATCTCCGTTCAACAGATGGATACAGAGATAGTTGCGGGGAGCAAAATGTGGGTTTAGAATGCTAGAAGACACTCCATAAGATTTATCACATCTGGTGTAGCAGTTACCCTGGAATTTACGGAAATGTTCGAAAAAACGTTATTTTCGACACATTTTGATTTTATCTCTGTTTAATGGAAGGTCAGAGGATCATTTATCATAACCCAACTTTTTATAACTTTCCGCTTCCCCAAAGGGAAAGGAAAGTATAGTAATCGTGTAAAAAAAAAAAATTGGGCTTTTTGCGCTTTTTGGCAAAACGGCTTCAACGATTTCGATCAAACTTACGGAGTACTCTCAACCAACTAGTATCTACATATTGTTCTGGATAAATGTTTCCGTAGAAATCCGTTGAACGAAGATATACCACCCGTACACGTAGCAGGTCGTCGAATTGACGGCAGTTGAGGAAAGTTGTGTGTTGCTCCGCGTAAGATTTTTCGATCGACAGATCGAGCCATAACGTTGCTCAGGAAGGAAGGAAGTTTGAGCAATCCTCCCGAATCCTTTAAAACGGAGAGCAATGAATGAATACTTGAAACATCGTCATGGATCGTCGTTAAACCAACTTCTAACCAACGAAAACTTCGAGCTAAAAAAAAAAACGCCCTTAGGACATCTGTCAAATGGGGGAAAAATGCTGCAGGAATCGCAAAAGGTGAGCCGGTTGACAGGGAGTCAGATCGTTAATAAAAGAAACTTCTTCGAAGCTTTATATCACGGAAGGAAGACGTATTGACTCGCCGGGAGGTCTCCTGAGTTTGACCAGGGCGCGAAAGCCGTGCAAATTTGCTTCGGGAAACTGTCCTTTCAAACTGCTGAAAGTAGAAAGAAAGAAAAAAAAACTATAAAAGATGAGTGTTCCGGCGTCCACTTTTTTTCCCCCACTTATTTTCTACTCAGGGGGTTCATACAATCTTCTTATTTCAAGTTGCACACAACACCCCCCGGGGGTCGCATTCCCAACTTGTCTTTATTTATCGCTCCTCTCGACTACCTCTTCATCTATATATTTTCTCTGGAACCCCTCTCTACGTCCCTAGTGTCGTCAATGTTTGCCGCACATTGCGAATTTATTTAATTCAGTTTGGCCATAGGAGCTTATATCGAGGAAAGCGTGGGATTCGAAGAAGAATCCTAATTCTTCATCTCAACAGAACAGATGGCATCACTAGTTAGGTTGAGCTGAGGTTAGAAGAGAATACCGACAGACAGTATAATTAGAACATTAACAAATGCGATAACTACATAGCTAATGGCATACCAATAACGAGCGGTGCGTAGCAACGCCCAACTTTCCGCCACCCCCGTAATTTCGAACACCACCTACATAGGAGGGCGCTATATCTTCGTTCAACGTATTTATACAGAACAAAATGTACGTACTAGTTAGCTGAGAGTACTCCGTAAAGTTTGATCGGAATCCCTACTGTTTTTGAGAAAATTGGAATACCGATAAATTAATATTCGACAAATCTCCTATTCTGAATTAATTTGGCTTATATCTCCGTTCAACAGATGGATACAGGGATAGTTGCGGGGAATAAAATGTGGGTTTAGAATGCTAGAAGACACTCTGGAAGATTGATCAGTTCTGGTGAAGCAGTTACCCTGGAATTTACGGAAATGTTCGAAAAAACGTTATTTTCGACACATATTGATTTTTATCTCTGTTCAATGGACTGTCAGAGGAACATTTATTGAGAACAATATGTAGGTATTAACTGTTTGGATACATCTGGAAAGTTTGGTGATAATCGTTGAAGCCGTTTTGCCAAAAAGCGTAAAAAACCTATTTTTGCTTCATGGGCCTATATCTCCGTTCACCATATTTTCATGGAATTATGATTATAGAGAAGAAAAGTTTTGTACTAACTAGTAGAAGATACGTTGAAAGTTTAATCAAAATCGTTAGAGCCGTTTTCGAGAAAAATGCGAAAAATACTAGTTTTTGGTACATTTTCGTCCCCCTCCACCCCTTCCCATCGGCCAAAATCGCCCATAACCTTATTTTGGTGTCTACAAAAAATAACGAACAAAACATTAAAGAAACAGCTCAATCGGATCAGCCGTTCTCCCGCAAATCGAACTACAGACACACACACACACGGACTTTACCGAAATTAGGTTTTTACTTTCCTCGGCTCTACAAAGTAGAAAGGAAAGTTATGTAATCGGCTGAAAAAAAAATTTTGAGCTCTCTTCAGTTTTCTTCAGAACTTTATGTTTCAGACCCTCCTGAGTCCGACAAACACTAATTGGGAAAATGGTCTGTGTCTGTGAACGATTTTTAGAGAAAACCACCGAACCAAAACGGCTCAAACTTGATATCTCGCCCGCAGGTCATCATGGGACGCCAAAATAAGGGTATGAACAAAATCCACCGAAATTTAACTATAGTTATCATAGTGATCAATAACTTCTAATATTTTTTTTCTCAAAAACGGCTCAAACGATTTTGACTACATTTTTGACATTGATAGCTCTCAATATGGCAATTATACCATAAAATTCCCATTTATGGGAAAATGACGAGAGCAGCTTCTTTTTTTGTTTTGTTCGTTATCTTTTGTAGACACCAAAATAAGGTTATGGACGATTTCGGCCGATGGGAAGGGGGGGGGGACGAAAATGTACCAAAAACTAGTATTTTTCGCATTTTTCTCGAAAACGGCTCTAACGATTTTGATTAAACTTTCACATTATCTTCTACTAATCAATACCTAACTTTTCCTCTCCATACATATCTCCATGAAAATACGGTGAACGGAGATATGGGCCCCTGAAGCAAAAATAGGTTTTTTACGCTTTTTGGCAAAACAGCTCCAGCGATTTTCACCAAACTCACAGGATGTTTTCAAATAGTTAATACCTACATATTCTTCTCAATAAATGTTCCTGTGACGGTCCATTGAACAGAGATAAAAATCAAAATGTGTCAAAAATAACGTTTTTTCTAACATTTCCGTAAATTTCAGGGTAACTTCTTCACCAGATGTGATAAATTCTAATGCTTTGTCTTTTAGTCACCCATACCAACATTTCGTTCTCCATAATTATTTCTGTATATACATGTTGAACGGAGATATAAGCCAAGTTAACTCAGAAAAGGAGATTTGTCGAATATTAATTTATCGGTATTCCAATTTTATCAGAAACCGCTCTAACGATTTAGATCGAGCTTTCGGAGTACTCTCAGCTAACTAGTCCCTACATTTTGTTCTCCATAAATGTTCCTGTAAAAATGCGTTGAACGAAGATATAGCGCCCACATATGTAGGTGGTGTTCGAACTTAAAGTGGTGGCAGAAAGTAGTGTGTTGCTACGCACCAGATATTTTTCCTTATAAACTCCGCTAGAATTCTTGTAGAATGTAAAAAAAAATTGGTATTGTAGTCCAATCTAATACCTAAAGGGCGAGTGTTTAAAAACGCTCATGAGACACATGTGGGTCACTCCAGAAATTCCTGAATTTCAACTACTGCCATTTAGCTTACTGCCAGTTCTAACAGATATTACCCAATAACTCTGAAAAAGCGTTGTTTGACCAAGTTCAAATTAACTGAGTGATGAATGAATTCATTAAATAGAATTAGCCATGTGCAAAGTGAATTGTTGTAGAGCTAAGGAAAGTTGTGTGTTGCAACGCACCAGATATTTCATTTCTAACCGTTTTCAACGCAATTTGTTAGTTTCTACGAAATGATACAAAGGATACGGTCTTAGTTTCTCTTTGGTTCTGCGCTTTCGTCTAATTCTGGGCTCCTCGAATCACTTTGTTGTTATTCGCAGGTCAATATCCAAATAACAGCCGAACGACAGCTTCGCTTGTATTCGCAAGTTGTAGTGCCTATAGTTTTTGAGTTTTGTTAGTTTTGTGCTCCCTCGTAATTCTTGAATCTGCTGGTAAATGTTTTATTCCTGTCATTTCTAAGAGTTTATTTTAAGCCGCTTAGGGCCTTACGGCGCTAATTAAGTTGTAATTTAGTGAGAGATTGCGATGAGATGTTTGATTAGTTTTAGTTGTTGGTAGACGGGAAAATTGGAATTTTTATATCGTCGTTGGGCTCAGGCTGTTCCACGAAAATAAAACTGCGCCTATTAGCTCGTACGCAACTGAACGGTAGTCATTAGCGGCGAGCAACATTGCTGCGCAGTGGTTATATCATAACGAATACCTGACAGTTCGCTGTAAACCCCGTAAAATCACTTCAGGGTTAATCGCCAATTACGTATTATCTGTTTAACGGTACATATCACCAATTGACATTATCGGTATGTTTGACGAGTCCAAAAATCGTGGTAACTTCGAAAATTGGGATTTCTTCGAGAGTAGGGGAAGAAGCGGGGGAAACAAAGAATATGGACCGACCGCTTGAAAACGCTACGACCGCATGTATCGATAGGTCGCTTGATGACGCTACGACTGTATCGATATCAATCCGTTAGTTATCTCATATTTATTTCATATACCCATTCTTAATTTCATTGAATTAACTCCTTTTCGTAGTCTTTGTGCATTTAAAATAATTATATAACGGGGTATTACTAAATGAATATTAAGTAATTGGCGTACAGCTGTCGTTATTTCTACTTTCAAATATGGCGCTAGAGCCTACGATGTCGGGCATATCGATAAGCTGACCTCGGTCGTGATATATCGATATATTGCCTTATTAGAGGGAGACGTCCATATTCTTTGCTTTTACCGAAGAAGCACTAACGTGGTTGGTAAAACCCTAATGTCCGGGCCGTGACATTGTGTTAGTGTGTGGGCGGTGCCAGGGATGGTGGAATATCAAGTAGCCCATCCCTGGACTGCAGGTGTGAATGTATTTAAGGGCTGAACGTATTTAAGGGTGAGTGTGTAGTTAGTGTATGTGCATGTTTATGGAATAGGTAGTGTAGGGAAGGCTCCAGGGGAGATGAATATCGAGTAGTCCGCCCTCGGCACATTGAATAGGGGATTGCAGTTCAGGCCAGGAATAAAGACGGCTTGACACGTTTCTCCATGGAAAGTACGCAAGTCCGATCCCCCGAACCTGCCGGTAGAACGCCTTGAGGCAATTCTGGCACCAAGGCCTGCTACCCATTCAGGCCTGTAGGCTGCTCAAGTCGCAGCCAAATAGAATGGGTACCAAAGGGGCCTTTTGCCCACGGCTGATAGCGTAGAGCCCGTTAGGGTGTGACGCTGTCGTGCCGGGTGTGAAGCCACGGGTTTGGCTTCATGGGGGCAGTGGTTTCGCTGGAAATTCCCCTAGAGAGTTAGTTTTTTGGTGCTGGCAGGGGAGGGGTTAAGGCCACCAAGCTGGGAACCCTCTCCGAGGCACTTGTACAAATGTCCAGGCCACGACGTATGCTAGTCTTGTGTAGTTTCACCCTGACCTCACATTCTATAGCTGCGTTCCCTACACTATAATTCAACTGGATTGTGTCACTGGTTCTCCTTTCATCAAAGGGCTCCTAAAAGCAAACGACCACCAAGTACCTCTCAGTCAATCTTATTAACCAAATTAAAACCAAAGCAACATCCAGATGTCTATAATCATTCCTCAGGGATGGCATAATCATAGCTCAGTTGCTAACATCACGCAACCTATATCAAAGACTACACTATGTGCTGTATTTTTTTTGTATTTAATCTTACAATTTTTTTTTTTTTTGTTTGGTTGTGCTAGAAACTCGAGTACATCATGGGAATAACTGACAATATGTTTCCACGTAAATACTCGGACAACTTCCTAGCCAACTCTAATATGATGTGTGGCAGTGAAAGATCCAGCCAGCAATTTAGACTCACCAGTCCAACTAAAAGAGGTGAATAATTATAGTTTTATTTCACTCAATTCTATCTTTGACTGTGAGCCATTTAGAGCAATTGTGCTGCGGTGACTTCCTGTGAGTTATTGTTGTAAGTTTAAGACCATTTGATCGAATATTGGAGCGATTGGGTTGTTTGTGAGTATGACTGAGGTCAAAGAAGTCAATTGGTGGTTAAATGTGCGTTCAGTGCACTTCAGCTCACAGGCGTATTAAAGCTGTCAGAAATACTAAAAAAATTTATTCAACGAGAGTTGTGTAGAAAAATGGTCCGAATGCTATCATAAAAGTGTTTTTATTTATTTTTTAATTATTGAAAAATGTGTAGAAAAGACCTTTCATCCGGATGACTCTGGTAGTTTAATCAATACTTTGAAGCGTTTGGAGAACCCTCTTTTTTTTGTGTTGCGCATCCAGTCAACAGACACCCTGCAGTTATTCAAGTTGAAGGCGAGTTGAGGTTCCCTAAGAATGGCCAGGTCTCACTGGGGGAAGTGCAGATACATCTCTTGCCAGTTTTGTCAGCCTCCTCATTCCTGTATGACCTGGCACACAACACTGTGTTAAGGTGTTCTCCTTTGCCAAGGTCTTTAGACCAGTCAGGCATCCCTAAATGAGCCACGGGTTCCTGCTAAAGCTACCTCTCACTGATTCCTCTATGTAATGTACTGTGACACCAGCTTCAAGTGTGGGACCTTCTCTTCCCATCTGGACGTTTCATGAGTAAATAATAGTGAAGGGCAGTTCGAAGTTGTACTTCATTCGTACTGATTCCCTGACTTGCAGAGCATCTCCCTTCTACACTGCCTGCCAAGGCCTAGTTGCAGCGTCTGCAGGGCCTGTAAGGCGTCAGGTGTTTCTAAATGTATAAGGCGCAGCAGGACTTTCAGCTGCCTGGACACACCCTGTACAGGCCCTACACTGCAGTCTACTCAACTTCTTTCCTCACCAGAAATGGTACTAAGGGACGTCATGTGGCTGCCTCTGCAGGGTAAGGTAGGTAGAGCGGAGCAATCCAACTCCTACTCCCAGGGCAAGGCCTGATAATGCTGGTAAATGCGCTCGCTGTGCAGACATCGTGGTGGTCAGCGGGTCGCTGGAGAGCAGAAATCCCATCCCTTTCTTTCGTAAACAGAGGGGTCTGAGGGAGGTAGGGGCCACCAGGTCGGTACTCCCACAAACATCCCCTAATGCAGAACAGCAACTGTCCTGGTCCACCACAGGACCATCCACAGGGCCACCCTCTGTCGCTTTCCCACCATCTTTTGGACGAAAATGTGTTGTTAGAGGAATATTGAAAACGAATAACAGCATCGAACGAACAAAACAATCAGTCAGTTTGATCCCACTCTTTTGAGTGGTTAATGTAGCAAAATTTTCGTTTTATTTAGGCCTTCATCTTCGTTCGGTGAAATGTCGCAGAAATATTTATTGAGTGGGATACACAATTATTAACTAGTGTGTTACAGCTGTGTTTGCCAAGTTGAAAACGATCCTCGTTTGGATTATTAGCCTCGACCTGGCGTCATCAGTTATAACTGGGAGTTTGGAACGATGAACAATGTCGCAAATAATCGAATTTTGAAATTGTTTGAGCATATGGCCAATTTTTACTTTCCGCTACCCGAAGGGAAGGAAAGTATAGTAATCGGCCCAAAAAAAAAGTTGGGTTTTCTTCAGATCTTTACGTTTCAGACCCTACTGAGTCTAAAAAACCTAATTTCGGAGAGAGGTCCGTGTGTATGTCTGTGTGTATGTCTGTGTGTATGTCTGTGTGTATGTCTGTGTGTGTGTGTGTCTGTAGTTCGATTTGCGGGAGAACGGCTGATCCGATTGAGCTGGTTCTTTTTTGTTTTGTTCGTTATTTTTGTAGACACCAAAATAAGGTTATGGACGATTTCGGCCGATGGGAAGGGGGTGGGGACGAAAATGTACCAAAACTAGGGTTTTTCGCATTTTTCTCAAAAACGGCTCTAACGATTTTGATTAAACTTTCAAATTATCTCCTACCAATCAATATCTAACTTTTCTTCTCTATACATATCTCCATGAAAATACGGTGAACGGAGATATAGGCCTATGAAGCAAAAATAAGTTTTTTACGCTTTTTGGCAAAACGACTCAAGCGATTTTCACCAAACTCACAAGATGTTTTCAAATAGTTAATACCTACATATTGTTCTCAATAAATGTTCCTCTGACACTCCATTGAACAGAGATAAAAATGAAAATGTGTCGAAAATAACGTTTTTTCGAACATTTCCGTAAATTCCAGGGTAACTTTTTCACCAGATGTGATAAATTCTAATGGAGTGTCTTTTAGTCACCCATACCAACATTTCATTCTCTATAATTATTTCTGTATATATATGTTGAACGGAGATATAAGCCAAGTTAACTCAGAAAAGGAGATTTGTCGAATATTGATTTATCGGAATTCCAATTTTCTCAAAAACGGCTCTAACGATTTCGATCAAACTTTCGGAGTGCTTTCAACTAACGAGTCCCTACATTTAGTTCTGAATAAATGTTCCTGTAAAAATGCGTTGAACGAAGATATAGCGCCCGCATGTGTAGGTGGTGTTCGAACTTAAATGGGTGGCGGAAAGTAGTGTGTTGCTACGCACCAGATATTTTAAATTAAAAAAAAAATTAATTTTTGATACCTTTTTATCTTCTGACTGTGCTTCGTTTTGTAGGGTTCTTTGGTCCTCGAAAATCTGTGATGTCCAGTTCAGTCACGCGTTACGTTTTCAACGAAGATGGAAAAGTGGCCTCTCTTTTATCCAGCTCGGATAATTCTTCAGTGACCGACTTATCCAGCGGTGGCTTTTGTAAGTCCGTAATTGTGTTATTGAAGAAGCCACTTCCTGTGGTTGTTTCTACAAATTGTTCCTTTTTTACTTCCCTTGGCTCTACAAAGTAGAAAAAGAAAAGTTATGTAATCGGCTGAAAAAAAACATTTTTGAGTTCTCTTCAGATCTTTACGTTTCAGACCCCCCTGAGTCCGAAAAACACTATTTGGGAAAATGGTCTGTGTGTCTGTGAACGATTTTTAGAGAGAACCACCGTACCAAATCCACTCAAACTTAATATCTCATTCGTAGGTTACCATGGGACGCCAAAATAAGGGTTTGAACAAAATCCACCGAAAGTTAACTATAGTTATCATAGTGATCAAAACACCAAATATTTTTTTTCTCAAAAATGGCTCTAACGATTTTGATTAAATGTTGTATATTAGTAGCTCCCAATATGGCAACTATACCATAAAATTCTCATTTGTGGGAAAATAACGAGAGCAGCACAATAAATTACCAAAACTTTCGACGAATTCGATTTTAGCGCGGTTTTTAGAGAACACGGCCAAACCAAATCATCTCAAACTTGATATCTCGTCCGCAGGTTACCATCGGAAAATAAGGGTATGAACAAAATCCACCGAAAGTTAACTATGTTTATCATAGTGATCAGAACACCAAATTTTTTTTCCTCAAAAACGGCTCTAACGATTTTGATTAAATTTTTTATATTGATAGCTCTCAATATGGCAATTATACCATAAAATTCCCATTTGTGGGAAAATGACGAGAGCAGCACAATAGATTATCAAAATGTTTGACGAAAAGCGTTTTAGCGCAGTTTTCTCCTTATAAACTCTACTGGAATGTTAGTAGAATGTTAAAAAAAATTGGTATTGTAGTCCAATTCAATACCTAAAGGGTGAGTGTTTGAAAACGCTCGTGAGATAGATGGGGCTCACTCCAGAAATTCCTGAATTTCAACTACCGCCGTTTCGCTTACTACCAGTTCTAACAGTTATTACCCAATAACTCTGCAAAAGTAATTACTATCCTTCTTCAGAAAATTTGTGTTTACAGCCTCATTAATGATCTGTGTACCAATTGCTGAATAATGGTCCTGAAATGAGTACGAGCAGCACAATAAATTCCAGAACTGTAGGCGCTACCGCTACCTGCTGCTGTTTGATCAAGTTCAAAGGTTGAAAAAGGAATTGGCGGTAGTTGAAATTCAGGAATTGATTAAATCGAATTAGCCATGTACAAAGTGAATTGACGTAGAGCTAAGGGAAGTTGTGTATTGGAACGCACCAGATATTCTCCTTTGTTCGTCTACCTCGGATCCAGGGGTTTGTTTTGCTTCTGAATACTGTGTTTCTTTATTGTGTTGGCGACCTCACACTCTGCGCTATGTAATTAACGTGTTTTGTATAAAAAAAATCGACTGAGGTTATTTTAGTGTTGATTCTTTTGAGGGGATGACTAGATTACACTTAAACTCGCACTAGGTACACCAAGGTACAACACATTCGTATAAAACGCATTGTTCAGCACTAGGGAGAAAAAGTAATGGTTTACGCTCAAATATATTAGTCTTGATGTTGGACATTAGTGAAGGGAGCTGTTTTGTATTGTAAGACTGATTCACCCGCTGTTTGCAAGGACATTAGGAACGAGAAGGTGAGAGTTCAGAATCACGTGCGACAATTAGAGGTTTGCCTCTGGAATTGATAGTTCAAAGTGGTGAAGGGAGATGAACGAAACGAGCTGAGAGCGAAGCGAGAAATGCGACGAGGTTTTAGTTGTCATGAAGAGAAGGGGCATCTCTCAACTTAAGGCCGTTTTCACCAACTGCGTTGATCCCATTCAGACTCGATTAACAGTGCCTACCCGCCTCCCGCCACAAAAATAGGTTTCACCAGATTGGGTTAAGCTCTAGCCCTGATCAAGCGCTGATCCCCCCAAAAAAACTGGGCAGTTAGGTCCGATTTCTTTATCATATCCGGATATTTGTCCGCCATTACCGTGCTCCGCAGAGTATTCTCTTCTATTATTGTGAATAATTTGCGTATTTTTTGGAATAATAATAATAAACCAAGATGAATTTAAATTCTGTTGCGAACAAAAGTATTACGATTGTAATTAATTGCAATTGCAAGTTGTTCGCGTTGAGCAGTTTTAGAAAAAACTCTAGACGTCATATTGCCGTGCCAGAAAACCCTAACGCAAATTGCTTTACCTTGGTGGATTTAAAAGTTGATAGGGAGAGGAAATGTTAAATAATAACACTCTTTTACACAGTTAGTGTATTAAACAACTTATCAACGATAATTCTCCCTTGTTGAAGTTGTAACCTCACAATGTTGGTTTTTATTATTTCTTGTTCAGCTCTCATTTTCTTGTACCACCATTTTCCCTGTTCACACAAAGCATTCTCTCGTACTAATTTTGTTTTTCACATTTTATGTCTTTACTTTGCTACTTAAATCGAAAAACGTTACGCGGGAGATGTAACCCCGTTGTACTTCTTGGCTGAACATCTGTAATGTTTTAATACAGTTGGTTACGCACTTGGCTCAGTACAAGGTGATACCAGTGATAATTGATTTAAAATATAGCGGGAACGTACTAGGCGTTGATGTAATGGTCATGGTCATGGTGTAATGGAAGCATTGTACCACATGATTGGGGTGGCGGAGGTTGTGCGTAGTGAATATGGACATGATGCGATGTAAAAGGGCCGTAGGGGTCTCCAGTGGTCAAGATGCGAACAAATAGTGGTTGCGTTTTGATGTTGCGACGGTTTTTGCACAAACGGCTCAACGCTTCTTTAACTGAGTGCAGCTGAAGAATGGAAATGTTCTTAAGCCAATTTCGCTCTAATTCCTTAAAAACGCTTTCATCGAGGGGAATGCCGGATTAGAACGTTTTACTTACATAAGCAGTGTTTACGGAATACTGGGAGCGATCGGTCTGCAACTGTAAACTCTTGTGGCGAAAGGAGTGGATCCAACGAACTACGTTAAAAAATGGCCGCTCCGCAAAACGTTTACGGCGGAACTGCGCATGACATAAAGTAGCAATAAGCGTTTTATTGAATTCGGCATACTAACTACTATCGAGGACGATACCAAACTTAATATTTGACGTAAAAGTGAATTTTCGGTCATTTCCCCCCTCCACTTTTATTTCAGGAGCGAAACTAATTACGTTTTTCCTGCAGCTCTTGCAGTTGGTGTACGTGTATCGGCACTTTATGCTCCTCACCAGTTTCAACTTCAGCAGAGGTTAATTGTGGCCATCTTGGCTTCCGACAATTATTAGAAACAATAATTGGTTCAAATCTGGATTGTTGAGGGTCGTGCATCTACAGGATTTACTTTTACGCGACTCTTGTTAACGGGACGGGGTGTTGAACAGACGTTCAATTTCCTTTATTGTAACCTCATTTGTTCACTGCCTTCTGCTGTGTAATCACGGCTATAATCGCATCCCTCAGTGATCTTGGCTAGCGTGGTGGGAGCGAAACAGGTTGACTACTTATCTAGCCGTGATCAGTGCTGTTTTGGTGAAAACGACCCTTAAGAGATGACAAGAAGTTCGAATTTGTTACAGTAGGCCTCTTGAAACGTGCGGTTTTTTTTGTGGTGTTCTAGCTGTGGGGATCTTTCCTTGGCTCTAAGATGAATTTTTACTTTACTTGGCACGAATAGAAGCAACTCAATAAATTCTGGAACTAGCACTATCACTTTCGACCACAAATAAAGTAGCAAAAGCCACAGAAACCAGCGAATGGACGTAGAACTAAGAAAAATTGTGTGGTGCGCCACACCTGGTATTTCGAATGTTGAAGCCATAGCTGCCAAAAGCATTTATTCTATCTGAGCAATTAGGTTTGTGTAGTTACAATCAAGTTATGATTTCATTTCTTGTTTCGTTAAAAGTCGTTTAATACTTTCGAAATTCGAGTACACTTTTCATGAAACAGCGAACAGTTCAGAGTGTTAATGTTACATTTTGGCTTCCTCGAATGTAGGTAATTTTAAACAATGTTCAGGCTTGTAGCCTCGACGCTAATATTAGTCTGATTTGGTTTAGTTGCGAACGAACCCGGATATCCGCAATGCAGTTGCACTCGAGACGCCTGTTACGTTTGCTGCAAAAACGTGCATTGCCAGTGGTCGGGATTTGGAAGAGCTCGCACTCGCTGCCCTTGTCATCCTACCGTAAGTGTATTTTCGTCAATTTTGATGTTCAGTCGTGCGCAATGCAACAGCCAACTTGTCTCACTCGCACGTAAATTTGTGTCATAAGATTTACTAGCGCAATAGGTTTAGGGAAAAGTTAAAGTAGAATAAAGTATAGGTATCGATTATTGAAAATCCCATTATATCCGTTGTACAGGATAATTTATTGGTGTAGATTGGTAGGTGTGGGTGGGCATTTACGATGAAATATGTCAAGATGTTCGAAAAAAGGGGGGGGGGGACGTTTTGGGGTTTTTTAAAGGCACGGACTTCGGAGCGACAAAAATCGTTGAATGTGAATTTTGATTCTTTTTTCCAACTTGTAACTTTCCAACTCCCAACGTCTCTCTGTATAACTCACAATAATTTTGGAGGCACTCGTCAGTGGGGTGTCGTGTCTTGTATCAAACTTTTATCCTCGTTTCTACTTTTATTGAGCCGTCATTACGTAGGCTGTGCTTTGATACCGCCCATTTTGGTATTATATAAATTAACGAGTTTTCCTTCGCCTGTGGCTCAACATTTGTCCCTTGCACTGAACGCTATCTATTCTTGAAATAAGAACTATAATAATTCTAAATGACTAGGGTTATAACATAAATCAACACTCTCTCGCACGGGTTTCTGTTAGTAACACAAATGAGCAAAGCTGAGCGTATCATCACGGTTTATGAACTCGGTTAATCATAGGTGTACGCCCAAAACTGGTGACTCTGTGAGCTGGTGTTGTTGAGCAAGTTTGAGTTCTCTTCAGATCTTTACGTTTCAGAACCTCCTGAGTCCGAAAAACACTATTTGGGGAAATGGTCTGTGTGTGTGTGTGAACGGTTTTTAGAGAAAACCACCGTACCAAATCAGCTCAAACTTGATATCTAGCCCGGAAGTCACTATGGGACACCAAAATAAGGATTTGAACAAAATCCACCGAAATTTAACTATAGTTATCATAGTGATCAAAACACCAAATATTTTTTTCTCAAAAACGGCTCTAACGATTTTGATTAAATTTTTTATATCGGTAGCTCTTAATAAGATAATCATACCATAAAATTCCCATTTGTGGGAAAACGACGATTGCAGCACAATAAATTATCAAAATATTCGACGAAAAGCGTTTTTGCCGCGGTTTTTTCCTATTAAACTCCGCTGGAATGTTACTAGAATGTTTAAAAAAAGTCGTGTTGTACTCCAATCCAATACCTATAGGGTGAGTGTTTAAAAACGCTCATGAGATACATGGGGGTCACTCCAGAAATTCCTGAATTTCAACTACCGCCGTTTCGCTTACTACCAGTTCTAACAGTTATTAACCAATAACTGCAAAAATAATTACTATCGTTCTTCAAAAAATTCGTGTTTACAGTCTCATTAATTATCTATGTACCAATTGCTCAACAATGGTCCTGGAATGAGTACGAGCAGCACAATAAAATCCGGAACTGTAAGCGCTACCACTTCCTGCTGCTGTAAAGCGTTGTTTGACGAGGTTCAAATTAACTGAGTGATAAATGAATTGTTGTGAGTAGGAAAAGCCACGTAAAAAGTGAATTGAAGTAGAGCTAAGGAAAGTTGTGTGTTGCAACGCACCAGATATTTTATATTGGTAGCTCTCAATCAGGCAATTATACCATAAAATTCCCATTCGTGGAAAAATTACGAGAGCAGCACAATAAATTATCAAAATTTTCAACGAATTCAGACTTGAAACGTAAAGATCTGAAGAGGACTCAAAAATTTTTTCAGCCAATTAAGTAACATTCCTTTCTAACATACGTCGTAGAACTGCGGGAAGTAAAAAACGATAACATTCTAAAGTTAAGAGGTCAGAATGAGGTGTAGTGCAATTGTATGTAGAACCAGCTACCGCTCTGCCATCTCCATGTAAACTGTACTTTAAGCATTGGATTAGTAGGTAGGCCTATAAAACAGTGGGGCTGGATGCGAACACCACCACATGTCTTTTGTTCCTGCACAACTCATTGTAGGTTGAAAAAACTTCTGCACAACGCTTATCACAAATGTTTAACTCACTTTCCTTTTGGAATTTTGCAGGTTACGTTCCTTTTGGATTTGCCTCAATGCCCCAGATGCCTGGGGCCCATATGCGAAACTCTCGACCGGCCTCATCCTAAGGAGGCTGCAGATGACGACGACGACGACCTCTGAGTGCTGCACTATTTCGTACTAAATTCGATTTTTTTTTGCTTAACTGATGTTCCTAGTTTTATTGATCTGTCATTCTCTCGTTATTAATTGTGGTCCTTGAAGCAGAACCGGCGGGGTAAAGTAGAGAATTGGGTTTGTTCGTTTGGTTGCGATGAGGCGTGAACTGTTTTATGGAAAGTTGTTTTTTTTTGCCTTCAAATTGGAATGTGTTCTGTCATTTGAAGTCACTTGACTAATTTTTTTTGTTGAATAATATATGAAAGAGTGCTTATTTGGTTTAGATTCTACTCATCTTCTTGGTGACCTAATGGCGAATTTGTGATGGCAGTATAGTCGCACACTGCTTCGGCGTTTGCAGTCAGTTGGGCTCTATTATCATGACTTGTAGTAACTATGATGGGCTTAGTGAGGTTGTTTCTAGTTAAACTCGAACTGTTAATCCGTCCACATCAGCGAGACCATTGAACAAATCTATTTATCTAACTTCTGCCACGCGGTGCTCAACACAATAGGTTCTACAGTAGTACTGACTGACTCCTATTAAAGGCACCGATCGTGGTCTAGTGGTTAAGACGATGGTTTATAATTCTCGACTTAGGTCAGGGATTGTGGATTGGAGCTCCGCACGATTTGCCCTAATTTTTGCCTGAGTCAGCAGCTCTTCATAACATCTCCAAACTACCTCAGTACACAGTCAACATGTTGAGTCGAACTGGGCAGCTGCTCTCGAAGGCAAAGATGGAGTAGTTTATTAATTTTGCTCATCAATAAAAGTTGTTATACTACAAATGCACCAGCCAAGAAGACCTCTTTATCAGCGACCTAAAGCAGATGGCAAATCATGGAATGCCTCTAACTCAGGGCGAATCTTGCAATACCTGTTTCTTGTGTTAGTTGCTCTGTCGAGTCACTCCTTTGTGATCTAACCGTTCGTTTTATAGACATTTCTCTCGTTAACGTAATTTCATCTTCCGAAGAAGAGTTTTAATTTTCGTTCGACTGCCGGTTATTCATTTACAATTTCGTGGTACGATTTTGGCACAAATCGTCTTGCCTTTCTATCTTGTCTCCCAGTACGTCACAGCCAGATAGTCCAGTAGCCAGCTCGAATAAGACGTCGTAAAAGGTGGACAATTTTCAAGCACATAAGGCTAAAGAGTTCACTCTGTTGAACTCATAACCGCACGTCTGCCAGCTCACAGCCGACTATTTTAAATTTCCCAAATTCGTGAAAAATTGCAAGTACCTCTGGAGAGCTGAAAATTGTCTGAGAGATCCTACAAAGCACGTGGATATAGATAGAAAATTCACGACTGCCACCCCTCACCTGGTGGAAAGTACCGGCAGAGGGTGCTTGAAAAAGGGTACTTTTTTGGAACTAAAATAAAATTGTTATGGATTTAAGAAATTTTGGTGAATAAAACTACTGGGTATATAATGGGAACGATTCCCAAAGTTCTTGTACGAAAAATATTGAGATAAAAGGTTGTCAACAAAACTCAGAAAATTATTAAACAACGGTGTATTGTTAAAGCAATAGGGTTATGGTGCTTCCAGTAACTCATCAGCCAGAGGAGACGGACTCACCTAACAGGTACGTTAACTTTAGGTGTATTATTCTTTCACAAGGCTGGATTGTGACTTATACTATTTCTGTATTTATTTATTTTTATTACTTGTGGCAAGTGGGACCTCCCCCCTCCTGACCATGGCAGCTCATGTCCTCTTGGTTCCACCCCCCCAGCTCACATGGAGCAGAAATCTCCAGATGCTAGGTACCCGATACATCCCCACTATTCTCGCACAATCCATCCTTGCAACCTCATCAGGCCGCAGCTGAGCTATGAGCGCACTTCAGTCAGCCCCTTTAAAGCACACAGTACATGCTATGCTTACTCTGAACGAATCTGCAACCCTGTGCCCCTGACTATTGGCCAGGTGGGACCTTAGTGGGTAGTATCTGATGAACAGGCTGCATACCAACTGTATACTTCCTCTCTCTAGACTGAAGACCTCTATTGATCGCTCCCTGGAGGGTCGAATAAATAACCTTGACTGCTTTAGATCTATCCAGTTCAATCCAACATCCAAAAATATTAAGAATGTATGTAACGTGTCTCTATCTACCATCTGAAAAACGATAATGTTCGTGGAGCATTGAAAAGTACTAGTAGATGGTACAAAACATGACCTGACTACAAGAGCACGACAAAGTTGACCTTTTCTAGTCGACGCTAGGCAGTTGGCATGACACGAGTTGATCTGACAGGTGGTTGGAGTGAGACAAGCAGTCCAGGGAATGAATGCAGGCATTAAGTCAGTACTAACGGCCAGACGATGATGTTTTTACTTTGAAAGCGCTCCCCCACAGTATCTCACCTGCCAGAGGAGACGGACTCGCCAAACAAGTACGTTAACTTAAGTTTCTTTATATTGTACTGGCTTGAGCATACTGATTCGCGTAGAACTTGTTTAATCCTTCTTAATACAAAATTCTAACTTATGTTAGTAGCACCATGAATGAAACTTAAAACAGTCGTTTTCAGATACCTAGGAAAGAAACGTATATTTTGAATGTTATAGTAAATTTCCCATAATAATATGCACTTAATAGCTTTTCATGTTTATGGATAGGTTCATCTTGTGCACTAAAGTACTTTTATCGCTTACTCAGCTCAATAATGATCAACATTAGGGTATTTAATAAGACTAGACGATATCAGGGCACCAGCCAAGGCCAAGGGGCTTCGGAATCTACCGGTCTCTTCCACAAATTCGAGGATCTTTTTCCACTCTGTCTCTCTCAAACTAGCGTTGTTTAGTATTCTCTCCCCTAGTTTATTCAGTCTAGAACCAAACCATAACAGGCATTCCTTAAGAAAGTGATCTACAGTTTCTATTTCTCCACACGGGCACCTAGCGTTGATGTTGGGATTGATCCTGTTGAGAGTCTTACCCACCATGTAGTGCCTAGATAACATCCCAGTGATACTTCGTGGTCGTACTTTGCTTAAACTCAGTACCCAATTGGTTCGTTGCAAGTTATACCTAGTTGTGGCATGTTGGTACCTGTCAGGTTCCCTTTTCAAGGGTGTGGCCTGAAAAAGAGCCGACAACATTTTTGTAGGTCCTGTCTCTGCCAGTTGGCAAAGTGTGAGGCGAGGTACGATTTCCTCAGGCGTCGAAGGGCTCGGTTGAGCAGTAGCTCCTCACAGCGAGGGACTCGGTTGAGTCGGGATAAGGCGCGAGATAAGGGACTCGTCTCCGCTGGTGCGGTCTCCAACAAGTGTAGTCTCTGGTACTGATGATGGTGGCTGCTTGAAGTCAGAAGAAGGACTGAGACTTGTTCTTGCAGGCAGGCCCTTACGTACGTTCTCTTGGAGGGGGTAGTCCTCTCACATTGGCCACATGCTATCCCCTCTAGGAGTAGTCTGTGGCTCACAGCTAGCGCCCTCTGTCGGGATGAGCCGCAGGGTAATCCCACTTAGTTCCTCCGCCATCAGACTTCGCTGTGAGGCGCCTTTTGTCAGTAAAGGGTGGCCAGCCGCCACAGTACCCTTCATGATTATTTATTTCGCCCCTGACGTTCCACATTTTCACATTTATTTTCGCTTTCAGTTGTTGCATTGTGATAGGCGAAAACGGTTCTGGTCCAAAAATGTGTCCTTGGCTAGTTCATCCGCTATCTCATTCCCTATATATCCTCTACGCCGGGGTATCCATTTTAGAGTAACTGTATTGATGGCGTTTCCCAACTTCGTATTTTGTTTCTTCTATGAGGAAGCTCTTAAGGTTGCCCAGTGTTTTTACGACAGATAGGTTGTCAGTATAGATGTCTATGCTAGTATTCCTAGTGTCCCTTGTTACAAGCGTGCTAATACATGAGTTTATCGCGATGAGTTCACTTTGATACGCTGAGGTGTTCGTACCTAACGGAAGTGATTCACATTTTCCCTGGCCAGGGAATCTACTTCCTAAGCTGAAGGGCGAGTGCTGCATTCTGTTCCGCTCACACGATATTGAATGCCAAAATTGGACACATTTATTCTGTTCAGTCCACATTGAACACAACCTGCGCTCTACGGGTTCTGCCCTGTCCAAATAAAAACCTTGTTTTTAAATTCATTAGCGGCTCCCTCAGGTCTCAGCTGTGCAGTTTCATCCAACGCTTAACGTGCCCTCCTCAAGCCACGACCATTATTGAGCAATCAGTGCACAGGTGACTCATGCGACTGCCAACACGATTTAAAAAATATCTGGTGCGTAGCAACACACAACTTTCCGCCACCCCTTCAAGTTCGAACACCACCTACATAGGCGGGCGCTATATCTTCGTTCAACGCATTTTTACAGGAACATTTATGGAAAACAACATGTAGGGACTAGTTAGCTGAGAGTACTCCGTAAGTTTGATCAAAATCGTTAGAGCCGTTTTTGAGAAAATTGGAATACCGATAAATTAATATTCGACAAATCTCCTTTTCTGAGTTAACTTGGCTTATATCTCCGTTCTACATATACATACAGAGATAATTATGGAGAACCAAATGTGGGTATGGGTGACTAAAAGACACTACATTAGGATTTATGACATCTGGTGAATAAGTTACCCTGAAATTCACGGAAATGTCGAAAAAACGTCATTTTCGACACATTTTGATTTTTATCTCTGTTCAATCGACTGTCAGAGGAACATTTATTGAGAACAATACGTAGGTATTAACTATTCGAAAACATCCTGAGAGTTTGGTGGAAATTGCTGAAGCCGTTTGACCAAAAAGCGTAAAAAACCTATTTTTGGTTCATAGGCCTATATTTCCGTTTACCGTATTTTCATGGAGATATGTATAGAGAAGAAAAGTTAGATATTGATCAGTTGGAGATAATTTGAAAGTTTAATCAATATCGTTAGAGCCGTTTTCGAGAAAAACGCGAAAAACCCTAGTTTTTGGTACATTTTCGTCCCCACACCCCCCTTCCTATCGGCCGTAATCGTCCATAACCTTATTTTGGTGTCTACAAAAAATAACGAACAAAACAAAAAAAAAAAAGAACCAACTCAATCGGATCAGCCGTTCTCCCGCAAATCGAACTACAGAGACACACACACGGACCACGCGCCGAAATTAGGTTTTTTAGACTCAGTAGGCCTCAAAACGTAAAGATCTGAAGAAAACCCAAATTTTTTTTTGGGCCGATTACTATACTTTCCTTCCCTTCGGGTAGCGGAAAGTAAAAATTGGTGTATTTATCACTATGGTAACTATAGTTAACTTTCGGTGGATTTTGTCCATACCCTTATTTCTGCGTCCCATGGTAACCTGTAGGCTAGATAGCAAGTTTCAGCTGATTTGGTACGGTTGTTTTCTCTAAAAACCGCGCTAAAATCGAATTTGGCGAAAGTTTTGGTAATTTATTGTGCTGCTCTCGTCATTTCCCCACGAATGAAAATTTTATTGTATAGTTGCCATGTTGGGAGCTACCAATATAAAAAATTTAATCAAAACCGTTCGAGCAGTTTTTGAGAAAAAAAAATATTTGGTGTATTGATCACTATTATAGCTATAGTTAAATTTCGGTGGATTTTGTTCATACCCTTATTTTGGTGTTTCATGGTTACCTTCGGGCGAGATATCAAGTTTGAGCTGATTTGGTACGGTTGTTTTCTCTAAAAATCGTTCACAGACGCACACAGACCATTTTCCCAAATAGTGTTGTTCGGACTCAGGAGGGTCTGAAACGTAAAGCTCTGAAGAATACTCAACAACAAAATTTTCAGCCGATTGTATAACTTTCCTTTCTACTTTGTAGAGAAAAGGAAAGTATTTTAAATTGGCATTCACAGTTTACCTCGGGATATATGAATCTGGTGAGGCAGCAGGATCAAAGCGGATCATAAACGAGTGAAGCCGTCTGGAAAAGAGTTGGATAAAAATAATTTGACGGTGCAATTAAAAACTGATTTGTCGGAGGCATCACGAAACCTGGTTTCGTTCTGAGCTATCAATCGATGACGTAACTATAATTCAACCAGCTCTTTCTCTCTCGCGCGACCGCCTCAAAACGTTCAATTAAGTTAATTAGGCCCGTCCGTTTGAAATAACATTGTGATAGCTTTTCTGCTTGGGAGCAGCGGCCCAGCAATTATTGCTTGTCAAAACCACTCCCCCCCCCCCCCATCAACCGTCCTACGCCCTCAAGTTCTAATTGAGGCCAACTTGTGAGGCCGAAGAGCGGCCAGAAGTACGCCGTCGCTCTCATGAAACGTATTTTTGCGACCAATCGTGAATTAATTGTGTTACTTGTTTATCGACGAGTACGATTCGACAAGAAGCCGTTGTTGTTCGTTCTCGATGAATGTAACAGTTCATTACAGTTATATTTCTCCAGCGCCAATAGCTTCTGACACCACAATCCATTAACGTCCAGATCTTGCCACAGCTCAATTCCCTCAACAGTCGGATGCGTTAAATCTTAACATATCCAGGCTCGTTAATTAAATTAAATATTCAATATCCAGGCGCGTCGCAAATTTAAGAGCTGTCGTCACAGGTTCAGGCCCAGGAGGCCCTAGGACGTTGGACTGTCGCACCATTTTGGCTCCAGCTGAGTTGAACATTAGCGTTGGGCGCACGAGAGTTGAAGATCGAAAATAATATAAAATCGGTGAGCGTGAGGAGGACTGTGTTGAATGCAATGACGTGAGTAGCGTTTGTGTTCAAAAGGACGACTCGGAAATAGGCGGGAAACTATCGGAACAGGGCCTGACACAGGGAGTCGAGTGACTTCCGCGAGTTCGTAGCTGAATGAAGAAATTTGGCAGGAGGTGTCTCTTGTGGAGAGGAGTCGAAATTGAGGGGAGGGGAAATGAAGAAGGAAAAACCCACGGCCGTTGTACGAGAGGCAGGTATCGAAATAGAAGGAGACAATGACTGGGGATGTCCGAGGTCAAAAAACCTGGACGGATTCGGCGCGTTGCGTCGAACAATTAGTGACAGCCGTGAAACGTGTGTGATGCGTCGCAGCAAATATTTGTCCTCATTGGTATTTTTTTAACAATTTTGAGAGCGAACAATTCTAAATCGCTGTACGTTACTTTACCATTCTAATCCTTGCTAAAATGGCGAGGGCAGCCCAATAAATGATTGAAAATGACTAAAATAGATAGAGGTACGCATTTTTACTTTCCTTGGCTCTACAAAGTAGAAAGGAAAGTTATGTAATCGGCTGAAAAAAAAAAATTGAGTTATCTACAGATCTTTACGTTTCACCCCCCCCCCCCCTGAGTCCGAAAAACACTATTTGGGAAAATGGTCTGTGTGTCTATATGTCTTTAGAGAAAACGACGCCATGGGACGCCAAAATAAGGGTATGAACAAAATCCACCGAAATTTAACTATAGCTATCATAGTGATCAAAACACTAAATATTTTTTTTCTCAAAAACGGCTCGAACGGTTTTGATTAAATGTTTTATATTGATAGATCTCAATATGGCAATTATACCATAAAATTCCCATCTATGGGAAAATGACGAGAGCAGCACAATAAATTATCAAAATATTCGAAGAAAAGCGTTTTTAGCGCGGTTTTTTCTTTATAAACTCCGCTAAAATGTTTTAAAAAAATTGGTATTGTAGTCCAATCCAATACCTATAGGGTGACTGTTGAAAAACGCTCATGAGGTACATGGGGCTTACTCCAGAAATTCTTGAATTTCAACTGCCGCCGTTTCGCTTACTACCAGTTATAGCGGTTTTACTCGATAACTCTGCAAAAATGATTACTATCCTTCTTCAAAACAATCGTGTTCCCAGCCTCATTAATCCTCTGTGCACCAATTGCTCAGTAATGGTTCTGGAATGTGTACGAGCAGCACAATAAATTCCGGAACTGTAAGCGCTACCGCTTTCTGCTGCTGTGAAGTGTGGTTTGAACAAGTTCAAATCAACTGAGTGGTAAATGAATTGATTAAGTGGACAAAGCCATGTAAAGAGTGAATTGACGTAGAGGTAAGGAAAGTTGTGTGTTGCAATGCACCAGATATTTGACCTCGGAATGCCCGCACCTGCCCTAACGGCAAAATCATTGTTTCCTCGAACCCTCCTTTGTTACCTGAAGAAATTCCACTTACGCGTTTATTTCCAACATACACAATATTTGTTTTCCTTCCCCTTAATTTCAGATTCCTCTCCACAACAGACAGTTCCTCCCTAAATCATTCACCTACAAATTCTCACGAATCATTTCCCCAGTGCTCACACAAACACGTATTCCTCTATGTAATCTCGGCCCATATAGCTGACTCTCTCCTTCCGATGCAGTTTCCCGCCAGTTCAGGCATATTACGAGTCGTCCTTTTGTACTCAAATTCTACTAATTCATTGCACATGTAATACAGTTCTCCTCACGCTCACGGAATTTCTTTCATTTCGATCTTCAACTCTCCCCATCTCGTGTGCCCAACACACACAATATAGTCTTTGTCGTGAAACAAATTGCATCATCAGTGCTCCTTCCTTTTCGAAACCCAAGCTGCTTGTCACTGATCTTCCCCTGACTCTGCAAAAAATACAGTTTGGCCAAGCGTTTGATGATTTTAGCAAATTGGTCGATTGACGGTCCAAGGATTGTCAACGAATGGCGCCTTATAATAATTTGCGGAGCTTTTCACCGAGGAAAGTTTTGTGTAACGTCTCTCGTGGCGTTGTCGTAAATTAATACGTTAAATTCGGAGCAAATATTGACTCCGTCGGGACGTTATTCGAGGGTTGTTAGAACGAAGGGTCCGCCGGTTGAGTAAGAAGGCCGTGCGATTGGAGGGACTGTGGAAAGGAACGTTCGGAGGCGGAAGCTGCCGGGGGCGGCGCCAGTGCATCTCCAACTGCTGAACCGTTCACATGGTGACGCGCACCCGGCGGCCGCCTCCAGTTCCGCGATCGTCGTGCTCCCCTTCGAGGAAGATGCGTCTCGCTCTCATCTGCCTCATCTCACTCTCCCCGCTCCTCGCACAAGGTTGGACCGACCAAATGAGCTTTCCGTTACAATTAATTACTGTCGGCAGGGAAATCTCGAACGAACCAACGAATTTCGCAGGCTTTTTGACAATTTTTTTTTAGGTTTAAAATATGTGTACAAGTTCTATGTTCTTCCTGAGGGCAACGAAAAAATCGTTACAGGAAATACTCAGTGCGTGCATGGAACACGATTGAGAAAACGACCAGTGCGTAGGAACACACAACTTTCCGCCACCCTCGTAAGTTAGAACACCAGCTACATATGCGGGCGCTATCTCTTCCTTCAACGAATTTCTACAGAAACATTTATGGAAAACAAAATGTAGGGACTAGTTAGCTGAGAGTACTCCGTAAGTTTGATCGAAATCGTTTGAGCCGTTTTTGAGAAAAGTGGAATACCGATAAAATAATATTCGACAAATCTCCTTTTCTGAATTAACTTGGCTGATATCTAATGACTTAAGAAGTCCAAGGTCAAAGACTCGAACTAGTTATTTAATTTAGTCAGCATCGGGATGCCACGACTCGATTGCTAGCCCGACAGCGAGACTATGGTCTACATGATTCAAGAATTTTTATTGTCACGGTTTGATCTGACATTTAATTTGATTATCGAGGATGTCGTTTGATTTTTACTCGACATTGCTCAAAGTCTATGATTTTTCTAGCCGTATTGATTAATTAACCATTATTACCTTCCGTCGAAAATTGTTTTAGACGTTTAACGTGCGCAGCAACACAATTTTCCGCAATCCCTTCAAGTTCGAACACCACCTACATATGCGGGCGCTATATCTTCGTTCAACGCATTTCTACAGAAACATTTATGGAGAACAAAATGTAGGGACTAGTTAGCTGAGAGTACTCCGTAAGTTTGATCGAAATCGTTCGAGCCGTTTTTGAGAAAATTCGACAAATCTCCTTTTCTGAGCTAACTTGGCTTATATCTCCGTTCAACATATATATACAGAAATAATTATGTAGAACGAAATGTGGGCATGGGTGGCTAAAAGACACTCCATTAAGATTAATTACATCTGGTGAAGAAGTTACTCTGGAATTTACGGAAATGTTCGAAAAAACGTTATTTTCGACACATTTTCATTTTTATCTCTGTTCAATGGACTGTCAGAGGAACATTTATTGAGAACAATACGTAGGTATTAACTATTCGAAAACATCCTGAGAGTTTGGTGGAAATTGCTGAAGCCGTTTGACCAAAAAGCGTAAAAAACCTATTTTGGCTTCATAGGCCTATATTTCCGGTCACCGTATTTTCATGGAGATATGTATGGAGAAGAAAAGTTAGGTATTGATTAGCAGAAGATAAATTGAAAGTTTAATCAAAATAGTTAGAGCCATGTCCGAGAAAAATGCAAAAAACCCTAGTTTTTGGTACATTTTCGTCCCCCACCCCCCTTACCATCGACCGAAATCGCCCATAACCTTATTTTGCGGTCTAAAAAAAAAAAAAATAATAACAAACAAAACCAAAATAGAACCAGCTCAATCGGATCAGCCGTTCTCCCGCAAATCGAACTACACACACAGACCACGCGCCCAAATTAGGTTTTTTATACTCAGTAGGCCGGTAAACGGAAAGATCTGAAGAAAATCCAAATTTTTTTTTTTACACGATTACTAAACTTTGCTTTTCCCTTTGGGGCAGCGGAAAGTAAAAAATTCGCTACCAAACGGGCTCAAACTCGATAATAAAATGCAACAGTCACACCAGATTACGACCAAAATCCGTCCAATAGTTATCATACTGATCATTACACCAAATTTTTCATAGCTTTTTTTAAATTCATTTCTGTGTGTACAGCTCCTAATAATTGGATGTTTAGAATGAGTAGCGTCACTTCGTAAAATTATAAGAGGAGCATATTTCAACCATTTCATCACAAAACTTCAAATATTTTGATCGTGTTAGCAGTTGAACAAATTCGTTCATCAGTGGTAAAATTGAACGTTCGATCTAAAATTAAATTATCACGCAACAATTTATTATTCTCTGGCACAGCTTGACGTAGTTTCACACCTCCGAGACACATCCCATTCGATTCAGCATCGCAAAATACCAGTAACCCTTACCATACATTACCTAACTGCAACGGAACAACGCAAATTACATATTCCAGACGCCCGTAGGCAAGAGATGATGCGTGGTTGGAGTCAGACGATGAAACGATTACTTTCGCTGTATTGTCTCGCGAGTTCTTTTAATTAGTATACTCCGGCTCACTATTATTACTGTAATATACGCTGTTTTCTTTCCAGGCGCAATCGTAAACCTGTGAGACTCATTCCGTTCGATCCACCATTTAAAAATACTTTCAAAACTATACCAAACACGACGTATTTGCGTTAAAACTACCCGAAATTGCGCTTTTGTCAATTTTTTAAACCCATATTTTGCCCACAAGAACCGTGGGCTTCGTTTGGTCGTATTGCCGAGCAGGCGGGCGCAACTGGATACCAAATGGGATTTTTGTGTGAAAGAACGGATATTTTAGTTCACGTTAAGGGTTATAAGAGGAGCACATTTACAACATTTTAGCACAAATTTGCACAAATTTGTTCACATATTTTGATCGCGTTAGCAGCTAAACAAGTTCCTTCATCTCTAGCTTTATATGTACCTGGTAAAACTGAACGTTCGATCTACGATTAATTATTATTCTCTTACGCAGCTTGACGTAGTTTCACACCTCCGAGACACATACCGTTCGATTCAGCATCGAAAAATACCAGTAAACGATACGAAACACGACCTGACTACAATACGACAACAAAAATGGATATTTTCAAGGCGACGCTAGGCAATTGGCACGGCGGGACGGGTGGTTGTCGGTGCGGGAGAACGTTTGAACGACAACGATAACATTTGAACTCGGTAAAACGCCATTTCACGGTGCCAGAAACTCTTCGCTATTACAGTTCCGGAATTTATTGCGCTGCTCTTACTCATGCTTTGACCATCATTGAGCTATCCGCAGGGAGCTACTTAATGAGGCTGCAAACCGCGATTGTTTTAGAAGGATAATAATCACTTTTCGAGAATTATCGTGTAAAAACTGAAAGAAATGGTAGTAAGTGACGGTGATGGTGGTTGAAATTTCGAAATTTCAAGTATAGGTACTTGAATGAACCTGAATTTGTTTGAAGATTCTAATAAAATTTGAGAGGAGTTTATGAGAGAAAAACTGCGCTAAAAGCTGTTTTCGTCGAAACGTTCGGTAATTTATTTAATAATCGTCAGTGCCGTTTTTGCTATGCCGCTCAGGTGTGGGGGTTTAAGGAGTATGCAGCTGTTGAGGGTGTCCAGATGCTGTTTGTCAGGAAACTTTTTTATGTCCCTCAGTGAACACCAAATTATATAGTCTACCTGGAAACTGAGCTGAATACACTGTCAGCATTCAAATTGCGACTACAATTGCATTATCTGCTGAGGATAACAAAGATGGCGAACTCCTGTCTCCCAGAATCGTAGCGTCTGAAATAATTAGAAAATTATTGTTCTGGGCAAAGCAGTGGGCTGTGTTGGCATCAAGGTACGGGGTTTCTTGTAATTTGTCATCGTTGGACTGGAAGACTGTGAAGATGGATGGAGAGAGAATCCTCAGTGAATATGTGAAGGAAAGAAGGGCGCAGTTTCGTCAGCGGGCGATGGACTCGGACGCATTCACGTTATACCGCGAGCTGAATTCTAACAGGAGGTGCGCGAGTCTAGTTTCCAGCTCCGAGGTGCCGCTCTCCACAGCCAGATGGGCGTTCAAGGTTCGTACGGAGACACTGATATTGAACGCTAAGCCATATGCAGCTGACCTAAGGGATGGGTGCTCAATGTGTAATCTTCATGCACGAGAGGATGTCTTCCACTTTTTATGTGTATGCCCAATACTTGCTGAGTTTCGACTCGTGGTGTTTGGAAGGCCGGCACTTTCGCGCGATGAGGCACTGGTGCTCCTTGATGGCCCTGATTGGTCGGGCCTTGCCCGTTACTGTAGATTGGCGTGGCGTTATAGGCATAGTCTTATCAGGGAATTTAATTACGGTTAATTTTGTAAAATATCCACCAGGGCTAAGGCGAGCCTCCACAGAACAACCAAACAGTTTGAGATAGAAGAGGCAGCAGTCCTTGCTACTGACGTCATGCCAGAGCAGAAGAATTTTCGGCTGCCATTTAGCGTCAGCGTTCACTCACGGGAACGGTGGGAGAAGGAGACATTCCGGACCGAGGTGGGCGCGCTGCAGTGGTATACCGATGGTTCAGTTAAGGAAGGCCAAGCAGGGCTGGGCATTGTAGGGCCTAACTACAGTCTTGCAAAGCCGCTGGGGGAGTACGCCACGATATTTCAAGCGGAAATCCTAGCCATAAAGATCTGCGCAGAAGAGATCCTGAACAAAGGACTCAAAGGCAAGCGGATTTACATTTTCTCAGACAGCCAGGCCGCCCTAAAGGCCATTGCAGCCTATAGTTTTAGGTCTAAGCTGGCATGGGAATGCCTCCATGCGCTCAAGCAGCTCGGCGCCCGTAACAGGCTCTCCCTTATTTGGGTGCCGGCTCACAGGGGGCATGAGGGCAATGAAAAGGCTGACCGCCTTGCGAAAAGGGGTACAGAAACCCTACCCATCGGGCCTGAGCCACACGTGGGATTGACGAAAAGTCACCTAAACCGTCTGGTTGCTCGATGGGAGATACAGGAAAATGGCGCCCATTGGCATCGCCAGCCACGACTACGACAGGCAAAAAGGCTTGTAACGCCTTCCTGTCAAAGGGCTAAGGCGATGCTGACACTCTCCAGACAAGATCTGAGAGTACTGATAAGCTTCCTCACCGGGCACTGCCCACTCAGATATCACCTCAACAAGATGGGCATCTCAGAGGCGGTGGAATGCAGACTTTGCGGTGAGGAGGATGAGACAGCAGAGCATATCCTATGTGAATGCCCTGCTCTGGCAGCAAAACGCTTTGAATACTTCGGTCAGGGGACCACTGAACCCCAAACCGTAGCGGATTCTGCGGTGAAGGACATACTCGGCTTCCTAAGGGGGGCGGGTATGTACGACGCCTTCTACTAAGAAAGGGCCAGGGTCACAATAGGCCCATATGTGGCCGCAGTGACAAAGGGACTTGTCCCACACGCCCTCGGATAAAAAAAAAAAAAAAAAAAATAGCCAAGGAAAATAAAAATATAAATTCGCAATATTTTTTGAATGTCGAATTTTCAGGACTTATTAGGTTCAGCATGTGTTTGGGTAGTCGTACAAAATTAAGATAAGACGTCACGCACCGAAAATTCGTGTTAGCAGTTTTTAGAGACAAATTATAAGAAGGACTTTACGGAAATCTTCGGAGTCAACATTTCTCCCGAGAGGGCTTTAAAACGCGACCATAAATGAGCCCGAATTGTATTAAATTAAGATGAACGGTAATCAGCATTCAGAGCGCAGCTCCCCGTGATTTAAATCGAAAGCTACGCGGAGGATGTTGCGCTCCGCTCGGGGAATTGGCGAATTGGAGAGAAACTTGGGGACAGGATCAACAGCTCTGTCGAGGGAGGAAGGAAGAATTAAGACGCACACGCGGCTCATCGTATCAAATCGCACAATCCACGTTAGGTGCGACACGCAGCCACACTTCTATGCAACGCATAGAACTCATTGCACCCTCTCGCACGATTAGTATAATTTGATAGCATCAAACTGCGCAAGTTGGGAGAATTCATTTTTTTGTATCGACCATCGGACAGTCCCTATTCTCCTTCAAACCCTCCCTGGACCGTTTCGCACGGGGCCAACGCCCTTTTTTCTCTCTTTTTTTTTTTTACGAAGCAGCGAACTCGTAATTCATACATGCGGTTTATTGTTGGGAGGAAATCGATTTAATACCGTCATGAGAGAAAAGAAGGAAGGAACGGATTTGGGATCGCTCTTTGCCGATAGTGTGGAACCCGGGGATGAGCTCTTGGGGACGTTGGAGGGGAGTATATTCTGGGTCATTGTGAAAAAGGAAATCATCGAATGGGAGGAGAAACCCTTTTACAATGAAATGGAGAAAATCGAGCGTTGTATACGATAAATTCGTCTTTTCATATTTCACGACCCCTCTTCACGGGGCCTTTGTGTTTGCCACGAACTGCGTACATTTATAAGCCATCGGCAAAATGTCCGTACCGTTGTTTAGTCGGTCACCACTGATATTCATAATTTATAGTATTGTTTTATTGTAAGAGAGAGCGAGAGAGATCTGCAGCCTGAAGAGCGAATCGGAAGAGCCCTGAATGAGTGACATCCGTCACTCCAATGACAGACAACGCAGTGTAATTATGTTCTGTTGTAATTTTCCACAAAACCCCATCAAGAGATGGTACAACCATAATCCACCGACCTTCTACCTTCCAGCTTACCTTTTAGCAGCACAGCCGCGTTCTATAAAATACTATAAATATAATTCTAGTTTTATGAATGTTACTTATAACGAATCTTCGTCAAAAGTGACCAAGATCCCGAGTCCTATGTCGAGAAATCAGTAGTGCTCGACGTACTGGAATTTATTGCGTTGCTCCTACTTATGTCACGACCATCATTGAGTGATCAGCGTATATGTAATTTGAGGAATTGTCGTTGTGTCCTTTTTTTATGGGGGAAAGTTCGCGTTCATTGTTCAGGATTGGCTCCTAATTGTAACTCCGAAATTTATCGCGTTGCTAACAATTATCTCACAACCACTGTTAATGTTGCGTTATACGGGTAGCACATTGGAATCGTTATTTTCACATGATGTGATGAGAGATGATTTGAAGCTGTCAACGCTGCCAATTTAATCAAAATCGTTATACCTTTTTTTAAAGAAAATAATTTGTTATTTTGATTGCTGTGACAATTATAGTTAGTTGTGGATTGATTTTACTCATTTGCATACTAAATGCCAAATTTGAGAAATCTGAAAAGCAAGACAACAAAACAAAACAAAGACACGCACAAACTAATTTCTCAATGTTTTCTGACTGTCGAAATGTAAAGATCTAAAGAAAATTTAATGTTAGCATAGGACATAATTCATCCTTCAAATAGCTGCCAAAGAGCTTGGCACTAAGGGGGGACGGACGAAGAAATCATGTCACAAAGTATGTTTATCAGAAACTCAGCCCTTCAGACCTAGCACTCCCCCACCCCTCCATCGCCGTCACTTCCTACCGCTCATTGTATTAGAACGAGATCGCGTGTAACTCCAATTTTGAAAAATAGGCGCGAAAAGGTGCAAGAAAATTGCATTGATTTGGTTGGGCGAATTGCTGATCGAGGTCCCGAGTATGTTTCTGCCAGGGAATGGATGCGGACTTGTTTCGAGCTGCTGGAGCTTCTGAAGGCACACAAGAAGGCCATTAGGCGAGCAACTGTCAACATATTTGCCTACATTGCCAAAGCCATTGGGCATCACGATGTATTAGCGGCCCTCCTTTAACACTCTTAAAGTGTAAAAGAGACAAAACCGAGTGTGTACTACAGCTGCCATTGCCATTGTCGCAGAAACTTGTTCTCCATTCACGGTTCTGCTCGCTCTTATGAACGAATATTGAGTGCCTGAGCGGGACGTCCAAAATGGCGTTTTGAAGTCTTTATCATTCCTTTTTGAATACATCGGTGAAATGGGGGAAAGACTACATTTACGCCTTCTGATACCCCGACACTTGATCGATGTATTCCTTCAGTTGTGTTGGGGTTTTGACCAGGGTAGACTTGATTACTACTGAGATGGTTTTTACTGTACCACGAAACTTGTACTTGAAGAGTTGGGATATCACAACAAGATTCGAACACTTACGTGTACAAAGAAGAAGTGGCTAGTACAAGATAAGAGTTTGAGTATACAAGCGCGAAGAAGGGGGCTCCGAATTAGATGTCGAGGAGAGGTGAAACGAGTGTTTATTGAGAGAACTGTGAGACGACTGACTTTTGCGAGAGCTGTAAGATGACTGTGTATTTGGAGAACTGGGAGACAGCCCTCGATCGCGAGAACTAGTAGATCACTGTCTCTGAGAGGAGCTGTTCGTTGTGGAGAGGAATGTAAATTGAAGGGAGGGAAAAGGATATTTTGGAAAGTCCAGAAGAAGGGGAAATAACTGAGAAGGTGGAATTTCCATAGGTAACAAAAGGGGTTGAGGACGAAGGTGTTTGGGGAAACAATGATTTCGCCATTAGCTCTGTGCAAATTTACCGCGATTTCGTGCTATTTTTATATCCTTACCTCCACGCCTAATCAATTTAACGCCATTCCGCACTTATACTTGAGAGTGTGATACATTAGGATTAATGTATATTTTTATTAGAAGGTAAAACAAACATTACGCAAATTAAAACTATCAGAAAATATTATTACAAGAGTCTGGCGACACGGACAACGCATAATGCCAGACAATTCTGTTATATCTACCAAGTTGTGCATTATTTTATAAATGTATGAAATATATTTCGCTTCTCTCTCTCTCTCTCTTCCCTCTCCTGTCCGAAAGGACGGATTTCTTAGACCACGTTAAGGGTAAAATATTTCCCAGAGAGCAGACGGCGGATGTACATTGTAGATTTGGAATCCCTTATGCTTTGAAACGTAAAGTGTCAAACGTTTCTGGCCAAAAACATAGATGTATTATTCAATAATGAATAATAAACCAAAACGCCAAAATTCACGTACCTCACTTTATCCCCGAAATTCGCGCTTTTTGACGCGATTGCAGTAGCTCCATTTTTGACGAAAGAAGATTCATTGTAAACAGCGTTTTGGTTTATTATTTATTCTGAATTCGGTAGGAACAATTTTTTTACAACCCCCCCCTTAAAATTTGATACTTTACGTTCCAAATCTGCAATGTCCGTCCGCCGTCCGGGCCGTTTAACGTGGTCTAAAAAAATCTGTTCTTTCGTACAAAAATCCCATGTGGTATCTAGTTGTGCCCGCCTGCTCGGCGATCCGATCGGACGAAGCCAATGGTAGTTATGGGCAAAAAATGGTTTAACAAGTTAACAAAAACGCAATTTTGGCAGTATAATCGCAAATACGTTGTGTTCTCCGTCAGGAATAATAAACGGTTGGTTGTGTTATAATTTGCCGGGTTTTTTTTTCGAAACAACTTTATTACGGCAAGGAAAGTTGCGTGATGTTTCCAAGCGAGTTAGGAAAGTTATCGCGATAATTCGCTTCGTTAGACCGAAGCAATCGCGAGACAAAACTTTACCCTCCTTAAACCGTTCAATTCGGTTTCTTCCTCACTTCGCGTATTGAGACGGGGACGAAGATCTTTTAGTTTGACATTTCCATGAATTGTGTATTGAAATCTCATGGCAACCGGCGCAGGACTGTTTGCGGGTAAACCGACCGAGAGTTGGTTGTCGGGCGCTCACTACGCGACTGATTACATAACGAAGCGATGGGTGACACGGGGAATTCATACTGCTCCGCGCCACTGAATAGTTAATAGGCAGCAGCACTGAGCGTCGCCCTTAAGACTGGAACTCCCTTTGTGCGACGATTTTTACTCCTCTTCGGATGATTCGGGACTGTGAAGATGTACAAGCGTTGCCACAATATCTGGTGCGATGCATCACGCAACGTTCCTCTGCCCCACGAATTTTCACCGAGTTTATACGAACTTCTAAAACATTCTACGTCGAAATCTCTTGATGTTTCACCGTACAGATATTGCTGTCAACACAATTTTGTAGAAGGTTCCTGCACGGTTGTGGCATTACGAGGAACGCCTTTTGAAGTTAGTTTGATTGAAGTTGCTTCTGATTATTTTATGATCGTTAGTAAACTTATAACGTACGGGTAGCTTATTGAACTGCCATCCTAATTTTTTGAAACTTTGGAAAAAACTGCACCCAGAAGTACAGTAAAAATAATTGCGACCGTTAATTATCATTCGTTTAGCTCATTTTTAGCATCCCGTCGTAGATTGATGTGAACTTCACTCGCTCAGTCTCATTACGCGTATAATATGTGTAATGATACGTCGGCAGAGAATTTCTACAATAATCATTTCTACAATTTTATTCAATAGGATAGCAATATTATTGAAAACTTAATGATGTAAAATTAGATTGAGCTCAGCTCTGAAGACAAACACATGAAGTGTCGTCTAAGGACGCACGAGAAAACCCTTCGGAATACCTACCTACTTGGTAGAATTATTGCGGATTCTAAAAGGGTGGGGGTTGAAGCCCCCAACACCTTCGTCAAGGGTGAGGAGGGGTACATTAAGGGCCGTTTTCACCAAAACAGCACTAAGCGTGATCCAAGGCTTGCCATTTTCGTGCCCATCACACTAGCCGAGGTCACTGTGGGATGCGGTTAGGATAGACGTGATTACGCTGCGATTAAGCCATATCGAGAAGGCATTGGACTAATGAGGTTACAGTAAAGTAATAAAATTTGGCATCTGTAGTATCACGTACCTATGTGTTCCTGGTTTTAGTATAATGAATTTCCAGGTTGGTGAACGGAACACATTTTATTTAAGAATGTAAAATCAATTTACAAAAGTAAACATACTCCGTTGTAACGTGTAACGGATGATTGGAAACTATAACTTTTATGGTTGAAAATTCTCGTCGTAAATCTTGTGATACTACATCTTCTCCCCCTTTGGAAAGTCCTCGTCTTCTCCTCAACTGATCGCCGTGTTTCCTCTTTTCGACTCCACCGACATCAACAATGTATGAATACGGTCCCGTTTGTGTTTTGATGAATCCTGGATTGGATTTGTCATTATGTGGATCGTGGACCCACACCGTTTCTCCCTCCTCAAATGAACGTTGTTTCACGTTGCTGTCATGCTGGATTTTCTGTTGGACTAGAGCCTTATCTATTTTCGACTCTACGTTGGGACGCAACAAGTCTAGTCTTGAGTTGATTCGCCGGCCATAAAATAGTTCTGCTGGTGAACGTCCAGTGGTACGCTGGGGAGTGACGCGATATGAAAACAGGAATTGTTGTAGCCTCAGATTAACATCGTTTACTCCACTCATCGCTTTTATTCGTAGTTTGAATGTCTTTACTTCCCTCTCCGCCAACCCATTGGTTTTCGGGTGATATGGGGTTGAAGTTATGTGATGTATACAATTCGACTGGCAGAACGATTTGAATTCGGAACTGGTGTACTGTGGTCCATTGTCACTTACGATAGTTTTAGGGAGCCCAGTTCTTGCAAACAGTTCTCTTAAAAGCTGAATGGTCTTGAACGATGTCATTTTCTCCATTGGGAATATTTCGCGTCAATCACAATCAGCCAGTATTTCTTGAGCAATGGACCGCAAAAATCTATATGCAATCTACTCCATGGTTCTCGTGGAACAGACCACGAAAATAGCGGAACTTCAGGATCTTTTGGTCGATTCTCTTGACAAGTAAAGCATGCATGAACGTGTGATTCGATCTCCTTGTCAATGTTGGGCCACCAGACGTGAGTGCGCGCTACCGCTGAAGCACATTGAGAACTGTTGCTCTCAAAATAGATGGTATCACCAACCGTCCTTGCCACATAAGGATGCCTTCTTCGTATGATAGTTCCATTCTCTTCTCAAAAAATGTATGTAACGTATTGGAAACTACAACTTTTATGGTTGGAAATTCTCGTCGTTAATCTTATGATACTACATCTTCTCCCCCTTTCGAAAGTCCTCGTCTTCTCCTCAACTGATCGGCGTGTTTCCTCTTTTAATAGATGTCTTTTGCACCCGGGTTGTTTCAACGGACTGTCGAACAAATTTTATCAGGAATTCCAGGGGTAGAATGCATATTGAAGTTGGTTTTTGTTTTGATAATAATGTCGTCAATATAGTTGGCTACCCTTGGAATTCCTGATAAAATTTGTTCGACAGTCCGTTGAAACAACCCGGGTGCAAAAGACACTCCGAATTTGGAATATTCGGAAATATTTGAATGTACTAATAAGGTTACAGTAACGTAAGGAAATTTGGCATCTGTTTGAAATCCCGTCCCGTAAACAAGTGTCATGTAAACGTAAATGGCCGCGTAACCGTGCATCCCGTAGATGCCCAATGTTCAACAATCCAGATTTGACCAAATTATTGTCAGACACCAAAGTGGCTGCCAGAAGGCGCAGCCTTGCGCTGCGGGAACTCAGGCTGGGTGGCAAGGTAGTGAAGATCCAGCATGAGATCAAGGACTTGGGAGTTTTCCTTGATGGGAAGCTCACTTGGGCCACACACGTGAAAAAAGCCTTACAACGGGCGTCGGTGGTGATGTGGGCAGCTCAGAGAATGGTAGGGAAGACATGGGAGCTGAGGCCTGGGATGATCCGGTGGCTGTACACGGCGGTTGTTAGGCCTGTAGTCACCTATGGTGCCCTGGTCTGGTGGACTAGGGTGGAAAACAAAACAGTGCAGTTGCCATTAGAGGCTGTACAATGCCCAATGGCTGCACTGGAGGTCTTGCTAGATTTAGCTCCACTCCACAAACATGTTAAAAGGATGGCGTTCCTCCAGGCTGTGCGTACGTTGGAATTGGGTCTGATCATGCGGGGGAGGCGGAGTTCCTGCCACTTGATCCTTGACAAGGTGAAGGTGGAGGGGCCCAAACTGCATGTGGTAGACGCAATGCCCGCGAGGTTCAACTTCGCGTCACCCTTTCGGATACTCATTCATGAGCGATCCAGGTGGGAAGGGGGAGTTCCCGCTTTCGAAGGTAGGGCCCTGGTATACTACTCTGATGGCTCGGTGCAGGGTGGCCTTGCAGGAGCAGGCATCTTAGGGCTGAGAATCAGAGCAGCGATCCCATTGCGGTTGCTGGCTACAGTGTTCCAGGCAGAGGTGGCTGCGGTAACGGTCTGTGTGCAACGGCTGGTGCAGAGGGGACTGAAGCGGCAGCGAATCTACATCATGGTGGACAGTCAGGCCACTCTTATTCTCGTTTTTACTCCACTTCTGCTCACATTAAGCTAACTCTGTTCTCGGTTTAAGGCAGTTCATTTCACTCTAACGTACGTTTTACTTCAATGAACTTATTCCACATCTTTTGAGCGCTTTTAATTTTACGCATTCGAGCTAAAAAAAGTCTCATTAATCCAGAATTGTTTGCAGATTACTATTGGTCTACACAATGTACGATGGTTTTTCGGTTTCGATTCGGAGTACGTTATTTAATCCATCCTACATCTCAATGCTTTCGGGCGGATATGTATAAATTCGAGATGCAATCAGCTCACAGAGATACGTAGATAATCTGTTTGCGTACTCGTAGATAATCTGTTTGCGTCATTTAGGAGTAACTTCGCCGTAAGAAAACACGGAATGGACTTTTTATATGCCGTCAAAGCGATTACCTTTTCCTTCCGCCGAACCAGTGGGGACGACAGATTTTTCAAACCGCACGAGCCTTTATTTTCCCTTAGATGCGCCCTCGCAACACACCTGATTCAACTACTCTTTTTCTTGAACGCTCGAACGGCTTACCGAGGGAAGGAAATAAAAATTGCTTCTCCGCTAGTAAGCGACAGATCATCAAGTGTGTCTCGCACCGGCAGAATACGTGCCGGCAAAACGTAACAAAGTCACAACCTTTGAAACACTCTGGAGGGAAGTTTTCAAACTTTCTTGACAGCTACTCAATAAAGGAAGCAAAATAGACGGCATCCGTAAGAGCCTCGTGTTTTCAAATAATCGAATTAATTAAACCGCAACATGGGGTTGTGTGTTTGGTTAGGTTTCCAACTGCAAATAGCAGCAGAAACGAATTGCGTTTAAAATCAGGCGTTACACTTAACAACTTTCCTCGTACACACGAAGACGATATTAAATTAAAAATTTTTATAATTTTCTCAAAATCCACCCGAAATCCACGATTTCACCAACCTAGCGCCCTCATTTTGTTATCAATAAATGTTTCCGTAGCAATGTCTTCTGTTTAGACACGATCCAAAAATACAAAATACACAGACTTTGACAAGACGCTCCACATTCACATACACAGGACCAAAAATACACGGAATAACCAACATCTTCCGAAAGGAAGACATACAAATTGCATTACGTACGGACAACAGACTTAGAACCAAACTAAATGCAAAGACTGAAAAGACAGACCCACTCGACCAAAGTGGGGTATATACAATAACTCGTACGTGTAAAAACGCGTACATATGACAAACACGAGGAAAAATACGATTCAGATATTCAGAACACATTAAATCTCTTAGTAGAAACAAAGACGACTCAAATTTTGCCAACCGCCTCAAGACAACTGGACACGAACGTACTTTTATTTTTTATTTTTTTGAAACGTTGGATGCAGGCAATACCCTCACTACAACCACAAACGGGCCTATTGTAAAGGCGTCCATGATCCTCAGATCATGGTCCCCCTGCACCACCCCCAGGCCCCACGGCACTGGTCTCACTTGGTGTGACGTCATCTATGTGCCCTCCACCACCCCTGCATACAGCGGTGGACATCCGCAAATTCTGCACTTTCCACCTCTTCTGGCTGAAGAAAGGGCTTTCCCAAACACACGACAGCGCGATGCTCTGCCATCTCTAGCCCCACCACGCAGAACTTGCATACCTGTACCCCGCACTGGCCAATATTTGCAAGGTAGTACCTCAGCGGACAGTAATCTGTGAACAGGCCACATATGATCCTCATATCCTTCCTCCCCAGTGCAAGCACCTCATTGGCCCTCCCTTTTAGACTTGGATGACTGTCTAAGGCTGGGTAGCCCCTGCCAATGGGGCCCCGACGCCACCTCTTCAGCCACCTCATCCTGGAACACTGACGAACTTACCTTACTGCACAAACAATACAACAGACGAGAAATGAACATATTAGAAAACATGGAAATCTATAAACCAAACACCAAATTAACACAAAATGCGACACCACTGAAGACACTACAGAAACGAAAACAACCAACTGAAGGATTTACGGACCATCCTATACAAAAAAGACTTAGAATTGACAACCAACAGACACTTTAAGACATACAAAACTGCCCTTACACTCCTTTCCCTTCACTTCCATCGGATTTCCCAGGAGAAGTATGACCTCCTTTCACCCCTCCCGACCGACTAATTGACTTTACTACAGACTTAACAGCCAGATGATGATGTCTTTACATCGAGAGCGTTCATCCACAGTATCTCACCAGCCAAAGAAGACGGCCTAACCAAACAGATACATTAACTTTACTAATTTACCTACTCGCGAAATTAATCCAATTACTTTAATACAAAATGATTTTTCTTCACATCTTGGCTTTCTGACCAAATTGATTCAAAACTCAAAAACGGCGCCAACGATTTTGATTTTATTTTTGGCGTAGCAGGGTAATGTAGGATGTCTCAAAATTAACGCAAGATTTGAATTTGCCGCCATTTTTGTATTAAGTTGTTGGCAACCCTGAAAAAAACTGAGTACTGAGTTTAGGATCTCCACGAATTTGTACATCAAACTTTTCACAGTTGACTAGGTTATGAACATACTATGTAAAATTTTCAAATTGCGGCTCCCAAACTTGGAGATCATAAGGAAAAAAACTGCGCTAAAACAGATTTTCATCGAAATGTTTGGTATATTATTGTGCCGCTGTTCTCATTTCGCTATCAATCGCAATTGTGTGGTTGTTGCCGTCGTATATTTTACTAAATGGAACTCACTCAAAGCTGCTTTCATCTCTAAATACACCTAGGAGCAGCGCTATCAAACTGTTTAGATTCGTTATCATTTGCCATCCTTTTTCGTTTTGACCTTTATTGTTGTAGATGTAGTTGTTACCTTCTTACTATTATTCCCGTTTTGCGCTTCGCAGTTATTTCCTTCCCGGTCCCAGTTTCATTAAATGTTTCGGTTTCTCATGCAGCCCCGTTGTCACCGCGACATCTAACCAGCTATTTGTATGTGTTGTGCCTGGACCAGAGAAACTCTATATCGCGGCAATCTCATATTTGGCCGTATTTATATCCCTCTATTTATTATAAACGTCCATTCACGCTTCTAACCCATCACGTAGACGCTGTTATTTATTTCCGAAGGGTGCGATATCCTGAACGTACACAAGTGTATATTTTAACTGTCACACATCCAACAATTGGGCGCTCATCCGGATAGTTTAGAGATCTTGCTAATCTATACGCTACGACATTTGGCATTCACGGAAACATTTAAATAAAACTCGTTAGAGCGCTGTTTGAGAAATCATTTAGTGTTTTGATGACTATGATAACTATGATTAATTTCAGGCGGATTTTGCCCGTGTTGTTTTTGTCTGCAGACAAAATATCAAGTTTGAGCTGATTTGGTTCACCCGTTTTCTCTCAATCGCGTTCACGGACACACACATACACAGACCCCAAATAGTGTTTTTGTACTCAGAAACCTCTAAAATAGAAAGATATGATGAGGACTCAAAATATTTTTCCCAGCTGATTAGTAGAAAATAAACCATGATATTACATTCACTTCCTATTTCTAGGTATTTTTTACTTTTTTGTACGTGATCGACTAAGTATAAACCGCAGACATCATCCTCGTGATAGAGGCGACTCCATAAGAAACCATGTACGCGAGAAACAATTGAGGTGGCGAGTGGATAAGGGGAAGAGGAGAGAAATGACCCGCTACAAAACGGGAAGAGTCATATTTCTCAGGGATGTAGGAAAGAAACGAAATGAGATGTTCGGCGGCGGGGTAAGGTTCTGAGCGGGGGGGGGGGGAGGGTTAGAAGCTGGTCCGGGGGCAGCAAAAAGTGTCGGTCGAGGATAAAGAAATACAACGGTGAGCCGAGGGAGCAGTTTGGCGGAGCTGGTGCGGTAATAGGGAGCCGTGTTTGTGGCGCTGGGGCCAAAGGGAGGATATCCCAGGAAATGCCGTAGAAATGTGAGACGACGTGAAGGGTATTACGCTCGCTACACAACGCCGCACCACACTCCCAACACGAGGTGAAAATAACGTCTAGGCCAGCCGTCTCCCGTAAACTGCACAGTTGCTGCCTCTTCTTTCCAGACGCTGTTTTTGCTCTTCTCAACTGCGATATCTTCTTTTTGCTAACGCGAATTCCACAACTGCGTTCATCGCTCGGACAGTTACCTCATTTTAGTGTACATGTTTTGGGGGCCCCACAGAATCGTCCTTCAACTTTTTGTTCGCCCCCGTTCAAAATAAAATGTTCGAGTTTGCTTCAGATTTTTACATTTTATTTTATCATTATTTTGTGTCGCTGCACCAACTAGCTCAAAACACTCGGTTTCTATTAGTACCCTTATTTTGTTTTATTTATTAATAAAAACCGAGACAAGCCTAAAGACGATTTGCGTGGTAAACAGATAGGGAAAGTATGGGGGGGGGGCAGTGGTGAAATACAAGGGCGGAAGAAATCAATCACTGATGGCTAAATGCGGACAGAGTCGGTCGAAGAAGAGTCGAAGAACTTGGTAGCGAATAGGTGGAATGCTGAAAAAGAGGCTAGGCACTAAACAGGCAACATTGGCAAGGAGGAAAGCAGAATTATCTATTCCACCTATTAGCTAGACACGAGCTCATCATTTTTTTGCAACGGTGGATGCAGCCCTGGGGCCTATTGTAAGGGCGTCCATGATCCTCAGATCATGGCCCCCCTGCACCACCCCCAGGCCCCACGGCACTAGTCTTACTTCGTGTGATCTAGCAACTTTTACCTAGTGAATGCCCTCAGCTTGAACCTCCCCCTACTCACCATGAAGATGTAGCCGCAGAGTAGGGGAAGTTTACAAGGTTGGCAAGGGACAGAGTTTGCGGAGTGGGCGCGTGAATGAATCAAACTGTGCTCACAGCGGCCACCCTAGATATCCAGTAACCCTAACGCTACATGGAGCTTGAGACCTTTTTTTTTTTTTACTTGAAATGGTGGATGCAGGTAATACTCTCACTGCAACCACAAACGAGCCTATTGCAAAGGCGTCCATGATCCTCAGATCATGGCCCCCTGCACTGGTCTCACTTGGTGTGTTACGGGGGGATTTATATCGAAGCGACAGATAGGGGAACTGAGTGGGAGCGAACACGAGCGCGGGCAATACGGCGACGAGGGAACCGGCTCGGATTCAACTGACTGCTGCGAAGTCTCGAGCGAATCGGGGCATTTGAGGTGCCAGTCAGCATAAATGCCCCGGACGAGCCTCCGCTGAATCGAAGGGTTTGGTTTGTCCCGTAACAGGTGTGACTCACCTATGCGCCCGCACCACCCCTGCACAAAGCGGAGGGTATCCGCAAGTTCTGCATTCGCCACCTCTTCCAGTTGAAGAAAGGGCCTCCCAAACACACAACAGCGCCAGCGCGATGCCGCGAGTCCATCGCATACGCACAGAACATGCTCTGACATCTCTAGCCCTACCTCACAGAACCTGCATACCTGTACCTTGCACTTGTCAATTTTCGCAAGGTGGTACCTCAGCAGACAGTGAACTGTGAACAGGCCACATATGATCCTCATATCCTTCCTCCCCAGTGCAAGCACCTCCTTGGCCCTCCCTCCAGAGAGTCGGATGAAGAGTTTTGACTGTCTAAGGCCGGACAGCCCTCCACCTATCCTCCCATTTGCCAAACTCTCTACGTAGGTGGCTCGTGGTAGTCCCAACAAAGAGCTCAGGGCCGATAGGGATTCGCGCCGATCCCTTCTTTGTCATCAGCCCGTTCGTATCCCTCTATACCCTGATGCCCCAGCATCCAACACAGTGTTACACTGTTGTCCTTGGCCAGGGCCTTCAGTCCAGTCAGACACTCCCACACCTGCCGTGACGTAAGACAGTATGAAGCTAAGGCCTGGAGAGTGGCCTGACTGTCCAGCATGATGTAGATCCGCTGCTGCGGCAGTAGCCCCTGCACACAGACTGTCACCGCAGCCACCTATGCCTGGAACACCGTGGCTGGGAGCTCATCATAGCTAATGGGGATATGAGGATGGCTTAAAATTATAGGTGATGTATCTCAAAAAAAACCGTACGACATTCTTCAGCTGCTTAATATGGCACACATATGACCAGCTCCGAAGGGTTGAGGCACACAAGGGCTGAACAAGATGTGAGTGAACTGCCTGGTGTGATATCGCCACCCTTTCCCGCTGCCCACTTGTCACTCTGATTAATGCGCCCATCGTCCTCCTGGGAACCATCGTTTACTCCTACTGACGGAGCCTCCTGAAGATGGAGGAGAAGGACTCAAGGCAGATGACGAGACACCATACGACGTCCTGGCCGAGTGCCAGACACTTGAGAGGGAGCAATTTGTGATATCTGGTACAACTACTTCAAGAGGGGACATGAAAGGTTTCTTGCAAGACATACCTGGCATTCCTTGGGAGGCTAGGCATGTGCCTGTGAGACATTAGAGCTGGCACAATAGGTCATTAGGCTGTGGAACTCATCCCAATTTTGGAACGGTCAGAGAGCTATATATACTCCTATTACTCAGTACATGTGATAATAAAAGCAGGGTGTTGTGACAAGGGATTAACAATAACAATAGATGCACGCGATTATGATACAATAGGTGCTTTAATATACTAATTAATGGATGATAAAGACAGGAGCAATAACGATTGGCATGTGAGATAGAGACTGACTGACTAGACAAAATGGGTCGAACGGTTACTTACGAACACGTTAACAGTATGTAATATGTGGCTGGTGTGAACGGCTACAATATTCTCCCCCAGTTGAATGGGGGGGGGGGACACTTGATGAGTCACATCGTGACTGAAGTAGAACGGACGTCGTCTCCTTGACGGGCAGCACGACTCCGAGGGGGTTGGCTGTGAAGGAAGGTCTCCCGGTTGACCAGAAGGCGGTGAACCTCCAGTAGGTAACAGAGAAGACGGAGAGACGGGAGTAGAGGTCCGAGAAGGAGGAGTACTAGCAGGACCTCCCGACAACGGGCCCCCACAACTTCCTTGTTGAGCTTGGGGTAGCGAGAACGCAACAAAGCTCCTCGGTACAAGCGAAGAAACAAGCTAGTCAATGTGCCTCTTCAGGGTACGCCCAGTATCCAATTCGAATATGTATAGGTACTGGCCAAGCTCCCTCATTGTGGTGGCTGGCCACCCTCTACCTACAAAAGGCACCTCACAACAAAGTCATCCCGATAGAGGGCGCTAGCTGCGAGCCATAGACGACTCCTGGAGGAGATAGCAGGTAGCCAATGCGAGAGGGCTACACCCTCCAACACTGCTCGACTGAGCCTTCGACTCAACCGAGTCCCTCACCTCGCGTCTTCAGGAGAAGGAGCGCCGACTCAACTGAGTCCCTCGCCGTGAGGAACCACTGCCCAGCCGAGCCCTACGACCAACACTTTGACGCCCGAGGAACTCGTCCCTCACCTCACACTTTGCCAACCGGCAGAGACAGTACCAACAAGACTTTCGTCGGCCCTTTTTAAGACCACACCCTTGAAAAGGGGACCCCGACACTCATTATGGTCCCAGAACGCCACACATTCTGGTTTCCCGAGAACATCCTCTCGGGAACACACCCTTGGATCCGGTCTCCAACTTGAAGAGACCGAACACGAGCAGAGACTGGGCTTGAAGGAACGTACACCTTGCTGTTAGGCAGTAGGGCATCTAGGCAAATGCGAATCCTCCTCTCCAGGTACAACTGGCTAGAGACTGTCCGGAGTTGAGCGATGTGGCCCGGTAGCGGAACTGTATGCCTTGCAACTTTTCAGAGAGAGGAGCTGGGTCGCCTGCAGCTGCTTTAAGGCGTCTCTTCAATGTTTGAATGCTCCGCTCTGCGAGACCATTGGTTGCTGGGTGGTTGGGAGCAATACATTTCTGGAACACACCTCGCTCTTTACAATAATTCACAAATTCGTCACTCTTAAACATAGTGGCATTATCAGACACCATAACTGACGCGTATCCGTGGATGTTAAATATATTTTCAAGGAGGCCAATGGTTGAAGAAGAGGCTGGCGCGTTTCCGAGCATGCGCACTTGTGCCCACTTCCATGGGGCCTGTCCATCCAAGGGGCCTGTGTCTATATGCACCCCAATTTTCTGTTGGATGATCCCTTACTCGTCGCCAACTTGTTGTGACAAGGGATTAACAATAGATGCACGCGATTATGAGACAATAGATGTTTTAATATAGTAATTAACGGATGATAAAGATAGGAGCAATAACGAGGGGCACGTGAGGTAGAGACAGAGTACAGTATGTAATATGTGGCTGGTGTGAAGGGCTACAATACAGAGAATGAACTTTTATCGACTTAGTGAACAGCAGATTGGATAGTCCGTAGCAGAGAAAATTCGTTGAATGCAAGAAGGGCTTGGAAAAGTTCTACCACGTGTACTGTACTTTCTACGCTCGAGTTTTAATGAGGTTAATAAGGTTGTTTTATACTATGGAATCTCAAGGGCTGACATTCCACTCATTGTCTACCTTCAGTCACTATATGCACAGTTCTATTTATATTTTCATTCTTAATGCCCTCATTGTTTTTAGTGGCCTCTCATCCGTTTGAAGTTAATGAATAAAGAGCCGGCGACGGACCTGCCCGGGTTTTCTGACAGAATTGCCTTCTTGAAAATGCAAGAGCACAGCAGCGTAATGTGGCAGAAGATTCCCCTTCCGCTCTCTCCGCAACAGCAAAAGCCTGGTTTCAGCGCGATGCCGTGAAATCCTCGCGCCCAACCTCCACATTTCCAACTCTGGCCGCTGAGAGGAAGATCTGTTTGACATTCAAAGCGACTCTCGGAAGATAAATCTTTCTGTCGCCCGGTGTCTATGTTTCCCTTTCCTCGGGGGTGTCGTGGCGCCTTGTACGTCTCAATTAGGCAAACGCTTGACTATTCGTGCCTCCCTTCACGCCTTCTCTTTCCTTGCCGCCGCCTGCTACTCATTCTTGCTTCGGATCGCAGAGAGAGATCAAGCGTCCCATCGACTCGTGTTTTAATAATTACTTGTTTCCAATAATATCCCCTTTTAGGCTCACAAATCGAGTGATTGCCTCCTATCCTCATCATTCGCCTCTTCCGTCCTTCCTTTATACCGGCCGGTACCTTTCTGCTCCCTTTTTTTTTATTCCCTTCAAATTCGACACCTCCGCAGCTCAAAGGTAATATCTTTAAATTACGTTGATTAGCATTTACAGTTCACATTGGTATCTCCGGACCGAATTGTTGGTGAGTAAAACACCTTTAATTGTTGGATAATCAAGATCGTGATTATTCCAAATCCGAATTTCGTTGCCTAAACTGAATCGTCTGGAACTAGTTCAAGCGTTTCGTTCTCTTTTGAAAGGCAACCGATTTGTATCGCTATTTTTGTTTACTGGTGTTAATTGGAATATCGCGATTTTAGGCGATTTTTTTAATAGCATTGGCGGCTTGGATTGGGATCGGTAAGGCGAGGAATTACGCATTGCGTCTGGTTACGGCCACGAGTTTGAACAGGAAAGGCGTGAGTCTGAGCGTAAAACCCTATTCGTATTTGAACGTGTCTGTATTGACGAGCTCGTTGAACGTTTCAGATAACGATCGTAATAATGATCTCTTTGTCGCTCTGATATTATCTTGTTCTTCTTCGAATCGGAAGACCCGTTTTGTACCTAGGGCGTCGTTCGTACCCGTTTTGTGCGGCATTAAATATCGTTGCATTTAATAAATTGTTTTGCAGTAGCTTCTGAAAGCACATATAAATTGTTTAATTTGGCATTCACTATGACTGGAAAAGTACGTTCCAAGATTCTCGTAGCAAAAAATCACGCAACTCCGTGATCGTATGGCGGAGATTCACTCCTTATCTAAAACTGTCTCTCCCGACGATAAATCACTTTTTCTAATAGGAGCGTCAGATGTTGACAACAATTCGCTTGTATGAAGAAGCGGTAATCGAATTACCAAGAGGTCAAGTTGGATTTAGATCCTAACTACACTCCAACATTAGCGGATTTAAATACCTTTCAACAGCTTGCTGATGAGGTCAAGGTTGTTGTCAATTCGTTGCAACTTTAACAGATAAATATAAATTCACGTGTTTCCTTGAATACTACTCAGTCTGATCAAATAATCAGTAAAGTAAAATTAGAGACCGTTAAAAATAATAGATTTTGACGGTTCGCCTGAGGAGTTGGACTCCTTTTACCAACAATTTTTAGAATTAATTGATGGGAACCATGGTTTCTGACCTTCAGAAGGTCACCTATTTGACATCACATCTTAAGGGTAGCGCAAAAAGCATAGTAGCTGGAATCCCTCCTACTGAAGCTAATTACCGGTTGATTTTCGAAACTTTAAAAATCGATTTGAAGATAATAGAGCGATGGGTCACTATTATTTGGACAAACTATTCAACCACAAATCGATAGCACAAGAGTCAGAAAAGGGTCTTAATTTATTTTTAGAGGAATTTGTCAGACAATTGCAGCACTCCGTAAATTGGAGATTGAGGATTTATTTGATTTCGTTTTAGTACATTTGTCTATAAAAAGCTTGACTTGGAAACAGTGAAACAGTTCGACATGATGTATCGTGAGGAAGCGATCCTAGGTTTGACCAGTTGGTGAAATTTGTTCGAGCCCAAACCAAAATCCTGGCACGTTCGCGAGAAAATGTCAGTAGCTCAGTCAAATCCGGGTGTACTGCGAAAGCATCGCAAGCGTTCATTGTTCAACAGCCCAACGTTGCTTCCAATTCAAAATTGTCAAAATTCAATTTACTTGTCAAGTTGTAAAACCCTTACTTCTCACTCTCTTGAAAGTGCCCGACTTTCCTAAAAATGGAGCCTAAGCGTAGATTTGCGCTCATAAAAAGGATCAAAAGATGTTATCGATGTCTGGGAGACACTTCTCCAAATCATGCAGTTCCAGGACAACCTGTGCCCAGTGTCAAGGATCCGCAACGAACTACTTCATTTTTTTGATGCTCCTGTTGTTAATCCACCAGTGAGGTCTGGTTCCCCCTCACAGTTAACTATGGATTCCCCATTAACTACTGCCACGTCAGCCTAGTATCTTGTCATACAGCCGTCTTATTGGCGACTGCGCAGGTCATAGCATTCGACAGTGGTGGACAACCAGTAGTGCTCAGAGCCCTGACAGCGGTTCACAATCCCATTTTCTTCGAAAGGATTGCTGTTTAAAATTAGGCCTTATTCCCCGAGCTGCACATTCTGTCATCCGAGGTTTAGGAAAAAGTCCTGCCCCATCAGAGAAGAGTAACAGTTTCCCTGCGCTCCGTTTATCGCCGAAGGTTGAGTTTTCGGTAGATGCATTGGTTATGGACGAGTTAACTGACAACTTGCCATCGGTGCGGGTGGATTTAACTGCCCTCTCCATATCGTCTGTTTAGATTTGGCAGACCCACACTTTGACATTCCAGGTCCTATTGATCTCTTGATTGGTGCAGAATTATGGCCATCGATATGTGGTACCCAAAGGTAGTAGGGCCACCTGATACTCCATCTGCACTACAATCGTCCTTGGGTTGGTTGGTGATGGGATCTGCGCCTGTCTCATCTTGCTACTCGTCGCATTTGTGCTACGGAGCTTTCGAGGATCCCTTAGATAAATTGTTGGAGAAATTTTGGCTCCTTGAGAGGTTCCTTCAAGCCCTGCTTGCACTCCGAATGATGACAAGTGCGAGCAAATCTTTGTAGAGACCATGCAGAGAGGGACGACAAAGGCCGGTACATTGTGGCATTGCCTTTTCGTATGTCCTCTAAGTTGTTGGGGAAGTCATTCCGCATGGCCGTACAGCGTTTTGAAGCTCTGGAACGCCGTTTGCAAAACGTCGAGCTACATCGCCAATATTGTGAGGTCATAAGCAGTTATATAGCCGAGGGTACTTGTCACTGAGTGCCGGACGATGTCTTGGACCCTGAAGCAGAGGCATATTACATACCGCACCATGGGGTATTGAAGACTGATAGCGCGAGCACTCCGCTGAAGTTGTTTTGAACGCGAGTGCTCAAACTACCTCAGGTTTGTCTTTAAATGACGTCTTGCACGTGGGCCCCAAACTGCAGTCAAACTTGGTGGGTGTTTTGTTGAATTTTCGCTTGTTCAGGTTTGCCTTGTCTGCAGATATAAGACAAATGTATTTGCGGATTCTCGTTCGCCCAGAAGACCGTAAATTTCAGCGTATTGTATGGAGACAGACTCCACACGAGAATATTCGTGTGTATGAGATGAATGTAGTGGCTTTCGGCGTTGCTCCTTCCCCATATTTGGCGCTCCGATGCATTCAACATTTGATTACTAGCGAAAGCCATAATTTTCCATTAGCTGCGGTTGGCGCTTATCGTGACATGTACATTGACGACTACCTCTCATCTGTCCCGTCTGAAGACGGAGCTCATTCGTTACAAAACCAAATGGCGTCCCTCTTTTCATCTGGCTCCTTCACTTTGGCCAAATGGGCCTCAAATTCGAAGAAGTGTTATCCTCAATCTCTGAGGATTTGAGATCTCCTGCCCACTTGCAATTCAGACCCCATGCTGCCTTGAAAGTGTTGGGTTTGCAGTGGGACCCTCAATTAGACCTGTTTTCTGTGGGTGAATATTCCGAGGGCCGAATGCACCAAACGAAACATGATGTCTGCTATTGCGCGGATTTTTGATCCCTTAGGGTTCTTGGCTCCCTTGACTATTTTGGCAAAGGATTTGTTAAGACTTTGTGGAGTCTTAAGTTGGGTTGGGATGGAGTCCCCGGATGCCATATGTCATCAATGGATGGAGTTCGTTAAAGAGCTGGAATTGCTGAAAACTTGGTGCATTCCCCGTCATTCATTTGTCGCACCTGAAACCCAGAGCTTCCTTGCTTAGGGTTTTCTGATGCTTCTCAAAGGGCATATGGGGCTGTGGTATATGTTGTTACCTACACGCTTCACCAAGGAGTTCAGGTTAGTTTGTTGTTAGCCAAATCCAAGGTGGCTCCAGAAGACTGTTAGCATACCCCGATTGGAGCTTTGTGCTTCTTTGATGTTGTCCTCTTTGTTGTGCTTTATTTTGGACACCTATTCGAATCGATTCAGTTCGAGAACTCTTTGCATTGACTGATTCGACTGTAGCACTACATTGGATCTCAGCACCACCTGCTAGGTGGGCAACTTTTGTGGCAAATAAGTGTCAAAATACAGCAAAATATTCCTGTGAGTTGTTGGCATCATGTTCGAGGGAATCGAATCCAGCTGATTGCTTAAGCCGAGGGTTATCAACTAAGCCTCTGTTGGAGCATCAGCTCTGGTGAAGGGTCCCAAATGGTTGAACGAGCCTATAGCTTGCTGGCCCATAACTCGCGTGCACAAGTTAGGTACCTGCTTCGCCGATACCGGAAGAAAAATGTATATCACTGAACGCAGCCGACAAAGAACCGTGGGGTTTATTTCCCTTGTTGGCTCGGGTTTCTTCATATCATAAGCTACTTAGAATCACTGCTTATGTTATGCGGGCATTCAGGTCTGAAAGACCTCGTTGCCACATTCTACAGGCTTCCGAATTGTTTTCGGCTGAGATGATGTGGTTGAGACAGGTGCAACTGCATTACTTTCCGGATTTTTTTGAGTATTTGCACGGCACCCATAATAAAACTCGTGGCCGTCGCGATATAGATCCCTCTTGCGGCGGTTAGATTTGTTTTGGATACAGATATTATCCGAGTGGGGGTCGTCTCAGAAGTTTTCGAGAATTCCGTATGACCAAAGGCATCCAATTTTGCTCCCTAAGTCAGGACGGTTCGTTGAGCTTCTTGTTGACCAATACCATATTGACAATCTTCATACTGGTCCCCATGTACTGCTTTCATTGCTCAGCTTAAAATATTGGTTGCTGTCAGCCAGAACTCTGGTTCGGCAGAGAGTACACAAGTGCACTGTTTGTTATCGTGCTCGACCCCGTCCCTTGAATCCCAAAATGGCGCCTCTACCTGCCCTACGGTTTCAACAAATGAAAGCATTTTGGCATTCTGGAGTGGATTATGCGGGACCATTCACAGTGTCTATCGTTCGCCGCAGGGAGGCTCAACCTTGAAGGCATCGTGTGTTTGTTTGTTGCCTTTCCACGAAGGCAGTCCATTTGGAGTTGGCCTCAAACCTTTCGACAGACTGCTTTCTCGCCGCTTTCCGACGCTTTCTGTCTCGACGCGGTCCATGCCAAGTTATGTGTTCGATCAGAGAACCAATTTTATTGGCGCTAAGAATAAGTTGGATGACATGTGCCCAGTTGACAACCTCCAAGCAATTCAATGATTCAGTGGAGGAGCTGGCTTGGCGAGTATTCATTGGAAGCTAAATCCTCCTTCGGCTCCCCACTTTGGGGGAATATGAACGCTCCGTTCAAAGTGTTAAAACACACCTTTTTCGGGTGACTCACGGACATATCCTAACCTACGAGGAATTTAACACCCTCCTCATTCAAGTAGAGGCCGTGATGAATAGCCGTCCTCTATCTGTTCTGACCTCAGATCCTAACGGCCCCACTGCACTTACGCCTGCTCACTTTTTGACCTTGGGGCCAACCTTGGAACAACTTCCCAATGAGGATTTAGGGTCCATCCCACCAACTCGTCTTGACCACTATCAACGAGTGACATACATGGTCAGAGTATTTGGAATAGGTGGCAGCAAGAATATTTGCACACTCTTCAGCAAAGAAAAAGTGGACGCACGATGCACCCCTCTCTTGAAAGGAAGCGTAGTCGTTGTTATGCAGGAGAATTCTCCTCCCTGCATTGGCCTCTTGCTGTGGTTCAAGAGATATGCACAAGCCCAGATGGTGTCCAAGGGTTGCTAAGGTACGGACTGCAAAGAGAGAACTAGTTCGCCCACTCGTCAAATTGTGCCTCCTGAACCATAACCTCACATTGCTCATATGTATAGTTCTTTTTTGTCGTTTGTTTCGTTACCTTATTGTTTCCTTGTTCTAACATCATATTTTTTTTTGTTTTGTTTTATTTAAAATATATATAGCATATTGCGCATTGTTCGTATTTGTTGATTTAAAAAAAAAAACCCCTTTGCTTGGGTCATTAGGTGTTTGACCTCTCGTCTTTATTGATCAGGTGGTTCATGTCCCTGCATATCTGTCATCAGCACGGCAGGTTCTGAAATCCTCTTTCAGCGTGGGGAGTATGTCGTGGCGCCTTGTACGTCTCAATTAGGCAAACGCTTGACTATTCGTGCCTCCCTTCACGCCTTCTCTTTCCTTGCCGCCGCCTGCTACTCATTCTTGCTTCGGATCGCAGAGAGAGATCAAGCGTCCCATCGACTCGTGTTTTAATAATTACTTGTTTCCAATAATATCCCCTTTTAGGCTCACAAATCGAGTGATTGCCTCCTATCCTCATCATTCGCCTCTTCCGTCCTTCCTTTATACCGGCCGGTACCTTTCTGCTCCCTTTTTTTTTTATTCCCTTCAAATTCGACACCTCCGCAGCTCAAAGGTAATATCTTTAAATTACGTTGATTAGCATTTACAGTTCACAGGGGGAACTCCCTAAGACGTTTCTGACTCTCCGAAAAGGAATTTTAAAATTAAATCGGGGAGCAGAGGGGAAATTGAAGGGAAAATCGGTTGTACGTTCGGGTTAACTCAGAATAACTACGCCGAAGGCTGGCTCAGTTAGTGACACGATTAAACTAACATTTCTTTACCGATTCGTGTTAACTAATTGACTCCTGAAACGACTCGGCTGCCTTTCGTGATTTTTGTACGCGAAGGGTTGAAGTGATGCAATGCAACCAATACTGTAACGTCAAGTTCTAACAGGCTCGCGTCAACTGAGTGAAAAACGTATTGGATAATGTTCGGTAGGCCGAATTAGCTGGGTCTTTGACCTCCTAAATGTCCGCATTTGCCTTAACGGGATTTACTGGTCCTAATGGACGGTCACTGTTACCCCCTTGGTTGTACCTGTGGGAAGTCTCGCTCCCCAGTTATTTTCGATTGACAACGGATTTTCCCTTCTTCTGGACTTTCCCAAATGTTCTTTTCCCCTCCCCTCAACTCACATTCCTCTCCACAACAGACAGCCCCTCTCAAACTCATTCACCTACGAGTTCTCGTGAAAGTCGGTCGTCTCGCAGTTCTCCCAAGACAGTCATCCATCAGCACTCGCAAACGACAATCTGTTTCCCAGTTTTCCCAACGATTCGTCTCTCAGCTCGAGTTACTCCCAACTCAACTCTCTCTCTCTCTCTCTCTCTTCCTCCACTTAGTGTCTCACAACCAGTTCATGTGTATTTAGAGTTCCTAGTTCTCGTTTATATTCTCACATTCAAACTAATAACGCTATGCTGTAAAGTATAATACAGTCCTCACTCACGCTCACCACGTCCATTCATTTATCAGTTTTAAGCTTCCCACTTCGCCCGTCCCACAGATAAGTTGCCAGAGCTGTGAAAATCGACGAATGCCCTGCAAAAAGTCTCCATTGTATTGCCATTGTAAAACAAGTTGGATTTTCTTCAGATGAGCCTACTGAATCCAAAAAACCCAATTTCGGCGCGTGGCGCGTATGTATGCACGTGTGGTCATCAGTCAGACCCGCAATCATGGAGGCCACTCAGCCTTCTTCTCATTTTAGCAAAACATACAAGATCTTGATGTTGCAGTACCTCGAGGGGTTTTTTAGCAGCAACCTCACAGGCAGACAATATGAGTCTACTAATGGAAAGTTCGTCCAGGACAATTAAGTACGTCGACAGTTTGCATGAACATCAGAGGATCACTTGACAACCTATGGTGGCCAGCTCTCCTCAATCAGTTTAAACGATCATGGAATTCCTCGTAACTTATAACTTAATTGCTCGCCCGAAGTTACCTGACAACTCGAACTAATACCTATCTAATACAGACATGTTTCAGTTTGTAGAACGATCAGGAAGCGGTGACAACAGGTCCTCGAACCAACCTGCTCCCTGGAACGCTTGGAACGTCTTCACAAGAGTCTCACGGAGACTGGCTGCGAGCCTTACGCATATGTGTGCGACCTGGCTGGGCTGAACTGTGCACAGTCGATCCACCAAACCACCTAATTACTCTGAACTGTCTCCCAGGTGGTTGAAGAAAACACCCAGCTAATCTTCTTAAAAGGAAAAGTAAATAGCCATCAATAAGTTTTGGCGGCCAGAGCACGTTAAGTACTTATCAATACAGGAGAGAAGTGGCATTTCAGTCAACATCTTCAGCCCCTCAAAGGCAGTGCTCTCTCAAAGGTTCGCCTCATTACGAGCAATTAGTAAGGCGTGTGTTACCGTGTCACAGTCTTCACGTACAAGGCCATTTATCCATTTGGCTCAGTTGGTACTTTTTATACATACGAATACAATTAATACTTTCCTCACCCTATGGGTAGTAGAAAGTAATAAAAAACCTGGCTTACGAAATGCCTCTTTATATACAAAAGTAAGTACATGTGTGCTGATCAACAACAGCAAAGATGAAGAAGAAGACGGTAACCACAGGAGAAGGCTACAATTATATCAGAGAAGACCGAAAGGCTGATACAGAGCTGGAAAATGACCGAGGTTGTTGAACGGAAGAAAAAGGAGGTCATGAGTTGGGGAGGGGAAGGGAAAACCCATGCTCCTCAGATCATGGCCCCCTGAAACACCCCCAGGCCACACAGCACTGGTCTCACTTGGTGTGATGTCACCTATACACCCCCACCACCCCCGCACAAAGCCAAGGACATCCGCAAGTTCTGCATTTGCCACCTCTTCTGGCTGAAGAAAGGGCTTCCCAAACACACAATGGCGTGATGCTACGAGTCCATTGCATACGCACAACACATGCTCTACCGTCTCTAGCCCTACCTTGAAGAACCTGCATACCTGTACCTCGCACTTGCCAATATCTACAAGGTGGTACCTCAGTGGAAAGTGACCTGTGAACCGGCCACATATGATATTCGTATCCTTCCTCCCCAGTGCAAGCACCTCCTTGGACCTCTCTCTGGAGAGCCGGATGAAGAGTTTTGATTGTCAAAGGCCGGGCAGCACTGCACCTATCCTGCCATTTGCCAACCTCTCTACATAGGTGGCTACTGGTAGTCCCAACAAAGGGCTCAGGGCTGATAGGGATCTGTGCCGATCCCTTCTTTGCCATCAGCCAGTTCGTTTCCCTCTATACCCTGATGCCCTGGCACCCAGCACAGTGTTACACTGTTGCCCTCGGCCAGGGGCCTTCAGTCCAGTCAGACACTCGCACACCTGCCACGACGTAACACACAACGAGGCTAAGCCCTTGAGAGTGGCCTGACTGTCCACAATAATGTAGATCCTCTCCCGCTTCAGTCCCCTCTGCAGCCGCCACTGCAGCCACCTCTGCCTGGAAAACCGTGGCCAGCGACCCCAATGGGATTACTGCTCTAATTCTCGGCTCAAAGATGCCTGACCCAGCAAGGTCACTCTGCACAGAGCGCAATCTCTCCGGATCTCAGAGTACCCTCCAGCACTGTCGCCAATTCGTTCAGAGCAGTTTCAGTTACTAGGCACCTTAAATGCTCCAATTTGCTTCAGTCGTAACCGAGGGGTTGTCTCATCAAGGCGTCACCCTGTCACTCGCGTTTGCTCCGACTTTAATTGGAAATAAAACTCCTTGTTCCAATTACTATTTGGACGATATCGTACTTACTCCCCTCCTCACTTATATCTCCCTCAAACGTTAGTAATTAATGTTTTTTATTTAAATGTTGATATAAATGTCATTCATGCCAGTGGTCGCAAAAAAACTTAAATCTGGCGCTGAGTTTGATCATTTAGTCATCATCAGTACTTATTCATTGACTTTCGACAGTGCGGTTCGATTGCTAGTTAAAGGGTTTCTCACCTTCGACACCACACGTGATCAGGCGAACGAGAGTATCTTCATTTTTCGAACTTTACGCGCTCCAACGTGCAATCAATAGCCCTCAAATATTGACTGTCGAAGCCAGAAAATTCGTTCGCCAACCTCGGATGCTCCTGGCGCGAATTGAATGACGCGTCGACCCATTCTGAATATTCCAACGGCCGCGACAAGGGACGGAAATTAAATTAAATTTACGGGGAAAACCCGTTCATCTTTTTCGCTCAGGCCCTTCGTCAATAAAAAAAAAACCCTCTCCATCTCTTGTCCCATTCGTCAGCTCCCCACTTCGCCTCTCTACCGCTTTTTTTTCCTATTCTCAATTTTTTTTTTTGCTGCGGACAAAACCCAAATGACGACAGATCCTTTCCGTACGTAATTACGTTCGAAATTCGACGGATTTCCGTCATTAGAATTTGCGACCTACGTCAGTTGATTACTGGAAACGTACCGCCTCTCTCTCGACGCAAAAAAAAAGACACAGTGATACGAACGTTCGTTACAACCAACTCAGAATTTCGAGTTAACAATAAAGTCGGCTGTCGTTTCGGAGATCAAACTGTGGCAAAAAAAAAAAAAAACAAGAGCGGAAAGAGCTTTCATCGATTTCGGGGAATACGAGTTCCTTTTTACCTCACCGTAAAAAAAATATGACAAGGTGGCTCTTGTTACGCTATCAGTAGAACTCCACAACCCTCTGAATCTCTTGAATCTGGGAACATAACTAAATGTCAAAAGCAAGGAAAAAATACGTTCATTAAAACGACGCGTGCTGTGGAGAGTTCGCACTTCAACGTGGACTTTATTTTTCTCGCGAGCTCGTGCCGTCGTTCGAATTTTTCGAATTATCCTCTACCTCTAATCCTTCAAAGCGGCTCTAACAACGTTCTTTTTACTAGTCCAGGCGCTTTGATCCGCCGGGATCAGTTGAAATCAACATTCTCCGACATTTTTGGGCGTAATCCCAAACGTTCGTTTGCTATGGTTGTTTATTTTATCTGTTTTGAAGGAGCAAATTCGAAGGCTGCGGTCCGATATTTTGATACTCATTAGTTTATTCGAAGAGTAATTCCGCAAAGGACTATTGAAAACCTACAACCCGAAGAGGATTTAGGAGGGAGGACTGTGGTCGTCGATACGTAAACCGAATGGTGAATAGACATTATACAAGTGAACAAATGCTGATCATCAAGTGGAAAAGGAGCCACTGGAAGATGATTCTGAACTGAGTAAGGCAAAGGGCTTTACTGTGATGTGACTTTGTCCCTGTGCCTTATTATGGGCCTATTGTGACGATATCACTTACTTAATAAAAAACGTCGTCCGCACCAGCCCCTCTTAAGAAGCCGAGTATGCCCTTAGTTGCAGTCTCCTGTGTAGTTTGGGGAGAAATATTCGAAGCACCGAGCTGCCAATGCAAGTTTGTCACTCAGGATGTGCCCTGTTTCGTCTTCCTCATTGCGCAATCAGCATTCGACTGCCTCTCAAACGCCCATCTTGTTGAGGTGTTAGCAGAGTGAGCAGTGTCTGGCTAGAAAGCTTCTAAGGACTCTTACCTGGAGAGTGTTAGCATTGCCTGGGCCCTCTGCCACAGCTTACTGGGGTCCTTCCAAACCCCAGGATGGCGAGCAAGTTCAACCTGCCACGTACTGGGATGAGGAAAAGCCAGTGCCATCGAAAGATGGAGCGGCCCAGCGACCATTCCGGCCTTAACGGTTGTGTGACCTAAACATGGTTCTGCGGGAATGCGCAGCCCACGGCCTTGCACCGGTGCATTATGGGCCAGGGCCACGACAGGTGGCAAGCCCTTGCCTCCGCAGGGCAAGGTAGGTTGAATGGAGCAATCCAACCCCCACCCAGGGCAAGGCCTGACAATGCTGGAAAACGCGCTTGCTCTGCCGACATCGTGGTGGTGGTGGAGTCCCTGGACGGTTGTCATCCCATCCCCTGCTTCGTTTTTTAACTGCGGGGTCTGAGGGAGGTAGAGGCCACTCACTCAGAACTTTCACTGAAATCCCCAAATGCAGAATTGTAATTGTCTTAGGTTTTCCCTCGTCTCCCACCCGGCCACCTGCCAAGCCAGGTGACTACGGCTCGATGGGTAGTGATTCAGCGCTCCTTTTCGCAAGGCAGTCTGCTTTTTCATTGCCCTCTTGCGACCTATACCCCTAGCATCTGTTGAAGTACGCGTCTACACTAAATTATTCTTTTTTGAATCCTGGCTGAAACACATGTTGATTGAAGCATGACAACATGTTGAATTTATCTTTTATTAAAGAAAAACGAAATGCTCATGATTTTTCGCTTGTGACTGAAATGTTTGTTTCTTGTCTTTAATAATTTTTCAATTGTATCCAAATAAGGGGAAGCCTACTATGGGCACCGAGCCGTTTGAGCACCTGAAGACATTCCCACGTCAGCCTGAATTTGAAGGTCAGGAAAAAAAAAATCCGCTTACCCTTGAGTGCTTTTGCCAAGATCTCTTATGTGCAGATCTTCATAACTAGGATTTCTGCTTGATACATTGTGGCGTACTCTCCCCATTGGCATTGGCTGACTGAATAACCTCTGAAACAGACGGATAACCCCCATTAAGCACTTTTTTACTTTCCTTGCTCTACGAAGTAGAAAGGAAAGTTATGTAATCGGCTGAAAAAAAAATTTTGAGTTTTCTTCAGATCTTTACGTTTCAGACCCCCCTGAGTCCGAAAAACACTATTTGGGAAAATGGTCCGTCTGTCTGTCCAAAATCCACCGAAATTTAACTATAGTTATCATAGTGATCAAAACATCAAAACACCAAATATTTTTTTCTCAAAAACGGCTCTAACGATTTTGATTAAATTTTTTATATTGGTAGCTCTCATTAAGGCAACTATACCATGAAATTTCCATTCGTGGGAAAATTACGAGAGCAGCCCAATAAATTGTCAAACATTTCGACAAAAATTTTAGCGCGGTTTTTTCCTTATAAATTCCGCTGAAATGTTACTAGAATGTTAAAACTTATTGATATCGTAGTCCAGTCCAATACCTATAGGGTGAGTGCTTAAAAACGCTCGTGAGATACATGGGGCTCACTCCAGAAATTTCTGAGTTTCAACAACCGCCGTTTCGCTTACTACCAGTTCTAAACGTCTTTACCCAATAACTCTACAAAAGTAATTACTATCCTTCTTCAAAAAATTTTTATTTACAGCCTCATTAATTATCTGTGTACAAATTGCTCAATACTGGTCCTGAAATGAGTACGAGCACCACAATAAATTCCGGAACCGTAAGCGCGACCGATTTCTGCTGCTGTAAAGTGTTGTTTGACCACTTGAGTAAATAGAAAAAGCCACGTACCCGAGTGAATTGACGTAGAGCTAAGGAAAGTTGTGTGTTGCAACGCACCAGATATTTCGTTATAGCTTTAATAATGGTCATAACATAATCAAGAGCAACCCCTGAAATTCCACAATTCACATTTTTAGCTAACTTTTCTTTTGTTTCGTCTGTAATTTTAGAACCGTAAACTTTTATGGTTATGTCGAAGCAACCTAATGAGTTCTTGAAATTCAAACGCACCAGTTTTTACGTTGAACGTCAAGTGATGGATGCAAAGTGCTTATCAACTGAGTAAAGCTAGAATATATGTTGGACTGAGGGAAGTTGTATGATACATCCTTGATACGTTCTATAAAAAAATTGATACGACATCCTACAAAATACTTCTACGTACTGCGCCCCAGACAATTCCCCCCGAAGACAGGAAATGCATACATTGAAAGAAGCCATAAAATCTTGGGGGCGAAAACCTGATTCTGTCGCTTGAGAGGTTTCTGACTAAAGTTACTGTTTTGAATTGTTGATAATTGTTCGAATAACATGACCTTAGCTTAATTTATAATTGGCGAGCATCAGATGTGGCCCCTCTAACGTTGATATTCAGAACGTTAATGTTGGAGAAATATCAAACACACGCAAAGTTTGAGTATAAATATTTGATTTAATTAGAAACTCAACCTCCGACGGTGGAGTCTCTGTACTCACTTGAAAAAGTTGCCGGTGCCTCTGGCGAAAATGATCCTCCGTTGCAAAATAACTGGGATAATAGCGCGCGCGCGTTGTAGTTATTTTAACCCTTGGGCGCCCCCCCCCCCCGGTGTTTTTAGAAGCAAAAAATCGAAATTTTCGGGAGGAAAATAGCGGCTTATTGAAAAGAACATCACGTGCGGGGCATCTCACAACTTCCACTATCCCCATGTACACCGTTTACTTTTTCAGGAATGATGCTTTGGCGTGATGTTGCTCACTAAAGCCTCCGTTGTCAGCACTACTGCAATACAAAGTGAAATGAAGTACGAATTGACGCTCCCGAATAAAAGCAACCGTCCCCCCCCCCCCCGAGGTAAACTATGGTCCAAATAATGCGGGACGGATGAACAATTTCATGTTATCGTTCGGCCTCTCAATAATGTTTGCAGACAGCTCTCAGACCACTTTCAAATGCTTTAAGATCTTGAGCATCGAAAGAAAATAAAAACAAGAAGCATTTTTCGTGTTCTAGTATAACTATTTGTGTTCCGTTTATTTGTGAGTCTATGGGCGTCTCCTGTTGTTTTGGTTCCCCAAAAAGATGGATCCGAAAGATTCTGTATCGATTACCGTTTATTGAACAAAGCGACCGAAAAGGACTCGTATGCTCTTCCGTGTATCCAGAAACTGTTGGATGCACTCGGAGGTTCCTCGTGGTTTTGTGTGTTAGATCTTAAGAGCGGCTACTGGTAAATTCCTCTGCGTCCAGAAGGACGAGAGAAAACAGCATTTTCTCTTTACCAAAGGGACCTCTGGCAGTTTAAAGCCATGCCATTCGGACTGTGCAATGCTCCAGCCACTTTCCACGGTCTAATGGAGAAATTGATACCACCCGAAGTAGCATTGACCAACCTAGATGACTTGATTGTCTATGGACCTGACTTTGATACAGTTTTGGGAAAACTTGAGCCAGTTTTTAAATGCTTAAAACACGCCAATTTAAAACACCAAATGTTCATTTTTTAAGCGTGAGATCAACTACTTGGGACATATCATTTCCTCCAAAGGTGTGCACACCTACCCCAAAAAACACAAGCCGTAAAACATTGGCCTGTGCCTACGAACAAATATCTGGTGCGTTGCAACACACAACATTCCTTAGCTCAACAACAATTCACTTTGTACATGGCTAATTCTATTTAATCAATTCATTTTTCACTCAGTTAATCTGAACTTGGCCAAACAACGCTTTACGGCAGCAGCAAGCGGAAACGCTTAAAGTTCCAGATTTTATTGTGCTGCTCGTACTCATTCCAGGACCATTATTGAGCAATTAGTACACAGAGAATTAATGGGGCTGTAAGCACGAATTTTTCGAAGAAGGATAGTAATTATTTTTGCAGAGTTATTGGGTAAAAACGTTTAGAACTGGTAGTAAGCGAAACGGCAGTAGTTGAAATTCAGGAATTTCTGGAGTGACCCCCATGTATCTCATGAGCGTTTTTAAACACTCACCTTCTAGGTACTGGATTAGACTACAATACCAATTTTTTTTAACATTCTACAAAAGTTCCAGCGGAGTTTATAAGGAAAAAACTGCGCTAAAAACGCTTTTCGTCGGAAATTTTGATAATTTATTGTGCTGCTCTCGTGATTTTCCCACAAATGGTAATTCTATAGTATAATTACCTTATTAAGAGCTATCAGTATACAAAATTTAATCAAAATCGTTAGAGCCGTTTTTGAGAAAAAAATAGTGGATGTTTCGATCACTATAATAACTATAGTTAACTTTCGGTGGATTTTGTCCATACCCTTATTTTTGCGTCCCATGGTGACCTGTAGGCTAGACATCATGTTTCAGCTGATTTGGTACGGTTGTTTTCTCTAAAAACCACGCTAAAATCGATTTCGTCGAAAGTTTTGGTAATTTATCGTGCTGCTCTCGTCATTTTTCCATAAATGGGAATTTTATGGTATAGTTGCCATATTGGGAGCTACCAATATAAAAAATTTAATCAAAATCGTTAGAGCCGTTTTTGAGAAAAATAATATTTGGTGTTTTGATCACTATGATTAACTTTCGGTGGATTTTGTTCAAACCCTTATTTTGGCGTCCGATGGTAACCTGCGGGCGAGATATGAAGTTTGAGCTGATTTGGTACGGTGGTTTTCTCTAAAAATTGTTCACAGGCACACAGACCATTTTCCCAATTAGTGTTTTTCGGACTCAGGAGGGTCTAAAACGTAAAGATCTGAAGAAAACTCAAACATTTTTTTTCAGCCGATTACATAAATTTCCTTTCTACTTTGTAGGGCCAAGGAAAGTAGAAAAGGGCTGCTCAGTTTTCTAGGATTTTGCTCCTACTACCGTCGATTTGTGAAGGGGTTCGCAGAAATTACAAAACCCCTCCTCCTCCCGGTTCTCCTTCGTAAATCAAGGGAATGTCTGAGTAATACTTCTTATACGTGATGGTACACGACTTCGAGGCATCGATTTTAAGCCCATCGGTTGCACCATTGACCTAACTGTTCAATGATGGTGTAGTCTGCGGACTACCGCCTCAGAGCGTGGATCACTCACAGCGTAGACTAAATCATCTGCGAATAATCCAGAAAATTCTGGATTAATAGGGTAGGGCATAAATGGTCTCCACACGCTACCTCGCGGTACTCTTATTTGGACAGTCCTGCGGGATGACAGCTGACTCTGAACTGATACCTCATAGGTCCTGTCTTTCAGATAGCTTGAAAGCAATGCGAACAAGTTGTTTGGGATGTGAGAGCGTATTTTCAGAAATAAACCCGTGTGCCACGCTCTGTCAAACGCCTGTTCAGTGTCTAAGAATGCTTCTCGGCAAACTGATTTGTCATGGAAGGCCTGGTTAATGTAAGAAGTAAATCTTTGCAGCTGCAGAGGGCACGATAAATTTTCTCGGAACCCGAACTGAACGTCCGGGAGCGTAACTTCTCATGTAAAAACTTTTTGAGCTTCACGTTCCAGGTTTTATTGGGTTGCTCCTAGTGAAGTCACATCTCACTTCTGTCTCCCAGTATGAGCTGGCTGCCATCGGAAGTTCTGCCTCCAGGAGAACCCACACGCACAATACTTACGCTATTTCTCCGTTAGGATTGCTCTGAGCGCTGCTAATCTGCACAGGGCCGTCGGCGCGAAGCAGCTCCTGGAAAACCACAGTCCTGTTTTCCAGGAGCTGCCCTCGCTTTGTAGAACGTCAGCAAAGTGTAACGACGTCAAGTGAGTGGAAGAAGACGAATCAAAATTCCGCAGGCGCTGGGACATAAAGAGGAACATAAACCAACGCGTAAGAAACAAAATGGAACGCAAGCCCGGAGGTTTCAGTAAATGAAAACGAGCGAAGGGGAGAAAATGATGGAAGAATCCGATTTCCTCCCGTTCATTGATACGTCTACCATTAGGAGCGAAAAAAAAGAGCGAGGGGAGGAGAGAAAACCCCCCTCTAGAGGGAAAAACTTCTCAAGTGTTATATAATGGGAAAGAGAAAAAAAAAAACACAGTAAATGACGGTCTGAGAAAGCGAAGAATTGTTTGCGCCATGACCGGAAGTAGTTTTCCTTTCAAAGAAAATCCTCCGGTTACATATAATTAAAAACACCTAACGTCGCAGAAAATCGTTCGCGTTAAAGAAGTATAAAGATAAAGCTGGAGTTGCCCTGATGCGGTTTAGCTTGTCACAAACAGGTTCGGGTTGCCCCTTCAGCCATCGATTCTCGGTCTAAAGCTACAGATCTTCCACAGGCACGAAGATAATCGTAAGCCGCATTCCGCCGCCGCGTTTGCTAAAACGATATTTATCTTTGGCAGATCACCCTTATAAATAGCGCCCCGGCACAACAGACATCTAGAGGTCCTCAACTCCAACTAACCGATTTCCTGATGCCGAACCGAATCATATTCTACTTTCATACGTCCTAGTCGACTGAAAAAATATCTGGAGCGACGCATCACACAACATTCTACACCACCATTTTTCGCTTAGTTCATGTGAACTTGATTAAACTTGAAGTTGCACGTAGAAGCTGGTAACGCTTCTAGTTCGGGAATTTATTGGGCTGCTGCTATTCATGCCACGGCTTTCATTTAAGAATCGACGTGTAAGTAATTAGTGGGACAGTCAACACGATTAATTTGGAGTTGTTCGTGTTTACTGTTTTGCGAAAACGATTCAAATGATTACAAAACGGTTTATTATTATTGTGGCGCCCCCACACATTTTTCTTAATCAATTCTTAATAAAACGTACACTCAGCGCACAGAAGTAGGAAGATCGAGGAAGGGTGAGAGAACTTTCCCTCACCCCTGAGGCCAAGGGCGGCGCGAAGGGCTCACAAACCCTCGGTCCCTCCTTGAACTCAGCTGGGTGGAAACTTTATCAGGCCTTTCGTGTGTCATCATCTCGGGGATCGTGGTTGCCCTTCTGGGTGTGAACCATATGCCACCATAGACCAGATAGTACGCAGTAAAAATGGTTGCCTTTCCGATGGCTAGCTCAAAGGAGTGACATCTCGTGATGGGCGTATTAAGTTACGTCACTGAGATCGTTCGTGGTGTATGAAGTGCATCGTAATTGATGCCAGTTCCTACGACGTTATACCTTACCTTGGAGTAAAGGTGGTGCACGTCGAACTAATCACTCACACTCCTCCGAGACCAATGCCGTTCGTTCGAGCATCAAAAAATACTAGTAAGCGATACGAACACGATCTGAATGCAACCGAACGCTAGGCAATTGGTACCTTGCAACGAGTCGAAGTAACAGATGGTCGGAATGAGACGGTAGGGAACGCGGAAAATGAGCACCAGCCAAGGAGAAACCGTAACTTTCGCTACATGTCCCACGTGATCTTTCAAGTAGGAGAATTGGCCTCACTACGTTTACTGTGATTTAACTGTTTTCCATCTAGACGCAGTCCTACACCTGTGAGACCCATCCGATTCGATTCATAGTCGAAAAACACCTACGAAACGATACCAAACACCGTAATTGCGATAAAACTGCTAAACTTTCGTTTTTCAATAATTTGCCCTATAACAACCATGAGTTTCTCTCTCTCTGCCCTTCTCTCTCACTCTCTCTCTCTCCCCCCCCTCTCTCTCTTTCTCTTTCTCTCTCTCTTTCTCTTTCTCTCTCTCACTCTCACACTTTTTCAGGCTTTCCAAAATATCCTTTTCCTACTCCTCAATTGTACATTCCTTTCCGCAACACACAACTATTTACAACAGTCAGTCATCCATCAGCTCTCGCGAATGACACAGTCGTCTCCCAGTTCTCTCAACTCATTCGTCTCTCAAATCTCGCGAGATACTCGTCTCTCAGCTTTTGCGCTGCTCACACTCAGCTCTCTCTCTTTCTCTCGCACATGCTAATGGGAGGAGCTTTGCGAGGCTTCAATCAGCCGTCTTACAAGGTGGTTCAGTTTACATGGACTTCCGCTGAATCCGAACTAATGTAGCGCCATGACTACGGAACTTCCCAGATTGCTCGCCAATTTCTCCCTCAGTGGAATCCTCAAATTGGCAATTAAAAATGCTAAAGGTGCTACTGTGGGAAAGGTTCCCTCATTGCCTTAAGCATTCAGGAATTTGATTTTCTGCGAATCAGTGTTCCTTAGAAAGATCTTGTTCAGGACCTTGATCCTGCCTTAATTTATGTATAGTTCTGCAGTTGCCTACTACGGGCTGAATTCGTTTTGTTGTCTCAAAATGCAGAGCTAGTAGTGTAGTGCAGAGTAGCTTTAAATGCTCGCGCGAGGCATATTTTAAACCTGAAATATGACCAAAGAGCGTATGAAAAGTATCGGCATCTTCATATTTTGAAAATGGATGAAATTATCCAGTAATGGTTGTTAATTACAATGTTTATAATAATACCCACGTACCTACTGTCATTTCTGATGCAGTCTTTTGTACCATAATGGACTTTCACCTGATCTGTAAAAATTGAACAGTTATGACACGTTTAAGAAGGATTTGAAGAACTACTTGATTTATAATATGGAATGCGGCGAAGAAGAGATTCATTTACTTTTATTTTTCTAAACTATCAAACTCGAAGGAAGAATAAAACAAACTGTTGGAATATCGTTTGATACCAAACTGCAGTTCTCACTTGTTTGTCTGAAATGGTCTGGTTATGTGGAAGAATGACGAAATATTGCCAAACCTTGCCAGATATAATAATAAAGGGGATATCAATCACTTTCAAGTCTCTCTACTATCATCTTTTGGGGTATTTTACTGTACTACATTATTCGCTTATTGCCAACCCATTTATTCAAAACATCCAGTAACTAATAAGAAGTGATGATTAAATTTTCGTTGTTGTAAACTCGCGGAGTTCAAACACGACAGTTACCATCCAGAAATGTTATGGACGAACGACAACTGTCAAGTTTTGTCGCGTCATTTTACCGAATTCCGAATGAAAATCAACGTCTCTAAAAGAGAGAGGTATCGGCAGTGTTGCGGTCATGGATTTGTCGAACTCTAAAGTAATTAATTTCCTAAAAAAAAAAAAAAAAACAGAAGTTAAACGAAAATCGAGTCGGATGTCAAACGGGGATGGATATTTTAAAACATTCTTAGTTGAAAATTTAATCAGGGGAGTGCAGAATGAAATTATTCAGGCCCTGATAAATTCAACGACTTCTCTTTTAATTTTGTGCATTCAGTCGTTCCCTTTCAGTCTCTGAACACGAGAGAAAAATCGATCGCTCGTCGGTTCTCTAATTTAGGGCGGGAGTGTGTTCCACCTGTTTGCATAAACGACAAATCGTAATAGCTCATTGCAGTGAAGAGATATTTTCTGCATAACGGGTGAACTGTTTCCGTATTGTGCGATTGGTATCATTGCGTGAGACTGTGGTTTCAGCTAAAAACGGAGGGAGGTGTAACGTCTGCTCCATTGAGCGGAGCTTGTTCTCGCAGCACGAGGGTCCCCTACAAAAATTGCGTTGACACTCCGGTCGATAACCGATAAGTTGATTTTTTTGTGGAGGCCGTGGCATAAGTAGCCGTTTGCCAATAAATTTAGGAACTACTTCAACTCTACCAGCTCCTACTCAAAAATGATGTTTTACTAGTTCATTTAAAGTGAGTGAAAAATGGATTGGATTTGGAGCGAGAATACCCGTAGGGCCGAGGACAGTTGCTTGTTGCCTCGCACCAAATATTTTTTCATTGCGGTTGGCGCTTTTTCAAAAAGTTGGCGGAACGCTGTTATAGTTGAGGAGCCGCGCCTTCTATTTGCTCACCGGACGATAAAAACTGAAATGAAGAGCTGCGCGTTGGAAGGAAATGGCTGGAGTCTGCAAGAGCGCCAAGTTGAAAAGAAGGAAGGGGGAGAAAAAAAAAAATCCAAGGAACCAGCGACACAGGGCAGGAAGCAGCACTCGTCAACCGTCAGGTCGGCAGAGCTCCAGTAAACAAAACTGTTTGCTCTTAAGCCCCAGAGTTTAACCAACCCCTATTTCCCAGGGGCAATCTCTGCCTCAGCCACAGCCTCAGACCCGTATCTGTTACTCATTGTTTCCCCTCCGACTCCGGTTTTTCCTTCCCTCGTTTTCCCTTCTTCTCCGCGAGATCCCTCCGGAATCGTTATTACTTCATTTCGCGTGTTCGCATTTGCTCTCACCTCACAGTTTCTACTTTTCCTTTTTGATACCTTTTTCCGACCTCCCGAGGAGCGTCCTAATTGAATCCGCGACCACGTAGGAGGAGCCAAAAATATCGCAGTAAAACCTCTGTCGAGGCTTAGCGGGCGGCTCTTTTATTCCACATGATCAACTCACAATCATGAACTTGGCGAGGTTTATTCTGCTTCTCTGCCTCTCGTGTTTAAAATGCCCCAACGCTAAGCTCGTTTTGATCAACTCGCATTATGAACAATGGTGTCATTGTGAGTGATTTAAAAAAATAATTATCTTATCGTGATTCAGTTGACTTCCACAACATTTCCGTATCGCTTTAGCAAAGCCCTGGAGAATCCAACATAAATCGCTTGTTTTGCCATCCTTTCAAAACAGCTCTATATTCTTCTCATAGTGACGGTAAGAACATACATGACTCTAGACTTACGTCGGGCTGAAGAATGCGAGAAGAAGGAGGGACTTCTGCAGCGGTGTAGCAAGTATCTCTGAAGCCTCTAGGCTGCAGAAAGCGCTCTCCATGGACAAACCTCAGTAAGTAGGTCTAATCAGGAAGACGGACGGAACTTTTACGAAGGATGCAAGGGAAACCCTGGAGGTGTTGGTTGATACCGCACCCGCGTAGTCTCCTGGGGTACGCGAATCGCATCTTCACCCACGAAAGGGTGTAAATGGGTGGATAATTCCTTTAAGCCTTATAAGTCCCCTGGGGTGACGGGGTATTCCCGGCCCTGCTTCAGCAGGGCCTATAGGCCCTACTTCCCCTCCTGGTCAGACTTTTAAATCCAGCTTTCTTGTGGCCCATGTGCCCTATTCATGGAGAAGGACCAGGCTTGTGTTCCTGCCTAAGGCAGGCAGTGACTCCTTGACTCCGAAATCACAGAGACCCATAAGCCTCTCCTCCTTTCTCCTAAAGGCAATGGAAAAGATCATAGACCTGGTCTTCAAGAACATGCTTGAAACCAAGCCCCTCTCAAGGGCGCAGCATGCCTACCTGGGGGGTACGTCGGCTGAGACCGCGCTCATGGAGTTGGTTTCACTGGTTGACGAGGCCCTTCAGTCAAGATGGCGTTGTGGTGCTTCATGGATGTGGGGGGTGCCTTCGATAATACCTCCTTCGGCTCCATGGAGGCAAGAGCAGCACAGAGGGGAATAGAACCCCAGGCCGTGGAATAAGTGGGAGCAACTCAATCAATTTTATAAAATTAAGCACTATCATTTTTTCACCGTGGAAAGTGTAATCAGGTTTTCATAAACTGAATTAAAACCTTGGTGGCGTGCTGAAAAAAGCTAAGTCTGCTTGGGATTGGATAAAGTTGCTATTGTTATACCACAAAGCTGTCTGTACAGGTAAACAGTGGCAATACAATGATTAGCAATGGATCTCGAAATTCCCGAATTCAAATTACTGTTCTTTCCTTGAAAAACATTTTTCATGTACTTAAATCTCTAACAGCAATTGTCAATCTTATTAAAACAACCGCGTTTGACAGTCCCATAAATCAGGCACACTCTGATTGCTCAGTTGAATCCGAGTTCTCAATAAATCCAAGGGATAAGCACTAACAGTTTCTTGTTAAAACTTTAGTTTCTACTTTGTTGACAAAAGGTGAGTACGATCACTGACTTAACACATTACACCAGCGGGCAGAGCGACGATGAAGAGGGTTTTTAATTTTACTTGACTACAATACTTTACTCGATGGATCGGCACGCGACATATCAATTTGATTTGACGCGTCAGAATATCCACAGCGGGACTGCGAATTAATTCTCAAATGAACAAATTTGATTTTAACATCAGAGCACCGCGGAATCTATCAATTTGCTCCGAGGTGCGGCCGTTAATGGAGAACATTTCAATTAAACAACGGAATGGTGCGAGAATGCCATTTAAATGACGTTCGAGATATTTGGGAGGGTTCGTCACAGGAGTTTAGTATTCCAACCTTCAACTACTTCTTGCTCGAATGAGAGAGAATATTCTTACGCCTTCAATTTATCGAGAACCGACGGAAACTCGTACAGTCTTGACTATTTGTCTCAAGCCACTGATTCCTGTCAAGCTTCTAAGAGACGTTTGTCACAGATGCCGCAAGAAAAAACCGGAGGTAACTGTGAAAATGAATGGAAATGAGAAAGACAGCTCTTATGCAATGAATTACGGGTAAAGTAAGGGATGAATATTCGTCCGAATCAAAGACGAATTTAAGTATGATCACTTCTGATGATTTACAAAATTAGAGATACGGTAAACAAAACGAATCATAAAAGCTTTTCAATTCAAATGGCATCACAGTTGCAAAAGCATCTAGTAACACCAAAGTTAGGCTATCTTTACAGAACTTTTCGATAAACGTTTACTCATTACAATATGAAGGTCGAATTTCGCTTTTTTGGTTCAAAATAAATTTACTGTTGTAGCAAATCAAAGATCACAACTAACCATTCAACGACCTAAATCGACGATTTACCGCTTCCATCTGCCGTGTCATTGACTAACTTATTACCTTTGTCATTATGGGACGAAAATAAGGTTACGACTATAAAACTAAATGGAAATATTCGTGTAGTAGGTATAGCCATCAAACACTTCGTACATTTTGACTCAAAAGTTATGGAAAGGCCCCTCTCAAACGATTCAGTAAATCGAAAACTGTTCGGATCTTGAATTATGTCCATCGCCGTCTGTTTATTCAACAATACTGTAAACGAGTACTAGAGTGTATCAATTAACGTTCTCAAGTTTAGAAGTAATACGAACCAACAGAGAACCACCACATTTCTTCTTTCGTTTTCCCCCGTCTTGATCATCATACTCAGAAAAAGGTCGAACATCGACGACAGCGGTTTTCTATATAATATTCTTCTCATCTCCAAATTTAGCAAAAACTCGAACTTGGGTGTCCTATAAAATAATAGAACTGATTATTACCGCGAAGTGGAGGAAGTTTCTCATGGAGCAGGGATAATGATCGAGTTTTTAATTGTGGTGTTGCACCACACGTTATAGAACGGCTTTATTTAATAACTCAGTAAATCGAAGAATGTTTTTACCTCGACCATGCCGGTTCGTCAACAAAAGCCTAAAAAGGTATTAAAAAGTATCATTTCATGTTCTCATATGAATCAGCGAAGTGCCTATAACGATCCTCAGGAGCGTCACACTTCTATGTTCTCGTTTCTTCATTTTAATCGCTTCACCAAGAAAAACATCAAAAGCCGACGGCAGCATTCTCAGCATTATAATTCTAAATTGTTCAAGTATTAAACAAAATGCGAAATCCCATATTCGATGCAACTAGGGAACTGATTATTAACGTACGAATAAACACTCAGTGCACCGTGAAGAGGACTAAGTTAGTCAATGAGTAGAAATAGCGAGCGAATCCTTAATGGTGATTTAGTCTCGAACGTTCTGAAAAGGGCCCTCCAAACAATTCCCTAATCATAGAATGTTCGTTGCTTGATTTAGCCCAATCGCTGCCTGTTTCTTCAGTAAAAACTAAACAGTTACCGATTAATATCATGCAACGCTCGCAAGTATAGTTATAATATGAACCAACCGATTACCTGTGAATGCATCCTCAAAATCATCTATTCCGTATTCATTCAACTACATATCAATCACTACTCACCAAATTATCAAAGGCTGACGACGAAATTCTTAGCTGCTCAATCTTAAATTGGTTAAATACCATCAAAACGCCGAATCGGATACAACTAGTGAACTGATTAAAAACGTACGAATGGATAAGCAGTGAACCGTGAAGCGGAGGAAGTTTCGTCACGGAGGAGAAATAGCGAGCGAACGTTCTGGAACGGTTCCGTAAATCGAAATATCAGTTTCTCGACTCAAGAACGGCTCCCTCAAACAACTTAGTAAATCGTAGAACGTTTTTACTTCGACGTTACCGGTTTCGTCAACAAAAGCCTACAAAGTTCAGCTGACTTACATGTAAGTGCACATTATTACTAAAGATGTTCTGAAGTGTAGTTGTAGATGCATCCAATTTCCTTATTAATTTTTCTTTATCTCAGTCACTTTGCCGATAAACATATTGATAACGACGACGGCATTTTAAGCTGCCCCCATCTTGTAAAAGATGGGTTCTTGGGTGTATAGCAATAATTAGGCCACTTCATTAAGTAAACGGTATTGTATTTTCGCAAGGGCCGTTCATTCCGTTAGCCTGTACAAGATCCGAATCTGGAATGACCTAACGCGTCGCGACCCTCTCCACTGCCTTTCTTCCTACTTCACTCCCCCCTGGATAACGATCGTGTCCTCATGATTATGAGGCTTTGGGGATGCACATCTTCACGAGGGACATCCGTTTAGTCCTTTTGGAGAATGTGTTTGAGGGAACTCGTTCAGCAGTTGCACGGGTAAGTGAGAAGATAGAACTGGTCGTTTCATGACGCGGAGCGTCGTAGGATTTGGAAACGAGAGGCATTAGGATGCAGTAGGTCGGCGTTGGCCTCGGAGAGATAGGCAGCAGGATGGAGGGTTAGCGTCAATATCGGAGGAGAGAAACGGATGTCCTCCTAACTAATATGTGCATAAATGTGACCAGTACAGTGGATGTGACAATACACGTTTGGTGTGGTGTACGAGTAATGTTAAGTATTGATGACAAGAAGGAGCTGTGACACGAGAGTAGTACCGATAAAATAAAGAGAAATAGAGAACAGGGACAAAAGGACAAGAGTATAGTAGAAAGAAGAGATGGACCTAAAACTATAAGCTGCGATGGTCTTTAAGGCCTGGCTGTCTGAGAATATGTAGATCCGCTTGCCCTTGAGCCCTTTGTTCAGGATCTCTTCCGCGCAGATCTTTATGGCTAGGTTTTGCGCTTGGAATATCGTGGCGTACTCTCCCAGCGGCTTAACAAGGCTGTAGTTGGGCCCTATAATGCCCAGTCCTGCTCGGCCTTCCTAACTGAACCATCGGTATACCACTACAGTGCGCCCACCTCGGTCCGGAATGTCGCCTTCTCCCATCGTTCCCGTGAGTGAACGCTAACGCTGAATGGCAGCCGAAAGTTCTTCTGCTCTGGCATGACGTCAGTAGCAGCTGCCTCTTCTAGCTTAAACTGTCTAGTTATTCCGTGGAGGCTCGCCTCAACCCTGGTGGAGATGTTACCTGTCTGCAAAAGCCTTGCCGCTCCCAGGTAAGCAGTCCTCTGAATGTGTATATGAAGAGGTGAGATATTCAGAAGGACTTCCATTGCAACAGTAGGGCATGTACCCATTGCCGCTGTGATAGCAAGACACGTCTGTCGCTGCAGTTGTTGGAGTTTTCCTTGTACTGCCAGCCTTCCACCACACAGTGGATGCATATGTGACACGGGGTCTTATTACCCCCTTAAAGAGCCACTCCATCATTTTTGGAGTTATGCCCCAGGATTTGCTGCACAGCCTCCTACACGCCCAGAGGGCTGTAGTTGCCTTGTGCAGCGCATATCTCACATGCGAGTTCCATGTGAGCTGCTTGTCCAGTATCACCTCGAAGTATTTCACCTCCTTCATTATCTGGAGTCTTGCTCCTTGCATTGTGGGTGGTACTATATCAAGGTTTCTTCGTCTAGTGAAAAAAACCGTGGTGGTCTTGGTCGGATTTATGAAGAGTCCTTCCTTGGCACACCATCTTTGGACATGTTTTCTTAACGTGCTGACAATAAATTCGTCACCTGGCCTGTTCTACAAGTACTCATGTTGTCTTCTTACTCTAATTTTATTCTGGTACTAGCTCTTAACTCCAAGCAGAATGGCTCTTCCTGGAGCCAATTGTTCACAGTTATCCCCCTGGAAATCCACTTGTCATTATTCATATCAATCCAATATTGAACTCATCGTTTATTCTTTTGTATTAACAAGCAGCATGCAATCCCAACACATATTGACTGCCTTCTCCCTCCATGATAGCTTCGTAAGATGGGAATTCTCAAGAAGTGACAGCGAGAGGAAAGATGGTGGGAGGGGGTATAGCTCGTTGCACTGGGGGGTGTGTAGTTATCTGAAGCAGGACATACACAATCTTAAATAGCTCCGATACTGCGCAAAATGCGAACTCGTTCGGTGAAACGTCAGATATCACGGACAGCCTCGAGTGCAAGCTCCAGGCGACGGTCAGTGGAGACCTCTAGCTGGAGCGCAGGTACTAGTGATCCCAGGGCCCCTCGGTAGGCACCTAGCGCTTCACGCCAGATGGCCGTACCACTTAACACACATTCATCCAAGTTACTTGCCTTACCTCTTCTCTTTCAATGAAGACTTATGCATTTCGAGGCTGTGGAAACAAGAAACCACGTCCTACTCCGTTGCCCCTAAAAATTTCAGGTGCTTTGTAAATCTTTTGTTTTAGTTTCATTTCAACTGAATGAACTTAAACACTATCTTGTCCGTCATTACATGTACGACTGCTACATCTACTGTCCAGAGAGAATCTTATGTAGTTCATACATTTCGTTGTTCGCGACATCATCGTGATACCGAAACTGTCTTAAGAACAGTTGTTTTTGCTTGATGACCTTAGCATGGACATGCGAAAGCTTCATGACCAAATTTATGTCATTTAAAATCATGATTCGCGCTATTTTTCCACGATCAACTCTCTTCAATTTGGAAAATTTCTTTCGAAATAAAGTAGCATTTGAATCTGCAACGCCTTTACTTTTTTCCCTCATGCTTCAGGTTCTTCAATAATTTTTGCCCTAGGCTTGAAAGTCGATTGCACACCTTAAATTTTTGTTACAATCGGGAAAATTGTTGAGTAGCAATAGTACAATAATTTCCATGCCTGATAATTCGTCAAGAGTGTCAAAACAAGTTCATAACGTGTTCTGTTACGTCTTCCCCAATCCGCATTCTGTTCAATTCTAACTTTTTGAGTATTGCGTTAGGCGCAGGACGTTTGAAGTTACTTCCACACTTCGTATGAAGTTTTCTAACTTGTCACGGTCTTGAAGTCCGATGGACTAATAGAAAGAACGAAATCACACTTTGCTTCTTGCAGCTGCCCCAGCATCGCCTGTCAGATCGGATTGTTTCCAGGTGCATACAGATTTTGTGACAAATAGATTAGGTTAGATGCCTATGCCATAGCCTAGGGCGTAGGGCTGTATGTAAGTTACGTGATGTCTCGCTTCAGATATTGTTAGATCAAAACAGAAGGTCGTTCGCGACGTAAGCTGTAATTACTGCGTACGATCGATAGGTGTATACTTCACCTTTAGGAATGTGAACTATGGCTCTTGTGAGGGCACGCTGTTCAAACACACCGGGCTGGAGGAGGCTAAGGAGTTGAGTAGATGTCTCGCATCGATGCACCTGCAGTTAACGGGCGGTTTATTGCCGCTAGGCTCATTACGGTTTTGCTCTAATAAGTTTTTTCGTGTGAACGGAATTGTAGGAATAATTTCATCGGCAGGTTGGCGGGCATTTTGATCACCTTTGGTCGACGATACTGAAGCCCATTGCGGGAAATAGCCTCAAGAAAATAGTACGCCGAGCGACGGCACCAGGGGGGGGAGGTTCGAGCCGCGTTATGAGACCTTTATGGCCGCCGAGGCTAATGCGAAATGCGGTATGAGCGCTATAAAATATTTCCGCTTCGAGCCGCGGACTGTCCGGGAATAGTTGAATTATAAAGCGGGTTTTTTATCGTCTGGAGGTAACGGGGTGTGAAATGGGTGGAGTGGGGAACGTCGTAAATGAAGATGGAATAAAAAGAGGGAATGAGTTGTTTTAATGAATGACGTAGGGACAATTCAAACTCCCCCTGAAGTTGATGAGAATTTGAAGAGTTTGTTTGACTGCGGCGCACTTGTCCAGCGCAGGTTTCACGTTCAAGTTGTTCAATACGAAAATTCCTGCTGAGGGCTTTCTTGCTCTCCTACATCAAGCAAGCATTTTAATATTGAGAGCAAATAAAAGGCATTCCTCGTCCTACGCAGATGTTCCCATTAATAATAACACATAAATACGTTTCCACGACAGAGCATAAGAAATCACGGATACTTTAATCGATATCTAAACCCGAACAGCTGTGGGGGCGATTGTACTTTGTGTATGAGTTGTCTCCCACCGACCCCACTTCATCCACTTGTTGCTGATTCTACCTTGGATCACTCTCGCTCCGTGGGCGCTCACTATCGCCAGACCATCCAGCTGGCTTCCTCCTTCTGGAAGTGTAAACAAGCCAGAATACTTCACAATACTTCTAGTACGATTAAAATGGATGAGTAAGCAAGGTCCCCAGCTTGGGCCGAGAATCAGAGCGGCGATCTCATTGGGTTCGCTGGTCACGGTGTTCCAGGCAGAGGTGGCTGCGGTGACGGTCTGTGTGCAGCGGCTGCTGCAGAGGGGACTGAAGCGGGAGAGGATCTACATTATCGTGGACAGTCATGCCACTCTCAAGACCTTAGCCTCATACTGTCTTACTTTTTGGCAGGTGTGGGAGTGTCTGGCTGGACTGAAGGCCCTGGCTGAGGACAACAGTGTAACACTGTGTTGGGTGCCAGGGCATCAGGGTATAGAGGGAAACGAACGGGCTGATAGGTTGGCTAAGAAGGGATCGGCACAGATCCCTATTGGCCCTGAGCCACCTACGTAGAGAGGTTGGCAATTAGGAGGATAGGTGCAGGGCTGCTCATTGGCAGGGGCTGCCTGGCCTTAGACAGTCAAAACTCTTCATCCGGCTCTCCAGAGAGAGGTTCAAGGAGGTGCTTGCATGGGGCGGAAGGATATGAGGATCATGTGTGGCCTGTTCACAGGACACTGTTCGCTGAGGTACCACCTTGCAAATATTGGCAAGTGGGAGGTACAGGTATGCAGGTTCTGCGAGGTAGGGCTACAGATGGCAGAGCATGTTCCGTGCGTATGCAATGGACTCCACAACAAAGCGCTGTTGTGTGTTTGGGAGGCCCTTTCTTCAGCCTGAAGAGGTGGCAAATGCAGAACTTGCAGATACCCTGCGCTTTGTGCAGGGATGGTGCGGGCGCATAGATGCCGTCACACCAAGTGAGACCAGTGCAGGGGGGCCATGATCTGATGATCATGGATGCCCTTACAATAGGCTCGTTTGTGGCTACAGTGACGGTATCGCCTGCATCCACCGTTTCAAGGAAAAAAAAGGTCCCAGGCTCCACGTAGCGTTAGGGTTACTGGATATCTGGGCGGCCGCTGTGAGCACAGTTTGGTTCATTCACGCGTCCACTCCGCAAACTCTGTCCCTCGCCAACCTTGTAACTTCCCCTACTCTGCGGCTACATCTTCATGGTGAGTAGGGGGAGGATCAAGCTGAGGGCATTCACTGGGTAAAACCCATGCAGCTGTGGGGACGATTGTCCGTTATGTGTGAATTGTCTCCCCAACCCCACTTTCACCACTTCCATCAATCGTTCAGCCAGAGACCCACTGTGTCGAGTGAACTGGTTCTCCTTGTTGCTCTCCTTAGAACTCAATCGTACCAATGAAGTAATCATTTATCCACTGTATCAACACTGTTTACTATCTCGTAGGTCTCATTCATCAATTAGTTCAAATCTATATTCTCTCTCACATGAAGTTCAACGCCCTGTCATTCGCAATTCACTATATTCACCGTATATTTCCAAAACAGTAAGCAAGAACACTTTTAAAAAATCATAACTCATCCACAGGCTACTCAAAAAAGGATGTGGTTAGAGTCTTTAAATAAACTCCGAAACGTCCTGTTTCCACGCAGATTCTTAAGAACACATTGTTTGGCTTAGCTCTCAGCTTGAACCAAATTGATACGAAGGATGTCACCGTCCTCAACCCAAGTGGAGTTCCTGAGGCTGAGCTGCTGAGGCCAACCTCTGGTCAGTCAACTTCTGTCTTCCGATATCCCAATTGTAGCTGTACACAAGGATTAATATTCCAAGAGCAGACAACACTATACCACACACTAGCATTCTCAATTCATTGGTTGTCCTCGTCTAATCACGCTTCTTAACCCTCACTTTCGACAAATTTTCGGCCCAGTCTGCTTCAGAACTCATCTCTCGTTAGTGCATCAGCTCGATCCTCGAGTGTGGCTCTGGCATCAGGGCATATCCAACAAGTTGTCAGAAGGGATTAAGTTACGTGGCCCACCAAGGGACTTTGTTCACCCTGCTCGTCTGTTGCGTAAGTGTAGAGAGCCCAGCAGAGTGCAGTGCTGCGGCGATAATGTCCACTTTGCTATCCACCTCCTTGGGTGAGGCAGCTTGCACTATTAGGCCGGCGTCTGCAATGTATCGGGACGAACCAAACCCTTACATCCGGGGCATTTGTGCTGACTGGGCACCTCAAATGCCCTGATTCGCTCGAGACTTCGCTGCCGTCAGTTGTAACCGAGCCGGTTCCCTCGTCGTCGTGTCATCCCTGCTCACTCCTACTCAGTTCCCTGTCTGTGGCGGTAAAACATGTTCGAAAGTAATTCACGAATAAAACTCTGTTCCAACTGCATTCAGCTTGATATCGTACTAACTCTCCAACTCTCTTAGTGCGATATCGCTTTCAATATGAATCCCCCCCTCCGTAACAATACACCCCCTTAGGCCGGTGTCTGCAGCACGTAGTTCATCTTCCAGTACCCTAACTCTCATTTTCTCTGTTATTTATTGCTCTGATGTCTGCCGGGAATCTTTTCTAATTTGTTAATAAACCAGTGCTTCTGAACATGCCATACAGTCCTCTCTGGTTCAACTAGTTCCCCACTGATTCTATTATATTCTCCATAAGGCCGAGTGTTAATTGGTATAGTTCTGGTAAATCAATATAGAAACTATCAGTCTTAGTTTTGCGAATAACGAAGCAGTTAATTCGAATCATTCGATTCCTAGAGTGTACTTTTGGCAAGTTATTCGGGACAAAAGCGCCGTTGCCTTCGTATTCAGTTGAGATCGAAATACGTCCCTTTTTCCATTTTATTTAATTTCTAGGCGGAGGCTCGTGAGGCTACATAAATCGAGAGTCGCCAGCTTGATTGAGAGGGCTTGATTGTTTGTTCTTGCTCCGAGTTGCAAATATCCTCCATCAACGAGCCACCGAGCGAAGAGGAAAGCCCTCACAAATACCAGTTCCGATAAAACACGAATCATTTTATGCTTTTGTAGCGCCGCGTTGCGTTTGTGGAGAAGAGCAGTTTGAAAATGTCGTCTCAACAGGCTATGAAAAAAAGTGGGGTTTCAAGAAAATTCTGAACAATAAACACATTTTGCTTAATGTACTGCGCAAGGCTTCAACGAGCAGGGAATGTTTCTGGTTAAAAGAAGAATAGTCAGGAATTGATTGGTTGTTTTATTGATCAAGGACCTCAAGGGTCTCTACAGTGTACCTACTGTACGCAAAACAAAAACTGAGTGTTAGAAAAATAAGAAAGTACGCAAAACGTCAAATGCGTCAATTTTACTCTTCTTGAAAAGCAGTTTTTCATAATGTGAAAAGCAGCCTCTTCATTTGGAACCGCTCATTTTTCAATGTACTCATATCAGGGCTCTCTAAAGGGAAGTTCAGGTATGCTGAGATTGGTAGGAAGGAGACGTGTCCTTAACCAAATGGGATTTGCAGGTTCGAGCTAGGTGTTTTCTATTCCTTAATCAACCCCTTTCTTTCTATCTTTCTCAACTCTCTCTCCCTCAAACAATCTCAGGTCTGCTTTATTTTTAATTCTGCAAGGGAGTCGATCATTGTCCGGTAGGTTTTTCTGTAATTCCTCTTCCCACTCTTCTCTCAACCTTCGCCTTTACACCGTGCTGCTCGTCAGTCTGCCCCAGTTCGTTAGCACAGTCAGTGCTCAAGGACCCTAGTGCTTCACTCGATTCGTTCCCCGACCCGACTAACCCTATTCTTCGATTTTCCACGTTTTAAAAGCTTCTAATTTTCTCCTGGCAGGTTGTTCGATAATAAATTCCTTACTGGAGCCTTCAAGAAAATTTTTCTCCAAATTCTTGAAAAACCGCTATTTTGAAGTAATTGAGGACAGTCACATTAAACAACGTCCAGATAAAGCTGGAGCGGGTAATGCGACGAGTGAGAGAGTGGATGGGAGCTCATGGACTGTCCCTTGCCCTGCAAAAGATAGAGCGAAGAATGGTGACGATGCGAAGAATGGAGAGTCTCCATTCGTGTAGTGACAAGGCAGCTACAGCTGGAAACAAGGGCAATTTGATATTTGGGGGTAATAGTGAATTCCAAGTTGTCGTTTGGTTTCTACATCAGGGAAGCAGCAGACAGCTCTTTCTCGCTTGATGGCCAACACCAGAGGGCTGCGAGCAAGCACATGGCAGGTGCTTATGAGCGTTGTACACTCTAATCTCTTATACAAGGGGGCGGTGTGGGCTGATACGCTGAGCAATGCCTACCATTACGCATTGTTTGCTCGTAGAGCACAGTCTCTGAGGTCTAGTGGGGGCGAGTGTTATCTCAAGAGGGCATGAACCCATGAAGAGGGCAACCACAGTACGACCGCCAGAGTAGAAAAAGAAGGGAGGTGACAAGATGAGTGAGACACAGCCCTGAAGGGGCAGTGGACCACAAGGCTGATTCCATGGCTCGGGCGACGCCAGGGAGAGGTGGATTTCTACCTCACTCAGTTCCTAACAGGATACGGAGCATTTTGAAAGAATGAAAGCCCAAATTGCCTGCACTGCAATGGTAGATGATGCTGCCTATGGCATCTTCTCGCGGCAGAGGTGGGTGGACTGGTAGCGCACACAGAGGAAGACAGTTCGTCAGCTCACGCCAGAGGCATTCGTTCGCTCCATGCTGCATTCCAAAGAACACTGGATGTGCACAGCTCAACTAGCCAGGGAAGCGCTAAACCAGAGGAGGCTGGAGCTTGCTGATCAAGGCCAGCAGGGATCAAGAATGCAAACACGGGGAGAAAACCGCTTCTGGCCCTCCCAAAGCAGTAAGGGAGGACGTGTGGAAATGGCGGCACGCTGCAAGATTCCCGTGGAAGGTGAAGAGAACAAGAGCTGCCATCATGTTGGTAAAAAACTCTAGCGGGACACGTCCCTTTAATCAGAATACTCATCTCTCTTACGAATTATCGAGATCCTCCAGTGATAGCTTACGCTTGATGGCAACACGGAATTCCGAGTAGAGAGGGGTTCTTTTAGGCCAATTTCTTCCAGTTGACTGTGATCGTAGAAATGGTCAAAAAATAACAAAACGCAGTATAATCGCAAATAAACCGTGTTCCGTATCGTTTTCTAGGTATTTTTACATCCTGGGTCGAATGGAATGAGTATCAGACAAGTGTACAACTGCGTATAGTGAAATTACAGTAATTATAGTGAGCCAAAGTCTACTAATTGGATGAAATCGCGGGAACTACAGCGGAAGTCAACGTTTCGTCGATAGTACTCCCACCGCCCCTCCCGCCACATCAAAACCACCCGCCCGCTCAACTCGCAACGTCGAGCCAATTGCATACAGGCGCCTACGGGCGACTGGAATATTTAGATCTCGTCGTTCGATTGTATTCAGGTCATGTTTCGTATGGTTTACTGGTATTTTTCGATGCTGAATCGAATGGGATGGGTCTTGGAGCAGTAATAATAGGTCAAGCTGATCATGAGAATAATAAACCTTTGTGTAATAATTTGCAGGGTTTATGATGTTGAGATGAATAGGACAGGGTTCAGAGGTGACTGCGTCCGAATGGAACACAGTGAAATTCCAATAAATGTAGTGAGGCAACTTCTATTTCCTGGAGGAACTCGAGGGCCGAAGAGCGAAAGTTACCTTTTTTCCCCGGCCTGCGATCATTTTCATAACAGCCTCCCGTCACACTCCAACCACCCATCAGTTCGACTAGTCACGTCGTGCCAATTGTTCGGCGTCGCCTAGAAAATGTAAATATTCGTCGTTCTGTTGCAGTGGGCATGTTTTGTGTTCGTTTATTAGTAGTTTTCGACGTTGGATTGAATAAGCTAGGTCCCAGTCATGTTGTGGGAGAGAATAATAAACCGTTGCGTAATAATTTGCAGCGTTTTTCAATACGATATATTCCTGTTTTGCTCGTCTCATTCATCACTAATTCTTTTTATTATCTCTGTTTCTTGCACACTACTATGTATCTCGACGGATGGTTACAGAAATAGTTGTGAAGGAATTGCGAGTACTGGCTGCTAGAAGACATTCTTCGAGGTTGGATTGTTAATGTTTTGGTGTTGTTTCGGTCGGTGTCTATTCCCATCCTCTTCTTCTGTCTGGTTTCTCTTCTTCATTCACCATGTTCTGGCCGCTGCCGTGTTCACCCTTGTGTGCTCTCTCGTTCCCCGTGTTCGCTAAAAGAACCCTCAATTTTTCATTCAGCGTTCGAAATCTGCAGTCTGGGGGCCCGCCTTTAATGAGTCGACGACACACTGAAGAGGTAGAGCGTAGCTTTCCTTCCCTTAAACTCTCCCGAACGCAGCTTGAACTTTCGACATCGGCCGATTTAATACAGTTCACTTCGAAGACTCGCATTTTTTCCCCCCTTGACGTAACTGTGACCCCTCCACGGTGGCCACAACTGGGCCTATTGTGTGGACAAACATGAGCCCCCTCATGCTCCGATGCAGCGTCTCCAATACGTCCCCACGCTTCTCCCACAAAACGCAAGATGGACCTTGAGGTCCATCTCTGCAACCCCCTCCAGTCGCAGCTGATGAACCCCGAGCACTCTGAGGCGCACTGCAGCTAGCCCCACACACGTACATAATAAATGCTCCGCTGACTTCAGCTCCCCCTCGCAGAATCTGCAAATCTGTACCTCTGACACCTGGTACCTTAGTGGTCAGTGAACAGGCTCTCTCCAGACTGAGGATTTCTCTTTTTCACTCCCCGTAGAGTTTGATAAACAACCTTGACTACCTTTGGCCACGCACGTCCCGCCAATAGCCCTGCTCTTTTCCCACTTACCAATCTCCTTGATCAAGCTGCTCTTGGTGGTCGCTACAAAGGGCTCAGGTCCCACTGGGAGAAGTGCAGATCCTTTTCGCATTTATTGTGAAGTACTTGAGAACACGCGCTTTTGGCACATTTCGGTTGTTATCCCCATTTAGCTTTTGAGCCAAACTTTCCTTCCTACTGGGCTGAGATACGTGAATAGTGCTAAACTGGTTATGAAAATTATTTATCAAATCACTCAGGTACTAAACTGAATATATTGTTCTCCAGCTCAATAAAAAGAAGTTGACTCATAGGTGATTAATAAACGCTGGGTGATCGATCAACGGAAGGTAGAAGAGTGGTGATTGGTTTCAATCAACATTTGGTTCTGCTGAATCACCGTCTGACATTCCAGAAGTGAACAACAGGGGTCCAGCGGACTTGCGTGAAGTGCTAAATTGAGTTTTAAAATTCATGTTTTGTTTAACCTGCTGAAGCATTTACGTTTCGATGAATTCCTTAATTTCGGAGCATCTGGGCGAACTCGGCCGAGAAAATCGATAGTTTCTGCGGACTTCTTTGGAATGACGTGAAATTTAATATTCTCGGAGGTTGTCCGATGATCCTTTCGACATCGTTCACGTTTCCCGTTTGATTCAGAACGATTTCAAAAGCAAACCACAACTGTTTTCACGCGCTATGGACGTTCGGTTCAACTAACCTGCGGTATGAGAACGGATTAAGGAGAGGATTAATTGCGGCCACCGTAATTCCGTGGGCTACCGGCGCATAGCATTCAATTTAGAACGCCCTCCCCCCTCCCACCACCGCCACTGTCCTCAACCTTCCCAGAGGCTCAACTAAAGCTCGTATTTTACTCGATATTGCTTCATTATTGTAGTTGCAGCTCGACCCCGCGGGCCCGCGTTCGCCCCTGCACAAGCTCCATTGACGTTCCCCACTTCATCAATTAGAGGCAATTTTGGCGCATCCTGTTCGTTTGGTACTTCGTACCGGTCGGGCGCAATCAGAGACTTATTTACGTCCTCACGCGATAATTTCGTCGCAAGACCGAAAAAAATCTGAGTTAACGCTTCCGCGAGGAAAAAAAGGAGCGTTCGCGTTAATTTTTTGTCGGTGGGAAACGTGCAGCTTTGCGCTTGGTTGTAATCAACCATTAACCCCCTCCCCTCTCATCATTATACTCGTACAAATCTTCTATCACTTACTTGCGTCTACGGAAACGTTTTAAGTGGTCTACAGATTCAGATCTATACCTTTCAATGGTTGAAAAACTCTGCAAATTATTACACAACGGTTTATTATTCGCATGAACAGCTTGACCAAGTATTACTGCTCCGAGACCCATCCCATTCGATTCAGCATCGAAAAATACTAGTAAACCATACGAAACATGACCTGACTACAATGGAACTTTTTATGAGACGGGAGGGAGGAAGTACAAACGACGAAACGTTGACTTCCGCAGTAGTTCCTGCGAGTTCTTTCAGTTAGTGGACTTTGGCTCACTATAATGACTGTAATTTCACTGTACGCAGTTGTACACGTCTGATACTCATTCCGTTCGACCCAGGATGTAGAAATACCTTGAAAACGATACCAAACACGGCCTATTTGCAATTAAACTGCGTTTTGTTAAATTTTTTAACCACTTTTTGCCCATAAAAACCACGAGCTTCGTCCGATCGGATTGCCGAGATGGGGGGTACAACTAGATAGAGATAGAGATAGGTTTTTTTGTGCGAAAGAACGAATTTTTTGGACCACGTTGAAGGCACAAAACGGCCGGGACGGCGGACGGACATTGCAAATTTGGAATCTCCATGTCTTGAAACGTAAAGTATCAAATTTTGAGGGGGGGTTGAAAAAAATTTTTGGTGACCGAAAACATAGGGTTATTATTCAGAATGAATAATAAACCAAAACGCCATTTCCAGTGTGCCTGTGAGTGCACCTAAGAGAGCACGGCACAAATCTCATGTTTCCCTTGTCAATCGACGGGTCCAAAATGAGCGCATGAGCAAAATCGGTCCACAACTAACTTTCTTAAGGTGGTTTATTTTGCGTTATGTACATAGTTAACACAATTGTGCCTCTAAATCTGGTTATTATTAATCTACGTAAAACAACGAAGAACAATGGAAATGTCCTTACGAGACATCGACCAAACGCCACCAAACGATACCACGATACCGGTGGTGCGGCCACCGGGGCTTCATCGTGGTCCTTTTAAATTCAACGTTTTAGACCAACGAAGAAGCGGACCTAGTTGCGTTGGACACTACATGAATACACCCGGACCTGCAATATTTATAAGAGATATAGTGGTTTTGACAATTATGCCAAATGTAAAGAACCCTAGCTGTAGGTCTAGCCAAAATATTTGGTGCGTCGCAACACACAACTTTCCTTAGCTCTACGTCAATTCACTTTGTACATGGCTAATTCTACTTACTCAATTCATTTATAACTCAGTTCATTTTAAGTTGGTCAAAAAACTCGAAAATTTCGATAATTTATTGTGCTGCTCTCGTATTTTCCCACAAATGGGAATTTCATGGTATAATTTTCCTATCACGAACTATCAATATAAAAAATGTAATCAAATTCATTAAGGCCGTTTTTGAGAAAAAAAAAATTTGGTGTTTGTTCACTATGATAACCATAGTTAAATTTCGGTGGATTTTGTTCATACCCTTATTTTGGCGTCCCATGGTAACTTGCGAGCTAGATATCAAGTTTGAGCTGATTTGGCACGGTCGTTTACTCTAAAAATCGTTTCCCAGACACACATACACCCCGACCATTTTCCCAAATGGTATTTTTCGGACTGAAGAAAACTCAAAATTTTTGTTTCAGCCGATTACATAACTTTCCTTTCTACTTTGTAGAGCCAAGGAAAATAAAAGAACCTCAACTCTAAGACGATGTGTATCAGTTTTCTAATGCGTTCTGCGGTTTTCGATATATGAGGGACCCGTGTTAATTATTAACTGTAGCTAATCTCCTCTTGAAAGTAAAAGTGAATAACCAACCCTCAGTACGCTTTGGCGGCCACAGGCTCCTTCTTGCAAAGCACGTTTAGCACGTATTTAGGAGTGAATATAGGTGAGAGGTGAGGTTTCAACCAACACCTCCAGTTCCTTAAAGGCACTACCATTGTAAGGTTCGCCTCAGTGCGTGCAATTACTAAGGACACGTGGGGTGTGTGTTACCATGACACCATCCTCATGTATAAGGCTATACATCTAGGCCGTGATTGGCTACTGCCCCGTTGTCTGGGGTAGCAAACTAACAGTCAATCAAAAGACAGCATTGGCCCTAGCCTGGAGAGCTGCGCTCCGCTGGATCACCAACGCCTACAAGACTGCATCAACAGAAGCACTCCAGGTGATCACTGGTCAGTTACCGATTGACTTGACCGTTGAGTGCATGGTTGACAAGTGGAGAGTGAAACGGGAACTCCGTGCGGATCTCACCACAGAACAGAAACTTGCCGCCATCGACAAATGGCAAGCGAGATGGGAATCCTCGTCAAAGGGACGTGATACGTATGAGTTTTTCCCCAACATCCGTGAACGTCATTCAAGAAACTGGGTTGAGCCGGACCACTGGACGAGCCAGTTCCTCACGGGACGCGGTGACTTCAGTGTGCGGCTCCACTTCTTTTCTCTCAAAGACTCTCCATTCCTGCGCCTGCGCCTTAAATGAGGAGGAAACAAGAAACCACGTGCTGCTCCACTGTAGTTTCTACAACAATGAGCGACGGTTGTTGGGAGGGCAAACGAACAGCAGCATTGACTGCTACAAAGCATTCCATTTTGCAGAGTTCGTGAAGAAGGTGATGACTAAGAAACGTGGTCAACCCAATACCTGCCATACCTCCGCAGGTCTGAGTTCGGTGGATGCTGCAGGGGCCTCTTGGACATCAGCGAAACCGCAACTTCCATGACTGTGTAACGTACTTGGGGAATTGTCTCACAACTCCCGTGTACAGAACACGCGTGAAAGTCGTGTCTGGGCCCAAAAGAAAAAAACCAATCAAATACCCTCAATTATACTCACTTGATGAAATAAATAAAATAATGGCTCTCAAGAAAGTAATGGAAAATGAAATTATAAAGCGATTAAGACCCACTTGAATTTAATCAGGAAAAACTCGAAATGAAATTAAATGAAATGAACTCCTTTTAGAATGAAATAAATAACCTATGCTCGGATTGTATTAATAACAATAAAGGGACAATGGGGAAAATGAAACACCAAGCTCTGATCGCTTACCTTACTTCACACAATATAAAGGGATGTTTAAGAACTGATTCACTGGCTTAGGAAAAGGGGACGATTCGTCTGCGAAGTTGGTAGCCGTTCTGATGAAGAAACGTGGCTCCGCCGCTAATATAAACAAGTGTTGCCACCTCCTGCAGTCCGCCGCAAACCATTACAACTGAAATGTGAGGGACCCTCGTCGAGGGTTTAGGAACAGTCGTCAAATAAGGAAACAAGCAGGGTGTTTTTCTCAAGAACGGCTCTAAGCATTTTAATTTTTTGACGATGTGTATTCTTACATATATTCGTGAGTCTATGAACGGGACTAAGAGAGAACTGCTTAATCCAACCTGCTTAATACATAACCTGCACGTTACAATGGTAAAGTATGCACGAAATAGTTCGAAATTCTGGAATTCAAACCTCCCCCGTCCTCCCGGTTACAGCCATTTCTCGCAGTTTTCACTCGATGATTCCAAAAGAGTTAATCCGAATTTTCTCAAAAAAATCGAGTCGACAGTCTCGTAAATCGCTTGATCGCTGGACACCCACTAATCATCATAGCGTGAGTATGAGTAACTCAATAAATTCCGGAACGATTTCTACGTGAAACGTAGCGCTGCGCTCTAGCAAGTTCGCATAAACGGAATGAGAAGCCGATTTGTGGCATAGTCACAAAAATCAGAGCAGGTGGGACTGAGGAAAGTTGTGTGGTGCACCGCACCAGTTATTTCCTTTACTTTTTATCACTTCGTAGCTCCGGTTGGTGTTAAAATCGTCTAGAAGTGAAGCAGTTTATTTCTCTTTTACAGTAGGAACTCTCTAGAAAACTGTATGGTAACGCTTTCGTACCGGTAATGAAGGTATAAGTGAAAGCGCACACGTACGCGTTCAAAAATGTGCTCTTTCGAGACTGATTTCAGTCCAAAATTGTTGCATTCAGGTTGAAGAATGTTATATGAGTCGTACTTTACGCGTATTCAAGCGCCGAAGAATCGTTTAAGAGACTCTAAAATCATTCCGAAAGACAGCCAAGTTGTTAATATGCTACGAGGCGCCTTGTTCATCCGCCCGAGCGTCGTCACAAAGTCCGCCGAATGAAAAGGGAGCGTCTTCAACTCCGGAAGATTGTCCCAACTTTTCCGACTCGTCTATGAGCGAAAGGACGTAAAAAGGGGGGCTCGAAGACGTCAGAAAGTTAGTCTGTTTCGTTTTCAAGGGGGGTGGTGGGGGGAGGTTAAATTATTAAATGAATTAACTTTAAAGATTAGAGGGAGAAGATGAAATTTTCGCGGGATGTCGAGGATCCGGCAAAAGGGATTCAATACCCCGTCTTTAATTGGGTCACATGTTCAACAGGAAAGTTCGGTTCATTTTCCTTGGTACCGACAAAAGGAAAAAGTTTTTGAAGGGGGAGAAAACGGCATTGGTGGTGGTGGCAGTGGGGGGGGGGGCGTTATTAGCGTAGTGAGACGGCGAGAGCTTCAAACTCGCCATACTCCCTGGTTTCCCCCTAGTCGAGTTAAGGAACTTATTCGTTTCGAGACCTTTTCTCCTTTTGAATAAACTCCCCCGTCCTTTTCTTCCCCAGAGCCGACTCGACCTTCCTTAGCAAACTCCCCTCCCGTGTTTATTCTTCCAAGTTTTCAGTTTAAACGCTACCGTTGATAAAAGTTAAAAGGAAGTGCTTGGATTTTTGAAGGATGTTTCGATGGAAAGCGACTGAAGCCTCGAGCTATGAAAATCCGGGGTTTTTTTTTATCCGTTTTCTAAACGGCGAGTTTGTCTCATCAAAGCGGTTTACTTTATTTTCGTATTTAACAAGGAGAGCTCTTCTGAAGTCACCCTGAGCAATCAATCGATCTCTTTTTACAGTAACAAGTTCACCATCTTCGAGAGCGTTTTTTTTTAAAACGATAATAATACGATTTTTAAGCGAGAGGAACCTCTAAGTGGTTGTGGCGACTGAATTACACCTGCACGTTTAGTTTACTAAGGACTTAAGGGCAGTTCCTCTACAAAACTGCTTTTTTCACATTTTATCATCTGCACTTTTATTTATTAATTATTTACATTTTCAGTAATATAACGCAAACTCTTTTGAAGGCGTTGCCACGTAGGGTCGAGCTGAGTGCCCCTCGTGTTCCTTAGCTCTACGTCAATTCACTTGTGCACGTGGCTTTTTCTACCTACTCAATTCATTTATCACTCAGTTCAACGAGCGGTGCGTAGCAACACACAACTTTCCGCCACCCCCATAAATTCGAACACCAGCAACATATGCGGACGCTATATCTTCATTCAACGCAATTCTAAAGAAACATTTATGGAGAACAAAATGTACGTACTAGTTAGCTGAGAGTACTCCGTAAGTTTGATCCAAATCGTTGGCATCGTTTTTGAGAAAAGTGAACTCCTTTTCTGAGTTAAGTTGGCTTATATCTCCGTTCAACATATATGTACAGAAATAAATACGGAGAACAAAATGTGGGTATGGGTGACTAAAAGACACTCTGTAACGTTGATCACATCTGGTGAAGCAGTTACCCTGGAATTTACGGAAATGTTCGAAAAAACGTTATTTTCGACACATTTTCATTTTTATCTCTGTTCAATGGACTGTCAGAAAATGGAACATTTATTCAGAACAATATGTAAGTATTAACTATTCAAAAACATCCTGAAAGTTTGGTGATAATCGCCGGAGCCATTTTGCCAAAAAGCGTCAAAAACGTATTTTTGCTTCATAGGCCTATGTCTCCGTTCACCGTATTTTCATGAAGATATGTTTCGGGAAGAAAAGCTCGGTATTGATTAGTAGAGGATAATTTGAAAGTTTAATTCAAAATCGTTACAGCCGTTTTTCAGAAACATGCGAAAAACCCTAGTTGTTGGTACATTTTTGTCCCCCCCCCCCCTGCTGAAACCTGTACTGATGCGGAGAACGTCCTTCAGGTGTACGTTGAGAGTGTTTCCTTGTGGTGCCGCAGGTGGAGAGTTAGCATGAACCCGCAAAAATCTACAGTGGTTGCGTTTACGAAACAGACTAGAAGAAATGTGCCCTCGATTCAATTCGGCGGTCAGAAGATCTCACAAGAAGAAACTGTCAGGTACCTTGGGATGCAGTTGGATAAAAGGCTGACTAGGGAGACCCATACTAAACACCTCGTCACCAAGGTGCGTCAACGCATCAGGCAACTTGGATTCCTCCTAGACCACAATCGCTCGCCATTGGTCTTGTCGACTAAGCGCTTATTATATTTAACACTAATCAGACCGATATGGTACTACTCTTCTGGGTTATGGGGCTCGGCTGCGAACAGTCACATACACCGGATACAAACTACACAGAATCTGGTCCTCCGTCTCATCACTGGGTCACCATGGTATGTTAGGAATACTCTGCTTCATAAGGATCTCAATATACCATTCGTACATGAGGTACTCCGTCAAAACTACATCCAACTCCACAGATCAATGGAAAGCCACCCCAATAGCCTGATGACGGAAATGCTAACCAATTTACCTCATCCACGAAATCAGCGTAGGCTAAAGCGAAAGCGACCGTCAGACTTTCTCCATTAGCCACTTTTATTTTTCTCTCTTTTTTGGTAAATTATTATTCTGTGTAACTATTTGTAAACTATTATCACTACTTCTGTACATATTCAATATGTCTATCTTATATTAACGCGTTGTTGTAAATCTCACAAGTCAGGTCTGCTAATGAGCTGTTCCTGCTACATGCTTCATGTTAATTAGGAATTTCAATTCCTACTATATATCTTGTTTTCATCATTGTAATCTTTATAAAGTGAACAATAAAGTTAAAAAAAAAAAAACAAAAAAAACTACGTCGTCTAGGTGTTTGGGTGTACCATTAGGACTCACTTGAGAAGCCTGAACAGTATTTTCCTGTTCGGCAAAATGACGAACAAAAAGGAAAACAGACGGAGTTCACTGGGTTAAGGTGTTCAAAGTTAACCACAGATAGGCAGAAATTAGGAGGTTTGACACCTCTACATCTCGTGCTACTTGTTGGTTTCTTGACCGATTACAATGCTCTACGTTCCGTTTGTGCGGAGGAATGGCAAAAAGTAGAGTCCACAGGTGAATGCTAACATCGTCTGGAGCGTTGTTTGACGACTTCGAGAGACATTCATGAGAGACGACCACCAAATGAGCTCACGCGTCGTCAAGAACCGCGGAATTGACTACATTTAGCTCGCAAGGGCTTTTGAGAAAATACTCTTTGAGGCCGGGGGGGATTAGAACGTCGGGGAAATTGAATAGTCGAAAGTCAGATTGGGGCGAGGTCAACGCGATTACGTATCGCTGTGTATTCGACGGTAAACGAGGGACGACGTTGCTGATGAAAATGAAATTAACTGTCGCAAATGGTTGGGAATGGACGGAGGGAAAATACGAAGAGAAAATGTGAAGAGGTAGAGAATTGAGTTGAATGAAGGTGGAAAAGAGGTCTGGGAAACCGACGTCAGGACGGGTTCGTTATAGCCATCCAGTCAGGTGAACTACAGCCGCTCTTACAACAACCTCACCGACAGCCCAATCGTTGCCTCAGACCATACCATAGCAGACCAGACCAAACCCTCCTTAAATCTGCGTCTCCCCTCAAATCTCTGCCTTCGGGGCTACGCGCTTCGGCTCCCGCAGTTGATGAGGAAAATCCCTTTTCTGCCTCCTCTCGATTTATTTTGAAGAACTTCGCCGGCCGACTTCCCATTTCTCGTTGTCGAGGGCCTTAGGGAAGAGAAAAGGGTGGGGAGGGGGGTTGACTTTATTTATTTAAGGATAACACGGGACAAGCAAAATTACAGATTGATACTAACAAACGACAGTGTCAAGTAATATCTGACGCGACAACGCAATTCGGCGATTTTTATCACTCTAGCAATTAATTCGATTTGTTGATGATTGAACTTACCTCGAAGTTCAATATCCCCAGTTGTACTTAACGTTCCAGAATTTATCGAGTTGCTACTACTTACGTCTCAACCTTTCATGAAGCTTTCAAGATGAATTCCCGTGTTCTTGTGTAATAATTTTGAAACTATTGAGAAAATACTATGAAAACATGTCGAAGAAACAGAAATGTTGTTATACTACCATCGTGTAAGCAGCTTATTTTCGCAGTGACTCACGAATTTGGGTCAGGAGGAGCAGTTGATGAACGTTACTGACACAGGTTATTTTCCCTCGCGTCAAAAAGTTGCTGAACCTTTCCACTGCCCTGTACACAGTGAACAACAACTACAACGGTTAGCGCGTTTTAGGCCGGCGTACGCACGAAATGATCCCTGTCGGTTTAGGGCACACAGAATGAAAATTCTCTTAATTCCGCCTCAATCCTCTTTGTTTGGTATCTAAGTCAAGAGCTGCCTTTCAAGAATTGTGATTTTCGCTTCAAAGTTGTGGTGTGACGGAGCATTTTAAACTTCACGACTCGCAATTCACAATATGTGAGTGCAACTCAAAGTAATGGAATTATTGTAACATAAAAGTCTGAACTTAACTGTTGGCGCGATGAGGGGAGGCTTATTGGAACAAACGCAACCGCTATTGCCTTCCACTGTGTTTTAGTTCTGCTGTGTGCAAAGTTCGCTCCTACTTGAACTATCGGCCGCCAGTGCCAATTAAAGTCAAGAGTGTTGTCGGGAATAGCCGACGCGAGCAATTATATGAGTATATTGTGAAGTCCACAATGCAGGGGCAACACCTGGAAACAGCGGCAGGACTCTGTTGACCGTTGTGGCACTTTCTTCGGTTAGTGGCAACGTGATAGGGAAGACACAAGCACGACTAAAAAAAAAGGGAAGCAATGAAAAGGTCAGAGGGAATCACTGTATCACTGTATTATTTCCCAGGCTGAAAGAAAGCAACATATGTAAATAATTAATGTAACGTCCGCTAGAAGCAACAAAAAACAAAGGCAAAAAGGGAACCTTCTCTCAATCTCATCGAGGAGGGATGTCTTGACGGAGGAGGCTCGTTAGGTTGGCAGACGTGAGAGTCGTCCGGCCGTAAACACTGCTATCAATTCATTCTGCTAATCTGATAGCATAAATGTTCGGAGCATGGCTGGCTTGAAGTGGTTGAAGTATGGGAAATGAATGGAGTTGGTTGGTGGGTGTGAAGGCGCCATGATGCGAATTTCAACTCCGTATTGAGTAAGTTTGTCATACAAAAAAACACTAACCTTACCTGAAATTCAACCAAATAGTTTCTGTATGTAATTTGGGAGTATTACGTAAGTGTGATGAAAAAAAACAACGCGTAGCCCACTTTTTACTGCATGAGAAGAAAATGGAATTAAATGACACCCTGGCGAGGTGGAAATATAATGACCTAAGCCTAGATTCGGTTATCTGCAAATAGGGACTGACTTTAAACAATCAATTAACTTAAAAAGCGACTCATATTTTTGGTGAAACAGTTTAAAATAGAGAGAATGAATTCAATAAACGCTGATGACTTAAACTTCTAAATTTGATTGAGTAATTAGCTCGCTCGAAGAAACCAACCACAGGCAGCCTTCGGACTGTATCCTTTATAAATCTCAGGGCTTCATCTAATGGGGTAACAAGCCAGGCCATTGCTGGCCTCCCGGCTCATTGGTGCGAGGAGAGGGGGGGGGAGGGTCTTCACGAACAGCCCTCACCTAGTCCTGGAAGCTTCGCTCCTAAGGGTTCATGGAGGGGTTGGTGTCCTCAAGGAAGAAGCAGGGGGTGTGGACTGGTAGGGGTCCACCACCGTAGGAGGAGTCCACCACTCCAGCTCAGCCCGCCGAGCTGCCCATGCTTGGGCAAAAGTGCCAAACCAGCGCCTGGCAGACCCGGTAGCACGAAGGTACTTTCTAGAGGGGGAATGCGCTGCGGATCCGCACGTTGTTGTAGAGTGGGCAGAGGAATAGGACGTGCGATGCGTCCTCAATACTCCATCCCCCCCCTTCCCCCCACATAGGCAGAGGTCGACGTGCGCCGCCTGAAGAAGAAGAGGCGCTGATTGAAAGCGCCATGCCCAGAGAGCAGCTGAACCGCCGAGAATGATGGGTGCCATCCTCCCATTGCCAGGCCGTCTTGGATTGAGGGGATGATGCCACGCAGGTGGCATGCAGTGGGTTCTTCATCCTATTGCTCCTGCCCTGCATCAAGCATGGCCCCGGTTGCAAGGTCGAGCTGGCGATCAGTTGATCCCTCCAGCTGAAGGAGAGGTACCAGCCGCTGGTCCAAGACTGCATGGTCCAAAACTAGGTTCAGAGGGGGGGGGGGCGCCTGCAAGGACCTGAAGAGCCAGATGGGAGGTTGTCCTGTAAACTGGCAGGATGGCCAGAAGGACATCCCTTTGCATGGTGCGGGCCTTGTCAGGGCTTCATCGCCAGCTGAATTAGTTGAAATCACGAGCTTGCCTCCAACCTTTGTTTCGGGCCTTCTCCGAACGTTGAGTCCAACTCTGACCTGAAGCCTCTTGTCTGTAGGTGCAGGAACGTTTGAACAGTTATTTCCGAAGCCGACAACGGATTTTCCCTTTAGGACATTCCACAATAGCTTCACTCAGTTTACCTCCTCTCCAACTCACAGCTCTCCCCAGACTCAACCCTAAATCATCGCTCGTTTCTCACCTCTCGTTCTACTCGCCGCTCTATTTACTCGCTCTCTGCAACCAGTTCACCAAGTCAGAGACCCCTTTGTTTGGGCTCAAAGTTCTCATCACGCTCACGACGTTCTTTCATTTATTTCTTTTACTCCAATTCAAGCTCCCCATCTTGCGCTCAACAATGACCATTATGCATCTCAAAGTAGTCAGGCTGTGTTACACCTCGGAGCAACAGCAAAGAACATACAGGGAACCTCACTGATCACTCGGTTGATTGGCTCTTGCAAGGGACATATGTTTGTATTTTTTTTCCAACATTTCAACGAGAACGAATCCAATTTGGACTGACCGGACTAGGAAGGGCCAATGAATCTCGTCAGAAAGAATGAGTTGTTTGAGTTTTTGTGTCAATCAGTGGGTACCCTCTACCGCCAGTCTCTAGGAGTGAAAGTGTGGGGTATTTATGTTCATCAACCCCACCTCACGTAAAAAGTCCACTTTTGAATCGTTTAATATGAATATGCTCCGTATGGCGCTTGAGACAATGAAACAACGTGTTGGCGAGAAATGAAACGAAATGACGAATTTGAGGGAAGGAGAAAAACGTGGGCCGTCCAAAATTTGACACCGAATCTTCGAGGGCTTCAAGTAAAATGGCCGGAGGGAATGGCTGTCTAAAGCGGAGCGAAGGCAAACGAAAAATATTAACTTAATGCTCTATTTGACCACAATCTTAAATTTAATTTCCACATCGAGTCTCTGATTATCAAATTAAGGAAGTTTTTCTACGTTTTTAAAGAGGCTAGACATTTTTTGTCATTCCGTCAGCTCCGTTCTATTTATTTTGGCCTGGTGTTTTCCTTACTTAAATATGGCATTGTTGTGTGGGGTAGTGCCTACAAATCTCTGCTGGCGTCCTTGCAGGTCGTTCAGAACATTGTTATCAGAATTGCTCTTAAGAATAGACCCCTATACCCAAGATTCCGATTATACCGAGAATTTAATGTACTTACCGTGGGAGAACTGTTTTTGTTTCAGTCATGCATTTTTGTGTTTAAAACTGGCATTCGGCCGGAGCACAGATGTTTTACTCATCGCACGCGCACTGCCCTGTCGTCAAATATTGCTCTACCTAAGGTACACACGGAGAGAGCGAGGAGGAACGCTTATTATAGGGCTCTTCGTTTCTTTTACTCTTATAAAATTAATCTCGATGATTATGAGAGTTTAAATGCCTTTAAAAGGATGATATTATCTAGGATGAGGAGATAAGATTAAATCTTATACAAATTTTGTAATATGCGATTTGTAGCTATATTATTTTGGTTAGGATAAAAAGATAAGATTTGTAATCTGAGCTTTGTAGCTATATTCTTTTGGCTGAGAGAGAGCGACTCCACCAGCGCCCACAAGTTCGAAAGAACTTATTGTGTTGGTGGACGGGATTTTATTTCGTACTTTGTCTTCAACATGTTGTATTATCGTTATTCCTGTCAATAAATTTGGGTTATTTAATGCGTTAAAAAAGAAAGTTTACTGGCAGGGCTGAACGCGGAACTCAAGAGGAGGTCCAAATTGACATACACGTGCCCTCTACCCAACTAATCTCTAACTAGGATAGTCCAGGAACGACTTGACGAGAAGGCGCGAACAAGTAGCCAAAAAAAAAGCGTTGATTCGCTTCCGACAAAAAAAAAAAACATTAATCAGGTTACAGAACTGCTAAATCATACTGCATTCCGAAATGCTCGCCTTTTCCCAACGAGTTAATTGCGCCTCTCGAAATCGTCAAGAGCCATGAATCAATTTAACGGAAAAATGATTCGGCCAATCCGATTATTTTTCCCACTCGAAAGATCGCATCAAGAAGAGGCTCACAGTTAATCCTCAACAATTCGTCCGAATTAGGGCAACTCTAAATAGGGTAATAAATAATTATCCAGTAAGTTCATAATTGCGACTGATGCTGATATTCCCTCGTAAACGTATCAAAGTTGGAGTTGAAAAAACACCAACGCGGTGATGGGATTTAGAAAAAGCACATAACCTCTGCAGTCAATACAAATTGGAGTTCGCGGAGCACTTTAAAAAAATATCAAGTGCGCCGCATCACACAACTTTTCTTAGCTATAAATTCGCAGGTGTTCGTGGATTTTTGGTAGTAATTCAATTTATTTTTTATTCAGTTTGTTTGAATTTGGTAAAACACCGCTTAACGGTGGCAGAAAGCGGTAAAAACATTTTTATGTGGTAGTAAGTGACACAGCGGCTGTTGAAAATCCGGAATTTCTGCTTTAGTAGTAGGAATTATCTGGGTCTTTACCTCCAAATCTCCGCTCTTGCCCTAATGGAACCCCCTGAGCACCGATCGTCTTTGTTTGTACCTGTGGGAAGTCTCCCTCCTCAGTTATTTCCCTTTCCCCTTCCCACAATTTACATTCCTCCTCACAATCTCATTCATCTACGAGTTCTCGCGTAAGTTGGTCGTCTTCCAGTTCTCCCAACACTCAGTCATCTATCAGCACTCTAGAATGACAATCGCGTTCCACTCAACTCGCACTACTCACAACTCAACTCCATCTCTAGCATAAAGTTGGGTCTTATTATTTACTAGCACTATTCTTTTCATGTAACTACTCACACACTTTGAATGAATGAAATCTCTCTCTCTCTCTCTCTCTCTCTCTCTCTCTCTCTCTCTCTCTCTCCATTCGTGGAACCATCTTCTGTTATCGAGGCTTGGAAGTGACGTGCTTACTATATGAATGTGTAGTTGACAGTGGGGAATCCTTCTAGAGGAGCTCAAGTGGCTATCATATGGTTGAGGGGACCTTCACGAGCAGTGATGATAATTTGAGAAAAGACAAACAGCACAAATAAAGCGCTTTTTGGTGGGAAAACGGATTGACGATCATCGGTACTCAGTTGAGCTCTAGGCGAATCAGTTCAGAGCCTTCGGCCCTGATGAAAGATCCTGCACACTGGGCCTTTCTCCAACTTTCAACTTTAACCGCCATTTCAGGAATTCCAGAGCCCCCTGTCAACCGACACAAATTTATGACACCCGAGCCGACAACGTATTTTCCCGGCTAACGGTTTCCCCAGTGGGGCTTTTCTTAATCCCCTTAAATCATCTCCCTTCATCACCTTACCCTCAAGCTTTTGCCAACAGTTGACTCTCAGCTCTCACTCAGTTACCTCTCGTCTCGAACTCAGTTCACCTATCCGTAGAACCCTCTGTGTAGCCTCAACTCTGCCTCTTACATCTCGATTGTTCTCAAGTGTAACAATACAGTCCTCTCTCTTTCCTTACCACCAAGGACATCGATTTAAACAGCTCCCTAAATAAAACTGTTTTATAAATTCAGCTGCGAAGAATAAAGTGTATCTGTGACTCTAAATGCGTTATTTGAACTGATTGAAGTCGATGAAAACTCAGAACATTCGGCGTTGAAAATTGTTAGTTTGTATTTCGATTTCTTCAAAATCAGCTTTTTTGAACTCATTTCCCGTGGAACCGTTACATAGATGGTGGCCAAGCGCGTTGGGGCGTGAGGCCTTTCTAGGCCAGCGGGGATAGAACCAGCGAACTCTGGTTCGATCCCCGACCAGGCACCCCCCTTCTCGAAACCTAGAGGGGTGAGGCAATGGGTACTAGCCGGCGGCTGGGACACTAAGCGGTCCCCCCAACGGGCTCGTTGGGGAATTAGGACATGGGCCCAACGAGGCCACGGCGAAATGTCACTGGTCCTACAGCTCAGGCGGAGGCTGCCTCCCTGCTATGAGTGTATGTGTGTGGTGACTAATGGAAGAACGTAAAAGGGTATTAAAGCAGTTGGGTTAGATCCGCAAGTAGGCAAATTACTAAAGTTGATGTACCTGTTGGATGAGTTCGTCTCCTCTGCCTGGTGAGATACTGTGAACGAGTGCTTTCGATGTAAAGACATCATCGTCTGGCCGTTAAATCAGTACAAGAGTCAGTCAGCTCATGATATGGAGACGAAAACCTATCCCGCTATTTGACCACAATTACAAAAAAGTACTTGATACTATCAATACTATCGCAGAAAATAACGGTTACTAAAAAAAAAACAATAAACAAATTATTAAGACAACATGACTCCAAAAAAGACAATCCAAAATCACGAAATACGCAAACTTTGACAAGACGCTGCACATTTACGTACACAGGACCAAAAATATACGGAATAACCAACATCTTCCAAAAGGAGACATTCAAATTGCATTACGTACGCACTTAAGAACCAAACTAACTGCAAAGATTGAAAAGACACACCCACTTGACCAAAGTGGAGTATATAAAATAACTTGTACTAGTAAAAACGACAGACAGGACGAAAAATACGCACCAGATATTCCGAATCTCTTAGTAGGAACAAAGATGACTCAAACTTTGCCAGCCACCCCAAGACAAATGGACGTGAGCCTACCATATACAAGACTGCACCATCTAACTACATGAGCAATACAAAGGACGAAAACTGAACTTATTAGAAAACAAGGAAATCTATTAACAAAAAAACTTCAATGGACAGATCATAAACGAACAAATCAAACCAAATTGCGACACCATATTCACAGCATTCAAAACATTACGCAAACGAAAACAACCATCTGACGGATTTACAGACCACCCAATACAAAAAAGTCTTAGAATCAGCAACCACACTATTTAACAGACCTTTCCCTTCACTTCTAGTGAGTTTCCCCAGAGGTGCGTGGCCTCCTTCCTCCCCCCTCTCCTTTCCTCGATGCTTCACCATCCGGTTTACCTTTCTTTACGTATATAAAGACCACGACCACTTGACTGAATCCAGTACTGATTTAACAGCCAGAGGCAGACATCAGTCTTTACATCGAAAGCCCTCGCCCACAGTATTTCACCAGCCAGTGGAGACGGCCTCGCCCAACAGGTACGTTAACTTTATGTAAAAGGGGTTTTAAATGAAAAGTACTAATTGTACCTGTAGATTAGTATTCACTCCACGATTTTTCAGCCCAGTGTCCCATTCGTACGGGTGATAAAACATCTAACAAACGTTTACGCCAGAAATACGTAACAATAGTTAGAAGGACTCCTGTTTTGCTTTGTTTCCTCTTTGTTTCTGTTCTTTTTTTCTCGTTTCTAATCTCCATCCTCGCATCTGCTACACATCATCGCCTCTCGACCCTTCTCGTTAAGAAGCTCGTCGTCGCCACAAAGATCAAATCGCTCCAAGAAGCGACGATCGATATCGTTCCACGCCACATCCAACCTTCGCGTATTCTCAGAGACAGATTTTGAGTTGATGGTGTAAGAGCCACATTGGGCAAGTGCGAATCCGGCAGCAACAGGCCAGCTTTGCTTCACGACGACGACGACGACGGTTTTACAGGATAGATCAATCCCTTTCGCGGTACAGACAAACTTTGATTTCCGTTTCATTTTATCCACGTATTTACTGCTCATTTCTTGAAAGCAATTGTGTTTTTATTTTTATCTCACGCAGAAGTATTTTTGTTCTTTTCTTCATTTTTCCCACCTAAGTAACTTATTTTCTCCCATCTCTCGCAACACAGGTGTATTAGGTGTTCGCCATGGTTATTTGGGTTATTTTGCGCGAACAAGTATTGTATTCCATTGATAAAGAAAATAATTTACTTATTAATTGATGATTGATATGACTTAATTTATTATGCAACAGCCTACGGTTGAACAATTCCGATTCTGGCTCGCCCTTCGGTACCTGTAGATGAAATGTAACTGACAAAAACTGATAATAATTTCATCGCTTCGAACCCCGGTTTTTTTTTTCGCGGTTTTTGTTGACTTCAACTTTTGCTTCCACTTCGCTATTATAATTGCGTGATGGTTGGCAGTTGGGCAGAGGGAAGGTTGGGGGGTGTTGGAGATTTCTTCGAGATCAAATATTCACGTCGGTTCGAGCGGGTTGTGAATAAGTAGAAAGCAGCCAGCAGCAAGTCAGAGGAGCTCTCCAATACTTCGCAAACATTCGAAAAAGCTTTGCGACGGTTTTATCGGCAGTAAAATGAAAGGAAAGAGGCAGCTGTGAGAAAGAAATTAGGTCCCGACCCAGATGAAATTTACAGAAGGGTAGTTCGGCTGGGGAAAAACGGCTTTGCACCGACTGGAGGAGGGCCCTCCGAACAATTTACGCGCTCTAGAGCATCTGGGAAAGGAAATGTGCAATATATTTTCCTTCATTATTCGCGAAAGGGAATCAAGCTGATATTTATTGATGATTTTTAGATTAGTGGAAGCCGCTTTCGAGGTGATTATTTTGCGAGTCCGTCCCATAAAGAGATAAAGGGGGGAAAGCGGGAAGTCCATTAAATTGGGCAGAAAGTCTTAAATGACCGCGACCTGAGAACGCAGAAGATGAAATTGACAAAATCCGAATATTTCGCTTGTCGTATCGTGAAATTCGTTTCGTAGTTAAATACAAGACACATCACTGAGCAATATTTCGTTCCTCAGTTCTCGATCACGTCAAGGATTTCAACAAACCCAAGCTCATGGTGCGCGACAATATGCAACGCGTTTTGTAATTTTATCATAGGGATTTTATAATATTTGATGAAATGGCATTTTCTGCGCCGTAGGGTTCACGAGTACAGTTCGCGGTGTGGACTAGGGTGGAAAACAAAACAGTGCAGTTGCAGCTAAATAAACTGCAGCGTAGGGCGTGTCTGGCCATTACAGGCTGTATGACAACATGCCCAATGGCTGCACTGGAGGTCTTGCTAGATTTAGCTCCACTCCACAAACATGTTAAAAGGATGGCGTTCCTCCAGGCTGTGCGTACGTTGGAATTGGGTCTGATCATGCGGGGGAGGAGGAGTTCCTGCCACTTGATCCTTGACAAGGTGATGGTGGGGGGGGCCTGAACTGCATGTGGTAGACTCAATGCCCGCGAGGTTCAACTTCGCGCTACCCTTTCGGATACTCATTCATGAGCGATCCAGGTGGGTAGGGGGAGCTCCCGCTTTCGAAGCTGGGGCCCTGGTATACTACACTGATGGCTCGGTGCAGGGTGGCCTTGCAGGGGCAGGCATCTTTGGGCCGAGGATCAGAGCAGCGATCCCATTGGGGCCGCGGTGTTCCAGGCGGAGGTGGCTGCGATGACAGTCTGTGTGCAGCGGCTGCTGCAGAGGGGACTGAAGCGGCAGAGAATCTACATCATGGTGGACAGTCAGGCCACTCTCAAGGCCTTAGACTCATACTGTCTCACATCACAGCAGGTGTGGGAGTGTCTGACTGGACTGAAGGCCCTGGCAGAGGACAACAGTGTAACACTGTGTTGGGTACCAGGGCTTCAGGGTATAGAGGGAAACGAACGGGCTGATAGGTTGGCTGAAAATGGATCAGAGTAGATCCCTATTGGCCCTGAGCACTTTGTTGGGACTACCAGGAGCCACCTATGTAGAGAGGTTGGCAAATGGGCGGACAGGTGCAGGGCTGCTCATTGGCAGGGGCTGCCCGGCGTTAGACAGTCAAAACTCTTCATCCAGCTCTCCAGAGAGAGGTCCAAGGAGGTAATTGCACTGGGCAGGTAGGATATGAGGATCATATGTGGCCTGTTCACAGGTCACTGTCCGCTGAGGTTCCACCTTGCAAATATTGGCAAGTGCGAGGTACAGGTATGCAGGTTCTGCGAGGTAGGGCAAGAGACGGCAAAGCATGTGCTGTGCGTATGCGATGGACTCGCGGCATCGCGCCGCTCTGTGTTTGGGAGGCCCTTTCTTAAGCCCGAAGAGGTGGCAATTGCAGAACTTGCGGGTATCCTCCGCTTTGTGCGGGGGTGGTGGGGGCGCATAGGTGACGTCACACCAAGTGAAACCAGTGCCGTGGGGCCTGGGGGTGGTGCAGGTGGGCCATGATCCGAGTATCATGGACGCCCTTACAATAGGCCCGTTTGTGGCTGCAGTGAGGGTATTGCCTGCATCCACCGTTTCAAAAAAAAAACAGTTTGCGGTATAACAGTTGAGACCGTTTGACCAAATGTAAAGAAACAATGCGCGAAATGAAACGAAAGTTGGTCGACACTCCAAATGTAAACAGATACTTTAAATTAAAAATAGCGGTCCTCGGTGTTTCTAGGCGTCCGAAAATTGATTTGAGGGTGTCGTCCCGTCAAATATATGGGAAGGGGTAGCCATCAAATGCCTCCTTACCTCCACACTATGTCGTCGTTGAAGGAACCGTGACCAAAAGTAGCTTGTAAAAGATCGCAAAATGTAATAATTTTATTTAGTTTTAATATAGGGCAACAATCACCAATGACCTTTAGATGATGAGAGAAAATATGATAAGCAAAAAGAAGTTAGCAATTTAAACTGTATTCCTCCTCAATTTTCATGGATTAACTCCACACGAAGTCTGTATCCTGAATCACTACCTACAGTAATGGCATCCTCCGCTTTATAACCACCCCGGTACCCTGTAATCTGTCGGTGCAGGCTCCACAGAGTCCTCGATACGCAAGGAGAGGTTAATATCGGGCCAGAATCACTTGTCAGGGATCAAACCAACGTCCATTCATCGCTGTGGAACTTGACGTTCGCGATTGATAAATCAAATCAACCGAAACGTGAAAATTCGTAAACAAAAAACACGAAGAGAGGCATTAAGCGGGAGTGGGAAAATGTAGCCCAAAAATACGGTTGAATGAATCTGGGAAAGAACACCTGGAGGAATGAAACAGTTGACGGCGACTCGCGAACTGCCGGTTAAAACGCGTATTTGATGATGCCTAAACGCGTTTTGATTTAGTTTTATTCGGACCGTACGATTCTATAGTACAAAAGCTCCGCTTAAGACAGTCGAGAGGGAACCAACGTTCACTCGTGAATGACTGAACCGTACCCGTGAACCCTATAGTTCGGCCAATGCGATAGTGGCCACAAAAAAACGCAGTAACTGTGACCATTCGGATTTCACCTTGTTAACTTAAAGAAAGGTTAAAAAGGTGTTCCCATTGAATACTGTTAAAGGAGCGATGCAAATGGAACAACAGTTCAATCACGTTTAGCGTTGCCTTTTTCCGATTTGTTTGTGTCAGTGGCTAATGACCAAATCACAACAGCATCGACAACTTGGTCGTGTCGGGTGCCCGAGAAGGGGGAGGGGGAGCTTGGTGCCAAATAAATGCGGACGAATGATTTGGGCGAGAAACAGGACTATAATATAACGATGGGCTCTCTGGGTGGGTGGTAAACTGGGTCGTGTGGACGAGAGCGGATGCGGAGAACGTAAGAGAGCTGAGTGACGACTGTGCGTTTAACTGGACGAGAGCTGGATTGTTTTGGGTCGAGTTTAGGAACGTTGGAATGCCTAAGGAGAATTGGTAAGGCAGTGGACGTTTTGGAAACTCCTACGAGGAAAATCCGTTGTCGGCTTCCAAAATAAACCTCTTTGTCGTCTGGATTGAATGCGTACATCCGGTTTTCCCATGGCTACCGATTCATAAAGGGCTAAACTTGAATGCTCGAGATTTCGCATTAGGGTCAAGAGCAACAAACTAATTCTGCCTGAGCTGAGCCAAACTGGTCTTTTTTGAAGATTTAAATAAAACTTTAGAGGGTTCCATTTACATGGTCGGGTGCGCCCTTGCCACCAGATGACGTAAAGTGCTTTGCGCTTTCCAACTGTGCATGTGCTACGTTGGGTTGTTCTACCGAGGTAAGGTGCTTGGGTATTGTGATTGATAGCCTCCTCAATTGGGATAAACAGGCAAATGTACTCTCAAGTAAAGTGAAGAAGTGTGTGCATGTTTTCTCTTTTTTCCGTAAACAAGTCAAAACGAGTCTTTTAAGACAGGTTTACTGTGCCCTCGTGCAATCGACTCTACTATATGGTTTACCCATGTGGACCAGAGCATATGCTTACCTCGTCAGTAGATTGGAAATGCTCGTTATCGGTAAGGCACCGAACAGAGCTCCTTCAACCCCTTCAGCTTCATTCAGAGAGACCTGTACGAAAGACCAGGTCTTCCAGTTATTGATTAGTAACGAGTTTGCGTGGCCTTGCAATGCGTTTGGCACGCGGTTCTCGCATGGAGGATTCCTGACTATTCCTAAGCTCAGAAGCGCTGCAGCCCACAACTTCTTCCCATACAAAACAATAGCATACAACTCCTTCCCAGCAGATTAAAGATCCCTATTAAGAGAACAGTTATTGATATACTTTTTGAATGTAAGATAGACTAAACAGGTTTTACATTTGTTCATCGCAAAACGCTGAATCAGTTTCAGTTCAGTTTTTTACCTCGGAGTTCCTGTACCTGCCCTACTGGGACTCCCTGGCCTTTAACGGCAAAGTCATTGTTTCCCTAAAGACCTTGGTACCTGCAGAAATTCCAGCTCTGCGGTTATTTCCAACGGCAGCATAATTCCCTGAAGCGGTTTTCCCATCTTTTCCCTCTCCTCCTTTTTCAGATTCCTCTCCAAAACAGTCCACAGTCTGGGTTAATGACCTTGGCATGGCCGCACCTGCCCCAATGGGACTCCCTGGTGCTAATGGCGAAACCCAAACACCTTCGTCCTCAACCCCTTGTGTTACCTATGGAAATTCCACCTTCTCAGTTATTTCAAAGTGACAAACGGATTTCTCCTTCTTCTGGACTTTCCAAACTATCCTTTTCCCTCCCTCCAATTTACATTCCCATCTTTCCATTCCTTCCATTTACCCTCCACGACGGACAGCTCCTCCCAAAGATAGTCATCTACTAGTTCTCGCGATCAAGGATTGTCTCCCAGTTCTCCCCTGACCTGGCATTCCCATCTTTCTTTTCCCACTGCTCTCAGATTCCTCTCCACACAGCTCCTCCAAAACTCATTCAGCTACGAACTCTCACGAAAGTCTTGTCTCCCTGTGCTCACTCAGACACATTCGTCTATCAATTCTCAGCCCAGTTACCGCTCACTCTCTCCTACTGATACAGTTTCCCGCCAGTTCACGTATATAACGAGTCGTCCTTTTGTGTCACCCTTTTGTTCACAAATTCTACTCAATTCATCCTTCATCCACCGAATTCCTTTTTATTTCCTCTGTAAATCCCCCTCTTGTGCGCTCAACAACATTGCTTGGATTCTATTTAAAAAAAATTATTTAAGGACTTTTAGACGGAGATAATATTACACATTTACAATGGCAGTGAGTGAAAAAGTAAGCGATGACATTCTCACTCATTCTCCACTGCAGACAAGGCCCATATGGAGAATTATATTTCTATTATGCATAGAAGATTACATTTTATCGTTTTATTGGTATAGTTGGAAAGATGATTTATGACTTAAATCTGTATGAAAATAAATATTAAATAAATTAATTTTTGAGTAACAAAAGTGATAAGTGGAGCCCTCATCAGCGTGCAATCTAAGATCAAACCGTGTCGCCACTATTTCTGTTTTGAGAGCGCCGCTCAACCCTAACCGCTTCTATTGCAACTCACAGGATGTTATGTAGGTATTTCGGCGTGTCGTGTTTGATTGTCCATCAGAAACGGTTGAACGAAGAGTACAATTTCAAACTAGTTTCATGATACATTAACCAAAAAAGGGCTTAATGCGGCCGAGCGTTGAGTAATGGAATAATCCTCATCAGCTCCGGACTGCATTAAAGCTGGGGCCCCGATGGCTCGCAGCTGCGCTGGTTTGATGCGTCAAGTGTCATCAGCCGACCGGGGGGGGGGGACCAAAGGGGATTTAAACCCCCGTCAGGGGCTCCCGCAACCCTCAATACAAACAACCTGCTTTCTAGCACTAATTTTCTCCTATCTCATGAATCATGAATGAACAAGCCCTCACTTTGCGCCTTCCTCCTCGTCCCCCCCCCTCGCCACCACCACTCCTAATAATCTCTCGCGAGGGCTTCGTTCCAACGTGCTACAAACGAGTGCCACTCGCACGCCCCGCGCTAACAGGCGATTTATGAGCATCTCGTTTATTAACGCCTTCGAGGTAATTCCGTATCACTTAAGAAACTAGTTAATCGACGAGGGTCGTATATTATTTCGCTCGTTTGCTAAAACGACTTATATATTAATAAAAACGAGAGTCTATCTTCCAGTGTACTATTTCTTCCCAAATTATTTTTTCGCTGTAGACACCCTTCATTATGTATACGTTCTAAAGACAACACATTTGTAGCGCAATAAGTTACCAGTTAGTTATGACCGTAAGAAACTTGACGAAAAAATAAATAAAGGAAAAGGGAAAATAATAAAATTAATTCTAGTGGGGATGAACCCATGTATTTGGGGGAAGGAAAAGCAAAACACAATTAAGACACATTTATAAGGGAACTATATAATAAAAAGAAATGGAGCTTCCTATATAACCAATAAAAGAGCAATATTTACTGCAAAAAAATTAACTGGAATTATAAATTAAGCCTCCCCTCCTAAGGCATGCCAACAGAAAAATAAAAACAAAGAGACACAAGCAAAGATACTTTGAAGTGAAGGTCGAGGTCGAGTCTTCTTCCTCTTCATTCGAACCGATGCAGGAAAACCATTGTCACGCGAGAAGGGAGCAGGGAACAGAAGATAAGAGCGATAATTTCGACGGGAACATGTGCCAGGACAAATAAAAAAAAACGGGAAAGAACACGGCCTAACCTTTCTTCAGAAATCGTTTCTGACCAGGTTTGTTCCCAGCAGCTAGGACGGTTCAAGGGTTTTTTGCAGCCCAAATCCCGAAACTGCTTCTATCAGATTTCATGTCACAATGTATATCTTCTGACAACAGATTTTGTAGCTCAATAAGTTTGGTTAGTTATGAAACCGCGCTTTTCGAAGCTGGGGCCCTGGTATACTAGACTGATGGCTCAGTGCAGGGTGGCCTTGCAGTGGCTGGTATCTTTGGGCCGAATCAGAGCGGCGATCCCATTGGGGTCGCTGGCTACGGTTTTCCAGGCAGAGGTTGCTGCGGTGACAGTCTGTGTGCAGCACCTGTTGCAGAGGGGACTGAAGCGGCAGAGAATCTACTTCATGGTGGACAGTCAGGCCACTCTCAAGGCCTTAGCCTCATACTGTCTCACATCACAGCAGGTGTGGGAGTGTACAACACTGAGTTGGGTGCCAGGGCATCAGGGTATAGAGGGAAACGAACGGGCTGATAGGTTGGCTAAGAAGGGATCGGCGCAGATCCCTATTGGCCCTGAGCACTTTGTTGGGACTACCAGGAGCCACCTACGTAGAGAGTTTGGCAAATGGGAGGATAGGTGCAGGGCTGCCCAGCCTCAGACAGTCAAAACTCTTCATCCGGCTCTCCGGAGGGAGGTCCTAGGAGGTGCTTGCACTGGGGAGGAAGGATATGAGGATCATATGTGGCCTGTTCACAGGTCACTGTCCGCTGAGGTACCACCTGCAGGTTCTGCGAGATAGGACTAGAGACGGCAGAGCATGTGCTGTGCGTATGCGATGGGCTCCTTGCATCGCGCCGTTGTGTGTTTGGGAGGCCCTTTCTTCAGCCAGAAGAGGTGGCCAATGCAGAACTTGCGGATATCCTCCGCTTTGTGCGGGGGTGGTGGGGGCGTACAGGTGATGTCACACCAAGTGAGACCAGTGCTGTGGGGCCTGTGGGTGATGCAGGGGGGCCATGATCTGAGGACGCGCTTACAATAGGCCTGTTTGTGGCTCCAGTGAGGGTATCACCTGCATCCACCGTTTTCAAGAAAAAAAACAAAACAAACAAAAAAGCCGCGCGTTTAATGGCTGTAAGAAACGTTTTTTACTTTCTGCTACCCAAAGGGAAAGGAAAATATTAATCGTGTCAAAAAAACAGTTGAGTTTTCTTCAGATCTTTACGTTTCGAGGGCTACTGAGTATTAAAAAAAACCAAATTTTCGCGCGTGGTCCGTGTGTGCGTGTGACTGGGTTGTCTTTGGAGAAAGACTGAGGCCTGACATCGTCGCTGTTGGTTCCAACCAGTCCAGGGATGCTGGACGTCCAGGTAGTATTTGGCAGCCGGGATCTTGCGCTAACTTGGCAAGCCAAGAAGCGCAAATACGACAGGAAGGGTATTCGTATGGCGGTGTTGGAGGCTCGTGGAGTGGAGGCAGGTTATATCAAGGTTGCAGTATTGGTTGTGTCCTGGAGTGGTGTGTGGTGCAAAAAAAGTTCTGAGGAGATGCGTCGGCTGGGGGGGTCCAGCAGGCGTTCTCCATGGTATCACCACCCACATGGTGCTTGGGTCATACCTTGCCTAAACTGCTCTTTCCTTCCCCGTCCCAATCCTTCTATCCCTAGAGCCGTCATAGGGTAGTCTGGGAGCCCTCCCCATTCCCTTACAAATTATGTATTTAGTTTTTCCGTTTTTGGGTGCCACCGTCCTATTAACAGTGAGCTAGGGAGGGGGGGGGGGTGTGAGTGCGTGTGTCTGTAGTTCGATTTGCGGGAGAACAGCTGCACCGAATGAGCTGGCTCTTTTTGTTCGTTATTTTTTGTAGACATCAAAATTAGCTTATCGGCGATTTCGGTCGATGGGCTCTTGATTTTGATTAAAATTATTTTCCACTAAATAATACCTAATGTTTCTTCTCCATACATACCTCCATGAAAATATAATGAACGAAGATATAGGCCTATGAAGCAAAAACAGGGTTTTTACGCTTTTGGGCAAGACAGCTTCAGAGATTTTCACCAAACTCGCAGGATGTTTTCAAATAGTTAATACCTACGTATTGTTATCAATAAATGTTCCACTGACAGTCCATTGAACAATGACAAAAACGAAAATGAGTCGAAAATAATGTTTTTTCGAACATTTCCGTAAATTCTGGGGTAACTGCTTCACCAAATGTGATCAATTTTACAGAGTGTCTTTTACCCACCCATACCCACATTTCGTTTTGTGTGATTATTTCTGTACATCTATGTTAAACGGAAATATAAGCCAAATTAGCTCAAGAAACTCAAAAACGGCTCGATTTCGATCAAACTTACGGAGGACTCTCACTAACTTGTACCGTGTTCGAACTTACGGGGGTGGCGGAAAGTTGGGTGTTGCTACGCACCAGATATTTAATTTTTGACAATTAAAATTGTTCTATTTCATTGCCAGTAACTTGAAGCTCAGTTTCGAGCGTAAAACAGTACAATATGAACGTAAGGAACGATGTGGTAAATGCGGAAGATAAAACGAAAACAGGGCGAATGCATTCGGTCGCATCAACTGTCGTCGTCGGACTCTTCTTCATTTTCCGTAGAATCCACAACCGGTTCGTACGGGTTCTCTTTCAAACCTTTAATTTTGTCGAGCAGATCTTTTTTCATGTGTTCGGCGCGTTTGACTTTCTCCAAGTTCGTGTAGTGCTCGTGTTTTCGATATCCGTGGACTATGCCCGCGATGAGGAAGGCGTAGCGGAAAAATTTGATGAGCGGCGAAACGCGAACTGGAGGCTGGAATGCGTTCTGTTTGGTTTGAGTCATCTTTTATAAACTCGATAGCGGGGAAAATAACGCGACGGTTCTTAGTGACGAGTTACTACTGACAACCGGTGCGAGTAACAAAGAACTGAAGCATTTGTTCAGGAAATATTACTTAGTCATAATGAACCCGTCGCTGGTAGATTTATATCAAACCTATGAGATTTATATCTGAACCTAACCACTGAGTTTCATCACACTATTACTAGCGCAGCACAACTAAGTTCAGCGGTTTGTTTCGCTTGAGTCGTCGAAGATCTCCTTCGTTATCCATAACATAGAGCATCTCCAGGTTCCCACGTTTAAGAAGGCGTGCTTCCTTGCGTGCTTTACAATTATTTCGTACACTGACTATTATTTTCACCAAAACAGCACCAATCGTCATATATTTGATCGAGGATAAACTTGAATGAATCTCGAAGACGGGGTTTAGTTGAGCACGAACTTGTAATTTGAAGAGTGAATGAGTGAGAACTGGACATGACCGACATTCACGAGAATGAGTTTTGAATGAGTTTGGGAGCAGCTGCATGTCGTTGAGAGGAATCTGAAAGTGAGGAGTGGAAACAGAAAGTTGGAAAAGCCAGTTCAGGGGAAATCCGTTGCCGTTGGAAATAACCACGGAGGTGGAATTTCCGCAGGTAACAAAGGGAGTCCTGTAGGGCAGATGCGGGAACTCCGAGGTCAAAAAACTGAAACTGATTCGGTGTTTTGCGACGAGCAAATGTGAAACTTTTTACTTTCCTTGCTCTACGAAGTAGAAAGGAAAGTTATGTAATCGGCTGACAAAAAAATATTGAGTTCTCTTCAGATCTTTACGTTTCAGACCCCCCTGAGTCCGAAAAACACTTTGGGAAAATGGTCTGTGTGTCTGTGAACGGTTTTTAGAGAAAACCACCGTACCAAATCAGCTCAAACTTGATATCTAGCCCGCACGTTATCATGGGACACCAAAATAAGGGTATGAACAAAATTCACCGACATTTACCTATAGTTATAGTGATCAAAACACCAAATATTTTTTTTCTCAAAAACGGCTTCAACGATTTTGATTAAATATTTTCTATTGATAGCTCTCAATAAGGCAATTTTACCATTAAATTCCCATCTGTGGGAAATTGACGAGAGCAGCACAATAAATTACCAAAACTTTCGACGAAATCGATTTTAGCGCAGTTTTTAGAGAAAACCACCGTACCAAATCAGCTGAAACTTGATGTCTAGCCTACAGGTTACCATGAGACGCAAAAATAAGAGTATGGGCAAAATCCACCGAAATTTTACTATAGTTATCATAGTGATCAAAACACCAAATTTTTTTTCTCTGAATAATGGCTCTAACAATTTTGATTACATTTTTTTTATTGATAGCTCTCAATAAGGCAATTATACCATAAAATTCCCTTTTGTGGGAAAATGAAGAGAGCATCACAGTAAATTATCAAAATTTTCGGCCAAAAGCGTTTTTCGCGCAGTTTTTTCCTTATAAACTCCGCTGGAATTCTTGTAGAATGTTAAAAAAAAAATTGGTATTGTAGTCCAATCCAATACCTGAAGGGTGAGTTTTTAAAAACGCTCATGAGATACATGGGGCTCACTCCAGAAATTCCTGAATTTCAACTACCGTGTTTTCGCTTGATACCAGTTCTAACAGTTATTACCCAATAACTTTGCAAAAGTGATTACTATCCTCTTCAAAAAATTCGTGTTTACGGCCTCAATAATTATCTGTGTACCAATTGCTCAGTAATGGTCATGGAATGAGTACGAGCAGCACAATAAATTCTGGAACTGTAAGCGCTACCGCTTCCTGCTGCTGTGAAGTGTTGTTTGACCAAGTTCAAATTAACTGAGTGATAAATGAATTGATTAAATAGAATTAGCCACGTACAAAGTGAATTGTTGTAGAGCTAAGGAACGTTGTGTATTGCAACGCACCAGATATTTTTCCTTTTTTTTAATTGTTTTCATTCAAACCAGCCCCATCTGTTAAGCGTTACTGAGAAACACAAAATTCGCATTCCCGTGCACCTCAACAGAGGGATTCGGCATTCACATCGATCGTTTTTCTAGGCGAGGGAAAATGTTTTGGTATTTGACATCGTAGGCGTTGGATTACACACCTTAAAATGAGTGACCTAAGTGGGACTCTCGAAATATACACAGTACTTCCAGCACCGCCAAGTCTTACTCGAGAAGAAGCGTTTACGGTATTTCACGATTGTTCCGTGCTTCTGGTACTTAGCTAGGAACTTTAACGCTCAGTAAGAACTATTTAGGGCAAACAGAGAAGGATACATACCCAATCTTACTTCACAGGGACAGGAATTCCGGAATTACAACCAGCGTCTTTTAATTGCGGACATTTCTTTAAAATCTTACCCGATAATTGCGAAACTGTAAACGCGATCCCTTTTCCAAAAAATATCGTGCTAACGGTCTCGTGAATCACATCTACACTGAGTGGTCAATAATAAGCGTGGCACAAGTAGGAGCGATTCAATAAATTCCAAAACCTTGCTGATTTGATTAGTTGCTCATTAGAAATCGCTGAATTGATGTAGAGCTAAGGAAAGTTGTGTGATGCGCCGCACCAGATATTTTAGGGTCAATTTTACTCCTGCTGGGAAGGAGTTGCACGCTATTGCTTTGTATGGAAAGTAGTTTTGGGCTGCAGCACTTCTGAGCTTAGGAATAGTCAGGAATCCTCCATGCAAGAATCACGTGACGAACGCGTGCGAAGGCAACGCAAAGTCGTTACTTTTCAATAACTGATAGACCACACTTCTTCCGTACAGGGGGTGGGAAAAGAGTGATGGCAAAGTCAGGTCAGGGGTAATCCATTGTAAAACGGAAATAACTGAAGAGGTGGGATTTCCATAGTTAACTAAAGGGGTTGAGGACGGAGGTGTTTGGGGAAAAAATGACTTTGCAGTGAATCCCACTAGGGCAGATACGGGCATTCCGAGGTAAGAAACTCAGACTGATTCAGCTTGCGTCGAACAGTGTGACACTTTTCAAGCACATCATTTTGACTAGGGTAAAGTAGAAAGAACCACGGAGATGGGTTTTACTGTAGCACGAACTTGTAATTTGAAGACTTGGATGTAAAAAGAAGAAGTGACTTGACCAAGATATGATTTGAGTATATAAGCCCGAACAAGGAGTGGCTCTGAAGGCGTGAAACTGGTTGTACGGGGAAGGAAGGAGAAATCCGAATAAGACGTTGATGGGAGGTGAAACAAGTGTTCGTTGGGAGAATTGAGAGACGACTGAATAGCGAGATGTGTTAAATGACTGTGTTTGGAGAACTGGAGAAGAATAAATTTGGAAGGAGCTGTCAGTTGTGAAGAGGAATTTGAAAGTGAGGAGTGAGAACAGAAAGATAGAAAAGCTAGATCAGAGGAAATCCGTTTACGTTGGAAATAACCGTGGAGGTGGAATTTCCGCAGCTAACAAAGCGGGTTCGGGGGTGACTTTGCCGTTAGGGCAGTCATTCCGACGACAAAAAATCCAACACTGATTCGGCATTGACGAACACTATGCTAACCGAGGTAACTGTGGAATGCGGGTTGAAGCCACATCAAGAAGGCAGTGGACTGAGTAGGTTACAATGAAGTAAGGTTATTAGGCGTCCTATAAACAGTAAAACGTGAGCAAGCCCCGTAACTGTATATAGCATTGATGCTCAAACCGCAACAGATCAGCCTTGGATAAACTATAGTTTCTGAAAAATTATCAAACGACGAGAGCAACGCAATAAATTATCAAAAAGTTCGACGAAACCCGATTTAAGTACAGTCTCGCTCTTATGACGCGTTCCCAAACAAACAAAAAATCAGTCGAGACCCTAGTCCAACGCCAATTCACATGATGGAAGTTTAAGCAATAATATAATCAAAAGTAATCATAGAAATTCGGGAATTCAAATTATATTCGTTTTCTCGAATGTCTTTTTGGAGTGTTCCGCGTTTTAATGTATTGACAGAAAAATCACGTTGATAGACGTGTAAGTTAGTTTTTTAAATGAAGGTCGTGGCATAAGTAGCAGTGGCTCAATAAATTGTGGAACTATCCGCTCTACCTGTTCGCACGTAGTGCTCGTTTTACCATCGCGCCTCATGAATGTTCCATAAAAAAGGATTCATATTTTAATGAATTCGTAAGTGGGATCTCTTGTTTCCATACGAAAGACGCTAACAGAATTCACGAACAAGCATCCAACGTAGAAGTTCCCCCTCCCCCCACGCACAACATTGGTTCGAGACAGGTCACCCGATCCACTGCCTCTGGGTTCAATTTTGAAGGTGATTCAAGTTTCAAAGCCAAGGGCTGTTACATTACCTTTCCTCCCAAAGGGGCCGCCCCTACCCAACTCATTACCAAGTTTACGCGGTGAATGGAAGTGACTGAAAAGGGGCTCCGCAATGTACGGAAGCGCTCTATCTGCCTAGTTGGTCGCTTGCTGGGCTACCTGTAACGCCCCCGCTCCCCTACACACCTCGCTACCGTCAGTCCTCTTCCTCACTCAGAGGTTGCTGAAGGCTGGGCGAATTATGCTCCGACGCGCCACAGTTTCATAACCCTTCAATACTCATATAAGCCCTTCATTATGTTCCCCCCGCCCCTTCTTCATCACCCACCTTCGCACTTTTGGTCCTCCAAGTAAACTTCCTTATCTCCCAAGTTTGTCTCAAATTCCGCACTTTCTAGTTAAAGTAGATCTTGCATATTTAAAGGCGGAGCCTCTATGGAAGCTCCACAGGTAGGAAAATTGCAACGAAAGCTTTGCAAATTTTGCCGACAACGTCAGTCATTTTGTTTAAGTTGGGCCTCCGCGAGACACTTCCCGGCGAATAGTGCGTTCTTCATGACTACCAAAAGCCGTATCAACATACAACCTATCGATTTAGCGTGAGTGTTTCAACGTTCTGGAATTATGTTGTCCTTACATACATCACGATCTTCATTGAGCGATCAACGGTGCAAGGGGCTGGCAGGGCTGCGGGAGGTACAACACTTTTTTTTTTGCATTTATTGACATAAATTATACACTTACACTCGTTTATAAATTATATCTAAATGCGACAACCCCTCTAAGAGAACTTGTGTAGGGGTTGGAGTGGAATACAAAAACAATCCTACAAAAACCCTAAAGAAAACCAAAAAAGACAGAAAACTGAAAGAAAGCCGAAGAATCCACCCGAAGAGACTGCGGAAAAGGCTCCAGAAACACTGGAAAAGGCAGCCGAAAAGGCTCCAGAAAATCCCTGAAGAAGCTGCCAAAACAGTACCTGAAGAAACTGCTGAAGCAACACCAGAAGAGACTACAGACTTCATCCAGAACATGTGGCTCAGTCGGCTCTTTTGCAACTTCTTCTTGATCGACGATACCAACAAGGTCCTTTTGAGTATCAGAGGTAGGCTCCGAACTAAGGCTCTTTGTCGCGTACAGTTTCTTCTTGAACCGCCGATTCAGGTTCCACTTTTTCTTCATCGGACCCTATTGGTGTTTCGTCTATTGCTGGTTTTTCTCCTTCATCTTCAGTTAACTCTGGTGATGTTACTCCTTTTTCTTCCTGTTTTGTCTCCTCTTCTGGTGCCGTTGCAGTAGTCTCTTCTGGTGTTGCTTCAGCAGTTTCTTCAGGTACCGTTTTGGCAGCCTCTTCAGGTGTTTCTTCTGGAGCCTTTTCCGCAATCTCTTCAGGTGGCTCTTCGGCTTTCTCTTCTTCTGCCTCGTCCGCTGCCACTTCTCCTCCTGGGGCTTTGTCTTCAGCTGTTGTCACTGCTTCTTCCCCTTGTTCGGTCGGGCATTCTGCAGCTGATTCACCGACTGGTTCCTGCTCAGCAATTTTCTTCGACATTTTCACAACCACAACGAAAGCATATCGGCAGCTACTACCATAGATTTATGCACGGTTGTTTTGGGATTGGTCATGGACGCCTTCGTGTCAGCAATTCGCTGCTGTCTCTCGTTTCTATTCACGCCAACCGTATCCATAAATGTAACCCGTCATTTTGTCGGATAATAAATCGGATAAATTTTTCACCCAAGAGTTGCTTTTTGGATATTTATAACCAAAGCTCTTATTTGGAGTTCTCATTTTTTACTTTCCTTGGCTCTATGAAATAGAAAGGAAAGTTATGTAATCGGCTGAAAAAAAAAAATTTGAGTTCTCTTCAGATCTTTACGTTTCAGACCCTCCTGAGTCCGAAAAACACTATTTGGGAAAATGATCTGTGTGTCTGAGAACGATTTTTAGAGGATACCACTGTACCAAAACAGCTCAAACTTGATATCTCGCCCGCAGGTTACCATGAGACGCCAAAATAAGGGTATGAACAAAATCCACCGAAATTTAACTATAGTTATCATACTGATCAAAACACCAAATATTTTTTTTCTCAAAAACGGCTATAACGATTTTGATTAAATTTTTTATATTGGTAGCTCTTAATAAGATGATCATACCATAGAATTTCCATTTGTGGGAAAATGAAGAGAGCAGCACAATAAATTATCAAAATTTTCGACGAAATCGATTTTAGCGCGGTTTTTAGAGAAAACAGTCGTATTAAATCAGATGAAAGTTGATGTCTAGCCTACAGGTTACCATGGGACGGAAAAATAAGGGTATGGGCAAAATCCACCAAAATTTAACTATAGTTATCATAGTGATCAAAACACCAATTTTTTTCCCCAAAAACGGCTCTAACGATTTTGATTACATTTTTTATTTTGATAGTTCCTGATATGTCAACTATACCATAAAATTCCCATTCGTGGGAAAATGACGAGAGCAGCACAATAAATTAACAAAACTTTCGACGAAAAGCGTTTTTGCCGCGGTTTTTCCTTATAAACTCCGCTGGAATTTTTGTAGAATGTTAAAAAAAATTGGTGTTGTAATTAAATCCAATAGGTGTGAGTGTGTTTAAAAACGCTAATGAGGTACATGGGGGTTACTCCAGAAATTCCTGTATTTCAACTACTGCCGTTTCGCTTACTACCAGTTCTAAACGTTTTTACCCAATAACTTTGCAAAAGTAATTACTATCCTTCTTCCAAAAATTTGTGTTTACAGCCTCATTAATTATCTATGTACCAATTGCTCAATAATGGTCCGGGAATGAGTACGAGCAGCACATTAAATTTCGGAACTGTAAGCCCTATCGCTTCCTGCTGCCGTGAAGTGTTGTTTGACCAAGTTCACATTAACTGAGTGATGTACAAAGTGAATTGTTGTAGAGCTAAGGAAAGTTGTGTGTTGCAACGTACCAGATATTTATGTAGGTATCCCATATAACTGCACTATCCTTCAGTTTTCTTGGTTTCTTGTACAAAGTGACGGTCGAACTTTTCGAAATGTTCGTTTCTCCTTGTTCGGCGATAAATTTTTCAGCTTCTTCTGGTGTCATCCCAAATTCGTTCATCAGCATCCCCTTCAAACGATCGACCATCTCAGGAGTTAACAGCGCCCAGGGGTTTTCGTAGTAGTCGGCCCGAGCATATCATTTTTCGAGGGCCTCTAGCCATGACTTCTTCGAATGGCTTTGGCTCACCATCGCCCACTCGCCACCGATATCCTTTAGGCGTGCCCAGAAGATCGAGGTATTGCTGTCTGAAAATGACGTTTCTGTCGATGACATCCTCTTTCATATGCAAGTGAGGACATTTGACCGTTTTCCCTTTGCGTCCACCTTTGCGAGAACCCTCTTTCTTGCTTTTAGTCATTTTAGAAGAGAAATTCCTCCTCTAGCTGTGTCTGTGTTTACGTTATTCTTGAAGTTGTGTAAAACTACCGGTGAGCATCGACGTGAAATTGTTGGACCGTCAGATCCCTTCCTTAATGTAAACAAAGTTTCCGTACCTTAATCAGAAAAGTCTTTAAGTTTTTATTTTTTACCTTAAATTAACTAATTTTTCTTTTTAATTCTAATTTGAACCTCTTCAAGCTAATTACCGATACCTGGTCTACAAACGTTTGATCATTAAAAATAGTTTTGCCCCAATAGTCGAAACTAAGACCTGCTGTCATCCTTCTAGGAATCTCCACTAGTATTTTGTCTGCCAATCTGGTAATACTTCTATTTCTTTTAATTTTCCCTGCTAGCAATTGTTTATAAATATTACCTATTGTAGATTTTTCTTACAGTTTTTTAAACGTTAACATTTTAGTTTCCTTAAATAAATCTTTTGATGGATACCTTTGAGGTTTATTAAATACAATTTTTATTATTAATTTTTGTGTGGTCTACACTCTTTATTTTATTAGAGTATGCATTACCCCACGCTACAATTCCGTAATTCAACTAGAATTGCACCAAAGCGTTGTAAACCGTTAACTTTTGTTTTATTGTTCATGATGTTTTTAATTTAAAAAAAGGGAGGCATTAGCTTTCTAATTCTTTTATTTACAATTCCGGCTTGAATTACCATGAAGTAGTTTGATCCATTTGAACTCCTAGGTATCTGTTGCTATTAGTTGGAGTATCTGACTAGTTCGTTTGAGTTTGCACACTATTCAGCTCTCGACTTCTTCGGCAGTCGCTTAATTGCCTCCACTCGGTTCTCAACTCTCTCTTCTAGAGACTGAAAGCGAATTTAGAGCTCAAATGAAGGCCCTGACTAGGAGCTAACAGTTTGGTTTCTTCTCATATGAAACCTTTACAGGAATCAATGGGGCATAAATGGGTTATACCAGTCATGAATTACGCTCCACCGAGTGCTCGTATTTGGAAGTCTTGACTGGAGACCACCCCTGCAGCCCAGCAAGCCATGATTGACAAGCTAGGTGGTTACTTGAAACAAGGAGCCGAAGTATAAGTTTCAATAAAAACCCCACTAGTTCCTTTAATTGCCAGTCCCTTGATTCTGCCAGGGACCCCCGGATGCACGCTGCTTAAAGCTTGCATTCCCGTGGGAACTTCTCTGGGTCAAGTGAAGGAGTATGTAAATGTATCAGCTTTAAGCGAAAGGAAGCTTCGTGACACGATTTCGTTCCCTACCATCGTGACGTTTTCAGGCAGTCAGGTGGAAGCTAAAAGCTATTTCTTTAAATAAACACAACGTCATTACGAGTTTTGAGCTGTTTCAGTCCCTATACTGAAAATTAACATTAAATAATGTTTGGAACACATCTTGAAGGAAATTTAGAGAAGTTGGGTTAGGTCCGCCAGTAGGTAAATTACGAAAGTTAACGTACCTCGGGCTGGCGGAGGAAACGGACTCACCAAACAGGTACGTTCACTTTAGTAAAATAAAGAACTTTTCAACGGCACGATTGGATTTTTAGGAACCTCAATAGCTTGGAAGATACGCCCTTCCTAATTCAAAATACGTCAATTGGGAAAGACAGATAATTGTTGCATGTTGACTGTAGAATGTGTGCCGACCTGACGCCGAATCAGATGGGTCTTTGACCTGCTAAATGTTAACAATTGCCCTAACGGGTATGACTGACTGGTAAAGTCATTGTTTCCCCGAACACCTTCTGCCCTCAAGCCCTTCTTGTTTACTTATGGAAAGTTCACCTCATCACTTATTTCCGATTGACAACGGATTTATCCTTCTTCTGGACTTTCCCTAATATCCTTTTCCCCTCCTCTCAATTTACATTCCTCTACGCACAATAGACAGCTCTTCCGAAACAGATTCATGTACCAGCACTCGCAAAAGTCGGTCGTCACCCAGTTTTCCCAACAGACAGTCGTTTCACCTCTCATCGACACCTAATTAGGATGCCTCCTTCCTTCCACGTACAACCAGTTTTATGCCTTCAGAGCCTCCCTTGTTCGCTATACGCAACTCATATCCTGTTCTGGTCGCTTCTTTGTACATTTAAGTCTTCAATTCTTGTGATATCCCTACCCATAAATAACAAGTTCGTGCTAAACCAAAACCTGTCTTCGAGATTTATTCAAGTCTACCCGGGTCAAAATACATACGTAGAAGGTTGAGCTAAGTGCTCAGTGGTAAACTGGGGGGGGGGGGCAGCGGGTAACTCGCTCATGCGATGAAAATCGCGGAACGCACTTACAGCTCATGAAAGTTGTGTAATGCGTCGCACCGGATATTCACTGTCGAGTCTCGTGTTCCCCGAAACGTTTGACCGCGCTGTTGGGGGTATTCCAAACCGTCAAAGCATCGAGGTCGTGAAGTCCTGGTATCAGCGCCTGAATTCACGCGATGATCACGCTTCCCACGCCAGTTCAGTCTTCACTACTTAAAGCTGAAATGTGACAACTATCGCGGCGACTACTGCTCGGGTCTCTTTTATGAATTGGAAATTAGGAGCGACACTATTCAACAGCAAATGTGATTTATGAAGTACCGTTCGTATCTCGAGAAACCGTTGTGGCAAGTAAATGTTCCGCGAAATGTTTGTTATGAAATCTACGCTAATATTGTGTACCGGAAACTCGGGCATCCGTCCGGGGCATTTGGTGCTGACTTGGCACCTCAAATGCTCCGAGCTCCAAACTTCGCTGTCGTCCTCGTCGCCCTATTGCCCTCCCAGTGTAATTTGGGATTAAAACTCGCCATTCCAATTGCATTCGGTTGATATTGTACTTACTCCCCGACTCACTTAGTGCGACATCTCATTGTTACCACCATATTGGGCGCCAATGTACAATGCGTGTGTGTGCAATGCCAAGAAAAATTTGTAATTGAGAGGTGGCAAGATGAGTGGATCACAGCCCGAGGAGGGTGGTGGACCTGGCGGCTTAATCCAGAGCTTGGTTCATGGTTTGAGCGACGTAGACTTCTACCTCACTCAATTTCCCACTGGACATGCAGCATTCAGGGCTTACTTGCACTGAATTGGAAAGGCTGCAAGCCCAAAATACGTACTCCTGGCAGTGGTGGAAGATGTTTTCCGTGCCATCTTCTCTCGCGAGAGGTGGTCAGGCTGGCGGTGCCGTGCTGCGTTTCTCGGAAAACTGGAGGTGCATTGCTCAATTTGCAGGGCAGCGCTCAGCCAGAAGGGGGTGGGGATTGCTGATGGGAGCATGAATGAATGGAGGAAAAACCACTTCTGAATCGCCCATGAGCTGCACGTATGGGAATGGCAGGACGCTGCAGGATGCTCGTGAGGGCGAAGAGGACACCATCGCAGAGAGGCCAGCAGGCTAACCTGATGCAATGTACTAAACACTTTTCTGGTTGCTTCTCAGTACGCCGGAGTAAATTCACGTGGCCACTGGAAGCAAACCATCCCTCTTACGCCCAAAAAATAAAATGTTTGTACCACGCGTCCAGGTATTAGGTTTGGTAACGGGACGAACCAAACCCTTCGATTCAGCGCTCGAGACTTCGCTGCCGTCAGTTGTAACCAAGCCGGTTTCCTCGTCGCCGTGTCGTCTGCGCTCCCGTTCGCTCCCACCCAGTTCCCTGTCTGTGGTGGTAAAACTTCCTCGAATGTAATTGAGAATAAAACTCTGTTCCAATTGCGCTCGGCTTGATATCGTACTAACTCCCCGACTCCCTTAGTGCTTCTGATCTACCAGCATCTCACGCACGTCTTAGCTATCATTGCAGCAGCGGAAACCTACCGACCGTTCATCTCACAACGAATCCCATCACGCATCAACATCGACATCTTCCCGCGTGTCTGTCCCCGAACGACCTTGAAACAATGAGTCCAGGGAAACCACATGCTTTCAAAATGGCCTGGTGAAGACAAAACTCCATCGCCAGAGCCACATCCCTGCCCTGGGGTAAAAATAAAGTGCCCATGTTTCTTCAACTCCACCCAGGAGGCTCCAAGAACCTACGTGGAAGTGCACAATCTGTGTACGAATTGTCTGGCAGCCTCACACACGGTCAAGAGCTGCCACTCAACGTACACCTGTGAATGCTGTCAACACAGGCATCACACCTTGCCCCACCCCATGAGCCAGGACGCTGCACTTGTTCCCAAAAGTGCAACTAACCAGTGCATGGTAGATTCAGCATATTCGCTCTGCACTACCCCTTCTGAAAGAACCTGAGGGCAGGTGTCCTCTGAGGAGGAGGGAAACTCCGATTCCCCTTACTCAGAGAATCGTCTTTCGCTAAGAGATGGACCGATTCTCTGAACCATGGATGTCGCAGCTGCGTGGGACGAAGACGTACGATACAAAGAAGATTCTCGATTATCTACATGGTATAAACACTCGTGATTGTAACCTCACTGGCAGCTCACCCTAAGGGAATCGACCACCACAATACCAACCTTTTATAATTCCCCCTGCTAATTATGGGGTTCGTTCGGGGCATTTGTGCTGACTGGGCACCTCAAATGCCTCGATTCGCTCGAGACTTCGCTGCCGTCAGTTGTAACCGAGCCGGTTCCCTTGTCACCGTGTCGTCCACGCTCGCGTTCGCTCCCACTCAGTTCCCTGCCTGTGGTGGTAAAACTTCTTCGAATGTAATTGAGAGTAAAACTCTGTTCGAATTCCATTCGGCTTCTGTCGTACTACTTCCCGACTGTCCTAGTGTGATACCGCTTCAATATTAATCCCCCCCCCGTAACAATCTTATTACGTTCAGAAACCATTTTGGTTTATTTGTGAGTCAACGTGAATTGGAGTGTGTCAAGGAGCCCTACTGCGTGGCGCCGTTCTCATTTTTGCCGCTGGCGATTATATGCATCCGCCTTTTCAAAGCTCAGCGGAATAATAGTGTCAGGGGTTTGGTGTGAAAAACCACCCCCCGCGGGCGAATGAAATGCCTTATTTATCGAAATAAGTTGTAAAACCGCGCGGGGTCTTCAGTCGCTCATAGAAAACTCATCGTTTTAAATCCTAACTTCCGCCGTTCAGAATCAACATCCCCTTTTCTCCGGAGCTCGAAAGTCTTATGGACGATGGTTCAATACACTCTGCGGGTTTATAACCGCGACGGTTCCCCCTCGATTTCATCCCTTCAATAAATAGAAGGCCGATGTAAGCCGAACGGCTAAGCTTTTCGAAAGAACTGCCGATATTCGCGTAAATTATCGTCTAAACCATGAGACGCTAAATTCGATTTTTTTCTCGCGACGATCTCCTTATTGAACCGACGAACGACTTTTAATGCGATTAGATTTCGAGAATTGACGACCCCGCGACGCCATTTCGAAAGGATGGCTTGTGATTGCGCACACTTTGAAGAAAAACACGGTTGATAACGCGATCCCGATTTGAAACGGAATATTTGCCGACTTTTACCCGCTCAGTCATTCGATATAAAATAAGCGAAGTAAACAAACTGCCAGGAGTTTGCTTTAGAGACGCGGGGGTCGATATGTGTTTAGTTCTCCGACTGTATAAACAATATTATACGATGCCAGTCAATCCTTTCCGTTCCTTAATGTTATTTTCTTAGCTCGCTTTTGTATAAAATTCAACTCCGTTCGGGGCGAAAAGCGTTGCATTGAAGAATTTTATAGCCCGCCAATCAAAATTCTTTTAGTGGTGTCATAAAATGCCGAGATGTAAAGTGTGCGCATCTAATAACGTTCCTCAGCCCCACGTACATCAAATTTTATCGCTCTAGCGACCGATGAAATTTGTTTTTTATTCAGTTTATATGATACGTTTATTTATGCGCTTCGGGTTCCGGATGTGGTTGAGTTGCGCTTACAGTTCCAGATTTTATTGTGCTGCTCGTACTGATTGCAGGACCATTATTGAGCAATTGGTACACAGAGAATTAATGAAGCTGTAAACACGAATTTTTCGAAGAACGATAATAATTACTTTTGCAGATTATTGGGTAAAAACGTTTAGAACTGGTATAGTAAGCGAAACGGCAGTAGTTGAAATTTAGGAATTTCTGGAGTGAGCCCCATGTATCTTATGAGCGTTTTTAAACACTCACCCTTTAGGTATTGAATTGGACTACAATACCAATTTTTTTTAACATTCTACTTACTTTCCAGCGGAGGTTATAAGAAAAAACCTGAGCTAAAAACGCTTTTCGTCGAACATTTTGATAATTTATTGTGCTGCTCTTGTCTTTTTTCCACCAATGGAAATTTTATGGTATAGTTGTCTTATCAAGAGCTATCTATATAAAAAATTTAATCAAAATCGTTAGAGCTGTTTCCGAGAAAAAAAAATTGGTGTTTTGATCACTGTGATCACTATAGTTAACTTTCGGTAGATTTTGTCCATACCCTTATTTTGGTGTTCAATGGTAACCTGAAGGCTAGATATCATGTTTCAGCTGATTTGGTACGGTTGTTCTCCTTAAAAACCGCGCTAAAACCGATTTTGTCGAAAGTATTGGTAATTTATTGTGCTGCTCTCGTCATTTTCCCAAGAATGAGAATTTTATGGCATAAGTGCCATATTGGGAGCTACCAATATAAAAAATTTATTCAAACTCGTTATAGCCGTTTTTGAGAAAAAAAAATATTTGGTGTTTTGATCACTATGATAACTATAGTCAAATTTCAGTGGACTTTGTTCATACCCTTATTTTGGCGTCCCATGGTAATGTGCGGGCGAGATATGAAGTTTGGGCTGATTCGGTACGGTGGTTTTCTCTAAAAATCGTTCACAGACATACATACACACAGACCATTTTCCCAAATAGTGTTTTTCGGATTCAGGAGGGTCTGAAGAAAACCCAATTTTTTTTTTCAGCCGATTACATAACTTACCTTTCTACTTCGTAGAGCCCAGGAAAGTAAAAACCTCGAGATATGTGTATCCATATGCAACACGTTATGCGATGGAAAAGGAAAAACCCGAAGACGGGTTTTAGTTAAGCACGAACTTGTAATTTGAAGAGTTGGTGTATCACAAGATTTAGAGACTTGTACGAAGAGAGGTGACTTGAACAGGATATGATTTGAGTATATAAGTGCGAACAAGAAGGGCTGTGAAGGCGTGAAACCGGTTGCACGGGGAAGGAAGGAGATATCCGAATTAGATGTCGATGAGAGGTGCAACAAGTGCCCTTTGGGAGAATTGGAACTTTCGCGAGACTTCGTAGGAGAATGAGTTTGGGAGGAGCTGTCTGTCGTGGAGAGGAATGTGAAAGAGTGAGGAGTGCAAATAGGAAGATCGAAAAGCCAGTTCAGGGAGAAATCTGTTGCCGTTGGAAATAACCACCGAGGTGGAAGGTGAGGTAGGTTGAGGATGAAGGTCTTTAGGGAACAATGCCGTTAAGGGCCAGGGAGGGCGTATGGCAGCCGCGCCGACCAGCGTTGACCGGAAGAGGTGTCGTATAGCAACTGCGCTTGTTTATTTTTCCTCGCTCCAAACGGACTCAGCATTTGCGCCGCTCTTTTCTTATCGGTGAATGCGATGGCCCGATATCCTCGTGATTGGCACGGTAGTGTCATAGGTTCAGTTTTTACGTGTTGCAATGTCTCTGGAATTCATTCAGTCTCAGCGCGGAAATCCCCTTTTAGTTCTCGACGGGTATAAATTTCGCAAAAGTGATTAAGTTCAGATACTCGACGCGGTTAAGTGGAGGCGTTGCTGCGCGAAATTGTACGTTCACGACAACAAAAACATTGTGAAAAAGGAGGATATCCACAACCACGAGCCCGTTGGTGAACAACAGTTATTGAAAGAAAGAATTTTCAATTCAGTGAAAAGGAAAGCGACCGACGACCTCAACGATGCACCGATGAAAATTATTCGGGCAGAAGTCGAATCACATGGAGCTCAACATCATCTTACTAAAAAACAAGTTTGTAATATTCAACTGAATACATACAGAGCCCGGAGAAAAGCATACAGCAGTCGTTTGCCATCAATTATTGATGAAGTGATGGATTGTTTGGGTGACCGGAGTGAATCAGATAACTTCCTGAAAATTCGAGAAGAATCATTCTTACACATTTTTGATAGATAGAGATTTTCGTTTTAGGCTGCAGCCGGATTGTGTGGTGGCTGATTTTGAAGAAGGAATTCACGTCGCAGTGAGAAATGCTTTCCCAGATTCCCGAATTGTGGGATGTCGATTCCATTTGTCACAATCTTGGTGGAGGAAAATCCAAGCACTCGGGCTAACCAAAGCATACAGAGCAAAGGGGGATATTCGAAATTGGCTTCGTCTCGTTTTCGGTATACCGTTCTTGGATCCAAGTGAGGTCGGTGCTGCATTTTTGGAACATTGTATGACGTCGATGCCAGATGATACACGGGTTGGAAAGTACGCGGAATACATCATCGATAACTACGTTGGTGTTCAAGCTAAGTTTCCTCCTGAGTTATGGGCTGCAGCAGAAATTTCTTCGGAAAGAACCACAAACAGTTGTGAATCGTTCCACTCGAAATTCAATGGCCAGTTTTCCCATCCTCATTTTAACATTTTCGTGTTTCTCAATGCCATGAAACGAATGCAAACGAACACCTTCCTCATAATGAATGGCTCGAATGTGCCCAAGCCGGACACAGGGGCGTTCAAAAAACAGAAGAAAATGATTCAGCAACTAATAATTGAATATCGAGAAGGAAAGATTGATGGAAAATCATTCCTCCAAACAGTGGCCAGACATTATGAAAAAAACTGCATCAACGTAATAAAATTTTGAGTGTACAAAGTGGAAACAGAAACCGTAAAGTATGACGGCGCACTTGCTATTGTCTCTACCTCCGGCGCAGTTGCTATGAAGTGCAGTTGTGCTAGGTTTCGGCGCAGTTGCAAAATCCCCGCCAGGGAGTCCCGTTAGGGCAGGTGTGGGAATTCTGAGATCAAAAAACTCATACTGATTTGGCGTTCTGCGTCAAACATACCTGGTTTATAATTCTCCGCCCGTCGAACTTAAGAACCCATAATTAGCAGGGGGAATTATAAAAGGTTGGTATTGTGGTGGTTGATTCCCTTAGGTTGAGCTGAATGTCCTTTTTTACTCGTGGGACTGTGGTCGGATAGTGAGGGTACTTGTAGGTAACTGGAATAGCGACTCTGCAATATTATTCATTGTATTTTCAATTGCTTAGTTTTGAGCACCCTAGTTAATGGAAGCTAGCGCATTGTTATCCCTCTGTTCTCATATATTATTTTAATGACCAGGGTAGACTTAAAAGAGTCACAAAGACGGGGTTTTCTGTAGCACCAAACTTGTAATTCGAAGAGTTTGGGGGCTCGCAACAAGGTTCGAACACTTACACGTGCAGAGAAGAAACGTGACTTGTGAACGTGAACAGGATATGAGTTTGAGTATTAAGGCGCGAATAAGGGGGCTCTAAATATGTGACTGGTTGTACGGGGAAGGAGAGCGGAGTCCGAATGAGTTGTCATCGAGATGTGAAACGACTGTCTGTCGCAAGAACTGAGAAACGAATAAAAATCTGGGAAGAGATGTTGTGGAGAGAAAATACATTGAGGGATGATGAGAGGATATTTTGGAAAGTCCATAAAGAGGAAGTTCGGTTGTCACTTGGAAATAACTGAAGAAGAAGCGGACTTTCCCGCAGCTACGAACAAAGGGCTTGCGAGGTCATGTCTATATTTGTTGATTTACTTAGTTAAAGGACACAATTTCTTTTGGGGGACATAAGAAGGAAGGTCTACTGTTAGTGGCGCTCGTGTGTATCGAGAACCAACCTGGAACCGTTTAACACATGATCTAGTTGGCGCCATCTTAAACACCCGATTTGAGCCGTTAAAAGAGGCGTTTAGAATCATAATTTACGGGGTATTTTAGAGTGGGAATAGGTCTGTGATTATGATTTGGTAATATTCTAGCTTTATGAGATATTACTTACTACTTTGTAACTAGTTCGTCTCATCAGAAGCGATGCAAATGTTTGGGGTTGAATGATTTCCTTCGCCCATGCGGAGTAACTTTCGCGGATCTAATGTTATTAAGTAGTACCCAGTATCTCTGCTTCGTGAAACATCTTCAGTTCTCTCCCCGAAGGTCGAGTTGCAACCTTCCCGTGTTGTTGAGCGACTTCACTTTTTCAGTTCGCGTTCGAGTGGCGGATGCTCAATGTTTACGTGTGTTTAAATGGTTGTGTGTACGAAAAAAATCTTCCTGCCGATATCGTCGACAAACGCCGCTAGCATCATTTGGCAAGTACTTACCAAAAGTTGAACCATTTGTATTCGGATAGTTTCAGCTGACGGAGTTTTATCCGACGAAGACGGAGACACGATTTGACCCGTTAAAAGTCGCGTTCAGTATCATAATTTAAGACGTCTTTTAGGGGAGGAAATAAGTCTTTGATTTAGATTCCGTAACATTCGAGCTTTATAAGATATTACGGTAAATTCCCAATACAATGGCTGCGTGTACATTTGCGAGGAACTTCGGTTCGCGATTCGGAACGTTTACTAGCCAGCGTAACAGTAGCAGTAAGAGTTGAGCAAAGTTTTGTCATAAAAGTAAATGTAAACAACGCGCGCGAAACTGAGTCGATTTGGACTAACAGTGCGCGCTTACTCCAACAAACATTGACGACCACAAAAATGATAGATATCACTCGCGTAATGCAGCTGAACAGATATCGCCGATCACAAAAATAACTTAAAATACTACTCACTTCTCAAGTTACGTATCCGATTTTTGGGGGGAGATAGGCTGCTTTGACGGCTTCAAATAATTCTGTCATTGATTCCCTCATGCACCACATTTGGACACACATACTCGTCAGATATGAAACCGACACTCATACACCAATCCACAACACTTCGCGAGCTTTTTTCTCTGAATCGATGCAACAAGGTCGCATTAATTTGCATATCAATGGCTGGTCGAATTACGCGAAAAGGGCAGTCCCCACTAAAGCAGAAGCTGGACTTAATCGTATTTTGAAGAATACTAGTACTAGACAGTTGCCAGTGATGAAAGTGTTAACTAGCACAAGTATCAGTGACGCTCTTCAATGTTCCGAATCGCGAACCGAAGAACCGGGCAAATGTACTCCCGGCCATTGTTTCGGGAATTGGCCGATATTACTTACTACTTCATAACTACTTAGTGTCATCAGAAGCGAATGCTAATGTTCGGAGATATCGCTAAATCGTTTATTTGATATTAAATCAAAGAAGCAGTTGAGGGTTTCCTGTCAAATACTTTCTGTAGCTATTCGTAGAACGGTTATATTGGCCGCGACATGTCCTCACTTGCGACTTATCGAAAACACTTGGTTCGTATTGAAGAAAGTTGAATGATTTCCACGAGTGTAAGTTCATGCGGAACAGGTTTCGAGAATCCAACGTTATTAAGTAGTAGTCAGTATCTCTGCTTCGTGAAACATCTTGAGTTTCCTCCCCGAAGGTCGAGTTGCAACCTTCCCGTGTTGTTGAGCGACTTCACTTTTTCAGTTCGCGTTCGAGTGGCGGATGCTCAATGGTGTGCTTAAATGGTTGTGTGTACGGAAACCATCTTCCTTCCGACATCGTCGACGAACGCCACTAGCAACATTTGGCAAGTATTTACCAAAAGTTGAACCATTTGTATTCGAATAGTTTCAGCCGACAGAATTTTCACCGACGAAGAATAAGGCCCGATTTGAGCCGTTAAAAGCCGCGTTTAGAATCATTATTTAAGAGGTCTTTTGTAAGAAAGTTGAATGATTTCCTTTCTCAATACGTAAATTTACGCCCACGAGTGTAAGTTCATGCGGAATAGGTTTCGCGAATCCAATGTTATTAAGTAGTAGCCAGTATCTCTGCTTCGTGTAACATCTTCAGTTCTCTCCGCGAAGGACGAGTTGCAACCTTCCCGTGTTGTTGAGCGACTTCACTTTTTCAGTTCGCGTTCGAGTTGCGGATGCTCAATGTTTATGTATGCTTAAATGGTTGTGTGTACGAAAACAATCTTCCTTTCGACATCGTCGACGAACGAGTCTAGAAATATTTGGCAAGTATTCACCGAGAGTTGAACCATTTGTATTCGAATAGTTTCAACTGACGGAGTTTTCGTCGACGAAGTAGGAGGACCCGATTTGAGCCGTTAAAAGTCGTGTTATAAATCATTTAAGAGGTGTTTTGTAGTGAGAACGAGAAAAAGACGTTAGATTCGATAACATTCTAGTTTTATCAGAAAGTAGTTACTAGTGTGTAACAAGCTAGTGTCATCAGAAGCGGATGCTCACGTTTGGAGATATCGCTAAATCGATTATGGCGTACCGAACGGAATGTTTGCTTGGATACATTCTATACAGTCACGTCCTGAAACTCACATACCACGAATGGACGTATAAGCGAGCAAATCTCATGGCAGTTTCTTAGAGTGCTAACGTATGCTATTTCACACCGAGATTAACGCTTGACGTTCCTAAGCATTAGACGGATCCTGTTTATGTGGGTGATATTAGCCGCAACAGGTTCTCACTTGCGACTTATCGAACACACTTGGTTCGTATTCAGGAAAGCTGAATGATTTCCAATACGTAAATCGACGCCCGCGAGTGTAAGTTGATGCGGAACAACTTTCGCAGATCTAACGTTATTAAGTAGTAGCCAGTATCTCTGCTTCGTGGAACATCTTCAGTTTCCTCCGCGAAGGACGAGTTGCAACCTTCCCGTGTTGTTGAGCGACTTCACTTTTTCAGTTCGCGTTCGAGTGGCGGATGCTCAATGTTTGCGTGTGCTTAAATGGTTGTGTGTACGAAAACAATCTTCCTTCCGACATTGTCGACGAACGCCGCTAGCAACATTTGGCAAGTATTTACCAAAAGTTGAACCATTTGTATTCGAATAGTTTCAGCCGACGGAGTTATCGTCGACGAAGACGGAAACCCGATTTGAGCCGTTAAAAGTCGAGTTTAAAATCATAGTTTAAGAGGTCTTCTAGAGTGGGAATAGGTCTTGGATTAAGATTCCGTAAGATTCTAGCCAAGTAAAGGTTGGTGAGGCTGAAATCACTGTTACTGCAGTCGTCGGCTTCAATGTTCACATGATTTATAGTGATAATTACAACCAGCGGAGCTGGCCAACCTTAATACTCTTTTTACATTTTAAATTCGGATTTGGATAGGTGCTTTTGCCCTAGTGTCAGTTAATGTGATTGTTAAGCACGACGGTGAAACGACAAAGTAATTCTCTCTAATTGCAAAATTATCTCTGGGTCTAATTTTGGTGCTTTCTGTGAAACTTTTCTCCCTCATCAAGGGATCGAAGTTTTCAAAGAGAAAGCGCAATATATCCTTCACTCTTTCCTTAGAAAAGAAAAAAAAAGCCGAAGTTGGTTGGTGGTCTGGTAAGGGGGGGGGGGTAGCCGATAAGAAAAGGCCAAGCCGCAAACTAACACAATACTACACGCGAGGCTGAAGGCGTTCTGGGTCATTGTTTCAACACTGTTTCCGAACAATTGATTGGAAGAGTGATCACGCGGCGATTGCTTTTTCTTCGATCACGATCACATTCTGAGCCAACCGGTCTTTGGTTCGAACTATACCTCAATTTCAAACTACCTAAACGAAATTCCTCCGAAGTCTTCCAAAGTGAAAACAGTACGGGTACATGTTCACTCGCGTTCTCCACGAAGTGAAAACACGTTTAATTTTGGGGGAATCTGACTCGAAAGTGATCGTTATTATCGTTGCTGTTCGAGGCAGAAAATTTACCCCACAATTTCCGTGCAATTTCCTTTCCCTCTTTCATTTAATCTCATTTATTTCCTTATTTATTGTTATTTATGGAACTTATCATCTCATTCCAATTATTCCTTATTGAGTTGGAGTCGGAGGACATATCCAGAGAGGGCTAAGGATAACTACCTTGGGAGAGCCTCTGCTGTCTTCTCACTATTATCCTTACCTTCACCCCTTCCCGCCCTCCTGACATTAATTATTCCTATTTCACCCATGTTTCCTACTACCTAGGATAGACTTAAATGACAAGTGTTCGAGAACTCGAGACGACCGACTTTCAGGAGACTTCGTAGAAGAATGAGTTTGTGAGGAGCTGTCTGTCGTGGAGAGAAATGTGAAAAGAGAGGAGGAAATTATATTTCGGCATGTCCAGAAGAAGGGGAAATCCGTCGTCAGCTATAATTAACTGAAGAGGTGGAATTTTCATAGGTAACAAAAGGGGTTGAGGGCTAAGGTCTTTGGGGAAACAATGAATTTGCGGGTAATGGTCAGGGAGTCCCATTAGGGCAGGTGTGGGAATTCTGAGGTCAAACAACTCATACTGATTTGGCGATTTGCCCAACGACAACTCATTTACCTCGAAAGTAGTCCATAACTTCATCGTTTTTTTTCTTCGTTTGTGTGCGTGATCAACACGAACATTCGTTTTCTTTTTTAACGCCATGCAGTGGATAAACTCTTTTGTGCTGAAACCAACGCATCCCTCCTGGCCAGGAGCAACCATCTTAACACCACACTCCTAATCAATACCATCCTTTTTCTTCCTTTGCCTTCCACCTTGCAAATCCAAACTATTACACTTTTGGTACAAATATCAGTACAGTAATCACCCTTTATTTGCAAAAGTTTTCGCTCGGAACTTCAGTGTCGTTAGTCGTTGGTCTCGGGTTGGTCTCGTTTAGGCGTGGCCTTGTCGCCCACACCCACGTTTAGTGCCATCCAGTTGCCTGTTTGTGGTGGTAAAAGCTCTCGTAATGTAATTCGCGTATGGCGCTCCTTGTTATATTTACTATTTGGACATCGTACTTAGTCCCCAACTCACTCAGTGCGATATATCTCAACCATAACACTACTAAGAGCCCTGCCGTATGGCCTCAAACCTTCCTCGGCCAGAAGATGCTGCTATTTCTCATTGATTAGTTTAGTATTTGTATGTGTAATGTAATAGTTATTTGGGCTTTAGGTGCCATAATAAATCCTTCCTTCACTATTCAGGTATAAATCCACAATTCCTTTCCAAATAGCAAAGTGTAGCAAGAGAATGGAGTGGAGACAGTCCAGAAACGAATAGCAAAAGTCATGCGACGCGCCAGCCCTAAGCTGCCCTAATCTTGTTGATCCTGGTCACGAGTCCGGGGGCCCCCCCTCCCATCTGTTCACCATCGACTTCGTTTGGCCACCTAGAGAGTTTTTCACCGGAACGACTCCGATGAGCGCTAAGTTCCCGTTCCCTTCCACTGTCACTGCACGATCCATTCGTGGCTGTAACATTTATTTGGTTTGTACCATCCCCTATACCGCTCTATACCTATGTCACATATATAAAATATAGAAATATTTCGTATGATACTCCCCTGCACCACTCAGAGGGTTTTCCTTTGGTTTTTGGGTATTTCCTGTAATTAAACATCTTCCAACGCCCACAAAGAAAAACCTTTTTTTGTTTCGGTTGTCGTCTTATATCTTTACTGTTAAACGGGTGGGTTAAGTTCGTTCGCTCGTTCACGTGCCACAGTTCACTAAACTATCCTTCTCACACCCGAGCAATCGAACGGAGAGTTGAGCGACTTACGCCGATACGAATTCCGGTTTATTTTCACTACTTTTGTAAGAATTAAAAGGAAAGTTATTTAGCTGGGTTTTAGTAGAAAGAGAGAAAGTACTGTCTTCAAACAGCCAGTTTCCTCTCGGAGGAGTCTTCTAATTCACCCGCGCTCTCGGCGAGAGTTCATCAGGAGTTGATTGCGAGCCCACTTTGTGACCCCCGGCGAACAGGGACTTTTTTTTCCTACTAACCCCCCCCCCTCTCCAAGACGATGATGCGCTTTAAGTTGAGAATCTTTATTGCTTTAATAAAACCGACATAGATCTCCCCTCGCCCTACACCCCCGCTGCGCTACCGGTTTTTTTTTTTATGTCGACCTTCCGCAACCTTAGGGAAGTAAAAAAGAAAGTTAAGAAAAGACCAGGGGGTTATTAAAACAAAAAAAAACTTGTTTCAGATGCTTGCGTAAGCCTGGTTTAATTAAAGATCACAATATATCTGGCAATATTGATGGAAAGAGCTGAGAAGAAGGGGGCCGCAATTATTTTCCTTATTACGAGAGAAAATGCTTCCTCTCCGGAACCACTCCAGGAATCGGTTTTATATAAAGGACCAATCTGAATTCCATAAATTTTAAGAATACTCCTCAAGCGGTTACTCGTGAGCGATACTAATTACCATCTGATCGATAGCCAATTTTATTAAATAAATAAAGTTACCATAGAAATGTATTGAGTTTGTAGGAAAAAGGAACATCAAGTGCGACGCTTCACACATCTTCCTTTGGCCTTACGTGCATTCAGCGGTTCTCTTGGCTCTAGCGACTTATCAAATCTGTTTTTCGTCCTGTTTATAACAACGTTCTACATTTCTTGTGACGCAAGTGGGTGGGAGTGGGTCGTGAGCAAGAAGGGTACGGGGAGGGAATCCCAAATCCCTAGAGGATGAAAAACTGGCGTCCGGGGTCCTTACCCCTGCCAGCTGCAAGGAGCGGCAGGTTTTTTGAGGAGGAGGGGGGCGCTTTTAGGGGTCAGGATCTTGGGTGCCTTCAGAGAAGTCCAAATCCCTCCAAGGTGGAGGATCCCGAAGCAGTAAGTCTGGGTTTGCTAGAGACCATTCTAGTCTCAAGGGATAATTTCCCCAATAGTACTGCGGGGTTGCATAGCCCAAGGAAAACTGGCGTCCGGGGTCCTTACCCCTGCCAGCTGCAAGGAGCGGCAGGTTTGCTGAGGGGTGGTGGGGGGGGCGCTTCAAACCCCTCCAAGATGGAGGATCCTGAAGCAGTAAGTCTGGGTTTGCTAGTGACCTTTCTAGTCTCAAGGGATAATTTCCCTAATAGTACTGCAGGGTTGCATAGCCCAAGGCGATAAGCTGATGCACCACGGGTAAGACGGATTCCTCTTCAGGGCGCTTGGGTAAAGGCAGAGAAATCTGTCGATCCTTGAGTGATCCTGGAACAGGCCCTGCAGATATCGTAGTGGTCGAGAGTTTGCTGGAAGTAAGCCCCTCTTCCTCTTCGTTCGTTTTACCTGATGGGGCAGAGGGTTGTTAGGACTGAGAGGCCAGGCACTGCTTCTGCACTCGCCAATATCAGATCGTTAACGTCTACGTGATTTTTACTTTCCGCTACCCGAAGGGAAGGAAAGTATAGTAATCGGCCCAAAAAAAAAATTTGGGTTTTCTTCAGATCTTTACGTTTCAGACCCTTCTGAGTCTAAAAAACCTAATTTCGGAGAGAGGTCCGTGTGTATGTCTGTGTGTATGTCTGTGTGTATGTCTGTGTGTGTGTGTGTCTGTAGTTCGATTTGCGGGAGAACGGCTGATCCGATTGAGCTGGTTCTTTTTTTGTTTTGTTCGTTATTTTTTGTAGACACCAAAATAAGGTTATGGACGATTTCGGCCGATGGGAAGGGGGGTGGGGGGACGAAAATGTACCAAAAACTAGGGTTTTTCGCATTTTTCTCGAAAACGGCTCTAACGATTTTGATTAAACTTTAACATTATCTTCTACTAATCAATACCTCACTTTTCTTCTCCATACATATCTCCATGAAAATACGGTGAACGGAGATATAGGCCCATGAAGCCAAAACAGGTTTTTTACGCTTTTTGGCAAAACGGCTTCGGCGATTTTCACCAAACTCACAGGATGTTTTCAAATAGTTAATACCTACATATTGTTCTGAATAAATGTTCCTCTGACAGTCCATTGAGCAGAGATAAAAATCAAAATGTGTCGAAAATAACGGTTTTTCGAACACTTCCGTAAATTCCAGGGTAACTGCTTCACCAGATGTGATAAATCCCAATGGAGTGTCTTTAAGTCTTCCATACCAACATTTCGTTCTCCATAATTATTTCTGTATATATATGTTGAACGGAGATATAAGCCAAGTTAACTCAGAAAAGGAGATTTGTCGAATATTAATTTATCGGTATTCCAATTTTCTCAAAAACGGCTCTAACGATTTCGATCAAACTTTCGGAGTACTCTCAGCTAACTAGTCCCTACATTTTGTTTTCCATAAATGTTTCTGTAGAAATGCGTTGAACGAAGATATAGCGCCCGCCTGTGTAGCTGGTGTTCTAACTTAAAGGGGTGGCGGAAAGTTGTGTGTTGCTACGCACCAGATATTTTTTACTTTCCGCTACCCGAAGGGAAGGAAAGTATAGTAATCGGCCCAAAAAAAAATTTGGGTTTTCTTCAGATCTTTACGTTTCAGACCCTACTGAGTCTAAAAAACCTAATTTCGGCGCGTGGTCCGTGTGTATGTGTGTGTGTGTGTGTGTGTGTATGTGTGTGTGTCTGTAGTTCGATTTGCGGGAGAACGGCTGATCCGATTGAGCTGGTTCTTTTTTTGTTTTGTTCGTTATTTTTTGTAGACACCAAAATAAGGTTATGGACGATTTCGGCCGATGGGAAGGGGGTGTGGGGGACGAAAATGTACCAAAAACTAGGGTTTTCGCATTTTTCTCAAAAACGGCTCTAACGATTTTGATTAAACTTTCAAATTATCTTCTCCTAATCAATACCTATTTTTTCTTCTCCATACATATCTCCATGAAAATACGGTGAACGGAGATATAGGCCCATGAAGCAAAAATAGGTTTTTTACGCTTTTTGGCAAAACGACTTCAGCGATTTTCACCAAACTCACAGGATGTTTTCAAATAGTTATTACCTACATATTCTTTTCAATAAATGTTCCTGTGGTGGTCCATTGAACAGAGATAAAAATCAAAATGTGTCAAAAATAACGTTTTTTCTAACATTTCCGTGAATTCCAGGGTAACTTTTTCACCAGATGTGATAAATCCTAATGGAGTGTCTTTTAGTCACCCATACCAACATTTCGTTCTGTATAATTATTTCTGTATATATATGTTGAACGGAGATATAAGCCATGTTAACTCATAAAAGGAGATTTGTCGAATATTAATTTATCGGTATTCCAATTTTCTCAAAAACGGCTCTAACGATTTCGATCAAACTTTCGGAGTATTCTCAGCTAACTAGTCCCTACATTTTGTTTCCCATAAATTTTCCTGTAAAAATGCGTTGAACGAAGATATAGCACCCGCATATGTAGCTGGTGTTCGAACTTAAAGGGGTGGTGGAAAGTCGTGTGTTGCTACGCACCAGATATTTTTTAATTGAAAAGGGTCGTGTTCGCTGCGACAGCATAAATCTTTGCTTGAAAACCTATTGGAGTGGCACCCAGGGTAACGTACATCTCACTCCTTCCAGAGCCAGAGCTCTCCAAGGTTTTAGATCCATCAGCGTAGATGTTGTTGCCATTAGAAGGCCGAAATCGACGACATTCGCCGTTCCATAGGCTTCCAGCTGGTTGCAATTTGGATTCCTGTAGAACTCGTGCCTGGGCACTATGATAATAGTACGGTTTCTGGGCTGGGCAATACTCAGGCAACGTCCCTCGTAAACGAGATATATTCCACCAGCATCGTTGCCAGTCTGCAACTAGCTGCTCTTGAGCCCCGTCGTCGGATGAAAGTCAAACCTGAACCGATTCCTGGATCCCAGTCACGTACCCCTGCTAGTTCCCTTCTTTCTCGGCCAATTTCCTCTTCATTCTTGTGGGCTTGGGTCCCGAAGTACTCAAGAACTAAACGTCGTTCCGTTCTCTTGTAACTGCAGCTTTTAATTACTCGACGGTTTCATCAGACGCGAAAGTTGACTCTCCCTTTCAATAAGAAACGAGCTGTTTTTAATATTTCGCAGAAATTCGTTAAGTCGGCTAAGTAGAGAATAAAAGGCGGCTCCGGCGTCATATGAATAGGAGCTGGCGATAGCACCGGCTCCAGAAACTTGTACGTCGATGGAAAAGCGCGGAAGGAAAACTTTCATAATCTTTTCCCCGTCAAAAACCTCCCGGGAAATCCGCTCACTCTCCCACAGCGGGTTTCTGAACGTGAATTGAGATTGGTGTCAAATATCTCAGATGGTTGAGGATACCAGGTTTTTATTTTGCTGAACTCAAGCAGCAAAGCATTGTAATAGGCTGAGAAGACAGACAGTTTAGTTGCCGTCGGATATTTAAGTTTTGTGGTGGTAAATCTTCTGACTGTAATTTTTGGCGTTGGACTTTTAGGTTTAATGCGCCCCGAGTTTCCTCCCTACCCCATTGCGCAGTTTAATCCATACCTGGACCTGGCAGTGGCGCGGTTCCACATAAAAAGAGCCATGAGTCCAGGGCTGCTTTGTGAGAGGACGGTCGAGCTCAGGCTCAAGGCTCGGTGGTTGACCTTTGACAGGCAAGATGGGACGGCATAGTGGCAGTCCGCCACCTTCACGCCATCCTCCAACTGGGCGCCCGTCTAGACTTAATTTGGTGGCACCCGGGCCTTCCCACTAACCCAGCTCCTCCCCTGCCCTGGGGTTTTCAATGCATGGCTGGGAGTCTTCAGGCTCACCCATTCAATGACTGTACCAACATCCACGCCCAGGCTCGGCTCCCAGGGAGGGACGGTACCACATACCTTCTCACCAACAGATCGGCCAGTTGCCTGCAAGTTTGAGCGAACAGGCGTAAAAGATTGGAGACATGTGAGCCCCAGCCCAGGCCTGCGCAATAAATAGTTAAAGCGGATCACCTGGGGTGTGCTCGCACCAGTCACCAGAGATCCCCCCCCACCCTCCCCCTCCACTGACTATGAGCTCAACTCGTTAATCTATTCTTTTTAGATTATATTTATCTAACCCTAAAAGCCGTATCATTCAAAAAAATCTTTAGTATCTCTTCCCATTATTAGAGGGGCATGTTGGAAGTAGCCCCCTCTTAACAGGATAAGGGCCGGTTTATCAATTCTTTAGTTAAAACGTTGATTAGGTAGCGATCTGTTAACGATAATCATGGAGTGAAAAAATTCTCGAGCTCAGATCATGTTTATCAATCGGCAATTGACTAATAGTTAGCTAGCGAGAGTTTTAACGCAGGGAAAAAGGGCTGCCACTATGCTCAAACGAGAATCCCTCGAACGAAGAGGCGACTTGGCGAGTTTTCCTCCAAAACAATGAGTTGGAGAGTTGGTACCATTGGGCCACCTTCATTTGCCGTCTGTCGATTTCGTTATTTGACATTGTCACTCGAATACCCAAAATATCAGTTGCAGAATTGTTAAATAATTTATTTGTGATCTTACTTGATACTTTTCTCTTTTTTTCCTATTCTTTTCTTATCTTCTTACTTCTCATTCTTTTCTTACTCCTCTACTTATTGTTTAGCTCATTTTTCGTATTGTGATTATTTTTGTTAAGTGTTTGTCGTGATTTTTTCCGTCGATTTTATAACTTTCCGTCGTGAGTGGGGCAAGCATAAGTAAAAAATGTTCCTTCAGAAAACGTCACGTGTATTATTCAAAATTAATCATACACCAAGCAACTTTAAAAAATTTGAAAAACGATACATGATGCTTCTCAACACCAAATGTGCGGTGTGATTCACTCAAATTGACACTTTCACGTGTGTACAGTCGATAACACCAGTGGCCAGTGCCATTCTAGCCCAGTGGTAAAACGCTCTTTGGGCTTTTGAGATTTTTTCTTCTCCGAATATCGCCTTTAAGAAAGTAGGGGCATATGAACAGTGGTCTGGGAAACTAGTTTCACAATGAGGGAGCCAGGAGTTTTACTAACGCCACAAAAGTCGCCTACAGCTATTAGCATCGAACCTGCAAAGAGAAAACAAAAATGGTTATTTACGTGCTCTACTACCACATAATTCTAAAATGTATACGAATAATCACATTGAATTGTAATGCCCATTTTCTTTAGACAGCCTCATTAAAGTAGGATGAGAGCTACGTGATTGGCAACAAAGACAATTTGATTGAGTTTTCTTAAGATATTTACGTTTCAAACTTTTTCAAAGCCCCCATTTCAGAACATGGTGTGTGCGATTGTGGACACGATTGAAAGAGAATGACTGAACCGAGTCAACTCACGCTTGATATTCACGATCCCACACCCACATTAGACGGGTACACAAAATTATAGTTTTCATTGTGGTCAAAACGCATAATTATCACCGCCATCGTTCACGTCAAATTCGTGTTGGGAATCCAATAAGGTATGAAATAGAATTTCAATCATAATCAGCAGCAACCAAATTACGGCATTCAAACAGCTAATTCCAAAAGAATCAAAACAACTTCCCACAACATAATCGTCTTGGCATAGTCTCGTCAAACGTGACTCATTATTGGTTACTCAAACAATGACATAACGTAATTAGGTATAACTATAGATTCCTCGACGTTCTTCTTTATCAGTTTATACGTACACATTGTGAACACCATTGCACTATGCTGCATTATTAGTGCATTGCGCTGAACGTACGAGGGGACTAGAGAACTCGTGATTAGTCGAATCCAGACATTTGGACTGATAGAATTGAAACGTAAACATTCGATGAAAGCTCTTAATTACTTTTCGAACTTGACGTAAGTTATATCATGCACATAAGTAACGTGGTAGGTCGATAAAATATTAGGTCTGTACTTACCGAGACCGTAGAACCTGAGCGTTAAGAGGAGTTTCGTCATAGGCGTAATTGCGTTTGCTTTTCGATTCTATTCGTGTTCGAATTAGCGAAAGTACAAACACCGTTGTTTCTTTCGACAACCGGAACCTAGAATGGAGTGTGTCAAAATATTCGATTCTCGGGCGGACCTGGTACGGCCTTCTCTCCCTCTCAAGAAACGCGTATACCTCTTCGTCGGAGAAATCAGAGTCAGACAGATCGTAGTCGAACTCCATTGTTAATAAAATTATTTAAAATTTAGGTGACGAAAACCCAATAGAAAAGAATATCGCGAAAGCGCAAACGAAAACAGAACGAGGCTAGCGAAACACAACCGAAAATGGCTGCCGATAACGGTTCGTTATCGGATAACCAACGAACGATGAGACGAGTTAAAACATAACTAACAGCTAGCGCTAACGCGGTGTCAAAGTGAGTTGATGAACGCGTCTTCGGGAGTTAACGAACGATTTCGCTTAGTCAACCTTTAGTCAAGCTAGCAAATGGCATTGATAAACCGGCCCTAAGGCTTACAATAGCCCAACCAATTAAGAAGTTGTTACCTGAAGCAGTATCTTCTTACTATTCTTGTGTGGTAACTGACACCGAGAATACTACCGACTACCGCGGTCTTGTTCTATGTGTGCTTCCCTATTAAATCCTTATTAACCCTTAAATGGGCAACCGAACATTTCCGCCATCATCCTTCGAAGAAGTCGAGCTTCCTGACAATCATAGCCTTGTTTCATCGGAGTTGAGCGAAGTACGAGCACACTCAGCCATTTTTATCGCTCCAATCTATTTTTAGCTCAGTCCGTACGAACCACGTAGAAACTGATTCCGGAATTTATTGAGCTGCGGCTAGTTTTGTGACGACTTTAATTTAAACACCAACTGGGACTGTTAACGTGATTTATTGTAATTGAGGATTTTGTTGCATTCAACGGGAATACCCTGTTCACCAATGTTGATTACAAATCCTTCGTTCAGTCCTTCGCGTTTTCGTCGAAGTTCATTTCCGTCAGTCGAGCAAGTGCTGCATGAGTCACCACCCAAGCCCGATCCATCATGACACGGGTTTGTAGTGCCATCATTACGTCACCCCATTACCGAATCTCATCTTTCTTCATTCTTCTCGTCATTCGCTTTCTACAACTCGTATCGTTCTCGTCTTAACTTGTCTTTCTCGCGTTATTCTACCTCTAGGAGGCCATGCTCGTGAAGACTGGCAAAGTACCTTTGGCACATTGCCTGGTACCAGCGGATCAAGGTATTGTGCTGAATATATGCTCTATTCTCGTCACGTCCGCAAGTCACCACCTCGCTCGTCTTTTCGTCCGCGACGTCACGACACACCATTAACATCCATCTTTATCTTCCGATTGCGTTGCTGAGTTTACTTTTAGCAGAATTGATTTTATTCATTTTATTATTGCCTCAAGTGATTCTTTCGGTGGGCCCACACGATATCATTTGCTTTGCTTGTAAAAATACAGTCCACACATCACATGTTAAGAAGTTTCCTTGGGCGTATCGCTCGCCCAATCCTAGACCAACATACCCTGGCATCAGTAGTTCAGTATTACATAGTACTGTAAGTATTGACATAATTCACTTGCTCAGATCGTTAAACAGCCCCCTTCCCATCAAATTAGGCGCGCAGTCATTCATTATTATTAAACAGAAAAATGCTGCATAGAATAGTTACAATAAGTTGTGCTCAAAAAAGCGTATTAAAAACTCCCTCATGTTAGCTCACAATCTCCTGTGACACCATTCTTTTATTCTTTCTCTGGTACTGTTGAGACTTGTCAAATACTTCTTACAGCCAAATATTAATGACTGCTGGTTATCATTGTAAATCTATTTCCAAACATAATAATCATCTATCTGTAACGGTCTGATTAAGGTCGTTAAGTACCTAAGTATACTGGCCACCCGCGTAACTCCCCAATTGACAAACATTTTTGTTGAACTTGCAGAAAAGTGGATTAGGTCATTGTGTTCTATGACCATCTTTCAATCAACCAATGGTGTGAAAATAGTAAATACTTGCAATAATCCAACTTTAACAATTTCAACTTGATTGTGTGGAGGTCGAAGAAGAGTGAATTGGGCCCATGAGGAATGGCACAGGAGATATAGGTACATTGTTGATATCGTAACGAGTTATTTTTCAAGTGCGGTTGGGCGCCTGGAGCAGACCCAGGGTGGACCCTTGGAACAGTGCTTTCCAAGGTGATAACCGGATGGGAGGTTTACGAGAGGTTGAGGAGGCAGTTGCTTCTCTCCCACGGGGGTGTTTCGTTTTGGTCTGTTCCCCGTGGGCCTGTTTCCTGAAAGGAGAGGTTTTCTCATCCCGACTAACGTTTTCAAGTTTGGATTTTCGTTTTCGGTTCGGATTCCTGTTTTGAGTTCTTCTGGAGGGCTTCAGTTCATTGTCAGGTTCGAACGAAGAAAGAAGATACCTGGTCGCAAGTAGCGTTTGTTTTCTTCCGTTTCTTTTTTGGTTTATTATTCATTCTGAATAATAACCCCATGTTTTCGGTCACGAAACATTTTTTACGACCCCCCCTCAAAATTTGATACTTTACGTTTCAACCACGAGGATTCCAAATCTGCAATGTCCGTCCCCCATCAGCTGTCCGGGCCGTTTTGTGCCTTTAATGTGGTCTAATAAATTCGTTCTATCACAGAAAAATTTGGTATCTAGTTGTGCCCGCCATCTTGGCGATCCGATCGGACGAAGCCCACGGTTGTTATGGACAAAAAATGGTTCAAAAATTAACGAAACGCAGTATAATCGCAAATAAGCCGTGTTCCGTATTATTTTCGAGGTATTTTTACATCCTGGGTCGAATGGAATGAGTATCAGACGTGTACAACTGCGTATAGGGAAATTACAGTAATTATTAGTGTCAACTAATTGCAAGAACTCGCGGGAACTACAGCGGAGGTCAACGTTTCGTCGTTAGTACTCCCACCATCCCTCCTGTCTCATCAAAACCACCCGCCGGCTAGCCTCGCAATGTCGTGTCAATTGCCGAGGGTGCTGGGAGTCCCTGTCCCAATTTCCCCGACTCTTTTTGTCACTTCCTCCGCACACCCTCACATCGGATCATAAATGCCTAAAGACGTTTACGGGCGCCTGGCGCCGGGGGAATATTTAGTTTCCGTAGTTCCATTGTAGTCAGGTCATGTTTCGTATGGTTTACTAGCCTTTTTTCGATGCTGAATCGAATGGAATGGGTCTCGGAGCAGTAATAGTAGGTCAAGCTGTTCATGAGAATAATAAACCATTGTGTAATAATTTGCAGGGTTTTTTCTTTAAATTCTAATTTTCTTAAATATCTTTGGTTGGAATTTTGATTAGAAGAAGTCTGTTATTTTATTTTAATACATATATATTTCTATTAATTTTTGTTATTTTCCTTCTGTTTTATTTTATTTCTGTAAATTAATCTCTTGGTGTTGTGGGGTTCATCCTCGCGTAGAGTTGTACTCAAGATGTTTAATTCCGCCACAATATCAATAAAAGAAATGTAATCCGGATTTTAGTATACATTTCGAACGTATTTTGACTTTTGGGCAATAAAACTAACTTGGAAGACGAGATCCTGTTGCCGCGTTCTCCCAACTTCAAAAATAATCAATAAATCAAATGTACCCATGTAAACTGAAACATGGGAACAGTAGATTCATCTGAATAATGTCGTTGTCCAGTGTATTATTTGGAAATTATAGAGCAGAAAATAAGGTTACCAACGAAACGACGATAGTTGCAATCCTAGAATTTCTGTGGTTATTGTTGATTATCAAATGACCATTATTAAACTTTCATCGTGTAGATAGCTCATTATACGACTACCGTAATTTTTTTGGGGACGCTGCATAAGAACACCTCTAAAATGGCCCTTTGTCGACGTGATGAATAAATATTCATTCGCGAGACTGAAAAGTGATGTTTTGACCACTTTTAAAGCTATAGTTGTTTTTCAACCGATGTTGCTCATATCCTTATAAACGAGAATGTTGGGAACACTCGATTGAACCAGAATCTGTTCTGAATTCTACCAGTCGCTTCAAGTTTCGCGGTTTGCTGGATTGAGACTCTGAGACGCCCAAGTCGATAAAACGCGCACCCCCCATCTGATCGAATTCGATTCGCTAGTATTTACTGGGCAAATGATCGAGAAGGAGACTCTGAAGAGTGACGTACTTCCCTTTTCTTCTTCCGCTTTCCTAAGGAACACTTAAGGGGGAATGACATAAATAAAAAGGCCGCCGTCCTTCGCATTGTTTCCTTTGTTTTTTTTTCTTTTTCTTTTTTTTGCGAGAAAGGAGGCTAAAAGGAACAGCGCTAGACTTAACGGAGGAGTGACAGGGAGGACAGAAGAGACATCTAAGAGCGGCGAACCTTGCACATCCAATTTGACGAATCTGTTGTACGCTGTGATCGATTCTCCCCGAAAAAACCTGTACTCTAATCTCACAAAAAGATGAATTTTTAGGAAGACGGATATTTCTTATTCCGACAACGCATTACGGGGGAGTGATACGTGGTTGCGACGAGGAGGGAGAGGGGATTATTGCAATATCCAATCTCCCGGGCATCTACTCGGAGGGCATCGCGCTTAATTCTGGGCACTGCAGGGGTTCTTTCAGGATCCCCTACTTCCCTTCGATTCTTTCGGTAACTCCCATCGCCGAAGGTCATCTGCTCTCGCTAAAATTGCCAAATAATTCATGCGCGAATGATGTGATGTGGTAACTCGTCGCATTTACTTCTTCTATGCAGCAGTAGGTTAACAAAATATCAAGTGCACCGCATCAATTCGCCTATGTTTTTGGCGTCTTCTACTAACTCAATTTATTTTTTACTCAGTTCATTTGAACGTGGTAAAACATCACTTCTCGTTGGAACAAAGCAGTAGCACTTACAGTTCTGGAATTTATTGTACTGCTCATACTAATGCCCTGACCATTAGTGAGCGATTGGTACACACAAAATTAATGAGGCAGTATACCCAATTTAAAAAATATCTGGTGCGTTGCAACACACAACTTTCCTTAGCTCTACAACAATTCACTTTGTACATGGCTAATTCCATTTAATCAATTATCACTCAGTTAATTTGACCTTGGTCAAACAACGCTTTAAGGCAGCAGGAAGCGGTAGCGCTTACAGTTCCAGATTTTATTGTGCTGCTCGTACTCATTGCAGGACCATTATTGAGCAACTGGTACACAGATAATTAATTAGGCTGTAAACAGAAATTTTTTGAAGAACGATAGTAATTACTTTTGCAGAGTTATTGGGTAATAACTGTTAGAACCGGTAGTTAGCGAAACGGCAGTAGTTGAAATTCAGGAATTTCTGGAGTCAGCCCCATATATCTTATGAGCGTTTGTAAACGCTCATCTTATAGGTATAGGGTTGGGCTACTGGACCAATTTTTTTGACGACTCTTGTGATATTTCAGCGGAGATTACAAGGTAAAAACTGCGCTAAAAACGCTTTTCGTCGAAAAGTTTGATAATTTATAGTGCTGCTCTTGTCATTTTTCCACGGAAGGGAATTTTATGGTATGATTATCTTATTGAGAGCTATCAATATTTAAAAAATTTAATCAAAATCGTTGAAACCGTTTTTGCGAATAAAAATAATTGGTGTTTTGATCACTATGATAACTATAATCAACTTTCGGTAGATTTTGCTCATACCCTTATTTTGGCGTCCCATGGTAACCTGCGGGTTATATATCAAGATTGAGCTGAGTTTTTACGGTCGTTTTCTCTAAAAAGCCCTCCTTGTTATACTCAAATCATATCCCGTTCAAGTCGCCTCTTCTTTTTACATCTAAGTCTTCAAATCTTGTGATTTTGATTAATTTGTCTATATTGATAGCTCTCAATAAGACAATTATACCATAAAAATCCCATTCGTACGAAAATGACGAGAGCAGCACAATAAATTATCAAAATTTTCGACCAAAAGCGTTTCTAGCGCGTTTTTTCCTTATAAACTCCGCTGAAATGTTACTGGAATGTAAAAACAAAATTGGTGTAGTAGTACAAGTTTTTAAAAACGCTCATAAGATTCATGGGGCTCACTCTAGAAATTCCTGAATTTCAACTACCGCCGTTTCGCTTACTACCAGTTCTAAAAGTGTTTACCCAATAACTCTGCAAAAGTAATTACTGTCCTTCTTCAAAAACTTTGTGTTTACAGCCTCATTAATTACCTGTGTACCAATTGCTCAATAATGGTCTTGGAATGAGTAAGAGCAGCGCAATAAATTTCATAACTGTAGGCGCTACCGTTATTGTATTGTTGTTTGACTAAGTTCAAATGAATTGAGTAAGTAGAAAAAGCCATGTACACAAGTGGATTGACGTGGAGCTAAGGAAAGTTGTGTGTTGCAACGCACCAGATTTTTTTCTATGTGAAAAGTGCAACAGATTCGGTTGTATTGTCAAATAACCCTTCCGTGTCTGCTTACGATCAACTGTGACTTTTCTTAGAAGCGATGGTGCACATTGGAAGAGCTAGAAAGACTTGGGTGAGGCCTCTTTCATTTCCTCGTTTCATTTACGAGTATATTTGTCCCGGTGTATTGGTCGAGTTTGGTCCGTCCAGCGATCAGAACCACACAGGTGGTATCAAACTTACCATTACAAGGGAAATTCCGAAATTCTATTATAATTACCCACCCTCGTGATAGTTGTTATTTGGGGGTACTTTACGCCTCATGTCAGTCCACTGAGCCACTTGAGTAGCTGTTCCCCGAACAACTAGTATCATATAGCAATCGAGCCAACCAGGAGACCAGCCTCAAACGCTTGATGGGCGTACTCGCGGGGTGGATCATGAACGAAGCACACAGTGTGGAGTCTCATTGAACATAACCGATAGGAAAGCTGTGTAGTACGTCCCAATATGTTGATCGTTATTAACAGACAGACCTGGATGTACCGGCAAATAGAGTAGTGGCGGAGCTAGTGAACTCTAAATCTCCCGTGCAAGTAAAAAATCGCGTACGTCCCGAATGATTGGTTTAGGGTGCACGACTGACCCTCCACAAGTCTCTAACCTTTTGAATGCTGATTGGCCTGTATTCAACCATTCGGGTAGAACAGAGTTCATCGGACGATCGGCCGGGGGGGGGGGAGTAATTTAAAGAGACAGACCTCGTCGAACGGCATTTATTTGTACGCAACGTGAGACGATGGCGAGCAGTTTGTTAGAAAACGTTCTGTTGTCGATGGCCCTCGACGGTGTCACGTTTCTTGTTAATGAACCCTGTCACCCCACTCACTAATTACAGTTCACACTTGAATCAATAGCCTCATTCAATAGCCTTTTTTTCGACTTTTACGTTCTTCGTCGAAGGATCACAAAATCTCCTCGACGCTCCATTCGCCTCGTTCTATTTCTGCTTCGTCCTCAACATCGAGGAGTACGTCACATCCCCTTAAGCAGAAATTGATTGAGAAATCATAGAATTGTAGTCGTCTCATTCTGTCGCCAGTTTAATTAGTTTTGACGAATAGTGCGTTTTTTATTTCAATGAAGTTGGAGTCACTGTTATTTAATGATTGAAAGACGCGCTTTGGGTGAGATTATCGCACAGAAAATTCGATTATAGCTGCGGGTTATTCCGAACTATTTTATATTTAAGTATCTAGGACTACTATTCCACATCTGTGACAAGAGAAAACACTATAATGAAGGTAACCGCGGAATACGGACGTACCACTTAAGAAATAAATATTTGAGCGTTTGACGTCGTCTGTTTTTTTCTGGGCTCCTACAAAATTACGTTGTAAAATATCTAGTGCGTTGCAACACACAACTTTCCTTAGCTCTACGTCAATTCACTTTGTACATGGCTAATTCTATTTAATCAATTCATTTATCACTCAGTTCCGTTGAACTTGGTCAAAGAACACTCCACAACAGCAGGAAGCGGTAGCGCTTACAGTTCTGGAATTTATTGTGCTGCTCGTACTCATTCCAGGACCATTATTCAGCAATTGGTACACAGAAAATTAATGAGGCTGTAAACACGAAGTTTTTGAAGCAGGATAGTAATCACTTTTGCAGAGTTATTGGGTAATAACTGTTAGAACTGGTAGTAAGCGAAACGGCAGTAGTTGAAATTCTTGAATTTCTGGAGTGACCCCCATGTATCTCATGAGCGTTTTTAAACACTCACCCTTCAGGTATTGGATTGGGCTACAATACCAATTTTCTTTAACATTGTACTAACATTCCAGCGGAGTTTAAAACGAAAATATCTGGTGCGTTGCAACAAACAATTTTCCTTAGCTCTACAACAATTCACTTTGTACATGGCTAATTCTATTTAATCAATTCATTTATCACTCAGTTAATTTGAACTTGGTCAAACATCGCTTTACGACAGCAGGAAGCTGTAGCGCTTACAGTTCCAGATTTTATTGTGCTGCTCGTACTCATTGCAGGACCATTATTGAGCAATTGGTACACAGATAAATAATGTGGCTGTAAACACAAATTTTTTGAAGAAGGATAGTAATCACTTTTGCAGAGTTATTGGGTAATAACTGTTAGAACTGGTAGTAAGCGAAACGGCAGTAGTTGAAATTCAGGAATTTCTGGAGTAACCCCCCCACCCATGTATCTCATTAGCGTTTTTAAACACTCACCCTATAGGTATTAGATTGGACTGCAATACCAATTTTCTTTAACATTCTACAAAAATTCCAGCGGAGTTTATAAGGAAAAACCGCGGCAAAAACGCTTTTCGTCGAAAATTTTGATAATTTACTGTGCTGCTCCAGTCATTTTCGTACGAATGGGAGTTTTATGGTATAATTGTCTTATTGAGAGCTATCAATACAGACAAATTAATCAAAATCGTTCCAGCCGTTTATGAGAAAAAAAATGTGGTGTTTTGATCACTATGATAACTACAGTTAACTTTCGGTGGATTTTGCCCATAGCCTTGTTTTGGCGTCCCACGGTAACCTGTAGGCTAGACATCAAGTTTCAGCTGATTTGGTACGGTCGTTTTCTCTAAAAATCGTTCATGGACACACAGACCATTTTCCCAAATAGTGTTTTTCGAACTCAGTAGGGTTTGAACCGTATATATCTGAAGAGAACTCTTTTGTTTCAGTCGATTACATAACTTACCTTTCTACTTTGTATAACCTTATATTAAGCATTCTTTTTTGCACGGTCGGTATTAAGCTTGGGTAGTTTTACATTTGATGAGACAGCACAGCGAGTATGTGAGACACTACCCCTATGATTACGCTGAATGTCAGTCTTATAGACCAGCAAGCATGCAAACAATAAAAAAAATTGCTTTACATTGAGATCATCAAATTCAATATGAAGCAGCACAGTAGGATATCGGGGACTCCTTTCATTTTACACGCACTTCCCCATACGATGATAGCGTATTTTAACAAAGAAAAAACTAATCCAAAATATAGTTCTGAGCCGCTCAGTAGACAGGAAGTTTCGTGCCACCTTAAAAGCATAAAATAATTTCTTCAATTTAGATCAATATGAAAATTGAACTTCAAGGTATGGTCAAATATGACTCCTAAATATTTACATTTTTCAACTAATCGTAGGCAAGTACAATTACACTGTTTAGAATTATGAAAACAAGAGATGAAAAGACACCCCAGAATGACAAGAGCAATGGCGATTGGAAAAAGAGAAGCTTATTAGGGAAGTTTTGTCTACATTGAGAGCCAAACAATTTATATCCATCCGGGTCTTGACAAGACACAAATTGTAATTAAATAAGTTCAACCTTTTTCAAATAAACACTTTTGGAACAGTGTTATTAACCAAATTTCAACATGAATCAAGATTTTCGTAAAATTTAATCTCCTTTTTACATTCCGGAACTCAAATGAGAGCAAAAGATAGGGTTTTCATCGTATCTCCTACTTTGATCGCTACCAAATTGAAAAAACCATGAACGGTTTGTTGTTAGTGTTATTATCTGTAATCGCTGGAATCTCTGCTTCGTGAAACATCTTCAGTTCTCTCCCCGAAGGTCGAGTTGCAACCTTCCCGTGTTGTTGAGCGACTTCACTTTTTCGGTTCGCGTTCAAGTGGCGGATACTCAATGTTTACTTGTGCTTAAATGGTTGTGTGTACGAAAACAATCTTCCTGCCGCCATCGTCGACGAAAGCCGCTAGCAACATTTGGCAAGTATTTACCAAAACTTGAACCATTTGTACTCGAATAGTTTCTGCCGCCGGAGTTTTCGCCGACGAAGAAGGAGGCCCGGTTTGAGCCGTTAAAAGCCGCGTTTAGAATCATAATTTAAGAGGTATTTTGTAAGAAAGTTTAATGATTTCCTTTGTCAGTACGCGAATTGACGCCCACGAGACTAAGTTCACACGGAATAACTTTCGCGGATCTAACGTTATTAAGCAATAGCAAGTATCTCTGCTTCGTGAAACATCTTCAGTTTCCTCCGCGCTGATCGAGTTGCAACCTTCCCGTGTTGTTGAGTTATTCACTTTTTCGGTTCGCGTTCAAGTGGCGGATACTCAATGTTTACGTGTGCTTAAATGGTTGTGTGTACGAAAACAATCTTCCTGCCGACATCGTCGACGAACGCCGCTAGCAACATTGAGCAGTACATTGAGCACTTTGTATTCGAATAGTTTCAGCCGACGGAGTTTTCGCCAACGAAGAACGAGGTCCGATTTGCACCGTTAAAAGTCGCGTTTATAATAGTTTAAGAGGTGTATTGTTGTGGGAACGAGAAAAAGACGTAAAGATTCGGTAACATTCTAGTTTTGTAAGAAAGTAGTTACTAGTGCGTAACAAGCTAGTGTCATCAGAAGCGGATTATCGCTAAATCGATTATCGCGTACTGAACGGAATGTTTGCTTGGATACATTCTATACAGTCACGTACTGAAACTCACATACCACGAATGAACCTATAAGCGAACCAACCCCATGGCAGTTTCTTTGAGTGCTAACGTATGCGATTTCACATTTAGGTCAACTAACCCTTTGTCTCAACGTTCCTGAGCATTAGTTCAATTCCTTCAGCCGTATCTTAGACGGATTATTATGTTCATGTTCGACATGTCTCGTTCATTCTCTTAAGGCAGGTTCTTCACTTCCGATCGTGTAAACTACGTATGGTATAACACACACAAATTTGTTCTTTATTCAGTTTCTCACGCCAGTGTACAAAGAAATGAATGGCGCTTAAGGTATCGAAATTTATCGAGTTGCACCGACGTATGCCACGACTTGATTGAGTATACAATACAGATTTATTTTCTTCTGCGCTTACCGTAAGTGGGATGGCGGCTCTCGAAAAGGAAACTAAATTAATAATAGTTGATGGGGAGGGCACCCAGACTTCTCTACGCCGCCTGTAAGGATTCAGTGATTGGCAGGGGGAACGAAAGAAGGATAGGAGCATGTCCTCAGATAACGCTTTCTGACACACCGTTTCAAGACATCTCCTCAGCACTTTTATTACACCTCACGCTACGCCAAAACACGATCGAAGCTGCAATCTTGATGTTATCTGCCACCACTCCACGACCTTCCGAGACCACCATACAAATATCCGTCCTGTTAGAGCAAGGCTCTGGCTGTCAGAAACACACACAGACCATTTTTTCAAATAGCGAATAGTGCAGGGGTACAGAAAATGGTTTTTTTCTGCCGATTACACAACTTTTCTTTTCACTTCGTAGAGCCGAGGAAAGTATAGGAAAAAGAACATTCCGAAGAGCTGGTGAGTTCGATATTCCGAGCAATACCCAAAGGGTCAAAAGAACCTTTTTTAAGCGCAGTTCCTTGGTTAATTAGGAGGTCAAAATACTTTTCTTATATAGTTGAAGCATAAACCCATTCCCTACCTTCGGAATCTCCGAGGGCCCGTCTTATTTTTCTTTCCGATAATGAGATAAGCCCGGAGGGATAAAAGTGCGAGGTACTTGAGGTCTCTAGACTGAACAGGGCTTGAACTCGCTGTGGAGATGGTGATGGGAGGGTTTTACTCATGAATCACTAGAGTTCAAGCTCTAACGAAGCTTGTTATCCTTGACAGTGCATTTATCAAATATGTAGGAGGCTCCTTGTTTGGATGGGGTTTCGGTGAAGCTGTTACCCTGTTAGCACACTTCTTGAGGTGAGGTTATCATTCAGCTTGGAATAAAAAAAACACCTCCGAGCTCCTCCGGGCGAACCTTTATCCAACTCGAATGTTCGCATTGTGACCTCTTTCAGACATCGCGGTATGAATTTCTCAACTCGCAACCAACTACTTTGATATTTACCTCCAATTGAATTCTTTTTTGATAACACTGTTGTACACCATACTCTCGTCAACTGAGAACTGAACGCTTTTCGTAATGCTGCTATTTTGTCGACGTGAGTTGTTCTTAAACTAATTAGGCGTTTTTCAACATTATGTGCATCTTTTGATCGACGAAACCTTGAAAAGAATAAATATTGATTTGGGAGCTATTAAAACGTATCACAACACGAAAAAAATGCGACTAAAAGGTAAAAATTCAAGAATTTCTTTAGCCTTCAGTTGCTCTATCTGCGGTCAGTTCACTCTGACAAATGTCTTCTCCTTCACGGATTCTGCAAAATCTCGAACTGTTCCAATGAGAGTCGATGCAGTTCGAAATCTCGTATATAATCTGAACTGGTTGATTCCCCTACGTCGAACATCCCATCCCAACTAGTGAAGGTCCAGGGCCGACATCCTTGCCGAGTCTATCACACAATGTATGACATCGACATATCAAGGTGCACGTATGATCATAGGCCGAAATTCCCTTTTCTGAAAGTCATAATTTGTCGCTTTCGCTCGGCGAACGCCCATTCATGACAATCAGTCCATCTCCTTGAAAAACGTGTAGTAACTTTTTCCCCCAGGGGTTCAGTATACTGTCGCGGGGGCAGAAGTCACTCCCATCAACGCCTGACATCCGTGCTTGGAGCAATTTCAGCGTGAGTACCTGTGAATGATGATGAGGAGCTGTTTTACTCATTGAAAGTTGTATCACGCGGGTGCAGGAGGCTGGCACACATAAAGGCTCAGCACAAAGGGCAACCCACGGGTCGGTCTTAGGACCAAATCTATGGAGATAATGCGAACACCTGCTTAACATGCTATCCTGACAGGGTCATTCTTTGCTTGGTATGTAGACGATGTGACTGTTATTGTGACAGGGGTCACCTCAGCGGTGGCATAGGAAAGACTCACCATGGCGATGCAGTATGTCCAGGCTTATATGGACGTAATGAAGTTCAGCTTAGGGGTCCAGAAGAAGAAGGTGGTGCTGATCTCGAAATGCTGGAACCCAAACGTTATTTTAACTGTTGGACGCTGAATCAAGATCCCCACCAAAGCCAGCAGTGAGGTACATCATTGTTACGATTCACATCAAAGGTATTGGGCGCCGAAGGCAATCCCTGTGGAGAGCCCACTTACCACGTAGATGTAAAACATGTCAGGGCTGGGACCTGCATCTACCCATCGCTTTGGAAAGGGTACCTAGCCTTGTGGCCTAAACCCCTCTCCAGCCAGCCCCAGACAGCTCTCCGGGGGGATTCCCAGCGGAACCATGGTCCTCACGAGGCCAAACCCTTGGCTTCACGACCCACAGCGCCACGCCCTAGAGGCTCCACGTTGCCAGCTGCGGGCAGAAGCCCCCGTGGTACCCATTCTATATGGCTGCACCTTGAGCAGCCTACAGACCTGAATGGGTGGCAGGCCCCAGTGCCTGAATTGCCAAGAGGCGTTCTACTGGCATTTGCGCTTCATCCCCGTGGGGTTTACTTCGTGTAGGACAATTTGAATATAGCGAAGCGCGTGTTCTTGGCACGTTCCAGGCAGGCTAGACCCCTTATTGTCAGCAGGAGGTCATGGTTGACTTCTCGTCATTGAACGTGCTCAGCAAATGCTGTGGACTGAGAAGAGCTGGGCAGTAATACCCAAAGGGAAGCCCTCAGCGCTAAGTTCTATGGCACTTCCCCGATGTAGAGATGTTGCAAAGGAGTGTTAAAACATCCTGCCTGTAAATGGCCGACCATCAATGTCGTATCCCGTGTCGTGCCGTGTGTCTCTTTCAATCTGTCTTATTGTTGTCGGCTCTTCAAACTTCAATTATTCTGGGAAAACCAACCCCTATCTCGGTGAGTGCTTTTTCCATTGTGGTAGGTGATGTGGATACACGAGCCAAGGTTCTTCTCGTGGCACGAAAGATGTTTTTTTGTAGAAGAGACGTTCAGTGTTGTGGTTACTAGCACCAAGGAAGAGAATTTAGCTTTTCATGGAAAATGTTAGCTTGACGGTGTTACTCGGATGAGTCCACATCACGACGGAAGATTGTGACTTTGAAAATAGCCAGGTTCTTAACTACCCTAACCGATTGGGGATTACGGCGCATCGCGCTACTTTCCTCGGCCCTGCAAACATTCAGCGATTTTCGTAGCTCCAGCGGCTAATTCAATTTATTTTTTACTCAGTCCATTTGAACTTCGTAAAACATAACTGTTCGACGCAAAACGCCAAATCAGTATAGGTTTTTTGACCTCGGAACTCCCAAACCTGCCTTAACGAGACCATCAGGCCCTTAACGTTCATTGTTTCCCCGAAGACCTTCGTCCTTAACCTCTTCATGTTACCGACGGAAATTCCACCTCCACGGTTATTTCCAATGGCAACGGATTTCCCCTTAACTGGCTCTTCCTATTTTCTATTTCCACTCCTCACTTTCAGATTTCTCTCCACAACAGACAGCTCCTCCCAAAATCATTCTCCTACGAAATCTCGCGAAAGTCGGTCGTCTCCAATTCGCCTAACGGACACTTGTTTGTAGATGCTGGAAGCGCTTAATGTTCTGGAATCTATTGAAACGCTCCTATTTATGCCACTTACTGCTTGGTACTGAGGAAAGTAAAAACGTTGACATGTTAGGCTACGAAGTGAGTTTTGGTCGTGCCTGTACCGTTTTGAAACTATTTAAGCGTTGGTAACATGTCAGTTCGTGTGGCAGTTCGCAATAATTCAATAGGTACATTTCGGTGACAGATTTCATTTTTTCAATTCCGTTTTCCTTTGATTTGTATTATTCGGCGTTTACCCGATAATTCAAACCCGGTTTGGCTGACGCTCGACCTGACGCGATCAAAGCGGCTTTAATTTCTGGCCCCGCGGTGCACGCTTTGATCAAACGAATGCAAGGCTTAAGCATGGGAACGTTTTTTAAAGGTTCGCTTGTTGCACCACCGTACAAAAAAAACCAATTGAAAAAGACTCAGCGACGAAGTCAGTTCTCGATCATTCGGGAATATCGAGGGGCAAGAGGCGAGAGGCCTCTAACGCGAAAATCCTCTCTTCGCGTTCACCGCCTCATAAATTGGTTTTTGTTCGTTCGTTTGATTTCTTTTATGGTTTCGGCTTCATCAACTACACTGTCGAACGGTGGCGAAGGGGCGACGGTTATTGGATGGAGAAAAAATGGCAAAGCAGACGACGCAAAAGAGAACGGAGCTAAACGTTAATTGAGCGAACGTCAGTTGAGAGCAAAACTACGAGACATTCGCGTTCGGTTTTCTTATTGGTTCTCTACTTCTTCCCATTATTGAAAGTTGGTAAACTAATGAAGTTCCATTTCTGCAGCTTCATCGAAATTTTTGTGATTAAGTGTACGGCATTTGGAACCTCCGGGGGAAAAAGGGAATATAGAATACCTTTTTACTTTCGGTAAAAGCTAAGAATAGGGACCGCTCCCTCTGATAAGTCAATATATCGATATATCACGACCGAGGTCAGGTTATCGATATGCCCGACTTAGTAGACTCTGGCGCCATGTTTGAAATTAGAAATAACGACAGCTGTACGATTATGCCAATTATTTAATGTTCATCATGCAATACCCCGTTAGATAATTATTTTAAATGTACAAATACTATGAAAAGGAGTGAATTCAATGAAATTAAGAATGGGTATATGAAATAAATATGAGATAACTAACGGACGCATATCGATACATGCAGTCGTAGCTTTATCAAGCGGTCGGTTCATATTTTTTGTTTCACCCTTACTTTCCTCTACTCAAAGAGTAACGGAGTAGTAAAAATAAATATAGTGATCGTGTCAAAAAAATGAGTCCTACCGAGTTCCAAAAATCTAATTTCGGCGCGTGATCCGTTCGTATGGCGTCACTGCGATACCTACACCACCTGCACCTACAGCGATAAGGTGTACAAGAGGCCGGAATCGTAACGTTGTGGATGCTAACTGTCGTGCTTGTGGTAACTAGCTTAGGTCACTAAATCATGGGGTGCAGGCGTGCCCGCGTACTCTCATGGGAACCGCGTCAACTTCCCCTGCTTGGCCGTTGTATTGCCATCGAAGGGCTGACATTGTCCAATTTGGTCCTGACCAGTCTACAGTGATCCTGAATATCTAGGTAGTATCTGGTAGCCGGGATCTTGCGCTAACTTGGCAAGCTAAGAGGCGCCAATATGACAGGTCGGTTCTTTGTTTGGCGGAGTAGAGGCAGGTAACGTAAGGGTCGCAGCATTGGAGCGTATCCTGGCTCGACGTGTGGTTCGAGAAATGCGTCGGCTCGGTGTGTCAAAAGGCGTTCTCAGAGGTATCCCCACCCGTCGTACCTACTCTGGTGGTCCCCCCAATCTTTCTATCCCCAGAACCGGCGTAGTTCGGGCGCCCTCCCCATCTCCTTCACTACTATTTATTTAGAATCCTTTTTGGGTGGCACCATCCCACTTTCAGTTAGCTTCGAAGGGTGGGGGGAGAGGGTGTGTGTCAATATTTCGATTTGTTTTGCAGACGCGAAAATAATGTTATGTGCGATGTCCACATTGATACTGTCGGTTATATGTCCACACTTAGAGACTTCAAAAATGCTGCAAATTGTTACAAAACGATTTACTATTCTTTTGAGCAGGATGGTTAGGACATATCCTGCTCAATAACACGTCGAACATTAGTGATAACCTTGCAAAACATAACTTCACTACAACAGAACAACGAAACGCGGGTGCGGGAAATGAGCGCAGGCCAGAGGGTAACGATAACTTCCGCTATATTGTCCGGATATTTCCTTCAAGTAGAAGTATTTTCCTCATTATATTTACTGTTATTACACTATTGCCAATTCCAATACCCCAGCACCCTCATTTTCTGTAATCGACATTTTCTAGAGAACTATAGGCAATTGGTATAGTGCCACGAGTCGAACTACTGGTGGGAGTCAGACGGGAGGCAAAGCAGGAAATGAAATGATTACTTTGGCGACACTGTCCCGCGTGTTCCATCGATTCGTAGAAATTGTCTCACTATATTTACTGTGATTTCACTGTTTTTACTTTCCTTGGCTCTACAAAGTAGAAAGGAAAGTTATGTAATCGGTTGGAATTTTTTTTTTGAGTTTTCTTCAGATCTTTACGTTTCAGACCCTCCTGAGTCCGAAAAACACTATTTGGGAAAATGGTCTGTGAGTCTGTGTGTCTGTGAGTGTGTGTCTGTGAACGATTTTTAGAGAGAACCACCGCACCAAATCCACTCAAACTTCATATCTCGCCCGCAGGTTACCATGAAACGCCAAAATAAGGGTATGAACAAAATCCACCGAAAGTTAACTACAGTTATCATAGTGATCAAAACACCAAATATTTTTTTTCTCAAAAACAGCTCTAACGATTTTGATTAAATTGTTTATATTGATAGCACTCAATAAGGCAATTATACCATAAAATTCCCATTTGTGGGAAAATGACGAGAGCAGCACAATAAATTACCAAAACTTTCGACGAAATCGATTTTAGCGCAGTTTTTAGGGAAAACCACCGTACCAAATCAGCTGAAACTTGATGTCTAGCCTACAGGTTACCATGGGACGCAATAATGAGGGTATGGGCCAAATCCACCGAAAGTTAACTATAGTTATCATAGTGATCAAAACACCAAATTTTGTTTCTCAAAAACGGCTGTAACGATTTTAATTAAATTTTTTATATTGATAGCTCTCAATTAGGCAATGATACTATAAAATTCTCATTCGTGGGAAAATGACGAGAGCAGCACAATAAAATATCAAAGATTTCGACGAAAAGCGTTTTTAGCGCGGTTTTTTCTTTATAAACCCCGCTCTAATGTTGGTAGAATGTTAAAGAAAATTGGTATTGTAGTCCAATCCAATACCTAAAGGGTGAGTGTTGAAAACCGCTCATGAGATACATGGGGCTCACTCCAGAAATTCCTGAATTTCAACTACCACTGTGTCGCTTACTACCAGTTCTAACAGTTATTACTCAATAACTCTGCAAAAGTGATTACTATCTTTCTTTAAAAAAATCGTGTTTACGGCTCAATAATGGTCCTGCAATGAGTACGAGCAGCACAATAAATTCCAGAACTGTAGGCGCTACCGCTTCCCGCTGCTGTGAAGTATTGTTTGACCAAGTTCAAAGGCCATGTACAAAGTGAATTGACGTAGAGCTAAGGAAAGTTGTGTGTTGCAACGCACCAGATATTTTATCTTGCTTAAAACATCCGTCAGTTCGACAGAAGTAGAAGCAGAGTAGAAAATGTTAATTCTCGTTGTTGCGTTATAGTCAGGTCATGTTTCGTATCGTTTACTAGTATTTCTCGATGCTGAATCGAATGAAATGAGTCTTGAAGGTGTGAGAAATTTGCCTCACTTTTCTGTGATTTCACCGTTTTCCTTCTAAACGCAGTCCTACAGCTCTGAGACCCACCCTATCGGACTCAGCATCGATACAAAAGACCGGCGACCATGTTTTGCCAATAACACCTATTGGTTTCATCTGATCAGGTCGCTGAGTAAGTGGGCGCAACCAATAGCACACAAAAGCTGGGTACGTTCCACCGCGCTTACCCGGACCCAGATCTGTAGGAAACCGGATGTCCCGGGCACTCCCTGAATCAGATGCCGAGAAACTGATTACTTAGCGGTTCGAACCAGGCGTGAGTGGCTTTGGAAGTTTTCAACCCGGAGAAACCATTTTAGAGGAGGAAAATCAGTTGGATACGTAGGTGGCGATTGTGTGGCGCTCTACTCGATCCGTTGCAAATATATTTTGAGCGATCGGGTAATGTGGAGTTAAACAACTCATCTTCAACTTGGGATAAAAAAAGAAAAGAGTGACGGACCATCACGACGACTTCCATTATTCTAGTCGTCACGTCGTTTATCGTCTATCATTTCACATACGAGCTCTCGCCGTTCGTTCATTTGCATTCGATGACCTTGTCATAACTGGTGATAGAAGGTATCTAGTTGCATACGTTGCAACGTTGATTGCGCGCTCTCCAATGGGGGTTTCTCTCGTGTCCCGTAGGCGAGAGTGAACAGAGATAATATTCAGTTTCAGCGACGACTTTCATGGGTCAGCCTCCTGCAGTGGAATTGAAACGTTACACTCGACATTACCTCGTGGTGTAAAGCGAACGGAATTTAACTTTAACTATATATTGTATCTGATGACAACTGTGATCGGAAATTACGTTTTGATTTCAATGACTGCGGAATTTTGTTCATGAAAATCCACATTTCCGTTCGCGTTTCGCTTTGCGGATAAGTTCCTCATGGGGCATGGCTTCTTCAGTGAGTGGCTTCACTTCTTTTCTCTCTAAGACTCTCCATCCTGCGTGTCTGGCAGTACCAGTGTGGAAAGAACAAGAAACTTCGTGCTGCTCCACGGTGGTTCATACAGCAGTTAGCGACGGTTGTTGAAATAGCAGCAACACCCAGCTTTGGTCTTATAAACGTTTCGCTTAGTTTGCGAAGAAGGTTGTTTGACGCAAAGCGTCGAAGTGGTCAGAGTCTTTGACCTCGGACTTCCCCGTTTCATTGTCTCTGACCGCCTAATTGTCTCCAACTATTTCAATACCTGCCCCTCGCCTGCGAGAATCCCTCAGCTATCCCCCAGCCCCATTTCCCAGGTTTTCTCCTTTCTTTATTTCTTTCTCGCAATTTCATTTTCCCATCGACGACAGAGCTCTTCCAAAATCATTCTGCTTCCAACTACCGCCCCAGTAACTTCTCACTCTCTCTATCAGTTGCCCACGCCAGTTCACGCATTCCGAGTACTGCCCTTGTAGTCCAGGAGCCGAGGGCTAAAAACGTTGACCGTTGAGTTGAAAGTTGGTTACTATTTTTTCTGATAGTTCCCTCAATGTTTGGTAACACCCCGCAAGTCTGCTCTCTCAGAAGTATGGACTAAGAAAATGGCGGCTCATCAAAAAAGTCAAAATTTGTCAAAATTTGACTCATTAGTTGATAGTTACAATATTTACCACAGTTGAGGAATTGGCTTGTACTTTCCCAATTCACACCTCTGCTACCTCCTATGCTTGGCCATTAAGTTGCAGAGCCAATCAAAATTCGTCGAATTTTGACCCAAATTTTGACTTATTAGTTGACATTGGAAATTTGTATGGTGGATTCGCATCAAGTCACTGAGTCGAAAAACCCGAGTCTGCTTTCCTCAATTTGAGGACTCTTTCGTGCAGACGAGGTCAAAATTTGACGAAAATTTGGTCAAAAAATGACCAACGGAGTTGAAACTTGAAATTTAGTTTACGAGTAGGTGAAGTGGAGTACTTTAGGAAATACCTAGTCTGCTTTCCTCATTTTGAGGACTCTTTCGTGCAGACGAGGTCAAAATTTGACGAAAATTTGGTCAAAAAATGACCAACGGAGTTGAAACTTGAGATTTAGTTTACGAGTAGGTGAAGTGGAGTACTTTAAGAAATACCTAGTCTGCTTTCCTCAATTTGAGGACTCTTTCGTGCAGACGAGGTCAAAATTTGACGAAAATTTGGTCAAAAAATGACCAACGGAGTTGAAACTTGAGATTTAGTTTACGAGTAGGTGAAGTGGAGTACTTTAAGAAATACCTAGTCTGCTTTCCTCATTTTGAGGACTCTTTCATTAGACAGGTCAAGAATTTGACGAAAAATTTGGTCAAAAATGACCAACGGAGTTGAAACTTGAAATTTATGTTACAAGTAGGTGAAGTGAAGTACTTTAAGAATTACCTAGTCTGCTTTCCTCATTTTGAGGACTCTTTCGAGCAGACGACATCAAAATTTGATGAATTTGAAGGCTCAAAAATTGACTTATTAGTAGATAGTTGCAAACGACGTGAATGAGTTCCACATCCATCAGCTTTACTATAAATGTTATCTGCCACCTCAAAAACGTGGCAATTTCAAAGCAGAGTCGCTGAAATAGAATTGTCCAGTATTAAAAAACAACAAAAAACTGAATAGTTGACAGCTGAAAATGACGTGAATCGCATCTACAGCAACTCAGTAAACAGTAAATAGTATCTGCTACCTTCAAAATGTTGTGTTCATACAGCAGACTACTTCTGGGCTAAAATTACTCATTATATATTTGAAGTATATTCTGTCTCCATGGCTCATAAAAAGAATATTAACTAATCGCCCTCGGTATTCCTGTATGCCTTTAGTGGATGGGAAGTAAAACCCATTAGTACGCATATAATATGCATTACAACATTTTATTCCTGATTTTAACAAAACACGTTCATAAAATAACTGGTGCGTGGTAACACACAACTTTACGCGGCCCCGTAAATACGACGACCTGCTACATATACGGGCGCTTTATCTTCGTTTAACGCGGTTTTGACGGGAACATTTATGAAGAACAAAATGTAGGTACTACTTAGTTGAGGGTACTTAGTAAGTTTGATGTTAATCGTCGTAGCCGTTTTTATATAATTGAAACCTAATAAATTATTATTCGAGAAACCTCGTTTTCGAGCTATTGCAACTTATATCTCCGTTCAACAGATAGCTACTGACATTATCCCGGAGAACAAAATATGGGTATAGGGTGCTAAAAAAAATTTCTTAAGATTGCTTAAATCCAGTGACTCAATTACTCGCGAAAGTATACAACAGATCAAAAAACCATTATTTTCGTCATATTTTCATTTTCATTTCTGTTCAATGAACTGTCAGATGAACATTTACCTCTTAACAATGTATACGTATTAACTATTTAAAAACATTCTGTGAGTTTGATGAAAATCGTTGGAACCATTTTGCCAAAAAGCGTAAAACACTATTTTTGCTCCTTAGGCTTGTATCTCCGTTCACCGTATTTTCATAGTGGAGAAAAGTTTTGTCCTAACCAGTATACTTTGGAAGTTTAATAAAAATCGTTGGAGCCGTTTACAAGAAAAATGCGAAAAGCCCTAGTTTTCGGTACATTCCACCCCCCCCTCCCCCTCACTGGGCTTGCAATTGGGATTTCATAATGGGCGTTGTCCGAACATAAATATAAAGATACCGATTAATACAATTACGATTAATTACGGTTAATTAATTATGAAATCAACATGAGCAGTTTATATGTTGCCGTGTCAAAAAAGTTCGGGTTTCTTCAGATCTCTACGTATACATTGTTAAGGATATATGTTCATCTGACAGTTCATTGAACAGAAATAATATCCACCATAACTTCCAATTTGACATGGACAAAACCCTTCAACTATTCAGATTTAAAAATCACACGGACAGGCAACGAACTGAATTCATTTGTTTAGATCTCCTTTTTTACAGTCCCTTACAGTGACTGAGATATTTCTCAAGGTTCAGTCACAGTCATGAATTCTTTCTACTTTGTAGAGCCAAGGAAAGTAAATGACCACAATGCTAAACTCTAAACGCATAAATCAGGCTGAAGATTTAGATCGGGTGTGTGTTTGTGTATGTAAGACACACGACTCAAACGGTTGGTACAGCTTTCGTACAAGTATGCAACCACGAGGGACATTTTATGTCTTTTATTTTTGTTTTTATGCAATGATAACTACGTTTTGATTGTGCTCGTTGATGGTTTCGATATAATGGCCGCGTCAATTGCAATTGACATCATCCTTTTTGTCACTGAGGTTATTAAAACTTGTGATGTTACCAAAGCGTTACATTTTGTAACATACGTTACAAGCTTATCCAACACAAATATTTCGTGACGGGTACGTAATTGTATTAACCGGCGTCGGCTCGTACTTTTCTGGACCGTTTTCTTCAGATCTCTACATTCTGAGGCCTACTGAATATTTCTGTTGCAGCATATGCGAGTTTCTTCAATAAGGCTTGAATAATACGATCATCTCAGATGGGCGTGGGCCTGCGATTGGTTATACACGTTTGATAAGTGGTGTAGTAACGGATTGTTCGCGAAGATGGAGAATACGAAAGGTCCTTGTCTACCCCCTTCCTAAGATTAAAAAAAAAATATCTATCGCAGTATATATGTTGCAGCAGAAATATTCAGTAGGCCTCAGAACGTAAAGATCTGAAGAAAATGTTCCAGAAAAGCCCGAGCCAGACGCCGGTTAATACAATTACGTTTCAAAAACTTCATAAGATTGATTAAATCCAATTACTCGAGAAAGCACACAACTGTTTAAAAAATCATTATTTCCGACATATTTTCATTTTGTCATTTTATGTCTTTACTTTGCTACATAAACTTGAAAAACGTCACGCGGGAGATGTAACGGAGAAGCGTCACGAAATATTTGTGTTGGATAAGCTTGTAACGTATGTTACAAATGTAACGCTTGGTAACATCACAAGTTTTAATAACCTCAGTGACAAAGGATGATGTCAATTGCAATTGACGCGGCCATTATATCGAAACCATCAACGAAGTACAATCAAACGTAGTTATCATTGCATAAAAACAAAAATAAAAGACATAAAATGTCCTCGTGGTTGCATACTTGTACGAAAGCTGTACCAACCGTTTGAGTCGTGTGTCTTATATACACAAACACACACCGTACCCCTGATCTAAATCTTCAGCCTGATTTATGCGTTTAGAGTTTAGCATTGTGGTCATTTACTTTCCTTGGCTCTACAAAGTAGAAAAGAATTCATGACTGTGACTGAACCTTGAGAAATATCTCAGTCACTGTAAGGAACTGTAAAAAGGAATATCTAAACAAATGAATTCAGTTCGTTGCCTGTCCGTGTGATTTTTAAATCTGAATAGATGAAGGTGTTTGTCCATGTCAAATTGGAAGTTATGGTGGATATTATTTCTGTTCAATGAACTCTCAGATGAACATATATCCTTAACAATGTATACGTAGAGATCTGAAGAAACCCGAACTTTTTCACACGGCAACATATAAACTGCTCATGTTGATTTCATAATTAATTAACCGTAATTAATCGTAATTGTATTAATCGGTATCTTTATATTTATGTTCGGACAACGCCCATTATGAAATCCCAATTGCAAGCCCAGTGAGGGGGAGGGGGGGGTGGAATGTACCGAAAACTAGGGCTTTTCGCATTTTTCTTGTAAACGGCTCCAACGATTTTTATTAAACTTCCAAAGTATACTGGTTAGGACAAAACTTTTCTCCACTATGAAAATACGGTGAACGGAGATACAAGCCTAAGGAGCAAAAATAGTGTTTTACGCTTTTTGGCAAAATGGTTCCAACGATTTTCATCAAACTCACAGAATGTTTTTAAATAGTTAATACGTATACATTGTTAAGGGTAAATGTTCATCTGACAGTTCATTGAACAGAAATGAAAATGAAAATATGTCGAAAATAATGGTTTTTTGAACTGTTGTATACTTTCCCGAGTAATTGAGTCACTGGATATAAGCAATCTTAAGAAATTTTTTTTAGCAACCTATACCCATATTTTGTTCTCCGGGATAATGTCAGTAGCTATCTGTTGAACGGAGATATAAGCCGCAATAGCTCGAAAAACGAGGTTTCTCGAATAATAATTTATTAGGTTTCCAATTATATAAAAAACGGCTACGACGATTAACATCAAACTTACCAAGTACCCTCAACTAAGTAGTACCTACATTTTGTTCTTCATAAATGTTCCCGTCAAACCGCGTTAAACGAAGATAAAGCGCCCGTATATGTAGCAGGTCGTCGTATTTACGGGGCCGCGAAAGTTGTGTGTTACCACGCACCAGTTATTTGATGAACGTGTTTTGTTAAAATCAGGAATAAAATGTTGTAATGCATATTATATGCGTACTAATGGGTTTTACTTCCCATCCACTAAAGGCATACAGGAATACCGAGGCGATTAGTTAATATTCTTTTTATGAGCCATGGAGACAGAATATACTTCAAATATATAATGAGTAATTTTAGCCCAGAAGTAGTCTGCTGTATGAACACAACATTTTGAAGGTAGCAGATACTATTTACTGTTTACTGAGTTGCTGTAGATGCGATTCACGTCATTTTCAGCTGTCAACTATTCAGTTTTTTTGTTGTTTTTAATACTGGACAATTCTATTTCAGCGACTCTGCTTTGAAATTCCACCGTTTTTGAGGTGGCAGATAACATTTTATAGTAAAGCTCATGGATGTGGAACTCATTCACCTCGTTTGCATCTATCTACTAATAAGTCAATTTTTGAGCCTTCAAATTCATCAAATTTTGATGTCGTCTGCTCGAAGAGTCCTCAAAATGAGGAAAGCAGACTAGGTAATTCTTAAAGTACTTCACTTCACCTACTTGTAACATAAATTTCAAGTTTCAACTCCGTTGGTCATTTTTGACCAAATTTCGTCAAATTTTGACCTCGTCTGCACGAAAGAGTCCTCAAAATGAGGAAAGCAGACTAGGTATTTCTTAAAGTACTCCACTTCACCTACTCGTAAACTAAAACTCAAGTTTCAACTCCGTTGGTCATTTTTGACCAAATTTTCGTCAAATTTTGACCTCGTCTGTACGAAAGAGTCCTCAAAATGAGGAAAGCAGACTAGGTATTTCCTAAAGTACTCCCACTTCACCTACTCGTAAACTAAATTTCAAGTTTCAACCTCGTTGGTCATTTTTGACCAAATTTTCAAATCAAATTTTGACCTCGTCTGCACGAAAGAGTCCTCAAATTGAGGAAAGCAGACTCGGTATTTCTTAAAGTACTCCACTTCACCTACTCGTAAACTAAATTTCAAGTTTCAACTCCGTTGGTCATTTTTTGACCAAATTTTCGTCAATTTTGACCTCGTCTGCACGAAAGAGTCCTCAAATTGAGGAAAGCAGACTCGGGTTTTTCGACTCAGTGACTTGATGCGAATCCACCCATACAAATTTCCAATGTCAACTAATAAGTCAAAATTTGGGTCAAAATTCGACGAATTTGATTGGCTCTGCAAACAATGGCTGCCAAGCATAGGAGGTAGCAGAGGTGTGAATTGGGAAAGTACAAGCCAATTCCTCAACTGTGGTAAATATTGTAACTATCAACTAATAAGTCAAATTTTGACAAATTTTGACTTTTTTGATGAGCCGCCATTTTCTTAGTCCATACTTCTGAGAGAGCAGACTTGCGGGGTGTTACCAAACATTGAGGGAACTATCAGAAAAAATAGTAACCAACTTTCAACTCAACGGTCAACGTTTTTAGCCCTCGGCTCCCGGACTATTGTGTCGCCCATTTGTAACTCAATTCCGCACGCACGTATAATACAGTCCTCCTCACGCTTACCGAGTTACAGTTTTATTGCGATCCTCAGCTCCCCCTCTCGTGCACCCAACAAAGGTTAAAACGAAAAAACGTGGTCACAGTGAATCTGTCCCTTTGAAACTCGCCACTCAAGTAGATAGTGAAATCTGGTGGAATACCAGATTAAGAACTCTTCCCGCATTGCAACGACACTTTACAGGGTTATACATCCATGTCGGAACACATGGGCAATAGCTCTACCAGGAGACTGGCTAAATGAAGACCTGCCGCACGTCCTCAGTTCTGGGTTCGGTGGATGCCGAGCGAGTGCCAGTGCAGAAACCGCAACCTCCATGACTTTCGACTGATATAACTCTCTTATGAGTGTTAAGGGAACAGTATTATTGATAAGGGACTGTAGGTTCAAACGGAGGGACCTACCTTGTCTTTCATAGGTCGAGACAGCACCAGCTGAGGTTAGACTGTTAGGCAGACTTGAGTTGAAGCATTTATTACAGGTTACGGATTTTCAGGACCGACCCAACAAATGCGTGCTGGCGTTGCTTTGGTAGTTGGAGAGAATACTTCCTGTCGAAGAATAAGTAATGGGCAATCTTTGGCATCACAGCTAGCGTCTATGGACCCAGTTTTCTTCGAACAGGTCGTTTTGATGGCGTTTTCGCTGTATTAGTTTTTCGTGGGAGGGTACGATTTTTAATTTTTAGGCTGACATTTATAAAATTGGGCGATGCTGAAACCTGTGGCAAAATATGTAGTCGCCATGCATGGCAAACAAAAGAGAGCAGACAAACGCAAAATATAGCGGAGCACTGTTTGGCTTCGCCCTGAGGCTTTCCCTGACGTTTAACTTTAGCAGTCAATCTAGGAACTGCGCCGACCCAACCGACTCTTTTCAAGCCCTGCCAACACAATATTATGCTCCAAACTAACAATGGGGTTTCCCTCCAATGGTTTTCCCAGAGGATCTTCTCACACCCTTCCCTCACCTCACATCTCAGCCTTTACTTCCAAACTCTTGCCAATCGTCCCTACACAGGTTCATCTATCCAGACTCCCCTTTGTGCCGTGTCAATTCTGTATCATCACATTCTCATTTATCGTGCCTCAACTGTAAAAATACAATTCTTTCTCTCACTCGTCTAATGCATCAGCTTTTCTGAAGTACTGAACTTCACGTCTCTCCCTCTCTCACACCCAACAATCACAGTTAACCACCGATTTTGATTCAAAGCACCCCAATCGTTTGAACGTTCATGAACTATCAGATACTGATTCGGTCGAAGACGTCGAGCTGCACTCGTGATCATTGGCAAATTAGACAAGAACAGCAGCGATTTATCGAGCTCGGGTCGATATTTCTGACAACTGGGATAAGACTTCCGCATTTTCAAGGAAATTGTTGAGATTGGGCTAGTAGAAATAGGATTTGGGACAAAATGACGCAGGACTGACGAGCCCCCCCCCTCCCGAAGGCATACTGGACAAGTGTGTCACTGCGTCCGCACATGGGCCTACTGGGACACTATCCCTTCCTTAATAGAAGGCGGCGTACATACCCGTCTCCCTTAGGAAGCCGAGTATGTCCTTCACCGCTGGCTTCGCTACAATTTAGGGTTCAATGAGCCATTGAGAAAGGTATTCAAAGCGTTTGGCTGCCAAGGCAGGCAGTCACATGGGATGTGCTCTGTCGTCTCGTCCTCCTCATCCCACAATCTGCACCCCACCACTTCAAAGATGCCCATCTGGTTGAGACGATACCTAAATGGGGAGTGTCCGATGAGGAAGCTGATCAGAACTCTCAGATCCTGTCTAGAGAGTGCCTTCGCCCTTACACAAGAAGGGGTAACAAGCCTTGTCGCCTGTCTCAATCGTGGATGGCGATGCCAATCGGTCGCTGTTTTCCTGTGTCTTCCATCGGACCACCAGACGATTCAGGTGACTTTTCGTCATTTCTACGTAGGGTTCAGACCCCTTCCGTCCCCCTTTTCGCAAGGTAGTCAGCCTTTTCGTTGCCCTCAAGTCCCCTATGAGCGGGCTCCGAGATAAGAGAAAGCATATTATGAGCGCCAAGTCGCTCTTGAGCGTTTGAAGACATTCCCAGGCCAGCCTGAACCTGAAGGTGTACGATGCAACAGCATTTAAGGCGACTTGGCAGTCCGAGAACATGTAGATCCACTTGCCCTTGAGTCCTTTAGTCAGAATCTATTCTACACTAAGCTTTATAGCTAGGATTTACGCTTGAAATGTCGTGGTGTACTTACTATCCCAGGGGCTTAGCAAGACTGTAATTGGGCCCTTACCATGCCCAGTACAGCTCTGCCTCTCATTATCGAACCATCGTTATACCACTGCAGGGCGCCCACCTCAGTCAGGAATGTCCCTCTCTCTCTTCGTTCCCACGACGTTCTTGCGCTCTGGCATAACGTCAGTAGCAAGGACTGCTGCCTCTTTAGCTTGAACAGTCTAGTAGTTCCTTGAAGGCTTGCCTTAGTCCTGGTGGAAACATTTCCTGTCTGCAAAAGCCTTACCGCTCCCAGGTATGTGGTCCTCTGAATGTGTATGTGAAGAGGCGAGAAGTTCAAGAGGACTTCCATTGCAAGTACACATTGCCCCTGTGGTACGGGGGTGCACCTCATCGCATAATTCACTTCATGTCGTCTGTCAGTTCATTCTGTCGGGTGGAGTAAGGTCGTGTTTCCTTCCTGCGAAAGTAAAGGGCATGTTAGACTCATAATTGTAAATATGGCATATCAAACATGTCGATATTAACTTCGTCAATGTCAAGTTCGCACGGTGTACATCTTCCTCTAGGGCTTCTACCAAGAGAGTCTTCGGTTGGTTCGTTCTATAACATTTGATAAGTCGCCGTAGTGTACGACGAAGTTCACTTTGTTGTTGTCTCACACAAACAACGTCACGTTATTAGAAATCTTCCTACGGATTCGAATTTCGTGTATTAAACGAGCGAGCTCGAAAGGTATGACTCATAGAACTCACGAAGTGGGGGATGTATGGCGATTTCCCTTTAAAATACTTTCCACTGATGGCGTGTGCGCGTTTGTATGAGTTATCATATTTCAATTCGTTGATAAAACGAGAAGTTGCTTTTTCGAACTTCAGTTGGAAATAACTTCCTTTCTGCTAAGAACGCGAGTTCTTGACTATAATTAATATAATTCTATTCGGTTCTAATGACATCTCGTCAGAAAACTCACTTACTAACCGTGACAGTCGTACTTTCCTTAGATTTGATATTACTTTTCTGAACTCCGAATGAAAGGAAAGTAATCGGCCAGAAAATTTGAGTTTCCTACAGATTTGTCCTGAACTTACGACTCTGCAAAGCAGGATACAGACGTGATCATTAATAGTTTACAGCGTGACTCTTGAAATTCCCATATTGATCGGTATTGACTCTGCACAGAGGTCGAAAAAATCGTTAAATTGTAGAAATTGTGACGTACTTGGGGAATTCTTTTACCAAATTACCCGCGTACAGAACACGAGTGAAAGTCGTATCCGGGCTCAAAAGAAACGAACACATTAAATACACTCAATTATACTCACTTGATGAACATAAATAAAATAATGCCTCTCAGGAAAGTACTGGAAAATGAACTTATAAACCAAATAGGATCCACAATGAATTTAATCAGGAAAAAATAGAAATGAAATGAAATGAATTCCTTTTAGAATGAAATAATAACCTATGCTCGGATTGAAGTAAATGACAATAAAGGGACAATGGGGAAAATGAAACACCAAGCTCTGATCGCTTACCTTACTTCACACAGCATAAGGGGAATTTAAACACTGGCTTAAAAAAAGGGGAAGATCCGTCAGCGATGTCGGTAGCCGTTATCAGACTAAAATGTAGCTCCTCGGCTAATATAAACAGCCGCGAACTGCACGGGTGGCGGAAACAGTGTTGCCACCTTCAGCAGTCCGCCGCAAACCATTATACTCCCCCGCTCCAAACAAAAAATAATTGGTGCAAAAAAAAGTGCAGCGCACAGGGGAGACTACAAAATAGGAAAATGAGAAACAAAGAAAAATAAGAAACAAATAAACAATAGAGGGAGCGGGAAGCCTGTTAGTGGCCTTGGGTAGGCAGGGGATGGGTACACTCTGGGGCGGCCGTGGATGCCAAGGCGATAGCACGCCCGCTGGATGCTAGCACCCCAGGAGGAGAGAGACTCCGGGGCCTGGGTGCTTCGGGAGTCACCCTGGCATTGTCACTGTGGGGGAGGTGCGTGCTAGTGGCATCACGGTTTATGGGATAATTCATAACCTACACCCAGGATAAGGGAAGGGGAGTAAACCAACAAGAGAACAAAGAACGGGACCCAGGGGAAAGAAAAAAATAATGAAACGAAAGAATTCCTGTTAGAATGAAAAAATAACCTATGCTCGGATTGTAGTAAATGACAATAAAGGGACAATGGGGAAAATGAAACACCAAGCTCTGATCGCTTACCTTACTTCTCACAATATAAGGGGAACTTAAACACTGGTTTAAAAAAAGGGGAAGATTCGTTAGCGATGTCGGTAGCCGTTATATAAAAAAAAGTGGCTCCTCCGTTAATATAAACAGCGGCCAACTGCATGGGTGGTGGAAACAGTGTTGCCACCTTCGGAAGTCCACCGCAAACCATTACAAAATTAACCTGGAAGCGTAGCTGCTGAGTATGCATAATTGATTTCCTACCATGTAAAGCGCACACTAAACCGTAAATATATATAATTTTCGTCCTGGTTGCTTTTTGTCGCTAAAAATCTATCTCGGGCTCATGAGCGACGGTTTATGGCGATGGAGCCGCTCCAGTTAGATTACCGAACGTTTTCCGCGGAGCTGAAATCTATTGAATCTACATAAATAGCGTGGCGATGGATCAACTCTGCTCCCTTATTTCCCCATTGAATTGATGGACGAAAATAAAAGGGCTTCCGAGGATTTAAGAGCATTTCACGTTCTCAGCGCCTGAAGTGTCGAGGGTTTAATGAAATAACTTTCCGGTGTAGTCGAGCGACGGAGACAGACAGCAATTGACTTCTGCACTTGGAACTATGAAGACGAACTCCAACGTCAGATGGGCGAGGAATTAATGATGAGATCAAAACGGCTTTCATCCTTAGGGTTGAGAAAATCTGATCGCGCGCGCGAAACAATTAATTCAAATTACTAATTGCGCTGATTCGTTTGTGAAATTATGCCGCTTATTTATGTATCTCGTGTTCGTAAACGATAATACGACAACGGTGATCAAATTCAACGGGCTAGCAGTAAATGTAAACGTGAACAAGAATGCAACTTAGAAGCATAAACAGACCTTTCAACATAAACGAACTTTAAAGCCTAACGAAGCATCACTCGTTAACGGACTTGTAAACGTAATTCAATTTTTAAGATAATCGTAAATATAATTGTTAACGAACCCCTAAAATCGAACTTTAAAGGTAATTTGAAGCGTCATTATAAATGTAAACGGTTGAACATAAGTTGAATGCTAAGGGTAATCGTACAATGATCCGTAAATGAAAACGAAGCATGAAACGCAATCATTAGCAGGCTTGTAGCCGTTATAATACCTTAAACGTAAACGAACTTTTAACGTTTCGAAAACAAACCAGTAAACCTAAACTAAAATGTACTTACAAACTGCTGACGTAAACATAGAGATGGAAGGAAAACGTATCGTTATACGTGGACAGCCTAGTAAACACAATCGTAAACAAAAACTTTTACTTAAACGGACCTTTTCATCGTAAATGAAATTGTGAACGGTCCTGCGAACATTAACACAGATGCACTAAGAAACCTAAATACGAACGTGAACATGTGTTCAACGTAAACGAAAATGGAACTGTAGACTTAAACGGCACTTTAAACTTTAACATAAACTCACGAGAAGATGGAGCTTCTTAGCCTTAGAAGATCCGTACCATAGAATTACACAATTACCTTAGAATCCAACGTAATTGAGAACAGAGTTGTTAACGTAAACATGAACGTGAATATTAATAGTAAGCAAGAACCAAAACGAAAATCAAAAGTAAACATAAACGGCCTTTTAAACGTATACATAAACACGTTTGCAAGCGTAAATTGAATTTTAAACCTGTATAGTCTACTGGCTGTCCCTCAGGTGGGATGTGCACCGCGGCCAGATGACCTATTTGCCAGTCCTAATGTCGATGCCTAGCCTCCTAAGGAAAGCCAGGTAGTTCCTGAAAGAATCTTCGTTGGTATCCATCCTGGGAGAAGTGGTGCCAAAGACTAAAAGCCGCTCTTCGGCATAGGGCCAGGACATGGTAGGGAGTCTCCTCAACCGTGCCACACCATCTGCATCGAGGGGTGTCGACTATACCCATAACATATGTGTTCATTCTGCAGTGCCCAGTTATGATCCGAACAATCTGCCTCAAGTCCTTCCTCGCCATCCTCAGAAGGGTGTGTCTTATCTCACTTGATTGCTCTGAGACAAAGTGTTTGGAGTGTCTTACTCCTGCGGCGTTCTAGATTGTCTGATGCAGTCTTCTGGCGTGTACTCCCACAGTCCTCTTTACTAGTGACAGGGAAATCCCACAATAGGGCGGTGGCCCAATAGGTACCGTAGACGAACGGCGTCTGGCCAGATGGTCCGCCCTCTCATTCCCAATGATTCCCTTGTGTCCTGGAATCCAATACACAATAACTGCACATCCACCCTGCACTCTCGCACCAGTTTTGACGTTGTGCAGTAGTTCATTAGCGCCTTGCACGACGCGTTGATAGTTCTGTTGCTACAGCCTTTCTCATGCATTAAGATTGCCTTGGCGATAATAGCATAAATCTCTGCTTGAAAAACCGTTGGAGTGGGGCAAGGCGATGTACGTTCCACTCCTTCCAGAGCCACTTATCCACATCCTGGAGCCTGTTCCCTCCGGAGTTTTCGATCCATCTGTAAAGATGTTGATGCCATTTGGAGGCCAAAACTGCTCGTTGTTCCATGGGCGCTGTTGGAATGGCTGAACGTTATATTTCCTCTTGAACTCATACATGGGCACAATCGAGCCCGTGATCATGCTAAGCTCCTTATAAGTCTCCAAGTCCCTGAATATAGCCAGGTGTCCGTCAGTCTTTGGCTCCCTAGCTATACCGAGCTTGGTGAGTCTGTATGCTACCTTCATCGCCTCTGCCTTGACATAAATGTCCAGCGGATGTCCATGGTGATGGTGGGTGGGTTAATTGTAAACCTAAACGGGTCCGTGATTATAAATGGTACTTATACGTAAGTGTACATTAAAGATAATCGTAAACGGACAAGTACAAACAAACCTAAATGCAAACGTAAACAAACACTCCGAATGCAAATGTAATAATAAAAGTTAATGTAAACAAAACTGGGTTCTTAAACATGTGATGTGTCTAGCGGTTTTGTACTATAGCAGTTCGTGTCTAGGCCTGGGGATACTTAATCAGACGAGAATGATAATTCGATAAATAAATCGTTGTTATTAAGGATAATATCGGGGCAAAGGGTTAATAAACAGGGATTTGCTCACCTATATCGGAGAAAGGGAAAAATTGAACTTAAAATCACTGGCTGATAAAGGAGCGATTCGATTAATACGCCGCAGGGCACGTGAAGAATAATGACGCCACCATTCATTCATTCATTCTCCCTAAGTATCCTGTGCACTGTCCCCCATGGGTCCTGACCGGTGTCCTCCGTGACAAACTCATGCCAGGAGGTTCTCTTTTGCTGCGCGCGTAAATGCTGTCAGCGCTTTACTTCGGCACATCATGGAAAGTGGGCATCCTGGAGAATCCCGTATCTGCCGTTCTATATTCCACTCCATCTAACTATGGACCTTTTGGGTTAGAGCGTCAACGAACGATAATGACGGGTACCCCACTAATTTCCCTTATGGTTTATTATTCATTCTGAATAAAAATCCTATGCTTTGGTCACGAAAAATTTTTTACAAACCCCCTCAAAATTTGATACTTTACGTTTCAAGACATGGAGATTCCAAATTTGCAATGTCCGTCCACCGTCCCCCGTCCAGGCCGTTCTGTGCCTTTAGCCATCTTGGCAATCCGATCGGACGAAGCCTATGGTTGTTATGGGCAAAAAATGGTTAAAAAAATTAACAAAACACAGTAAAACGCGGGAACTACAACAGAAGTCAACGTTTCGTCGTTAGTACTCCCTCCCTCCCTCCCTCCCGTCTTATCAAACTCAATCACCCGCCCACTCGACTCACAACGCCCTTTGACTCGCAATGGGTTCGCTGGAAGCCCCCGTCCCAAGTTCCCAGACTCTTTTTGCCTACAGACGTTTACGGGCACCTGGCGCCGGGGGAATATTTAGTTTCCGTAGTTCCATTGTAGCCAGGTCATGTTTCGTATGGTTTACTAGTATTCGATGCTGAATTGAATGGAGTGGGTCTTGGAGCATTAATACTATGTCAAGCTGTTCATGAGAATAATAAGCCATTGTGTAATAATTTGCAGGGTTTTTAATTTGAATCATGCCATTGAATAGTTCCTCAAATACCGCGGCACGCAGAAAAAGCGAACAGCTCCCGGCTCACTGTCGACAGGTTCTCGACCAGGGATCTACATCAGGTAATGCAAATGGCCTAAGAGAATACCGAAATTCGAAAAGTTGAATTTCACTTTTCAAAGAGCGCGTTTGAAGTCCGCAGAACTTGAAATATGGAAATAGAAGTTCGAGAAGCGCGAAAAAGTTGACGACTTACTGTCGGGCTTAGGTCAGCGGAGGGTGGTCATCCGTTAGCTGTCGCTTCGAATGAGACGTCCAATTCGGGGATTTTCCTGATTTATACCCCTAAGCCTTGCCCGTAGGAAGAAAAAAAAACGTTCATTGGCTTTTTGTGCGATTTGACAAGTGATTGATTAGTATTGAATATGAGAAGAAAGGTGTGATTGGGGAACGGGGCTGTGTGTTTTTCCCCGTTCGTTTCTAAACTGATCCTACGCTTCCTCTCTCCATTCTCCGGCTGTCAATGAGTAATCAGCCGTTTAACCCTCGCTATGTGGGCTTTTGGGCAGTTACGCCCATTAGTTGGTCGAAATTCAAGTTTTTCGCCTGCCGCTAAATAATTTCCCTTTCTCGCTATACATTTAGCAGGAGAGCTTTTATAAGGGGCATTCACGCAGAGTTATATAATTCAGTTATCGATTTTTGTCTCTCGTTGGAGCCGCTATTTTAGATTGACTGTTCCAGCACCAATAATAATATTGACTGGTTTTTTGGGGACGTTGGAGGGAGGAACGGCTCCTAGTGGCTCCATGAGTTTACTGTGGAGTATTGAGAACCAACCTGGAACTGCGATGGCTTTTCTTTCTTGTCATTTTCGCTCTCACGAGGATCCTGCATCCTCCTGTCATTCCTATACATCTTCCCATACTACCCCGCAGTTTGGGAGGTTCAGGAACGGTCTTTCCTCCGTTCATTCTCGATCCGTGCGAGACGCTGGCTCTGGATCAGCAAGCTGCATCCTCTTCTGGCTGAGCACTGCCCTGGCAAATTGAGCGATGTATCTCCAGTTTTCCCCTAAATGCAGCACGGCGCCACCTCTGGCACGAGAAGATGGCACCATGGAAAGCATCATCCGCCATTGCCCCGCAGTGCAGGCAGAATGGGCTTGCAGCCTTTCCGATTCAGTGCAAGTAAGCCCTAAATTCTCCATGTCCTGTTTGAACTCCCCCCATGTCCTGGAACTGGGAAACATTTCAGAAGCATTCAAGTTGTATCTATTTGCCGATGATTGATTGAGGGAGTTAATTGGGAAACATGTTATCCTGAAGCACCGCAGGCTATCGAGCAATTAAACAAATGGTTTTGGTCCAGGGTACTCACATTGACTGCTTCAAAAACAATGTACTTAACGATTGGCCATCCCCACGATCCTGAGGTTGAGCGCTATAATTTAGTCATTCACACTACATGTCAGATCTCCGAGGCACACGGGAAGGCCGCTAGGGGGCGACCGCTTAGCAACTGGTAGCACGAGCTGCTAGACGCTGATCCGCCAATGAGGAGGGCCCACTGGCAGAATGAGGAAGGACTAGTGCTGGTCTGGTTCACTAATTGCTAAAAGGTGGGCTTCTGAAGCCGTTAGGCCAAGGGGTTGCTTTCCCTCGTCCACGACGTGGGGACGGGTTAAGAGCTGGCACAACTCGGATTGAAAGGTCGGCAGTAGAGTTTATCCTAATGCCTACATGCTCTTGCGGACGCCTGGAATATTCAGTTTTCGCCATTCCGTTGTAGTCAGGTCATGTTTTGTGTGGTGCATTGATATTTTTCGGTGCGGAAAGGATTGCAATGGGTCTCTGTAGCTTTCAGACTTCGTTAACCAGTTCAAGAGAATAATAAACCCTTGTGTAATAATTTGCAGCGTTTTTAGTGCGGGGACTGAAGCAGCTCAAACTGCGTAGTGACGTTCAAGTTTATTTAAAGAATTGTGTTAGCGTGCACCTAACTGCCAAAAAGCGTCACGACGGGAGGGAACGAAATCATGTCACAAAATAAGTATACAAGAAACTTGGTCCCCCTCCCTCCCACCTTACTAGCCTTTTTGAGCTTCCTTTCATTTAAAGCGGAGATAACTGGCGTTGGTTCGATCCCCGACCAGGCAGCCCCTCCTCCAAACCCAGGGATGTGAGGCAATGGGTAGTGGCAGCGGCTGGGACACTGAGTGGGCCTCCCAACGGACTTGTTGGGGAATAAGGACATGAGCCCAACGAGGCTACGGCGAAATGCCACTGGTTCTGCAGCTCTGGCGGAGTCCCATGGCCCGCAGCTGCCTCCCTGATATCTTCTTCTTCTTTTAACTGGTGTTGGTTTGTTGTATTAGAACGAGATTGCGCAACACATATCGACTCCCAGACCGTTCTACTATTGTGTTGTACGTTGACTGATTTGAGAGCAACACTTTTGTGGCTGATTCTGGTAGTTGTGCGGTGGGAGGTGTGCAGAGTCAATGAAAAGGAGAACAAATGATGGAGGATGTCAGGAGTCTGCGAACTATTTCCCGTTTGTGTTAATTCGAAATGAGAAGTTTCGTTGGTAAAACTATTAAGAGATTAATGATTCCACTGCCATGAATGTTTCGTCAGGAGATATTAACAAGACAGCAAACAGTTCATAGATATGTACGTTCTATATCTGCACATACGTTTCTGCTTCATATGTGTTTACATGCCTGCTTGACATAGTGATTTCTACATCATGTTGGAAGAGAGTGACATAACAGATGATCGGATTGCTGAATGTCTAGTATTGATTTGGAATGTCTACACGTTACATGTATACAAATATAAATGAGGCCAGACTCTGATGAAGCCTTGCCTTGTTCGCCTTCGTCTTCACCTTAGTGCCAAACGGAAGGTTTTACTAGAGATACAGTTAGTCGCGAAATGAAAAGACTGAAGTTCGCCAACGCGGAATCGAGGATTATTGTGTTTCTATACACCGGAGAGATACCTTGCGCGAGAAGAGCAACGAGCCACCAGAGCTGGGTTTTCCATCAATCTCTGCGACACAATGGGCACAAGTTGGACGTCTCCCTGGCGGTAATTATCCGCGGGTTTCCGACACATCTCCGAACCGACGACCCCCTCCTTTTTTTCCAACCCTCGTCGTCAACTTTTCCCCCGCAGCTGGCGCGTTTGGCCGCATTCTGGACCAACCGCTCTTTACCGATCGGACCTCCCAATCATCTCTCATTCGACCCGCGCGTCGATTCTGATCGCGATCCCGTGTTGCTGGGTTTGAGGTTTTTTCTCTTTCTTTTTTTCGTCCTCCCTCAATTTTTTTTTGCTCGGCTAAACCAGGCTTTTACCTCACTCAGCCCGAAGCCGTTATGTTTTATTCTTCCGGTGAACCCTTCAGGCTATACCTCACGATGTCCTGAGTCAGTTAATTCGAAGCCTTCGATGGTCTCGGTCCCCCTTCAGTTCATCACAATTACCATCACAAGTGCTCGTCCCAGGCTTCTCCCCCAAATTGTATTTCCATCGCACATTTAACGCGAGGAATGAAAAGAAATTGACGCTGGACGCCACAGTTTCGAGAGAAAATTATTGGAAAGCGAAAAATGCGAAGCGACTCATTACACGACTTATTTATTTGCGGAGCATGTGAGAGAGCCTAGTATCAATAGATAAAGGGGGAACGTAGGGGACGCTCCACCGAACGGTCGCAGTGTCAATGTTGGTCCCACCAGCATTCGAGGTGTGCTCCTAGATGCTGGCCAATTGAGAACGTGGAGAAGGCGCGTCGACTGTAGGTCAAGATTGAAAGTGGACAAAAGCGGCAAGTTAGTCGTGAGGGGTAGACGGGTCAACATCTCATGTAGTTTGTAGGTGGAAAAAGTCAGTATGGCGGTGGATGTGACAGAAGACCGAGAGCATCAGATTTGTCCGAGCAGGGACAACGGAGAAAGATCATATTAGGTATGAGATGAGTGTCAGCAGACCTCGGCAGACATAGTGTGCGAGAGAGCGACTAGTGGTCAATATCGAAACGAGCCATTTCCACCTTGCAGCCTATGTAGCTAAGGAAGACATAAAATACTTCCAGATGGAATGACATAAAAGACTTATAACCTCTCCATTCCTTGTGAGAATTTGGACTATGAAGTACTCGCTCGCCACGTGAGCGTCGCCTGTGTGCACATTCCTCCACGGTCTGCTGTCAGGTCGGATTGATGCCCCTGATCTCTTGGCTCAGGTCGGCTTTCTCTACCTCGCCTCTCTTCCCACTCTGTCACGCCTTTTGCCGTTCCATTTTCTTCCACAAATTACGTACATCACCGCCCACTCGCCAAGCAAACCTCCTCTCATCATCTCCTCCCTTCATCAACATTCGTTCTTCGCCCATCTCATCCATTAGAACTCAACAGTTCCATCACCTCTGCTTGGGTACCCTTCAATAACTCATTTTGCCTACTGTGTTTGTGGTGAAGAAGTGTTATGTCTAGTGAGGTGCTCTAGTCATCGTTGGTTGTTCCTTACTTTTACTTTCCTTGGCTCTACGAAGTAGAAAGGAAAGTTATGTAATCGGCAGAAAAAAAAATTTTGAGTCCTCTTCAGATCTTTACGTTTCAGACCCCCCTGAGTCCGAAAAACACTATTTGGGAAAATGGTCTGTGTGTCTGTGTGTGTGTGTATGTGACTGAACCATTTTTAGAGAAAACGACCACATCAAATCCCCTCAAACTTGATATCTAGCCTGCAAGTTACCCTGAAACGCCAAAATAAGGGTATGGGCAAAATCCACCGAAAGTTAACTATAGTTATCATAGTGATCAAAACACCAAATATTTTTTTTCTCAAAAACGGCTCTAACGATTTTAATTTAATTTTTTTATATTGTTAGCTCCCAATATGGCAACTATACCACAAAATTCCCATTCATGGAAAAATGACGAGAGCAGCACAATAAATTATTGAAACTTTCGACGAAATCGATTTTAGCGCGGTTTTTAGAGAAAAAACCGTACCAAATCAGCTGAAACTTGAAGTCTAGCCTACAGGTTACCATGGGACGCAAAAATAAGGACATGGGCAAAATTCACCGAAATTTAACTATGGTTATCATAGTGATCAAAACACCTAATTTTTTTCTCACAAACGGCTGTAACGATTTTGATTACATTTTTTATATTGATAGTTCTTAATAAGGGAATTATACCATAAAATTTTCATTCGTGGGAAAATGACGAGAGCAGCACAATAAATTATCAAACTTTTCGATGAAAAGCGTTTTTAGCGCGATTTTTTTCTTATAACCTCCGCTGAAATGTTAGTAGAATGTTTAAAAAAATTGGTATTGTAGTCCAACCTAATTCCTGAAGGGCGAGTGTTTAAAAACGCTCATGAGATACATGGTGCTCACTCCAGAAATTCCTGAATTTCAACTACCACTGTTTCGCTTACTACCAGTTCTAACAGTTATTACCCAATAGCTCTGCAAAAGTAATTACTATCCTTCTTCAAAAAATCCATGTTTACAGCCTCATTAATTATCTGTGTACCAATTGCTCAATAAAGGTCCTGGAATGAGTACGAGCAGCACAATAAATTCCAGAACTGTAGGTGCTACCGTTTCCTGCTGCTGTGACGTGTTGTTTGACCAAGTTCAAAGGCCATGTACAAAGTGAATTGACGTAGAGCTAAGGAAAGTTGTGTGTTGCAACGCACCAGATATTCTTTATAATTCATTTAGATGCTACCTGTTTACTTTTTTCTTGTAATTCGGTTCGTTCCGTATTTCCTAAATAAATAAATAAATAGAGTAGGAGGGACCGCTCGATAAAGGGCGGTTGGGGCAGGGAGATGAGTAAACTACCTGGTATTTGGTTTTGAAAACCCAAGGAAACGCATTGCACGAGCGGTAGTTTGAGCAATACGGTCAGTGATGGTTATCTGGGTGTCCGAAAATATTCCCTAGAGACGGATATGGGGTGAGTCATGGATGGAGGTGTGGAGCACGGGAGTGACGGAAGGCAAAATTACTGCATATTTTGCTGGGCTGAGAGGAAGACCTACTCCGGCTGACCAGTCTGTGAGGGAGTCGACATCAATCTGAACACCTTGAAGTTGATGACAAGGGTGAGAAGAAGGGGGCCATGGTAGGGCAATGTGAGACACGAGACTGGGCGACAAGGGTGCAGAGAGGGCTTCTAGAGACCAAGTGTGACGGTCGAGGACACTGTCAAAGGTAGGGTGGGGGAGCATATCGAAGGCCCTCGAGAAGTCAGTCGTCACAAAATCCACCTCTGAGTCCATACGTATGGCGTGTTCAGCGTACTCCTGAAAGGAGATTAGGTTAACTTTCCTCAGACCGTTTTGCTTTCACTCGAGGTAAATCCAGAATACAAAAATCGGTAGTGTTCAACATGGCGGAATTTATTGCCTTACTCCTACTTATGTCGTGACCTTTATTGACTCACCAACCCACAGGTAATTTCAGGGACTGTCGACACAATTTTTTTAAGAAGGTTAGTATTTACAGTATTTAGTTAGAAAGTTACAAAGTTCACAGAAGACAAGGGAACTCAGGTCTCTGGCGCTGAGGCTTGTGCTCTTCTGAATCCCTACCCCTAAACGTCCCTAATATCACTTTTTATGAACCGGTAGAGATTGTCGAGGGAGGTGGGTGTGTTTGAACAGGGTTATTGCATTGGCACAGCACAGTGTATTTTCTTAGTCTCTTTATGAACGTCTCTTTTAAAAGGTGCGTTGCCGGTGGCATAAATCAATTGTTTCAACATTAATGAATGATGAATGATGTCTGTTTACGAATTCCTTTTATATTGAATTGTAAAATATCAAAAGCTTGAGCTTTTTACTAGAACGAAGAATACTTTTCTTCCTTTAACTCAACACAAGAGTGGGTCAAGCTTTGCTTATTTAATACAGTCCCCCTGGCATTCCCAAATTCGCCTAAAACGAGATTGTTCAATTTCAGCATGTTCACTTCATTTATTCGTTTATTCATACTTTAGTGCGGATTGGGTGCTAGAATGGGGATTGATCGACGAATGGCGAACGAGATGATGGAGGAGTGTTGATGCAGGTGGCTGAGGCTAAAACCCAGCTAATCCGCTTGAAAAGGAATAGTGAATAATCCACCCTCAATACGCTTTGGCGGCCATAGGCTCCTTCTTGAAAAGCGCGTCAAGTATTTGGGAGTGAATGTAGGTGAGAGATGGGGTTTCAACCATTACCTCCAGTCCCTCAAAGGCACTACCATTGCAAGGTTTGCCTCACAGCGTGCAATTACTAAGGCCACTTGGGGTGTGTGTTGCCATGACACTATCCTCATGTGTAAGGCCACGTATGTAGGCGTGATTGGCTACTGCCCCGTTGTCTGGGGTCAATCAAAAGAGAGTATTGGCAATCCCAGAGAGCTGCGCTCCTGTGGATCACGAAGGCCTACAAGACTGTATCAACAGAAGCACTCCAGGTGATCACTGGTCAGGTACCAGTTGACTTGGCCGTTGAGTGCATGGTTGACAAGTGGAGAGTGGAACGGGAGCTTCCCTTACTTTGGGCTGTACTCCGTGCGGATCTCACCACAGAACAGAAACTTGCCGCCATCGACGATTGGGCGTTAGAGAAATGGCAAGCGAGATGGAAATCCTCGTCAACGGGACGTGACACGTCTTCCCCAACATCCGTGAACGTCTTTCAAGAAAATGGGTGTGAGCCAGACCACTGGATGAGCCAGTTCCTCATCGGACATAGTGTCTTCAATGCGCGGCTCCACTTCTTTTCTCTCAAAGACTCTCCATCATGCACGTCTTGCGGCTCCAGTGCGGAGGAAACAAGAAAGCACGTGGTGCTACACTGTAATTTTTACAACAGTGAGCGATTGTTGTTGGGAGAGCAAACGAACTTAGCAGCATTGACTGCTAAAAAGCAAGCCTATAACCATTTTGCAGAGTTCGCGAAGAAGGTGATCGCTAAGAAACGTGGTCATAGTTGATCTGTCCTTTTGAAACTTGCCACTCAAGTAAATAGTTAGATCAGGTGGGAAACCAGATTAAGAACTCCTCCCAGACGGGATTCCTCAGGTGGTCAACGCACATGGGCTCTACCGGGGGACTGGCTAACGACCAAATACCTGCCGTACCTCCGCAGGTCTGAGTTTGGTGGATGCTGCAGAAGCCGGCCTCTCGTATTAGAGAAACCGCAACTTACATGACTGATGTAACCCTCGTCGAGGGTTTAGGAACAGTCACCAACTAAGGAAACAGACCTGTTGATACACTGCGTTTTGAACGGTAACTTTTATACGACGATACAGTTTTGATTGAGTAGCCAATATAACTAGTTGACGACATGGTGGGTCTCTGGAACTGGTGTTAAGACGAGAGCAGAGAGCTACTGAATACTACGAATGTTGACTATGTTATGACTAGGTTGTTTTGAGTGGAGTTTGGAGGGTGGGGAGTAGGAATGCCTATGGACAGGTGGTGAGGGAGAGGCAAAAATCCTAGAAATTTCGAGGGCAAAACCCGTTGGGGATCTCAAAAATCCTGTTAGCAGGAGAGGCTAATAGAACTTCCAACAGATAAGAAAAAACCCCGCTCGTTGGGGCTTTTCTGTAACGGTCAAGGGCCAGGAACTAATTCGGCCGAATCAAAGGGAATGTAACAACATGGAAAGACATGAATTCGCATGTCCCAGAAATAAAATGGATTCCAGGTTATGTCTCGTTTCCTATATTCACAATTAGCAGCTCTCGCGTCAGAATCAGAATTGGAATAGAATAAGAATGGATGCCTAACCTTCTTCCTCGATCGCAAAGCTTCTCCCACTCATTTCTCAGCCGACTGCGTCTTCACTTTTTGTCTGAGAACGGCAGGAATGACTTCAGTGCGTTAATCCTCGTTCCCTTCCTTTGTTACCGCACAATTACATCTTACCCGTAACACCCCTCATTTCTCTTTTTTTGAAGATCGCAAAAAAAATGTGTTTCTTCAACCTGCCGAAATGTTGGGAACTATTTGACGAGTGTTCATAATTTGTGGCTCCCCTCAGCGATGCTTTGAGAGCTCAGAAAAGTATGTAAAACAATTTGAAATATCCGAGAAAAGAAGGCCAACGGAAGAGCGTACAATTGAATTTTCAACTTATTCTCCGGCTCTTAAGCCGAAGTTCGAGTTCACTATCGTGACAAAGAAGAAGAAGAAGAAGAGGTAGAGAAGAAGATTGAGGGAGAGCGGAAAAAGAAAATAGCGAGGGATGGGGTTTTGAAGGTACTCGGATGGAGAAAAACAGCGTTGAATAAACAAACCTCGTTCCGATGTAGCGAGTGGTCTGAATGGGGTTTTCCTCTTCTCGAGTCACCTTCTCAACAAGTTACGCCGTGCAGCTCCACGACTTTCTTGCTGAGTGACCAAGCGCACGAAGTTGAAAGAAAACGTGATATTGTCCAAAGAACCCGAACAAATTGGCCGCTGCTCTGCGAGATATTAACTAAACCGTCTCTGAACTCTTTTTATCTCGCACTATTTGACGACAGAACGAATAACATGTTACAGCGATTCGTTAATATTCAGTACAACAACTTGCACGACTATCAGTATATGTATAATACTGTTGTTTTGAGAGTTATACGCCAATCACGCACGCAGTCGTGTAAACTGTTATACTTAATATAAACTGGTTGTAGTAAGGGTTCTGATAATGATTGATTTGCTCCTATTAAGTAAACCGTTAATTTTGTGCACTTGTTATCTGGGTCGTACATATGGAGTATCACCTCACACTCGTTAGTTGTACGGCTGGCAGGAAAACTAGTAAGCTGCTGCCTCCTGGTGTGTCGCACCATCCCAAATGGATCAGCAATGGGCGAGGACAATGCAGAGGGACATTCTCCTCGCGGTCCTACCAGCATACCACACGACTAGGCATTCAGGAGGTCAGGCATTGTCCACTCTACAACCATGAGCAACCCCCCCCCCCGGAACAGATCCTAGTTGTGGTCCAGTCGCACATTAAGGGAGAGTCGCTCGCCACCTATGGGAGAACTCTATGAGCACTCGTTCCTGAGCTGCGCTGAGCCGTAACTGTTGAGGTTCAAGCTCCATGTGGTGTGGGACGGGGTGGTCGACCTCTGGCAGGTGCCCACGCCTCATCTCCATGACATTCTGCCTTCCCTTGGGACTCGTCTGCAGGTCAAATGGGGGCACCCCATCTTTGCCACCACCCACCCAGTTTCCCTTGGGCCATGAGGCATTCAATCCGTGGATGCAGTTTTTCAGGTGCATTCAATGACTGCGTGTATGCCGGGGAATTGACTGTGGACGCATCTCATGTCCTGTTTCCGCCGGTACTTCAACATCCACACACGAGCTTGTCTCCCTGGGTGGAGTCATGCCACATCCCAAGGACTATAAGACAGTAATCACTAAAGCGCTCCTAGTGATCACTGGTCAGTTACTAGTGGACTTGGCTGTCGAGTGAATGTTGGACTGGAGTGGAGAGTGAGAAGGGAGCTTCCCCCGCTTTAGGCTGAACCACGCATAGGTCGCCCTATTGATTGAAACCTTGACGCACTAGATGAGTCGGCATTAGACAAATGCCAAACGGGATGGGATCTCTTGTCAAAGGAACCTGACACGTACGAGCTTACCCCCAAAATACACGAACGTCTTTGGAGAAAGTGAGTTGAGCTAGACGACTGGACGAGCCAGTTCCTTACGTGGCTCCACGCACGTATTGCGCCTCTAGTGTGGAGGAAACAAGAAACCACGTGTTGCGCCATTGTACTTTCTGCAACAGTGAGCGACGGTTCATGGAAAAGCAACCAAATCTACCAGCATTAACTGCTACTAAGGAGCCTACAACTGTTTCGTACCTATAACCAGTTGGCGAAGAGGTTCATCGCAAAGATCAACCCAGTTCATGGCCACAGTGATGAACTGCCGTACTTCCACAGGTCTGGGTTAGGTTGATGCTGGGCGAGTGGCCGGCCCATGAGGTTCATCTAATACAACTCACTTCGAGAGTTCAGGAAAAGTCATATTGCATAGAGAAACAGACCTGAGTGGCTGGCCGTGCCCTCTAAGTCACTCGACTGACGAGAATGTGTGCTCTTGTCGAAAACTTTTTCATTTCAGGTTTCCTCCGAATAACTATACTCGTACGCCCGCGTCACGATAAGTCAGGAACTTATTAAGCCTTAGTAGACAGCAGAGAACATTCTAGTTGACGATGTTTCAACTCTCATTGTTGAGAACAATGAGGGGGAAGTAGTCACTCCTTTTTGCCTATTATCAAGTGGACTGTACTTTAATGACAATAAAACCATAGGCAAAGTGTCCCCCAAATATTGTGCTGGGTTTACCCTCAGAAGCCCCAATCCGGAAACCAATCACCCGGAGAACCACCCCCAATAATCCGCAAACTAGGAAATAAATTATGGGACTCACCAATCTGCGCCAAACCTTCAGTGCTCCCCGGGGATAAAAGAACAGGTCTCAGTCTTGGAGGCGACGTAATTTCGAATGAAGTACGTGTTGAGAGTGATGGAACACTTCCAAAAAAACTCCACAGCACAAAAAAATTAGATATCGTCTTGAAAAAAGTACAATGCTGGCGATCGGCAGACGACGAAATGGGAGGGAAAATTGGAAGTAAAAAGGTAAGAGAGGGGACATGGGGAAAGGAAAGGGATTGTTTGTAAATACAGAGGACGACTCCCCGGGCAAATGTCACCGAACCAATCGACCTCCGAGAACAAACCCAACACTCATTAATCAAAATCAGCGTCAAAGCAGCAGAACTTTAATAACTGTAATAACAAGGCTCTCATACCAACAACAACAACTACACAATTACCGGTCTACAATGCGCTGTCAACGATGATGCAGGTTTCAAATAGATCACACAATCGATAATTCTGGCAACAGGCCACACGGAATTACGAGAACGAAAATTCACACAGCTTTCCTCGCTGTTTAAGTTAACTTGAAACAGAACTTTCATTGTAACTTTGAGATCATTAGCTGATTTAAGTGTTAAAGCCTCGCAGCACAATTTCCATGTGTAAGAGATGCGTTATTTTTGCTAAACTAAGTGACTGTATAGGTTTTTTGCAATTAATTAATACTTCATTGTATTGAAAAATACATCATATTGAAGCAAACGTTTGGAAATATAAAAACCTGCAAATTATTACACAACGGTTTATTATTCTCATGAACAGCTTGACCTAGTATTACTGCTCCGCGACCCATTCCATTCGATTCAGCATCGAAAAATACTAGTAAACCATACGAAACATGACCTGACTACAATGAAACTACGGAAACTAAATATTCCCCCGGCGTCTGTAGGCATTTATGATCCAATGTAGTGGTGTGAGGAGGATGTGGTCCTAACCTTCCTTCGCCTCGTTGGGCAAAAAGAGTCGGGGAAATTTGGACGGGGAACCTCGAATCGAGTGAACCCTCGGCAATTGGCACGACGTTGCGAGTCGAGCAGGCGGGTGGTTTTGATGAGACGGTGGGAGGGAGGGCGTACTAACGATGAAACGTTGACTTCTGCTGTAGATCCCGCGAGTTTTTTCAATTTGTTGACATTGGCTCACTATAATTTTCCTATATGCAGTTGTCTGATACTCATTCCATTCAACCCAGGATGTAAAAATACTTCGAAAAGATACAAAACACGGCGTATTTGCGATTATACAGCGTTTAGTGGATTTTTTAAACCATTTTTTGTCTATAACAACTATGGGCTTCGTCCGATCGGATTGCCGAGATGGCAGGCACAACTAGATAGATACCAAATGGGATTTTTGTGCGAAAGAACGGATTTTTTATACCAAAGGCACAAAATGGCGTGGACGGCGGAAGGACATTTCAGATTTGGAATCTCCATGTCTTGAAACGTAAAGTATCAAATTTTGAGGGGGGGTTGTAAACAATTTTTCGTGACTGAAAACATAGGTTTATTATTCAGAATGAATATTAAACCAAAATAGTGGACGTGGAACGTGAATGAGGTATCAATCCACCGATAGATTCTCAAATGCATCTGCGTTCGACGCCAAACGCCGAATCAGTATCGGGTTTTTAGACCTCCAAATTCCTGCACCTGCCCTAACGGGACTCCCTGGCCCTTAACAGCAAAGTCATTGTTTCCTCAAAGGTCTTCGTCCCTAACTGCTTAGTGATACCTACGGAAATTCCACTTCCGTGGATATTTCCAATGGCAACGGATTTCCCATGAACTGGCTTTTCCTATTTTCTGTTTCCACTACTCACTTGCAGATTCCTCTCTACGACAGACAGCTTCTCCCAAACTCATTCTCTTACAAAGTCTCGTGAAAGTCGGTCGTCTCCAATTCTCCCAACAGACACTTGTTTGTAGATGCTGGTAGCGCTTAATGTTCTGGAATCTATTGAAACGCTCCTACTTATGCCACTTACTGCTTGGTACTGAGGAAAGTAAAAACGTTGACATCTTAGGCTACGAAGTGAGTTTTGGTCGTGCCTGTACCGTTTTGACACTATTTAAGCGTTGGTAACATGTCAGTTTGTGTGGCAGTTCGCAATAATTCAATAGGTACCTTTCGGTGACAGATTTCATTTTTTCAATTCCGTTTTCCTTTGATTTGTATTACTCGGCGTTTACCTCTTATTGACATCTAATTCGGATTTCTCCCTCCTTCCTTGTACAACCAGTTTCACGCCTTCAGAGCCACCCTCCTTGTTCTCGCTTATACACTCAACTCATATACTGCTCTAGTCACCTCTTCTTTGTACATGTAAAGTCTTCAAATCCTGTGATATCCCAACTCTTCAAATTACGAGTTCGTGATTAACTAAAACCCGTCTCCGAGATTCATTCAAGTCTATCCTGGACAGTCTGTTTGTAATGATGGCAAACGGTTTTTTAAAGTAAATCAGCGAGACGTTTCCTTTTGAGTCGACGTCTTGGCCTGAGCTGTAGGGGGTTTGTGATTAATTATTGTTATATGGGGGTCGGAGAGTGAGATCAATTTTTCTTGTTGGGTGGAAAATTGTTTACGAATGTCATGTTAGGTTGGACGAGTGTTCGGGTCAGAGTTCAGAATGGAATTTCGAACGAACCAAGGGGCACCGGTGATCACGTGGAGGGTTCTGTTTTGAAAGACTTGAATTGGATGTACTAGGGACTTACTGGCTGCTCCCTAGAATTCCATAGGCTCCCTGTACAGTCGTAAAGGTCGTAGAAAGGTGAGCTATACGAGTCGTTTTAGGTGGATGGGTAATTTAGAGGAAGCTTGAAGAAGAATAGGTTTTTTGTATTTTGATAACCACGTTGAAGAAGAATAGGTTTTTTGTATTTTGATAACCACGTTGCACTGTAACTGCAGCCTTGTTGGCAGTTAAATAATGAACTTCAGTAGTGGCCACTAATATAGAGACAACCTGCGTCACAGTGACTGGTTTTCGTAACAATTAACTGAAATTACGTACCGCGAGATGAAAATCTTCTCGAAAACGCACAAATTGTTTACGAGCGGTGCCTCTCGAAATATTTAACGACGCCCGCCCTGATTCAACATTTTACGGAAGGGACTGAGAATAAAAACGGCCAGAAGTGGGCAAAGTATTTTCTATTTGCGCCCCTACTGTCATTCCCCTTCCATCATCCGCCAGCCTTTATTTTCTTGAATCTTCCGCCTCAAATTGAAAGAGGTTGGAAGGGGACTCGGGAACGTGGGAAAGGAAAGCTTTTTAGATGTCGTGACCGCATAACAGGATGCCCATCAAACATTCCGCTCTCTTTTCAACGTGTCAAAGAGAAACATTATATAATCCCATACTCCTGAGAGATTGGGTTTCAACGTTGGGAAAATTGGACGAAACCAAGTTCGTGGAAATGGCCGCTGGATTGAATCGCTCGAGGGTGGATGTATAAAAAAAAAAGACTGATTCGTACCGCAACCGAATCAAAGTAAATCGTGAACCGCATCTTTATCGCCTGCTTTTGAACAAGTTGACTCTCTACACACTTGGTTGTCGCACAGAGGCGTTTTTGAGAGCTTGTTGAAGTTAATGACAGACTGTTGTAGGCGTGGCGTGATTATTTTCGATATTCGCCAACTATCTGCCTTATCCATTGTGACGACATAAACGAATTTCGTATTTGTGGGGATGAACCCAAGATAAATCAAGGTTAATATAATATCCTGGCTAGGTAAGTGAAAAACAACAAAATAAACTTGATTCGGAGAAGTGTCGCTTTATTTAAGCAAATAAAAATAAAAATAAACTTTATCCTTAAGTAGGCACAACTCAGGGTAGATCTCTCAGTCACAGATACACATAGTAGGTACGATAGATTTCTGAACAGGTACTTAAGCGGGTACTCACTAATACGTCCGGTAGCTGAGAAAAAATGAATGGAATCGGTTGGTGGGTATGAAAGCACCATGATGCGAATGTCAACTTCGTATTGGGTGAGTTCGGTATCAAAAACTGCTAGCTACGACCCAATAGCTGGAATAAACCATTTTTCGTGAACGAATTGATGATTGAGTGCTTTTTTCACGTCCAATGTTACCATAGCAATGCCGCTGCAAGCGATGGCTTCAACCCTCCACTCAATAGGAGACTACGTACTCCTAGACATATTCAGGACTTCTTAGATCTGTGAAGTGAGTCAAGCAGAAACCCATCATTGAAAGCTGTTCGACGTGAATCACCTACCCCTCATGTGTTGCAAACTAATAAGGTGTAGAACAACGACGTTAAAATCACTTTTCGTAAAAAGGTATGGTAGGGAGGTAGGGACTCATATGTAATAGTCTAAATAAAATTTAAACAAAAAAAACGAACATATTGATGGGATGGGCGTTAGTGGGATGTCAAAGGAGGGTAAGGAGCTTGGGCCTATTAATAGTACGCATGAGTTTTACAAGACCAGCAACGACATGTGTAAGAGACCATGAGTTTTTTTTGACCTCGGAATTCCCGCACCTGCCCTAACAGGACTCCCTGGCCTTTAACGGCAAAGTCCCTGCCTCTAAGACCTTCGTCTTCAACCCCTTTTTGTTACCTATGGACATTCCACCTCTTCATTTAATTCTAACTGACGACGCATTTCCCCTTTGTCTGGACATTCCGAAATATCATTTCCTCCTCTCTTTTCATTCCTCTCCACAAAAGACAGTTCCTCCCAAAAATCATTCTCCTACGAGGTCTCGCGAAAGTCAGTCGTCTCCAGTTCTCTCAACGCACTCATCTAACACCTCTCGCGAAACTGTCGTCTCCCAATTCTCCCAACGGACAGTTGTTTCACTTCTCATCGACATCTAATTCGGTGTCCCACCTTCCCCGTACAACCAGTTTCACTTCCTTCGGAGACCCCCCTTGTTCGCTATAATCAACTCATATCCTGTTCAAGTCACCTCTTCTTTGTACATCTAAGTCTTCAAATCTTGTGATATATCAACTCTTCAAATTACGAGTTCCTTCTCAACTAAAACTAGTCTCTGAGATTCGTTCAAGTCTATCCTGGTCGAAACAGATTTCCCAGCTGTTGGGTACTTTCAGACTGGAGAAAACGGGCGACCACGCTCTGCCCTGTTGAAACTCTCATAAAAGTGAGCGGCAATTGACCATCGTGTCACACCTGTTTTGCGTAGAGTGGTTGGCGTTAAACCCCCATTGACGGTAGCGAGAACCGAAACAACGACTGATACTGCTCCTTTTAATGGAGCGAGCGATTGCTTCTTGAGGGTTAAAATAGAGTCAACATGAGATGAAACAGACCCGTCTTCGCTAATAAGACCTTTCCTCCCCTTCGACAACTCCGTAGAATTTGAAAAGGGGCGAAAGGATAAATCGAATCTGGAGTAGCTGCCATAAAGAGATTTAAAATCAATGAATCCTAGGGGTACTTGAGAAGAGGGCTTCCTCCCCTCTTGGGAAAACCGATATCAAAAGGGCTTTTACTCGCTCGAAGGTACCTACCTACCTGTTCTCGAAGCTCCCAGTGCCATCATTCACCCTTCGTCGCCACTCCTTTCTCATTCCATCCACTCGGAAGAAGTTTGTTATGGAACTCTTCCTCGAATAAGGTTTTCCGAACTTTATTCCCAAGTACTTGATTACGGTCGAAGACGTGCTCCTACTTAACAAGCAGGGTTCATTTTACCTGTCCCTTGCATCTTTCTGTCTTCGTGATTTAAGGGTGCCCTCAACTCTGGCGCTCCGTGGACGCTGCCTCCCTCTCCCCCCACCTCCTTACGCCCCTTCACCGTCGTCGCCTTTCCAAAACAAATCGCTTTTCGCCCTCCCGCTATGAAAGTTGAAAAAAAAGTTTCAACAAAGCTCTGGTAGACGTTATACCCCCCTTTTGCCAACTCGAACTGCGAACGTTCGGTACACTCAGGTGAACAATTCTTCGAAAATTCTTCGTCTGAGACCGTTCTTTTGAACTTTCGGTTGCTACAGGCTAATTCGAGCGTGGTATCATACGAAATTCGCGTGTGAGTACATATGCGTTAAACAAGGAGAAGCTTTTTACTTTCCACTGCCGTGCAAAGTAACAAATGCAATCCACTCAAACTTGTTTTTGAGTTTTATTCAACTCTTAACGTTCAAAGGGCTTGAGTTTGAATAACATTTGAGGAAACGGTTCAAATATCGTATTTATCCTGCGAGGTGCGATGGGACGCCCAAATAAGGGCAAACTTCTCAAACGTATTTGATTCAGTTATTTGTACGTTTATAAGTAATAACATAACCATAAAACTTTCATTCGTGGAAAAATAACGAGAGTATACAAAAACTTACCACAAATATTCCGACGAAAAGTGATTTTTTTGCAATTTTTTTCTTATATATCTCGCTAATATGATAGCAGCGTCCCCCGAAATAATCAGATAGTACAATACACCACCTGAACGAATGAAGGTAAATAAAGGTTATAAAAGGTTTCGTAATTTCAAGTTTTTTTATTTTAAGATGAACCAATAGTAAAATATCTGGTGCGTTGCAACACCCAACTTTCCTTAGCTCAACGTCAATTCACTTCTATATGGCTAATTCTATTTAATCAATTCATTTATCATTCAGTTCATTTGAACTTGGTCAAACAACACTTCACAGCAGCAGGAAGTGGTAGCGCTTACAGTTCTGGAATTTATTGTGCTGCTCGAACTCATTCCAGGACCAGTATTGAGCAATTGGTACACAGATAATTACTGAGGCAGTAACACGAATTTTTTGAAGAAGAATAGTAATCCTTTTTGCAGAGTTATTGGGTAATAACTGTTAAAACTGGTAGCAAGCGAAAGGGCGGTAGTTGAAATTCTGGAATTTCTGGAGAGAACCTCATGTATCTTATCAGCGTTTTGAAACACTCACTCTATAGGTATTGGATTGGACTACAATACCAATGTTTTTTAACATTCTACAAACATTCCAGCGGAGTTTATAAGGAAAAAACTGCGCTAAAAACGCTTTTCGTCGAAAGGTTTGATAATTTATTGTGCTGCTCTCGTCATTTTCCCACTGGTGGGAATTCTATGGTGTAGTTATCTCATTATGAGCTATCAATATAAAAAATTTAATCAAAATCGTTTGAGCCGTTTTTGAGAAAAAAAAATTTGTGTTTGAATCACTATGATAACTATAGTTCACTTTCGGTGGATTTTCCCCATACCCTTATTTTTGCGTCCCATGGTAACCTGTAGGGTAGACATCAAGTTTCAGCTGATTTGTTACAGTAGTTTTCTCTAAAAACCGCTCTAAATTCGATTTCGTCGAATGTTTTGGTAATTTATTGTGCTGCTCTCGTCATTTTCCCACAAATGGGAATTTTATGGTATAGTTATCATATGGAGCTACCAATATAAAAAATTTAATCAAAGTCGTTAGAGCCGTTTTTGAGAAAAAAAAAATTTGGTGTTTTGATCACTATGATAACTATAGTTAACGTCCGGTGGATTTTGTTGATACCCTTATTTTGATTTTCTATGGTGATCTGTGAGCGAGATATGAAGTTTGAGCTAATTTGGTACGGTGATTTTCTCTAAAAATTGTTCATAGACACACACACACAGACCATTTTCCCAAATAGTGTTTTTCGGACTCAGGAGGTTCTGAAACGTAAAGATCTGAAGAAAACTCAAAATTTATTTTTCAGCCGATTACATAACTTTCCCTTCTACTTCGTAGAGCCAAGGAAAGTAAAAACAAAAAACCGTAGTTTTTGGTACATTTTCGTCCCTCACGCCTCCCCACCTTCCCATCTGCTGAGTCCATAACCTTATTTTGGTGTCTACAAAAAATAACGAACAAAATAAAAAAGAACCAGCTCAATCCGATCAGCCGTTCTCCCGCAAATCGAACTACAGACACACACACACGGACCACGCGCCGAAATGAGGTTTTTTAGACTCAGTAGGCCTCAAAACGTAAAGATCTGAAGAAAACTCCCTTTTTTACTGTCACGATTACTATACTTCCCTTTCCCTTCCGGTTAGCGGAAAGTAATAACTGACATCTAGAGCTAACGTGAATTGATGAACGCGTCTTCGGGAGTTAACGGAAGATTTGACTTATTGGGCTTTAAGTCGTGCTAGCAAATGATGTTGAAAACCCGGCCCTCAGTATTATTACTTACTAAGTCATTAACATCAGACAGGTCGATATCTTGTTTAAGCGTAAATGACTCAATTTACTTCAGTTTGGGTGCAGTTGCTTTAACCTTCGCTCACTTGATTGTTCATCATTACGATCGCTATCTACAATCCCCCTTTCATCAAATGTACATTTGTCTTATTGCTTAGTGGTTCAAGTTTTATTTTCGTCATATCACGGATTTCCTCTTCTTTTTGCTTTCCTTAGCCGCAACAGAGTGGGAACGAAAGTTATACAATCGACTGGCCCGTAAGGAAAGTATTGTAAGAATCAAGAAATAACAAGAAAAATAGTCGAAAAGATTTTTGCACGGTTTTTTCCTTCGAAAAATGGTTTGAGTGGAGCGCTCCTAGATATTGTTAATTGTTAATTGTGCATAAAACTTCCCCGTTAAAATGTTAGGCAGTTTGAGTAAATAGTGTTACAACGTAAATCCGAATTTATATTAAATTTTTTGAGAAACACGAACGGTGGGTACAGCTTTCGTATAGGTACGCAACCACTAGGAACATTTTGTCTTTTATTTTTGTTTTTATGCAATGATAACTACGTTTGATTGTGCTCGTTGATAGTTTCGATATAATGGCCGCGTCAATCGCAATTGACATCATCAATGAGGTTATTAAAAGTGTGATGTTATCAAGCGTTACATTTTGTAACAGACGTTACCAAGCGTTAGCGTTACACTTTTCCAGTTTATGCACCTAACCCCACACAATATATTTCGTGACGCTTCTCCGGTACATCCCCCGCGTTACATTTTCGAGTTTATGTAGCAAAGTAAAGACATAAAATGTCAAAACAACTCTTCGATGTAACGCCAACTCAAAACTCGTAACAACTTTTCGTGACGCCCTAACAGCAACTAAAACCCAACATATGGGTCACTACCACAGTATTCTAATCGTGTCTAAAACGGTTGGTTCTCTTCAGATCTTATTTATTTATTTATTTATAACATATACGGGCAGTGCGCAATTTAACAGTGAGAAACTTAAATTAATAAAAGTAGTACAATATAAACCACAATAAATAGCACAAATCGATCAGCCAATGAATGCCAATGAGCCAACTAATGAAAATCATAATAACCGTCGAATTTTGGACTTAAAAGAGTCTTTCGACAACAACAGTAGGTCCTCCGAAACACCGTGTGACAACCTATTGAAGTCATCCTGGAAGCGCACCATGGGATTATTGCGGAGATAGTTGGTCGAAGAGGTATAAACATAAAAAGGCTGATGGAGTCTGGTAGCGTATGGAGGGGCGTAGAAGTTCATTTTGGAAAGCAGATACGGACAATCCAGTCGACCCGCTGTCAACCCATGCAGGAGAAGCACGTCCGCCTCACGTCGCCGAGAGGTGTACGGGCAAGGAAGGTGAATACCAGCTTAAGGGCGTTTGGTTCCTTGAAATCCCTCGTATTTCTTTTGAGAAAGCCCAGTTTTCTCATTGCTCTTGAGCATATTTCAACCAATACGGGCCGAAAACGTAAAATCTGAATCGATCAAAACTCCGAGATTCCGCACCAGGGGTTTCACGCCGGAGCAACGCCTCTCCTATCGAGTAGTCATGCAGTAGGCTGGATACACCTCGACGGAAATTGACCACTGAGCACTTTTCAATATTCAGTCCAAGCTCATTCTTCAAACACCATCCGTGCAAGGCTGTAAGATCTTTACGTTTTGACGCTACTGAACGCGAAAAACCTCATTTACGCGAGTAGTTCTGTGTGTGTGGGTATCGCAATTCAACTCTTCACGAGTTTGTGTCGTTTTTTTTTTAGTTTTGACGGTTATTTTTTGACGACGCGAAACGTCGTGTATGTAAAATTAGGTCTGTGGAAAGGATGTAAGTGTATGGTACTGTCTAGAAGCTCTAATGAGATTAAATTGTGTTAATTTCTATATCGAATTCCTTCCGTGTGTGACAGGTTTAGCTGTGGCGAGTTGCGTAGCGCGAGGGGAGCCGTTGGACGAAACAAACAAGACGCTTGTCGCAACTTGTCGCGGGTCTCTCCCGAGTCCCTTTCACTTTAGCCCCCCCCCACCCCCTGCCCGCACGAGCTCGTCTCATTTCGCGTCGGGCTCCCGTTGAAGTCACTTCTCGCGACGTTCTATAACATTCGATCCGCTAAATTAGCGAATGAAAATGTGTATATTTTCTCGAAATCGGTTGAATTTTGAAGAATTGAATTCGTACTGTTACAACAACTAATCGTGGGTGAGTACTTCCCATTAGTACGTTCCTCAAATCGAGGAAAGTTATGTAACCGGCTGAAACGTTGAGCTTCTTCGGATCATTTCGTTTCCACTGCGAAATTCTCTATAGTTAACAGTATAGAGTGTATAACGTCTAACTCGTTAATATCAGAGGGATCGATATCGCGTTTTTGAATGACGTGAAAATGAGCGCGGTTGTTTAAACATTCGCTCGCCCCGAATTTGGCTGGGAACAAACTTTTTAATGAGTTTTATTACTTAATATTTTATTTTATTAAGGAATGCATTTAGTTTCCAGTGCGCGAAGTGGTTTTTGGCCATTCGTTTCTGTCCTTATTTTACATTTGAACCACCTAGGGATTTCTATGCGGCGTCCTACCATACTTCCTTCTTCCGTCGCCAAACTATCGAGTCCATCGAAGATCATCTAATGTGAGGAATACTGAACGCCCGTAGTATTTCGAACTTCGTTTCCGGGTCATCCGAACTCGAAATGGAGTTGAATATGAAACACACATTTTGGCGGAGCCATTTGAGCTTCTAACGAGGCCTGTGCGTGTTGAAAAGAGAAACGGGTTGTCGATGGAGTTTCATTCTTCTTCGTCCTTCCGTCAAAACAACCGACGACATAATAGCGATCCGACAACTCGGCGGCCGCCATTCACTCCGAAAGGTGCCGCCGTCGTGGCTCCCTCCTCTTTTGTATCGAAATCCCCATCACCTGGCCTCAGAACTATTAATTGGTTACGACATCCTCCTCAAAAACCTCGTGACAAGTTTTGTGAAAGGTTCTGTTTTTGTAAAAATGGTTCGTAATTTCTCAGTGGAAATTTCGGCCGATTAATTTAACGAGAAGCTTCTGAAGTTGAGCAACTATTAAGTCCTTTAAACGTCGTGGCGATTTGATGGCCTGTTAGGTAGGTCTCGTCGAGGCGCATGACGTGTGTTGTTATGTGTAGTATCCAGGTCCAAGGCAATAACCAGACCATTTCCTTAGTAATCGAGAAATAATTTCACAAGGTCTGCTTAGCCTTAACAAGTAGCCTTTCTTGAGCCTCGAGGTTGAATTGTATTTGAGTGGAAGTCTGAATTAGAATCAGAAACAAACTCCTCCTCTTCCTCTTGCTTCCTTAGCTGACTTCGAGTTCCACCTTCCTTGGCATCTGAAGTAATCCAGAGCGATTCGCGATGAGCTAAACCTCGTTCCATTCCTTTGTCACCGCTGGTCCCGATTGTGCCCGTAACATCACTCGTCATTGTGTAAAACAACCCGGCCTAATGTCTCACCTCATGATCACAAGGCTTGAGGGAGTGGGTTTTGACGAGGGAGATGCTCTTAATCTAATTGCGCGAGTAGTTGTAGGATCTGGAAACGTGAGACATTAGGCTCAGGTAGTAGGAGTTTGGCACCTGGGAAGGACGAAGGCCACGGGCTGTAGTGCCTACACAGGAGACGGAAAACCGGTTGCGCGACAGATAGGCCTCCTAGTAGTGGGTGGAGGCTATATGGCCATCTGTCGCAGCTTACTGGAGTCCTTCCTAACCCCAGGGAGGTCAGCAAGCCCAAACTGTCCCACCCTCAGATAAGGAAAAGCTGTAAGTGCCATCAAAAGAAGCACCTCGCACCGGGTTAGTGGCCTTAAGGGTTGTTTGACCCAAAATGGTACCACGGGAATGCACAGCCTGCGGCCTTGCGCCGGTGCATTATGGGTTAGGGCCCCGTCAGGTGGCTGCCTCTGCAGGGCAAGGTAGGTAGAACGGAGAAATCCAACTCCTACTCAGAGCAAGGCCCGATAATGCTCGGAAATTCGCTTGCTATGTGGACATTGCGGTAGTCGGGGGTCGCTGGAGAGTAGAAATCCCATCCTCTTGTTTCGTTTCTAAACTGGGGTCTGAGCGAGGTAGAGGCCACCAGGTCAGTACTCCCACGGACTTTCCCGAATGCAGAACAGTAACTGTAGTGCCTCGGGCAGGAAGCAGTATTTCTGCGTCTACGAAGAGAGTGATGACCTTGAAGCGAGGCCGGGGATAAGCATCATGAGGGTGGTTGAATCGGATGAGAGAATGGTAAGGAAAACGCACGCCCCCAAAGTACAGAGTAGAGTCAAAAGTACGAAACATCAAGTTTCAATAACATGTCAACAATAAATTCGATACCTTTTCTGTTCTACAAGTACTAATGTTGTTTTCTCACTCTAATCCTTCAAGCAGGGTGGCATTTTCTGTAGCCAATTACCCACAGTTCTCTCTTCTTCGACGTGCCATCTCCATCAATGAAGGTTGGATATCACAGTGGCAAATCCTTCTCTGTCTTCAGCGGCTCTGCTGAGCTTCTCGAAGCTCATGCCAGCCCACCGACGTACATTCCTCAGCCTTGACATCTTCTTTCGTCCTAGGCCCCGCTTGCCCTCGATCTTTCCCTTGACGATGAGCTGTGCGTAACGGTATTTGTCGTTTCTCAGGATATGACCTAGGTATGCAGTTTTACGGACTTTTACAAGTTTGAATAGTTCTCGTTCTATTCCAATCCTGCGCAAGACTTCTTCGTTCGTGGTATGCGATGACCATGGTATTTTGAGTATTCTGCGATATGTCCACATCTCGAAAGCTTCCAGCCTGTTGATTGTTTGTGTTTTTAGGGTCCATGTTTCGACTCCGTACAAGAGAGCAGACCATACATAACATTTTGAGAGTCTTAAAAGCAGGTCGAGACTGATTCGTGAGTCGCAGAGGAGCTTCCTGAGTCGTACAAAACAGTATCTGGCTTGTTCTATTCTCGATCTAACTTCTATGTCGGGATCTAGTTTGTTGTCTATCCAGCATCCTAGGTATTAAACTTGCCCACTTCTTCTAGTATCCTTCCATTTATTTGGATTGGTTGTGAGACATTTTTCGACTTTTTGATTATCATTACCTTGGTTTTCTTCACATTTATTTTCATACCAAACTCTTCGCAGGTATTTCTTACGCTGTTGAGGAGTCGCTGCAGACCTACATCCGAGTCAGCGATCAAGACAATATCGTCAGCGTATCTGATGATGTTTATGTTCGCGCCATTAACCTTGACCCCCTCTGAGATATCTACCAGAGATCTGACAAATATTAGCTCTGAGTAAAGATTGAACAGTAATGGGGACAAGACGCAGCCCTGCCTAACTCCCCTGCCAATCCCGATTTGCTCTGACATGGATCCCTCTGTCCTGATTCTAGCGCTCTGGTTCCAATATAGGTTCTGTATCAGAGTAGTGTCCTTCTCGTCGAGGCCCACGCCGCGAAGCGACTCCATCAGCAGATCGTGTCTCACTCTATCAAATGCTTTTTCGAAGTCTATAAAGCAGATGAAGATGTCTCGTTGTTGATCATAGCATTTTTGCGCCAGTAGCAGTAAGCTGAACAAAGCCTCTCTCGTGCCCATTCCGCTCCTGAAGCCAAACTGGTCATCTCCAATGTTCGCTTCGTATTTGCCAGAAATGCGATTATGAATTATTTTCAGTAGGACTTTTAATGCCTGGCTCATTAAGCTTATTAAACGAGAGTCTCCGCAATCTTTTGGATTTGTTTTCTTTGGCAATGGTATGAAGATCGATTCTAACCAATCTTGAGGTATTCTGCCAGTTACATAAATACGGTTATAGAGAGCGACAAGCAGGTCGATGTTTTCCTCGCTTATTAGTTTTAAGATTTCGGGATATATTTCATCTGGCCCTGGGCTTTTGTTTGCCTTGAGTTGTTTTATCGCATATTCCAATTCGGATTTCAGAATACTTGGTCCCACAGTTCTCTCCCCTGGAAATCCACATGTCGTTGGACATCAACCCAATATCCAACCTGTTCACAATGAGCTACACCTCGTTCCATTCCTTTGTCACCGCAGGTTCGAACCGTGCCCGTTCACTTCAAACCATTTGCAGTCTGCTTTGTACCTAAAGGTTTCCCACAAATGAACACGTTAAAAGCTTTTCTTCTTGGCAGCGCTAATGGAGCATTTCCGTAGCATAAATCTCTCGCGTATCTTATCAGGTAACTCACATAACGTCTTGACTAAAAATGGTCTCGAATAAATCATCTCTTTCATCCAATCAGTATAATTAAGATTGAATACACGGCTGTTAAGGAGGAGGAGAAATGTATTCTGCGAGTCCGAAAGGTCTGGGGAGCCCGGTTCTAAAATGAAGTGAGCGTAATGAATCTTAGTGTTAATCGTCGCTACCAATCTTTCAGACAAAAGGGATGAAAGCTCGTCGTATCTTCATGAAACTCCTTCGATAAGTAACTCTCCCTTGCGCTTCCCAGTTTCCCATACTGCGTCCAAACTGAGGTTTTGCTTTGAAGTTGTGAATTGATTTGTTATTTGTGCGTTACACTCTCCATTTATGGCCGCCTCATTCAAAACTGTCACTTGTTTGGGTCTTGTACTGCAGCCACTGATTGAGAAACGCGCTGTGGTTAAATGTAAATACCGTTCAGTTACCTTCAACGAACCTCAGAGCTGCAATTAGTACTTCCCCTCGCCCTGCCCAATAGAGTGAAATGCTACGTTGACGGCTGAATAGAATATTCTGAGTTTTCTTCACATCTGAATTTGTTATTGTGCTAGTTTTTTTCGCGAATGGCCATTTTATGTCGAGTTATTTATAACTTTCCACACAAAATAATGAATTGAAATGACGTAATGATGTGCAGTACCTATCCGAAATAATATAATAATGAAATGAAAAGGCTGCAATTAGTAGCCTTTTCCGGTGCTCGCAACACAAATACATGCGTAACTGCGGAAGTTACCTGATGAAAGGCGACTCCGTTTCCCGCCGGCGAGTACATTTCCAAATTCCTACAGTACACAAAACATCTAGAAGTCTTGAGGAGAAATTAATAATACACATTAATGAATTAAGCCCCAATAAGTAAATACGTAATATTTAGGTTATTATCTAAATTCCTTTTGTTGTACTGCATTACCCTCTTCTGGGCGGAAGTTATGACCCTTAAAGAACGCCTCCGTGTTGAGAGCGAGAGCGGTAATTTTTGTGTACAGTCACGCGCTCACCATAACCCCTTTATAATGACAATTATCTGCTTCCTGACATTTGAACTTAATGAGTTATCTTCTTAAAATGTTGATTGCTAAATTGCTCTCGTTATCTTACTAAATTTGAACGTAACAAATTGATTATTGTTCTTAACAGTGCTTGTTCGACGCAGAGCGCCAAATCGGTTCCTGCCTTTGACCTCAGACTTCCTCAGACATTGTGTCCGTCCATTTCAATACCTGCCCCTCACCAGCAGGAATCCCTCTGCCGGGAATTCCTCGCTGTGGTGGTCGGTTGGTTCTAACAGCTCCCTTTCCCAGGTTTTCCCCTTTCTTTATTTCTTTCTCCTCAATTTCACTTTTCCTCTCCACGACTAAGCAATTCCAAAATCATTCCGCTTCCAACTATCGCCCCAGTAACTTCTCGCTCTCCAGTACGGTTTCCCGCGCCAGTTCACGTGTTCCGCGTACTGCCCTTGCGTCGCTCGTTTGTACACCATCTTAGCTCAATTCCGCACATATATTACAATCCTCCTCAAGCTTCCCCTGTCATGCACCCAACGATGCTATTATGGTCTATAATCACTAATCAAAATCACATTCGTAAAAATCTCGTTTTACTTTCCTTGGCTCTACAAAGTAGAAAGGAAAATTATGTAATAAGCTGAGAAAAAAAAATCAGTTTTCTTCAGATCTTTACGTATCAGACCCTACTGAGTCTGAAAAACACTATTTGGCGAAATGGTCTGTGTGTGTGTCTGTGAATAATTTTTAGAGAAAACAACCATACCAAATCAGGTCAGACTTGAAATCTAGCCCGCAGGTTACCATGGGATGTCAAAATGAGGGTATGAGCAAAATCCACCAAAAGTTAATTATAGTTATCATAGTGATCAAAACACCAATTTTTTTTCTCAAAAACAGCTCTAACGATTTTGATTAAATTTTTTATATTGATAGCTGGAAAATGACGAGAACAGCACAATAAATTACCAACATTTTAGACGAAAATCGGGTGTAGCGCGATTTTTACTTTCCACTACCTAAAGGGAAGGGAGGCAGCCAAAGCAATAGCAGTTGCCGTGGCCACAAGATGGGCCCATGTCCCCCCCCTGGGGAGCTTGCACAGTCCCAAGCCTTCCCTGGTACCGATTGCCGCACCCCACACCCCTTGGATTTGGAGGAGTGGGCTGCCTGGGCCTAAAGTGTAGGGGTACATGAGCCACCTCATGTTCTCCTAGTGCCACCCACATTAAACCCCCCGATGCGACGTCCCCTATAAGTTCCACCATCCTCGCACAAAACAGCCTTGAGGTCCGTCCCTACACCCTATCCAGGCACTGCTGAGGCACCCCAAGCACTCTGAGGCGCATTGCAACCAGCTCTTCGCATGTAAACAGTGCATGCTCCACTGATTTCGGCTACGCCTCGCAGTATCTGCAACTCTGCTCCTCTGACTTACCAATCTCAGCCAGGTGATGCCTTAATGGGCAGTGCCCAGTGAACAAGCGACGTACCATCCGCGTATTTTCCCTATCCAGACTAAGAACACCCCCTCCCTTGTTCACTCCCTGGAGAGTTTAATGAACAGCCTTGACTGCCTTTGGCCTGGCACGTACCGCCAATCATTACGTTAATTCGGTAAACAGATAAAAAAGTTGACTACTCGTTGGACCTACGGCTGAGGAACCTTTTGTGGAGCACCACACCCGGTATTTGATTTCGCGATCCGTTAGCACGTTTCTGATTAGCCCCGGAATAAACAAAATGGCAATTTTAAGAACTATGGATGAGCCGACCGGTTGATAAAACATTCGGGGAGAGCTCTGCGCAGCTTTGTTGGTACTAAGAAGAACAAAGTTGAGTATTTTCATGGGAAAACTTCCTTGTTTATTGGAATGTCCGAACCCTGAAGGTAGAAAACTGTTAGGAAGTTCAAAAGAGCATTGAAAGTTGAACTGATGTAAGACGCGGCTATTTACAGTGGGAAGTGATGGCGATGAAAACTGTTCGCTGAAGTGAACGTCTTATCATCCCCCCCCCCCCACCGCCACTCGGCACCTTTTTAAATATTCAAGAAGACGCAAACAAGCCCATTACCCAAACTCAAACCGGGCCCGGAGTATTTTGTAAATTACCCTTTTTTTCTAGGCTCTCCATTCTCCGTTTCCTCTTCGCGCCCACTATATTCGAAGCTTCACTACAAAACGCCCCACCCCCGCCACGAAGTGTTTGACGTGTTAGGTTTTTTGTGGGTCGACGCCCAGCTCGAACATGTCTGGATAGTGTCGACTGACGGGGAAGCGAAGAGAAAGATCAGAATCCTCTGCGAGGCTTCCATTTCGAACAAGTCCTGAAGAACTCTCGTAGCCCTAATCTACTTGCATATTCAGTTGCATTAAAGTTTCACCTAGAAAATGGCTGGACGGAATGCGAACGCGCTCCGTGGAAAACCTAATTACAACTTCACCCGGAGTCGCATTATTTTTAGATGGTCTTTAACGATAAGAGATTCTCAAGGCGATGAGCGTCTTAAACACAGTAATTACTTTCAGTAGAAAGAATGTGAACTTTTCTAGAGAAGTAAATATCTCACACAGCCAACTCTGATTACTTGGAAAGTCAAGTTATCGCAGAACTAACAAAAACCGTCTAACACCCTTCCAGATCTCGTTTCATAAATATGCAAATTCAACTGATGCGTCTAGTCATTTACTTCCAGCACCAAATGACTCGAAATGATATCCAAAAGATCACTAACTAAGGTAACTTCAGTCAAACGGGAACTGAATTACTCCCTCACTCCCGAATTTCTTTGGTACGTCCCTAAGTACGACGGGAAGACCTTTTCTGGCTTTGTTTAAAGGGATAGGTATGTTTCCTTATCAAAATGACTGTTCCTGAAGAGAGTTATTTCTTGTCTGGAGGGACAACGCGCCCACAGGGTTCCCTCAGGTTCCCACCCAACAGAGACCACCTCCGATTGTAACGTTAGACAAAAGTTAATTGATGGTAAGGTTAACGTACCTGTTAGGTGAGTCCGTCTCCTCTGGCTGGTGAGTTACAGTGGACTTTGCCTATTGGTGGACCTAACCCAATTGCTTTAATTGATGGTGTTGGTAGGTGGTTTTCCGCAGTTGCAAGATCAAACGACCCAGCAGTCACTACAGCTCGACCTTGGTAACTCTCTTGGGGTTGAGGGCTTCTTGTCAATTTGGTTCGAGCTGAACTGAACAAAACGAGGGGCTTCCTGAATCGGATTGGGGTTTTTACTTTGTCCAAAAGATAGGCTGTCGAAGACGTTGGTAGTTTGAAGTGATTATTGTTGAAATATCTTAAGGTTCGAGGAGAGAAGTTGGCAGAGTCAGGGGTCACATGCTCGCCCAAAAGGAAAAGGAGACTCACCAACAACCCCCACCCCCCACCATGTGTTGACCGAGGAACTTATCGTGCACCCTTATCGCCGAACTACCTGCTTCGACCGAGGGTCTGTGATTGTGATTGATCGTGGACAAACTGGTGACCAGTTGCGATTTACTGCCATCGACGAACAGTTCGAGACATTCGGCCAATTCTCTTTTTACTTTCCCTGCTCTACGAAGTAGAAAGGAAAGTTATGTAATCGGCTGAAAAAAAAATTTTGAGTTCTCTTCAGATCTTTACGTTTCAGACCCCCCTGAGTCCGAAAAACACAATTTGGGAAAATGGTCTGTGTGTCTGTGAACGATATGTAGAGAAAACGACCGTATCAAATCAGCTCAAACTTGATATCTCTCCCGCAGGTAACCATGTAACGCCAAAATAAGGGTTTGAACAAAATCCATCGAAAGTTAACTATAGTTATCATAGTGATCAAAACACCAAATATTTTTTTTCTCAAAAACGGCTCCAACGATTTCGATTAAATTTATATTTTTTTTATATTGGTAGCTCTCAATAAAGCAATCATACCATAAAATTCCCATTTGTGGGAAAATGACGAGAGCAGCACAATAAATTACCAAAACTTTCGACGAAATCGATTTTAGCGCAGTTTTTAGAGAAAACAACCGTACCAAATCAGCTGAAACATGATGTCTAGCCTACAGGTTACCATGGGACGCAATAATGAGGATATGGGCAAAATCCACCGAAAGTTAACTATAGTCATCATAGTGATCAAAACACCAAATTTTTTTTCTCAGAAATGGCTCTAACGATTTTAATTACATTTTTTACGTTGATAGCTCTCAATAAGGCAATGATACTATAAAATTCTCATTCGTGGGAAAATGACGAGAGCAGCACAATAAATTATCAAAATTTTCGACCAAAAGCGTTTTTCGCGCAGTTTTTTCGTTATAAACTCCGCTGGAATTCTTGTAGAATGTTAAAGAAAATTGGTATTGTAGTCCAATCTAATACCTAAAGGGTGAGTGTTTAAAAACACTCATGAGATACATGGGGCTCACTCCAGAAATTCCTGAATTTCAACTACTGCCGTTTCGCTTACTACCAGTTCTAACAGTTATTTTCCAATAACTCTGCAAAAGTGATTACTATCCTTTTTTTTAAATCGTGTTCAGAGCCTCATTAGTTATCTGTGTACCAATTGCTCAATAATGGTCCTGCAATGAGTACGAGCAGCACAATAAATTCCGGAACTGTTAGCGCTACCGCTTTTTGCTGCCGCAAAGCGTTGTTTGACCAAGTTCAAATGAACTGACTGATACATGAATAGATTAAATAGAATTGGCTATGTACAAAGTGAATTGACGTAGAGCTAAGGAAAGTGGTGTGTTGCAACATACCAGCTCAAGTAGTAAGTAAGATTCAAGTAGTAAGTTGTGTTGGTCAAGAGACATCTGCTATTGTTGCTCTATTTGTGGTAGTTGAGCACTAAAAGCCGACATAAACTCTTTGAATTGTTTGGCGTCCCCGTTGAAATAGGAATGTTAACACAATTCAACGTTCAAGTGCACCAATGGCGAGAAAATCGAAATAGACAGATCTTGAAATAATTTTATTGTGATTTCCTCGGTCCCCAACGCGGGCGTCATTATATGTAAAGAAAATACGCGTAGATAACTCACCAGACTATTGACGAAAAAGAAAACGAACATGCGAAACGATTCGTTCTATTGCGTTGTTTATTATAATTATTATTCTGGTGAGCAACTTTTTTCGAGTATTTTGGTGGCCACTGCTGTTCGCGAGTATTCCAACCGCTAGTTTCGACGTTCGATCAACTATTTGCTGTGCAAATTAACTCCGTAGCCAGTGTTTCACAAAGGATTCATTCGTTTACAAGGGTCCACATTGTGACATCTGTCTCGATTCCCGGTCAGTCCGATCCATTTTTTCCGCACGATCTGCTACAACTTCTCAGCAACCATCCCGTTCAACCGCCAAATGAGCATTCCGTTCCGTGTTCTGGTTTTTATAAAGTAAATTATTTATTGTTAACTGTTTTCCCATAATTTATTCACATTTCCCCATCCTAAGTACAGTCCACACATTTTGGGTTATTATTCAGAATGAACAATTATAGAGACGAATTTTGCAAAAATTGTTATTAATTGGGAATTTTGGTAGTTCAATGAAGCCCCTCATTTTTAGTTTTAATTGTCGATGAAGAAAAGGGTACAAAGTTTAACGGAGAAAATTTAATTAGTAGGAGTTTTGGTGGCTTGAACCAAACACTTCAAAGTGCGATACTCAATATTGTATTCCACTTTATGAGGATATGATGTCAAGTGTCAGCAATGTATAGTGTTCCGTTCAACTTTGCCCGAATTAGTTCAGTCCCCTTTGTCCTAACGAATTATCTCGAGCTCTGGGGCCCTTCCCGAGCGTTCAACTTTAGTCGCCGACCTGGGAATCCCAGAGCCCCCATGCCCATCAAATCTTCGACTTTTTAAGCCCTGTCGACACACTTTAAGAGCCGCCTGTAAACGCGGACGTTTTCCTCCCTTTTAGGGTTTCCTCAGTGGGTTTTTTCTCATTCCACTTCTTTCGCTCTTACTTTCCACCTCTTCTGAGGGGCGCAACTATGAGCTGTTGTCCGAAGACTCAACTTTTAAACTCACTTGCTCTCCCCTTTCGTCTTGAATCCAGTTCGCATATCCAGTGACGACCCTCCTTCGCGTCAGTACCCTACCTCTATCGTTCTCAAGTGTAACGAGCGGTGCGTAGCACCCACCCCCAACCCACACCCACACCCAACTTTCCGCCAGCCCCGTATGTTAGAACACCAGCTACCCAGCTACATATGCGAGCGCTATATCTTCGTTCAACGCATTTCTACAGAAACATTTATGGAAAACAAAATGTACGCACTAGTTAGCCGAGAGTACTCCGTAAGTTTGATCGAAATTGTCTGAGCCGTTTTTGAGAAAATTTGAATATCGATAAATTAATATTCGACAAATCTCCTTTTCTGAGTTAACCTAGGCTTATATCTCCCTTCAAGATTTATATACAGAAATAGTTTCGGAGAACGAAATGTGGGGATGGATGACTTAAAGAAGAGTGAGTAAGATTGATCACATCTGGAGGAACAGTTTTTCCCAGAATTTACGGAAATGTTCGGAAAAACGTTATTTTCGACACATTTTAATTTTTATCTCTGTTCAATGGACCGTCACAGGAACATTTATTGGGAAGAATATGTAGGTATTAACTATTTGAAAACATCCAGTGAGTTTGGTGCAAATCACTGAAGCCGTTTTGCCAAAAAGCGTAAAAAATCTATTTTTGCTTCAGGGGCCCACATCTCCGTTCACCGTATTTTCATGGAGATATATATATGCAGTAGAAAGGTTAGGTATTGATTAGTAGAAGATAATTCGAAAGTTCAATCAAAATCGTTCGAGCCGTTTTTGAGAAAAATGCAAAAAACCCTGGTTTTTGGTACATTTTCGTCCCCCACCCCCCTTCCCATCGGCTGAAATCGTCCATAATCTTATTTTGATGTCTACAAAAAATTAAAAACAAAACAAAAAAAGATCCAGCTCAATCGGTTCAGCCATTCTTCCGCAAATCGAACTACAGACACACACACACGGACCACGCGCCGAAATTAGTTTTTTTAGACTCAGTAGGCCTCAAAACGTAAAGATCTGGAGAAAACCCAAATTTTTTTCATGACACGATTACTATACTTTCCTTCCCTTCGGGTAGTGGAAAGTAAAAGTGGGAGAGGTTCGTGAGCGATGCCGGTGGCCATTCTTGCCAAAAAACTGGCTCCTCCGCTAATATAAACAGCGGAGAACTGCACGGGTGGCGTCAACAGGGTTGCCACCATCGGCAGCCCGCCGCAAACCATTACATCTCTCATCTCATTCATCAGCATCATCTCTTCACTCCTACTAGACTTCACATCTCTCCCTTTACAAAGTGAATATTGGATGTGCTCCTACCAATGATAACCCAGAATATTTGATGGGCACAAACTGATGTTGTGTCTGTACTAGATATGGTAGCACCTTTTCCATATTTCTCCTAATACTAGCGAGATGTTTTAACTTTTGCTCCACTTATTGGCTTGCACTGTTCCCATTATTGGGAAAAAAGCTTGCAGGTTTTTTCAACATAAATTTCATCCGTATTTGTGACCGGTCTTTTTATATTTAATTTATTTTCATAATATTCCCCATCGGTTTATTTTCTGATTGTATAGTTTTCAAAGGGTTTTAGCGATGGAGTTGAAATAAAAGGGACGGTAGTTTTTAGTTGAAAGTTACTGACGCTGTTTAGAGCTCAAATAATGAACATTAATCAAGCGAAACTGAATGAATCTCTCCTTTTTAGCCGCTGGCCGGAGTTAATTATTTCGGCGGTAAAGGATCCAATTCCCGTAGTCCGGCGACTTGCGGTAACAATATATTTAGAAAATCAAGCGGTTTACTGAAAGCTGATTCATAATCTCTTCGTAATTTGTTTGCTTTTCTGAAACGAGAACTCTCGGGTTGTATCCGACGTTCTAATAATTTTCATTTTGCGTTATTATGGCGGGTTCGAGGCTGTCATTGAGAAACTACCGTATTATCCGATGAAGTCGGCTCTGTATCGAAAGACGGTTCAGAAAAGTGTCCAAGGAATTTAACTGTCGTGTCTGTACATGTCCGAGTTCATCTGAACGCTAAATAAAGAATATTCTGAATAGAATAATCTGAAGCGTGTATAAAGATGTCCGAAGCGTTACACCGGGGTGTCAAAAGGTTGATGTACTGGTCCTGATAGTCGCCACCCGTACTGGATGAACACTTACGATCCAGGCTGTTGGTCAGACTAGCGATGGCGCATTTTCGTTTTTGATAAGCATTAACTATTCTTCTTGGATGTTCTTGTAAGCCTTGAAGCAATTCGACTGCACAAGTCCTCAGTCGGGCGCAGCAATATATACGGAGCCAGCAGTTGATCAGCAAAACGGCGGTCGCATGATAGAGAGGTTTGCAGAAAAATGGCACCAAAGGCGGGGTCCTGGCCCGGGTATAACCAGAGATAGTTGGATGGGTGTCTTTATATGTGTGTATAGGGTTAGTACAGTTCAGCTTTCCATTCAGGTAGCATTAGGATGGGTCTGGACACGGAGCACCGGTTCCGCCAAACCCACCTGGACCAGTTCAAGCCCAGGGATCTCCAATCAAGAGGGGCAGACCACCTGGTTGGACGTCCAAATAGTTCAGGCTCAGGCGAAAATGGGGAAAACTCCAAGACCCAAGAAGAGGGAGTAGAGAACCTAGCCTGTCGAACTGTCTACCCCTGCCCTATTAGAGGAAAACAAAAATAAATAACCTAGTCAGAAACTCCGTCTCAGCCAACCAAAACCTGGCTCCGCCAGGAGGTCCAGCCCGGACATACCAAGAAGTATGATTGATGCCAGGAGGGCAGGGGTGGCCTGCTGTTCCCAGGCGTGCCAGAACGCACGTCACTGTAAACGGCAAGGGATCCATTAGTCAGAGAGGAAAAAAAGGGGTGACCGGAATAACCAAATGAGGATGGAAAGAGCAGAAACAAATGGTAAGGCCACTGAAGTGCTGAAGGGTTGCTATGGGCCACAGAAGAGGCCTAGATGCAACCGCCTCCCCACCAGTCCGGGATAGCAGGTCCTCAGTCAATATCAGGTCGCCAATCAGAAAGTAGCTAGGTGCAAGTTAATTTTTCTCCATAAAACTGGATGGCATTGAGCATAACGATCGAGGATTCAGGATGTCTTCAGGTCTCGCAAGCTCTTTGAATGTTAATGCTTCCATTCCAGAAACTCCCTGCAAATAACGTTTTATGGATTTGACACCTGTCTCTCAGAGTGTGGAGTGTGAGGTGGATTATATTTCCATCGGATGCCTCGCATACAGCAGAAGTCGATTAGTTTGTTACATGTGGCATCTTGCATGAATCACTAATGAGTCCGCCAGTCAAAACCCCAGCTGTGCAGACCCCTTCTTGGTATTATACGCAGTTTAATTGCAAATACGCCGTGTTTGGTATCGTTTTCAAGGTATTTCTACGTCCTGGGTCGAATGGAATGAGTATTAGACGTGTACAACTGCGTATAGTGAAATTACAGTCATTATAGTGAGCCAAAGTCCACTAACTGAAAGAACTCGCAGGAACTACAGTGGAAGTCAACGTTTCGTCGTTTGTACTCCCTCCCTCCCGTCTCATAAAAAGTTCCATTGTAGTCAGGTCATGTTTCGTATGGTTTACTAGTATTTTTCGATGCTGAATCGAATCGGATGGGTCTCGGAGCAGTAATACTAGGTCAAGCTGTTCATGAGAATAATAAACCGTTGTGTAATAATTTGCAGTGTTTTTTCTTATTAGTCCCTCTTATATGAGACGGTAGCGTTGTCCCAAAAATAGTATTGGTATTTTGGTAAGCTACATACACGATAAAAGTCCGATAACGATCATGAAGTAATTAGGAGATACCCAAGAAGTTCATGCAGAATGAAATGCGAATTGCATCTATCATAGTGTTGTTATAATTCGAAATAGCACGAATATTTTCCGAAAAAAATCACGTTGACATTCCTACAAATTACCTTTACGTTGATCGCACAGTGAAGGCTTAACATAACCAGGAGTAACTGAGAGAAAAACATTGCGTTAGTCGGAAGAGCGATAAAAATTCAGCAAAGGGGTCGCATCACAGGAGTTTCATGACACGACCAACTATAACCGTGTTCTCGTACGTCTTATTACTGCCACGTCGTTACGGGCCGTTCTACCGCGTTCTTCATATTTTCTAAAGACACGCAACTCGCACAGTCATCGTATCGGCTTCTGTCGACCGGCAACTTTTTTTTATTTTTCCGCTCTCACCCTCCGAAGGTATGTCGAGTGCGAGCACTTCCTGGCTCGTCCTCGTGTTTGTTCCGCCATTCTACGCACAATACATCACTCGCCGTTGTTTTCATCTGAGCGGAATGCAGTCAATGAACCGGGAACTCGCTCTAATGAGCGCCGCTACTCGTTTTTCTCTCGTCTAGCGCTATATTCTTGTCTCCCTCGCGGATTTTTACTCTCTTTGTTTTCATTGTCGTCTTTGTTTCGTTTCATCGCTCAGACTCTCCAATTAATGATGTGCTGTTGCTGCAGAGCCCCTGTCACTCTCGGGAAACTCGGGCAAATAGCCTCAATGACTGTAATAAGCCCCAATGAAAAAAAACGCGTTTTTCCCCGTTTTTACGATGTTGGAGTGAAACCTTTTTAAAATCGGCTGACAATACCTCTTACGGCCCCACACAACTTTCCAAACCCCCTGTGGGTTCAATGATGTGCTGTACTGTGGGTTTCTATTTTCCTTAATTTTCTATTAACGTTAATACCCGGTTAAAAGAAGACTCTCAGGGGGTGGGGACCTATCGTCCTATTCTCTCTTTCTAGGGCCCGCACAAAAATAAAAGAAAACTTCTTCAAACAGGAGAAAATAAATTTAATATGAAATTTTTACGAACGAATAAATTTAATGACGGTGTTGTAATTATATGGTTTATGACACACCTCCGTCTGGGATCCAACGAGATGCCCAGTATTCAAAGAACTTAGTCAACCTGGTCTATTTTCCTGCGTGGAAAGGGTCGAGATGGCGATTCCCTATCCGCTTCAGAGATGGTTTCTCCACTCTCCAGCATCTAGCCTGCGACTACTTCCTGCGTTTTTGCGACGTTCGAGGTGGCGCTTCCCACTCCCTCGCTTTTCCTGCGAGTTCTGACTACACAATGCATTGCCACGTATGTTTGATCAACGTCGTTAGATCCATTTTTACTTTCCGCTACCCCAAAGGGAAAGGAAATTATAGTAATCGTGTAAAAAAAAAAAAAAAATTGGGTTTTCTTCAGATCTTTACGTTTTGAGACCTACTGAGTCTAAAATACCTAATTTCGGCGCGTGGTCCGTGTGTGTGTGTCTGTAGTTCGATTTGCGGGAGAACGGCTGATCCGATTGAGCTGGTGCTTTTCGGGTTTTGTTCGTTATTTTTTGTAGACACCAAAATAAGGTTATGGACGATTCCGGCTAATTGGAAGGGAGGGGGGGGGGAGACGACAATGTACCAAAAACTAGGGTTTTTCGCATTTTTCTCAAAAACGGCTCTAACGATTTTGATGAAACTTTCGAATTATCTCCTACCAATCAATACCTAACTTTTCCTATCCATACATATCTCCATGAAAATACGGTGAGCGGAGATATAGGCCCATGAAGCAAAAATAGGTTTTTTACGCTTTTTGACAAAACGACTTCAACGATTTTCAACAAACTCACAGAATGTTTTTGAATAGTAAATACCTGCATATTGTTCTCAATAAATGTTCCTCTGAACAGAGATGAATATCTGGTGCGTTGCATTACACAACTTTCCTTAGCTCTACAACAATTCACTTTTTACGTGACTAATTCTATTTAATCAATTCATTTATCGCTCATTTAATTTGAACTAGGTCAAAAACGCTTTATGGCAGCAGGAAGCGGTAGCGCTTACAGTTCCGGGATTTATTTTGCTGCTCGTACTCATTGCAGGACCATTACTGATCAATTGGTACACAGATAATTAATGAGGCTGTAAACACAAATTTTTTGAAGAAGGATAGTGATTACTTTTGCAGAGTTATTGGGTGAAAACGTTTAGAAGTGGTAGTAAGCGAAACGGGCGTAGTTGAAATTCAGGAATTTCTGGAGTAACCCTCTTGTATCTCATGAGCGTTTTTAAACACTCACCCTATAGGTATTGGATTTAACTACAACACCAGTTTTTTTTCACATTCTTCAAAAATTCCACCTGAGTTTATAAGGAAAAAACCGCGGCATAAACGCTTTTCGTCGAAAATTTTGATAATTTCTTGTGCTGCTCTCGTCATTTTCCCACAAATGGGAATTTAATGGTATTATTATCTTATCAGAAGCTATCTATATAAAAAATTTAATCAAAATCGTTGCAGCCGTTTTTGAGAAAAAAAATTTGGTGTTTTGATCACTATGATAACTATAGTTAAATTTCGGTGTATTTTGCCCATACCCTTATTTTTGCGTCTCATGGTATCCTGCGGGCTAGATATCAAGTTTGGTGATTTGGATCGGTCGTTTTCTCTAAAAACCACTCTAAAATCGATTACGTCGAACATTTTGGTAATTTATTGTGCTGCTCTCGTCTTTTTTCCATAAATGGGAATTTTATGGTATGATTATCTTATCAAGAGCTACCAACATAAAAAATTTAATCAAAATCGTCAGAGCTGTTTTTGAGAAAAAAAATATTTGGTGTTTTGATCACTCTGATAACTATAGTTTACTTTCGGTGAATTTTGTTCAAACCCATATTTTGGCGTCCCATAGTAACTAGTAGGCTAGACATCAAGTTTGAGCTGATTTGGTACGGTTGTTTTCTCTAAAAATCGTTCACAGACACACACAGACCATTTTTCCCAAATAGTGTTTTCGGACTCAGTGGGGTCGGAAACGTAAAGATCTGAGGAGAACTCAAAATTTTTTCTCAGCCGATTACATAACTTTCCTTTCTACTTTGTAGAGCCAAGGAAAGTAAAAATGAAGATGTGTCGAAAATAACGTTTTTTTGAACATTTCCGTAATAAGATGTGATAAATCCTAATGTAGTGTCTTTTAGTCACCCATACCCACATTTCGTTAACCGTAATTATTTCTGTATATATATGTTGAACGGAGATATGAGCCAAGTTAACTCAGAAAAGGAGATTTGTCGAATATTAATTTATCGGTATTCCAATTTTCTCAAAACGGCTAAAACGATTTCGATCAAACTCACGGAGTACTCTCAGCTAACTAATCCCTACATTTTGTTTTCCATGAATGTTTCTGTAGAAATGCGTTGAACGAAGATATAGCGCCCGCAAATGTACCTGGTGTTGAAACTTAATGGGATGGCGGAAAGTTGGGTGTTGCTACGCACCGCTCGTTGAAAATTGTGAAAATTGCTCATTAATGTTCAGGGCACAAGTAGGAGCAGCGCAATACCTACCGCGTCCTGCCACCGTGAAGTGATGTTTTACCAATTTCAGGCGAACTGAGTGAGAAATACATTGAATTAGTAGAAAAAGCCTCGACAAACAGTGAATGTATGTTGAGCTAAAGGAAAGTTGTGTGCTCTCGATATTTTTCCCTTATTTTCCAAACTTTTTGTTCATTTTTTGGAATTCGCCGAAACTGTTATATCATCATCCTCCACCAACCGACATCAAGTAAAGTTAACGTGTCGGAGTTCAGCGCTTCCGAAATCTCTCGTCCCCTTCGCCTGGGCATCGCTGGAATTTATCCAAATACTGGCTGTCGAAAAAGAACGGACTACCTCGCAACGTTTGGCAAATTTCAAATTATTCCTGTTCAAAGGCGTGAGTCACTTTCTTTTTTTTTTGACAACGCAAAACCTTCGTTATTCAACCGTGGTGGCGAACTCGAGGTGGTAGGACTTTGAAGATGATCGCGAAACCGCCTGGAAATGAGTCACCCATTCCAGTCCTCTGAAGAGCACAAACGTCAAAGAATGGTATGAATCGGGCGAATGGATTTGTTCGAATTCTGGGCTCTATTCAACGAGAAATGCTTCGTTTCATGAACACATCGGTGTTCAGTAGACTCGGAAATTCCAAAATACGTTATATACACTTTGTACATTTGTACGCGGCGCAGTCTTGGCCGCCTTAGGCCCCAGGGTGGGTACTAAGTAGGCCTGCATCGACCTGCACGACGTCTACATATTTCCACTCCTACCTACTCCCTGTAGAAGCGTTTTCCTTTCGGGTCGCTAGAGAGGGATTAAGGACGGAAGAAGCTGAAGTGGCTCAACAAACGTGAAGCCTCACGAGCTATTGTTTTAGGCTGTTTTGGTATCGATGCTGTGCGTGCCTCTACAATATTTATGTACTTTGAGTTATTTCTTGTTATCATCAGTTAATTTTTTGTCACGATTGGCTGCTCTAGGCCCGGGCTCTGCGGTCATTCAGTTATTATGAACTGATCACATTTTTTCAGCCAATTATGTAAGGAAAGCGAAAAATTGGAAAACTGAACGTATCGGGTGGCTCCTGGTTATGCGATGAACGTTTCAACGAAGTGCGAGTTGAATGACGATACGTAAACTAAACTTGTACTCATAACCTTGACAATAATGCGCTAATCATTGCCTCGTTATACTTATCGCACTCTTCCTTCGAAAGCTCTTCGTGCCTTCCACAACCATTCGTTCTGTTAGGGCACGATAAGAAAATCTCCCGACTCTTCGATGAATTCTTGACCATTCTTACTTCATTTTCGAGGTACTTAGTACTCTTGTTCACGTATGACAGCATTTTCCATGTCAAATATGTGAGCAAAACTGTAGACGCCGGTGTGATGGTAGTGTAGTGATCAAACACGAAAAGTCAGATACCTGGGAAAATTAGGCCAGCGTCCCTTTCCCGTGACTTTCCTCTTTGTCACAGCAGTAATGCTTCGATATAGCTACGCGTTGTTTGAACCTTTATCCGGTGGTAAACTATTACTGTCAATGATCTGTTCACTGATGTCGTCTGATCCAGAAGCAGTGGCTAATAACGAGCGAGAGGGGAGATGTACCGCCTCACTCCCCATTGCAGGCACCCGGTAATCACAGTCTAGTGGTCAAAGACGAAGATTGATATTCTAAGGGAACTCGCATACAGGAACAGAACTTGGGATAGATGTAATTGTTCCCAGTGTAAGCGAATCTCAACATTTACAATCCTGGAAAATTGGGTGATTGCTTTTACTAATTTTCGTGATTTTCGCCTGAGTTAGCGAATCCCAACAATTCTGTTCTCTTCGGAACAAATGGGATCAAACTTGGTGATTTATCAACTCAATGCTATAAAAGACAAACAGAGGCCCCTTTCTTGTCACTCTCCTCTTTGTCACCGCAGTAAAGTTTTGATATAGCTACGCGTTATTTGAATCTTTGATCGGCTTGTCCGGCAGTAAACTTTTACTCTCAAAGATCTGTTCACTGATGTCGTCCACTCCAGAAGCAGTGGCTAATGACGAGTAAAAGGAGTGATGTACAGCCTGACTCCCATTGTAGGCACCCCAGTGATCGTAGTCCAGTGGTCAAAGACGAAGATTCATATTCCGAGTGAACTACACAGGACAGAACATGGGATCGCTGTGATTGTTGCCAGAATCAACGAACCCCAACATTTACAATTCTGTTGTAACAAATGGTGTCAGAAGTGATGACGTATCTATCACAATTTTGTGTGTTCTTCCTTATCACTCTTCTCTTTGTATCGGCATTAATGCCTCCATACTATTTCTGAGATCAACGCAAAATCTCAAAGATTTGTTCGTAGAAGTCTTCTGCTCCAGAAGCAGTAGCTAATAACGAGTGAGAGGAGTGATGTACCGTCTGACTCCCATTGCAGGCACCCTGGTAATCATAGTCTAGTGGTCAAAGGTGAAGATTCACATTCTCAGGGAACTCGCATACGGGAACAAAACTTGGGATTGCTGTAATTGTTAACAGAATCAGCTATTTGGATTTGCGAGGAGGAAGGGAAGGGATGAAAGGGGTTGGTGTTAAATTGGAGTGCGGTATGAATAGAGATGGTGGTACCTGAGTTGGCGTTCTCGGTTGGTGGCTCCTGGCCAGGAGGGGTGCGATTATTCCAGCACAAACCCAGTCTATGCACCGCACTGTTGTTCGCGTCTGCACAGTGCACGCGTACACGAAAAAAAAACGCACGGAAAACGTGAAAATAGTAAGTATTTTGGTATAAAAGGAACAGGTGTTGATAGCTAGTACAAAACGGCGGATAGTAATAACTGTGATAAGTGGAGATAGTGATTAGAGTTATTCTCAACAGGGAATAAATAATAGGTGAATAGATAACAATAACCAAAGAAATGAAAGGGTTAACGGAAAGGAGGGATAGGGCATAGGAAAGAAAGTGTGGGGTAAATCTTCTGACTCAAACATCAGCTAATCCTAACATTTACAATCCTGTGGTAACAACTGGTGTCAGAAGTGATGACGCGTCTATCACAATGTTGTGTGTTGCTACTTCTCACTCTCCTCTTTGTATTGGCATCAATGCCTCTGGTTAACTGCGTTAATTCATTATTGGAGATGGAATTAGGTTGGCAGCACTGTCTCCGTTTCGTCACCTAGCGGTGACAAGTTGATTTAATTGTTTTGTTCTTCTTCTCGGCCTCTTCCGCGCCAACCCGTCGTCGAATGCGTATACCCGCTATAAAACCCCCCATCAAGTTGTGTGATTCTTTCGAGCAATTGCCGCGACTTCGCGCCTTCGTTGTGGCCAGCCGGCAACAGGTACGCTGCCAACTGGTTCTGTTTATTTTTTTTCCATCTCCAATTTCCGTCATCTCAATTTTGCAATACAGTCCATTTACAGTTCAACATCGGATTTGGTCCTTGCCGGAGCCGAATCGTAAATACTTCAATCAGTCAGGATTAAATTGAATGGTTTGAATTGGTCTATAGTAATCAGCATATAATTAAGAGGTATAATTTTCAGCCACGAATTAGTCTGTCGGTTCCATGTGCAGTAGTTGAAATCGTTCGATCGTAGAGAACAGGCGCAAGCGAGAACAAGCAGCAATCCGTAGTCTCATCGATGAGTTTGTTTTGATTTCGCTTGTTCACGGTTGCGGGTGAAAAAATCGACCCCGACTCGAGACGCTTAAACTTAATCGAACTGTCTCCGTCCACTTTTCGTGTGTTTTTTCACTCACAATGCCGATTATTGACGACTTGGAATTTCGGCTGGAAACTGTCGTATCCAAAATTGATAGGATACACAAGGTAGCGGAAGATGCTGAACGTCATACTACTGACAACAAGAAACTGAATTTGTTGAAAGCGATGACCGTTAATTTAGATGATTTGTTTACCGAATTTGACGAAGTGTGTGTCAAACTGAACTCGCTTTATTGTAAACAAACTCCACCAGTTTCTGGAAACCTAAAACCCAAGTTTGAGGCATTCGAAAAACAATTTTATAATATTAAGGCTATTGTTATGTCAATTATATCCGATGAACCCGTTGCCGGTACTTCATCAAATTTGACGCCGTCTGTCCCGCGCTTGTCATTGCGCCAGCCAGGCCCTGGGGATACCTATGCGCAGGTTTCTCTTCCCAAGTTACAATTGATCAAATTTGGAGGAAACTTGTTAGAGTGGCCAACATTTCATGACATGTTCTACAATTCGGTTCACATCCAAGAAAATATTTCTGATATTCACAAGTTCATGCATTTGAAGGGGTGTCTTGTGGGGGAAGCGCAGTCTGTATTAGCGTCTTTGCGTATCACGGGGCAAATTATAAGGTCGCTTGGGAACTATTGGTAAATAGGTATAATGACCCAAATAGACTAGTGAGTGCCTACTTAGAGGCGTTGTTTGATTTACCCACTATTCCTCGGGAGGCAAAACGCCTACGTTCTTTTAGTGCCTCGTTAAATCAGTATACGGGAGGGCTTGCTGCGTTAGGGCATCAAGTTGAGTTATGGAGCCACCCCTTGTTGTTTTTATTCCGGCGTAAGTTGTCGCCCGTTCTGCGAGAACGATGGGAAGAGTGCGCATTGGAATTAGTTGTGCCCACTATCAAAAATTTTATTGATTTTCTAAGCAACGAAGTCAGGATCATGGAATCGACTGCTCATGTTTCAGCTGCTGAAAAATCTCAAAATCTTGGTCAGAACTCGCAAAACAAGAAATCAAATAAATCGTTTACGAACACCACGAGTCTAGTAACCAGCACCGAGAGCGAAGACAAAGTTTGTTGTCCATGGGAAATACCATAATTTATCGGTGTGTAAAAAATTTCTACAGATGCCAGTTCTAGTTCGCCTCAACTTTGTAAAAGGAAAGGGTTTATGTTTGGCTTGCTTTTCGAAAGAGCACTACTTAGCACAGTGTAAAACGAGTAGGTTATGCGACACGTGTAACGGCAAACATTCCAGTTTCCTCTGCTTTCAGAAGCACGGCGTGAGAGATAAGGTGAAGATGAGATCGGAGAGTTTAGATGAGGATAGACCTCCTGATTCAATTTCCAACCGTCCAAACTCGAGTCAGGTAAATTCGTTGCAGACCTCGACATCGGCAGGCGCCCATGTGGTATTGTTGGCCACCATACAGGCTTCTGCAGTGGGTAAACACGGTAGTCCTCAGCCCGTTAATATTCTTATTGACACTGCTAGCCAAGGGACATTCATCACGGAGGCTTGTGCCCGCCGGCTAGAATTGGATTTCCAGTGTCACCGCACACCATTTTCTGGACTAGGTCAATCGCAGGCTGGAGTTTCAAAAGGGCTAGTACAATTTTCGATACAGCCAAAACAGCCTTCCTGCGACGTGAAATTCGACATCCATGCTATGGTGGTGGAGAAAATTGTTCAGTGTCCAAAATTGAACACACCGACTCGAAGTTGGCCACATATTGAAGGGCTAAAGTTAGCGGACCCTGAATACTTTGTTAACAAATCGGTTGACATACTTCTCGGGTCAGAATGGTACGCTAGAATCGTTGTTGGCTCACCTATTGTTGGCCCAGAAGGGACACCTGATGTCATGCACACCGTATTTGGTTATTGTTTGCTAGGCAAAGTCAATGTTGATAGTAGACCCGAGACGACTGTTCTTTGTGCCACATTCGAGGACGATGTCGACCGGTCTATACGTCGATTTTGGGAGTACGAAGAGCCTCCATACGAACGTCATCTAAGTAAGGAGGAAGTAGAGTGCGAAAGGCATTTCGAGCACAGTGTGGCCAGGTCCGACGGTCGCTACATCGTACGATTGCCTTTTCGGGATGCTATGCCGGGATTGGGTGAGAGCTATGCACTAGCCAAAAGACGATTTTATTCCCTTGAAGCTAGACTACTTAAAACCGCCGATCTCCACGAAAGATATTGTCAATTCATGAAAGATTACAGCGATCAAGGCCACATGGTAGTTGCTTCCTCACCACCCAGGCCCCAGTTCCACTACTACGTGCCTCATCATTGCATACACAAAAGGTTTGGAGGATTTGTCTCATTTTCGAGTGGTATTCGATTGTTCAATGAAAACCACTAATGGAATATCATTGAACCAAGCTGTGCACATCGGCCCTAAGTTGCAACAAGATATTTGTGCAATACTTTTTCGTTTCCGTTTTCACGATGTTTGTTTGGTGGCAGACATACGTCAAATGTATCGTAACATTGGGCTTGCGGAGAGTGACTACGACTTTCAGCGTATATTTTGGAGGTTTAATCCAAATGACGATGTTCAAGAGTATACCTTGACCACAGTTACATACGGTAACGCGGCTGCTCCCTTTCTGGCTCTGCGAACCTTGAAGCAATTAGTGGCAGACGAAGGCGCGAATTTTCCAGAAGCGTCCAAAGCTATTCAGGAAAATACGTTTGTCGACGACATTTGCGTATCGGTTAAAAATTTAGACGCCGCGCTAAGGTTGCAAATGGAGCTGACCGAGCTTCTCAGTCGAGGGCGTTTCACTCTGCGAAAATGGCTGAGCAATCGACCGGAAATACTTGTACAGGTTCCTGAAAATGATTGTGCAATGAATCCCAATATTTTTCGGTTTCACGATTTAGAAAACAGCGATCCGGGTACTGCCATTTTAGGCTTGGCTTGGAATCCCGTTGTTGACGTATTTTCATTCAAGGTCCGTCCTGTTGGAAACGTGGCGGCCACCAAAAGGAACATCCTATCGCAAATCGCTCGCCTTTACGATCCACTAGGATTTTTGGCACCCGTAACGTTTTATGGGAAGTGGATTATCCAACACCTATGGCAACTTGGTCTAGGATGGGACGATAAACCGCCGAACGATGTGGTTGCAAAATGGGTACAATACCAAACGGAGCTTAGCCTGTTATCTACCTTCGCTATTCATCGATGTGTACAGCTGGACACAGCAACTGAGGTTCAGTTACATGGATTCTCTGACAGCTCCGAAAAGGGCTATGCTGGGGTAGTTTACCTCCGTCTTACTAATCCAGACGGGGAAATAATGACTTCCTTGTTGATATCAAAGTCTAAATTGGCCCCATTGAAAAAAATTACGATGCCTCGGTTAGAATTGTGTGGTGCTGTTCTTATGGCCGACCTTTTGGCATATGCGATGGCACAACTACATAACCACTGTCAGCTATCATTAGTCACTGCATGGTGTGACTCGTCAGTTGCCTTGCATTGGATCAAGTCGTCTCCTCATAGGTGGAAAACATTCATAGCCAATCGTGTCAGTCATATTCAGCAGAAAGTATCGCCCGCACATTTTCGATATGTGCCGTCAGGGAGTAATCCAGCGGACTTGGCGTCAAGAGGAGCGTTACCCAGAGAGTTCTTAGATAGTCAGTTATGGAAGTTTGGTCCCGAATGGTTGAAGTGTAATCCCTCGCAGTGGCCAAACGATCTCTCGATGCCACCCACAATCGATTGCGTTGACATGGAGAATCGTATCATAAGTTTGCCCATCGGTGTAACTCACTCAAATGATTGGATGCACAAATTTTCTTCTTACACAAAGCTCTTGAGAACTTTAGCCTATTGGATGAAATATTTCTCCTATCTTAGAAACATGAACAGTAGTGGCTTTGTCATTTGTAGACCCTCGGCTAAGGAACTACGTGAAGCAAAAATTCGGTTGGCATTTCTCGTTCAATCGGAAGTGTTTTGTCACGAATTAAAGTGTATAGAAAGGAACGATAATGCACTGCCATCATCAATGAGAAAATTGCGTCCGTTCATCGACTCTGAGGGGATAATACGAGTTGGAGGTAGGTTGTCGCACTCGACACTTCCATCAGGATCAAAACATCCCATACTCTTGCCGAAGTCTCATCACGTGACCCGACTCATCATAGGACATTACCACACCGTTTATCTCCATGCAGGAGCCTTACAGCTTCACAGCGTGATTAGGGCTGAATTCTGGATTGTTAATGCTCGGGAGGTGATAGCAAATCAATTAGCAAAATGCCTTATATGTTTTAAAGTGAAACCGAAGGAAGCCAAGCCACTTATGGGAGAACTTCCAAGTACCCGTGTTGAACAAGTCAGCCCGTTTTACAAAACTGGCGTGGACTATGGTGGACCCTACTCCCTTATATTAGCTCGAACCCGAAAGCCAAAAGTATATAAAGGCTACCTTTGTCTTTTCGTTTGCTGCGTGACCAAGGCGATACATTTGGAGCTGGTTACCGACTTGACAACAGATTCATTTCTGGCCGCGTTGCGACGTTTCATAGCTCGAAGAGGAGCGGTGCGTGAAATATACAGCGATTGCGGCACCAACTTTGTTGGCGCAAAGCGGAAGATATCGGCATGGTTTGAGTTCGTGACGTCCAAGCGATGTAATGAGCAAGTTGTCTTAGAGTTGGCCCACAAAGGAATTGAGTGGAAACTAAGTGCAGCTCGAAGCCCCCATCTCAATGGATTAATGGAAAGTGGCATAAAATCAGTCAAGAAACACTTGAGAAGAGTAATTGGTGATCAAATCTTAAGTTACGAGGAATTTAATACCTTACTGGTTCAAGTTGAAGCAGTGGTAAATTCCAGGCCCATAACACCCGTTAGTTCAGACCCAACCGACACTCAAGCGCTCACCCCAGGGCACTTCCTTCTCCAAAATCCGGAATTTATATTGGAACCACTGGCGCCAGATGACCTCGTTGTGCGATGGAAACTGCTTCAAAAATTGGTAAAATCGTTTTGGGATACATGGCATAAAGATTATTTGAATACGTTACAAGTTCGAACGAAGTGGACCAAAACTGCGCCTAACCTCAAGCTGGGTGACTTGGTGCTGATGAAGGAACCTAATTTAGATCCATGTCATTGGCGTTTAGCGAGAGTGTCCAAAATTTTCCCTGGGACAGACGGGGTAGTTAGAGTAGTTGAGGTGAGAAATTCTCGAGGTACTTATTCAAGGACAGTAAGAAAACTGTGTCCGCTACCGTTCAATGATTGTCGTTAAATCATAAAAGACATTTGAAGGTTTCCTGCAGGGCTTTATTTTCTCTTTCGTTTTTTTATTCCATTATGTTTGTTAGATCACTTATCTTCAATTATTTTCCTTTCCGTGGGCATCCATTCCCTTTATGCAAAGTCTCCATGATTGCCCCCTTGGAGTGAAGTTTAGCATATTCCTTTTCCGTTCCTTAAAAGTAGCCCATTTATAGAAGTTCGAAGACGAAATCTTCATGTACATATATGTATATATATAAACAATAAAGACCATTTATAGACCAATTCAACCTGTTAGAAGCTTTGTATTAATTTTTTAAATTTGTAATATTGTGGCGTTGAAGCGTGCTGTTTCAACGGGAGGCAGAATGGTTAACTGCGTTAATTCATTATTGGAGATGGAATTAGGTTGGCAGCACTGTCTCCGTTTCGTCACCTAGCGGTGACAAGTTGATTTAATCGTTTTGTTCTTCTTCTCGGCCTCTTCCGCGCCAACCCGTCGTCGAATGCGTATACCCGCTATAAAACCCCCCATCAAGTTGTGTGATTCTTTCGAGCAATTGCCGCGACTTCGCGCCTTCGTTGTGGCCAGCCGGCAACAGGTACGCTGCCAACTGGTTCTGTTTATTTTTTTTTTCCATCTCCAATTTCCGTCATCTCAATTTTGCAATACAGTCCATTTACAGTTCAACAGCCTCAATACTATTTCTGAGATAAACGCGAACCCTCAAAGATTTGTTCGTTGAACTCGTCTGCTCTAGAAGCTTTGGCTAATAACGAGTGAGAGGAGAGATGTACCGCCTGACTCCCATTGCAGGCACCCCAGTATTCGTAGTCTAGTGATCAAAGACGAAGATTCATACTCCAAGGAAGCCCGGAGCTGTAGATTGTTGTAACTTTTACCTGAGTCAGCAGATCCCAATTTTTCTAGTCCTCTAGCAACAAATTTTGTGACAGTAACATGTTTGTGGGCAATCGAGCGCGCCCGACAGACCTGACCGTCCTGATCTCCGCCGCTTTCATCGCCCGGAAAATTGTTTCGTTTGAAGGCAGGTGCGCTCCCTTCAACTTTTGATTTATTTTTGTGTAATAGAACTTTCGGTTCCTCTTTTCTAACTCAATTAATTTCATCATAGAAGAATATTTTATTATAATTTATAAAACTTTCCACTTCTTGTTTTCCTATTACTTTCCGCTACCCGAAGGGAAGGAAAGTATAGTAATCGGCCCAAAAAAAAAATTTTGGGTTTTCTTCAGATCTTTACGTTTCAGACCCTACTGAGTCTAAAAAACCTAATTTCGGCGCGTGGCCCGTGTGTATGTGTGTGTGTGTGTGTATGTATGTGTGTGTCTCTGTAGTTCGATTTGCGGGAGAACGGCTGATCCGATTGAGCTGGTTCTTTTTTTGTTTTGTTTGTTATTTTTTGTAGACACCAAAATAAGGTTATGGACGATTGCAACTGATGGGAAGGGGGGTGGGGGACAAAAATGTACCAAAAACTAGGGTTTTTCGCATTTTTCTCGAAAACGGCTCAAACGATTTTGATTAAACTTTCAAATTATCTTCTACTGATCAATACATAACTTTTCTTCTCCATACATATCTCCATGAAAATACGGTGAACGGAGATATGGGCCCCTGAAGCAAAAATAGGTTTTTTACGCTTTTTGGCAAAACGGCTTCAGCGATTTCCACCAAACTCACAGGATGTTTTCAAATAGTTAATACCTACATATTGTTCTCAATAAATGTTCCTGTGACGGTCCATTGAACAGAGATAAAAATTAAAATGTGTCAAAAAGAACGTTTTTTCGAACATTTCCGTAAATTCCTGGGTAACTTTCTCACCAGATGTGATAAATCTTAATGGAGTGTCTTTAAGTCACCCATACCCACATTTCGGTTTCCATAACTATTTCTGTATATATATGTTAAACGGAGATATAAGCCATGTTAACTCAGAAAAGGAGATTTGTCGAATATTAATTTATCGGTATTCCAATTTTCTCGAAAACGGCTCTAACGATTTCGACCAAACTTTCGAAGTACTTTCAGCTAACAAGTACGTACATTTTGTTCTCCATAAATGTTCCTGTAAAAATGCGTTGAACGAAGATATAGCGCCCGCCTATGTAGGTGGTGTTCGAACTTAAAGGGGTGGCGGAAAGTTGGGTGTTGCTACGCACCAGATATTTTTTTCCCCATTTCTCCACTAAAAGGCGATAAAGTATAAGTTTGTGACGTCGCAAAGTGGTAGCAGAGCGGTGATGCACCTGCTATAGTGTCGAGAAAAAAAAAGCAGGCGCCCTTTCCTCGTCTCCCTCCTTTTTGTCACGGCATTAAATCTTCGATAATCATGAAATCTTTGTTCGGATTCTCCAAGGATCTGAGAAAACTTGAGTACAGGGCTAATTATTGAAACATTCCCAATTCGGTTGGGGAACGACCTGTAGTTGAATGAGGCGCGTTACTATACGAGAACAAAAATTTGTCCAAACGGCGCGGCGTTCCAAGTCAATTCCATTCACGCGGAAGGAGCTGGTATTTGGTATTCTGACCCAAAAGGCAAAGAGCTACTAAAAGCCCTACTTTTCTTATCCTTCAAGTTGAGGAAAGTCGTAACGAGGATGGTGGGCACGAAATGGATAACCCGATGTGTTGTCAAATCGCTCATCTAAAAGTGATACTAAAAGAAGTACGGCGGTAGCGTAATATCGAGGCCGGTTGATTAAAAAAAAGAAAGAAGGGACGTCACAAAATAGCCCAAAGCATTCGAATGGGGCTCAAAAAGATTTGATCTGCTCGTCAAACGACGAATTGATGCGCGGCACGTGACTGGATTTGATCAAGATATTACCAGCGCCGTTACCCCTTTCTTCGCCCTCGCGGCCCGGAAAATATGGGTGACCGCTCCTCCACAAACTCGACACTTTTTCTTCATGATCCGTTTCTTCTCGCTCGAACTGCGCGAGCCCCGCAAAAACGTAACGCAACGCGCTGTTTGTTCAGTTAATGGAATACATTTCTCCCTAAGTTCCAAGGCGTTAGACCTCGCGACTATTCGATTTTCCGAGGAACCTCGGAGAAATGAAAATAAATATAATCCCGGAGTTTTTCCACTCTGCTTTATTTTCCCAAAACCCTCCCCTTCTCTATTTTCCGCGGCGCATTTCCATTTTTCCGTCGATGGAACGGTCGTAGAATATAAATTGGAACGCGGGAGCAAGTTGAGACGAGGAAAATGAACTAGAGCCAATTCCTTAGTGAATACTTCTCAATTCATATTTACACTAACCGATAGAAAGAATAACAGGTCCAAAACGAGCAAATAAGGGTTCTATTCCAATTCGGAGTGTGAAAAATACTGAAACTGTAACGAAAGAGAGTCGAAATACCTCAAAATCGAGGTCAATCCGTAATTCGATCTAGTTATTTTACGTCCCTGAATCCAAAGAGGACAAGTATTGCAATAAACCCAATTAAAGCGGAGTTTTCATCAAATCTTGAAGTTTGATCTCGAGGTTCGTCCATAATTAAAAATACTAAAAATTAAATTGGTTTAAAAGGCGCCGAGTCGTGTCGACGTTACAAAATCTAATCAATTGACCTTCATCATTATCACTGGACGAAACCCAAAATTACTGTCCCAGATTCGTCTTTAGAAAACAGAAACGAACCTTGAAGGATGTGGTTCAGCCGTTCAACGCCGTTTTAGCGAAGAGATGCTTGTTACGCCTTCTCGTCCAAGGGCGAAGGCGATGATGACTGTTGGGTGCACGAAAGGGGGAGCTGAGGATCGCAATGAAACTGAAACTCGGTGAGCGTGAGGAGGACTGTATTATACGTGCTTGCGGAAATGTGTTGAGTAAAATTGAGGTGAGATGAAGTACAAATGGGCGACACAAGGGCAGTACTCGGAACGCGTGAACTGGCGCGGGCAACCGTGTGAGAAAGTGAGAAGTTACTGGGGTGGTTGTTGGAAGCAGAGTGATTTTGGAAGAGCTCTGTCATCAATAGGAAAATGAAATTGGGAAAAAGAAATAAAGAAAGGGGAAAACCTAGAAAAGGGGGGCTGGGGGCCCGCAGCTAAGGGATTCCTGCAGGTGAGGGGCAGGTATTGAAATGGTTGGAGACAATTAAGTGGACGGAGACAATGACGCGGGGAAGTCCGAGGTCAAAGACTCTGACAACTTCGACGCTTTGCGTTGAACAATGACACTCTAGAAGAGATCTGAGAGTCTTGATTAGCTTCCCCATCAGTATCACCTAAACGAGATGGGCATCTCAGAGGCGGTGGAATGCAGACTTTGCGGCGAGGAGGACGAGACGGCGGAGCATATCCTTACCTTGGCAGTTCAACGCTTTGAATACTTTGCTCAGGGGACTATTGAACCCCAAATCATAGCAGACTCTGCGGTGACAGACATACTCGGCTTCTTAAGGGGGTGCGTATGTACGACGCCTTCTACTAAGAAAGGGTCAGTGTCACAACAGTGTGGCCGTAGTGACAAAGGGACTCGGAGAGAAGAAAAAAAAAACCAAAAAACGAAGAGATGTTTATGGATGGTTATCGGCATGCTATACCAGTTGTATAGCTGTGCCCGCACAGGTCTCTTCCCTTGTCGAATGACTGTTCCTGAACCCCTGGAGAGGATTATGTGAGTCTACCATCATGGAAGTTGCAGTTTCGCTATCGTGCAAGAAGCTGGCCACTTGTGCCGCATCCACCGCTCCCAGACCTGCGTTAGAACCACAGTTATAACGTCGGCTCAAAGATTTTTTGTAGAGCCCGTGCTGCTCCATTATAGTCCCTAAAAGAATGAGCGACGGATGTTGGAATAGCAGCCAAACCTACCATCATTGACTTCTACTAAGGAAGCCTGGGACTATTGTGCCCAGCTTGCCAGGAAGGTTAAGGCACAGTTGATCATCCCTTCGAAACTTGCTACCCAAGTAAATGGATAGATCGGTGGGAAAGCGGATTAAGAACTACTTCCCATGGTACGGGATTCACCAGGGTCATACTTCTGGGTAGTGACACGGGCAACAGTGCTCCACGAGAGACTGACAAAGTGACAACCTGCCGTACCTCCACAGGTCTGGGTTTGGTGGATGCTGACTGAGTGGCGAGCACCTTGCATGATGGCGAAACCACAGCCTCTATGACAGTCGACTGATAACTCTCTTATAAGAGCTCGGGAACAGTCATATTGATAAGAAAACAGACCTCTGCGTTTGTCTGTAGTTCAGTTGTCGGGGGAACAAATAAACCGATCGAGCTACATACGTATTGATCTACATAAATGTTTGCGTAGGAATGCGTTGAACGGGGATACAGCACTCGTATCTGTGGTACGTTGTTGAACTTACGGCAGTAACGAGTTTCCCTGAAAAAGGGGGTGGTGGGATGAGACGTGGAGATGCAAGGTGGATCTGAGCCTACTGATCTGAAGGTCGGGGAATGCAGGTAGACGAAACCAACTGGACCGAGCTTCGTCATGGTTGCCTCTCGTACCTAATCGAAGGGCACACCTCTTTGAGCAACTAGCTCAGAGCAATTCTTTTCTTTTTTTTTCTGATAAGTAGGAAGGAGGGTCTGCTTCTGTGGCCCCATGAATTCACTCTTGCGTATTGAGAACCAACTAAGAACCATTTAGCACGTTGCATCAGGTGGGCCCTCACGCATCTCTGCTGTGGCAGCTCTTATTATCCTTACGCTCACAAGAGGGGCGTGTCACCATGCTCACACATCCTGCCCAGCGATCTTCCTTCCATAGATTCGTCCTTAATCCCTGCACAACACTGGATCTGGATCAGCAAGCTTCGTCACCTCTTGCCTGAGCAATGCCTTAGAAAATTGCGCTATGCACTTGCAGTTTTCCTCAGTATTCAACATGGTGAGGACAAATGCCGAGTGTGGCGAGTGTGTCTTCCGCTAGCCCACCTTCAGCACAGGAAACATCAACCAATTGCTCTGCAGTGCTGGCAGTTTGGGTTTGCAGCCTAACCAATTCGGTGCAGGCTCACCCTAGACGATCCAGGTTCTGGTAGGAACTGGAATAGGTAGGAATCCACACAACTGTGGCGCCGCCAGAGCCAAGGATCAAGTGCTGGAATTAGCTGCCTCAGCGACAGAAAACATTACTATCACAACTTCTCTCACCCCTAATTGAATGCTCGGGCGATTAAATCAGACAACCCAAACGCACAAAAACGGGTCTTCAGTCAACTCAGGTAGAGGTCTCAACTTCAAACGAGAGATCAAAAACCTGTTGCACTTTCAAAGTCCCCAAAAATTTCTTGAACTTCTGACTGAATGGAAAGATTGATGAAAGCAGAAAATCTAGTTCCTCCGAAACAGCCGAGCCAGTTTCCTCCGTTGAGTGTCCTCAGCCTCGAAGGAGGTCTTTGATGTCCTCAGAGTACGAGGCGAGTGTCGGGGACAGTTGTCGTCACGTCATGATGACAAATGACGTTTGAAGGACTTCCTATTCAGTTCAGGATCTCGGCCAACAAATCGCGTCTAGCGTCCACCTTGTGCCTTGCTACAGTGTGGAAATGTCAACGGAATCCCCTTCCGTGCTTCGCTTCTCATTCATGAGGCCTCCATTCGTCGTATCGATGAATTCGTCGTTTTGCGGCATCTTCCACTTTACTTTGAACGCAGCATCGGCTCTAATTTGGCCGTGTGACACATCGACAGGGTGTTTTCATGAAAATAAGTTGCGCTTCACAATAAATTTAATTAATGTAATTGGTTGATTACGGAAATAAATCCGATACTCGTATATTCAATAAATAAGATATTTTAGGAAAACTTTCAGTAAATCGCATCAAACCTACATCCCACAACCCCAGTAAAATCAATGATCCACTCTACGCAGAGGCGTTCAACGCATCTCTGAAAAAATCAAGTGCAGCGTATCACACAATGTTCCTCATCCCCGCGTACATTTAACGGTTCGCATGGCTTAAGCTACTAATAAAATATACTTTAAAAGCAGTTACGTTCAAAGTTCCGGAATTTATTGAAATGCTCCTATTACTGAACAACTTGCGTACAGGTGATTCAGGGCTTTCTTCACACGACTTTAGTGAGAAAGTTGACCCTTAGTGTTTCGGTATGACGCAGAAACCAAAGTCGATTAAACGGCAGTAGTTCGAATTCCATAAATGATGGAGTTGCGCCTAATTATACGACGCATTAACATCCCGTTGGACTCCTGATTATCTTCCGAACGTCACTAAACTCTCATCTTATTACTCTTACTCTCATTGCACTACCACCCCAATATATTGAGGAGGTTTCATTGATATTTGTAGTGCGAGTGGTTTCCGTAGGTTTTCAACAGGGTTTTCACGAGTGCCACAGCTCATCAAGCGTTTTCACGTAGTTAGTATAAGTATTTTTGACCAAGTTCAAATGAACTGAGTGATAAATGAATTGATTAAGTAGGAAAAGGCTTGTAAAATGTGAATTGACGTAGAGCTAAGGAAAGTTGTGTGATGCAACGCACCAGATATTTTTCATTTTCAAGACTTCAGGGACTGTAAGTGTCTCATGTGGCACTGGTCTCATAGCTGACGGTAAATTTGGATAAACCAGAAATTTCTTGTTCCTCGATGACAATCCTAACACCTTCGTCATTGAGATGAATTTGAGGCTCTCTCCGTATCATGGGAACGGCGAAAGGCATTGAATTCCTCTTACCTTTGGTCCAAGGAAAAGTGCGAAAAACAGAATTGAAGCATGTAAATCACAGAACCACCGCCATGACTCAGGGTTGCCACTTGTTTCTACCCAAGCACAATATCTCTCTGCAGTACCTAATATGAAAATTGCGAAAGATCTAGACGTGATGACGAGAAAACTCCAACGGATTCGAACTCTGCGCTTAAAAACCATAAAAAATCACCTATCAGTTTTCAAACAACGAAAATCATGCAGAGTTGTGTTGTAGGACAGTCAAAAACACTCAAAGAATATGTACTTCTAGTTATAAAACTAAAAATTTGATAAAATGGTTTATTTACGAAGAAGCTGCTTTTCTGATGAGCTCGAGCTCACATTCCCCTCGCTTTACCTTTTCAATAGTAATCACGGAGAAAGAAATGCAGACATGAATTAACAATTGGCCATAATAGAGCGCTCTCATAGAACATTCTTTGGCACATTTGGGTGTTCGCCACCGTTCAAACAGATGAGCGACGTGCAACAAACGTGTTATTTATTTTCGAGGCTCTACACTTTACATGACAACCCAAAATATCATTACTTCATGACTATTGATGTCAAAGGGTTCTTTATAAGCTGATGGGAAAGAAATGATTTATTTAAAATAACACGCGATTTGAGGAAGCGCGTCCATTACGCACCAAGAGAAAATGCCATAAAATTATAAAAGCTTAAATACTCCCAACAAATTAGAAAGATATAAAAACAAATCATTTTGAAATTAAAAGATAAAAAATCTCTTTGACCAATGTGATTTGGCTCAACTTCAATTCACTTAACAGACATTTTATTTTTGTCTCAGCTCTACGTTTGACGTAATAAGAACAAAATTATTGAAAACTACTAATAAAATTTTTTAAACTAAATTACTAACTAGGTTTTATTCATTCATTAACAACTTACCACATGAACTACTTCATAAGTTCAAAGAAAATTAAAATAATATCAAAAATTAACAACTTGTGGAGTTCATATTTACAACCATCTGGCGACAAAATAATTTATTGAACATATGGCGTAGTCCACTGTGTCATGTAAAAATTGAAAAAAGGAAAACTAACAAAAAAATGTTGTAGATGCGTTAGCCCGTGTATAGCAAAATAGTTCAGGAGTTGAAAAAAGGACAGAGACGAACGTTCGTCCAGTATATTACGATCTACTACCCTACGAGTTTTATATATAAATAGCTGACTAAGTTAGTATTTAATGAAATAGTAGTGAGTTTAAAATTAAAACGTTGGTATAAACGCAAATTTTTGGGTAAATATTTCGTTTTGATCGAAAATCTTTATTCATAACTTTCCGACACATTTTCTCATTCATTCTCTCCGTTCAATTGAATTGCGACGGTTGAATTATTTTCAGGGCTCTACGCTTCACGTTGTAAAAAAAGTATTACTTCGTAAGTTCGTACTTACGGCAGCAACTTCAACATAAAGTACGACTGTTTGCCAGTATTTTAAAGAAAATTCGCAAAAATGTTTAGCTTGTAAGCTAAAACCCTGCAAATTATTACACAATGGTTTATCATTCTCATGAACAGCTTGACCTAGTATTAGTGCTCCCCCATTCCATTCGATTCAGCATCGAATACTAGTAAACCATACGAAACATGTCCTGGCTACAATGGAACTATGGGAACAAAACGTCTGATGATTTTGCCCCGTCGGGTCGGAAAAATTGGAACAGGGGCGCTTCGAGCGAACCGGTTGCGAGGCGAAAGGGGAGTTGAGCGGACGAGGTGGGTGGTTTTTTATTGAGACGGGAGGGAGGGTGGGAGGGACTTCAAACGACGAAACGTTGACTTCCGCTGTAGTTCCCGCGTTGTACTGCGGTTCGTTAATTTTTTTAACCATTTTTTGCCCATTACAACCACGGGCTCCGTCCAATCGGGTTGCCGAGACGGCGGGCACAACTAGATACCAAATCGGATTTTTGTGCGAAAGAACGAATTTTTCAGACCACGTTAAAGGCACAAAACGGCCCGGACGGCGGATGGACATTGCAAATTTGGAATCTCCAAGTTTTGAAACGTAAAGTATCAAATTTTCTGGGGGGGGGGGGTTGTAAAAAATGTTTCGTGACCGAAAACATAGGGTTATTATTCAGAATGAATAATAAACCAAAACATCATTTGGCTCGTTTGGATTGTACTTGCGTGCCCAGCGTTTCTGAAGATCGACAATACAAGTTTAGGAGGCACGTTGCTCCGTTCTGTATTTCACGTCTTATTATCGCGTCTCACATAAGTGGGGGAGAGAAAGAGGATTATAGTCGAACCGCAGATTAGAAAAAGGCGAAAAACGCTTGCTGAATTGTTCAATAGAGTCGGAATTAACTCTCGGAGTCGGCTGGAAAATATTGAAGGGTCGTGCCATTCTGGGAGAATCCACGATTTTTATGCCGATGAACGAAAAAAAAAAAAGAAAGTAAATTGAACGGAACCGGAACACGTACAATTCCAACGATTCCACTCGCCATATCGTATGACAAAATCTCGTATCCTATTCTCAACGAATTCAGTTGTTGGGCGGTTTTATTGTCAGAAGCTCCGACTGGGCAGAGTGAAGGTTTCGGGCATCGACCAGCGGTTTTTCCATTGCTCCCCTGCCTTCAGGGAGTCGGCAATGTACCACAGTTGTGTTGGCTCGAATCTGGTTCTTCCACTGTTAATAAAATATGAGATGTGCGGCCTTCCCCTTCACTTTACGAGCCCTTCACCGCCGAGCGGCCAAACTATCTACCGCCCATTCCCCCAATTCCCCGATACGACCATTTTCTACTCCTTCGTAGTTCGCGTTTAATTACTGCAGAGCCTCGGCAAGGCGCGTCCAATGACTCAGCGCTGGACCGTCGACTCAAAAATAAAAACCTAATCGTAAATAAAATAAGAGACTCGCGACGATTAACCCTTCTCATAAGATAATTTTCATAAACCATGCGGAATTACCCACAGAACGTACAAAGCCCACGTATAACTGGGGCGACCTCCACGGTGTGGTGGAAGGCAACATGCCGGCTAGCAGCTCAAGGGAAACTCCAAAAACTGCACTGACAGGCATGCCACCTATTACAGGGGCAATGAATACGTGCTCTACTGCTGCAATGGAAGTACTTTTAGACATCTCACCTCTCCATATACATATTCAGAGGACTGCTTACCTGGGAGCAGTACGGCTTTTGCAGACAGAGAACATCTCCACCAGGGTTAAGGTAAGCCTCAAAAGAACAACTAAACAGTTTAAACTGGAAGAGGCAGTGGTCCTTGCTACCGACGTTATGTCGGAGCGAAAGAACTTTCGGCTGCCATTCAGGGTAAGTATCCACTCGCGGGAACGATGGGAGCAGGAGACGTTTCGGACCGAGGTGGGCGCCCTGTGTTGCTACACCGATGGTTCAGTCATGGGAGGCAGAGCTGGACTGGGCACAGTCTGGCTAAGCTGCTGGGGGAGTACGCCACGATTTTCCAAGCTGAAATCCTAGCTATAAAGATCTGCGCGGAAGAGATCCTGTCTAAGGGACTCAAGGGCAAGCAGATCTACATATTCTCGGACAGCCAGGCCGCGCTAAAGGCCATTGCGGCCTATAGTTTTAGGTTCAGGCTGGCACGGGAATGCCTTCATGCGCTCAAGCAGCTCGGCGCCCACAATAGGCTTTCCCTCATCTGGGTGCCAGCTCACAAGGGGCATGAGGGCAATGAAAAGGCTGACCACCTTGCGAAGAAGGGCACAGAAGCCCTACCCATTGGGCCTGAACCTCACATGGGCTTGACGAAGAGTCACCTGAACCGTCTGGTCGCTCGATGGGAGACACAGGAAAATAGCGCCCATTGGCATCACCAGCCACGACTTAGACAATCAAAAAGGCTTGTTACGCCTTCTGGTCAAAGGGCAAAGGCGATGCTGGCACTCTCCAGGAGGGATTTGAGGGTGTTGATTAGCTTCCTCACCGGACACTGCCCACTCAGGTATCACCTCAACAAGATGGGCGTCTCAGAGGCGGTGGAATGCAGACTCAGCAGCGAAGAGGATGAGACAACAGAGCATATCTTATGTGAGTGCCCTGCCTTAGCAGTCAAACGCTTTGAATATTTTGCCCAGGAGATTATTGAGCCCCATATCATAGCGGAAGCTGCGGTGAAGAACATACTCGGCTTCATAAAGGGGGCGGGTATGTACGACGCCTTTTACTAAGGAAGGGCTAGAGTCACAATAGGCCCACACGTGGCCGCAGTGACAAAGGGACTTGTCCCGCATGCCCTCGGGAAAAAATAAAAATAATAACTGGGGCGACGCATCACACAACTTACCTCGGCCTCTCGTGCATTTTTTTTTTTTTGAGAATGAATTGAATACACTGCACAATTGCGTTAAACTGGTTAGACACTGGGAGACCGGTGGATCAGTCTATTTCTGGAGGGATGAATTGCGAAATGTGCCGAGGACTTGGAGCAAATCCTCCGGCAGCAAGTGGGTGGAAGTAGCGTGAATGCGAAACGAATTTCTCCACGCGGTGAAGCCTGGTCGTCGCAGGTGAGTCCAGACACAAGTCTTTATATAGCATTTTCACGTCGAATTGGAGGTTTTCCATTTCAAATTGGAAGTTTTACACATCAATTTGGAGGTTTTACATTTCAAATTGGAGGTTGACGGAAACGGTTCGTTTCACATTAGTTTTAAACGCCGCAACGCGTAGAAGGCGGAAACACCCGGTGATTCTGAAAATACCAACTCCGTGGAACACAACATGACGAAGACATTTCATCCGTCCCTTCCAAATGCCATTCTTTTGACGGTGCCTGTTGATTGGCCTCATTCTAAAGTCTCTAATTATTATTATTATTATTAGGCACTTCGCATATATCAGACATGTACATATATACTCGTATATACAGAAGATACATAAAAGAAAATTATAAACATTCTGTTAAAGAAAACGACACTTGATATCTTCAGTACACATACACTTCCAACGTGCCCACGGAAGGCTAAGTTCACATGAACTTGTGTTCTTCCGTGGAGTCTCATTGAAACAAATCAATTATTCAGCCAGCTAACAATCATTTCTGAAGGAATCACAAATAAGTTAAATCCTAATTATACGAGTTCAATAATATGTTTTTTTTAATGCCAATACATTATTAAAATCACTTAAGCTAGTTTTATTTTCATTTAAAAAATTCAGAGCCACAACATAAGCGCATCTCTTGTACATTGCAATATTTATTTTAGGCATTCTTATGTTTGACCTCCCGACTGTTCTCGTTCCGTATGCGCCCGTACAAATGTTTTCTTCGTCTATTCCCGTTTTATATACAAAAATACAAGCCTTCAGAACAAATAAATCAGGTATGCACAGTGTTCTAAAATCACTGTATTGTGACGAAGTGATTTGGAGATGCTTTTGAAGAGCTGCTGACTAAGGCAAAAATTACGGCAATCGCGCCGGGGATTCGATCCACAACCCTCAACTAACGTCGAGAATTGTGAATCGACCGTCTTACCGCAAGACCACGATGAACCGCTTGCCTTTGATGGGAGTCAGTCAGCACATCTCCCCCCTCGTCTATTAACCGCTACTCCTGGAGCGGACTCTTTTTTTTTAGGGAAAGAATTTTACGAGAGTTGAGCGAATCCCCGGAAAATCCGATCTTTGATTCGAGAAAGGCTACAAGGAAAGTCTTCGTTCCCTCGCATTGTAGTAGGCGCGTCGCCCATTCCACCTTCGCGCTGGAACTTTCACAGCGTCAGCGAATCCCGGACCCGAGAACTCGTCTCATTATTTTTCTCTCTTAATTTTTTAATTTTTCTCTCTGGGCCTCTTCTTTTTCTTGGAAAGAAGAAAGTCGGGCCCCACGTTGGGCGCCATTTGTGACGAAGTGATTTGGAGATGCTTTTGAAGAGCTGCTGACTAAGGCAAAAATTACGGCAATCGCGCCGGAGATTCGATCCACAACCCTCAACTAACGTCGAGAATTATGAATCGACCGTCTTACCACAAGACCACGATGAACCGCTTGCCTTTGATAGGAGTCAGTCAGCACAGTATAACCAGCTTGTATGGTATCTGGAGGGCCTCCCTAAAATAATTTTAAGAACAGTGTTTTGAACTGTCTGAAGTACTCTTAAACGCGTTTTCGTAGCACCTACCCAAGCACTTATACCATAGCTTAATAATGAAGAAACAAGACCACAATAAACCATTTTTACTTTCCTTGGCTCTACAAAGTAGAAAGGAAAGTTATGTAATCGACTGAAAAAAAAATTTTGAGTTTTCTTCGTACGTTTCTTCTTTACGTTTCAGACCCTCCTGAGTCCGAAAAACACTATTTGGGAAAATGGTCTGTGTGTCTGTGAACAATTTTTAGAGAAAACGACCGTACCAAATCCACTCAAACTTGCTATCTAGCCTGCAGGTTACCATGGAACGCCAAGATAAGGGTATGGGAAAAATCCATCGTAAGTTAACTATAGTTATCATAGTGATCAAAACACCAAATATTTTTTTTCTCAAAAACGGCTCCAACGATTTTGATTTAATTTTTTATATTGATAGCTCTTAATAAGATAATCATACCATAAAATTCCCATTTATGGGAAAATGACGAGAGCAGCACAATACATTACCAAAACTATCGACGAAATCTATTTTACCGCGGTTTTTAGAGAAAACCACCGTACCAAATCAGCTGAAACTTGATGCCTTGCCTACAGGTTACCCTGGGACGCAAAAATAAGGGTATGGGCAAAAACCACCGAAAGTTAACTATAGTCATCATAGTGATCAAAACACCAATTTTTTTTTTCTCAAAAACCGCTCTAACGATTTTAATTAAATTTGTTATATTGATAGCTCTCAATGGGGCAACTATACCATAAAATTCCCATTCGTGGAAAAATGACGAGAGCAGCACAATAAATTATCAAAATTTTCGACTAAAAGCGTTTTTAACGCAGTTTTTTCCTTATAAACTCCGCTGAAATTTTTGTAGAATGTTAAAAAAATTGGTATTGTAGTCCAATCCCATACCTAAACGATGAGTGTTTAAAAACGCTCATGAGATACATGGGGCTCACTCCAGAAATTCCTGAATTTCAACTACCGCCGTTTCGCTTAATACCAGTTCTAAACGTTTTTACCCAATAACTCTGCAAAAGTGATTACTATCCTTCTTCAAAAAATTTGTGGTTACAGCCTCATTAATCATCTGTGTACCAATTGCTCAATAATGGCCCTGCAAAGAGTACGAGAAGCACAATAAATTCCGGAACTGTAAGCGCTACCGCTTCCAGCTGCCGTAAAGTGTTGTTTGACCAAGTTCAAATTAAATGAGTGATAAATAAATTGATTAAATAGAATTAGCTATGTAAAAAGTGAATTGTTGTAAAGCGAAGGAAAGTTGTGTGTTGCAACGCACCAGATATTTAAATAATAAGGGCTCAGGAAACCTCCCAAAGTTTTGAAGACATAAAACAGCTTACGCAGCTTTTTAGCCAACGTATTTATGTGCCGCTCAAAAGTCAATTTGGAATCGAAAACCACGCCAAGGTAATTACAAGTTTGAGAAAATGGAATGGGTGGGCACCCACAGGTACCATTACCATCACATCCATAAGAATGAAGTTGAATCGTCTCATCCAATAACAATTCTCTTCGTGAGTTGCCCGAGAATCGAACGATTGACGTTTTATCTATATTGAGACACAAATGGTTGTAGTCCATCCAAGTCCTGATGATATTCAAGTCGTGACCCCCAAACCTCACTAACTCATTATAATTCCTCGAGCAACAAATAATTGCTGTGTCGTCAGCAAACCCAAAAACTCTACTACACAAATTCAAGTTCATCAATTCATTAACATACAGAAGGAAAAGTATTGGCCCGAGAACTGTACCTTGGGGGACACCCAAATTTATTCGAATAGTTGAGCTAAAACTGTTTCCAATTCGAGTCACCTGCGAACGGTCAGTCAAGTACGATTTCATAAGCTCATACGGTAACCCCCTTACGCCACATTGATGTAGTCGTGTAATTGCAGCCGTTAGTTACGACTTGCTTTATTGACATGAGTTCGGACGACCAGGAAATGAGACCGCGTTTCGTTCGCTGATCGATGCGGTAAGAAGTAGTGAGAGTGAAGAAGGTGCTAAAAATGAGGGAATTCCTTCCACTACCCGACGACGTCGAGGACAATACGGTACCTCTACGGACGCTGTAGAACAAAGAAAAATGTTTCTTAGAATGTACGAAGAAGGACATACTACTAAACTTGCGGCTTCTATAATCGGCATCGAAGAGATTACGGCTTACATGTTGTTGAAATTGTATAAGGAAAACGAAAATGAGCTTGTTTGCCGAAGCAGAGGAGGAAAACGGCGTGAAAAGCTTACCACCGAGGTTTTGGAAGCGACTGACGCTATAGTGGAAGAAAATCCTGACAGGACTCAGAAGGAGTGTTCTTTTCGAAAAAAACATTGACTTGGCCGTGAGTACCGTTGATAAAGGTTTGCGTCTTTTGAAAATAACCTTGAAATTAGCTGACAAAGAGCTGGATCGGATAAATTCTGTTTACGCAGCGGAATTCAGAACATAGGCGTCAGAAAACCGTGAAAATACGGTATTCATTGACGAATCTGGTTCTAATTTGCACTTTCGAAAAAGTCATGCGAGATCCAGGAGGAATACACGTGCTGTTTCCACAGTACCCACGGTAAGAGGAAGAAATGTTTCCTTCGTCCTAGCCGTAAACACCGCTTAAGGAATGAATTATTGCAGAGCTGCACGAAAAAGTGGCGAACCCAACTATCACGTACGTGATAATGGATAACGATTTAACGTGAAATATCTGCCCCCCTACTCACCCAACTTGAATCCAGTGGAGTACTGCTTTTCAAAAATCAAGTTGTCAGTGAGCCCCAAACAAACGACGACCTCGTATGACGCGATAACCCGAAGCGTTGCAACCGTCACCACATCGGACTGCACAAATTATGTTATGAGAATGATGATAGACCTGACAGCCGCTGCTGCAGGAAGAGACTTACGTTGAAAAACTGGTTCATTCTTTTCCGTTCATTATGTTTCACTCGCTAATTTGTTGTTATTGCTTTCCTAGAATTAAATATTGTATTTCCGTCAACCTCCAACTTGAAATGTAAAACCTCCAATTTGACGTGAAAATGCTATATATAGTCGAATTTCGTTCGAATGGAAGGGCGTGGCTATTTTGTTGGCTTTCTAATCGCTTAAATTTTAAGGTGGAACACGTGCCCCATACCGGTAGAGCGTTCATCCAGATAGGAAGGGTTAGAGATTCGTATATGAGAACCTTATTTGCCGGAGAGGTATACAGATTGTTGAGGAGCGGGTTTTAACTGGTTTGTTCGATTCGTGGTTCTAACAATCCCTACTAATATTATAAATGCGAAAGTAACTCTGTCTGTCTGTCTGTTACGCTTTCCCGCTTAAACCTCTCAACCGATTTTGATGAAATTTGGCACAGACATAGGCCACCTTTTATTGGGAAAAAAAGGGATTTGTCTGTAGATATTGTCATAGACGGTGAACTGGTGACATTTTATCGAACAGAGTTTCTAAACTCTTTCTTTTTTTCTTTGAAACGGTGGATGCACTGCAGCGACAAACGGGCCTATTGTAAGGGCGTCCATGATGCTCAGATCATGGCCCTCCTTCACCACCCCCAGGCCCCACGGCAGTGGTGTCACTTGGTGTGACGTCACCTGTACGCCCCCACCACCCACGTACAAAGCGGAGGATATCCGCAAGTTCTGCATTCGCCACCTCTTCTGGCTGAAGAAAGAGCCTCCCAAACACACAATGGCGCGTCACCTGTACGCCCCCACCACCCACGTACAAAGCGGAGGATATCCGCAAGTTCTGCATTCGCCACCTCTTCTGGCTGAAGAAAGAGCCTCCCAAACACACAATGGCGTGCTGTCTCTAGTCCTACCTCTCAGAACCTGCATACCTGTACCTCCCACTTGCCAATATTTGCAAGGTGGTACCTCAGCGGATAGTGACCTGTGAACAGGGCACATATGATCCTCATATTTTTCCTCGCCAGTGCAAGCACCTCCTTGGACCTCCCTCTGGAGAGTCGGATGAAGAGTTTTGACTGTCTTAGGCCAGGCAGCCCTGCACCTATCCTCTCATTTGCCAACCTCTCTATGTCAGTGGCACCTGGTAGTCCCAACAAAGGGCTCTGGGCCAATAGGGATCTACACTGATCCCTTCTTAGCCAACCTATTAGCCTGTTCGTTCCCCTCTATACCCTGATGCCTTGGCACCCAACACAGTGTTACGCTGTTGTCCTCAGTCAGGGCGTTCAGTCCAGTCAGACACTCCCACACCTGCCATGATGTAAGACAGAATGAGGCTAAGACCTTGAGAGTGGCCTGACTGTCCACGATGATGTAGATTCTCTGCCGCTTCAGTCCCCTCTGCAGCAGCCGTTGCACAAAGACCGTTACCGCAACCACCTCCGCCTGGAACACTGTGGCCAGCGACCCCAATGGGATCCCCGCTCTGATTCTTGGCCCAAAGATGCCTGCTCCTGCAAAGCCACGGATTCTACTTCACGGGGGAAGCTGGGGGAAACTCAATCAGGCCTTTCGAGTACCATTATCCCGGGGGGCCACGGTTGCCATTCTGTGTGCAAACCACATGCCACCATTGACAGAATAGCGCGCCGTTAAAATGGTTGAACCAGCTCTGAGGGGTAACATCTCGTGATGCGGTTATTAAGTTACTCCTCCGAGACAATGGTATGTGTGCTGCAGGCATTGCCCGTGGCGTTGGAGAGGGTGCCTAGCTTTACAGCCGTTACCCCTCTCCAGCCAGCACCATTCATCTCTCTAGGGGGGTATTTCCAGCGAAACCACGGTCCCCACGAGGCCAATCCCATGACTTCACGGCCGACAGCACCACGCCCTAAAGGCTCCACGCTGCTGGCCATGGGTTGAAGCCTCCATGGTACCCATTCTATTTGGATGCACCTTGAGCAGCCTAAGGACCTGAATGGGTGGCAGGCCCCGGTGCCGGAATAGCCAAGAGGCGTTCCTCCTCCTGTGAGACAGTTCGTAGTGTACGAAGCGCGTCGTGATTGATGCCAGTACCTTACGCGTAAGGGCGCATGTGAATCCTAAGCTCAGAATAGGTGCGCCATTCAGCGGGTGAGGACACCCAGCCGAACCTTCTCGTAATTGGGTTAGTTCCACCAGTAGCTGAATGACTAAATTTAACGTACCTGTTTGGTGAGTCCCTCTCCTCTGGCACCAATATAAGGTACACCACTACTGACTTAATGGCCAGACGATGATGCCTTTACATCGAAAGCGCTCGCCCACAGTACCTCACCAGCAAGAGGATACGGACTCACCTAACAGGTACTTTAACATTGGGACATTGTTTTTGCACACGCAAGGCTTGAGGAAGTGGAAGCTAACCACATCCGTATGGAGTCAGAACGCCCCTTCACATACACCCATACAATTCTTTCAAATAGTGTTTTTCGGGTTCAGTAAGGTCTGAAAGAAGAGAACTCAAAAAAAAGTTTTTCAGCCCGTTTACATAAATGTCCTTTCTACTCCGTACAGCCAAGGAAAGTAATAAATATGGCCGGTGACGGTACTCAATATTCTTCATGGCGATTGCAATTGCCCATGCGACGAGAAGAAAATAAAATATGGAAATATTAGCTCAAGGCGACGTTAAAGATAATCTCAGAGAGCTCATTAGTAACTGCACCAACACGGAAGAATGAGAGTTACATAAAGGTAATGCTTGAGGAAAATCCGCTCCATTTTGTTTCTCAAAAAAGTTCACCTTTAAATTGCTAAACAACCACTTTGTCTCGCATAATAATTTCCTTGATTCCGTCGCTCAAGAAACAAAAAATTATTCAACGACGAAAGAACCAAAATAACGACCGAAACCAATATCAACAAACTTGGGGTTTATTAATATGGATAACCGTGGTCGGTCATAAACTTTCATTTCACTTAGTCAGCCTTACTTGTTTATTCATTCTCCTTTCGCTTAATATTTCCTCCTTTAATTAATTTCCCCCATCAAATAGATTTGTTGTCGCTTTCTTTCCCTTTTGGACGAGTGGACTGGAAAAAGATTTTCTCATTTACAGTCCACAATTAATTGCCACTCCCCGACGAACGAAACCGAAGCTTCTGTATTCTTACTTTTTTCCCCCCACCCGTCTTCCCTTCGCGCCAAGATATCATCATCCTTCCCTTGGTTTTTCAATTAGTTTGATTAACCAGTTTATTTATTCTGCGGTCTGGGGAATGTGAACTTCCTTGAGACCTTTCGAGGGCTCTTCTGGCGACCGAGTTAGTTCCCATCGACGTTTCCCTGATCTTGAGGTCAATCTCGTTGGTTTTAATCCGTTTACCGTCGGTCGTTACTTCGAGTCGAATTAATTAAGAACGAGATATCGAATTTAATGGAATTGTTACATTTAAGGAAATAATTGCGTTCTAGCCCTAGAGCGAAGTGTCGTCGGGGAGACCGCGGACAATTTTTAACGAGAACCGAGTGCCAGGTGAAATTATTCCGCGAGCGACCTAAAGGGTGAGGAAGGTATTGTAGGCGTGTCAAAAAAAGTCGGGTTTATTATTAATTTTTTCCGGTGTTATTCAAAATCGTTCTTCTCTCGCGATGCCGGAGAGCATGTGGAGGACGATGGACGTGATGAGGGGGTGGAGGGGGGGAGGGGTGTGGTGATCTGTTTGTTTCCAAGTTTTCTGGGCCGCATAGTAGTGAGTTGGTACCTAGAAAGAGGGCCGGGGAAAACAAATAGAGTAATTTTTAGCAGAAAACGTACTGCCACCAACAGTATAGTACCAAATATAGGAAACGCTGTTGTCCTTACCTTTAATAAAGTCCAATATCCAGGGGTAATCCTAGATAGGAGACTTACATGGATGGAACAAATAATTAGACAGGTTGACAAAGGTAGGACCCTAATGGATCAGGTGAAAAGTATAATAGGGAAGGTCTGCAGTGTGAAATGATGGATGGCAAAATGGATCCAAGTATAGTCGTCGGAGCAATCACATGGTGGCAAGGAGCAACCAAGAATTGCGCCCTTAACCAGTTAGACAGACCTATAGTGATGACTATATCAGGAGCCTTCCACAGCACGCCTACTGTCATCTTAACGGCAATATAGGGAGTATTGCCCCTCAGATGGGAGGTACAACAAGAAGCTATGAGGGGTACTCTCAGACTGAAGAAAAACGGCGAACGGAAACAGGTCACCTGGAACGGACACGGATCCACACACATATCAGGGAGGCAGCTGCGGGTCATAGAACTCCGCCAGAGCTGCAGGACCAATGGCATTTCGCCATGGCCTCGTTGAGCCCATGTCCTAACTCCCCAACAAGTCTGTTGGGGGGCCCGCTTAGTGTCCCAGCCGCCGCCGGTACCCATCCCCCCCACCCCCACCACCTCGGGTTTGGAGGAGAGGGGTGCCTGGTCGGGGACCGAACCAGAGACAGACACGGATCCATCGGGACAGATTTGCACAACATCGTTGAGGTAGCAAACTACCCGATGGATGACAGGATGAAAATACACAAATTCCAGGCGTACATCAATACGGAAATATGTCCAAATGAAACATGGGAGAATAGAACGTTTCTAGAGGACGACTCTGGCATAATATGTTACACGGATGGGTCAAAGGACCGAATGCTTGGAGATGCAAGAATGAGGATATTCATCCCTGAATTTGCTCTTCTAGGTATTAACACAACAGTCTTTCAGAGTGAATTGTTCGCAATTAACCGCTGTATCGACAAACTGATGAAAGAAAACACCAATAATAAGACTCACGGACAACCAATCGTCGATAAAAACACTGGCCAATCCAATTGTTAGGAGCCCACTAGTTGAGGACATCATAAACAAAGGAAAGGAACTTGCACTGAGGGGTAATACCCTGACAGTGGAATGGATTCCAGAACAGGAGAAAGAGCGGATATACTGGCTAAAGATGGATGGGCTGATCAATTTTAGGGGCCAGAACCATACATACCAGTAACGATGGCGACAGTCTAAAAGGCGGCTAATAACACCCTCTGGGGTAGAGTTAGGATTGACATGTATAACAATAGAGGCCTCAGAGTGAACAGGGACCACCCTCATTGATTGTACGAGTGTGTTGGTATGTTAGAGTGAGTGGGTTGGGTCATGGTCGAGGCTGGCCGAGTATCGAGTAGTCCGCTCTCTGCTCCTCGGCCTGACACCCTTCTCCATGGGAGGTATGGGTCAAGTCCAATCCCTGGAACCCACATGGAGATAAAGCCTAGGTGCTGGTAGAACGCCTTTTGGTATTCCGGCTCCGGGGCCTGCCACCCATTCAGGTCCATAGGCTGCTCAAGTTGCAGCCAAATAGAATGGGTACCACGGGAGCTTCTGCCTGGGGCAGTGTGGAGCACTTTTAGGGCATGAGGCTGCTGGCCCTGAAGCCATGGGCTTGGCTGTGTGGGGGCAGTGGTTTTGCAGGAACTTCTCCTAGAGAGCTGATTGATGCTGGCGGGAGAGGGGTTGAGGCCATGAAGTACACTCTCCAAGGCCACGGGGGTATGCCCAGCACTCTTACAAATGTACCTGGACTACACGGGTGGGGGGAGTGTGAAAGGAGAGTGGGTTTAGTTGGAGTGAGGAGGCTGTTCAGGTCAGGATCGTGGATCGCTGCCTGAAACCTCTCTCTGTGGAGAGGATGACAAGTCCAATCCCCGAAATCTCCAAGGAGATAAAGCATAGGTGCCAGTAGAACGCCTCTTGGCAATTCCAGCGCTGGGTCTACTACCCATTCCGGCCCTTAGGCTGCTTAAGTCGTAGCCAAATCATATGGGCACCACGGGGGTCTCTGCCCGCGGCCAGTAGCGTGTAACCTTTGTCCTGCTGGTCGTAGGCCATTGGTTTGGCTTCGTGGGGGCACTGGTTTCACTGGAAATTCCCCCAGAGAGCTGATTGGTGCTGGCAGGAGAAAGGTTAAGGCCGCCAAGCTGGGAACCCTCTCCAAGGCCACGGGTGTACGCCCAGCATTCGTGTATGGGAACCACAAGATGCAACAAACAGAAGACGGAATGGGCGCTAAAACTGAACAGGAATCAACTAAGAACACTCGTGGGTACACCAGTTAGGAACACTCTACATAGTTCCAACTCGACCATCAGGGCTCAATGTTCCTACCGGGAAATAGAAACAGTTGAGCATTTCATATGTGAATGCCCAATCTGGTTCAGAACCAGACTAGAAAGACTAGGAGGACGACATGCGAATGTAGGAAAACCCTCAAATTTGTGGAGGGAACCGGAAGATTCCCGTGCCCATTTCTGGCTTGTCCTAGGTCATTGTTCCATCAGCATTGGCTGATGCCTTGCAGTCCTCTTCTCTCCCTGGGCCGCATGAATCGAACCTTCCGTTCAGTTCTGTTTTACGGTTGGCTATTCAATTTGCGCGAAACCCTACAATTCGAACCTTCGTGTGCATTAAGTCATTTACTCTTCCTCGTCTGTTTCGTCATTAGCGTGGTTCTTGAAGGTATTGCCGTTTTGGTTGAATAGAGCCTTTCTTTTGATTGTTGAAGGGTAATCTGATTTGGACTTGCAATATCGCTGAGTAGTAAACTTCATGACTCTGTGTGATGCAGAACGTACACAAATTAAAAGAGAGCGTTCTGGTTAATACTATGACTGAATTTACCTGCAGTCAAATTTTCACATGGGCCTTCTGGAGTGAGTCAAAATCGCCAAGAATGTCACTTATCCTGAAGCGCTGTCGTTAGTTAATACGTAAAATATACACAGCGGTGCCCTGAAGCACCAGTAAAAAGCACGTTATCCTTCTAGAGTTAAAAAGCGACGATGCCCTATTTGGACTCTCTAAGCTTATCAACGGTCGATTGCGCGCATCTGGTCGTGAACAAACCAACTCTGACCCGGACGCTCATGCGTTCACCAGAGAATTATTGAGAACCGACGGAAAGCAAGAAATTTGCGCGACAGCTCGCCAAAGTACGGCACGCGTTAAAGAAAAATTAGCCCCTACCACACAAACTGTAATTTAATTTGAAGGCTCCCGCGAAAAACCTTTTTTCCCGCTCTCGCGGTAGTTTAATCATCAACTCGACCGACCACTTCGTACGATATACGACGAAACGAAAAGAGTTACAAAGCTCAGGAAATAGCGTGATTGCCTCGCAAGCAGGTGTACTGGAATAGCGACGCAATTTCCGCGAGTCGTGAACAAACCGAGGAATCGAAAGAGAGCGAGAAAGATTGTAATAATGATCAGGATGGCTAGAGGGAGGGGTGAGGGGGGGAAGCGATTGAAAAGTCCTGTCGCCCTGGTAGAGAAAGACGTTGGCATTTCTGCAATCGACGCGGTGAGGGAAGACAGCTGAGGTTTAGCAGGAAATGAAATAAGAATACAAAGGATTCTTGGCAAAGAGGTGGGGAAGTTGCGCGCAGGGTGTATTTGGTGTGCGCGAGTGGACGCAGAAAGGCTCTGGCACTTCACTTAAAAGTGTATCTGAATTATTCACGATGAACGAGAACTGAGAGGAGGTTCTTAAAACTCCAATGAATCACTTTTATGAAATGGTTTATTTATAATCATAAGAGCGAGTAGATGTCTACCAGTGTCTTCAAGCAGCGATTCCAACGGGTTTTCTCACGCTACGTTTTGAACAATATGACTGGACCAAGCCAATTGTTGCCGATGGGCATACATGTTAAAAAAAAGCTGCTCCTGGCTAGTCCCATATTTACGTCCCTTCTGGCATTTAGCAGGGATACTACTACTCAACCTAACCAATTTTCAGGAAACCCTCGGGATATCATCTTTGCTTGGTGCAGTGTTGAGAAATCTCCAGTAGTTATTATTACTACAGCTGTTTTGAGTTCATCCTTGGTATCCACACTTGTCACAACATTATCCATATAAAAAGTCCCTTGAAGTTTTTTAGCTACTTCCTTCAATTCATTAGGAGCATTTTTAATATGGTGCTCAATGGTTGCGTTGAGAATGAAAGGACTTGATGTGACTCCAAACACTACTCTTGTATGCCAATATTCTATCATTTTATTTCTCTCCTCGTTCTCCCACCACAAAAATTTAAGAAATTTTCTATGTTCTGGCAAAATACTTATTTGTAAGAACGCTTTGGCAATGTCAGCCGTAACACCAATAGCCCTTCTACGAAAGAGAGAGTATATCCTTGATTAAATTAGGCCCTTTGTCAAGTTGAGAATTCAATGAAACTCCATTATAGTCTTTAGCGGAAGCATCAAAGACTGGTCGAAGTTTTGTCGTCTGGCTAGATTCCTTGATAATTGCCCTATGAGGTAAATAGAAACCAGTGTGCTTGTCTTCTGTATCTGGAACCAGCTCAATAATACCTAACTCTGCCCACTCCAACAAAACTTTACTGTAGTCTAGGAACTTACTCGTTTGCAATAAATTCTTAGTTGTCGATACCAATCTTTTTTCCGCTGTTACATATCTGTTACATATAAGACCGGGTTTATTGGCCTTCCACAGCAGTGCAACTTCATATCGGCCTTGTTCGTTTACATGTATCTTGAGCAGATTTGTGGCCTCTTCCCTTTTGATTATATCCTTGTCACATTCATCTGTATCACATATCCCGAGGGTTTCCAAACGCCATAGATCCTGTAACTCGAACGAGAGATTAGCCATTCCTATAGTGTTTGTCCTAGATGCGTTTTTAAATGTAGGGCCCATTATTGTCCAACCTAGAGAAGTTTCAATAGCCATTAAATTATCATTTAAATGCATGATTGTGCCAGTCATAAAATTTCCTATTACATCCGCACCGAGTAATATGTCAATAGGCGGAGAATCTGGGCCAACATCAGACAAAATTATATTCGCCCGACGTAAACGATCTATTACGTTCTTGTCGGCTAATCGAGGCACATAGCTGCATATTTTGTCTTCGTCTAATACTGAACAGATGAAGTCAGTTGTCCGATTCAAACCCTGCAGGGAAATTCTGTATTTCTTATGCGTTCTAACTTTGGTTTCTAACCCACCAAAGAGACTATGACTTAAATTTTCCACTCCTACAGCCTCAAGATTCATCTTTTTTGCCAACTCTTTTGTGATATAGCTTCTTTGAGATCCCGAATCTAGTAAACCCCTAACAATTTGAACTTTCATTCTCGACTTGATTGTGACTTGTAATGTTTGCAGTAGCGTGGGACTCATCTGATTTGACAACAATACTGCAGAACCTTCCCTTTCCCCATCATCCTCTACCTGTGAGGTCCCAGAGGTGGATGGAGCCGAAGTTGTGTTTTGATCTGACGCTGCAACAAGTTTTGAACACAAAATCGTGTAATGGCGACCAGGAGAGAGCATACACTGAACGAATGCCTTACAACTTGACGCTAAATGCCCTCCTAGCTTCAGGCAAACGAAGCACGCTCCTTTTTTACTTAGCCAATCTCTCCTCGCAGTAAGAGTCCACCTGCGGGCCTTTCAGCATTCTGTAGACTGATGGGAGTTGCGCTCACACCACACACAGGACCATTCCTGTCCTGTGACCCTCTTCCTATTCGTTTTAGAACTCTGTGCTTCAGAATATGAACTAGCTCCTGGTTTATTAAGAGAACTACCCCCTGGTTTATTTCCCTTTTTAAAACCGGAACCTGAATGAAATAAAGAGGCAGAGTAAGGCATACTAAGCTCTTTAGATTCTCCGAAAGTTGTTTTTGCTAGTAATATTCGTTGCTCACTCTCTACTTCAGCTCGTAAAAATTGCAATAAAGCTTCTAATTCTTCACCTTCTTGATTTGAATTATTTTCGAATCTGAGGAGTGTCCGAGATCGTTCCCATGCTCTATAAATTTCTTCTGGAAGTGCTGACTCTCCTAGTGGCTTCAACATTGCAGCAAACTTATTCGACGATAGACCTAGCGATTCTAAAGCCCTTAGTTGTGTTTCTAGTTTGTCAAAAAGAGGTCTTATACCTATACTTCGTCCATTCTGATTTTGCATTACTAGTGACAATAGCTCACGCATGTAAGTTTCAATAAGTAAGCCATCTCTAGTAAATCTTGCTTTCAGATGTTGCACCACTTTGGGGTAACTTTGCTCTGAAAGTACGTAACTGTTCACCAAATCAGCTGCTGGAGAACCTGGAACCATTGCATCTCGCAATTAAGCAAATTTATCAACAGCAGACAAACTTTCATCTTCATCCAACTTCGAAAATTGAGACCAAAATGCCAACCAATTCTTAATGTCTCCATCGAATTTCCTAAGCTCAATTTTTGGAAGTTGTAAATTCCTCATATTCTTCGATGGTCCTACATTACTAAATATTGCATCACTTACTTGGGGTGACGTACTTTGGAGGTACATATCGTATTGCACCCTTACGTCTACCACGCTGCTGTGCGCCATTTCAATTTCCTCCAGCTCCTTGTCAATTTCTGCCGTACTCATCACCGTTGTATCTTCGTTGAGAAATCTCCAGTAAGTTATTATTACTACAGCTGTTTTGAGTTCAACGGTGTTCTTCAATAAATTATTTGTCAGTCGCGTTCTTTAACTACACTCAAGGTGTTCTTTTTTCTCTTACAAATAAGATTATCCCATATCCTCGACAGTGCAGATCTGTTCAAAAGCCATGGTAGCTGCCTGCAGTACCAGGTTATGGACGAATATAAGGGAATGTACACTTCTCCGAGCGGGACCTGGGCCCTTAGCAGGGACCACCAAGAGCCACCTGATCAGGAAGGTTTGCAAGTAGGAGGAGTAGTGGGTATTGGTGGGATGCGCCGGGCCAAACACAGTCATCACTGAGCGATCAGGAGAGGTCCTAAGTCTGGAGAGGAAAAGCGTACAGATGGTATGTGGCCTATCCACAGGACACTGTCCACTATGTACCACAGTTGGTAAATCAGCGGTACAGAATTGCAGATCTAGGAAGGTGGAGCTTGAGTCAGCCGAGCGTGTACTGTGTACTCGTGAGGGGCTGGCTGCAGTTCACATCAATGTGCTTGGGGTGCCTCAGCTGTGCCTGGATGAAGGAGGATGGACTTCAAGGTTGTATTGTGTTTCATGCGAGAATGGAGGGGACTTAACGGGGAAGTCACATCAGGGAACACCAACTTCATGGAAACTGGGGGTGCGACTGAGAGGACATAACTGCTCATGGACGTCACACAATCAGGAAGGAGTTTCTCGGTTGTCACCAGTAATTTTTAAAATAACGGTCAGGATTTTAACGAAACACTTTACGTTCCAAGACATGCAGATTCCAAATCTGCCATGACCATCTGCCATCCAGGCCATATTTTACCTTTAAGGTTGTCTAGAAAGCCGTTCCTCCACAGAAAAACTCCAATAGCGGTTTCCTTGTGCCCACCGCCTCTACAATCCGATCGGACAAGCCTCACGGTTGTGTACCGCCCAAGGAACGGCGCTATCGAGACGAAGAGCTGAGCATCAACATTCTCCCCCTAGAGAGAAGGCTTCGCTATCGTTTCTCCTCCTTGCCATAAACCATATCACCGGCACGAGGAGTGATAGTTAGATAAGGTACCAGCGTGAGAACCGAATTCGAGGTGGCGAGTAGCCCAAATACGGAGTTAGCCGAATCGAGAGTGCTTGCTCAGCAGAGGACGATCGCCGAGCCTTCCACCGAAATCCCGAGCTCTCTCTCCATTTCCGTCCCCCGAGGAAGCGGGTTGCCCTTCACTAACCCCAATACAATTTTTCTAGTCTCCACAGTTATTCTTTTTCCTAGTCTCCCAGCACCTTCTCTTCCTTCTCAATCACCACCTATCTTTTCGCACCTTTTGGTATTTCCTTTTTAATAACGTTAATCCTCCGACCCCTCAGTTTCGGCCACGTCGGAGCATTACAGTTGTTACAGGCAACAAATGGCAAAACAAAATTGGTATCGTTTGGAAGTTATTTTCGATGCTGAGTAGAATAAGACTGGTCTCTGGAGGTGTATAGTGTGCCACATTCTACTACTTGAAGGAGCTTGCGGGGCAATATAGCGAAAGTTATCGTTTCTCCCTGGCCAACTCCCATTTCTGACACACTTCAAACACGCCTCAGTTCGACTCGCCACGTTGTGTCAATTGCTAACAGTCGCCTGCTGTTACGAAGGGTTTAGAAATGTTCAGAGAGCCGCTGACTCAGGCAAAAATTACAGCGATCCCGAGCTTCGATCCAATGCTCAACTTTTGTCGGAATATGAATCTTCGTCTTTGATCACAGGGGCGCCCACAATGTCGTATTTCGTATCGTTTACTAGTATTTTTCGATGCTGAAACGAATGGGGTGTGTTCCCGAGGTGAATTGCGTCAAGCTGTGCAATCATGACGTACCAGAGAGTAATGAACCTTCGTGTAACCATTTGCACCGTTTTTACTTTCCTTAGCTCTACGAAATAAAAAGACAGTTACGTAGGCTGCGAGAAAAATTGTGAGTTATCTTCAGATCTTTATGCTTCAAGAGCATCTAAGTTGGATAAATATCATTTAGGGAAATGGTCTGTGTGTACAATGAGGTGTAGAAGAGGTTGGGTACCTGGGTAATGGTGGCTGTGTCATGCGTGATGACACGGTCTGCAAGCAGGTTGCTGGTACATTGTCATTTGAGGGCCGGGAAGTGGAGAGGTTACCTCTGGAGTAAGACTGGATACGTAGGATTATTGTGTCTGTGTTATGTGTTTCGTTTATGTGTAGGAATTAGAGGCGGGGACGGGCTTAAGTGATATCAATCCCTGATAATCCACCAGGATCAGGCAAAGATGGGAAAACTCCGTGGTACGAGAAGAGGGAGGTACCTAGCCCGACGATCCAATCAGTCTAGGCAATAATGGGAAAACCCCAAGATGCATGAAGAGGGGAAGAGTACCTAGCACGAGGGACTGTGTGCTGAAATCTCCACCCCTGCCCGGAGAAACATAAATAAACAAGAAAAGAGTAAAGAATCTCCGTCCCAACCATCCAAAATCCTGACGCCGCCACGAGGTCCAGCCTGTACGTATCAAGAGGTATGACGAAAGTCAGGAGGGTAGGGGGATCTGCTGTTCCAGAAGGCACGTCACTGTAAAGGACAAGGGTTTCTTTACAGTCAAAGAGAAATGGAGTAACCGGAGAACCCAAATGAGGAAAGGATAAGAAGTAACGAAACAGGCCACTGAGGTGCTGATGGGTCGTTATGAGCCAAATACGCCTAGGCGCAACCGCCTCCTCCCAGTCTGGAACAGCAGGAGTAGGACTGAGCCCTGACATCGTCGCTGTTTGTTCCAACCAGTCTGCAGTGATACTGGATGTCCAGGTAGTATCTGGTAGCCGAGATCTTATGCTAACTTGGCAAGCCAACAAGCGTAAATACGACAGGACGGATCTTCCTATGGTGGTGTCGGAATCTCGTGAAGTGGAGGCAAGCAACATCAGGGTTGCAGCATCGACCGTGTCCTGGCGTGGTGTGTGGGGTTCTCCGTGGTATCACCACGTGTGTGTTGTTGGAACCTCCTCCTATCGTTCTTTCTTTCCCCATCCCAACCCTACAGCTGGCGTAGGGTAGTCTGGGCGTCTTCCCCATTCCCTGACTTATTATTTATTTAGTTTCTCCTTTTTGGGAGCCACCGTCCCTGTTCGACGCAAAGCGAAGTGGTTAGAGTCTTTGACCTCGGACTTCCCTGCGTCATTGTCTCCGGCCGCCTAATTGTCTCCAACTATTTGAATACATGCCCCTCACCTGCAGGAATCCCTCAGCTGCAAGTACCCCAGCCCCCTTCCCTAGGTTTCCCCTTTCTTTATTTCTTTCTCCCAATTTCATTTTCCTATTGAAGACAGAGCTCTTCCAAAATCATTCTGCTACCCAACTGCCGCTTCAGTAACTTCTCACTCTCTAACACTGTTGCCCGCACCAGTTCACGCCATCCAAGTGCTGCCCTTGTGTCGCCCAGTTGTACTCCATCTCACCTCAATTTTAATTCTATTCAATTCCGCACGCACGTATAGTACAGTCCTCCTCAGCTCCCCCTTTCGTGCACCCAACAGTCCCAGTTAGGTTGAGCTTAAAAAAAACACGTTAGAGAGAAAATGGCCCGAACCAAGTCGCCCAAAATTTAATATTTAGCCTGCAGGTCACCCCGGAACGTCATAATAAGGCTACAGGCAAAAGTTTCCGAAAACTAACTATAGTCATCAAAACCAATACTTTTTTCCTCAAGAACGGCTTCAATTAGTTTGGTTAAATTACTGTGTGTACTGCTTCAAACAACACAAAGGTACTATACAATTCTGGAAAAGTGACGAGAGCAGCGCAATAAATCATCAAATGTTTCGAAAGAAATGATTTTATGGCCGTTTTATCTCGTAAATTCTGCTCCTCGCGATTTTCAGATTTTTTGTTTTTAACACTACAAGAAAAGAAGTATCACAACTGGTGAACAAGGGAAATGCGGTTTAGTTTATGTATAGGTAGATTACGGGTTGATATATTCATTATTTCTCCTCCTGAAGTTCGTTTAAGTAATTGTGAGTTGTGTGCCTTCGCAGAGCTGGCTGATGAAAGCTAAAATAATTCCATCCCTTACTCCCGAGCTCGTTCCATCCGACGAATCAATTGCGGCAGCTCAAGTTTGACTGCCTTCGTCCTTTTCCCGGTGGTACGGCCTTCGCTACCGTTGCCGATATTTTTGCCAGATCAAAGGGCTCGGGCCGAGAGAAAAAAAAAAAGTGCGGTCACCCGACGAAAGTAACCGAAAAAGGAAAGAGAACACCTGTGGCTTGTCGGCTCGTTCGAGCGAATGGGTTCATACAGCGCGCGAGGGAAGAGACACTCTTTTGCCCCCCCCCATTGGAACCCCGCTCTTTCTTTTTGTGAGTACCCAATCCGGGGAATTAGGGAAACCGATATTCCGTCGAAAGTTATTCAGGAGGAATGAAAGAAATCCCCGGTTCCCCGCCTAGTCCACTGTTAGGCTTTCTCTGAAGTGAGCAACTGAAGCCGTCAATTGAAGCGTGAACGGATTGCCGAAGTAAACGTTTTCGAGCGTTTTTTTCAACGTTCAACGTCCTATTTGAGAAGTTGCGTAGTACGACCTCAAACACATTTACGTACGATATGACTCTTATCGCCGAAGGGAAATGGGAAAGCAGCCCTACGGGTTACCCCTAAAAGGGTTGGGACAGCTTTCCGCAAAAATCGCTATATTGATACAGTTTATTTCGTTCCACTTTAGAGGCAATAAGCTTATTTTTAATTACGAGAATAATACTAAAATGATTCTTCATCGGGGGCGAGATTTCGTTTTATTATCTGGCGCAAGAACAAATAACCGGTCTTCCGGACGTGCCATACATAATTGACCATAGACTTTCGAGATTCAAACCACAAGCTTTCAAGGGTCGGCCTTGTGATTTGTTACTGGTCGGTTGGGATCTTCGGGATCCTCAAAATGGAACCTTCCTCGCCTTTGCATGTTGAGTATCGTCGCGTAAATTACATTGTTCATAATTGCAGCGTATAGATTAATGAGATTTCTAAAATATCCGAATGAGCACCCAAGTGGAGGATTTGTGATCGGTAACGTAAACACCCGTGTACGTTCAGGATATGGCGCGCTTTGGAAATAAATACCAGCTTCTTGGTGATGAGTTGATGCGTAACCGGGCGTCTATGATGAACAGCGAGATATAAATACGACAAAATATGAGTTTTCTCGAAGTAGTCTCTCTGGCCCAGGCACAACGCAAACCAAATAGATGGATAAAAAATATCTGGTGCGTTGCAACACACAACTTCCTTAGTTCTACGTCAATTCGCTTTGTAAATGGCTAATTCTATTTAATCGATTCATTTACCACTCAGTTCCTTTGAACTCGGTCAAACAACGCGTCACAGCAGCAGGAAGCTGTAGCGCCTACAGTTATGGAATTTATTGTGCTGCTCGTACTCATTCCAGGACCATTATTGAGCAATTGGTATACGGAAAATTAATGAGGCTGTAAACACAAATTTTTTGAAGGAGGATAGTAATCACTTTTGCTGAGTTATTGGGTAAAAACTGTTAGAACTAGTAGTAAGCGAAACGGCGGTTGTTGAAATTCAGGAATTTCTGGAGTGAGCCCAATGTATCTTATGAGCGTTTTTAAACACTCACCCTTTAGGTATGGGATTGGACTACAACACGACTTTTTTTAACATTCTAGTAACATTCCGCGAGGATAACAGCGAGGTTTAAAAGGAAAAACGCTGCAAATTATTACACAACGGTTTATTATTCGGATAATCAGCTTGACCTAGCATTAATGCTCCGAGACCCATCCTGTTCGATTCAGCATCGAAAAATATCATAATGAAACCCAAAAAAAGGCCGAAAAGAACTGAATCGTAATATTAAAATAAACAAAAAAAAAATGAAACGAACGAACTATTAATAAATAAACCAAAAATAAGCGAATAATGAAAAGTTCAATCGAAGATAACAGATATTTTGCTACCGTTGAGACGGAGAGAAAGAGTCATTCGTGGAGGTGAAGACGAGAACAAGGCAATCGGACGATAAAGAGACAAATCGTAGTGCCAAAGGTTATATACGAAACACGAGCGCTTCCTAGGGAAGACAAAAAAAAAAAAAAACCCCGGCGCTAATTGGGCGAACGCTGTGAGGCGAGTGGAAAGGGGGGCGGGCGGCGGTGTTGCCGGACCAGTGACGATCGCTTTTGATGGGCGGTAGCGAGGGACTTCAAAGACGTAACTCGTTATACTGCATTTCGTTAATAATTTTATCCGTTTTTTGCCCATTACAACCACGCGCTTCGTCCGATCGCATTGCGGAGATGGCGGGCACAACGAGATACCAAAGCGGGTTGTTGGGCGAAAGAACGAGTTCCTTAGACCACGTTAAAGGCACAAAACGGCCCGGACGGCGGACGGCGGACGGGGGACGGGGGACGGGGGACGGGGGACGGGGGACGGCGGACGGACATTGCAAATTTGGAATCTCCATGTCATGAAACGTAAAGTATCAAATTTTGAGGGGGGGTTGTAAAAAATTTTTCGTGACCGAAAACATAGGGTTATTATTCAGAATGAATAATAAACCAAAACCGCGGCAAAAACGCTTTTTGTCAAAAACTTTGATAATTTATTGTGCTGCTCTCGTCATTTTCCCACAAATGGGAATTTTATGGTATAATTATCTTATTAAGAGCTATCAATATAGAAAATGTAATCAAAATCGTTAGAGCCGTTTTTGAGAAAAAAAATTTGGTGCGCATTGCGATAATTTCATTTAGCGTTTGCTGCAGCACCATGTTTTTCATATTCTAGCTGTACCTCAAGCTCTTACTGTCAAAAACGGTCCTTTATTCTTCCAGAGGGACACATTTTTCACCCCGCTATGAATTCCCCAACTGCTCCCCACCCCTATATTCCATCTTAAGCATTGAGCTGATGTATAAGAAGGCGACCTAGGTTCTCAAAGTAATTCAAGGTTGACATGCGAGTACCGCCGCCGCTTCGGGCTTTCCTTCGAAAATTTATGATCGAGTTCGGAGAGAGAGCCGGAGAAGGGAGAGAAATATTAGAAATAATGAATGGCATTCTCTTCGGCTTCGGAGAGGCCGAGGGCCTTGCACCGTTACTCCGTTATTATTTTTTTTCCCCCCTTCTCATCCCTCGCCTTCTTTCTGCGGAAAACCCCGGTTTTCAATTATGCAGGGTGTGTCAGTTGATCCACTCCAATTGAAAGGATGACGAAGAGGCGACAGCGTTTCATTCTGACGAAGAAGCAAGTTCACCAGACGACTAGGCTCCTGCCTGTTTGGTCTTTCGTTTGAATGCTGAAATGCTGAAGCGGCTGCCAGAATCGTTTTCAAGAGTTTGCCGGTCGTGGGGTGGGGGAAGAATGCGAGCTCCGCGAAATTATGAAACGGTTGTGGTTTCCACTCTTTTTTTCTTTCACCCGGGCAGGGTATTAATTATTGCCACCGTATCGTCCATTTCCTGTTTATTTATTACTGAAGGAGCGAATTCACATGGCTCATCACAGCACACTTCTATTTCATCTCGTGGCACTGTACCTGACTGCACCAACTGGAATCGTACGACCCAATAAGAAACTATATCAGCCATAAAAGTTAACGTACCTGTTGGTGAGTCTGTCTCCTCTGGCTGATGATATACTGTAGGTGAGCGCTTTCGATGTAAAGCCATCATCGTCCTGCCGTTAAGTCAGTACTAGAGTCAGTCAGTTGGTCGTGGTCTTTATATAGAAAGAGAAAGGTAAACATTATGGTCGGTGTGTCGGTGAAAGAGGGGGAGGAGGTCATGCACCTTTGGTGAGACCCACTAGAGGTGAAAGGAAAGTAATGTACTGTACGTCTTAAATATTCTGTCAGTTGTCGATTCCAATGTCTGTAAATCCGTCAGACCGTTGGTGGTTTTCGTTTTTGTAGTGTATTGAGTGGTGGAAGACTGGTAGATGGGGAGTGGATGTGGAAGAAGATTGTAGGTTGAGAAGTTGTTTGCAGAGCGGCCATTCTCAGTGTGAATTTCTGAGTATGAGGCTACTGAACATCAGAAGAGAATGTTGTTGTATATTCCTGATTACGCCAAATCACCATCAGACGGGTGGTCCATTAGGTAATTGATAAAGTTTCGCCTTTCGATCTTGAATACTTCTGAGTGGCCAGCATTGCAAACTAATGAAGCGAAGCAACTGTGGAAGTTCAACCGTTTGTTGGGCGCCAGTGTTACGTGTGATGGCCCTGCACAGTGGAGCTTGCGCAGTAGAAGCTCGCCACGACAATGCGCTGCATCCAAGCCCAGGTGGACATAATGGAGTTCAGCTTGGCGATGCAGAAGGCCAGGGTGGTGGTGATTTCGAAACGCCGGATCCCGAACATTGTAGGAATTAACGTGGGGGAAACCGTGATCACTGGCAACCCTGCGGTGACGAGTCTCAGCACCACTGTGGATACCAAGCTGAGCGGCTGGGTGCATGTCCAGGTGGTAGCAGCAAAGGCCCACGTGGTAGTGACCAATCTTGCCCGGATGATCAGCAGTATGGTAGGGCCGAGACCATGTGCCCTCTGGATTCTTCTGAGGGGTGTACAGAGCAGAATTGTGGGTTGATGCCCTCCAAGTACTGCAATATGTCCACGGTACAAGGGGGAGGAACACTCAGGAAATGGGTCTAGAAGCCTGCCATCATGATGGTGGTCAGTGCCACTCCCATCGACCTGATAGCTACGGAGGGTCAAAGGCTATTCCTGAAAAGGGCCCAGGATAGGATCACAAGGGATAAAAGAGAGGAACTTCTTTGAACGCTTCAAGCACGGCAGGGGGCAGGGTAGATGGGAGACAGGAATCTGAGGAAGGTGTACAGCTGCTCTCATCCCACAAGTCCACCCCTGGGTGGAAGGATCGCACAGTGGGGTAAATTTTTACCTTACCCAGTTCCTGTTTGGGCGCAGGAACTTCAGTAGTTACCTCCACAGAATCAGAAATAAAGAAGACCCCTTCTGCAAGTACTGTGGGCAGGACACTGTGGACAGCGTGAATCACACCATCTTAGCCTGTAGGTGCCTGCTACCCACGGCCGTCAATAGGATGTTGGAGAACGAGTCGAAGTGCAAGGCCGTGGACAGATTTGTTTGGGTGGTGCTTCGCCAGAAGAGAGTCGGATGATTAGCAGCATCCAGCCTTCAAAGACGGGTAGGGCGCCCTTACAGAGGACCAGTCTGAAGAAATGCCGCAAAGGCGAGGCCAGGGTGGACCAAGCCGTGGTGGAAAAAAAAGTTACATGTAAAGGAGTAAGTACGATATCGTGCGAATAGTAATTGGAACAAGGAGTTTTATTCGCGAATTACGTTCGGACAAGTTTTACCACCACAAACAGGGAACTGGGTCGGAGGAAAGGCGAGTGTGGGCGACAGGGAGACGAGAGAACCGCTCGGTTACGACTGACGACGGCGAAGTGCCCAGTCAGCACAAATGCCCCGAACGAACCTCCGCCGAATGGAAGAGTTTGGTTGGTCCCGGTACACCATTGTTAGGGGTTGAACGATATGCCAATCAACCCAGTCATGTGATTACAAGTTACCGATGGTAAAAATTGACGCATGAAAGCAACTGTCTAATCAGCAGCCACCTACTTTATTTGACCTTATTCCACTACCACCCTGATTATTTTAGGAAACGCTGCTATCCTATTAGCAAGATATATAAGAAGAAAAGTCTCTTATGAGAGGTAATGAACCGTTATTCCGTGCCCGACCGCACTAACTGGCTCCTGTGATCCAAAAAGATACTATATGAATCAAAACCAGACTTGATTATGACGTAAAAATTGACGAGCGAAGGCGGGGCCGGTGCAAGACAGCATCCATTGAAGCATTCCTAGTGATCAATGGCTAGTTACCCGTTGACTTGGTCATTGAGTGCATGGTGGACGAGTGGAGAATGAAAGAGGAGCTTCGAACTCCGTATGAACCTTTCCACTGAACGAAAGCTTGCCGAGCTAGATAAATGAACATTAGAGAAATCTGAAGCGTGATGGGAATCTGTGAACGTCTTAGGAGACCGTGGGTCGAGCCAGTTCCTTATGGGACATGGCGATTTCAACGCTCGGCTCCGCGTCTTTTCTCAAAGACTCTCCATCGTCCTCATCTTGCACCTCAAACCAGACGCTGCTCCAATGTAGAGGCCTGTCTGTAAGAGTGACCGACGGTTTGGAAGAGTAACCAAATCTAGGCAAGCCTATAACCGTTTCGCTCAGTTTGATCTGATCTTTGAAACTTACCACCCAAGTGAACCGTTAGATAAGTGAGAAAGAAGATAAAGAACTCCTTCCAAGTGGTGCGAGATTCCCCAGGGTCATACCTCTGGGTAGTGGGCAACAGCTCAGGACTTGATTATGACGTAAAAATTGACGAGAGCGAGTGGGGCAGAGGAGTATTGTGTGATGCATCGCATCAAATATTTAAATTATTATTTATTGCAAGTGAATCGCTGAATATCAAAGTGTTACTGTTACTTCGACACTTTATGGAAATACACGTATCTTTAATCGTTAACCTATGTCCGGCCGTTTGTATCCCTCACTCAAGTCGCTCGTCGTGAAGAAGACAATAATTTGATTACATTCGACTTGTCCAGCTCCTCCGGCTCGGCAGAATTACAAATAAGATCCTCAATAAACCAAGCGGCGGCAAAAGGATGCCAAGACCAACGTTCGAACAACTTATCCCATCGAAATACCGCATATCCTCGGGGGTTTGGATCACAGTTATGCATAGCCGCGAGATACGGACGAAGGAGGGTCGTCGTCGGGAGTGAGGAGCGCGTTACTGCGAATAGGGCGAGCTTCAGAAGGTAAAAGGGGAAGAGGTTTGTCCCGGAGGCCGAAGGTTGGAGAGACCAGAAACATATTGGAGTGGAGACGCTGGAGAGCTCTCCAAATCCTCTTGAAACCTCACCAACCCACTCGTAGCTCTATAGAAAATGTTGTAGTGGGGTTTCAAGGGGAGAGAGAGAAAGAGAAAGAGAGAGCCAGTCAGTTATGTGTGCAAACCCCTCCGACGGTATCCGCTAAAGACGTCTCATTTCGAGCCTTTAACCTTGTAATTAGCAGCCGTTTAATATCCGCTTATATTCCGAATTACGTCTTTTTACTTTCTGCTACTCGAAGGACACGGAAAAGTATCGCGATCGTCAAAAAGTTTTGTCTCGTTTTGAAACATACTGAATCCAAAAATCTTCATTGCAGTGTGTACGTCTGTAGTTCAAAGTGCGGGAGGACTGTGCTGATGTTTTGAAGGCGAGAAAATAAGGTTATGAGCGATTTTAATCTATTTGACATGGGGAGGGGGGAATGTAAGAAAACGAGGGGGTTTGGCATTTTCCTCGAAAACAGCTCCGACGAGTTTGATCGCGTTTCAAATTATATTTTAGTGATCAGTACCAGCCCTTACTTTTCTTGTCGCTAACTTCTGTTCTACTGCCTAACTGACCGGCCTCTGTCCACTCCCGGAAATCACGCCGAATTCCATTCCCCAAACACTCTACGCTCAAACTCAAACTCCTGTTTTTCCTTACCTTGGCTCTGCAGATTAGGTATAAAGCAGTCATGCAGTCTGTTTGGGAAATTCAAATCTAACTGGGCTTACTTTATACTTCTGAACCAGCTCGTTACGCCTTTTCCTGCTTATTCACTTTACAAATTTGAAAAAAAACAAAAAACAGGAGCTTCCCCCGCTTTGGGGGAACTCCGTGCAGATCTTACCTCAGAACAGTAACTTGCCGCCATCGACGAATGAGCGTTAAAGAAACGGCAAGCGAGATGGGAATCCTCGTCAAAGGGACGTGACATGTAAGAGTTCTTCCCCAACATCCGTGAACGTCTTTCAAGAAAACGGGTTGAGCCAGACCATTGGACGAGCCAGTTCCTCGCAGGACACGGTGACTTCAATGCGCGGCTCCACTTCTTTCCTCTCAAAGACTCTCCGTCATGCACGTCTTGCGCCTCCACTGCAGTTTCTACAACAATGAGCGACGGTTGTTGGCAGGGCAAACGAACTTGACAGCATTGACTGCTACAAAGCAAGCCTATACCCATTTTGCAGATTTCTCGAAGAAGGTGATGGCTAAGAAACGCGGTCATAGTTGATCTGTCCTTTTGGAATTTGCCACTTAAGTAAATAGTGGGAAACCAGATTAAGAACTCCTCCCAGACAGTACGGGATTCCCCAGGTGGTCACCTCTGCGCAGTAACACACGGGCAACAGCTCTCTACCAGGTGACTGGCTAACGCCCAAATACCTGCCGTACCTCCGCAGGTCTGTGTTCGGTGGATGCTGCAGGGGCCGGCCTCTTGCATATTAGCGAAACCGCTACTTCCATGACTGATATAACCCTCTTCGATGGTTTTGGAACAGTCATCAAATAAGGAAAGAGACCTGCCCCGGCTCCCCCTACTCTTCTGTGAGGGTGGACTGGGCTTCAGAGAAGACCCATAGTAGGGATGGCTGTTGTGGCCGTTTGAGTCACTGAATTGTGTAGTGCAGGTGAGTCCAATGGGGTCTGCGTCAAGCGTCATGATGCAGTCTGCATGCGGGTTGCTGGAGTATTGCCTTCCTCGAGCTGAAAAGTGGAGAGAGACCAGGTTGTCTCCAGAGAAGGACCTAGGCGCATCAACAGGCAGTCTCCAACTGTGTGTTGTTGGGGGCTTCTGTAAACTGGTGGTCGTTCTATCGTGAAACATCCTCTTATCCTTCTTTCCTGCCGTGCCCCAATGCTTCTATTCCAAGCCGAGCAGGCTTGGGCGCCTTGCTCATTTCCTTAAATATAGTGTTGTTCCCTTTTCTCAGTGCCACTATCGCACTTACGCAGAGGTGTCCGTATACTCATCAGGTGTCCGTCAAGCATCATGATGCAGTCTGCATGCGGGCTGCTGGTGCATTATTATCCTAGGGCTGGGAAGTGGAGAAAGAGCCGGTTGTCTCTGGAGAAGGACTAAGGCCTGACATCATCGCTGTTGGTCCCTAGCAGTTATTTTGAATGTCCATCTGGAAGCTGGGATTTGACTGAATCACATAAAGCGATGGCAGGTAATATCAGGGTAGCAGGTTTGACCGTGTCTTGACGTCATTTGTTTGGAAGGGGCGCGGCGTTTGAGTGCGTCAGCAGGTGTTCTCCGAGGTATCCCCACCCGCGTGTTGCTGGGGTAGCATCTGAATTGGTGGGCATTCTATCGCACACCCTCTTCTCCTTCTTTCGTGCTTCTATCCCTAGAGCCGGCCGATCTGGTCGCCTTCCTCATTTCCATATTTTTGTCAACGCGATTGAGGAAAAAGGGGGTAACTTTTAGATCTTACATACTCTGCATACCATCGTGAAACGCGAAAATGAGGATATCCGCAAAATTGGTTCAAAATTAGTTGATCATGTAATAAAATGATCAAAACTAATTTTAAACACGTTGAGGCCGGCAGGCCCGAAAGAAACCTTTACACAAACGGTGGTTACAGCTTTTGTACAAGTACGCAACCATTAGGAACATTTTATGTCGATTATTATAATTTTTTTTTTATGCAATGATAACTACGTTTGATTGTGCTCGTTGATGGTTTCGATGCCTTGTCCACTAGGCCACAGGGGCTGTGGCTTGCCACTTGGGTTAAAAAATTTCGCGACGCTTCTCCCTTACATCTCCGGCGTTACATTTTCAAGTTTATGTAGCAAAGTAAAGACATAAAATGTCAATTAAGTACAGTTATTTTATTGACCAGAATCAATTTTTTTCTTTCTCAGAAATCTTCGACGATTACGGTTAATTTGTTTTTTTTTTGTGACAGCGTCAAATACCACAACTGTACTTATCGGGACGACAGGAGCACAATAAATTATCAAATATTTGGGAGGAAATCGATTATACGCCAGCATTTCCAAAAAAATGAGAGCGGCGGCCCAATCGCTGATCAGAGTTTAATAAGTTTCATTTAGCCAGAAAGTTTACGACGCGGTAAATACTCCAAAATACTAAAAACTAGCATGAACACCTTTAATGGGTTCGCCTGTGGCACTTTTCCCTGTTGACGCTGAAAAAATAAATATGAGCGTCGCTGGAGCTATTGTCACGGAGTTGAAATTACTCCGGTGATTAACAACGCGCCGGGAACTGAATCGCCGGCTCAAATTAAACTCAAAGTGAGACGGTAAGGGGGAGTGGGGGTGAGGGGGGGGAATGAAATCGTCGACAGGGATTGCTTCCAATAAACTGGAAACCGGAGTTAATTCACACCTTTGAGCTGAGAATCAAATCAGCCAAAATGAATCCCGCCAGGCGGATCCTCTTGACAATGATTCCTGTTTCACGGATTCAGACCATTTGTCACTTGTTTCGCCCTCGACGACCTCTTGACCCTTCGGATTGCTGTGGATGAATTAAACGTTTATCGGGAATCCGGATCTACATAAACCACGACGTTGAGAGTTGAAATGCTTAACGAATTGTAACAGATTTTTTTTTTTCGAAAGGGGCGAAATTCCCCCGGTGTTTTTAGTATCCTCCGAAAAAACATGAAACGACGTGTAGCAGCGCTTTAGACAATGGTTCATAACCCGGCGAATGTCGGTTTATCGGATCGGAGCTCTTTTTTGGCTTCTCCAAACATCTCCAAACTTCTTTCATCGTAACAATTGGATCACATCGCTTGTATTTGTCACATTTATGTATTACTACTGCGCTGAAATCGGTTTCCTTCCAAATATCGGATAAGTTATTTGGGTTGCTCTCGTCACGATGATTTCAAAGCACGGTGTGTTTTTGAACTAAGGTGGTCCCAAATATTTGACTGTCCAGCACCGGCTAGCAAGTTGGGCGTGGCTGGTATGAATGGGAAATGAAGGTGACACTCAGAGTTATGAGAAAACCGTTAGAGCCGTTTTGAGTTAAAAAAACCTCTTTCCGCGTCACAAGTTCATATCTCCATAAACCGTATTTTCAAAGAGATTTATAAAACGCTCCAAATATTACGCAACGGTGTGTTATTCTCATGAACAGCTTGACCTAGTATTGCTGCTCCTAGACCCATCCAATTCGATTCAGCATCGAAAAATACTAGTAAACCATACGAAACATGACCTGACTACAATGGAACCACAGAAACTAAATATTCCCCCGGCGCCAGGCGCCCGTAAGCGCCTGTAGGCAATTGGCACGACGTTGCAAGTCGTGCGAAGTTAGCCTGAGATATACCAGGTGGCAGCTCTAGGCCTACAAAGGGTGTTTGTATTGGCCTCTGGTTCCCACAAGAAGCAAAGAATGTCAGGGTCTTCAGGGAAGGAGGGTGGGGGGCACCCAGCTCTTCATTGTTCAATGCAGCAACTCTAGAAACACCAAGCAGCTGTTTTGTTGTAAATCAACAACTTAAAAGTCCAATTAAAGGTCTCCAGGTTCATTTAAAGCTTCCATAACCATATCCTCAGAATCAATCATTTTGGCAGTATCCTTAACCCTCAAATCGTATTTGCCATGTTTAAATTACCCTAAATATTCAAAATTTACCTCCGAAAATTCAATTCAGTCAGTTGGAACGCAACGAATTATAGATACACGGTCGGGAGACTTTCGTCCCGTAGAGTAGAGCTCAGAAGAGTTTGCCTTCCCACTTACCCCCCCACTTACCCCCCCCCCTCAGAATTTGATACTTTACGTTTCAAGATATCGAGATTCCAAATTTGCTATGTCCGTCCGCCGTCCGGGCCGTTTTGTGCCTTTAAAGTGATCTAACAAATTCGTTCTTTCGCACAAAAATCCCATTTGGTATCTAGTTGTGCCTAGTGATCTCGGCAATCCGATCGGACGAAGCCCATGGTTGTTATTGGCAAAAACTGGTTAAAAAAATTAACCAAACGTAGTATAACGCGGGAACTACAGCGGAAGTCTACGTTTCGTCGCTAGTACTCCCTCCCTCCCGTCATATCAAACTCAATCACCCGCCCGCTCAACTCCCAACGCCCTTTTGACTCCCAATGCGCTCGCTGGAAGCCCCCGTCCCAATTTCTGACGGGGCGGAGGAAGGTTAAGGCCACTTCCTCCGCACACCCCTCCATCGGATCATAAATGCCTATAGACGCTTACAGGCGCCTGGCGCCGGGGGAATATTTAGTTTCCGTAGTTTCATTGTAGTCAGGTCATGTTTCGTATGGTTTACTAGTATTCGATGCTGAATCGAATGTGATGGGTCTTGGAGCAGTAATACTAGGTCAAGCTGTTCATGAGAATAATAAACCATTGTGTAATAATTTGCAGGGTTTTTGTTTGTAGCCCTGCAGTCGCTTCTTAACGTTTCCAAAAAGATAGTCGTATAGTATTTTTATGAAAAGTCCCTTTCGCTTATGCTAACTTCACGTGTGATGATAATATTTGGTGTTCTTGTTTTTTGAGCGTTTTGTATTGCATTGGGGTCATGATGAGACGACTAGATGCATGAATGACTAGAGCTGAGTTCTGTGATCCTCGTTCAACTTCAAATCTCACCAGCTACCACCTAATCTTCATGGGTCTGACCAGATAAAAGTTCTAGAGTGGTTTGGAGCTGTTCGCGCTCTCTTCATAGTGTCTGCTTCGTTTCAGAACTGTCTGGAAGTGATAGCCTGCTATTTATTGATACGTATAGTGCATCCCATCTTTGAATAATGAAATTCACTCGATTAGTGATTTTTCATCCTTAGCTGAATAAACCTTACAGCAATTCTAACTTCATTGAAAGCCTCAATAGCTTATTTGATGTGCTCGGTGAGGGGCAAAAAAGGAACTCAAAATATGCCTTGTTAAGGAGACTCCTGTATAGCGTAGAGAGCCTTGGGCTGTACTTCTACTAAGCGTTGCAGAATAAAACACAGTGAAAATAAAAGGGTGGGGCTTATCAATGTGCAGAAAGTTTGAGGGGCTTGGTAGAACATAGAGCCAATGCCATTTCACCACACGCACTGAGACCACTGCTGGGGCATCCAACGTTGGACAAAAAATCTGTGCTACCCGTCTAACGTTATTGAAAAATATTAAAGAAAAGGGAGATAACGAGTTCCTCGAGCTCAGTGTCTGCTGCAACTAAGTTACTTGATTCTTGCTGGTGTAGTCCAGTTACCACTGGTTATCACTGCAACCACTGCAACAGCAACCACTTCATCAAAAGTGATGAATGAGTGTGATTCGGACCTATCTTAGCCTATCCAAGTTCGTAAAAAGTAAGAATATTACGTGGCTGTGTAATCGAGGAAAAATTGTTTGTAGAGCACTGTCGAGGCACATATCAGTCGATTCAGCGTCGAAAAATACCAGTAAACGATACGAAACACGACCTGACAGTTTCTAAGCGATGGAAAGCAATTGGCACGATGTGACGAGTGGAACGGACGGGTGGTTGGAGTGGGACAGGAGGGAATGAGGGAAACGAGAACAGGCCAGGGAGAAACGAGGTAGTTACTTCTGGTAGCAGAAATTACCTCACTATATTTACTGTGATTTCACTGTTTTCTTGCACTGCCTCCCGTCACTCTCCAAATACTCATCATTTAGACTCGTGACTTCCTACCAATTACGTACTATTTTCGTTGTAGTCAGGTCGTGTTTCGTATCGTTTACTGGTATTTTTCGATGATGAGTCAAGTGGGATGGGTCTCGATGGTGCTTTACATAGTCATTTTTCGGATCGTTGATATAGTCATGTTATACTAATATTTTTCGACGTTGGACACAATCCGCAAACCGTTGTAATGCAATTTGCATTTTTTTTTTTTTTTTGGGTGGTTGTCATACACTTTTTGTAGCAGAAAGTAAGACACCTGGTTGCACTTGGTAGTGATCAACTTTCTGGAGTTTGTCGTGAAGCACATTGTTATATGCAAAGCGTCAAACTGGTTAGAGTCTTTGATCTCAGACTTCCCCTGTCATTGTCTCCGTCTATTTCAATACCTGCCCCTCATCTGCAGGGATCCCTCCGCTGCTCTTTCCCCTTTCTTTATTTTTTCTCTTCAACTTCACTTTTCTCTCCACCGCTGAGCACTTCTAATTCATTTCGCTTCCAACTTTCGCCCCAGCAACTTCTTGCTCTCCGATACGGTTTCCCACACCAGTTCACGCATTCCGAGTACTGTCGCCATCTCAGCTCAACTTTAACACGCCTTAAGAAGCTTCGGGTAAGGCGTTCTGACCTTCATCGGAACCCCGCCTGAGGTGAGTTGTGTGAGATGAGTCTTACCATTTTAGAGGAACCTAATGGATCCAACTTGTCTAGCTCCTGATCTAGATCCGCCTGTACTTCCGCGTCTCTTATAACGCCGCGGGAAGATGCACATTACAACCCCTTGTTCTCCCCGAACTCGTCTAAAAACGACAGTTTCTCAGTTGTCAACGTTTTTACTCCCTACTGTCTTCCTGGAGTAGAGACAGTAGGAGGCCCTCCACGTCGCGACGACGCAATGAGAGAACGGTTTTCTTCTGTATAGTCGAGAATCTTCCTTCCGCAGATCATTCTGTAGGTTCGTTGTTTGTGAAACATTTTGATCAATCCTTTGACGAGGATGAAAGCAGCTCCTCCTGCGAATGTTCTTTCGATCGGCGAAGGGATCGTCTCGAAGAAAAAGTTGCCGCAGATTTGAGCGATGGTGGGAAGCACGAGAGCCCCAGCTAGGATTCTCGTCAAAGTCACTCCAGTAATCGAGGGCGGGCTCATTTGTATGAGTCCGGACTCGTTGAGCACGTAGCTTGGCAAGACGTAGTGAACCAACGGGATGCAATAAGAAGCCATTCTGAGGCACTCGAGAAAGATGTCTTCCCATTGAAACAGCCTGTAAACAATCAAAGTGAGTGGGATGAGCGGAAGGGCTGCCAGAGCTACGGACATCCCCAACTCTTTCACGCCGTCCGAAAATACCTCTCCGCCCGCGATTTGAAATACCACCAGGGCTCCGTACGTCACTGAGTTCCAATATAACGTCCCAACCAAAACTCCAGCGGCTATGAACGGGCAAACTCTGTAAATAGCGTTGTCTATTCTGTCCAATAAGAAAACCAAAACGTTCGATTTGGGCACGAAGAGCAAATACTCAGTTTTACACTGAGGACAAGCGACTTTTCGGTTTTTGTATTCTTTGAGTTTCTCGTCGACCCAAGTTTGCAAACAACTCTGATGAACCCATTTGGTGCTGCCTCGGCAATTACAGGGCTGTATCCAAGTCAACGTGGTTTCGTCCTCATCGCTGACGTAACAAATCCAACACTGGCGTAGAGTTTGACTGGAAGGTTTCAATTCTGATAGGCCACCTGAGAAAATGAAGAGAATTCAGTGCCAAAAATGCGTATTTTGTGCCACCACACCAAGTTACAGGGGAAAGGGAAGTTCATATCTGCGTTTTGTCAGAAATGAGCAAATCCCACTCAAGCATTCCATCTCCATGCAACATCCGATGTCAAGTATCGTTATTAATAATGGCGACGGAATCTGAGTGATGTAACCAATATCTATTTAAGCAAAGAAACATGGGGAAAAAGGACATGTGGGAGAAGACAAATCTTTAGCATTCGGAGGAGCCTTGTCGCCGACTCAAGGGCTTCCCATCTCCATGGTGGCATGTGCATGTCGTGCGGTCCAAGGCCAGAGACAGTTGGAGAGAGTGCTAAGCCCAATGGCCTTTACCTCTCTCAAGCCACCACGAAATGAAACATGGAGAGCTTTCCATTGAGACCACAGCCCCCACGAATCCAGCATCGTTGGCTGCTGGATCGCAGTTGGCGACACTCTGTCTCATGACACCGTTGAGTTAACTGCAGATCCTGAATGGGTGGCAGTCTCTGATGCTGGAATTTCCAAGAGGCGTTCTCCCTGCACTTACATTTCTCGCACTCACGGATTTCGAAGTTGGGCTTGCCTCCATCCCCTACATGGGGAAAGGAGTCAGGTTGCACGGAGGCCTGAACTGCGATCCCTTCCAGTCAGTTATGTGTGTTCAATCAGTTGTCCTTCACAGTGGGTAGCACCTCCTACTGTTCCATTGGAAACCTGCCATTACCTGGACAAGGACTTCCTTACGAACACAGGTCCCCCCAGCCAAGTGGCCCTTCGTTTACATAAAATTATTCTCACCACGCTTCCAGCAGGCAGGTTGTCTTGACCAGTAGAGGCTGAGTAGAGTAAGCTTCCCCTCCCATTCTAACTTCTTATCTTGTGTGTTATTGAAGTTAGATGGACCTGAGTTGGCGGGAGGAAGCTTCTCAATATATACGCATACCTGGCTGGCCCTTCACCCGCCCTATCCATCTCCATGGTGATAAGTATAATTGTGTGCTCCAAAACCTGAGGCTCCAGGGGAGATTACCCAGCCCTGTGGCCTTTACTTCTCCCCTCCCACACTCCACGAATTGCTCAGAAACTCTCAGCTTCACAGCCAGTGGCGTCCGTTCTAAAGAGCACCGTAAAGAAGCCCCTATGGTACCCATTCTATTTGGCTGCGACTTGAGCAGCCTACGAACTTGAATGGGTGGCTGCCCTGGTGCTGGAATTGTCTAGAGGCGTTCTGCCGGCACCCATGCTTTATCTCCATAGGGATTACAAGGATTAGACTTGCTCCTGTCCTCCCTGCAGAGAAAGGTATGAATGGAGACAGTTACAATCCTGCTTTGGGATGTCTGAGGGAGTACTGACCAGGGGGCTCCCCTCCTCCCTCATACCCCACAGATTAAAAATAATATACTCGTAGGATGGATGGTCTACCTCATTTTCAAGTTTTTTAGGCCTTGCTCTCGGTAGGAATTGGATTGCTCCTTTCAACCTACCTTGCCTTATGGAGGCAGCTACTTTATGGCCCCAACCCAAGATGCACCGGCGCAAGGCAGCGGGCTGTGCATCCATGTTTGGGTCAAACAACCCTTGAGGTCTTTCGACGGCACTTCAGCTTCTCCTCATCCCAAATCCAGACAGCGTGTACAGCTGCTTTCTCTGGGGTTTGGAAGTTAGTGACCGGAACGATCCTGTTTGTTGGAGCGCTTGTTCGCGCGCCTAAGAGAAGCGGTTCACAACAACAAACACCTCCAACCTTTTGAGGAAGAGATGACTCACAAAAGGTTCCCGTCTTTTCTCGTCCGTTCTCTCGCCTGCCTATTTTTTCTCGCCTCAGCTCAGTCACCACTTCTCTCGCCTCTTTTGCCCTCGAAGCAACCTGCTCTCCTCCATTTCCCATAGCCATTTCGGTATACCTCCTTTCCTCCTGCCATCGGAGAACTTCTTTTCAAGAGCCACCATCTCCTCCTACAAGACGCCAGTACCTTCTTTTCCGCAAGTTGCGAACATTAAATTGCCTTTTTTTTAAATTACATTTCGAAAAGAGCCCTAATTTATTTTATTAAGTTTCAATTTTTTTTTTGTACATACATGTTTTTCTTTTAACGACTGACAACCAAAGTTCTTTCTTCCTTTAACCTTGTTTGCCATAGGTAATTGGTTACTACCAGAGCACCCCACCTATTGTGCAAACAGCGCTGAATACGATGCCACTGTCGGTTTTGTGTGTACGCAACGATTTCCCGTTTTTCCTGTCCCCGGGAATTATTCCAATGTATTTTGGGGCACTGAATGCGATGAAACTGTTAGTTCTTCCTATACCCATCAGGATTCCCCGCTGTTCCGATGGTTTTTAGGCCCCCCAGATGGTGAAGTGTGGGGAAACGTATGCATCGGGATGAAAGGCTCTATTGGCTGGACTATACAATGATGAGTTCTTCGTTGGATTAGGCTGAGGTACGTTGGTTTGGATAGAGTTGCTATATTGGCGTGTGCCACGCTGAGTTATGTTCGGTTTGTTGGCCTGGATTGTCGGGAATCATGTTGATTACGATTGGGTAGGGTTGATGCCCTCAATCATGACCAATTAGGTCGAATTAGGCTGTTAGATTGGAATACATAGAAGCACTATTCTGAGTTCATAGGGTACGTGACATCGCATTCAGCGCACAAAAATACGTAGCCTTTTCTTTCAATTATATAACTTCCTACTCTGTAGTGGAGAAAGCAAAAATTACTGAGTGCACATTGTTCCCATTCCCAATCGCCCTTACTACTCATGTGAGAAACAGTCACGCTTTAAGAGCGATAATTGGATTATACTGAACGCTCGAGACAAGTTAACGTACTTCTCTGGCTGGTGAGATGCTGTGGGCGAGCGCTTTCGATACAAAGACATTTAGTAAGTAAGTACTGACCTCCACAGCATCTTACCAGATAGAGAAGAAGGATTTTCGATAACCGTATTGCTTTTGAACGAACCGCTTTTTGCGCTCAATCCTGGCGGTGGAGCTGGCTCGAAAATTACTCCCAAATGACCTCGTCTGGAGCTGCTCGGCCTCCCTTCGACTGTGGACGGCACTATTACACCAGCAGAGCCCACGTTATCGTCCAAGTTTGGCCGTTCTGGGCTCGCAGAGGTAGATTTATGGACGCTTTCGAGTTGCTTCGAGTTGTTCGCTTTTTCGTCAGTAGACTGACCGCTCGCAATTGGAATTGGAAGCTGTTCGGTTATATCATTAGGGCCGTCGGCTTCTTTCTCCGGACTGCCAGTGCCGGACGTCGACTGTCTCTCGGCACTACTTTCTGTTGGCTGCTCATGCCTCTCGGCACTACTTTCTGGTGGCTGCTCATGCCTCTCGGCACTACTTTCTGGTGGCTGCTCAGAACTAATTTCAATTGTATTTTGTCTTTCGTTATTCTCGTCGTAACTTTCATTCGGTTCAGGTTGTTCGTCGTTGTTCATTTAAGAGTCTACAGATTTTGCCAAGAGAGATACGGACGAGCGGGCAGATTGACTTAATATAAAACTACAACTATAGGCTTCTACCGACCATTTGCTGACAAACATTTAGTCAAATTTGTTTTCATAACGTCAACTTGGATGGCCATAACAACAAAATATTTGATGATTGGTAGCGTGGGCGTTGTTTTAGGTAACCACTAGGGAGGAACGGTAAACTTCACATGACTGAACACGCAAAAAACGAGTTTCGCTGCACAAGTTTATACTGCGTTTATCCTTATCGGTATACAACGCTGTATGTGCCATACTGTGCTCCTTTAGCAGTACAAAGTAGGAAGGAAAGTTATGCTTATGTCGTCAAAATTCCATCAACTGAAATATCTGACGTGACGCATCGCACTGCCTGACTCCCATTATAGGCATCCGAGCGATTGTAGTCTAGCGGTAAGACGAAGGCCTCATTATCCCACGAAAGTTGAGCTATTGGTTCAGAGCTCGCGATCGCTGTAATTTTTACCTGAGTCAGCGGCTCTCCAAACATCTCCAACCCCAGGTAAAATATCTGGTTCGTTGCAACACACAACTTTCCTTAGCTCTACTTCAATTCACCTTGTACATGGCTAATTATATTTAATCAATTCATTTATCATTCAGTTAATAAACAACACTTTGCGGCTGCAGGAAGCGGTAGCGCTTACAGTTCCAGATTTTATTATGCTGCTCGTACTCATTGCAGGACCTTTATTGAGCAATTGGTACACCGAAAATTAATGAGGCTGTAAACGCGGATTTTTTGAAGGAGGATAGTAATCACTATTGCAGAGTTATTGGGTAAAAACGTTTAAAACTGGTAGTAAGCGCAACGGCAGTAGTTGAAAATCAGGAATTTCTGGAGTGACCCCCATGTATCTCATGAGCGTTTTTAAACACTCACCCTATAGGTATTGGATTGGACTACAACGCGATTTTTTTTTAAACATTCTAGTAACATTCCAGCGGAGTTTAAAAAGAAAAAACCGAGGCAAAAACGCTTTTCGTCGAAAATTTTGATAATTTATTGTGCTGCTCTCGTCATTTTCCCACGGATGAGAATTTTATGGTATAATTATCCTATCATGAGCTACCAATATAACAAATTCAATCAAAATCGTTACCGCCGTTTTTGAGAAAAAAATTTGGTGTTTTGATCACTATGATGACTATAGTTAACTTTCGGTGGATTTTGCCCTTATGTCCTTATTTTTGCGTCCCATGGTAACCTGTAGGCTAGACATCAAGTTTCAGCTGATCTGGTACGGTTGTTTTCTCTAAAAACCGCGCTAAAATCGATTTCGTCGAAAATGTTGATAATTTATTGTGTTGCTCTCGTCATTTTCCCACAGATGGGAATTTCATAGTATAGTTATCTTATTAAGAGTTACCAATATAAAAAATTTAATCAAAATCGTTAGAGCCGTTTTTGAGAAAAAAAATATTTGGTGTTTTTATCACTATGATAACTATAGTTAACTTTCGGTGGATTTTGTTCATACCCTAATTTTGGCGTCCCATTGTGACCTGTGAGCGAGATATGAAGTTTGAGCTAATTTGGTGCGGTGGTTTTCTCTAATAATCGTATACAGACACACATACACACACAGAGACATACACACAGACCATTTTCCCAAATAGTGTTTTTCGGACTCAGGAGATTCTAAAACGTAAATCTCCGAAGAAAACTCAAAATTTTTTTTTCAGCCGATTACATAACTTTCCATTCTACTTCGTAGAGCCAAGGAAGGTAAAAATGGTGTCAGAAGTGGGATACAGCGTCGGTACAGCCTCACACAACAGATCCTCAGCCCTACGCTCTTTGTAATTGTCTATATTTCACAAAGTTCGAATGAACTTGGCAAAAAAAACGTCACGTAGCCTTCACCTGTCTCTTGACACATTTAATCTATTCACATCGGCGTCATTTATAATTAAGTTTCTTTTACTTCCTTTGGTTTTCCATTTGTTAATAACATTACACACTAGTTTACTAGCAGAATGTATTTCAGTTTTTTCTCAATTTCTAGACTAAATGGATTTGCTGGTACTGCAGGTTTTGTCTAACTGAAAGTGCACGTCCTTAGGTCCCAAGCGATCGGCGTCGAAATTAATATATAAACTTTAACAACAATTTGTACTAAATAAATCATTTTATTCATTTATTTAAAGAAATATAAACTTTATTGTAGTTATTATATTACAATTAGGCTAATAGTATGTGTATATAGTGGTGATCGAACCATGTCGCTCCTGCGGACTCCACTTGACATTATATTCTCTTCAAAAGTTCGTAGTTAACAATGGTTTTAGCAGCTCCTGTATCGGCCATCGTCCCATGTGAAATACCATTCACTTTCCCAGCAAGCACAAGCGAGTCCATGACCTGGTACACTTTATAATTCGATAGCAACGTAGTGAATAGGTGCTTTAGGCACGGCCAGTTGGGCCACTGCTTCCAACTTCAATGCCGAAAGTAAGGCATCTCGCATGTTGTCAGGCCATTGGTGTAGCAGCGTTTCACGCAGACCATGATCCCGCTAGCCCTGAGCAAATCGTAGAGTGATTATGTTTTCAGTGAGCTCATCCCGGTGTGGCCAAGCCTTTCTACTCCGATCTAGCACGGCCTGATGAAAAACTGCAATGTCTTCTCCGGCTCTCTGCCGACGGCTGTGCAACAATACCAGGTTCATTTGAGTCAGCCCAGCGGTCCCATACTTACTATTAAGAGCATTGACTAAGTCGTGATAACTAAGAGGGATTGCAACGTCCACAAGGCACAGTCAATGCTGGCCTTCGGGGAGCTGCTGCCAAGGCAGACGCTTTTTTTTTCTTTTTTTTCCCCGATGGCGTGCGGGACAAGTCCCTTTGTCACTGCAGCCACGTATGGGCCTATTGTGGCACTAACCCTATCTTAGTAAAAGGCGTCGTACACACCCGTCCCCTTCAGGAAGCCGAGTACGTCCTTCACCGCCGAATCCGCTATGGTTTGGGGTTCAATGGTCCCCTGACCGAAAAATTCGAAGCGTTTAGCTGCCAAGGCAGGGCATTCACATAGGGTCTCGTCCTCCTCGCACACCACATCCTCTGCATTCCACCGCCTCTGAGATGCCCATCTTGTTGAGGTGATATCGGAGTGGGCAGTGCCCGGTGAGGAAGCTTATCAGAACTCTCAGATCCTGTCTTGAGAGTGTCAGCGTTGCCTTCGCCCTTTGACAGGAAGGCGTGACGAGCTTTTTCGCCTGTCTTTGTCGCGGCTGGCGATGCCACTCGGCGCTGTTTTCCTGTGTCTTCCATCGAGCAAAAAGACGGTTCAGGTGACTCTTCGTCAAACCCACGTGTGGTTCTGTACCGCTTTTTGCAAGGCGGTTAGCCTTTTCATTGCTTTCATGCCCCCTATGAGCCGGCACGCGAATGGAGGAGAGCCTGTTATGGGCGCCGAGCTGTTTGAATGCATGAAGACATTCCCATGCCAGCTTAGACATAAAACTATAGGCTGCAATAGCCTTTAAAGGCCTGGCTGTCTGAGAATATGTAGATCCGCTTACCCTTGAGTCCTTTATTCAGGATCTCTTCCGCGCAGATCTGTATGGCTAGGATTTCCGCTTGAAATATCGTAGCGTACTCTCACAGCGGCTTAGCCAGACTGTAATTTAGCCCTACAATGCCCAGTCTAGCTCTGCCTTTCCTAACTGAACCATCGGTATACCATTGCAGGGCGCCCACCTCAGTCTGGAGCGTCTCCTTCTCCCATCGTTCTGGTAAGTGGACGCTAACACTGAATGGCAGCCGAAAGTCCTTCCGCTCTGGCATAACGTGAGTAGCAAGGACTGCCGCCGCTTCTAGCTTGAACTGTCTAGTTATTCCGTGGAGACTCGCCTTGCCGCTGGTGGAGATGTTACCCGTCAGCAAAAGCCTTACTGCTCCCAAGAAAGCGGTCCTCTGAATTTGTATATGAAGAGGTGAGATGTTCAAAAGGACTCCCATTGCAGCAGTAAGGCATTTACCCATGGCCCCTGTGGTAGCAAGACACGCCTGCCGCTGCAGGCAGACGCTTGATGGGCTCTGTTCCATTTGTTTAGGCTAGCTATGATTTCAAATTGTCGAAAGTACGCTGACGAGTCCACAGTCCCATCAAATGGTGTTGGTTTCGATTCACACATGCCATGATCATCTTGGGACGTGTTGGTATGTGGATGAGCCTCAAATGAAGGTTCAGATCTGAAAATGTTTTGAATACCTATTACATTCCTCAGCAATCTGACGTGTGGGTCTGAGTCGTGTGAGGTGGAATCAACACCCTCAACATAATTACGTTATATAATGTATAATTCGTTTGTACAATAATAGTTAACGTTAATAACTAAATAATTTCAATAAGTAACAATTCAAAAGAGTATTCTTTCAATAGTGATAATAGTGTAATGAAACAGGATCTTCAGGCGTAATGCGATAACAATAATCCTTCCTTCAATCTATATTCCACAAAGCCCGTTTCAATGATGCATACTATAGTCCAAAAGAATAAATAGTGCGTCCAGTAGCGAATAGTTTAATAGAATTGTTCTCATGAAACCTCCTCGATAGCAGTCACGCGGTTCCCCTCTCCATTCATCGTCGACTTCGTCTTCCACTTCAAGAGTTCACGGTAGGAACGGCTCCGCTGTACTGAACGGCTCTCAGCTCCTTGTCATCGCATAATCCAATCGGACCCGTAACAATGTAATACTAACAGTAACGGTGATTTGACTAGCTTAAGTAATTTACGGACGGCTTTCCGCAATTTTCTCACATTCCTTTTTGTTGGAGAATTTTCATGAATTTCTTCAACGAGTTCGTTAGGACGGTGTTGTATTCTTCTTTTGTGCTTATTGTATGAGAGCTAGAGAACACCTGAGATCTTTGGTATGCCCAGAGCGTCCTATCTCTGACATACCATCCTGCCCTGGTTTTAAGACCCAGAATTCGATTTTGCACCTTTTCGATCTGAGAGGTTGCATCTGAAGATCAAATTACGGATCTGTATTGCCGCACTGGGCTAATGAGTAGCAAATACATCAGCGGTACAGCAAGAGCCAACATCAATCCTGAACGATAAAATGTGTGTAAAACAATGAAATGGTATTTTTTGCTTCATGTCGTTAGGTAAACTTAGGATTGTATGTGTTAACAATTATAACTACAAACTCCATTTCTGTACCCTCCTTCAATTATACTCATGTGTGTCATTCTTTCTTTACAGGATCTCAAAGAAGTACGTGGGACAAGTTTGATTTTAATTACTCCTCAAATCAGGTAGCATCACTCATTACATTTTTCATACTTTGTCATCGGATTTGATCAGAAATTTAAAAGGTATCGTGTGCACGAGAATAAGAGAGGGGTGTGTATATATACACACACACACGAATTGAACGAGTTATAGGGCTGTATTGATACACTTGTTTAACACGGTAGAGTTTTGATTGCATGGTCACTTGGTTGGAACGATAGTTCTCTGATTAGAGAGCACAAACCACAACTTGAGCGCAAGTATGAGGAAAAAATAACAACGGAGGAGAGTGAGAAACTGGAAGGGAGAACAGGACATGAATGAATGCGAAGCGCCACAAAAATGTGGCCAGGTAAAGCTATGAAAAAGGCCGGTGGTTGTTCCAGGCGATTGCCTTCAGTTGGCTCGCCAGATGAGGCGAACAGGTATAGTGAGACCTATTAATTTTGAAGGAATCCTTCATCGAGTGGCTTGTAGAGCATGTAGAGCTCCTGGAGTGTATTTCAGTAATCTGGAGCCCCCGCTATGACTGTCACATTGTGCAGTTTGAGCGTGGTTTTTGAGCATTTCTCCATTACCTCGGTTGCAAGCTCTCCAATACCCATGAGGATCTGTCCTGCGATGAGCTCTCTTGCTGCGTTTGCCTGATGTCTTCCCACGAACGTTCGCTTGTGCGCCGGTCTTTCATACTTTCATGGATGTTCATCGTTAACCGCCAGAATGACTTCGATGAGCTGAATCTCGTTCCACTCCCTGTCACTGCACGCGTGTTTGCCGACATCTTGCTGGGATGTTACAAGTGCTCTGGCCAGTCTTGGATTCGTTCAGAATCAGCTACGATGGTGTGACATGGCGACTACCTGCCCATACACTCGGTCGGTAAACCTTCGGAGTTTGGGGCAGCTGTACGCGGTTTGTTTGACAGATGGGAACTCAGACAAAGTCCCTGACTCCCTCTCGAGTTTTGTGTGGGTGGAATGGGCGTCAGAGGGTATCGATCGAAGGGATCACTGGCACTATCACGCCGTTTGTGTGGCATCACTGCCTACAGCGATGGGGTGTACAGGAGGACGCTCGTTGTGCCTCTGATAACCAGTTTGAGTTCGTGCAGGTGTGTCCGTATATCCATGGGGGGCGTGCAAATTCTCATGCCGTGGTCTGCAAGCAGGTATTGGTGCATTGTTGCGTGGGGGCTCGCTGGGATGTGGAGAGAGAGCGGCACTTCAACCAAGTTGTCTGTGGAGAAGGTCTGAGGCCTGACGTCGTCGCCATTGGTCCCAACCAGTCTAGTCTCTGGCAGTCAAGATCTTGGGCTTACTCGGGCAACCAAGAGGGGCAAATATGACAGGACTGATCTTCGTACGTTCGTGTCGGAAGCTTGTGGAGCAGACACAGGTAAGATCAGGGTTGCAACATTGATGCTACCCTGGCGTGGTGTGTGGTGCAATAATAGTGGTGAAGAGATGCGTCGGCTGGGTGTGTCAACAGGCGTTCTCCGAAGTATCCTGTTGCTCGGTTTGTATCTAAACTGGTGGTCGTTATAAACATCCTCTTATCTTTCTTTCCTTCCCCATCCCAATCCTTCTACCCCGAGAACTGGCCTGGGGTAGTCTAGGTGCCCTCCCTATTCCCTTAGCTTAATTCATTTAGTTTTTTTCCTTTTTGGTTGCCAACGTCCAATTCATGTCTACGCGACAACTAGTAGTCAGCGACACAGTTCCCCGTGCTCACACTTCTTCATTCACAACTACTGTTACACGGGTTGACCTCGTATATTTCAAACCACGTTTTCATTGCAGTTGACGGAATGTCGCCTCTCACCTGAAACACTCTATGCTTCCAGTCGTCACGTAGACTTTCTGGCTGTATCGTTGGAAAGGGGGGGGGGGCGCTAGTTTAATTTCGCTAAAAACGCTGCCATTGCGAAGTGATTACCTCCCTCAATATGTCGATTCACAGTCCTAGCGTACAACCGCCACTGGAAGCGCGACTGCTGCCCACCAAAAGGCTCTCGATCAGAGCCGTTAGTCTGATGAGTCTTAGCGGCGCGTTATTGTCTTTGTAACAGTTTTTATCCAATACAAACTATTGAAGGGATTGTATTTATACGAACGATCATAAAAATAGAAATATCTGGTGCGTAGCAACACACAACTTTCCGCCACCCATTTAAGTTCGAACTCCAGCTACATATGCGGGCGCTATATCTTCGTTCAACGCATTTCTACAGAAACATTTATGGGGAACAAAATGTAGGGACTAGTTAGCTGAGAGTACTCCGGAAGTTTGATCGAAATCGTTAGAGCCGTTTTTGAGAAAATTGGAATACCGATAAATTAATTTTCGACAAATCTCCTTTTCCGAGTTAACTTGGCTTACATCTCCGTTCAACATATATATACAGAAATAATTATAGAGAACGAAATGTTGGTATGGGTGACTAAAAGACACTCCATTAGAATATATCACACCTGGTGAAGAAGTTACCCTGGAATTTACGGAAATGTTAGAAAAAGCGTTATTTTCGACACATTTTGATTTTTATCTCTGTTCAATGGACCGTCACAGGAACATTTATCGAAAAGAATATGTAGGTATCAACTATTTGAAAACATCCTGTGAGTTTGGTGAAAATCGCTGAAGCCGTTTTGCCAAAAAGCGTAAAAAACCTATTTTTGCTTCAGGGGCCCATATCTCCGTTCACCGTATTTTCATGGAGATATGTATGGGTAGGAAAAGTTAGGTATTGATTGGTAGAAGATAATTCGAAAGTTTCATCAAAATCGTTAGAGCCGTTTTTGAGAAAAATGCGAAAAACCCTAGTTTTTGGTACATTGTCGTCCCCCCCTCCCTTCCAATTAGCCGGAATCGTCCATAACCTTATTTTGGTGTCTACAAAAAATAACGAACAAAACCAAAAAAGCACCAGCTCAATCGGATCAGCCGTTCTCCCGCAAATCGAACTACAGACACACACACGGACCACGCGCCGAAATTAGGTTTTTTAGACTCAGTAGGGTCTGAAACGTAAAGATCTGAAGAAAACCCAAATTTTTTTTTGGGCCGATTACTATACTTTCCTTCCCTTCGGGTAGCGGAAAGTAAAAATGCTAGTTGATTGTCAATGAATGACTGCTGTTTGACCGATAACGAAGTGACACAGACGTATAGTGGTAAAACAGGTAATATTGAAGGTGGTGGGCTCGAAAATCGGTGAAAGGGTCACACCTGGGTGGCAATAGAGGGGTTCTCAGTCCTGTTCTCACTGCCTATAGTGATCAGTTTGAGATTCCTCAGCCCAACCGATGATACACACACGCACGCCCAACATTAACGGGAGGCATAAACCTAAAAGTTCACGCGACAGCGAGGAAAGGTGCGCGAAAGACGATATTAGAACTGGGGAGGAAAAACGACAATTCGTAGAGGTTCAATGGGACTCTTGTTAGGCTGAAACGTGGCTTTAACTTTCTAAATTAGGTCTCTTCTCTTACGTGCCCACTATTCAAATTCGTGATTTAATGCTCAACTCCTTTCAATGCATTGAAACTTCTCTCTTTACCCCCACCCCCTCCACCATCTCATCACCGCCCACCATTTCACCCTCGATCCGTTCACTAACTCCGGCGACTGCAGCTTCCCTCTTCTGGCGAAACAATAGCAAGTATGGAGTTGAACCCGTAGAGCCTCAGAACTTTCCCCTTGACGTCCGAAGAGATCGAATGAGGATCAACTAATGGGCTCAGAGCAGACACCTTAATTTTAACGCGAGTTCACGGTTAACGTTCGGGGGTTTCCGTGCATCGACATGCGAGCAATTATGTTTCGAATCCAAAAGGCCCCATTTCGCTCTCTTGGGCCGAGATCTTTTGAACCAATCTGTGTCCCTGCTTCGCAACAACGCAGTTGTCTAACATGCATTTGACTGGCCATTAGAGGTTCTGGAATAGAATGGCGGAACGGTAATAAGTAGCAGTAAAACACGGTTTTCAGCACAGCGCATGACGTCACCATGCTGTGCCGCCCCTCGCCAATGGTTTAGATGGGGGGAGGCCAGTTAATTTTCACGTGTATCTCTCACTGACGTGGAAGAGAGTGGGGGTAGGAGCCCCAGGGTTCGCGGCCCACCCATACGGCCCCCCTCCCTATTATCATGCTGTGCCTCTGCTCGTTCGCCTTGACGGGAGGGGACACTACGTCATCTTCCCTGGAGGGAACCGCCTCAATGAACTGTGCCTCCCCCTGCTAAACCATAGGCGAAGAGAGGAACCGTGTTTTACTGCTATTTTAATAATAGGCCCACTTCCTTGAATAGTAGGTATCTTCGGCAGCAAGGCCCCTTCGTTCGGCAGCATGTACAAGATTGGACGACACGAGGGATTGCGTGGGCTGCTGCCAGCCATTTTGCCTCCCTCCTCAGCTTCATCTTCATTGTCAATTGGTGATTGTTGGCGGTTTGCTCTGTTCCATTACCCTCTCAAGTAATTGCTGCGCCTCCCAAAATGAACACATATTCCAATGCATGATCCGCAAAATGTCATTTTGTTCATTGGTTCACATAGAGAGTCTTAGAAAAGACCTTGTTGGGCACACGAAGGGCGAGAGTTGAATATCGAAAATAAAAGAAACTCCGTGAGCGTGAGGAGGACTGTATTAAATGCAGTTAAGTGAGTAGAATTTGTGTACAAAGGGAGGACACAAGACGGGGACTCATAATATGCGTGATCTGGTGAGGGGGAAACCGTATAGGAATGTGTCTGAGTGGGCACAGGGCGACGAGTGTGACTTTTGCAAGAGTTTGTAGCTGGATGAATTTTGGGAGGAGCTGTCTCTTGGGGAGAGGAATCTGAAATTAAGGAGTGGGAAAATAAAGAAAGGAAAAATTCGCTGTCATTAGAAATAACCGCAGAGGTGGAATTTTCGGAGGTACGAGGGGGTAAGAGGAGACAATGAATTTGTCATTAAGGGACAGGGAGTCCCGTTAAGGCTGGTGCGGAAAACTCTGAGGCCAAAAACTCGGACTGATTTGACTTGCGTCGAAAACCAACTTCAACCAACAAAAACTTTTTTTTTCTGCAGATAACATAAATTTTCATCCTAACTCCGTAGTGCTTAAAAAGTTCACGATTCGTCGGGCTAAAGACAGTTAAAACTGTTCAGACCACAAATCAAACGGGCCGTTTCCTACAATGAGACGTAACAGCTCTCAGAAACGAATATTTCAAATGCTGCCAGTTCCTAGTTTCGAATGTTTACTTTGCTCCAGTTCTCTTTGATATCTCAGAAATAGCAACTTTTACGTTTTGAGCAGCAGAGAGACTAAACGGAAATGGGGCGAGCATAAAGTTACAGCGCCTCTCAGAAAAAGCTAGTTCATGCTTCTATCCATTAAAATTATTAAATTACGCCTCGTAATTCGATTTCCTCAAAACCTTGAGACGGAATCAAATGAAATATCTCCGCCTATTTCTTCCACTCACTCTTTCTATTTTTTTTCCTCGTATTCCACATCTTCCTTCTCTCTCACCCTTTCAAGGGAATAAGCGTTCCCCCCGCTTCACCCTCCCTCCCCGATTTTACCTGAAAATAGATATAACTCTGTCAATCAAATATCTTGAGTTCTTTCTGAACTCAATTACCCGAGCACCTGAACCTTTGAATCAGTTTTGCTAACTCGATTATTCAAGAGGATTCCCCAACCCCTCGATTTACGGCTTTTCTTATTCCCTCCACTTCCCACCTCCCTAGTCCATCGACGAAATTATCCCCGCGGAAACTCATCCGTCTCCAGGGCAGAGAGGGCGATCCCCCTTCATTTCCCATTCAGGATTGATAATGCGGTTTCTGTTGACAACCAATTTGGTTTGACAATTCGGCTTTAAATTAGGGTGTTATTATTTTGAGAGAAGACAATGGTAAAGGATGTAGAGGGGGGAGGGGCGAATTAAGTGAAATGGGGGTTTTTTAAAATACGGCGTTTTTGGAAACTTCGGGAACGATAACGAGGAATATAGTTACTAGATAGTATACTTAGAACTACATCGTGAGTTTGATTAAAGTCGTTGTACTCGTACGTTCAAAGATTTCGACCTTCCAAGCGACTAATTCCAGTCTTCCTCACTCAGTTAATGGCATTCTGTAAGAACTTATGTAATTGGAGAGGTGTGAGTAAAAAAAAAACACTGCAAATTATTACACAACGGTTTATTATTCTCATGAACAGCTTGACCTAGTATTACTGCTCCGAGACCCATCCTATTCGATTCAGCATTGAAAAATACTAGTAAACCATGCGAAACATGACCTGACTGCAATGGATCTACGGAAACTAAATATTCCCCCGGCGCCAGGGGCCCGTAAACGTCTGTAGGCATTTATGATCCGATGTAGGGGTGTGCGGAGGCCGTGGTCCTATCCTTCCTCCGCCCCGTCGAGCAAAAAGAGTCGGGGAAATTGGGACGGGGACTTCCAGCGAACCCTCAGCAATTGGCATGACGTTGCGAGTCAAGCGGGCCTTGCAAGGCGAGCGGGCAGGTGGTTTTGATGAGACGGGTGGGAGGGAGGGAGGGAGGGAGTACCAATGACGAAACGTTGACTTCCGCTGTAGTTCCTGGGAGTTCTTTCAATTAGTTGACTCTAATATTTACTGTAATTTCCCTATACGCAGTTGTACACGTCTGATACTCATTCCATTCGATCTAGGAATTAAAAATACCTTGAAAACGATACGAAACACGGCGTATTTGTGATTATACTGCGTTTTGTGAATTTTTTTAATCATCTTTTGTCCACAACAACCATGGGCTTCGTCCAATCGGATTGCCGAGATGGCGGGCACAACTAGATTGATACCAAATGGGATTTTTGTGCGAATGAACGGACTTTTTAGACCACGTTAAAGACACAAAACGGTCCACGCAGATGAGATTGGTGATGAAAAAGGAACGTGCACGTCGTTGATGTCCCAGTATATTTTTTCGGATGCCGAGCGGTACTGCTCCAATGAAGTCAGCAATACCAGATATTATGGGCTTCCAAGTTTTGGAAATTGCGGAACCGCGTATGACTAATAGATGGAAGAACAGTTAACGAGAGAGAATGGCTGAATGGCTTGTCTTCTGCCGAGCTGGGCAATGCCTCCCATGCACTGCCTGTGCCTTTTGGATCAGCCTGGTATTATTATCCCTTTGCCCGTTGATTTAATATAACATAAAATAAAAATTAACTGAATCCAGGTAGAATGGAAATGATAAAATCGTATAAAATTAAAGGATATAATTTTAAGGTGTTCCAACAATCAGCTCTCGTGAAAGTCGGTCGTCATTCGTCCCACAGTTCTCGCAACAGACACTCGCATCACCTCTCTTCGACATCTAATTCGGATTCCTCCTTCCTTCCCCGTACAACCAGTTTCACACCTTCAGAGCCATACACGCAAACTCATACCCTGTTTTAGTGACTTCTCTGTACATGCTCGAGCCTTGTGATTTTCCATCTTTTCTTATTTCGTGATACAGTGAAACCCGTATCCTTGATTCTTTCAAGTCTACATTTGGTCAAACAGTGCAAATTGCCAACAAGTGCGTGGAATTCGTCGATTTTCGTAATTCCGTTTTGATCGAATCAGGTTTAGTATCGTTTAATAGTATTTTTTGATGCTGAATCGAATGGGATTGGTCTGGGAGGCGTGAGACTGTGTCGAGCTTTGCAAGAGGGGGCAGCAAATTACCCAAATAGCTTCCTCAGGCATTTGTGTCCTGGTATGCACTTAACGACTGTAGGCAGTGACTGTAAGTTAGAAGCGTGATTACTCCAAACGTTCATCAATTCAAAGTGCCTGTAGGAATTTCATTTGGAGCACGAAAACTTCTTAAACGGTTTACGAGCATTTTCCTAGGCCTTGAACATCCGTCCTTCCGGCTCGGGAATAACTCCCATTTCTTGTCATCGCCACCAGCCGGAGTCTCTTGTAAGGTGAGCTATTTAAAAAGAAGACTCAAAAAGTTGTGACGGGGAAAGTATGGGAGTGTGGAGGAAGTGGTCGTGAGCGTCGCGCAGAGTGGGAACGAAGGCAGAAGTTGTGTACGACTCGGAACCTAAATAATGTAACAGTTACGTGCTCTGGTGCTTTATTAAAAAGGCTACGTGTCTAACCTTTCCTCCTCCTTCTCCCCAACTTCACTGCCAGCCTTTTGCCACTTTACCGTTCCGCTCGCCTTCGCCATCGCCCATCGCCAACTGCCAACTGCCTGTGCCTTTGTGTAATTAGTGAAGGGCACGTTTCCTCAGCTGTTCAAAATACTCAGACTGCCTCGCCAATTCAACTCCCTGCCACCGCCATTTCCTCCTCATCTGCTCACTTTTCGTTGTTAGCTCGAGCCTCTTCTCAGTTAGCGATTTATTTTTCTTCTCTACATTCGTTTACAAACGGCGTCCGCAGTTCGGTTTTTAGGATCAAGAAACGTTACCTTCGAACATCTGTAAGGAATGAAAGGGGGGGGGGGATTTTGGAATTCGCCACTTAAGAACAAAACTATGTGTGGCAGTCATCTTCCGTTGAAATGCCCAGTTGTCGAATAATGCCTTTCCCCTTGGGAAGCCTATTTGTAAGTGACCCCCCGAAAAATAAGGGGTTTTTAGAGTTTTCTTGTAATCAATGAAAATGGGTAGACTTACTTGTGATAGCAAGAGAGTAACATACTTCTTAGCTCGGCGAAAGCCAAATAATAATTGTTCTACTAAAAAAAAATAATTAATTTTATTTCTAAATTAATCGAGAATCCACTACGCAAAATTCACAGTTATCACAGTTTCGACGTCAAAATCAGTAAATTAAAACACATGTCAATAACTGTCAACTTTACGCACAAATTGCTTCCAAAAGGCGGTTGAAAATTATAATTATTAACCGTATTTCCACAGCTCTACGTTCTAGCTAATAATCCGATTTATTTTTCATTCACATGAACTTAGTAAGACAATGTTTCACGTATTGAGCTGCTGCTACTTACGTCACGACCTTTCGGTATAGGTGACTAATGAGACTCATTTTTACTTTCCTTGGCTCTACAAAGTAGATAGGAAAGTTATGTAATCGGCTGAAAAAAAAAGTTGAGTTCTCTTCAGATCTTTACGTTTCAGACCCCCCTGACTCCGAAAAACACTATTTGGGAAAATGGTCTGTGTGTGTGTCTGTGAACGATTTTTAGAGAGAACCACCGTACCAAATCCACTCAAACTTGATATCTCGCCCGCAGGTTTCCATGAGACGCCAAAATAAGGGTATGAACAAAATCCACCGAAAGTTAGCTATAGTTATCATGGTGATCAAAACACCAAATATTTTCTTTCTCAAAACCGGCTCGAAAGATTTTGATTAAACTTTTTATATTAATAGCTCTCAATATGGCAACTATAACATAGAATTCCCATTTGTGGGAAAATGACGAGAGCAGCACAATAAATTACCAAAACTTTCGACGAAAAGCATTTTTAAGGCAGTTTTTTCCTTATAAACTCCGATGGAATTTTTTTAGAATGTTAAAAAAAATTGGTATGGTAGTCAAATCTAATACCTGAAGGGTAAGTGTTTAAAAACGCTCATGAGATGCATGGGGCTCACTCCCGAAATTCCTGAATTTCAACTACCGCCGTTCCGCTTACTGTCAGCTCTAACAGTTATTACCCAATAACTAAGCAAAAGTGATTACAATCCTTCTCCTAAAATTCGTGTTTACAGCCTCATTCATTTTCTGTGTACCAATCGTTCAATAATGGTCCTGCAATGAGTACGAGCAGCCCTAAAATTCTAGAACTGGTGACGCTACCGGTTCCTGCTGCCGTAAAGCGTTGTTTGACCAAGTTCTAATGAACTGAGTGGTAAATGAATTGATTAAGTAGTAAAAGCCATGTAAAAAGTGAATTGACGTAGAGCTAAGGGAAGTTGAGTGTTGCAACGCACCAGATATCTTGTTCAAAGCTCACCGTAACTGGGCGCCCAAAAAAGAAAATGAATAAATAATAATTTAAGAAACGCTGCAAATTAGTACACAACGGTTGATTATTATTTTGCACGGCTTGACGTAGTCTCACAACTCCGAGACCCATTATATTCCATTCAGCGTTGAAAAATACCAGTAAACGATACGAAACATGGCCTGACTACAACGAACATGACATGTTCCAGGCGCCTTTAGGCATTTGGCATGGCGTGACTAGTAGAGCTGATGGTTGGTTGGAATGAGACCCGAGTGCATATGATGACTGAGAGGGGGAAGGCAATCAGGATAGGAAGATGTTGCACGATAGATCGACCTCCAGTTCAGACCCCGACTCGAGCAATGTGGACAAGGTGATACCTCGAAGAACGCCAGTACCTCGCCTAAACACAGTCAGTGCTGCCACCTTTATGTTTTCAGGTTCTACATCACGAGATTCGGACACTGCCATACGAAGAAGATCCATATTTGAGCCTATTGACCGGTCAAATTTGCGCAAGATCCTGGCTGCGTGGTACTACCTGGACATCCAGACTGGTTGGGACCAACGGCAACAATGCCAAGCCTCAGTCCTTATTGAGAAAGAACTCGATGTAGTGCTGCGCTCTCTCTCTCAATTTCCCAGCCCTCAAATGACAAAGCACCAGCCATCCACTTCCCGACGCTTGAAGGAGCCCATATGAATACCTGGACACAACTGCTCGGTGCGATTCAGCGACTCAATTTGATTACCACAGGTCCGACAGTGAGGATCCGCAACCTTACGATCCTGCCCTCTTGTACACTGCAAAGACTGAACACACACGCAAGCCATTTTCTCAAATGGCGTCGTTCGGAGTCATAAGACCTCAAAATAAACAATTTCAATTGGCACGCCCCAGTGCTGGAATTGATGAGGGACGTTCTCCCTGCACCTTGGCTTCGTTCACACATGGATTCTGAGGAGTTGGCTTACTTCCATCCTCTACGGGAAATGATTCAGTTCGCCTGGTGGTCTGAACTTCTAGCCCAGTATGTGTGTCCAGTGGCTAGGCGTTCACTGTTCCTCCCCCAGTTGGTCGACCTCCTCATTCCCCCTATCACATTATGACCTGGCACCCAACGCAGTGCTATTGTGTTTTCCTTCCCCACGGTCTCCAGGCCAGTCTCAGAGCCTCACTGTCCTACCTAATGTATGTCCTTGTATGACGTAGAGAGAACTAATTGAGCCGGAGAGCATTCTGCAGCCCTTCGAAAAAACCACCCTGCGGCTGTTGAGCCAACACAATAAAATACGTAAATAAATAAAAAAGATGAAAGGTCACAAAAAAAATGAATCGTCACTTCCGGTTGGTGACTTTGAAATCCTTCAAAGGGAACTAATTCAAAAAGCCTTTGTTCGATCAAAAGAAGCTAATCAGCGCGATAAACGAAGTTACATTTCTGAAGAAGGGAGTGAGCGAGTCAGCGACGAAATTATTCTGTCTCGCGCATAATTCTTGGTAATCAGTTAATGAAGTCCCCGCTCTGTTTGAAGAAAGTTCAGAGCCGCCGTACTACTATAATATCCACAACTTACCGCTTCAATTGATAAAAACGAAATACTCTCGAACGATCTTTCGAAATTTCGAATGAAAAAGTCATCACGTTCGTTTTCAATTTTAGTTTATTATTCACTTATATTTTCGGTCAGCGAACATATGTACAACTCCCCTTCAAATTTTGATACGTCACGTCGCGAAGATGTCTGTCCTCAGTCCGGGGGCTGTATTTGGCGTTTAATTGAGAAAATCGGTTCTTTCGCGCAAAAATCCCATTTGGTATTTGGTTGTAAGAAGACAGTAAATAGAGCGTGGCGAATGAACTATAGGGACAATGCAGCGAAAGTTATGTACTGACTTAATGGCCAGAGGATGATATCTTCACCTCGAAAGCGCTCGCCCACAGTATCTCATCAGCCAGAGGAGACGGACTCACCCAACACCGTTATGTTTTCGCTCGGCCGCCCCCCACACTGCAACCGCCCCTCAGCTAGACCTAGCGTGACGTGTCAATTGCCTAGCGTTGCCTAGAAAACGACAGTTTTCGTTGTTCCGATGTAGTGGTCATGTTGCGTATCGTTCACTAATATTTTTCGACGCTGAATCGAATGAAATAGGTCTTGGAAGTGCTCGACAAACATAGTTCTTTCTCTCGTGCTTTAATAAAGCAGCCTGACTGCAGGCTTTACGTTACAAATTCAAGTCATTCTACATTTAACAGTCATTAATTATATTTCCTGCAGGTGGTCCTTGATTGAGACCTCCATCGTTATTGTCCGCATCCAACGTTCCGTAATATACGTTCACGGGAGTACGTTCGGGTACTTCTTTACACGGGAATCAACGTAAATACAACTGCAGGCTATTCGCTTGCAGCCACATCTTTCTCAAAAGAACCCGCCTCTTCATTTCCTTCAGTTACAACACGCTGTACACGTTAACACACCTTAGCTGAATCAAATCAGCTCTAACTTGATATTGTTAAGAATAGCAAAAAGACACAACTAGCTTGGTTGGAGAACTACACAAGAATGAATGTTTTTTTAATTTTTGATATCGGAAGGACAGCAACACACAAACATAGTTGCTACGGAAACCCAAATGAGTAAAGCATCATCCACTGTCGATGATCCCAACACTTCCCTCCTTCTTCTGACAGAGTTACTGCACGTCATTCTGATAGGGGGCCAATTTATCGGCATGAACGATTCTTCTCCGGTGGTTCGGAGTCGTAATACGGAAGATGACGTCCGAAATCTTTTTTAACACCAAACAAGGCCCTACCCATGGTGACTGCAGTTTCGGTGAGATTCCAACTCTCCGTCGGGGCCAATGATACCACACCCTGTCACCGATCTGGTAGCGTGGAACCTCTGTATGGACATCGTATCGGCGTTTGGTTCCTTCAAACGATTTGAGTAAATGTTGGCGCGCTGCCTCGTGCGATTCATCCAGCTGTTGTTGTAGGTCCTGACAATATTGAGTTACTGTACGCGCAGCATCTGGAGGAGTACCCGTTTGCAAGTGCATGGGAAGTGTAACTTCTCGTCCCAAAACCAGGCTAGCAGGAGAGAAACCAGTAGCAGAATGCTCTGAAGCACGGTATGCTAACAGAACCCAAGGTAAATGCTCGTCCCAGTCATCTTGTCTTGAATTCACCAACTTTGCCAGCATATCAACTAGCGTTCGATTTAGTCTTTCAACTTGGCCGTTGCTTTGTGGGTGCATAGGCGTGCTTCTCGTTTTGTGAATGTTGAGCAGCTTGCACATTTCCTGGAAAACTGCCGACTCAAATGTTGTACCCTGATCAGAATGCAACTCTCGAGGCACACCAAAACGAGAGACTACTGTCTCCACCAGACCTTTAGCAACAGTTTCAGCCTGCAGATTTGGAACTGGAAATGCCTCAGGCCATTTCGTAAACGCATCAGCTACGACAACAATGTACTGGTTCCCTCGTTTTGTTTGATGCAAGCGCCCTACAACATCTATAAACAACCGCTCAAAGGGAACGCCAGTACGATAAGACTGCAAAGGAGCTTTCTTCGTAGACGTATGTGATTTGCCTCGCTTACCACAAGTATCGCATGATGCACAAGCAAGTTTCACATCCTTCGACATCCTAGGCCAATAGTACGTCTGACGAACAAGGTTTTGTGTTCTCCGTCTACCAAAATGACCGAGGTTGTGAGCATGACCCACCACTTCTTGCTGAAAGCATTTTGGTACAAGAACTTGATCAGAGTGCTGGAGGCCTTTCTCGTCATCCCAACGTCGAACCAACAGACCGTCTTTTAAATACAGAGTGTCAAACATGGCCCACAGCGTTTTTGTCTCTTCCCCATAACCAGCGATTTTCTGCCAATTTGGGCGCTGTTTCTCACGTACCCAGCAATAAACTTGACCCAATACTGCGTCTTCTCTCTGTCTGTCTATCCATTCCTCCAATGATGGCTTTATTTGAGTGAGATAAGTTGGAACACTTTCGCTCAGAAATTTCTGCTCCTGTCTCTGACAGTACTTACAGTCGTTAGCTGCACAGGGTCTGCGAGAAAGACCATCAGCGTTGAGGTGCCTCTGGCCTGGCCGATGTTCCACTCGAAAATTGAATGAGGCAATCCCCTCCAACCATCGGGCCAATTGGCCATCCAGCTCCCTGAAGATCCTGAGCCATTGTAAAGATGCATGATCTGTTCTCACCTTAAATGGAGCTCCGCAACCCAGACCAAATGACTTGAAATGCTTCAGAGCTTCAACCAAACTGAACAGTTCCTTGCGGGTTGTGCAATATCTTCGCTCTTCTTTCTTCAAGCATCGACTGAAATAACCCAGAACTTTCTCACATCCGTCCTGATCTTGGGAGAGTACTGCTCCAATGGCTTGATCGCTGGCATCTGTATCGAGGATGAATGGGGCTGTAGGGTCTAGATGGGCTAAAACAGGTGGCTTGGCCAGTGCTGTTTTTACATCCTCGAATGCTGCTTGGGCTTCTTCATTCCAAATGAATGATGGCTGATCCTGTAATCCATATAATGTGCTTGCTCTTCTAGCAAAGTTTGGGACAAAAGCCCTGTAGTATGAACAAAACCCCAGGAATGAACGAAGCTCCTTCTGCGTCCGTGGAATTGGCCAATTCATAACCTGTTCAACTTTTACCGGATCGGTGGCAACTCCTTCCTTTGATATCACATACCCGAGATATGATGCTGTACGTCCAAAAAGTCGGCATTTCTTGGCATTTAACTTGGCTCCAGCAGTTCGTAATGTTTCAAAGACTTTTCTAAGCCAACACACGTGTTCTTTGAAGGTTCTGGTATCCACGAGGACATCATCGAAGTAGACCTTTACTCTTCCTTTCCGAATGGAGTCATGCAGCATTCTTCCCATTGCTCTCTGAAAAGTAGCAGGTGCATTTGTGAGACCAAACGGCATCACTCTGAACTGCCAGAGTCCCCAAGGGGTACAAAACGCAGTTTTCTCCTTATCCTGGTCGGCCATAGGAATCTGCCAGTACCCGCTCTGAAGGTCTAAAGTCGAAAACCAGGTACTTCCACTCAAACCACAAATTAGTTCATCCACCTTGGGCAATGGGTGAGAATCCTTTTTTGTGATGTCATTGAGTTGACGATAATCGATACAGAAACGGGTACTACCATCTTTCTTTTTTACCAACACGATTGGACTTGCCCACGGACTTTTGGATGGTTCGATTATGCCATTTCGTTCCATTTGTGCAACAAGCCTGTCAACCTCTCCCAGACGAATAGGTGGTATCCGTCGAGGGGCTTGCCGAATCGGATGACTTTCGCCAACATCTATTGCGTGAAAACATCCTTCAATTTTTCCCACATCGGATGCCTCCTTGGAGAAAATATCAGCAAATTCAATAACCAGTTGCTTCACCTCCTCCAGCTGTTCTGGCGATAGTTCCTGCCCTAATTCCAGGGTTTTGATGTAGTTCGGGAAACCTCCAATAGTCTCTGACGTATAATTAAAGAATTCCCTAGTTTCCGATTCATCCTCCAGAGCGGCGAAACCGTCACAAACTTCTTGCTCTTGTATCAGACAAGACTTTCCTTCACTTGCCCCTAATACTGTCAACCGCTTCCCATTTACTTGAATTTCGAAGTTTGCTGGGTCGATTATGCACCTATGAACAGTTAGAAAGTCTAATCCCAAGATGCATTGTTCCTGAATATTAGCCACCAAACTTGTATGTTTCCTGTTTCTCCCATCTCCAATGTCAAACTCTAGTTCAGCCTCCCCTAGAACAGGAAGCCTATCACCAGAAACAGCTCTCAGGCATAAGGTACCAGCTGACTTCAAATGAGTACCAGAGCGTCGCATTACATCGCCATTCACAATTGTTCGAGATGCACCAGTATCAATTACCAACTTACAAGGTTCACCGTTGATTTTGCCCGATAACGCCAAAGACATGAAGGATGAGACTCTGTAAACGACATCATTATTTTCAATATTTTTATGAATAAAAGAAGGAAATGAATTAGAAGGAGGCTCTGAAATACCGTTCGATGAGCATGGGCATTCTGTGTTCGTGATTGAATGCAATGTGGGTGCATCTGATGCACCGGTTGGCTTAGCACCCTTCAAGCCGACCGGTTGGCGTTTCCCGCTTCCAGCTGGTTCTGATTAGTGCTGAAAGTTTGCTGTAGACGACGTGTTGGACAATTGCGAAATATATGGTCGGGAGAATCACAACGCCAACACAGTTTTGGTCGTATAGATGAACGTGTGATTTGATAGAGCTGAACTCCTTGCTGCTGTGATACCTCCTCGACCGAAGAACACCTAACAGAAGTTGCCTTGCCTGCAACTTGCATACGCAGAGTAAGTACCAGCGCGTCTGTTAAAGCGGTTTTGCTGCTAGCTGGCCACACATTTGTGACCCATTCCCGGAGTTTAGGATCTCGTAAGCCCCTGAAAAAATAAGAGGCAATTTCATTATCTCTCTTGGCATCCAGGCCAGCTTTGCGAGCTAATTCCTTGATCTCCTGGAAGTAAGTCGCAATGTCTTCCGCTGGTAGCTGTTTTCTGCTTTGGAGAAGAGCCAGACAAAGTTCAGCTTGGTTATGTATGCCATAGCGGTCATCTAAGGCGGCAACAAGATCTTCATACGTAAACTGCAGTGGCATCTCAACAAGGGTGGTTAGTGCAGATCCTGAAAGAGCTGCTGCAAGTGCAATGGCCTTTTGTCGGTTTGACCAGCAATTTGTTTGGGCTATAGCTTCAAATTGTCTAATGTAGGCCCGCCAGTCAGCACTTCCATCAAACAAACGAGGTTTCCAAATCCTGGAACCACTAGGAGTTGGTTCAAAAGACTGTTGTACTGACTGATGATTGGTTGCAGGGACAGATGAATGGCTATTCTCCTCAATGATCTCAGGCTGGCTCCATGAAGATGTCTGCCTTAATGCAGAATGCAGTTCCTTCCTCAAATCTTCGCGTAAAGCGTTGCGAAGTTCTCTCATAGATTCGTTGATTTGCTCTCCTATTTCCCGATCAAGTATAGTCTTAATTTCCGCTAACTGACTATTAAGATGTAGTGCCGGTTCTTCAATGAGAGAGACTTCCTCTTCATGGCACAACGGACCTTCAGGAGGTGTTTCAACACCAATCTCTTCCTGTTGTTGGTATGGTAAACCCGAGCGTGTTGACATCCCACCGCTGTCACCAATGTTAAGAATAGCAAAAAGACACAACTAGGTTGGTTGGAGAACTACACAAGAATGAATGTTTTTTAAATTTTTGATATCGGAAGGACAGCAACACACAAACATAGTTGCTACGGAAACCCAAATGAGTAAAGCATCATCCACTGTCGATGATCCCAACAATATCATAAATGAGAGATGACGTTTAAATGAGTTTATGAGTAAAATCCGCTTGAAACTAATTATAGTAGGGGAGAAATGGGGGAGCAAAACCGGAAATGCCGGTTCTGGCGCAATTTGGAGTGGGGAAGACAACCACCCCTCGTACTACAGAACGAGGTTTTTGGCCACGCCCCCCGACCAATCATGTTGTAGTACGTCATTTCGTATCTCCTCCACCCCACCCATTTACTTCTCCAACATAATTATTAACCAATCGTACTGTAGTACGACCTTCTTACCCCCCCCCCCCCCGTTGAGGGGTTGAAAGCCTGGGGCTATGCAATTGCATCATATTTTGAAACCTCTCAGCTACTAAACATTTCCGAAAATACTGCGCAGTAGCCTGAGGCAGCTACTATTACCATGCTGATGAGTCATGCCTTTGAACGATCACGTGAACACTCTAGCATGCCACAAGGAGGATGTCACGTCTGTCCCGCTTATACCACAAATTTACGTTATTCTACAACGCTGCGTTGGTAGCCTATTGGATAGAACGTCCAACTATAATACAAAAGGTGCTGCGTTCGATTCCAAGGAAGGAACTTTTTTTTTAAAAGTCACCTCATCCAAACGCTCTGGAGTTTTATTAGGGGGGGGGATACTCCTACTATAGTACACTCACCAGGAGGCTCGTGTGAAAAGGCTGGATGGAGGGAGGAGGGGGTGTAACAATGACGTACTATAACGTAATTGGTACAAAAGTGATGCCATCCAAACACTCAGATTTTTCTGTTGGTGGGAGTACCCCTACTATAGTAAATTCGTTAGTGGGACGATAATGTACGGAGGGGGGGGGGTAAAAAAAGGTCGTACTATAACGTGACTGGTTAGTGGGAGGGGAAAACCGAAGGAGAGGTGGACAACTTACGTAAATTCGGACTAAGGCATAGGAAAGTAAAAAGGGAATGAGTGTTATAACAAGGTGTCACGCCGATGTCGTGAAGGAAATTTCCGGTTTTGTTTGTGAGCAGGAAGTGAGGGTTCCTGATGTCAACAGGCATTAGTCTGTCCACAGCTTCCCTGACGTGGCTGCATTAGTTTGAATGTTTTTGAGGAGCTCCTATTCAATAACTGATAGCGGCAACATGCCCCAGTCGAGCACTCTACGAAAGTAAACGATTTATCTCGCGAATAGCCCCAAGTTTCTTGATTGCTCATGGGAACGGTACAATCGACTTAGTACGGCGTGTTTTTGGCTCTTTTTCGGAGCCCCCCCCCCACCGATGTAATCAATCTTCCTTGCCGCAGACACCGTCGGCGGTCTCATTACCCGGAGTAGCTCGTTATAACAGAAAATGAAACCGAATAGAAGCGAAAATGATCTTGAGGGGAGTAAATAGATGGGGCGTGAGCTCTGAGAGCCAGAGGGAACGAAGAAACGAAGAGTTCCTCCGACGGCAGCGAAAATCGTTAGCGGTAATTGGAAGCTACCTGTCGGCTGATGCTCGTCCATCTGCAACAATTACGCAAATGATGCTCAGGAACCGTTAAGTTTCAACCGGAAAAAGAGAGAACCCAAAGAGGTTCCATCTGTTGGCAAAACTACTTCTCGGTACGAGCCACGGTGAAATTATTCAAGTAGGAGACTAGAGAATTTTCCATTCCTACGACTCTGTCCATCGTTCCTGGTGACGAGACCTTTTTTTCTCCCCACTGAGCCGGATTTCTCGGAGTTGTACCTTTGGCAGCTTCCCACATCAACTTGCAAAGCTTCTATTCGCACGACTGAAACTATATGCGCAGTTACGAGCTGTAAAATACCACAAGATTTTTATATAAGCACCTCGACTGAGACTGTAACTCGAGAAAACGTTAGCAGCATCACTTGAAAGGACGCGCTTTTACAGCCACGAGAAAGAATATTCTAAATATTTTCTGGGGGAATAGATATTTTTGGAATTAATTTTCCTTCTTCAGCTGCCCGTATTACAGAAGCAATCAAGAGGCCTCTTCGGGGAAAATGGTCTTAACAGGGTTGGAGGGCACAAACCTGGTCACCAACAACACTCTGCGCTCCTTCCAAAGAAATAACGTTACGTGGCGTTAAGGTCCTTAGGGAGAATTTACAGACTGGGCCTCATTTATCGATGTCACATCTGAACAATAGATTTTGGATCTGCTCGAGGTTTGTGCAGTTGTGGACAGTTTCCAGCCAGGCTAACTCAAAATGGCTCGGCTTTCAACATGTCGCCTTCAGCAAGCTTTTACTAATTGCAGTGGAGACGCTTTGGGCATCACCGTTGAAGGAAAGGAGAGGAGGCACCATACAAAACGCTTACTTATGTTTATGTGTCTGCATGGCAACGAAAGCTGCGCACTCGGTTTCCAGCCTTTTCACGCTTCGTTTCAACGCAGTGGCTCATACTGAGTGATGTAGTCGGACCAGGGGGCCAACTTCATTTCGCACATACCAGAAGGAGCTCAATTTCGACATTGGTTCTCATGAGTACTGCCGAGCACTCAACGTACGATTCACGCGCCAATCTATCATCTGGAGACCTCCTCATTTCGGTGGTCTGTGATAGTCAAACATCAAGAATGGCAAGTCCTTGTTATTGAAAACCATTAGGCAACAAATCCTCTTATGAGGAGATGGTCACTTTGCTAACTCTGATAGAAGCACTCCTCAACAGCCGCCTTCTGCACTTTCTTCAGCCTTTGGGTCTACTCTTGGTCATCCTTCTGCTGGAGACGTTCCAAAATCCTGGCGATCTGATTGGATCATATTGAAAAGGTTATTTGGCTTGCCGGACAATGGCTGCTAAGACTGCTATCAGCCATTAGGGCTTGATGGCTGTTGTTGGGCGCACGAGAGGGCGAGAGATCGAAAATAAAAGAAACTCGGTGAGTTTGAGGAGGACTGATTAAATCCAGTGGGGTGAGTAGAGTTTGTGTACAAAGTGGGGTCACTAGAGGAGGACTTGTAATATGCGTGAACTGTCAAGAGAAACTGTATCGGAAGGAGAGAGCGAGCCGTAACTGAGGACAGGGAGACGAGTGTGATTTTCGGGAGAGTTCGTAGCTGAATGAATTTTTGGGAGGAGACGTCTCTTGTGGAGAGGAATCTGAAATTGAGGAGAGGGAAAATAAAGAAAGGAAAATACCCACTTCAGGGAAATACGTTGCCATTAGAGATAACTGCAACTATGGCGGTGGAATTTCCACAGGTACGAGAGGGTACAATGACGTTAGAAATAACCACAACTACGGCAGTGGAATTTCCACAGGTACGAGAGGGTACAACGACGTTAGAAATAACCACAACTACGGCAGTGGAATTTCCACAGGTACGAGAGGGTACAATGACGTTAGAAATAACCACAACTACGGCGGTGGAATTTCCACAGGTACAAGAGGGTACAATGACGTTAGAAATAACCACACCTACAGCGGTGGAATTTCCACAGGTACGAGAGGGTACAATGACGTTGTAATCAAGGGACTGGAAGTCTGGATGTGGTGAAGTCCATGGCCAAAAGACTTGGTCTGATTTGACTTGTGTCGAACATACTCCCCCGCACTGCGGCAGCAGGATAACCATTGACGGGGGGGTTACCCTGATCGTGGGTGGTAATTCAGATGAGCAGGGTGGCTAGCGTACACCAGGCCAGAGCCAGATGATGTGGCAGAACTGGAAAATGGAGTCAGAGCACAGGGTAAGTCGAGCAGGACAATGGAAAACATGAGCCTAGGTACTAAGGTGAGTGGTGCAAGGAGAATGATAGGATGGTGAGACAGCACTAGCACGAAGTGAGAAGGATCAAGGTGGCAATGAATGGGAGTATTTGTCAAAGCTGATTCGCAAGGGTAAGCGCATGGGGTTGTGCAAAAAAAAGGGGAAGGAAGTCCTGGTGGGGGAAGTCCAAGGTCAAAAGACTCGGAATGATTTGACTTGCTTACAACACTCTAATTAGACTCCCGTCAGGGACAATACTATCTTCTTTTTACTGGTTAAATGGGAATCGGACTTGTCAAATGATGGAAATAATAATCATACATTTATTGAACACTAAGTATATCTCTTGGTATTATTTTCTCGTTATAGCGATTGATAATAGTCCTTATGAAACATCTAAACAGTGATCAATATTATCGCCGTTTACGAGCCCAGTTTATTGGTGAGCCGTTAACGGCAAATTATATCGCTTTCAGCTTCATTTTGATGGAGCGAGAGGAAAAGTTGCTTATCGGCTCGCCTTAGGGTTGCACCTGTTGTCCATTAAATGAAGGAAAACACGGAAAACCGTAAAATCTCCGGCTGTAATCACCGCGATGTGTGTTTCAGTTTTACCGCACGAGTCAACAAGAGCCGGACGGCAAAATGGTTGATGATTGCGATAGATAGATGAGCCATTAGGCGACTGGATCGCTCCGTCGTTGGCTGGTTTCTAATATCTCAAATTCCCGGTAGTTACGAGCTTTTCAAATTGGGAAGCAGCCGCGTTGAGGATCAATCAGCGCAACGCAGGGCGGGATGTTGTCTGCCGACGACATTTTTATTAGGTTTTTGGGCCTTCTGGGTGTTTTATTATGGAATTCTGACCTTTATTTAGGATGAGCGCAATGGCTTGAGGTCCTAACGCCTAACAGGTCCATGCCAGGCTTCCCATGTTTCCCTTTGGGGAAGCTGTACCAAGACCAGGTCATGGTCGAGTGTCTTCTTATCTGCACCGATGGGTGTGAGTCAATCCTATTGCATCCTTCCTCATTGACTCCTGCGCATTTATGTTATGTTATAGGAATAATATTCGGGCTACTATCAATCAAACCATCCTCCCAAATAGTCCTGTATATTAAGGTCCGTTCCACAAATATAGGTAGTAAAGCTCACAGTAGATAGATACAGCGAAGAGCGAGCCTAGTGGTGCCGAAGGAGAAATGGACTGATATTCTTGTTGCGCACCGCAAACCCAGTTTCTCTTATCTCTCCAATCGCAGCCACCCGATTCCCCCCTCTCCACGTCATTGACCAACTTCGTCTTCTCGCTTTGAGTCCAAACGGCTCTGCCTGGCAGGAACGGCTCTGTATTCCAGGTCACCACTGAATACAATCGGGCCCGTAACACCATGCTTCCCATGTTACCCTTTGGAGAAGCTGTTCCAAAGACGAGGTCATGCTAGGGAGTATTCTTATCTGTACCCATGGGGGTCTGCAAATCCTACTGCTCCTTCAGCATTGACTCCTGCGCATTTTTTAACCTCTGGCTCAACTCATGATCGTCTCTCTGCTGAGGACACCTCAAAAACCCTTGCATACCAATTAGATCATCTTAAAAGGGTTAATTGGCTTGTAGAGCACTATTGGCAGCGTTGGATACTATTAGCTCCAGTTGGTTGCCCCTATCTCTCACAGAATACTAAAGTTAACGTACTGGTATGGTGAGTCCGTCTCCTCTGGCTGGTGAGATACTGTGGGCGAGCGCTTTCGATGTAAAGACATCATCGTTTGGCCGTTAAGTCCCCCAAGTGCTGAGCACTTCCCACAGAGGAAGGTCAAATGGCAAGTTGGGCGTCCCATGGGGTCGAATACCACACCTAAGTACTGGGCCGTGGGTGTTAGGCCGAATCGAGTGCTTGGTGTGCTTTTGTGAGTACCTTGATGGTACGATAGAGCAGCCTGACTGTGGACCAGAGCCCGAAGCTGTGTCTTGTCACAAAGCTGTGTCTTGTTCCCCAGTGGCGCTTGATCTCCCTGGTAGTCTGCTAAACCAAGATCCTGGCTGCTTCCAGGGTACCACAGCAATGTTACCCACAAACGCTGTGGGCCCGAAGCCTCTGGGTTCTCTGAGTTGCATGCCACCAATGGTCTTTGAGTATTCCCCAGAAGATGAGGGAGAGCAGCCTGCAGTAATATTGCGCCACGCTCGTTGACTAGCGACGCCAGCTGTCCCCCAGGAAGCTCGAGATGAGTCTAAAGGGGTTCAGGGGATCGGGTGGGCACGTAGAGAGTTAAGTAGCGCCGACCACCAGACTGTATTGAATGCTCCTTTGATATGAAAGGTGGCCATCTATCAAAGGCTGTGGATGGCATCCTTTGCGCTCCAGTTTGGGACACTACCGATGAGGCCAATCGCATGCCGGGATTAACTTAATAATTAATTTGTAATAATTAACTTAACGGCCAGACGATGATGTCTTTACATCGAAAGGGCTCGCCCACAGTATCTCACCACCCAGGGGAGACAAACTAACCTAACAGGAACGTTAATTTTAGTAACTGGCCTACAGGCTGATATAACCCACTTTAATATCTCTCAGTATACACCTATTATCATCTCTTGTAGAATCAGCAACTATTGAATCTCCGACTGTTTCGTGTAAACTCTATCTAATACTGACTTCACTCTAAACTCTATATCTCTATTAGGTTATCTATCATCCCAGAGTCTCAGGGTCAAAGTTCAGCCGGAATTAGTTGCCTGAGCATCGAATCCACCTCTTTCTGGTCTGAAGCCTTTTGTCTGTAGCTGCTGGAATACCTGGCCTGCCCGTTCAGTTATTTTCTAAGCTGACAACGGTTTTTTGTTTGCTGAACTTTCCAAAATATCTACTTTCCCCACCTCCTCTCCAACTCTCAGCGCTTCCCAGCCCCGACCCAAAATATCACTCATCTCTCAGCTCAATGGCAACTCTCTCACTCTCCACTCTCATCGCCTGCAACTAGTTCACTCATTTAGAAACCCCTTACATCGCGAAAATAGTCTCACATTTGTGCCGCTATTTTATGATACAAAGAGTTAATGCAGTCCTCTCTTACGTTCATCCACATTTATTTATTCTACTCCAACTCAGGCTCCCCAAAATCCGCTCGAGCCTGGTCAAACACAAGGGCTAGTACTTCTGGAGCTGACCGCGTATTTTCCCACTTATTGTTCCTCCGATTTTCACTGAGTTTTCATATGACGCCACCCTCATAGCTCGTATCTCAACCTTCTCTCCCCCATTTCGCTGCCCCCATGTCTCACCGAACACTATTATCTGTTGTATATTCAATCTGCTCAACTATGTCAAGGCTGGCGCATAAACTCTATCGGCTTGTGACTTCACTCTGAATTGTCTATCGCTACTAGATAACTCAAGTGAATATTTAACTAACTAGTCAATCTTGAGAAAATCCATCAATACAGTCTTTCCTCGCACTTCGCCTTCATGAATTATTCATCGCCTCATACAAGTCTGTATTTCCCGGGGTGGCTTATTAATTTCTTTCTTTCGGCTATTTGCAATAAGTGAATTAAACTTCTGACCCAATCTTGTTATGAGGGAATTACTGGTGTGCCAGCCATACCTGCAAACACCACTGCAACACTGAATTTCGTCGTTTCTCGACAATGTTATTTGGCATCCTATTTCACTAACGTGTCGCCACATGGAACGGTGACAACGGAGATAGCTTTCTGGATAGTGACAGAAAGTCAGATTCGTTCCTGGATACTCCCATCACAACCTCCGAGCGTTTCACTTTATTCTGAAAAGGATTTCCACTTAGACGCGATCCATTAAAACTTTCTTTCTAGTTCCTTTAAGCCGACGCCGCTTTATAAAAATTTAGAAGCTCCGAAGCGCAGGAGCGGCTCACCGCTGGGAATATAATAGAAGTGGAGAGACAATAAAGGGCGCAGTAAACCTGGCGACGCGGCGTGCACTTTGTTCTAACAGCTCTTTGCAGGGATTTATTGGCGGAACTATATCGGCTCGAGCCCTGTTTTCTAGTCTCATCGACTTTCTTCTTCCCTTTTGATGCCCGCGTTTAAGAGGAACGCCTTTATACTTCAACAAGCAGATGAGCTCTTCTTAGAAGTGTTGGCGCATGCGGATTTGAAACAACTGTAGATGACGGAAGGGTTGAAGAGCATTATCTAACGGACCGGGTATTGAGAAGATAATGGAAAGGTTCAATTCAAAACGGCTTGGCGATGAATATGTACGAGAAGTTCCACAACTGGTACATTTTCTCTGACAATAATCCCACTGTCTTCCATTTCTTCTTCTTGTACTACTTTGCCGACTTGCGTCACTCCTTCTCCTCTTTCCTCAAGTTTAGGACAAAGAACAGGCTCCTACATACTCCAATGTGTGCTTTGTAGTTCCCACAATAGATGAATATTTTGGCGACGTTTGGAGGTTTCCATTCTCCCTCGTTGAGGGTTTGTTCTTCCTACAATTGATTAAGAAAACAGTTCAAGTCATCTTACTAGCTAAACCTGAAACTAAATATCCAAAACTTGCTCGTATCAAATAAATTAATATATTAACAACTTTCTGAAATGTGTGCATTTACTAGCTCCCCTTGAAATACAACACTTTACGAATTGTAGATGTGTTCTTGACATCGGTAGAGAAAGGAATGGCACGTCGGAGGATTTAGCCCCAAGAGAAAAGGAGAGATGGTTTGGGGAGAGGTGTTTATTCCAAGAAAGGCAAATCCCTGAGGGGTGAGGGGGTTAATTGAGGGGTTTTCAGATAGGAAGGGAAACATGACGAACATAAGCGTGTAAGGTGGAGGATTTTTCCAATGACAGGATATTCTAGGTGTAGTAAATTATAATACACTTTGCTGCAGTTTTTTATGGGAATTGACTTGAAGAGGGGGTTCACACCTGTTTTGATGATCATTCACAAGTTCTTATGTCTACATTATTCTTAAACAGAAACAACTAAAACCTAGGCCTTTCTGTCACTAGTCAAGAGGACTGCGGAGGAATACACGTTGGAACGCATCAGACAGCCTGGAATGCTGCGGTACTGAGGCACTACAAACTCTTTATCTAACGGCAGAGCCTACTGAGGATGGAGAGGAAGGACCTAAGCCACACTGTTGGGGATTATCCCAGGGCACTGCAAAATGAACAAAAACATGTATGTTATGGGAATAGTCAACACACCTCGGTGCAAGTGGTGTGGCCCGAATGAAGAAACTCCCTTTCGTGTCCTGGCTCAGTGGAGGAGACTGAAGAGCGAGCGATTTCGGGTCTTTGGTACAATTACTCCCAGAGTGGACATCAAAGAAGTCTCTTGCAGGAAATAGCTGGTGTTTGGGAGGCCGAATTAGCTCAGTCTGGGCCACCCAAATATCTGCACTTTCATCTAACGGTACTCTCTAACCTTTTGTTTGCACCTGTGGAAAGCCCAGCTCCTCAGTTATTTCCGAATGACAACGGATTTCCCCTGTCCTGGACTTTCCCATCTATCTTTCCCACCCCTAAGTTATAGATTCCTCTTCTCAACAGTCTACTCCTTCCTAGTCAGTCATCCTTCAGCACTCGGGAACAACAGTCATCTCCCAGTTCTCCCAATGATTTGTTTCTCAGCTTGAACTACTCACAACTCAACTCTATCTCTCTCTCTGTCCCTTTCCCTCCACTTAGTATCTCAAAACCAGTTCACATGTATTGAGCCCCTTGCTGGCGTTGATATACTCATACTCAACCGGATATCGCTATTCTATCAAGTGTAATACAGTCCTCACTCACGCTTACCACATTAATTTATATCTCAGTGTCAAGCTATCCCATTTGTGCGCCCAAGGCATTCCTTAGGAGAATTGGCATCGACCTGTAAGACATTCACACTGGCACAATGCTCATCCCAACTTAGGGACAGTCAGAGAGCTTTATATATATATATATGTGGACAAATAACTATGAAGTCAACTTTGGGCTTACTAGAAATTGGTCTTCTTGCGGTTCACCCTATTTTAAAAGTCGGCGGTACTTCCGCTTTTGTCCATTGTAGTAATTTTGGACTTGGGTGGTACGTTGATGCCTTAGATGAGCGGCACCATCATTCGATCATTATAAAGAGTCACGGTGATGATATTGGGAGTTCAGTGGCCCAATAAAAGTTTGCAAGTTTTCCAGCTGTTCTTCACATATATGCCGGGGCCTGCCACCCATTCAGGTCCTTAGGCTGCTCAAGGTGCAGCCAAACAAAATGGGTACCACGGGGGCTTCAGCCCGCGGCCGGAAGCGTGGAACCTTCAAAAGCGTGGCGCTGTCGGTCGTTAAGTCATGGGATTTGCCTCGTGGGGACCGTGGTTTCGTTGGAAATCCCCCCCCCTAGAGAGATGATAGGTGCTGGCTGGAGAGGGGTAAAGGCCGTGAGGCTAGGCACCTCCTCCAACGCCACGGGTAATACCCCTAGCACACCTTACCATGTTCTTCACATATATTGTGAAGGCACAATTTTGGACCGCGGTAGATAAATCGTTTCAGAAATACATGAAGGAGCAATCGCTGGTGAGGGAGAGTTTGGAAGAGAAAACAAACAAAACAGAGCCCCGGATACAAGAAAGGGTAGAAAAACAGGTAACGGAGACCGAGGAACGATTGAGGATCAAGGTCGCTGAATGGGGGGAAGGTGTAACAAACGCGATAGAGCTTAAAATGCGGGAGCCCATTGAAGGTGTCCAGTTGGTGGCGGAGATGCCGTCAGGTGGACTGGGAGAAATGAAAAAAAAAATTGGGGTTTTTGAGAAGACTTTAACGGAGGATAGAACACGCCTTGAAAAGGATATCAAGTCTAAAGAGAAAGATTTACAGAATAGAGTGGAAAATTACGTGATGTCGGGAATGGGCAAGGTGGTGACAGGTGAGACGGGACCTAAAGGTGGCACACCAATCTGCTTGGAAAATTTAAAACTTCGAATGCCAGGAGAATGGTTCCATCATCGGACATCAGAGTTCTCCTCACCCCAGCTGTTTGGAGCTTCTGCAACTGACCAATCAGGGTATGGCAATTCTCAACCCGATCTCTTGTACAAATTGCATGATTGGTATCGGTATTGCAAAATGAAGGAGAGATGGAAACTCTCGATCACGATTTCTGTATCTTTGTAAATAAAACAACGGTTGAGGTAGGAGAGATTTGTTGTGTAATAAATTGGTGTTATTTATTATGTTATTCGTTTTTTGTAGATGAGGTTCAATGTGCAATATTTATTAAAAATTAAATTAAAAAAAAAAAAATAAACAAAATAAAAGGGAGATACAACTGTTAAGTCTATTATTGTATTAATGTCCATTAAACGTTGCATGAAAAAAAAAAATTAACAAAAATTTGAATATGGTTTAGGGTTGGCCGTTATGAATCAAAATAAATAAATAAATAATAATAATAAACAAATAAATAAAAAAACCTGATAAATGAATGAGGGGAGTCACAGTTATCATTAGCATGGGCACCAATAAATTCACGTTAGGCGGCATCCCCCCCTTGCTCAGGCCTCAGACGAGAGTCAGGCTGAGGTCCCATCAAGTGCCACAAGGACCCCCCCCCCCAACCATTGATCCGAGTACTGCCCACGAGGAATGTTGCAGGTTCGCCCGATGAGGATTAAGGAAGGATCAGGCCATCACCATGAAGATGCTCTCTCAAATCGGCATCTTCTCTTCGGGAGGAGGGGTGATGTGAAGGCACAATTTTGGACGCGGCAAAAAAAGCGCGGGAAGCCGCGTCCCCACTGAGCGCCAGCCCCTCCAAGGGAAGGAGAAGCCGGGCCCTGCGGTTGAAGAGGCCGGCGGAGCCTCAGAAGGTTGCGGCCGTCGTCGCCCGTTGTCGTTACGAACCGTTATTGGAAAAGGGACAAGGAGATTTAACTATCAGGAAATATTGTGCATAATTCGCATTATTATCTCGCTCCATTTTTCTGAGCGAGAGCGAGGTGAGCCGCTAAAATCTTTATTTTATATATTTTTTAATATAAATTATCAATTTGTTTTTCCATTAAGCCCATTTGTGTGGTAAGACGCCCTCCTTCACGGATCAGGCTCCCCTTTTGTTCAAAAGTATCCCTGGTTGGTTGTCCGCCCCCTTCCCTGAGAAGAAGGAGTTCTCAATTTGGTCAAATTGGGAAGAAAACGATCGGCCCCTGAACATTACAATATATCACCCACCTGGGCGTTAACGGCTTAACTAAACTCAAATTTCTAACATAACTCGATAGTACCGTAATTGGTCTAATGACGAGAATAGCTCAGTAAACTATCCTTTTTGTGTAGATTTTTCCGTACATCTCGCTCTTAACACACTATGGTTTTCAAGAAACGACAAGGATGTCATTCCAATGAGCTACCTATTCGAAAAGAGTTTAATAATGGTTACTGAACAATCAGGAGCGAACAATAAGGTCGTAGCGCCGACATTTTTGCATGTCTTCTTAATAAAAGCGGAGGCAGCTGCGGGCCATAGGACTCTGCCAGAGCTGCAGGACCAATGGAATTTCGCCGTGTGCTCGTTGGGCCCACGTCTTAACTCCCCAACGAGCCCATTGGGGGCCTTGTTTAGTGTCCCAGCCGCCGCCAGTACCCATTGCCTCACCCCCCTGGGTTTGGAGGAGGAGGGGGAGGTGCCCGATCGGGGATCAACTCAGAGTCCGCTGGTTCTATCCCCGCCTGGCTCGGAAAGCCTCACGCCCCAACGTGCTTGGCCAAGCAGCCAATGCAACTCAATAAATTCCGGTAACATGACGTTTTACTAGTTTTTATGAATCGGGAGCAAAATGGATTGGATTTGTACAGCGATTTAGATCGTGGTGTTGATGCGTCGCTTTTCTAGGAGGATTTCTGCTTTATGTTGTGGGCACGATTGGATCGTGGGGCGACAGGGAGTGGAACGAGATTCAGCTCATAGTTCGGGCTGTGGAAGAGTTAACAGTGAAGCCGCAGTCGACGATGAAAGGCGGGGGAACCTCTCGGAGGTTACACTTCTGTTCTGGTGACGATACTTGGACGTGGATTGTGTAATATAGCTTATACCAAAGGATCCATGATTGTTGTGCTACGCCCGTTATGTAACAGTACTCTTATTTCCCCGGAATCACTTTACATTTCACAATGTTAGTAACGTATATTTATGCAATGTGTTTGCGCAAGGGGCCGACAACTGTAACACCACCTTTGAGCTTTGAGAAATTAACATCACACTGCCACATGTTTCTTGCTCAGCCCTCTGAAAAGGCTGGGAGAGTTGAAAAACCTTTGATCCTCCATTTTCTGAGATGCCTTATCAAGATTTCAGCGTCTTAAACTGCGAAATGAGGAGGGGATTGTGAATTCTCTCTGATTTTGAGGTCGTCGTTGAATATTTCCGTAAAGGGCTTACCAGCGAAATACTCAGGTTGGCGGAAGGGCAGATTTTGCCAGTACAAATTACAAGTACAAACTAACGACATTTTTTCCTACCATAATTCAGTGAGCGGTGTGTTCCTGAACCCTCATAAGGGAGTTGAGTAAGTCGAAAGTCGTGGAGGCTGTGGTTCCTCTATCATGCAAGAGCACGGGCAGCATCCATCGAACCCAGATGTGTGGAGGTACGGCAGGTTGTCATTTAGTCTCTCTTCCAGTGGAAAGCCATGCACCATCAGAGGTATGATCAGGGCTGGTTTGGGCTCAACTGCCAAGTCAAAGGGTACCAGTGATCACTTGGAGTGCTTCAGTGACCGCTGTCTTATAGTTCTTGGTGATCCACAGGAGCGCAGCTCTCTATGATTGCCCCAATACTTTACTTTGATTTACAGTGAGTTTTCTACCACAGACAACGGGCCAGTAGCCTGCCACGTCTAAGTAAATGGCCACGTACATGAGGACTGTGCCACGGTAACACACACCTCAACTGCACTCACCTTGATAACTGCAAACCTTGCGAGGGCAGTGCCTTTGATGGACTGGAAGTGAAAGACCAAAAATCGCTCCCCCTTAAGTCTCTGGCACTCAGCCAGGACGTGACCACCTGCACCAAAAGGTGTCAACCATACCCATAACATACACGTGTTTTGGCGTTTTGCAGTGTCCCGTGATTATGTACCGCCTGGCTGTCATTCCAGGCACCTCCAATGATCGTACTCTAGTGGTCATAGACGAAAGTCATTTTCCCACGAAAGTCAGGAATCGGATTAGAGCTCGGGATCGCTGTAATTTTTGCCTGAGTCAGCGGCTCTCCAAACATTTCCAAACTCCTTGTAACAATGCTCCCCACTATCGGTCTCAAGTCCTCCGTCTTCATCATTAGAAGGCAACGTCTTATCTTATGTGTTTTCCTGGAGATTCCGGCAGAGCTCCAGGCAGTCTGGTATGTTATCTCACTGTCCTCTTCACTAATCACGAAGATGTCCCACTGCGAGGAAGTGGCTCTTCTCATTTATAGTGATCTCTTTATGCCCAGGAATCCAATACACTTTAACTACATCAGAGCTTGTTAAAGAGTTGAGCAGCGTCCTGCATTCCCTTGCCAGTTGGGACGTTGCGCAGTAATTCTTCATCTGCCTCCAACACGCTTGACTTTCAGAAGTTATGTCGAATGGCTTATGATTGCCCCGGCAATGAAAGAATACATCTCTGCCTGAAAATCCGTTCTACTTGAACTCATCGCAATGTACGTTCTACTCCTCTCAGAGCCACTTATTAACACTTAGTGCCAGTGCGCTCCGGGGTTTTAAACTCATCTGTGTGGATGTTGATGCCACTAGGTGGAGGAAACCGATTACTTTCGCTGTTCCATACGCTTCTTTCTAGTTGCACATCGTATTTCCTACCGAACTTATAGCTCCATAGAGATACATATCATAGAGGTTACTGGGGTGTCGACTATGCCGATGTCTAGACTATGCCCCTCACTCCCGCGACGTTCCAGACAGTCTGATGCATTCTCCGTGCCCCCGTCTGACATATGCCTATGTATGTGTAGGGTGACAAGCCATCAGGCAGTTTAGGGAAAGTTTCAGAAACTTGAGAGAGAAGCTAGTCTTCTCTCACTGCCCTCATTACTAATGACGGAGATTCCCCACAGTGGGGAAGCGGCCCTATTAGGTACAGTACACGAACCGTGCCTGGCCAGATGGCCCTCCTTCCCTTTTCCACGGATCCCTCTATGCATACCATTAGAAAGCTGAAAGTTTTTCCTAGCACGCTTTATGGAAGTAGAGTTAACATAAAAGTAATTTCGGTGGCCTAACTGTTTTCTTCAATGTTCACTATTAGAACTGTAATTGTGGTTTTAAAGAGTTCGTTATGGATTAGTTATGTACTGCATGTGAGTTTGGCGTGTACGAAATTTAACGTAGAATCCAAAAATATGGCAAAAATGTGAAAAGTGGTATTAAAGAAGAGAGAGGTGGGTTTTTGTGGCAAAAATTTTGGTTTTCCGCAGAAAAAAACTCGACAAAATCGTGCAAATTGAGATAGAAAGGAGCTGTTGGGTGCACGATAGGGGGAGCTTGAGGATAAAAATAACAATGAAACTCGGTGAGCGTAAGGAGGACTGTATTATACGTTCGGAATTGAGTTGAGTTAGATTTGAACTGAGATCTTGAACAAAGGGCGACACAATGCTAGTACTCGGAACCTATGAACTGGCCCGGGAAACCGTATGGGAGAGCGAGAAGTTATTAGGCCAAGAGTTGGAAGCTGAATGATTTGGAAGTGCTCAGCCGTGGAGAGGAATGTGAAATTGAGGAGAAGGAAATAAAGAAAGGGGGAAAAAGCCGACGCAAACAACCACAGCGGGGAAGGGGGATTCCCAAGAGGCAGGAATTGAAATAGCAGGTGACAATGACTGAGGAAGTCTCAGGTCAAAGAACAAACCGATTCGGCGCTTTGAGTTGAACAGGTTCAGTTAGAGGCGTTCTACTGTATTTTTAGTTTAGTTTTGCCCGATTGTTTTTGTTAAACAAAAAGCGAAACACTCTGTACGTACATTCGCTCCTAAATTCAATGAAACGGTACTACCACGCGGATATTAAATGTGAACCCCTCGCTAATGTTAACGACCAATTATTGGAAGGAGACCTGCTTTTCTGATTCATCGCTTAATTTCACCGTGACGCAACATCCAAATTATTTACGTTATACTGCGCTTCACCTAATCACTGAGGGTCGGGAGGAGGATGCTGCCTTTCAAATCTCGCCTAATCTCCTCGAAATGAATTGTCTCTCCGGTAGTGTGGTGTGGGGGGGGGGGGGTCCTCTGGCTTCAATTTACCAGCTAATATTGAGGATAATGAAATTTGTTGGCGCCTCGTCGTGATTTGCTCCTTTCATATATTAGTTTACGGGAACCCTATTCCGAGCAGCGGTAGATTGTTTCGGCGTTCCATTTAGTCTTCTGAGCGACGAAGGATTCGATTTGAACTGCTACGGCTGATTCAGCAGACTTTTTTATCCTTCAGGGGGTAGTGAAACATTTAAATAGCTCTCTTGGGCGGAATGTGTTCTAAGGAAAGTAACAGGTGCGACTCATTACACAACTTTCATCGGCGCTACGTGCGTTCAGGTATTTTATCGACTCCAGCTACTACCCAAATAGGAAGGTAGTTCTGTTTATAACCACATTCTACGAGAAAATTGGTGACGGTTAAGATTCTGGAATTTACTGCGCTGCTCCTACTTGTGCCATGACCGTTATTGAACGATCAGTGCGCGGACGATTTAAGAGGCTGTCAACGTAATTTTTTCGAGGAGGATCGTGTTCACAGATATTCAGTAGTAAATGAATTTGTGGCGTATCTCTAATACATCTGTTCGCGCACAAATATGGGCGAGGAAATCAACACCGATTAATTTGGGCGAGCACGATAAACGAGGGCCTCGTCTTGAAAATGTGACATTGGGAAATGAAAATTAGAATAAAATTAATGCAGCTATTTTGATGAAATAATACTTGTAAATTATTACGGGAAAATTACTGTCCGTAAATAAATAAATTAAAATCTTCTTCGGCCGGGAACGTATAAATCGGGCACCTTGTTGGATGATGACAACGACGGAGTGTCGACTCTGTGTTGCGTGACTGCAGTAAGCGACTTGCTAAATGTAAATGTCTCTTCGGAGCACTATTAGCACGGTCGCGTTGAGAAACAGAAACAACCCTGCAAATTATTACACAATGGTTTATCATTCTCATGAACAGCTTGACCTAGTATTAGTGCTCCCCCATCCCATTCGATTCAGCATCGAATACTAGTAAACCATACGAAACATGTCCTGGCTACAATGGAACTACGGAAACAAAACGTCTGATGATTTTGCCCCGTCGGTCGGGGAAATTGGAACGGGGGTGCTTCAAGCGAACCCGTTGCGAGGCGAAAGGGGAGTTGAGCCGCCCGCCTGGCAGTGTTGCGAGGCGAGGACGAGGCGGGTTGTTTTTTATTGAGACGGGCGGGACGGAGGGACTTCAAACGGCGAAACGTTGACTTCCGTTGTAGTTCCCGCGTTGTACTGCGTTTCGTTAATTTTTTAAACCATTTCTTGCCCATTACAACCACAGGCTTCGTCCAATCAGATTGGCGAGATGGTGGGCACAACTAGATACCAAATCGGATTTTTGTGCGAAAGAACGAATTTTTTAGACCACGTTAAAGGCACAAGACGGCCCCCGGATGGCGGACGGTGGACGGGGGACAGGGGACGGCGGACGGACATTGCAAATTTGGAATCTCCAAGTCTTGAAACGTAAAGTATCAAATTTTGAGGAGGGGTTGTAAAAAACTTTTCGTGACCGAAAACATACGGTTATTATTCAGAATGAATAATAAACCAAAAGGCGATTCCGATCAACCTCTTAATAGTAGCTCTCAAGCGCACATGACCGGAGATTCGAGCCCACCAGGCCGGCAAACGTCCTCGAGAGGAGGGGCAGTAAATCCGTCAGGTCCGGTCTGGTCAGAAGCTCTTCGATGCGCGGGCGATCATTGTGAAGGTCCGTGGTACCAGGAAACAAAATAAATAAATAAAGAAAAGAAACGAACAGCAAACAAAAGTAACACGCTCCATAGACGTGCGACCTATCTCTTGGCTGTAACAACATCATACTAGCGTAACTAAACACTCATACTGAAGGTACTTGATTCGAGTACCATCTCAATCTTTTTTAAGGTTCCAGTAACATTTGAGTGGTGATTCTAAGGAAAAAAGTCCGCTTCTTGTCGTACTGTTTGGTAGTTTATTGTGCTAGTTTGGCATATGCCTTTCCCAGGTGCATTCGGCCCTTTTCATGATATTTCGTTCTTGAACTCCCCCTTTCGTGCGCTTTCGGGCGCCATCTCCACCATTTGGTCCTCTGGGCCGGATCTCAGGTCAACTGTCGCGCAGTCAGGACGGGAAGTTAACCACACTCTGTAGTCTAGCTCTTGCATCCACTCCATTCTCCACATCCAGCTCTAGCCTCCATGCTTAGGATAACTACCACCTGCCCTCCCGGCACCACTTCAGTAACCCACAGTTCAAGGATTATTCTGCTGCCGTAGCGCAAGAGAGTGTTCGACACGTGCCAAAAGGCCTAGGCATTTCCCAGGTGCGTTTGGCCCAAGGGTTTCGACCCTTTTCATGTTATGCCGCGGGAAAATCTGGCCCATTCAGTCGGCTTGTCATCCAGAAAAAGGGATTGAGCTCGGGTTAACTTCCAACGACAACGGATTTCCCCTTTAGTACTTTCCAGAATACCCTTTCCCTAACTCGATGTACCTCCTTCTCCAACACACACCGCTCTTCTTGGATACACTCATCTCCTAGTACTCACACATATTCCTCTATCATCTCTCGGCCCAGTTACAGCTCGCACTCTCCTTCCGATACAGTTTCCCCTGGCAGTTCACGCATATCCTCTTGTGTCGCCCTTTTGTACTCAAACTCAACTCAATTCATTGCACATATAACACAGTCCTTCTCACACTCACCGAGTTTCTTTTTATTTCGTTCTCCGACTCCTCCTCTCTGCCCCTAACAGTGCTCCTCTCGTCATTTTCCCACAAGTGATAGTTCTTTGGTATTTTCGTGTTGGAGTTCTCTGCACAGCAAATTTAATCAAAATTGCCATAGCTATGTTCGAGAAAAAATAATTTTGTGTTTTGATCCCTATGATAACTACGAGCATACTTACGGATTTTGCTTGCTTGTTAGAGATAATCGGCCTTTGAGAGGATAATAAAAGTGAAATAGCCTTCAAACCTGCTTTGCTCTTAACTACATTCACAAAATTTAAGTAAATGGAAAATAAATGCTCTTTTGTTATAAAATAAAAATGAAAATAACATATGTGTATTGTGATCGAATCCGCTGATTTGGAAGTTCATTAACGGCAGAACTCTTGGGAATTGTTTCCACTTGTACAGCTTGTAGTTGGAACAACTAACCACAAGAAAATTTCAAGTTTGCAGAAAATATGTTCGTAAGCCGAAAAATCGTGTCGCGCGGGCAGACGAATAGCGAAGAATGGCTACCCCTCGGTCGCGGCTTATTTGGTCAATTCAAGGCCACACAAACTATATACGTCACGCTATTTCATGGACGTTTACGACACAAGTAAATAAAAGCAAACAAATATTTAATCAAAAACTTTTTGCTCATATAGGCCGGAGAAGGAACTTAAATTAACATCGCTCATACTCATCTTAGCCCAGTCGTTTTCTCTCAATCGTGTTCACAGACGCTCATCTTTTATTGTTTTCACCCTAAAAATAAAACTACTTCGTACAGCTAAGGGAAGTAAAAAGGAGAAACAAATAAGAAACAACGAGCGCTTCCACTTAAAAGCACAAGCTACTAACCCACTTGCGCTGAAAATGAGTTTTTAGCGTTTTTTTCTCCTTTCAACGATTTCGATTAAACTTTCATAACATTTAAAACCTTTTGTTCACTATTAATATCTGGTGCGGCTCTTCACAAAACTTTCTTCAGCCGGACGTACATTCTAAGTATTTGGCGTCCGGTTTGTGTAAAGCTGTGAAACTTGGCGCTTATTGTTGAAGAATTCATGGTGCTGTTGCTGACTATGCCGCGACTTTCGTTGAAATAGCGAGTTAAGTACAGCTTAACGCGACAGTAGCGTGAAAATCTCGTTAGTGGAAAAATGACGAGAGCAACAAAATAAATTATCTAAACATTCGACGAGATGCGACCTTACTGCCAGTTTTTTTTCTTCATACCTCGTTCTAAAAAAGTCGTATTAGTAGAGCAATACGATGGAAGTTTAATCGTTCCGGGAAGATGAACCTGATCAACCCGTTTTTTCCCCCCTCCCGGAGGGCATGCGAGACAAGTCAGGCCACGTATGGGCCTATTGTGACGCTGACCCTTTCTTAGTAGAAGGCGTCGTACATACCCACCCCCCTTAGGAAGTCGAGTATGTCCTTCACCGCAGATTCCGCTATGATTTGGGGTTCAATAGTCGCCTGAGCAAAGTATTCGAAGGGTTCAACTGCCAAGGCAGGGCATTCACGTAGGATGTGCGTCCTCCTCGCCGCAAAGTCTGCATTCCACCGCCTCTGAGATGTCCATCTTGTTGAGGTGATATCTGAGTGGGCAAAGTCCGGTGAGGGAGCTTGTCAGAACTCTCAGATCCTGCCTAGAGAGGAGTGTCAGCACCGCCATTACCCTTTGACAGGAAGGCATAACGAGCCTTTTCGCTTGTCTTAATCGTGGCTGGCGATGCAGGTGACTCTTCGTCATACCCACGTATGGTTCAGGCCCAAATGGTAGGGACTCTGTACCCCTTTTCGCAAGGCAAAGGCCTTTTCGTTGCTCTCATGCCCCCTATGAGCCAGCACCCAGATGAGGGAGAGCCTGTTATGGGCGCTGAGCTGCTTGAGCGCATGAAGGCATTCCCATGCCAGCTTGGACCTAAAACTATAAGCTGCAATAGCCTTTAAGGCCAGGCTGCCCGAGAATATGTAGACCCGCTTGTCCTTGAGCCCTTCAGTCAGGATCTCTTCTGCGCAGATCCTTATAGCAAGGATTTCTGCTTGAAATACCGTGGGGTATTCTCCCAGTGGCTTAGCGAGACTGTAATTGGGCCCTGCTCTGCCTTCCATAACTGAACCATCAGTATACTACTGCAGGGCGCCCACCTCAGACCAGAACGTCTCCTTCTCCCATCGTTTCGTGAATGGACGCTAACACCGAAAGTTCCGAAAGTTCTTCCGCTCTGGCATAACGTCAGTAGCAAGGATTGCTGCCTCTCCTAGCTTAAACTGTCTAGTTATTCCGCCGTGACCCTGTTGGAGATATTTCCAGTCTGCTAAAACCTTACCGCTCCCAGGTAAGCAGTCCTCTGAATGTGTATATAAAGAGGTGAGATGTTCGAACGGACTTCCATTGCAGCAGTTGGGCAGGTACCCATTGCCCCTGTAATAGCAAGACACGCCTGTCGCTGCAGTTCTTTAAGTGCAAGTTTAATAACACTTTTAAAAATATCTGGTGAGACGCGTCAGACAAGTTTCTCCGCCAACGTGCATTCAGCGATTCTCTTGACTCCAGCAACTAATCAACGTTCTACATGATAGCGGAAGTAGTTCATAGTTCTGAAATTTATTGTGCTGCTACTACCTACGGTACGACAAATAATGAGCAATCAGTTCACAGATGATTTGAGAGACTGCCTACGTGATTTATTTTGGTAAAGATTGGCTTAACTGTTTTTGGAATAATTGGGCAAAAACTGTGATAAATGGTAGAAGGTGAAGTGGTAGAGGTTTAAATTCTGGAATTTTTGGAGTAGCTCTCAGTTATTTTATGAGCGTTATTAAATGCTTACAGTATTTGTATTTGATTGGACTACTATATCAATTTTTTTGAAGATCCTAGTAACATTTTGTTGGAGTTTGTAAGGAATGAACTGCGATAATTTCAATTTGCGTCAGAACGTTTGGTCATTTATTAAGCTTGCTCGACGCAGAACGCCGAATCAGTATGAGCTCCCGTACCTGCCCTCACGGGAATGGTCCTTGACGGCAAAGTCATTGTTTCCCCAAAGACCTTTTCACATTTCTCTCCACGACAGGCAGCTCCTCCTGAACTCACTCTCCCACGAAGTCTCGCGAAAGTCGGTCGTCTCCAATTCTCCTAACGAACGCTTGTTTCACCTCTCATCGACATCTAGTTCAGATTTCTCCTTTTTTTCACATACAACCAGTTCCACGCCTTCAGAGCCCTCCTTGTTCGCGCTTATATACTCAAATTATATCCTGTTTAAATCCCCTCTTCTTTGTACATCTAAGTTTCCAAATCATGTGATATATTAACTCTTCTATTACAACCCGTCTCCTAGATTCATTCACGTCTATACTTGTCGAAACAGTGCTGCTCTATTGATTTTCTCGCTACTGAGAATTTCACAGTATTGTAGCGTCATTTGGAGCTGTCTATAAAAAACCTCCTAAGAGCCAATTTTTGAGAAAAAAATAATGAAGTCTTGATCAATATAACTAGTTAGTTTTGAGTTTTGAACGGAATTCACCCATACCCTCATTTTGGAGTTCCGCAGTAACCTGCAAGCTAGGTTCATGTTTTGTTCAGCCGTTTTTTCTCCATTACGTTCATAGGCGCACAAACCATTTTCCTAAATTGTGTTTTTCGGACTCATTAGGTTATCAAACGCCAAAATCTGAGGAGAAATCAATTTTATTTTTTAGCCGATGTTCCCTGTCTACTTGGAATTCAAACCTAACCTTTACGTTAGCCTTCCTATGAAGACCGTGGCATGAGTGGCAGCAGCACGATAAAATTCGAAACACTAAGCGCTAGGTCATTGCTATTGCACCAGCTCACATTAACTGATAAAATCGCGTATAATTAGATGCTCAAGCAGTTAAATACTGAGTGCGTGAGGCCGAGGAAAATGATGTGACGAGTTTACACCGGGTTTTCCGTCAATCCTTCCTTTTTTAAAAAAAAATAAAAGTCGCTAATTGAGCGTTCTATTTTGAAGAACAGTCCGCTAATTTTGTTTGCCCCGGGCACACACTACTTCGATCAATATTGAACTTCCGAGTTGTGTTGACTTGAGGTCTGGTCAACAAACACCGCATTAATAACCTCCTCACGATGTCACGCAACTGTGCTCTGGATTCTCCAAGTTATAAGTAGCTCGGAAAGGGGAGTTAGGGGCAGTTTAAAGGTAAGCGGCGAAAGTGGAGGATGGTGTTTAGTGAAGGAAGGGGAGGGGGGGGGAAGATTCGAAACAGGGAATTTAAGGTTCAGTGGAGCAAACAGCGAGAGTGTGAAATTAGGTTGGATTATAATGTATGAAAGTTTCGTTTTGATTTTGTAAAGGAGCTGTTCCGAGTTTCGGCCATAAAGTTTATTGTTCGCCTCTCCAGACTTCAAAATTACCTCCGCGCTCATCCCACTTGTTGTTCAGACGTTATTCTGGAATTTCTAAGGAAGTTTCAGTTGTAAAGAGACGCGGCATAACTGAGGATGATTTATGTTGTTTCTCCTCCGAGAGGCGCATGTGCTTCCATCCTCCGCCGGCCACTCTCCTTCTTATTCGCCATCCAGGGAGCTTAGGTTTTACTCCAAAACTTCAAGCCGACGTTAATAAGACATGGTAACTGCGTTTGACTTTGCCCGACTGACGATGACTCGTTCAGGAGGGACTGAAGTATTGTAATCAGGCAAAAAAGAGAGTTTTTGTCAAATCACAGGTTGTGTACGACAGATACAACCCTCGTCAAGGGTTTAGGAGCAGTCATCAAATAAGGAAACAGACCTGTGAACGATTTTTAGAGAAAACGACCAAATCAGCTCAAACTTGATATCTAGCCTGCAGGTTACTGGACAACGCCGAAATCAGGGTATGAGTAAAATTTACCAAAAGTTAACTATAGTTGTCATAGTAATCATAACATCAAATTTTTTTTCCTCAAAAACGGCTCCAACGATTTTGATTAGATTTCGGTTTATTATTCATTGTGAATAATAACCCTATGTTTTGGGTCACGAGAATTTTTTTACAACACCCCCCGAAAAATTTGATACTTTACGTTTCAAGACATGGGGATTCCAAAACTGCAATGCCCGTCCGCCGTCCACCTTCCCCCGCCCGCGGTCTGGGCCGTTTTGTGTCTTCAATGTGGTCTAAAAAATCCCATTTGGTATCTAGTTGTGCCCGCCATCTCGGCAATCCGATTGGACGAAGCCCATGGTTGTTATGGACAAAATAATTGTTGAAAAAATTAACAAAACGCAGTATAATCGCAAATACGCCGTGTTTCGTATTGTTTTCAAGGTATTTTTACATCCTAGGTCTAATGGAATGAGTATCAGACGTGTACAACTGCGTATAGGGAAATTACAGTAATTATTAGTCAACTAATTGAAAGAACTCTCAGGAACTACTGCGGAAGTCAACGTTTCGTCGTTAGTACTCCCTCCCTCCCTCCATCCATCCTGTCTCATCAAAACCACCCGCTGGCTCGACTCACAATGTCGTGTCAATTGCCGAGGGTTCGCTAGAAGTCCTGTTCCAATTTCCCCGACTCTTTTTGCCTGAGAGGGCGGAGGAAGGTCAGGGCCACTTCCTCTGCACACCCCTCCATTGGATCATAAATGCCTACAGACATTTACGGGCGCCTGGCGCTGGGGGAATATTTAGTTTCCGTAGTTCTATTGTGGTTAGGTCATGCTCTGTATGGTTTACTAGTATTTTCGATGCTGAATCGAATGGGATGGGTCTCGTAGAAGTAAAACTAGGTCAAGCATAAGAATAATAAGCCGTAGTGAAATAATTTGCAGTGTCTCCAATTGTTATCTCTCAATAAGGCAACTATACCACAAAATTCCCATTTGTGGGAAAATAACGAAAGCAGCACAATAAATTACCAGCATTTTCGACTAAATCGATTTTAGCACGGTATTTAGAGAAAACGACCGTACCAAATCAGCTCAAACGAGATATCTAGCACGTAGGTTACCATGAAATGCCAAAATAAGGGTATGGGCGAAATGCACCGAAAGTTAACTATAGTTATCACAGTGATCAAAACATCAATTTTTTTCCTCAAAGACGGCAATAACGATTTTAATTAGATTTTTCCAATGGTTATCTCTCAATTAGGCAGCCATACCATAAAATTCCCATTTGTGGGAAAATAACGAGAGCAGCACAATAAATAACCATTTTCGACGTAATTTTAGCGTGGTTTTTTCGTTATAAACTCCGTCGAAATTTGGTTGGTTTCGTGTTCGTGCAGCTGTTTGACCAAGTTCAAATGACCTAAGCGGTAAATGAATTGATTAAGTAGAAAAAACCATATAGAAAGTGAATTGACGTAGAGCTAAGGAAAGTTGTGTGTTGCAACGCACCAGAAGTTTTCCAAAGAACCGAACCAGAAACTGGGTCGGGCCAGTTCCCGCTAGGACGCACGCGTGTAGTACATGGTACGCAACTCTAAGAAACTGGCTTCCAACTAGCTGATGAACCGTCTCCTCTTTAACAGTTAATTTCAAGAACGCTGTCGAAAAATAAAGATTAACGAAATTTCTCTCAAGATCTAACTAACTGACCCAACACAGCTCATTTCAACTTGAAATTGGATTACTTGAAGAGGCCGAGGAGGATCATTATTTTTTAATAAAACAAGAATCCTCTCAATCTCAACTTATCTGATTTCAAGGCTCTTGAATTTAAAACCCCCTTCTTTTCTGGAGGAAATAGGATGTACGAATAAATTAGTAACATGATCCAATACCCCTAAGCCGCCTCACGAAACTCAACGAATCTCTTCATTGTTGAGGAAAAATTCCCCTCGAGAGAACTAAGAACTGAAAGGATATTTATAAGCTCCGAATGACGACAAAAAATGGATCGACTTACAGCGCCGTATTGGGGATTTTTGTTTTGGAGCGGCGACCACAATGTCGACCGTGGAGCTGCTGTGGGGCATTTGTGAGAGGTATCGGTAGGGTGAGTCATGCCCGTCTTCCACCTACGCAGGGGCTTGCCAATATAACCCTTCCATCATAAAACGTCTCCACAATGCTCTTCTCAACCAACGTGTTACCACAGGATACTGCCTAAAGGCGAATGTGGTATTCTTTTCCAGAAAACAATAGCCACAACCTCACAGGTCCTTTCCAGTGCTTGTTGGAAAGCCCTTGGTTCTGCTGTACCAGAAAACTGAGGTTCACTGGAACAGCCCGGAAGAACTGCTACCACTTTTCCAGGCTTTGGCAGATCCTTCCTTTCCACCACCTTCAGCCTAGCCCCTTCCCAGGGCGATCCAGTTGCTAAGAACCCATTTAGCCATTGAGTTGTCTCCCCATCTTTACACGTCACCATATACTGCCCGCTCTTTTTAGCAGCTGTGGTGAACCCAAGCTTCAGGGATCAGCTCTTCAACGCTGTTCTCGACATCCTCTATCAGCTCAGCTGTGAGGAGCTCTGCCAGGTAGTCTTCATGGAGAACTCCCAGCTTCACCGCAGCTACCACTGAGCTTGAAGAGGCTGGTGGGACTTTGCCCTTTCCCACTGAGGAGCGCCTTGACCTCCTCCAGGGTGCTTCCAGCAGAGGGACTTCTCTCTCTTCTGTCCCCCTCCCGTCTTTCCTTCCTGCTCTTTGCCAATCCTAGGGGCCGAGCCTACTGTCCGTCTCTACGATGCCACATATTTGTTTAACAGAAAGGGAGCCCACTTCCCCTTGCCATAGAGAAGCCCAGCACGACACCTGGCATCTCCTTACACTGGAGGTCCTCTGAGTCCCCTCACCAGTGTTGTGCATCCCAGAGCCCACATCCACTGGAGTTGCTTTGACAGCAGTTGGGAGATCCAAACCATATCCACAGCCCCTCCTCCTCTGTGAGGGACAACTTTTGGTTTATTATTCATTCTGAATAACAACCCTATGTTTTCGGTCACGAAAAATTTTTTACAACCCCCCTCAAAATTTGATACTTTACGTTTCAAGACATGGAGATTCCAAATTTGCAATGTCTGTCCGCCGTCCGCCGTCCCCCGTCCACCATCCGCCGTCCCTCGTCCACCATCCGCCGTCCCCCGTCCGCCCCCGGGCCGTTTTGTGCCTTTAACGTGGCCTAAAAAATCCGTTCATCCGCACAAAAATCCCATTAAAATATTTTTTTTCTCAAAAATGACTCTAACGATTTTGACTAAATTTTTTATATTGATAGCTCCCAATACGCCAACTATACCATAAAATTCTCATTTGTGGAAAAATGACGAGAGCAGCACAATAAATTACCACAATTTTCGACGAAATCGAGTTTAGCGCGGTTTTTAGAGAAAGCGACCGTACCAAATCAGCTCAAACTCGTTATACAGCACACAGGTTACCATGGGACGCTAAAATAAGGGTATGAGCAAAATCCACTGGAAGTTGACTATAGTTATCATAGTGATCAAAACACCAAATATTTTTTTTCTCAAAAACGGCTACACGGTTTTTGATTGCATTTTTTACATTGATAGCTCCCAATAAGGAAACTACACCATATAATTCCCATTCGTGGGAAAATGATGAGAGTAGCACAATAAATTACCACACTTTTCTACGAAAATCTTCTTTAGCGGGATTTTCCTTATAAACTACGCTGAAATGTTACTAGAATGTTTAAAAAAAATTAGAGTAGTTGTCCAATCCAATCGTCTGCCATCTCGGCAATCCGATTGGACGAAGCCCATGGTTGTTATGGACAAAAGATGGTTAACAATAATTAACAAAACGCGGTATAATAGCAAATACGCTGTGTTTCGTATCGTTTTCTTGGTATTTTTACATCCTAGGTCGAATGGAATGAGTATCAGACGTGTACAACTGCGTATAGGGAAATTACAGTAATTATTAGAGTCAACTAATTGAAAGAACTCGCGAGAACTACAGCAGAAGTCTACGTTTCGTCGTTAGTACTCCCTCCCTCCCGTCCCATCAAAACCACCTGCCCTCTCGACTCCCAACGTCGTGCCAATTGTCGAGGGTTCGTTGGAAGTCCCCGTCCCAATTTCCCCGACTTTTTTCCTGACGGGGCAGAGGAAGGATGTGGCCACTTTCTCCGCACACCGCTACATTGGATCATAAATGCCTACAGACGTTTACGGGCGCCTGGTGCCGGGGGAATATTTAGTTTTCGTAGTTCCATTGAAGTCAGGTCATGTTTCGTATGGTTTATTAGTATTTTTCGATGCTGAATCGAATGGAATGGGTCTCGGAGCAGTAATCCTGTTCATGAGAATAATAAACTGTTGTGTAATACTTTGCAAGGTGTTTAATTTTGTAAACATTTGGATCGATATGGTTTCCTTCGAGTACCTATGGAATTATGAAGTCCATCATGACTGAGACCTGCATGGCAGGATAAGATTATTTACTCAGGGCTGATATCCCTGAGCTCCATTATCGACACAGATTCCTCTGTGTCACTCACCCTTAGCAATGGGTCGCTGACAGTAAGGGGTTTAGGATGGGTACGAGGGGGGTGGGGGCGGGCGTCACCCATCCCTCTACCCCCTGCTGCCATCAGACCGTCTCGCCATTGGCCCACTAGGGCTCGTTAAAACGGGCACTAGTGTGAAGGTCTGACGTTGGAGTTTCAAGAGCCCACTAGGAGGCTTATTATCGCAACTGCAGCCTGTAGGGCCCAGCCCCAACTCATTCTGATCGATCTGCTAGCTGAGCGTTGTGGGGAAATGACTGGAGAAGGTAGTACTGGCATCCCTGCGCCCTGGAGTCACAAAACAGAGCACTGAGGTTGCCATCCACTGCTTCCATAACATAGCGCTGGAGCCTACTAGGGGTTTCTTATGGCATCTTCACCTTCTACATCAAAGAGCATTCAACACTGTCTGCTACTTAACTTTCTGCGTGCTCCCCCGAGGCCCCCTAACTTCTTCAAATTCATCTCGAGCTTCGTGGAGGAGAGACTCGCCTCAGCTGGCACTGGTAGTCAGCTAGTGCTAGGAGTGCTGTTGTCCACCATACTCAGGCCCTTATCGATCCTTAGCCTAAACTCCTGGAATCCATTGGCATCGCGCCAATAGCTTTTGCGGACGATAGTTTGGCAAGCGGTGGAGGCTTTTTATTTTGGTTTTTATTTTTTTTATTTTTGCCCTTGTTTTTGGGCGGAGGCATAGGCGGGGCGCTGCCCTCGGCCTGCACTTCCTGCTTAGTTGGGGCCTGTTTCTGCTTCCCTCTGCGCTTCCTGGCCCTGGCAGGCTGCCATTCCGCCTCAGCTCCATGAGGGGGGGAGGAAGGCGCAGTAGCGGCTACTGCCGCATATGAGGGGCCTGGGGTACTACCCTGGCTCGTTGTTGCTCCTCGAGTTTGGGGGGCTGGTGGCACTGGCTGCTGGGCAATTGCCCTACGCAGCTCTTCCCTCACGACAGCCGCCACAGTTTCCCGCAGGGGGGGAGTGGCAGGGGGCGATGTCGTTGGGGAGGCATTAGCTTTTATAGCCAGCTTCGAAATTTCGAAGAGGCAACTAGTTACGAGGTCCCGCATAGGTCCTGTCGCGTTGGCCCTCATCCGTGCCAGCTGGCCGTGGATGATTTGGACGTATGCGCAAATTTGCTCCATGTCCGACAGTTTAGGGTCCACGCTGTGTCGTGTGCTTGTAGTAGCCGGGTTGCCCGGGCTACTAGGGGAGAAGGGGAGATGAACGCGGTTTGCCCGGTTCTTTCCGCCCTTGTTTGTTTGGACGACGAGTAGGTTGCTCATCGTCCGAAGAGGAGGGGTCGAGCTTGGCGAGCCCGAGGAAGAGGCGCAGGTGGCGTTTTTATTACCTGCTGAAGTTTTAGTTGACTTTGTCATGTTTTTACTTATTTGGGGGTGAAGAAGCGGACTGGTGTAGTGTATCCTTGTGAGTTCATTTGTTGTGTGTGTTCGTGGTATGAGCGAGAGGTGCTCGAGGCAGTGTCCTGGAAGCTCCCCTCAGGCATATTGATTCTAGCCCTTTCGCTGGTCCGTTGAGGGTCAAAGGAGGCCCCACATGCGCCGCAGCTGCCAGTCCGGCCACCCACCGACTAAGACGCATGAGGGATTTTTCGGCTGCTGCTCAGAGTCAGCCCTCGGCCACTAGTGATGTGGTGAGCGGGACACACGCTATCAGCCGCCCCAGGAACGCTCAAACCTGGTTTGTCCCCCTCCTCATTCCGAAGGCCGCACCTATATAGGGGATCGCTCAAAGGTGTTAGTGAGCTACTTCCAGGACTGTCTTTCGCTCATTATGAGTGTTTCAAGTGAGTGTGTTCTGCCACGCAAGCCGTTGCAGTGTATTTAGTATCTGGAATATGTTGTGTATGTCAGTGTCGTGAGCTTTGAGCCCCTTTAAGGCCGGTTTTAACGACCACGCAGAGGATACGGCAGGAGAATTCTGTACCCCTTCCTGCGGGGGGTGTGTTCTGCGATCCCAGCTAAAGGTAGGGGGTTCCCAGTGTGTCATGTATGTGAATGAAGTGTAAGTTGTGTCCCTTTTAGTCCGGCTTATACGAACACGCAGGGAGTACGGCAGTGGAATTCTGGACCCCCTACTGCAGGGTGAGCACAGTGTGGCGACAGAGTACACTGTGACGCCCAGCCACAGTTAAGCCTCGTTGGATGTAATCTTGCGGGGACCTCATACAGGTGAGGTTGTCTTTCAAGCTGGGCCCACCCGGCTGTCCCTTTTAGTCGGCTCATACGACACGCAGGGAATACGTCAGCGGAATTCTGGACCCCCGACTGCAGGGTGAAATCAGCCATCAGTCACTTTACCACTTTCCCGCAGACGCTCATATAGACGCCACCACATCTGAGGCGCTGGCCCCAGAGCCCCGAGAAGCACACCATGAACTGCAGGGGAGAGAATCAGAGCATACTGACTAAAGGGGGGAGAGAAGTGGAATGAATTTACAGGGCTGTATCTCCCCACCCAGGTCTGTTTCGTTATCAATATGTCTGTTCCTGAACCGTCATGAGAGACGCACGTGAATAGCTTCAGCGTAATTCGAGTGGTGCGAAGCAACGTCATTTCAAGTCTCCAGCGACACCCTTTTTCGACAACTCGACGCTGGCGTTTTAAGTACCTCACTTTTTGACTGGAAGAAGGTAAGAAGAGCAAAAACGAGGGAGAAAAACGGAAATGACGTCGCTCTGCTTTACTTCGTCGTTTCCGTTGCTATCAGTTCAAAGCTTTTGGGTAAATACCTTTTGCATTAAGCGATACAGTTATTAGAGAAAGCGGAAATAGCTTGGAAGCCAAAGCGATAATGACAAGGAAGTGGTTGCTGCGTTGGGTACGAGAAGGGGCGGAGAGTACGAGAAAAGCAAGGAAACTGGTTTTCCCTCCTCGGCCCCCCTCAAGTTCCTCCCCGTAACAATGCTCTTTCCTCGCGAACCTCACGAAAAACCATACACAACGAGAAATATTCTTCTGCAATTTTAAGGAACGGTAGACCACGTCTCTGGCGTCCGTCGCTCTCCCGCTTCCCCATCTCCCAGAAGAGAAGCCTTTTTGATAATTTACGGTTGTCATTTCCTGCCCCTCCTGGCTCGAAAATAAGGAGGCAACGGAGAGAGGAAATGGAAAAAGAAGAGGAGCGGAAGTGAAGGAGAAATACGTAAGCGAGAAGACTGTAAATGTGAACAGGAATTAATATTAGCGCTGTTTTTAGGGCAATCTGTTCGACAGCCGGAAAGCTTATTGCGTTCCTTCCTAATGAACCAATTATTTTCTGGCAACCGCGAAACGGAATATCCACGTCTCTCTTTCAATGGCAAGTTACTTACGTCAATACCGAAATTCAGAAACCGTTCTATACGTATTTAACCGGCCTGTCGACGGAATCATTTTCGGAAGGTTCTAGTCACTACTCTGGAATCAAAGACAACACACCGCAAAAACGTTTGGTGCGACCTTTGTAAACGCGTTTCACAAGTTTATTGGCTACTGTACGAGTTGGAAGATGAACTGTCGAGAGCAAGCAGTAAAGTACTTGCTTGTGAACTCGATGATGATGAGGAACTGGATTGTATTTTTAGTTAGGACAGGAATTTACGGAAGAGTGCAGAAAGGAAGCGAATTTCCCTCACCGATGCTGATGATGAGAGTCTTACCCCGGCCAAGGAGGTGTGGTAGAGGTCCTCAGCTAGTAGTTAGGAAATTTACCAACGGGATTTCCAGCAGGGACAAGGAGGTTTAAGAATGAGGAAAAAACGTAACGAAATAAAAATAAATTACTCGAGAGGAAGAAAGGAAAGCAATGAAATTCAACCAAAAAAGGAGGAAGGATAATAATAATCGCAAATTAGCGGAAGAGCAGTACATCTGACGCCGTTGAGGGATGAATTTACTGTGGGGGGGGGAGGGGCAACTACCAGGATTTAATAGGAGCAAGGGTCCATAGGAACAGTCCCGACTCAATCCGACGGACGCCACGATAAGCAAACAAAGGCGCGTTGGCCGGCACAAGGAATCAGGTAGGAGGTGACAATGGAACGTCAACCGAAACGTCCTCGCAAAAGTCAGAAAGTGAATCGGAGAATGGGGAGCTCAGTGGTAAGGCTTATACTTGAGGACCTCTGATCACTTATTATTCTAAGAAGTGGCCTGTTTGTGTATTAACCCATTAGCCATTCTATTACATTGATGCCCAAAGTGGTGCTCAAATCCAAGACTCTGACGGTTGTTGGAAGAACAGCCGAACCTTCCAGCTTTGATTGCTGCTGAAAAATCTTACAGTTTCGTCAAGTTTGCGAAGACGCTTATGACAAAGAAACGTCGTCACTGTTGATCTATCCTTTTCGAAACTTGCCACCCGAGTCCTCCAAGAACTCCCCCCAGACGGTACGGGATTCGCCAGGGGTCGTACCTCTACGCAGTAACACACGGGCAACAGCTCTCTACTGAGAGACTGGAAAAATGATCAAACCTCGGCGGTTGTCGGCCTCTGGCATGATAGCAAAACCGCAACCTCTATGATGCTCGACCGATATAACTCTCTTTGAACAGTCATTTAATAAGGAAACAGACCTTGTTATTTTGATTATTTATAATTTAAGGCGGCGTTTTGGTTTTTGTCTCATTTATTTACATTTGGTTCAGAAACATCTCTCACTTGCGCGTTCTGAACAGGTAATGACGCATACAACATAGGTATTGTTGGGCGCACAATCCCCCCCCCCCCAAAGCTATGTACAGTGTGGCGAGGGAGAGGTAAAGACCGCAGGACTAGGTACTCTCCCTACAGCCTGGCAGGTTCCCACACCGAGCGGCGGTTGTTGCAAGAACAGCCAACACTTCCAGCTTTTACTGCTGCTAAACAAGCTTATAGTTCCGACTTTGCAAAGTAGTTTATGACTAAGAAACGTGGTCACACTTGATCTATCCATTTGAAACTTGTCACCCGAGGAAACCAGATGAAGAACCCCTTCCACATTCCCCAGGGGTCATACCTCTATGTGGTAACACACGGGCAACAGCTCCCCACCAGGCAACTGTCTGAATGACAACCTGTCATACCTCCACAGGTCTGAGTTCGGTGGATGCTGAGTGAATGCCCGTGCTCTCACATGAGTGTTAATGAAGGGTCATTATGATGAAGAAACACAGCTGATGGGCAGACAACTATGATCTAAGATCTCTCTCACACTCATTGATGATGCCGAGTTGGGGGAGCTTGAAACTGAGAAATAAATGGACGTGGTGAGTGTGAGTGAGGGCTGTACTCTACTTGGCAGTATAGGATTATCAGTTTGAGAGTGAGTACTTGAATGTGCACAAGGGACTTTAAATACTCGTGAACTGGTTGTGGGAGAAAGAGAGATTGATTGATTTTATTTAACCCCCTGGGGGAATTAGGGCTGTGAGGCCCTCTCTTCCATTCTGTACAATCATCCTCAATAATTCGCATTTACAACCAATACTAAATATTCACAAAACTCTGTATATGTATTTATATACAACCCTTTGCACTAAGTTCACAATTACATACCTCTCGCTAACATGCGGTAAGTACTGAAGGAAGAAAAACATCACAACAACACACGTCCATACCGAATAAATTGCATTCAACCTAACATTTAATTTACCTTTCGTACACCTCTCATCAAATAAACTGCCATAGTCCTTGCTCCTCCTTCTCGGGATTAGCTGTGGCCGCCCTCTTACACATTAAACCGACCATTCATTCTACCAACACATACACAATTGTATCGTTTACACACTCTGAAAGCGAAGTGAGATATTCCTCCCCTTCTCAGAGAGAATTTCTTAGCATAAGCACTTACAGCAGAAATACTAATAGTTCTAGTGTACCGTCTGACTCCTATTAAAGGCATCGGGCAATCGTGGTCTAGTGGTTAAGACAATTTTTCATACTTCTCGACGTAAAGTTGAGGATTGTGGATCGAAGCTCCCGCGCGATTGCTGTAATTTTCGCCTGAGTCAGCGGATTCCCAAACGTCTCGAAACCCCCCTCATATCACTAGTACTAATAATAATCGACATGAACTAACACAAGACAAAATAATTTATTTAAAAAAGTTAACAATAAATATTCAAGAAGTCAAGAGAAAGTAATGAATGCAACGAGAGCGTGGGACATGCATATGTACTCAACTACATCACTACGACGCATGATCCTTTAACAATTTTTCTTGAGTAGAGAGAAGGAGAGAGAGAGAGAGAGAGAGAGAGAGAGAGAGAGATTATCTTTATTTATCCACCAGGGGAAATAAGGGCCATAACGCCCTCTCTACCTTTCCCCCTGGAATCAATATACAACATCCTCTTGTGCTACAAAATTACATTGCCCCACTGTTTTATATACTTTTCCATTACAGCGACAAATTTCTCTTCCTAAAGAAAGCTCAATAATACCAAAACACCGTTCATGCCAAAATAAATTACACTCATACCAACACATCAACACACAACTGCGGCTATTTAAGATGAGCGAGTACGTGGATATTCCTCCTCTTTCTCAGCAGCGTACTAACTACCTTAACTAACGTACACAAACACGACGAACAAATCATCTTACATCAAAACATTATACACTGGAGATAGAGAAATTTGCCATTACATTCATTTGAAATATACCGAACAACGTCACAATCAATCGATACCATATAATCCTCAGTAGTAGAGAGAGAGAGAGTTGAGTTGTTGAGTAGCACGAGCTAAGAGAAGAATCGTTGGAAGAACTGGGAGACGACTGTCGGTCGCAATCATTGATGACTGACTTGGAAGGAGCTGTCTTATGAGGAGAAAAAAAACAAAAAGAGGGGTGGGGAAAAGATAGTTTTTGGCATGTCCAGGAGAGGGGGAAGTCTCTTGTCGCTGTGAAACAACTGAGGAGCCGAACTTCCCACAGGTACGAATGAAGGGGGTCAGTGGTCGGGAAAACCATGACTTAGGGTCAAGCACTGACGTTCGAAGACCACAAAAAAAACCCTGCTAATTCGCCCTGCCGAACGTGTGCGTTATTCAGAGTGAATAATGAACCAACGCCAACTGGCAGTTTCTCCTGGCACACGTACAAACTCCAAGCGCTAAATTATGACAACTACGATTGGTTTCGCACCGATTTTGTTCATAAACTTACTTGCAGACCATTAGCTCAAATGGTGTTATTCGGGCCTAGTAGACCTCAAAAACGTGAAGATCTGAAGGGAACCCATTGGTTTATTATTCATTCTGAATAATAACCCTACGTTCTCGGTCACAAAAGCCATGGGGATTCCAAATCTGCAATGTCCGTCCCCCGTCCGCCGTCCGCCATCTGGGCCGTTTTGTGCCTTTAATGTGGTCTAAAAAAACTGTTCTTTTGCACAAGAATCCCATTTGGTATCTACTTGTGCCCGCCATTTGGCAATCCGATCGGACGAAGCCCATGGTTGTTATGGACAAAAGATGGTTAACAATAATTAACAAAACGTGGTATAATAGCAAATACGCCGCATTTCGTATCGTTTTCAAGGTAGTTTTACATCCGGGGTCGGATGGAATGAGTATCAGACGTGTACAACTGTGTATAGGGAAATTACAGTAATTATTAGAGTCTAATAATTGAAAGAACTCGTGGGAACTACAGCCGAAGTCAACGTTTCGTTGTTAGTACTCCCTTTCTCCCTCCCTCCCGTTTCTTCAAAACCACCCGACCGCTCGACTCGCAACGTCGTGTCAATTGCCGAGGGTTCCCTGGAAGTCCCCGTCCCAATTTCCCCGACTCTTTTTGCCCGACAGGGCGGAAGAAGGTTAGGACCACTTCCTCCGCCTGGCGCCGGGGGAATATTTAGTTTTCGTAGTTCCATTGTAGTCAGGTCATGTTTCGTATGGTTTACTAGTATTTTTCAATGCTGAATCGAATGGAATGGGCCTCGGAGCAGTAATACTTGGTCAAGCTGTTCATGAGAATGATAAACCGTTGTGTTATAATTTGCAGGGTTTTTCTTCGTACCCTCAGGGTAGGGGAATGTAAAAAGTTAGTCGATAAACCGACAATAGTTCGAATTCCGAAATATCGTGGGATTGTTCACTCGCTTCCTCTCAAACTGGAAAGGTAATGGTTTCAACAAAAAAAAATTATATTTTCAGATTACGTAACTTTCCGTACTATACTTCGAAGGTTTAAGAAAAGTAAAAGAATCGAGTAGTTATACGAATAAACGAATAAATGTGTAATACCGTAAATCGCTGCCAAAGTTCTAAAAGTGTGATTCAAGTTGAAGGATTTTCCTTCTTTTTTTTACACTGCAAGTAGCGACATTCTCCGCGGGCCTCGACGAAGTTGTGTCGTCACTTGCGAGTGGTGAAAAAAAAAAAAAAAGTTGCAGGAACAAATCTGACGTCTGTTCTGCCGATTGTAAATGGTAACTTTTGCTCAGAGCGGAGACCGACGACAAGGAAACCGGGGAAAAGTTGAAACGCGGGAAAAGGGTGTGTTGGATGTAGGGGGGTAGGGGGAGGGCGTATTGGACTGGACGGGGTCTATAATTTATATTCCGAGGTTGGGGGGCGAGAGAGAGAGAAGGAGGCTTGGAGTAATAAGTGGGAGAAGAGAGTGGGTTATGCTAACTGTGGCTTTGGGGGGAAACTTTGCCGTGTCGTTTGTATTTGAATTGTTAAGTGAGAGGAGCAGACTGGAAGCGCGACCGATGGGAGTGGAGATGCTGATGAAAGATTCGCTTTGGGTCCAGGGAACACCTTCCTCCGGGCCGGGGCTGGGCTCTTCGAGTCGAGCTTATTTTTCGTTTCTCGCATCGACGGGAAAATTTGATATTTATAAGATTCGGAGGCTGGAGGCTGCGAGAAAAAAAAATGTCTGGCTCCGGAGGAAACACCGTTTTAGGTTCATGTTTAAAATACGTTAACGGAACCATCGAGTCGGCCATTACTTAGCGAACCTACGTCCGCCTGTGTACATATTTACACGTTACACTATTACATTGCAGGGCTCGCCCAGGAAACACAAAAGCTCAAAGTTAGTATGTGCGTTTTTGCATACTGCGTCCTTCCGAGGAGTAACCTGTTAAAACTGTGCATACCCTTATGAGTTTTTACTGTCCATTGACTCGGCCTCTCAACGCCAATCGATAAGCTCAATACCGAATTGTCAGCTGTTGGGTTGACTTGGTTGCACGCCCTTCTGCTTCAGGTCTAATTGGCGATCGGAACAACTTGCTCACGGAAGCCTCAGGCCGCTTTTAGGGAATTTCATTAGCTCCATTGAGACGGGGGGCGGTGACTTCTCCCAGTTTCCAACTGTTGCCGCTTTGTGATGCGAAGGAACTATCCCAATTACAAGAGCCGCGGAAAGAGGTGACGGAGGAGTTCGAGTAATGGAATCTGGTAGTTGTTAGAGTGAATTCGAGCTACTCGTCAATCAAGGTCTAGACTCAGTGAATGTATTCACTGTAAGAAGCTTGACGCGTTCATATTATTAATACCATGTAACACCATCGATGGTACGGTAAATAAACGCTGTATCATTGAACAAACTGTAAAGAGTATTCCGTATGTAGTGATATCCTCACGTCGACCCAGCCCGGCCAGTGGCCTTACACGTCCCTCACACGCTTGGCACTTCGCCCAGAGGGCGTCCCATGGGGTCAAATGCCACACCTAGGTACTGCGCCGTGGGTGCTAGGCCGAATCGAGTGCTTGGCGGGCTTGGGAGTGCGTACCTTGATGGTACGGTACAGCAGCCTGACCTTGGGCCGGAGCAAGACAACCTGCGTCTTGATACCCAGTGACATCACCGCTTAATCTCCCTGGTAGCCTGCTAGACCAAGATCCTGACTGCTTCCAGTCTTCCGCAGCGATGTGACCCACAAACGCTGTGGGCCCGAAGCCCCTGGGTTCCATGAGTTGCAGCAAATGGTCTATGAGTATTGCCCAGAAGATGGTGGAGAGCAGCGTGCAGTAATATTGCGCCAGGCTCGTTGACTTCTGTCCCCCAGGAAGCTCGAGGTGAGTCTAAAGGGGTTAAGGGGGATTGGGTGGGCACGCAGAGAATTAAGTAGTGCTGGCAACCAGACTGTGTTGAATGCTCCTTTGATGTATTAGGTGGCCAGCTGTCAGAGGGCCGATGAGGTGGCGCCCGCATGCCAGTATTAACTTCTCCAGCCGTTTCCCCTCAACACTCAGCGAGCTGATTGACAGGAATGAGCTAGGGTTTTTGAGGCTGCGGTTCCTGGCGTTTGTAAAAAATTTAGCCGAGCTTATGATACTTTCGTTCACTCTGGTTATTATCCGTATTTCTTCACGTGGTACTTCAACGTTAACCAACAGCTACGATAAACTGCTGCCCACACCTGATGCTGGTAAAAGGGGTTATAGCGAGAGACTTGGTTCGTTCCATGCTCCTCCGCCAAAGTTACTCCTTTGAGCTGCTTAGTAATACCTTTGAAGTGAGTAAACTAATGCACTGTGTAGTAATTGAAGCAACGCTCAAGATTCTTGACTTATTCATATCGTAGATCTCATACGTACGTATTGACTTCAAGTGTTACCTAAACCAACTTGTGAGACGTGAGAATTTGATGGAAGAAACAACATTCTGCAAATGTCAACTCGATCCCCAACTCATTTAAAGAAAAATGTGTATCTTTCTTCAACGAATTCGTTATCAAAAACGTTTCAGTGGTTCTGAGACAATTGGTCATTTAATGTTCAGCGCACCTCGTTTTCACTCTTCTTAGCTCCACGAGTTAGAAAGGAAACTAAGGTAATCGTCTGAAAAGAGTTCGCGGGAAGTTCCCTTTGATAGTTTGGTGCTGGCAGGAGAGGGGTTAAGGCTACGAAACTGGGAATCCTCTCCAAGGCCCAGCACTCGTACAAATGTTTCAAAGGCTGTATGGCCAGGCTTCGCTGGAAGTTTCCTCTGAGTTCTATGTGGAGTGTGGCAGGGGAGAAGTAGAGGCCGCAGGGCTAGGGGACTCTCCACAACCGCCATTTAAACACTCGATTACAGTGTGTGGTCTACTTAAAGGGGTGCAGCCGTGTCGTAGTCAGACCAGGAAGTCCCAGCCATCACCGACTTCCAGCTCCTAGTGGCGACTGACTGGTTCCGTGGTGTTAATGGGGGGGGGGGGGGGCTCGCAAGTGGTTCCTCAAACCCTTCCTGTGAATAGTTTTCTTCATTCGTTTGTTGGTACTATTTATGGATTCTAACGCTTCTTCAAATAGTTCAGGAACATCCGTATAAATATTTTCAAAAGCATCACCATTTAAGAATGGATTTACCACGTCCATCTGGCGGATTTCTAGATCGTGTTCAACAGCCAATACCATTAATGTTTTTTTGTTTCTTTTTTTCAAACGGTGGATCCAGGCAATACCCTCACTGCAGCCACAAACGGGCCTATTGTAAGGGCGTCCATGGTCCTCAGATCATGGCCCCCCTGCACCACCCCTAGGCCCACGGCACTAGTCTCACATGGTGTGACATCACCTATACGCCCCCACCACCCCCACACAAAGCGGAGGACATCCGCAAGTTCTGCATTCGCCACTTCTTCTGGCTGAAGGAAGGGCCTTCCAAACACATAACAGCGCGATGCCGCAAGTCCATTGCAAACGCACAACACAAGCTCAGCAGTCTCTAGCCCCACCACACAGAACTTGCATACCTGTACCTCGCACTTGCCAATATTAGCAAGGTGGTACCTCAGTGGACAGTGACCTGTGAACAGGTCCTCATATCCTTTCTCCCCAGTGCAAGCACCTCCTTGACCCTCCCTTCGCAGAGTAGGATGAAAAGTTTTGACTGTCTAAGGCCGGGCAGCCCATTCCAATGGGCAGCCCTGCACCTATCCCCCCATTTGATATAGGTGACTCCTGGTAGTTCCAACAATTGGCTCAGAGCCAATAGGGATCTGCGCCAATCCCTTCTTTGCCAACCCATCAGCCAGTTCGTTTCACTCTATACCCTGATGCCCTGGCACCCACGGTGTTACATTGTTGTCCTCGGCCAGGGCCTTCAGTCCAGTCAGACGCTCCCACACTTGCCGGGTTGTAAGACAGTATGAGGCTAAGGCGTTGAGAGTGGCCTGACTGTCCACCATGATGTAGATCCTCTGCCGCTTCAGTCCCCCCTGCAGCAGCCTCTGCACACAGACCGTCACAGCAGCCACCTCTGCCTGGAACACCGTGACCAGCGACCCCAATGAGATCGCTGCTCTGATCTCGGCTCAAAGATGCCTTCCCCTTCAAGGTCACCCTGCACCGAGCTATCAGTGTAGTATACCAGGGCCCCAGCTTCAAAAGCAGGAACTCCCCCTTCCCAGCTGGATCGCTCATGAATGAGTATCCAAAAGAGTAACGCGAAGTTGAACCTCGCAGGCATTGAGTCTACCACATGGAGTTTGGGCTCCTCAATCTTCATCTTGTCAAGGGTCAAGTGGCAAGAAATCCTCCTCCCCCGCATGATCAGACCCAACTCCAACATTCGCACAGTCTGGAGAACACCATTCTTTTAACATGTATGTGGAGTTGAGCTAAATCTAGCAAGACCTCCAGTGCTGCTGTAGAGCATGGTATCATACAGCCTGTAATGGCCAGACACGCCCTACGTTGCAGTTTATTCAACTGCAACTGCACTGCTGTGTTTTCCACCCTAGTCCACCAGACCAGGGCTCTATAGGTGACTACAGGCCTAACAACCGCGCCATTAATGCATTGTAACAATTTCGATTGATGCGAGTTTTACTCTAGTTGTTTGCATAACCACATAACATAATAACGGTAAACACCTGTGGGCTTAGTTACCCCCTCCACGACTGTTAGGCCTGCCTTGGCTATAACGTCTTTTCGATTTCCCTAACTTCACATCGAACAGAACGTTGTTGAGTCATTTGTTCACAATGGCTGAAGCTTTGGGCAAACACCTTTCTTCCGTTTGGGATCGAACACACATTCACAATCGCCTTCTTTGACAGATGGTGTCTGTGCTCGTCGATCGTGAACCTCTTCCTGTGAGCGCATTTCAAGAGCAGCCTTTTCTTCAAGTTTGTATTCCGTTCTTGACACAGTTTCCATCGTATCTGGGTGGATCAAGTCTTCTGGTAATCGCAAATCTTGTCGACATACGAGCTGAGCTTGTGAAAAAGCAGTCGTACAGTGGGGAGCTGTACGCCATTAAGAACAATGGTACCTTCGTATCCCAGCCATCTTGGCATTTATTCACAAATATTGCTTGATGTAGTGTGAGAGACCAACATGCGTTCCACGAGCCCCGCTGACTGTGGATGGAGCGCAGTAGTTTTAGCCAGTAAGTATAAGGCTATCTACCTAGGCGTGATTGGATACTAGCCCGTAGTCTGAGGTAGCAAACTAACAGTCAATCAAAAGAGAGTATTGGCCCAACCCCAGAGAGCTGCGCTCCTATGGATCACCAAGGCCTATAAGACTGTATCAACAGAAGGTCTTCAGGTGAGTACTCATCAGTTACTGGTTGAATTAACAGTTGAGTGCATGGTTGACAAGTGGAGAGTGAAACGGGAGCTTTCCCCGATTCAGACCCACTCTCCCCTCCACTAGCTGTGGTGAAGTCACCCCCTCCCCATCTGCCCCATATGACATGACGTCAGACCCCCCCCTCCTCTGCCCGTATCATGATCATGTGACGTCATAGCCCCCACAATTGGCGCAACTTCTGAGTGGATCTACATCATACCCCAACCAATTATTGCGCTAACACCTAAGTACCTCCTACTCCAATATCCCCCGACAGTACACGTGTTCACGCTGAATAAATCGCGAGTACAGGTGGATCCCTCAAATAAATCGCTAAGTATTTTTACTGAAACATAATTGCGTAAAAAGTTGTCGCCCTACGGTCCTAGGAAACATTACGAGATAACAAATTACGAGATTCATAGTAAAAATATCGCGTAACTCCGTTCGGATCCCATCACTGAACGAAAACTTGCTGCCATCGACGAATGGCAAGTGAGATAGGAATCCTCGTCAAAGGGTCGTGACACGTATGTGTCCTTCCCCAACATCTGTGAACATCTTTCTAGAAAGTGGGTTGAGCCAAACCACTGGACGAGCTAGTTCCTCGTGGGACATGGTGACTACAATGCGCGGCTCCACTTGTTTTCTCTCAAAGACACTCCATCATGCACGTTTTGCGTCTCCAGTGTGTCCACGGTAGTTTCTATAACAATGGTATGAGGGCTTTGGGCATTGCCCGTGGCGTTGGAGAAGGTACCTAGCTTCGCAGCCTACACCCCTCTCCAGCCAGCACCAATCATCTCTCTAGGGCGGATTTCCAGCGAAACCACAGTTCCTATGAGGCCAATCCCATGGCTTCACGACCGACAGCGCCACGCCCTAAAGGCTCCACACTGCCGGCGGCGGGCTGAAGCCCTCGTGGTACCCATTCTATGTGGCTGCACCTTGAGCAGCCTAAGTACCTGAATGGGTGGCAGGCCCTGGTGCCGGTATTGCCCGAGAGGCGTTCTACTGGCACCTACGCTTTATCTTATCCATGGGTGTACGGGGATTGGACTTGCCCCTGCACCTGCCATGGAGAAGGGTGTCAGGCCGTCTTTATCCCAGCCTGAACTGCGATCACCGATCCGCAGCTGGAGGCGGACTACTACTACTTGTCGGACTACTTGATATTCGGTCGCCCTCGACCGTGACCCACCCATCTCACTCTAACCTAACACTACTAACCTACATACACACACTCATACAATAAATACTTTCAACCCTTAAATACATTCACACACTTTCCCGAAGGTCCAGGGGCGAATTACTCGATATTCATCCCCCTGGATCCTTCGCTACACTAACTATTCCTACAAGACACTAACACACCGACACAACACATACATTCACACACATTCGCACATATATGCATTCAGCGATTAAATATATTCACTCTGGCGGTCCAGGGATGGGCTACTTGATGTTCGACCATCTCTGGCACCGCCCACTCAGGACCATACATCAACACAGAACAGGTCTGTTTCTTTATTTGATGACTGTACCTAAACCCTCGACGAGGGTTATATCAGTCATAGAAGTTGCGGTTTCCCTAATATGCAAGAGGCCGGCCCCTGCAGCATCCACCGAACTCAGACCTGTGGAGGTACGGCAGGTATTTGGTCGTTAGCCAGTCTCCCTGTAGAGAGCTGTTGCCCGTGTGTTACCGCGCGGAGGTGACCACCTGAGGAATCCCGTACCATCTGGGAGGAGTTCTTAATCTGGTTCCCTACCTGATCTTACTGTTTACTTGGGTGGCAAGTTTCAAAAGGGCTGATCAACTATAACCACGTTTCTTAGCCATTACCTTCTTTGCGAACTTTGCAAAATGGTTATAGGCTTCCTTTGTAGCAGTCAAAGCTGCTAAGTTCGTTTGCCCTGCCAACAACCGTCGCTCACTGTTGTAGAAACTACAGTGGAGCAGCACATGGTTTCTTGTTTCCTCCGCACTGGAGGCACAAGACGTGCATAATGGAGAGTCTTTCAGAGAATAGAAGTGGAGCCGCGCATTGAAGTCACCATGTCCCATGAGGTCATGGGGTAAAAGACGTTCACGGATGTTGGGGAAGAACTCATACGTATCACGTCCCTTTGACGAGGATTCCCATCTCGCTTGCCATTTCTCACACAGAACACACACACAAACACACACATAACCTAAACACCTACTCCTGAGGCCCTGCGCTCATTTCCTAACCTAACCTCTTCCCTATCCTTTAAAACTCTTTCACCGAACCATTTCCACCATACAAAACATCCTTGCTCCCTAACCATTGTCGTATCCCGCTGCCCTTCCATTCCTATTACCTCATTCCTGGATATATCCCTTTCCTACTGGTAATTTACACAGTGGAACACCACGTGCTCCATTGTGTCCAGCTCTCCGCACTCACACAGCCCGTCCATCACCAACCCACGGAGCTTTAGTTTCTACAACAGTGAGCGACGGTTGTTGGGAGGGCAGACCAACTCAGCAGCATTGACTGCTACAAAGCAAGCCCATAGCCGCTTCGCAGAGTTCGCGAAGAAGGTGATGGCTGAAAAACGTGGTCACCGTTGACCTGTCTCTTTGAAACTTGCTGCTCAAGTAAATATTTAGATCAGGGGGGAAACCAGATTAAGAACTCTTCCTGGATGGTACGTTGTTCCTCAGATGGTCACCTCCGCGCGGTCACAGACGAGCAACAGCTCTCTGCCGGGAGCGAAAACGCAACTTCCTTGACTGATAAAACCCTCGTCGAGATCTGCAGTTGTTCTGGCCCGGTGTACCCCTAGAAGACCCGATATTTCTTGAACTAATTTGGACTCGAAACAACAATAACAACATCAATATTTACAAATAATACTGTAGCCGGGTTTCTTCATCAAACAGTAGCGGTATTCAATATGCTTCGTGCCATTTTTTCTGGCAAAGCTTATTACCAATAAACGGAATCCGGGTGTTCAGGAAGCTCTCTGTCTCTGTTCACCCGATGCAGTTAAAAGAGCGTCTAATTCGAGCTCGTTCCAACGTTGCACGGAATATCCCTCCTTCGTATCATTTCACTTTGCCCAAGCTTGATTACACATAATTGGAATTCAGATCCAAATAGCCCCTCTCACCCCGCTTCGCTGCAGTAAATTAAAAACGGCCTTTTTCGTTGCAATATCGAGCACTTTCAGTCGAACCGTTTTATATCTTGGAACGAACGCTCGAAGAGTGATCCGGGTACAAAGGCTTTAACAGTTGGTTGGAGGGGGGGGGGGGGAGCGGGCTGGCTAGAGGGAGGAAAATTATCGGAAAATGCTAGGAATTTCATAATCCCTGCAATCTCGACCGCGAAAGGAGCAAAAGGAGGGTGAGTGGTGTGGTGTGGGGATGGGGGGGGGGCAATGAAGGAAGAGAAACGGAGGGGTATCGACTAATTTGAAGAATTTATATTAGGTTTCCGGGAGAAGGTAATCGGTAATTAATTACCGAGATGAAAGTACCGAAGTCGAGCAAAATGCGGGGGATTCTCGTATCGGAAAATCGCGTGTTTTTAGTTAAACTCGTTAACACGGTGTACATAACATAATATGAACAAGCTCAACTCTTAACGCCACTTATTTTCATCATTATGGCAACTAATCAAATATGTTTTTAATTCACTCTACAACTCCCTTTCAGTCGAGTTTGATCATTCGTTCTGATAAGATTGTCAGTGAGATTCGCTTCATCTTATCGCGTGATAGTTTAATTGCTGAACAACAGTTCTCCAGATAAAAGATTAGAAGTTCTTCGTTAAAAGTTCACTTCGTTCATAATTGGATGCGAGACGTGATTAGTTGAGTACGGGCGAAGAAAAGCTGATGGATGAGATGTGTTTTGGCGCACGCCGAACTAGCTGGGTCTCTGCACTTCCCCTAACGGGACTCACTGGCTCTAACGGGAAATTCGTTGTTTCCCCTCTGTCCTCAAGCCCTTTTTGTTTATCTATGGAAAGCCCACCTCTCCAGTTATTACTGATTAACAACAAATTTCCCCTTCTTCCGGACATTCCCAAATATCCTTTTCCCCTCCCCTCATTTTACACTCCGCTCCACATAGACATGTCCTCCCAAATTCATTCACTTACGAGTTCTCACGAAACTTGGTCGTCTCCCAGTTCTACCATCACTCGTGAATACCCTTGTTAGCGTTTATATATTCACACATTAACACTTCTGTTCACTAGAATGCAGTCATCACTCACGCTCACCATGTCCAATTATTTCTCAGTTTCAAGCTCCTCCTATTCGTGCGCCCATCAAAGATTGAGAGAGAAGATCTTAGATCATAGTTGTCTGCCCATCACCTGTGTTGCCTCATCTTAATGACTCTTCATTCACACTGTTAAGAGAGTTATTTCAGTCCAAAGTCAAGTAGGTTGCAGTTTCTGTAGCGTGCAAGAGCACGGGCACTTGCTCAGCATCCACTGGAACCACACCTGTGGAGGTATGGCTCTGTGTTAGCATGCAGAGGTATGGCCCATGGGGAATCTGTACCACCTTGGGAAGGGTAACCTCATCTAGTTTCCTTCGAAAGCAAGTTTCAAAGCAACAGATCCACTGTGACCACGTTGATTAGTTATAAACTACTGGTTCAGCAGCGGTAAAAGCTGGACGCGTTGGCTGTTGATCCAACAACCGTCGCTCATTGTAGGGACCTGCCAGGATGTTGGGGAGAGCACCTATCCCTGCAGTCTTCACGTCTCCCTCAACACACTCTACATAATGTTCGGGAAACTCCCAACGAACCACAGCCCTTTGGCTTCACCTCACCACTCGCCTCAGACAGAAGCCTCGGTGGTACCTATTTTATTCGTCTGCGGCTTGAACAGCCCATGACTTAAATGGGTAGCAGGCCCCAATGCCGGCATTGCCTACAGCTGCACGAGGTCTTTATTTCTTCCCCAGTGGTCGTGCAAGATGGAAAGTCTTTGCGAGAAAAGAATTGAAGTCACTGTGTCCCATAAAGAACTGGCTCGTCAGGTGGTTTGCCTCATGCAGTTGAGAAAAGAATCGTACTGTCATGGCCTGCTATACAATGCCACTCCCGAACTCTCCCTAATGCACAGTTTGCTTAATGTTGGGTTTCAAGATAGGGGAAATTCAACTGTGAGATCTTTCCTCCATGCCGCCTACCTTACAGAAGCAACTACTGCTTCGTTACCTTCTATGCTTACATGATCTTACGTGTTCTCTCTCACCACTGGCTGTACAATCGCAACTCATAGCTCGCTCAGTTGTAAAGAGTTGGTTCCTTGGGTTTGCCAGCATAAGCAGACAAACTTGGCTGTCAGTTTAAATCATCAGCGGTCAGAAGTCTGCATTGACAGTCACATGAGCCACCGTAAGGCCCATAATGGCAACGGTTAGCGCCTCAGCTTGATTATTGGAGCCCCGATCGATTCACAGATATCCCTGGCCAGCATAAACTAGGAAGGACACCCAATCCATATCGTTACCATCAGTGTAAATCTCATATGCACCCCCCCCCTCCCCTCCGATTGTGCCATCTTTTGAGTGGGGGGCAGAAGCCTATCTACCAACTGCTCCTACTTGCGGCGTAGGTGGACATAACTTCTTTTGCTTCAATCTCAGTTGACTGCTTCTGGCAATAACACAGCAAGCCTGGAAAGGAATGTCTTTGGTCATTCGCAGCAGCGTTCTACGAAGAGCATCAGTGTGTCGTATCAGCAACGCCTCGACTCCCGTGAGTGACAATTGGACTATAGAAACTTAGTAGTACCTGCAAAGGGGCAGATGAGTCAATTGCAATTCCAGAGCATTTTCAATCTACTGCCACGTTCAGTTGATAATGACGGGGCCAGTGCCCTGGCGTCTAACTTGAATTAGGGTCGACACGGTGTAATCAATCGCTCGTGTAATTACGATCTATAAAACGACTCCCGTTCCCAAATTCGCCGTTACATCATTTATTATGAGCTTCTGGATCCAATTTGTCGTGGAACTTCCTCCAACGGCGGCACCTCTCCTCACCGTTCCACCGTTGGGGCTCCCGACGGGAGTAAATCTGTTTCCCTTGTTGATGAAAAATGTTGTTACAAATCACCGACGCCGATAACAAATTGCACCGATTTGTTTCTGCAGTTCAATAGAACACAACTTGAAAGCAAATTCGTTGGCCCGTCTCCTACAACTTGGCTCCTCCGCGCTCTCTCTCTCCCCCCCCCCCCCCGGCAATCCTCTCCCTCCTAACGCCATCATCCATTTCTCATCAATTCCTCCGCCTTTCATGTTTCACCTTCGCTACAGCTTTTTTTTTCCGTCGTCGATGTTTTCCTTTCATATCTCTCCTGGCCGAACTGATGGAATCGCCTTCATCACTTATATCATTTTTCAATCGTCGCTCCTATTGAGGGGCCGAAGCGTATGAATTCGACAGGTTCTGAAAACTTCGAGTGCTCTCGATTGGTTTTGCTCTTCTGGCGAACCCCTTGCTACCACCTGCTATCAACACTCTCATTATTATTTTGGCCATTAGTTTAGTTCTGTTCGTGGCGTATAATTGATTTTCTGGATTTTTATGTGCTATTATCGTGTACTTTTACACGCCGTTCAAGCCTACGGATGTGTGGGGTGTAGCATCACGCGTCTATTTCAAAAACTATAGCAACTTATAAAAATTGTAGTTCATCCAGCTCACAACGTTCTACAAAGAGATTGGTAGCGGTGGACGGTTGCGGAATTTATTGAGTTGCTCGTACTAACGCCGCGATCATCATCTTGTGTCAGTGCATAGGAGTTTTGTGGGACAGTCAACTCGATTTTCCCAGTAAAGGATAACGTTTGTTGTAATAAGAAGAAAACAGTGAGAAATGAGAAACCACGGTGGTCTGGAATTTCTGGAGTTGCTCGTAGTCATGTTATGAACGTCGTTAAGCTGTCATAGTGTAGGTAATTTATTGAAACACCCTCCTAATTTTTTTAAAAACCTTAATCTAAAGCTGGCATCCACTCAGCATTTGGTACACTCACCCCTGTGGAGGCCTGTGTTATTTAGCCATTCTCCCGGTAGAAGACTGTTACGCGTGTGTCACCAGGCGGAGGTATGACTTTGATGGTGTGCGTGTAGCACCCCCTGGGCAGGCGGCTGAAACGGTAAAAGGCCTTCACTATGTCAACGATATTATTATGTTCCCCTGGCTTCTCACACTATTTCGTCCAGGCTGGTCCGGAATGCCTGACTGATCTGAAGACCTCGTGGAAGGAGAAGACGTTGAGTGCCAGGTCATAGAGGATTCGAAGAGAATGAGTAGGCCGACAAACAGTCGAGAAACGGATTTGCACTTTTCTTGGTTGGACCTGAGCGCTTCGTAGGGACCACCGAGAGCCACTTGAATAATGGGGTTGGTAAGTGGGAAGAGAAATGCAAGGCTGCTTCTTTGCGACATGCACCTGGCCAAAGACAGTCAAGGTTATTTTATAAACGCACCAGGGAGCGATCTGGGGAATGCGGCCTGTTCACAGGCCAACCCTATTTCTGTCCAAGCTGGTAAGTCAGAGGTTCAGAGTTGCAGCTTTTGCAAGGCGGAGCTGAAGTCAATGGAGCATGTACTGTGTACTTGTGAGGGCTGGTAGGTTAACACGCCAGTCCATTGCGTGGGCTATCAGCACGTTGTTCTATGCACGCACGCCATCTCACCATTAAGGAGTGATGGGAGAGGAAACGTAATTCCCTGCTACCCATTGCTCCGATGGAGGTTCCCACGCCTCCAATCTGCAAGGCGCCAGGGTGAACCTGCTAAACCAGCATACAGTAGCTTCCCGCCTCCTCACTCTGCCAAAGCGAGCCTGTGCTCGTGCGTCTTCATAAGGCAATCAAAAGTGACGTGGGGAGCGTCCTCCACCACGCCCTTTCACTGGGGTATGAGTTAAAGGTCCAACGTCTGGAGAAGAGGAGACGAGAGCTGAATGCACCATGACCTGTTAATATCTGTATGACTGGGAAGGTGGGATGCCAAAATTTCATGTGCGTTCAATCTTCCACTGTCCACTGCCTTGTCCAAAATCCGGAAACCCCATGGAGATAAAGCGTAGGTGCCGGTACAATGCCTTTTGGCAATTCCGGCACCGGGGCCTGCCACCCATTCAGGTTCATAGGCTGCTCAAGGTGCAGCCATAGAGAATGGGTTCCACAGGGGCTTCTGGTGGTTCCGCTGGGAATCCCCCCGGAGAGCTGTCTGGTGCTGGATGGAGAGGGGTTTAGGCCACAAGGCTAAGTTACCTCTCCAAAGCCATGGGCGTATGCCCGGCACTAATGCAAATGTCCACTGCCTTGTCCTGAGAAGAGGAGAAGCTGTAAGTCCCACCGAAACATGGGGCAGGCCAGCGACCATTCTGGCCTTAAGGGTTGTTTGACCCAAACGTGGTACCGCGGGAATGCACAGTCCGCAAGGCGTTGCGCCGGTGCATTTCGGTCAGGGCCTCTTCAGGGCAAGGTAGATAGAATGGAGCAATCCAGGGCAAGGCCTGAAAATGCGCTTGCCCTGCCGACATTGTGGTGGTTGGTGGAGTCACTGGAGAGTAGTTCTCCCATCTCAAATTTCGTTTAACAACTGGGGGGTCTGAGGGAAGTCTGGGGCTACCCGGTCGGTACTCCCCCAGACATCCTCAAGCGCAGAATTGTAACCAACCACTGCTGTAACCCAATCATGAACCTGGTCCAGAGCCCGGGAGCTTGGACATTGCGCCCACGTATTCTCCGAGGGTGCCTCTGTTAATGTGTGCGCGTATCGCTGCCAGACCATTGCCAATCATATCCTTTATTCGGACCCCCCCCCCCCTCGCACCAACTCTCTCAAACAATCATGGTTCGTCGGATCACACAGGTATTAGCGAGCTACTATACTTCGTCCTCCTCCCCTTTCATCTTCCCACTGTTGTTGCATTCATCTCTCATAAGAGCTTGCTGGTAATGGAGGTGTACAGGGACTGGTTGAACTGCAAAGTGATTGGTTGAGAAGTGAGGGAAGCTAGTGGGGTAAGGAGGGATAATGTGACATACTCTCACACCATTGGTCGATGAATGGGTGGGCCCATGACGCGCTATAAAAGATTGGTTGAGGGGCGTGGTTTACTTCTCCCTCTCCAAATTGAAACACGTCACTTCCAGCTCTCAACTCTCATTTATCACCTACTAATGTTACAATATTCCTGCTTCTAACAAATTAGGAATACCTTGTACCCCGGATACGTACAAATGGAACCAAATCGTACTCTCGAAGCTCTCAAACACGTAGTCTGCCTTAAAGACAGCTTTCATACCAAGTTCTAAAAGCTCGGTTTTACAAGTGTTCTTGATTCGTTTTCCCCGAGCTTCCGGTTTTTGCGCTTCAGGTGGCGAGGATGGTCGGGGACGACCCCCCCCCTCCACTCCCCTCCCTCCCTCCACGGCCGGGCCTCTGCGGAAATCATGTTGTTAAGTCACAGATAAGAAGTATGGTAAAAGCCTCGAGTCTCATTGAAACTTTCATTCCGCGTGAAACCTTCTCCAGCTCTCATTTCGTATCTCCAACTGTCGGCTTCCCATTTACTTCCGAAAACTTTGCCGTTTTCAGCCGGAACTTTGTTGAAGTAACTCGACATGTTACTCGACACTTTCCTCAAATCAATAGTTTAGGTTTTCTTCTTTTTCTCTTCCTTCGTTTTTTTTTTCTTCTTCTTTTCGCGACGTATAAGTAATAGGTAGTCGACAGTTTCGTATCGCGGACGAAGTTCCCAAGTTGTCATTCAACTTGTTGGGACTTGATTCGTCGGGGGGGTTCCGTTGTTTTTACTTTCCTAAGCGCTACGAAGTAAAGAAGGAAAAAAAGTTACGTAATCAGCTCAAAATTCTTCTTCTCATCTCCGGCTCTTTACGTTGCAAAGCCTTCTAAGAGCAAAACACGCCATTTGAGAATGTTTGTGAATGTTTTATTCTGAACCAAATCAGCTCATATTGGATTTGGCTGGTTGGCTATAAGCAAAATCCATCTGAAATTAATTGTATTGGGTTAGTCTTCTCTAGCTGGTGAGATACTGTGGGCGAGCGATGTACTGAGCACTGACTTAACGCTCAGACGATGATGTCTTTACATCGAAAGCGCTCGCCCACAGTATCTCATCAGCCAGAGAAGACGGACTACCAAACAGGTACGTTCAATTTAGTGAATTAATTGGAGTTGTCCTAGAAATACTATCTAAAGTGACACAGACTTATAATGGGTACTTGGCTATGTTCAGGAACTCAGAGATTGTTACGGAGCTCAACACGGTCGCTGACATAGTGGTATTAATTGTTGTTGTCCTAGAGATACTAGCCCCTGCCCAAGAAAACCAAAAATAATGAAGTAACTTAATAGGTACGAAATCTCCGTCTCAGCCATCCAAAAACCTGGCGTCGCCACGAGGTTGGGCCTGGCAATGCCATGAGGTATGCCTGAAGCCCGAGGGGCAGGGGGGCCAGCTGTTCTCGGGCGCTGTCACTGCTAAGGCGAAAGCTTGAAGTCGAACAGAATGACTATGGGGTGATCGCAAAATCTGAATGAAGAAGGGAGGACGTGAATGTACGAGCAAGGCTATCGAGGTGCCAATGGGTTGTTAAGTGCCCCGTGAGAGACCTGGGTGCAACAGCCCCCCCCCTCCCTGTAAAGAACAGCAGGTAAGGCTGGTGAAATACTGTGGGAAAGCACTTTCGATGTAAAGACATCATCGTCTGAGCGTTTACCCCCAGTATTTCACCAGCCAGAGAAGACGGACTCACCAAACAGGTATGTTCACTTTACCAAATTGATTGTACTCATCCTAGAGATACTATCTCAAGTGACACAGTCTCCCACATAATGGTACCCAGGTGGTCATGACAATCATCTACAGCTAGCCCCCTGTAGGCTCCTGTAATACGTAATTTTCGTCGTTCCTTTGTAGTTAGGTCGTGTTTCGTATCGTTTACTGGTATTTCTCGGTGCTGAATCGAATAGAATGGGTTTCGAAGGTGTGTGTGTGTCCATAGTTCGATTTGCGGGAGACAGCTGGACCGATTGAGCTGGATCTTTTTTTGTTTTCTTCGTTATTTTTTGTAGACGCCATCGATGGAAACAAAAATGTACCAAAAACTAGGGGTTTTCGCATTTTTCACTAACGATTTTGATTAAAATTCCAAATCATCTTCTACTAACTGATACCTAACGTTTCTCTGCCATAAATATCTCCATGACAACACGGTGAACGGGGATATAGGCCTAGAAAGCAAAAATTGGTTTTTTCGCTTTTACGCCAAACGGTTCCTATAATGTTCACCAAACTCACAGGGTGTTTTAAAATAGTTAATAGCTAGTATATATTGTTTTTAATAAATGTTCCTCTTACAATTCATTGAGCAGATACAAAATTAGGTGAGAAATGGGGGAGTGAAACCGGAAATGCCGGTTCTGGCTCAATTTGGAGTGGGGGAAGAAAACCACGCCTCGTAGTATAGTACGAGGTTTTTGGCCACGCCCTCCGACCAATCACGTTGTAGTACGTCATTTTATTCCCTCCACCCCGCCCCCTTACACACTTCACCATAATTATTAACCAATCGTACCTTAGTACGACCTTTTTTACCCCCACCTGACCGAATTTCTGGAAGTTGACCACCTCTCCACCCATCTTACCCACCCACCAACCAATTACATTATAGTACGTCGTTTTTATACACACCCCCTCCTTCAGCCACCTCCTACCAACGAATGTGCTATATAGTAGGGGACCCCCCCCCCACCCTCTCAACAGAACAATACGAGTGTTTGGATGACATCACTTCTGTACCAATTAAGTTATAACACAACATTTTTACAGCCCCCTCCTCCCAACATCCAGCCTTCTCCCACGAGCCTCCTGGTGAGTGTCCTATAGTGGGAGTATCCCCCCACTCCTAATAAAACTCCAGAGCGTTTGGATGACGTCACTTTTTAAATAAATTTCCTTCCTGGGATCGAACGCAGTACTTTTTGTATTATAGTTGGACGTTCTATCCAATAGGTCACCAACGCAGCGTTGTAGAATAACGTAAACTTGTGGTGTAAGCGGGAGAGACGTGACATCATCCTTGTGGGACGCTAGAGTGTTCACATGATCATGTTCATGACTCATCAACATGACGTAATAGCAGCTGCCTCAGGCTACTGCGTAGTATTCTCGGAAATGTTTAATAGCTGAGAGGTTTCAAAATATGATGCAATAGCATGACGTGTTCACGTGATTGTATAGCCCCAGGCGTTCTATTCTCGGAATTAAATATTGACGGACAAATTATCTTTAAACGTGTTTCGACTCGTCTATTGCGCAGTTGGATCAGAATCATCTCAGGCCACCACCATGTGATCACAGCACCAACTCTTTATAAACTGAGCGGATTCATCCACCATTTTTGTTCTCGTTTGAATATTACGCGAAAATAACCTTCAACATGGGTGAATTCAGTGCAATTAACGGTAATTTAGTGTCAGTGTCGTTTGATGATATTATCGACAAGTTCGCAGTCGGTGAAACTATGGATGTTATCTCGGCGTTGTCGAAATATAAAAGTGACGTCTGTGCTAGATTGAAGCATCATCTTGGGAGATTGGGTTGACTAAAGTGGTACATTGCCGTGCTGGTTAAATTTAGCAAGACTGTAAATAATGAAGAAATTTATACTACTCCTACATTTCACGGCAAAATAAGATCTTTCCTACGAAGTGATGATTGTACGGAGCAGTACAATGATGTCACCAATAAAATACTCGAAAGTATGGCGAAATGTGCTGTGCGTATGCGATGGACTCGCGGCATCGCGCCATTCTGTGTTTGGGAGGCCCTTTCTTCAGCCCGAAGAGGTGGCAAATGCAGAACTTGCGGATATCCTCCGCTTTGTTCGGGGGTGGTGGGGGCGCATAGGTGACGTCACACCAAGTGAGACCAGTGCCGTGGTGCCTGGGGGTGGTGCAGGTGGGCCATGATCCGAGTATCATGGACGCCCTTACAATAGGCCCGTTTGCAAGATGGAAGTTGGAGTACATTGAGCAAATTGACTTGTACATGGTGAAATATCGACCATTATACGCTTCTTCGTTCATCCCCACTCCGAAAGAAATATCCAACCCCGAATTGGGCATCATCAATATAAAGAACAACAACGAAAAGTGCTTTCTGTGGTCGGTGCTGTTGGCTTTGAACCACGGTAAAAATCACGAACGTATAAGTTTTTAAACGGCACGAATCATCCGTTAACATGACTGGAATCGAGTACCCAGTAAAAATAACTGATGTGGATAAATTTGAGGTGAATATTTTTGGTTATGAGAACGAAGTGATGAAAATGTGTCGAAAATAACGTTTTCTTGAACGTTACTGTAATTTCCCGAGTAACTCCGTCACTAGATTCCATCAATCTTGCAAGTGTCTTCTAGCAACCTATACCCATATTTTATTCTCCGTAACAATGTCTGTATCTATCGGTTGAACGGAGATATAAGCCATGATAGCTCGCAAAACGATATTTTTCGAATATTAATTTACCGTTTTTCCAATTTTCTCCTGAAACGCTCTGACGATGTCGATCAAACTTACGGAGTACTCTCAACGTATTATTCTCCATAAATGTTCCTGTAGAAATGCGTTGAACGAAGATATAGCGCCCTTATACGTAGCTGGTCGTCGAATTTACGGGAGTTGCGGAAAGTTGTGTGTTACTACGCACTACGCGTTTTTCCTCCAGTTGAGTGCTTCGTTCGAGAGAGAAAATTATCGTTGGGATATACACCCTCGTCGTACTGGTCCTGCCCCTGTTGCTCTTGCGTCATTTAACCGCAATCTCTTCTGTCTCCAAACTTCCTTTTCCTCTCAGGCCCCCTCGTCGTTTTTATCTTCCGAACAAGTGGACGTCCGTAGGCAGTTCGCGTTGGAAAAATAACGTCATTCCCGCGTTCTGCTTATTACGGGAGTAGTGGGCATTTGCGGTGGTCGTAATGGCGAGCTGTCGATTGACTGTGGAAGTTTTTTGGTGTTTGTACAGTGCAACGATGATTGCAGTTCTTCGTGACGACGGAGGTAATGAAGGAAAACTTTAGGCGCGTTGCAATTAATAAGTTCCAATTCAAAGCCGGTCTTATCGTTTCGAACCGCTGAAGCTGTCAAAAGTTCCTCCTGGGCCTTGTTTTTCTAGCCCGTACAATCTTCGTTCGGTTCGAAATGGAAGAGTCGTGGCGCCGGACTTCCTCGCTGCCCTTTACTTCCGATTTCCGTCAAAACTTACCACATTAATGGCGCCTTTTTCGCTTTTCGAAGCATCTCATTTTCGCTCGGCAATTGCGCAATCTGATGATTCGATGTACTCGGTTAACTTGAAGGTGAATTGCATTGTCTGGACTGTGGCGACTTTCAACTCCGTCGTTTTAAAGTAGAAATGACACACTAACTGCTGAACTTTCACATTATGAAATCGAACGGCCCCGCTCGCGCAGATAGACGTTGTAACTGTCAGTTCTCCAGTTGCCCCCATGATATTCGCCCACCTTTTCCTCTCAGTTCGTCACTGCCTTCTTCAGGTGTTTTTTCCGCGTTTTTACTTTCCTTGCTCTACGAAGTAGAAAGGAAAGTTGTGTAATCGGCTGAAAAAAAAATTTTGAGTTCTCTTCAGATCTTTACGTTTCAGACCCCCCTAGTCCGAAAAACAGTATTTGGGAAAATGGTCTGTGTGTGTGTGTATGTGTGTCTGTGAACAATTTTTAGAAAAAACCACCGTACCAAATCCACTCTAACTTGATATCTAGCCCGCAAGTTACCACGGTACGCCAAAATAAGGGTATGAACAAAATCCACCGAAAGTTAACTATAGTTATCATAGTGATCCAAACACCAATAATTTTTTTTCTCAAAAACGGCTTTAACGATTTTGATTAAATTTTTTATATTGATTGCTCTCAATAAGGCAATCATACCATAAAATTCCCGTTTTTGGAAAAATGACGAGAGCAGCACAATAAATTATCAAAATTTTCGACGAAAAGCGTTTTTAGCGCAGTTTTTTCCTTATAAACTCCGCTGAAATTTTAGTAGAACGTTAAAAAATATCTGGTGCGTTGCAACACACAACTTTCCTTAGCTCTACGTCGGTTCACTTTGTACATGGCTAATTCTATTCAATTAATTCATTTATCACTCAGTTAATTTGAACTTCCTCAAACAAAGGTTTACGGCCGCAGAAAGCGGTAGCGCTTACAGTTCCGGAATTTATTGTGCTGCTCGTACTCATTGCAGGACCATTATTGAGCAATTGGTACACAGATAATTAATGAGGCTCTAAGCAAGATTTTTTAAAAAAAGGATAGTAATCACTTGTGCAGAGTTATTGGAAAATAACTGTCAGAACTGGTAGTAAGCGAAACGGCGGCAGTTGAAATTCAGGAATTTCTGGAGTGAGCCCCATGTATCTCATGAGCATTTTTAAACACTCACCCTTCAGGTATTGGATTGGACTACAATACCAATATTTTTTTACATTCTACAAGAATTCCAGCGGAGTTTATAAGGAAAAAACTGCGCGAAAAACGCTTTTGGTCGAAAATTTTGATAATTTATTGTGCTGCTCTAGTCATTTTCCCACAAATGAGAATTTTATAGTATCATTGCCTGATTGAGAGCTATCAATATAAAAAATGTAATTAAAATCGTTAGAGCCGTTTTTGAGAAAAAAATTTGGTGTTTTGATCACTATGATGACTATAGTTAACTTTCGGTGGATTTTGCCCATACCCTCATTATTGCGTCCCATGGTAACCTGTAGGCTAGACATCAAGTTTCAGCTGATTTGGTACGATGGTTTTCTCTAAAAACTGCGCTAAAATCGATTTCGTCGAAAGTTTTGGTAATTTATTGTGCTGCTCTCGTCATTTTCCCACAAATGGGAATTCTATGGTATAATTATCATATCAAGAGCTACCAATACAAAAAATTTAATCAAAATCGTTAGAGCCGTTTTTGAGAAAAAAAATATTTGGTGTTTTGATCACTATGATAACTATAGTTAACTTTCGGTGGATTTTGTTCAAACCCTTATTTTGGCGTCCCATGGTGACTTTCGAGCGAGATATGAAGTTTGAGCTGATTTGGTACGGTGGTTTTCTCTAAAAATCGTTCACAGACACACATACACACACACACCACACACACACACAGACACACAGACCATTTTCCCAAATAGTGTTTTTCGGACTCAGGGGGGTCTGAAACGTAAAGATCTGAAGAGAACTCAAAATTTTTTTTTCAGCCGATTACATAACTTTCCTTTCTACTTCGTAGAGCAAGGAAAGTAAAAATTAGTATTGTACTCCAATCCAATACCTAAAGGGTATTAGTTAAAATTGGTTAAAAACGCTCATGAGATACATGGTGCTCACTCCAGAAATTCCTGAATTTCGACTACTGCCGTTTCGCTTACTACCAGTTCTAAACGTTTTTACCCAATAACTCTGCAAAAGTAATTACTATCCTTCTACAAAAAATTTGTGTTTACAGCCTCATTAATTATCTGTGTACAAGTTTCTCAATAATGGTCCTGCAATGAATACGTGCGGCACAATAAATTCCAGAACTGTAAGCGCTACCGCTTCCTGCTGCTGTGGAGTGTTGTTTGACAAAGTTCACTGAGTGATAAATGAATTGATTAAATAGAATCAGCCATGTCCAAAGTGAATTGTTGTAGAGCTAAGGAAAGTTGTGTGTTGCAACGCACCAGATATTTTCGAATGAGGAGCCGTGAATATGCACATTTCGTAAACAGTCGAAATGTATCAATTGAGGATGCAAAGCGAACGTTGAGTTCTACAGTTGTGTATGCATGTCAGTTAGTAGTTAAGGTTCGGGCACACCTGGGAGGATTGAAGTCAGCTCACCCGCCTCATCCCCCAGGTGACATGACGTCATATCCACCCCCCCCCCGTTCATCATGTGGTATGAACCTTTTTCTGTTGTTCTGCCAATATAATTTCGAAAACAAATTAAAAACGTAAATATGATGACTATTGTAATTTTTAAGCGTTAAATTGTTTAGAAATTTGTTAAATCCGTCAAACGTTTTTAGCAGTAAAACTTTATTTCGCAATAAGAATCACAAATCGAACATATTTTCCAAGCAATCTTTTTAGCGGAAATCTTTAGTACGTTATTTCGTAGCAATTTTTTGGGGCCCAAGGTGTACTCGGAATTTATTTAGTATGTACATGCGTACTGTGGGGGACTGGTTGATAGTTGTGGCGTCGCCTGATGGTGGGCTTATCCACTCAGAAGTTAGAGCGGCGGAAGGGGGGTGTGACGTGTGTGTCGATTCAGAAGTCGCGCCAATGGCTGGGGGTTTTACGTCAGAAGGGGTGTTGTGGAGGGGGTGAGGAAACCACTCAGAAGTTAAGGCGAGGGATTCCAGTAGGGGGGTATAGCTTCACTTCACATGATGGGGTGGAGGAGGGAATATCACGTCATGTCACCTGGGAGCTGGGCTCAATTAAAAACTGACAAACGCTCTTCGAGGTACTGCTCTACAAATTGTGCAGACAACGGTTTGACTGGAAGTGTCAAAATTATTTGCTTGTTTAATAGAGTTAGTGTGTTCCTAGTTAGTTAGTTAGTTGTGGATTCCTGGACACAAGGGGATCATTGGAAAGACCCGGTTCGTCTACGATACCTATAGGACCACCGCCCCATTATGGGATTTCTAAGAGGACTGTAAGAGTACACGCCAGAAGACTGCATCAGACAATCTGGAACGCTGCAGGACTAAGACACTCCAAACGCTTTGTCTTAGAGCAATCAAGTGAGACAAGACACCCCCTTCTGAGGATGGAGAGGAAAGACTTAAGGCAGATTGTTGGGATCATAACCAGGCACTGCAGAATGAACAAACACATGTATCTTATGGGTATAGTCGACACCCCTCCATGCAGGTGGTGTGGCACGGATGGGGAGACTCCCTACCATGTCCTGGCCCAGTGCCGGAGACTTGAGAAGGAACGACTATTGTTCTTTGGTCTTTGGCACCACTTCTCCCAGGATGGACACCAACGAAGACTCTTTCAGGAACTACCTGGCTTTCCTCAAGAGGCTAGGCATTGACCTGTAAGACATTAGGACTGGCACAATAGGTCATGTGGCCATGGTGCACATCCCACCTGTGGGTTAGTCAGTAGACAATATATTATTTGCAAGTGACGTATACAATCCGGTGCTATGTGCTCCTTGGCTCGAGTTTTCAAGATGACTAATTCGCTATTCGTGTAAAAAGGTGGTTACCGAGGTGAGAGCTATTATACTCGTTGCGACAGCGCATAGTCAAAGCTGGAACCCTAATGTTACCTGCTTCCACTCTGTGAATTTGACACCGTCATACGAAGATTCATCCGGTCATATTTGCGCTTGCTGTCTTGCCAAGTTAACGCAAAATCCCAGCTGCCTGATACTACCTTGTTAGTAGTCTCTTCCCTGGATGCCCTATGTAGCCTACTCTACACACTTTGAAAGACAGAGGGAATGAGAACACTAACTGAGTTCTCATCCGTCAACCAAACCATGCAGTGCAGCCACAAACTTAGGGATTAGGGGCAGATGGACGCCATGACACACAACTGCCGCAGATCCTGAACGAATCCAAGACCAACCACGGGGCGTGGGACACCCTAGCCAGATGCCTGCAAAACAAGAACGAAATAATGATGGAGAGAGAGAGAGAGAGAGAGAGAGAGAGAGAGAGAGAGAGAGGAGAGAGAGAGAGAGAGAGAGAGAGAGAGAGAGAGAGAGAGAGAGAGAGAGAGAGAGAGAGAGAGAGAGAGAGAGAGAGAGAGAGAGAGAGAGAGAGAGAGAGAGAGAGAGAGAGAGAGAGAGAGAGAGAGAGAGAGAGAGAGAGAGAGAGAGAGAGAGAGAGAGAGAGAGAGAGAGAGAGAGAGAGAGAGAGAGAGAGCGAGAGAGAGCGAGAGCGAGAGAGAGCAAGAGCGAGAGAGAGCAAGAGAGAGAGAGAGAGAGAGAGAGAGAGAGAGAAAGAGAGAGAGTGAGATAGAGAGAGAGAGAGAGAGAGAGAGAGAGAGAGAGAGAGAGAGAGAGAGAGAGAGAGAGAGAGACTGACTGAAGAATTTATTTAACAACCTGGGAAACAATAGGGCCTTAAGGCCCTCTCTTCCCTGTTCCCAGGAATTAATTACGTGGCAATCACTGTTTCTAGTTGTCATTACCACGTGAGTAAAATAAAAAGTATCTTGTATCTTGACAAATCTTCCGTTGCACTTCTACGTCCACTACACTTTTTGCACTTACACTTCACACTTACGTAAATACCTCTCATTGGTTGGTTTCCTCGTATTTTTTAATTAACATTTCATTCTATTTTTAAAACTATTTACACTTAAATTAAAATCAAATACATCTTTGTGTTCGTTATATACATGGATTGCTCGAATTCTAAAAGATCTACTGTACAGTACAGTCCTGTGCTTTGGAACCTGCATGCGTTCGCCCCGCGTACCATGCATGTGACCTTCGCCCAGCATCATAAACCTTTCACGGAGGTATCTAGGGTTTCCGTACTTGAGAATCCTAAACAACATGGTCGCAGAGGCGAGCGCGAGTCTTTCCCTCACCTTCAACCAGCCCAACTTCAGAAAGTATGGCGTTACGTGCTGATCCGTTTTGAGGCGATAAACGAAACGTACTGCCGAATTCAGTGCTTTCTGCATATTATCGCACTGCTCGCTGTTCATGTCGCAGAAAGCTAGTATGGCGTAATCAAAGTTATGCAGTACCAAGCTTTCGACAAGCCTCCGTCTTACACTTAACGGCATATCTATTGCTAACCTGCGAAGCTGGTATATTGAACCATACACACGTTTGAATAAGAGCGTGACGTGTGGCAACCATGACAGCGTGCGTGATACATTTATCCCCAGGTTTTTTATGTTGGTCACGTATTCTAGTGGTTCATTATTAATGCACACTTCTGGTATCCACATCGCATCACACTGTGTCACTAGCTTAGTGGTTCCCAGGATCATGGCTTTAGATTTGGCAGCATTTATCGTCATTCCATGACTTTCGCACCATGATACCACGCGTACCAACTCCTCATTTATTGTCCTGACTCCTTCTGACAGGTGAGACAATGGTACGCTTGTATAAAGCTGTAGGTCATCCGCGTACACCATACACTCGCACCTCGCACTGCGTAAAGAGACGAGGCAGAGAGAGAGAGAGAGAGAGAGAGAGAGAGAGAGAGAGAGAGAGAGAGTGAGAGAGAGAGAGAGAGAGAGAGAGAGAGAGAGAGAGAGAGAGAGAGAGAGAGAGAGAGAGAGAGAGAGAGAGAGAGAGAGAGAGAGAGAGAGAGAGAGAGATGGAGTCCTTAGATCGAACCAGAGCGTGAATGTACCCACGTGGTATTCTATGTTGTAGGCCTAGCCAATGACCCACACCAGAGCGCATCATTCTACCCTGAATTATTAACCTTCAGGTGGTCAACCTCCCAAAAACCAAACCAGAGCCTGATGACTGACTTGAACATTGATTGCCCTCGTGGCAGGAGCGACTCAGCAGAGATTTAAGTCTTATTCCGTTTCCAAAGTACGAGTAAAAGGTGTAGGCGTAATCTGAGTGAATGATAGCTTGCTGAAGAAAGTTGTGTGATGCGTAGCTCGGGATATTCGAGCAGCGATCATGATGCTTATTTAATCTTTAACATTTTATTCATGTATTTTGAGATAGTGCATTTTTTTCTCTCTCAGTCTCTCTATCCATCTCTATATTCCTCCCTCCACAAAGCTGCTGTGGAAGCTGCTGCCGTTCGTCATGTCCTCAGATTCTCCACGAACCGTATTTTGGGACCGTCGCTTTAATCTACGAAGCAGCGCCATCTGCGCGGAACGACTCACTTTTGGCTCCTGTATCGACCTCCCCGCTTCCCCTCCACTCCACGCTACCTTCACCAACCTACCGGTCGAACGTCGGTTGGTAAATCCGAGGTTGAAGGTGTTGAATCGACAGGGGGCCCAATGCAAATGACAATGCGGACCGACAATATTGGGAAGCCCTCACTCTGGTCCCTTAATGAGACGCCTTTAACGAGAGACGGGGAAATAAATTTTTGAAAGCTCCCCCCGTTCCTCTTTATATTTGTTCAGGGCCCTGACGCAGTCCCACTTCAAAGGAATGTAAAACGGTTGGGCCGGTGGCTCGTAGCTGTTGCCGCGTTGTTTACTTAACTTCCCAGCTCATTCCCTTTATTCCCCCTTTTGCTGGGCGGAGTTACATATCCGGAGGCGCAACTACTTCAATTGCCAATAGCCAGAGCTCTTTCGTGGAGCGGTCATGGTCGTGGGCTCTTGATTTTTCCGGTTGTCGTCAATGACGTCTTTCTTTGTGACGACGACAGCCAAATCACGCTTTCAAAACTCGATTTCAAGCACCTTGTCATGATCCTGTAGAATTACCCCACAGAGATGTATATTTCGCATTAAGACCCAAACGAACGTGAATACACAATTATATCTAAATGCCATGATTCACATAATCAACCAGATCAATTAAACACAGAACACTGTTTAAATGAAACCTCTCACTCCACAGCCTGTTGCCAAATAATACCGGAGCGCATATTCCCAAAAACGAAGAAAGGAGGAGTTTGGGTTAACTGTTTTGACGCATTGCACTATCCTCATGTAGTTAATTTTGTTCTGTCCCGGGCCAAACATAGTAAAGCTCCAAGTAATTGTCCCATGCCTGTATTGTGCCAGCCTCCATGTAACTGCCAAAAAGCGTCACGCCGAGAGGGAATGAAGTAATGTCACAAAATAAGTACATAAGCATCCCCGTTTTTGGTTGCTTGTGTCATAGGTAACATTCAAAGGTCGTTATAGCAAAAGAATCTTACGATTTCGTAAACAGGAGCAAATGCACGTTGCCGTGGGTTTTGGGCCTCCATTTTGGGGGGCCTCTTGATCGGCTTGTCGGTTATGTGAGCTCCTTGTGCTCTGATGGTGTGACTGGAAGTGCTGGTTGGAAGCGTTCAGCAGGGGCAGCTCCTCCGTCTCCTATTCTTTTGAATCTCATGATTTATACTGCATTAACTGTGACAGAGTGTGATCTCATCCAGGGTGTGAAGGTGGGCCCATTAGCCTTTGCGAATGACGTCATTCTTTTAAGTATCTAAACGGGACCCCTGATTGCCGTGGGCAGGTTTACAATGCCATGTAATCAGGTTGGCTTCCAAAAAAATGGTTCGAGATAGACCACTGGACGAGCCAGTTCCTCAGGGACATGGTGACTTCAATGCGTGGCTCAGCTTCTTTCCCCTCAAAGACTCCGTGTCATGCACGTCTTGCGCCTCCAGTGCGGAGGAAACAAGAAACCACATGCTGCTCCACTGTATTTTCTACAACAGTGAGCGACGGCTGTTGGGAGGACAAACGAACTTAGCAGCATTTACTACAAAGCAAGCCTATAACCATTTTGCTTGGCTGAGAAACGTGGCCATAGTTGATCTGTCCTTTTGAAACTTGTCACCCAAGTAAATAGTTGGATCAGGTAGGAAACCAGATCAAGAACGGTACGGGATTCCTAAGGTGGTGCGGTAACACACGGGCAACAGCTCTCTACCGGGAGACTGGCTAACGACCAAATGCCTACTGTACCTCCGCTGGTGTGAATTTGGTGGATGCTGCAGGGGCTGGCCTCTTGCACATTAGCGAAACCACAACTTCAATGACTGATATAACCCTCGTCGTGGGTTTAGGAACAGTCATCAAATAAGGACCAGTCAGGGGGCTAATAAAGCTGGATATAATGGTCAGTGCTGCTGTGGGTCTTGGCTAGGCTTCCCTTGTGCGTACATTCACGCTCCTGTTCGATCTGAAGCAGCTCCCTCTTTCACTATTTTGTTCCTGCGCCATGCGCGAATGCTGCCTTTCCAGGGGTTCGTTCACGATCAGCTGCAGCGGTCCAACACGGCAACACCATCTGTCCCTAAGCCCAGTAAGCCTTCTTAGTTGGCCGCTCCTCCTCGTGGTTCGGTCGGTGGATGGGAACTTCCATTCCCCCTTCTTTAGTTTATACAGAGAGTGCTATATTGGACGTTCACGGAACAGACTACCGACACTTTACCGGCACCGCACGAACAATTTTCATTGACGTTTCCAACTAGTCAATACCTACGTACTGCTCTGTGTAAATGTTTCTCTGATTAGATCTCTGGATAGTGATTGACCAAAGGCGTGATTTTGGGCACTTCCGAAATTTCACAGTAATTGTATAACATGTTACCCGTTTTCTTATAAATGTGTAACACGAAGACCCGCAGATCGTCCAATTCACAAGGGTTGCTGGAGTTTGTGTACTGCCACATGCCAGGTGTACGGTCTAAAGGTTCTCGTTCGACCTCTTTTTGTTCCATGTTTGCCATAGAGTTTTTGACTTCTGCTATCTGCATCTCTCGCTCTCGGGAAAACAAGACAAGCCATAATAAGGTTTCTACAGCCTGGTTCAGCTCAACAGCATCGATGTATTTTTCACCTGATAAATAACCACTCACCGACGTTGCTATGGATGGGAAACACTAAGAATGCCCAGCTCGGCAATTCCCCGGCATTCAGTATTTGCCATGAATGGGGCTTTGGAAGGGCTCTTGATGTATTCTCATAGTCTTGATGTCATCTACCATCAGCCACACTTACCTGCCCAAGCGGTCTCTTACCCGCTCACCTTTCATCTGCTACATTTGTATGTCATTGGACCCGCCACTCTCCTTCTCTGAGAAAGGATCCTGTAGCGTTGCTCGATATACGTACACTTGGCACCCAGCCCCCATCGCGCTATATACCCCGGGTGCAACAAATCCTCGAAAATGCCTCACTCACCATAGCATATACAGATTTCTATCAACCGTTTGCTCATGTATTCGAACTTTTGACAAATACATTTGAACCTGCCCAAAAAGTTGAACAGCAGTAGTGTTAGTCTGAAACCACAAAAAAAAAAACAACAGTTAAGTACCTACTTTTATGAATTTGTCGTCCAGTTGCTGTAGCGGGTAGTAGTAAGAACATGTTCATCGCGTGAGAGAGATGTAATTGAAGACACACTTCTCTGAATTACTTCCGTAAGATGATGTTCTCCCTGCCTGCTCAACATCTGTCTTGCTAATGTTTTGATTTTGGGAAAAAAAAAACAGTGTTTAACATGAGGGAATAGGGTCGAAAAGTTGAGGGTCAAGACGTAGGACTGCTGGAGGGTCGCACTGTGGGAATGCGAGGTGTACGGTGGTAGAAGGGAGGAAATGCATAGAAGGTTGGGGCAGGTGAGAGTGGTTATAAGCGGAATGATGGATAATATGGGACCAGGAGCTACGGAGGGAGATATGGATAGGTGGACATTCTGAAGGAACAGGAGATGGCTGACAGAGGAATGGTTGTGTACCGCTTGACTCCCTTTAAAGGCAACCGGTTGATCGTGGTCTAGTGGATAAGACCGTTGATTCATAATTCTCGCCGAAGATCGAGGATTGTGGATCGAGCTCCCCTCGCCCCCTCGTAACAGTTGATGTGGATTGGATGTGCGCTTGTGCGATGGGTGGTGGGCACGGTAGGGAAAAGGGGGGGAGGTGGCTACGCGCAGGTAGGAAACCCTGTGCAGGAGAAATATTGAGTACTCCCCCGGGTTGAAGGAATCACTATGATATGGGAGTGTGCTGAGTAAACTCCTTCTAGGGCTGCTTTAGGGCGTTATGTTTTTTGTTAATGTTAAGGTTTGAATGGTCGCTCGCCCGCCCGGACTTGTGTCCAGAATTACGGCTACGGGGACCTCTGCCTTGGAGGGGTAGCCCAATTGGTTTACTTCTTAAATTGAAATGTACTTCTTAAGGATAGTCTTTCCAGTGTCATATTTCATTCCTGATGTTGACGCAGCTTCTTTCTGCTTTAGGGCATTGTTAATTTGTTGCCATTATGTTTCAGTTGTTTGGTTTACTTCTTAAATTGTTTCTTGGTTGCCAATTTGTCCAGAACCCTTGGGCATTAAGAACGCCCTGAGGAACGAGTCCTGGGGGGTCCACTTATGAACAGGTGGACTCGAGGCCAGCTGGGGGTTTCTTCTCCCTCAACTGGCAATTGTGTGTTGTATGAGTGGATGTGGTATAAATGTATTACGCGTGGATGAAATATAGGTTATGCAAGGGAAGAAGGGGTGGGAGTGTGGGTTTGGGTGGTGTGTGGGATGGGTGGATCCCAGGCTGGATGGAAAGCGGCATTTGCGGGGCTGTTACCCTCACTCAGCTGCAGGGCGTGAATGGACAGGAAGGGGGGAGCCTTGGCCTACCAGGGACCGGGTCCTCTGGCTAGGAGGGGCTACCCCTCCAAGGCAGAAGTCCCCGTAGTCTTAAGTCTGGACGCAAGTCCGAGCGGGCTAGCGACCATTCAAACCTTACGGGATATCTTTCCATGAAATGGTACTTCGGCGGTACACAGCCCACAGTGAAAGCCATCGCACCAAGGCTCACGCAAGGTGGATGCCTCTGCAGGACGCCAGGGCAAAGGCGGGGCGATCCGCCGATCCTTGAGAAACCCAGTAATGGGGTCCTGGTGATATCGCTGTGGTCGAAGGTCGCTGGAAGTAGTCCCCCTCCCAGTCCCTAGTTCTTTCTGCCCGATGGGGCAGAAGCAGGTTAGGGCTGAGAGGCCAGCACTGCCTCCACCCACCCCTATATCGGGAATGTACTTCTTAAGGATAGTCTTTCCAGTGTCATATTTTATTCCTGATGTTGAAGCAGCTTCTTTCACAAAATTAACCTTCCCCATATAACTTGACAAAAAGTGCCTCACACCTTCCTCGCCGTCGTCTAACGACATTATGAGAGTTGACAAGAGAGTCCGAGGAATACATATCACTTCAGAATTGATGCCTGCCCGAATCCGAAACTCTACCGGCCCTGTTTCATTCTGAAAGGCATTCGTAAATGCTGTAAATATATTATTGAAGCTTTCGCAAGTATCATAACGGTTCATAGTTATTTCGATGCGAGTCCGTCTGCTGAAACTTCACATATTTAACGTTAACTAAGAAAGCGTTGGTGAAATTGGCTCTAAGCAAAGCAGTCACTTATATTTCGTGAGACAGTCATCGACTAATGCACTCACATCTGATCCGGGGTAATTATACTCGTAGTAAACTAGGGTTGCAGTTGGGGAGTAAGCTCGCTGTTAAGCACGAGGATGTGAGTACGTGCTCGCAATTACTTTAGACAACGAAGTTGCAAGAGGTCGAGAGTTTCATTTATCTTCGCGAACTTAACGCCATTGTCCATAAATTTGAGCTCAAACGGCAGGACGGGGGGCCTTGGAGAGCTAAGAGTTGGGCTCTGGTAAGGTATACAGCGGGGATAACGGCTGAAAGCAGCAAATGAGTAAAACACATTTGACCCTCCTGTGCAAACGACGTCGACGACAGGCGTCCGATGAGTTTGAAGATTTTCCAAAGGCACAGATTGCAGTTTGCTACCCATAATCCCGGCCATTTTCCTCCTCGTCGTTCCCTAACTGGATATCTAATGGATAATTAAGCCCGAAGCTCGTCGTCGGATCCTCAACCCTGCTTTCCCACTTTCCTCAACTACAATCCTTTGCTCGCTCTTTAGTAACCGCTGCTTACAGTATTCTGCGGTCCCGACGCCACGAGGATCCTCTTCTCCTATTCGCTTGGCTCAAGATTAAAAGGGGGTTTTCGTGCGACAAACTTCCTTTTGTTATTTGTTGAGCTTCCACTGTTTTAATGGCGGCTCCGTCGCTCCGAATAATTTGGACGGAGCCGACGAAATGTGATGGCAGGGGATGATGATTGGGCGGGGGGTTGGGGCGAGGGAGAGGATTCTTGCAATGGTCTGGCAATTAATATTATCCCCTCGCTGCCCCTCGATATTAACATGGGAATGGATTTACAGTTCTCTAAGGTCTCTCCTAACTCTTACGGTATTTACGCCGGGCATTTACGTAAACGCCTAGTCAAATAAGTCAATGTTTCGCTACATTCAGCGTTGAAGAAAGTTAAGAGTTCAATAAAACGATACAAACTCTTGACCTAAATGTAAGAGCTCTTATTGTAAGAATATTAGATGAGTCGGGGTTAGAAAAAATATCAGGTGCGCCGCACTGCACAACTTTCCTTAGCCCCACATCCACTCACTTGTGTTAGTGGCTTTTACCACTCAGTTCATTTGAACAACACTTCACGGCGACTGAAAACGGTAGCGCTTACACTTCCGGAATTTACTGAGCTGCTTGTACTCAATGCCCCGAGAATTAATGAGGGTGTGAACCAGGTTTTTGCTTTCCAGGTACTACTCGTAAGTAAGCCAAATCAGCTCAAACTTGTTATCTTGCCTGCAGCCATATCTTGCCATGGAAAGCCAAAATAAGGGTATGAGCAAAATACGCTCAAAACTAACATAGTGAGTTAATATAAGTTATCATAGTGATCAAAACGCCACTTTTTTTTCTCGAAAGGCTCAAACGATTTTGATTAAATTTTTTATATTGATAGCTCTTGATAAGATAAACTTACAATGTACTTCCCATTTGTGAGAAAATGACGAGAAAAGCTCAATAAATTACCAATTGATTTTGGCGCAGTGTTTTCCCTATAAACTAAACTTCAAATGTTACTACGATCTTCAGAAAAATTCAGGTGGTATACGATTAGGTATACATTTGTACGAGTGCTGGGCATATGCCCGTGGCCCTGGAGTGGGTTCTCAGCTTCGGAGCCTCATCTCTCTCCAGCCTGCAACACTGGCCTCTCTAGGAGGGACTTCCATCGAAACCACTGCCCCAACAAAGCCAAACTCGAGGCTTCACAGCTGGCAGCGTCACGCCCTGAAGAGCTTCACGCTAGGGGCCGCGGGCAGGAACCCCTTGTAGTACCCATTCTATTTGGCTGCACCTCGGGCATTCCTACGGGCCTGAATGGGTGGCAGGCCTTGGTGCTGGAATTGCCGAAAGGCGTTCCAACCGGTACCTACGCTTTATCTCCGTGGGAGTTCTGAGGATTGGTCTTGCCTCGCAGTACTTCCCATGGAGAAGGGTGTCAGGCCGTCTTCGCCTCAACCTCTCTCCTGCCAGCAACACACAGCTCTCTAGGGGGGACTTCTGGCGAAATCTCCGCCCCCACGAAGCCAAACCCTTGGCTTCACAGCCGGAAGCGCCACACCCTGAAGGGCTTCATGCTAGGGGCTGCGGGCAGGAACCCCTTGTAGTACCCATTCTATTTGGCTGCACCTCGGGCAGTCCTACTGGCCTGAATGGGTGGCAGGCCTCGGTGCTGGAAATGCCGAAAGGCGTTCCACTGGTACGTACGCTTTATCTCCTTGGGAGTTTCGAGGATTGGACTTTCCCCCGTACTTCCCATGGTGAAGGGTGTTAGGCCGTCTTCAATCCCAGCCTGAACTACGATCGCCTATTAAATCGCCCATATTCATTCTCTTCGACTGCAAGGACGCTTTTGCCTTAGCAGTGACGCGCCTTTCGGTGCACCCGAGAACAGCAGGCCCCCTTGCCATCCTGGCTTCAGTCATACCTCATGGCATGTCCAGGCTGGACCTCGTGGTGGTGCCAAGTTTTTGGATGGCTGAGATGGAGAATTTGGCGCACAGCCCATCGGGCTAGGGACTCTCCTCTTTCTTCTGGTATCACGGAGTGTTCCCACCACTGCCTGATCCTGCCTGCGGGTTATCGGGGTGCATTGCCAATCCCCGTAATGCCCAAGGCATATTCCTCGACAAGCAACACACACAAAACACAGAATAACAGCACTAGGATATCCCCCCGTTAAGCACTCACAAACTACTAAACAAGTGGAGGAGGGAGAGTACTTTCGTATTCCTCCCCCCCCCCCTCCCAACATACCAATACTAACCTATATCACAATGTTACTTACCCTAACTAACTGTACTGACCTACTTATGGCTGCCTACCTCCTTTCCATATTAGGGCCTGGGTCTCGCCTTCTGTGCCACTTTTAAGCAGAAGTCTCCTATCTTGCTACCACCATTGTGTTGCTCCACCAGCAGGTTCAGCGGCCCTTCATACTGGGCGCTACCTATCAGCAACATCCTCTCCACCACATACAGAGCATTCTCTTAAGATATGGCCAGCTGTTCCACACCCGTGTCGACCTTCCCGAGCTTCTCCTTTTAAATAGCCGCAGATTTCTATTGAAACACGCATTTCTGGTGTGCAGCTGGGACGATCAGTGGCTTGGACTGACTTCTGCACACCTTACTTCAGGGAACATTTCATAAGTGTGCCTGGCCTTGCTCTTTACTTCAGGGAACATTTCATAAGTGTGCCTGGCCTGCTTTCTCAGTCTCAGCCCTTGGCCATTCCTGTGCCTCCTCGATTTTCTCTTTGCTGCTGTTCTTAGCCCCTAACCATCTCGCTAGGCTCTGCTGTGTGGCCACAGTGACTGTCCGACTGTGTTAATTTTATTCTGGCCACTTGCATGTCCATGAAAAGGTCCAATGTTGACGCCGTTCTATATGATCGTGTTATGCCTACCAGGATGACCCTCTGACGCTATTTTCCCTGTTCCTTACATTCTGCAAGGGTTGTTCCACCAATTGGATGCTTCATTGCTGGTAGCAATACCGTATCGTAATATCGCTTACTGACCTTGTAAGTTGCACCCCATTCAAGTCCGCTATTTTCCTCATCATTGTCGTCAAACTGCTCAATTTTAGACAAATAGTTAATCTGAGCGGCTGCCAAGAAGCCATTATGGAGGATTATTCTCTGGTACTTTACCTTATACTTAGCTGTATTTGTGCGTCTCCCATTCTGAAGGCTACCGATGCTGTGGGTCACTTTCCCCTTCAAACTGGATGGCGGCTGTCTACTGTCAAGGTCAGCCTCGCTGTTTGGCACTACAGGTTCACCATTTCTGCTGCCTGCTTAGCCGCCATCACGGTTTCCTGCCTATTACTGCCTCGCTCCACTATTGCCAAATCGTCCACGTGAGCTACTGCACCTGTCCTTGCCTCCTCCAACCTTCTTATTAGCCCGCTGAACACTAAGTTCCAGAGTGCAGCCCCAGGGACTGATCCCAGGGGGCAACCCCGGTCAACCTTGACTTCAGCAGTCCTCCCAGGTCCAGCCAGGTACATTCTGGGCACTCTGTCCCTGACGTAATCTCTTATACCAGCGTTACCAAAACGTTTACGGTTCTAGTCCCACCGATGGTTCAGTATTTCAGGGAACGTCTTGCGATAAGTAGCGACAGCCTAATAAAGTCCGGAAGGATAAGCGCTCTTCTTAGAATGTCGATTTGAAACAGGCATGTATGAATGAAGAGCATACTAAATTAGTAACCTAAGCGGTAACAATTGTCGATTGTATATGTGAAGCTAAGAAAAGTTGCGTGATGCGTAGCAGCAGATATTTTCTCAACGATTTCAGTTTGTTGGCGGTACTTCTACTGTGGTCCTGCAATATATTTCTGCGTGTTAATTCGGTGTTACCGGAAAACGATTAATTGACTCAGGAAAAAAGCATCCAACAGCTGCGTTGACTTCTACCCAACTCGGGCCACTTTGACTGGCGGACCTAACGCAATTTCTTTAATAGTCGCACGAGTTGTACAAATGTACAACATCCCGATGCGAACCCTTTCCAAGAAGTTCAGTCTCTTGACTTTTTGGCGGTTCCCGTCTAAAACATTTGAAAGGCGCCCTTTCTGACGACTGATTCGTCAACGGCAACGCTTTTAATTGAATGAGCCTGAAAATCGTCGGCACTCCGACTAAATTGGATTAGCCGAGAGCTGGATTTCGGTCCCACGATCGGCGGCTGGCTTCTAAACGCGTTGGCAATAAGCAATTTCGCGAGCTGCAATCTTTTCTGAACGAAAAGGATAAGCTCTCGGGTTCGAGCCGCTATCGCTATTCCGAACACGCCCAATCTACTCATGTTATGCAAATTCAACTAGAGAACTCTCGCTCTCGAGAGCCTCTTTCCCGCAGGAAGCTACTGTGCACGGGAGGAAGAATTTTCTGGTGAGACCGGCAGTGTACTGGTTGATAGCGGGGGGGGGGGGTCGCTTTATCCTGAATATCCAATTACTCCTTTGTTTTACGCGATACAAAGCTTCATTTTCAATTACCCTCCGAGTTAAAATGATTAATTCTTATCATTAGAGCTTCGACTCGTTTTTACTTTCCGCTACCCAAAGGGCAAGGAAAGTATAGTAGTCGTGTCAAACAGAAATTGAGTTTTCTTCAGGCTGAAAAACCTTATTTACGCCCGTGGTCCGGGTGTGTGTGTAGTTCAATTTGCGGAAGAACGGCTGGACCGATAGAGCTGGTTTTGTTTTGTTTTATTTGTTTCTTTTTGTAAACGCGAAAATAGGATTGTGGGCGATCGTGGTTGATGGGAAATGAGGGTGGAGGACGAAAGTGTATCGAGTTTTTCGCATGTTTCTCAAAAACGGCTTCAACGATTTTGATTAAACATTCAATTTATCTTCTACGAGTTAGTACAAAACTTTTTTTCTCCATAAATATCTCCGTAAAAGTACGGTGAACGGAGATGTTTAAAATAGAAAAATTGGTTTTTTGTGCGATTTGGCAAAACGGCTTCAACGATTCACAGAATGTTTTTAATAGTTTAATAGGCCTCGCTGAGGGAGGGAAGACCAGTTTCCTTTCGGAGCTGGTGATTCCTGATGTACCACAGGGAGCAGAGAACCCCTCGTAGAGCCTTCTCGTAAGTGCCCTCAGCTGCTGAAGTGCGAAGGCCGTTTCCCAGACGAGGATGGCGTAGGTAGTGATGCTCCTGATGATGGCATTGAAGGCGCGGATTTTTGTTGGTCTGGAGACCTTTTTGTTGTTAAAGAATGGTCTGAGGGCAGCGAAGGCTCCGTTGGCGGCCACAAACGGCGCGGACTTGGCTTTGCCAGTGAGCTTTCTGTCAAAGATAACTCCTAGGTACTCCAGGGAATTGAGTGGCAGCCATCTTGGATGTTAGGGGGGGGGGGGGATATTTCGACGAGAGAAGAGAAGACAGCCTCACATTTGGATTGGAAGCCAAACAACATTAAGAACTTCTGGAATTATGTTAATTACGCGAAGGGCCCCTCTTCAATGCCGTCCGTCCTTCACCTGGGTACCGCAACTGCAGATACGACTCAGGATATTGACAACTTATTCAACGACCATTTTCTTCCGTGTTCTCCTCTGCTATAGTGCGACCTGTCTGTGGTGGGGTGCCGTCCCTATCCCAATCTTCGTTTTCTTTGAGTTCTGTCGGCATCACCACGGATATGGTTAGGGCTGAACTTCGTTCGCTAGATCCATCCAAGGGAATGGGCCCTGACGGTGTGGCTCCCTCTCTGACACGCCAGCTGAACAGATTTCCTCTCTGTTTACGAGATCACTGGATTTGTGTGTGGTTCCCGACTACTGGAAGTGCTCGTATGTGGCTCATGTTCCGAAAAGCGACAACAGAGCAAGAATAGACCACAATCGTCCAATTTGTTCTCTGAGCACATTACCTAAAGTATTGGAAAAGATTATGGTGAAACAGATTGCACCTTTGCTGCGTCCCCATCTATCGCTGCATCAACATGGGTTTATGTCTGGCAGGTCTTGTGCAACAAATCTGTTGACATTTCAACATACTGTCATGGAAGCGTTGGCTGATGGTGTCCAGGTAGACAGTATTTATACGGACTTTGCAAGGCCTTCGACAGGGTCTTCCATGCGATTCTTCTTGAAAAGCTGGGGGCTTTTGGGTTTTTTGGGTCGTTACTTGCATGGCTGAGGAGTTGTTTGCTGGGTCATCGTCTGGTTGTCAGACTGAGGGACATAGCCTCTGATTCGTTCGTTGCCACATTGGGAGGGCCCAGGGATCACATTTATGCCCTTTACTATTTATCAATGAGCGATTGTTTGGTTCTTCAGAATACTCTTACAGCCTTGCATGGATGGTGTTTGAAGAATGAGCTTAGACTGAATATTGATAAGTGCTCAGTGGTCACTTTCAGTCGAGGGGTATCCAGCCTATAGCATGGCTACTCGATAGGAGGGGCGTTGCTCCTGCGTAAAACCCTGGTGCAGGATCTCGGAGTTTTGATCGATTCAGGTTTTACGTTTTCGGCCCATATTGGTGAAATATGCTCAAAAGCAATGAGAAAACTGGGCTTTCTCAAAAGAAATACGAGTGATTTCAAGGAACCAAACGCCCTTAAGCTGCTATCCACCTCCCTTGTCCGTACACCTCTCGAGTTTCCCTCCCCTGTGTGGTCACTGTGGTATACCAGTGCCAATAATACCTTGGAGCGCGTTCAGCGCCACTTCCTGCACTATGTGTCATATAAGAGAGGCGATAGGGCGATAGGTGGGAGGACTTTTCCTACGCAGGGGCGCTCAGGAGGGAAGGCATGTGTTCTTTAGAAAATCGGCGACGTGAGGCGGACATGCTTCTCCTGCATGGGTTGACAGCGGGTCGCCTGGATTGTCCGTATCTGCTTTCTAAGTTGAACTTCTACGCCCCTCCATACGCTACCAGACTCCATCAGCCTTTTTATGTTTATACCTCTTCGACCATCTCCGCAATAATCCCATGTTGCGCTTTCAGAAGGACATCAATAGGTTGTCACACAGTGTTTCAGTGGACCTACTGTTGTTGTCGAATGACTCTTTTAGGTCCGAAATTCGACGGCTATTGTGACCTCCGTTTGTTGGCTCGGGATCGCTGCCGATTGAATTGTGCCAATTTAGTGTGACTTATATTGTCCTACTTTTTTTTTTCTCTCAGTTAAATTGGGCACTGCCCGTATATGTTATAAATAAATCAATAAACCACGGTGGTTTTACGAGGTTAATTTTGACCCCCTCCAGTTCAAGGAGTGAGTGGGGGTTTGTGACCCCTTCACTCTGCCCTTGGCCCTAGGCGTGAGGGGAAGTTCCTTCGCCCTTCCTCGACCTTCCTACTTCTGCCCACTGAGTATACGTGTTAATAAGAAAGTCGTGTGGGGTCACCACAGTAATCAAAACAAAAATTATTATTTATCTCAAATATCCTGTTGTGCACAAAACCAAACAAAAAATATCTGGTGCGTTGCAACACACAACTTTTCTTAGCTCTACGTCAATTCACTTTGTACATGGCTAATTCTATTCAATCAATTCATTTATCAATCAGTTAATTTGAACTTGGTCAAACAACACTTCACAGCAGCAGGAAGCGGTAGCGCCTACAGTTCTGGAATTTATTGTGCTGTTCGTACTCATTGCAGGACCATTATTGAGCAATCGGTATAGCGAATATTGATGAGGCTGTAAACACGAATTTTTTGAAGGAGTATAGTAACCATTTTTGCAGAGTTATTGGTTAAAAACGTTTAGAACTGGAAGTAAGCGAAACGGTGGTAGTCGAAATTCAGGAATTTCTGGAGTGACCCCCATGTATCTCGTGAGCGTTTTAAAACACTCACCCTTTAGGTATTGGATTGGACTACAATACCAATTTTTTTAAAGATTCTACTAACATTCGGAGTTAATAAGGAAAAAACCGCGCTAAAAACGCTTTTCGTCGAAACTTTTGATAATTTATTGTGCTGCTCTCGTCATTTTCCCACAAATGGGAATTTTATGGTATACTTATCCTATTTAGAGCTACCAATATAAACAATTTAATCAAAATCGTTAGAGCCGTTTTTGAGAAAAAAATTTGGTATTTGGATCACTATGATAACTATAGTTAACTTTCGGTGGATTTTGTCCATACCCTTATTTTGGCGTTCAATGGTAACCTGTAGGCTAGACATCAAGTTTCAGCTGATTTGGTACGGTTGTTTTCTCTAAAAACCGCGCTAAAATCGATTTCGTCGAAAATTTTGATAATTTATTGTGCTGCTCTCTTCATTTTCCCACAAATGGTAATTTTATCGTATGATTATCTTATTAGGAGCTGCAAATACGAAAAGTTTAATCAAAATCGTTATGACCGTTTTTGAGAAAAAAAAAAATTTGGTGTTTTGATCACTATGATAACTATAGTTAGCTTTCGGTGGATTTTGTTCATACCCTTATTTTGGCGTTCCATAGTAACTTACGGGCGACATATCAAGTTTGAGCTGATTTGGTACGGTTGTTTTCTCTAAAAACCGTTCACAGATACACAGACCATTCTCCCAAATAGTGTTTTTCGGACTCAGGAGGGTCTGAAACGTAAAGATCTGAAGAAAACTCAAAATTTTTTTTTCAGCCGATTGCATAACTTTCCTTACTACTTCGTCAAGCCAAGGAAAGTAAAAACGGTAAGAAAATAAAAGAGTGCGAATATAACGAGAGCGACACAATAAAATATCCTTGTTAAAACACAATAAGTTTTTTCCTTGCGAATCCGGCTCAAATGGCACTAGTATCCTCAAAAAAATCAGAGTGTTGGGCTTAACAATAATCGCTATAAAAGAGTTATAATTCGGGCATTACGGGATTCAAACTAATGGCTTTTATAGACACACTTTTTGCGCAATGTTTCCCTTGTAATTTCACAACTGTGAATTCGTACTTTCCCGAAATGTTAAATATAAACGGAGATCGTGCCTCGAGTAACAGCAGCCCAATAAATGTGAAACTGAAAGCCGTAGCAATGTATGTCCACAATAGCAAGTTATGTTTTAGGCAGTTCGTGTGATTTGAGTGATCATTAGCTAAAGCGATGAAAATCGACGCATTTACGTTGGGTCGAGGAAAGTTGTGCGTGCAGGGCAGCTTCGAACCAACGATAGGCATCCCTCCAATCCCATTTCGTAGCACACCTACCCGCGCGCATACGGTCTTCCCAATCCAATCACTCCTTTCCATTCACTCTTTGCAGTTCCTCCCAACTAATTCCGCTCCCGTGGTCTCCGCCGCATTTCACGAAATCTTCTGATTGAGTCGGGAACGATCGTAAGGAGTTGGGAGGAAATTCCGTTGATTCGACTGGGGATTCTTAAACTCTTCTCTCAATTCACTGATCTAATTTCCAATTTCATACGAAGGGACAATATACCGGAAGGGGGGAAAATGGGAAAGAAAAGGAGGGCCGAAATCCTTGGAGAATTTTTCCATTGTCCCCCCCTGCGGACCCATTTCCGTCGTTATAGAGGAAAAGAAAAAGAGGAAGGGTCGAAATGTGATGAGCCGAGATTGGCGAGGACTAGCGGTAGGGTTAGGGTGAGGCCTGTTGAGCGGTAGATATGAGATTGAAGGTCGTTGAAGGGCTCGTGAGCGTGTTGGTGGACAGATTCAAGTAGGGAATATTTACCTTCGCGCGACTTATTTCAGTTAGATAACGTTATACACAAACCATCTCTCCTACAAATCTAACCTATGAGGGCCTATATTTCCATAACTTGTGTTTGACCACGGTGCTGTCATCCGTTGTGGAATTCTCTTTCAATCCATTCCCAAACACAATATCTCCAGTACACCTATTCATTCATTCATATCAGGGAGGCAGCAGCGGGCCATACGACTCCGCTAGAGCTGCAGGACCTATGGCATTTCTCCGTGGCACACATTGGGCCCATATCCTATCTCCCCAGGGAGCCCATTGGGGGGCCTGCTTTTTGTTTTTTTTTAACCCGAGGGCGTGTGGGACAAGTCCCTTTGTCACTGCGGCTGCATATGGGCCTATTGTGACGCTGGCCCTTTCTTAGTAGAAGGCGTCGTACATACCCGCCCCCCTTAGGAAGCCGAGTATGTCCTTCACCGCAGAGTCCGCTACGGTTTGGAGTTCAGTGGTCCCCTGACCAAAGTATTCAAAGCGTTTTGCTACCAAAGCAGGGCATTCACATAAGATATGCTCTGTTGTCTCATCCTCTTCGCTGCTGAGTCTGCATTCCACCGCCTCTGAGATGCCCATCTTGTTGAGGTGATATCTGAGTGGGCAGTGCCCGGTGAGGAAGCTTATCAGTACTCTCAGATCTTGTCTAGAGAGTGTCAGCATCGCCTTCACCCTTTGACAGGAAGGCGTGGCAAGCCTTTTCGCCTGTCTTAGTCGTGGCTGGCGATGCGAATGAGCGCCATTTTCCTGTATCTCCCATCGAGCAACTAGACGGTTCAGGTGACTTTTCGTCAGACCCACGTGTGGCTCAGGCTCGATGGGTAAGGATTCTGTAGGGGGGGCCTGCTTAGTGTCCCAGCCGCTGCGGGTACCCATTGCCTCACCCACCTGGGTTCTGGTCCTGTAGGAGGGGGGTGCCTGGTCGGGGATCGAACCAGAGTCCGCTGGTTCTATCCCCGCCTGGCTCAGAAGGCCTCGTGCCCCAATGAGCTTGCCCACCCCGCCCCCCTTTCAGTACACCTAGAAAAAGATTGCAGGCATCGCCCAAAGCCGAGAGGACAATGAAAGAAGTCGCGGCCACAACTGGCCCATTTCCCATCACTCAAATGCATGGATCTTGGGAAGGGTTCTGGAGTCTTCCAGTTCCCTCCACATACTTGAGGATTTCCTTGCATCCCTCATTTCATACCTGTCCCTGTCTACTATTTGATCTCACAACTTTCTAATCTAGTCCTGAACCACATAGGACATTAACTTAAAAAGTGATCAATCATTTCCACCTGCCCACAGGAGCATTGTGGTCTGCGCAATGTTTTTCTAACTGCATAATGGCTGGTTAGCATACCTATTAATCATCTTAATTATGCCTTGTACAATTTTGATGCCCACTCCGTCTTTTCTTTGTTGTACTTTGTGGTCCCTGTGATCGTAGATAACTATTGATTGCTGCTACAAAGTGTACTGTGTGTAGTTAGTAAGGCCATCTATCTAGGTGTGAATAAATCTGTAAATCTGTAAATCCGTTGCCTGGGGGAGCAAACTAACAGTCAATCAAAAAGTAATATTGGCCAACCCCAGAGAATTGCAATCTAATGTATCACCAAGGCCTATCAGTCAGACTGTAACAGAAGCACAACAGGTGATCACAGGTCATCTCGAAAACACTCCATCATGCACGTCTTGCGCCTCAAGTGTGGAGTGTTCGTATAATTGTTCGAGACACCCCAAAGATCTCGGTTAATCATCCGGGGTATTGCACCGTGCAGTCCCTGGAACAACCTTCACCGTTAAGGCTTTCCCACGAGCTCTAGGTATGGATGGGCCTCTCTTGCCGCCCGTATTCATTTTCGTTCGCCGTGCGCTACATACGTCAGGAACCTGTTGGGTGCATGACAGGTTCAGCTGTGAAGAGTGAAACAAGAGCTCTTCCCACTCTGCGCTGAACTATGTGCGGATGACACCTCAGAACGAAAACTTGCCACCATCGACCAATAGGTATTAGAGAAATGGCAAGCAAGATGGAAATCCTTGTCAAAGGGGTGTGACACGCACAAGTTTTCCCCCGGCATTCGTCAATGCCTTGGGAGAAGGTGGGTTGAGCCAGGCCACTGGACGAGCTTGTTCCATACGGGACATGGTGATTTCAATGCACAGCTCGACTTCTTTCCTCTCGAAAACACTCCATCATGCACGTCTTGCGCCTCAAGTGTGGAGTGTTCGTATAATTGTTCGAGACACCCCAAAGATCTCGGTTAATCATCCGGGGTATTGCACCGTGCAGTCCCTGGAACAACCTTCACCGTTAAGGCTTTCCCACGAGCTCTAGGTATGGATGGGCCTCTCTTGCCGCCCGTATTCATTTTCGTTCGCCGTGCGCTACATACGTCAGGAACCTGTTGGGTGCATGAGAGGTGGAGCTGAGAGTTGCAATCAAAATGAAACTCAGTGAGCGTGAGAAGGACTGTATTATACGTGCGTGCGGAATTGAGTTGAATTAAAGTTGAGGTGAGATGGAGTACAAATGGGCGACACAAGGGCAGTGCTCGGAACGCGTGAACTGGCGCGGGCAACCATATGAGAGAGTGAGAAGGTACTGGGGTGGTAGTTGGAAGCAGAATGATTTTGTAAGAGCTCTGTCGTTGATAGGAAAATGAAATTGGGAGAAAGAAATAAAGAAAGGGGAAAACCTAGGAAAGGGAGCTGAGGGACCCGCAGGTGAGGGGTAGGTATTGAAATACTTGGAGATAATTAGGCGGTCGGAGACAATGACGGGGGGAAGTCCGAGGTGAAAGACTCTAACCACTATGACGCTCTATGTCGAACAGAACCAATAAACCATTTGCTGCCCCTCTGCAGTTTCTACAAAAGTAGGCGACGGTTGTTGGAAGAGCAGACAAACCTGCCAGCTTTGACTGCTACAAAGCAAGCTTATGAGGGCAGAGAAACGTGATCCCAGTTGAGCGGAACAGTTTGAAACTTGCCACCCAAGTAAATAGTTAGATCAGATGGGAAACCAGAACTCCTCCCAGAAGGTACAGGATTCCTCAGGTGGTCAGACCTCTGGGCAATATAACATGGGCAACAGCTCCACCAGGAGACTGGCAATGACCAAACACCTCCGCAGGTCTGGGTTTGGTGGATGCTGAGTTGGTGGCCACTTGCACGATAAGGAAACCACTACATACATGACAGCAGACTGATATAACCCTCGTCGAGGAGTCAAGAGCAGTCATTTGTTAAGGAAACGAACTTGATCTTAGGCCTCTGTTGTCGATGTGATTCCTGACTCTGTCCCAGAAGGTGTTTTTAACGTCCTTCATGGCTGTCGCCATTGTGACCGGTATGTATAGTTCTGACCCATGAAATTGGGGAACTGACCCACTTTTGGCAGCTTGCCCCCTCTCTCATTACTATTGTGACCTTCATGTCCTGGCATCCATTTCACTGCCAAGGTTTTGCCCCTTACTACGATTTTCTTTGCTATATTTACGGTGTCCTCAACTAGAAGGCTCTTGACTTTTGGATTAACCAGTGTTTTTATCGATGGTTAAACCCAGGCCCAGGAAGATTGTAATGGGTTCCTTTGTCAGTTGTTGACACAACTGTTGATTGCTAACAATTCACTTCGAAAAATTGTATGTATTCAAAGTGGGATCGATTCTTCCCGTTCCAGTGCTGGGATGAATATCCCCATACCCGCGTTTCCACGTGTAACAAGGGATTCGTCATTTACAGACGTTTTGTTCTCCCATGACTCTTTTGGACATATTTCCATGTTGATGTAATTTGTTTTAGTACTTTAGTAGACCTATTTGGGCAACAGCAGACCTTCAGGGCCTACGCCTGGCACGAACGGTCATGTATTCTCAATGATACGTCGATACTTCCCTGCCTCACTACCCCTTCACCCCTCGCTAACACCATTCGGATATTCATCATCTGTAAAACATAACCACAACCTCCACTGTCCAATTCGCACTAATAACCTTTGGTAATGGATGGGCACTCTAAACCTGTAGACGTAACATTCCAACTTGAATTTCTCCATCGTACCTCAGAAGACGTCATAATTGGTTTATCTTATTGTTCAGTCCATAGCATTTTGTGCGTGCCTCAAGGTGGTAGATGCTGAAATACTCTGCAAGGGGAGTAGCTCGAGTAAAGTGGAAGAGCGATCTTACCGACTGTTATTCGATTTATAGTCGGGAGGTTTCGTAGCACCTCGCGGCGGTCTCAGGTTTTATTAAAGTTCGTGGAATATTCCGTAGTTCAAATCGCAACTGGAAGTCGTTCGGAAGATCGCGGCGGAGGAGTAGAAAATCCGACCTTTCTCACCTTTTGCACGTTTAAACCCGTTATTTCCGAGTCAAACCGCTCGGGAATCGAGGCTGAAAATCGAACCGCAAAACCAGGAGCTCGCTAGGCACAATGCAAATCTGCGTCAGTGATTGGAAACAACGGGCGTCCTGGTTCACCGGGTCCAACTCTCACCTCCCCGGTGTATTTCGTGATATTCTGGACAGCGCGGGAAGCTCCTGACCGGGACAATCGAACGTCCTGTTTGACGGAGGGGAAGGCGGAGGATTATTCTGCTATCACAGCATTCACTCTGATCGGTCTGAATGCCGGGATTAAATTTTCCATCGGCGCATTCAAACTGTACTTGGTTGCTTTGCCCGCAAGGGCCTCTGGAGGACTGCTGTTGTCAAGCTCCGTGATTCGTCTTCGATGCGAATTTCACTCGTAAAACTAACCCCTTTCCCCTGTTCAGATGCAACGGAAGCCATCGGCCAACTTTTCAAGTGTACACCAATGCGTAATTGGTCAACTGATAATTGGGTTTATACTTCCTTTCGAAGGATGGCCAGCAATACACTTATAAAGAAGAAAATTACGTTCCCTATTATTTCAGAAGCGCTCCCTTTGTGATATCAATAGCCCAGTAGCGCTTCACGATCCATATACCTTACTGGAATACATTTTCCACACATTGGTCGAAGAACATGACGTCGTGGGGTAACCAGAGTTACTAAAGTTAACGTACCTGTTAGGTGTGTCCGTCTCCTCTGGCTTGTGAGTTACTGTGGGCAAGCGCTTTCGATGTAAAGACATCATCGTCTGGCCGTTAAGTCAGTACTGGAGTCAGTCAGATGGTCGTGGTCTTTATATACAAAGAGAAAGGTGAAAGGGGTGATGGAGCGTCGGGGAAGGGGCTGGGAGAGGAGGTCATGTACCTCAGGGGGAAACCCCCTAGAGATAAATGGGACGTGTTGGATGGTCCGTCAATTGTGGAATTTACGTCTTTTTGGCGTAGGGTGGTCTATAAATCCGTCAGTTGGTTGTTTTCGTTTGTGTAGTGTTTTGAGTGGTGTGAATATGGTGTCGCATTTTGTGTTGATTTGTTCATTTATGTTCTGTCCATTGAAGTTTTTTAGTTTATAAATTTCCATGTTTTCTAATATGTTCAGTTTTCGTCCTTTGTATTGTTTGTGTAGTAAGATGGTACAGTCCTGTATTTTGGTGGGTTCATGTACAGTTGTTTTGAGGTGGTTGGCAAAGTTTGAATCGTCTTTGTTCCTACTAAGAGATTTAATGTGTTCTGAGTATCTGGTCCGTATTTTTCGTCCTGTCTGTCCTATGTATGCGTTTTTACAAGTACAAGTTATTTTATACACCCCACTTTGGTCGAGTGGGTCTGTCTTTTCAGTCTTTGCAGTTAGTTTGGTTCTAAGTGTGTTGTCCGTACGTAATGCAATTTGTATACCTTCCTTTCGGAGGATATTAGTTATTCCGTATATTTGTGGTCCTGTGTACGTGAATGTGCAGCGTCTTGTTAAAGTCTGTGTATTTTCTGTTTTTGAGTCGTTTGTTTTGGAGTCATATTGTCTTAATAATTTGTTTATTGTTTTTTTTAGAGTAACCGTTATTTTCTGCGATGGTATTGATAGTATCAAGTTCTTTTTTTGTAATTTTGTTCGGATAGTGGGATAGTTTTTAGTCTCCGTATCATGTGTCTGAATGCACTTAGTTTATGTTGTTGTGGGTGGTTTGATGTAAAATGTATGGTCGTGTCGGTAGCGGTAGGTTTTCTAAAAATGTCGTATTGTAGTTCGTTGTCCAACCGTGTGATTTTTAGGTCCAAGTAATTAAGAGTTTTATTTTGTTCTTTGTCCATGTCATATTGGATGTTTTGGTGGATATTGTTTAAGTCCTTTAGTATATCGTCAGTGTTATCACGGCCAATCCACAATTGACAGACTATCAAACACGTCCCATTTATCTCTAGGGGGTTTCCCCCGAGGTACATGACCTCCTCTCCCCGCCCCTTCCCCGACGCTCCATCACCCCTTTCACCTTTCTCTTTGTATATAAAGACCACGACCAACTGACTGACTCCAGTACTGACTTAACGGCCAGACGATGATGTCTTTACATCGAAAGCGCTTGCCCACAGTAACTCACAAGCCAGAGGAGACGGACTCACCTAACAGGTACGTTAACTTTAGTAATTTGCCTACTGGCGGACATAACTCAATTTCTTTAATACGTAACCAGAGTTGGTGTAGGTGACTAGGAGTGAATTTGGGTGCGTGTGGGAGAGAATGTAGATTTGAACTAATTGATGAATAAGGCGCATGAAATAGACGACTGTATACCCTGGATTTAAATAGTCACTTGATTAGTGCGATAGAGTTTTGAGTAGAGCATCAAGTATAACTAGTTTAGTAGACACAGTGAATCTCTAGATGGTTGCACGGGTGTAGGCCTAGGGAGAGGTGACTGTTGAACTGTAGAATGAGGACATGCAAAGTCATAAACAACAACTTGAGCTGGAGCGAAACCTTGACAGAATAAAGGCCGAAGAGAGCAAATAACTCGTAGGGAGATCAGGATGCAAAGGGGCAGAAGAGCAGGGGCTGTGGAAAGCTTGATGGAAAGGGGGGGGGGGGGGGAAGAGTGTTGTAAGCGTGGTGTGGAGACAATTCAAATGCAGTCGTCCCATCAGCTGCTTGGGTTTTACCAGGTGCCGTCAACTAGACCCTGCACTGCACTCTCACTAGTTTAGAGGCATCCTTCATTAGAGCTCCTGCAGTGTTGTCCTTGCAACACTCTCCAACGTTAAAGGTGCATTCAATACAGTGTGCTAGCTGTCAATGATCTGACAGTTAGCGCTCCGCTCCATGCTGTACGCCTCGAGAAATGCATCACTGCCATGGGGTGTGGAAGCCAGAAGGCGGAAATCAGCATCATTGCAGGCAGCCAGCAGGGGACAGTTTTGTCGTCATTACTGTGGTCGAAAGGGCCACATGGCACAATATGGGGTGGTGCCAGGACATGAGGCTGGACGTCGCTAGTGCCAAGGTAATTACAACGCATCATTGACAGTGGCCCTCCCACGCAGGGCAATCAAGGTAGCCCTGATGGCCGTGGCCAAGGATCTAAGGGACGCCTTCCATATGAGAAGAAGCCCCACAGAGCACCACACCCTCTTCCGAAAGCAAGTATCAATCCGGACCACCCTCGTGCACCCTGGCAGAGCCATCATAGGAGGCGTCACTACATACAAGACCTCTATTACCTACGGTGTGTTAGGCAGCAGCATCCTGGTGGACTGCCCCATCCAAACACAGGCAGTACGCCAAGGGCACGCTACTAGCAATCCTTCCAGCATATTGTGCAACCTCGCACCTCACCCTGCTGCTCCTTGTGGGGACTTCCTCGCTAGACCTCCAGTTGGATTGCAACACGATGTGTGACTACATTAGGACCAAGGAGGCTAGCATCGTCCACTGGCAGGTTTCAGCCTGGGGCTCCTAGGTGAGGAAGTAACCAACCAAAGAGTCACACTGGCCCAAAAGTGGCTCGGAGGATTCACGAACCACAACTCGCCACGCACTCAAGATCATGCTCTATGCAGGATTGACTGGGCATGAAGTAGTGACACCCCAAATTTTCTGCCACACCGCACCGCATGCCGTTCTGTGCATGCCTCTACTATTTCAAACTGCACCTGTTCAATGAGTACTTGTTAGGCAGGGGGCTGGCCAAGGATGCCTTACACGTCCTCTGCGTCTAAATCCCCCAGTGCAATCTGACACGTGGCTTCCTCTCCAGTCGGGCCCCAACTCGCTGGTTCACCCGCTTCGTGCTAGCCTGGGAAAACCAGAGGAAGAACCTGGAGATGTGGGAGCCTCTGGCTCTAGGTCAGGGGCCTGGTTAGATGTCTCCTGGCCCCCTCCGCCTTCCGACGGTAGGATGGTCGTTCCACCAAACGCCCTGGGTGAAACTCGACCACATTAAATCCCAGGCCAATGCACAAACAGGCTGCTACACGGCCTATGCCATTTTAACCGTTCGGTTGCTAGCTAGGCTTGCCAGATGAGGGCATAACGTTAAACTGCTATTCTACAGGCCATCAGGTTTCCATGAAAGAAGAGCATCACAGAAATTGATTCTGTTAGTACGAATTCGTTTCTGAAGTTGAAAAATGTCTTCGCTGAGGTATTTCAAAGAAAGTTGTGAGGGTTGTATTGGAGTACGGCCCTCGGTCTATGAAAATCCACTGAGACGGCTCTATCAAAAAAAGTTGCTGAGTAGATATTCTGTCTAATGCTGAATCGTTTTTTCAGTACTTCGAAGTAACGAACCGTCGGGATCAAAGAAAGTCGCGAATGTTCAAAGAGATGTCGTAAAAATCCTCGCTTAATATAATTAAAGCATTAGTTCTGCTACGGGAAAGGAGTTGGTGGTGAGGGAGGGGGGGAAGGATGCCGATAAAAGGGATCGCCATTCGTTCGGGTCGATGACGCCATTAAACAAGTCCTGTAGTGGCCCGTTCCACTCGGGGCTCCTTTCTTTGGTCTCCTCCGTTTCGTCAACGCCTCCAGCCCCACTCTGTCGGCTCCCCAGGCCTCTTTCCAGTTCTCCCTCCGGTGGCCCTACGGTGTTAACCGCAGGGAGGGCCGCGAGGAGGGATTTAATGCTGAAACCGTGTAAACACCGGGACCCATTCCAGACTTCGTCGCCTCAACGGCTGCCCACATTCTCACGTGGATCCTTTCAGAATTTCCACGCGAAGATAACGCTTTTCGAGTTTCGAATAAAACTCGTTGACGTTCCCCGACTAAGGTGACGTGAAGGCGCGTTGCGAGAAATAAACGAATTGGATTTATTGACGAGAAAAAAACAACAACACGAAAACAGATTCGAGCTATTGAAGTGAAAAATGAGGAGATAAATACAACCATAAGTGTAGCAAGATAAAGAGTTCAGAGGATCACGACCCACAAACATACAACAATGAGTATGAAAACGCGTGTAAATGTGTAAATTTGCGATGAATCCTCACTTCGACTAGCTCTCTCCCCCTCCCCCAGGACTTTCTAAGGTTTGTAAAGACACCCTTACAATTGGCATGGCCAGCCACGGACTAAAACAGGCGTAAAGGCTCATTATGCCACCCTGTTCAAAGGCGAAGGCAATGCTTACCACTCACCAGACAGAATCTAGGAGTCCTTACTAGCTTCCTCGCCAGGCACTGCCCACTTGGGTATCGCCTCAATGAGATTGACGAATTACAGGAAGTTAACTGCAAAGTGTGCAGCGGGGAGGACGACACTATGCCTCTGGGTTCACTCACGGGAGCAATGGGAGAGAGGGCCGCTCCATACTGAGGCGGATGCGCTGTCATGCGTGTGTCTGATCCCTACCTGGCACCTTTCTCCTTCGGAAGGACGGGGGCACGTCCAATCGCCAGAATCCCCTTGGACGTAAAGCGTAGGTGACGGTGGAACGCCTCTTGGCTATTCCAGCTCCAGGGCCTGCCACTCATGGGTACCACGGAGGATTCCGCCCATGGCCAGTGGCGTGGAGTCGTTAGGGCTAAAGAAATGGTTATGTGGAGGCTACGGTTTCACTGGAAATCCCCAAAAGAATTGGTTAGATGTTGGCAGGAGATGTTCAGGCCACTAGACTAGATACCGTCTCCAAGGCCACGGGCCTAAGCCCAGCATGTTTGCAACTGTCATGGTACACTGAAAAGGCAGGTCTGGGTACCGTGGGGCACAACTTCATCCTTGCCAAGCCTCCGGCAGAGTAAGTAGTTAGGGTGATGGCACTTCTGGGATGAGTGACGTCAGCCCCCCCTCCCCACTGATGTATGACGTCACCCCCCTCACTACCGCCACTGATGTATGACGTAACCCCCCTCACTACCGCCACTGATGTATGACGTCCCCCTCACCACCACCACCACTGATGTATGACATCACCCCCTCACCACCCCCACTGATGTATGACGTCACACTCCCCTCACTACCACCACTGATGTATGACGTCACACTCCTCTCCCCACTGCAGCTGATCTGACGTCACACCTCCCTCCCCACTACAGCTGATCTGACGTCACCCCCACCCCACTCCCCACTACAGCTGATATGAAGGGGGCTAGTGGTTATAACCTGACACCACTCAATGAAACCTCCCTTTTTTGGAGGAAACCTCTCACTGGAAAGGTAACCTTCTTGGCCAGCTCGCCGCTTCAACAAATTCTTGTTCGCGAATCCTTAAAAAAATTTGTTGGTGTAGATAGGGTCCGAACCCAGATCGCCTGGGCGCGGACCGGACACGCTATCCACTGCACCACTCTAAATACCAAATACCAAATACCAAATTGTTTATTGTCGTAATATTTACATTTAATGATAATAATAATTAAATTACATATTATAGGTACCACTCTTTCGTTATGTTCTACCATACGATATTGTGATATGAGAGTACAACGCTCGTAATATTATATCCTTTCCTTTGTATCATTACGCATCGGCTATCGATTTCACCGTGTGCTGCGTCATGCCCCCCACACAATTGGCGCAACTTCTGAGTGGATCTACGTCATACCCCTACCAAATATCCCCCTAACGCATAATTACCACATACCCACAATTTCCCTCCCACACGCGTTCACGCTAAATAAATCCCGAGTACACGTGGAGCCGCTACGTTTTTTGTACTGAGACGTAATTGCGCCAAAAATGATCACCCTACGCTCCTAGCAAACATTACGCGATTTACGAGATTGATAATAAAAAAAATATCCGTATCGCCATTATCGAGAAATTAAATTTACCCGTGTTACGAAAAAAGATTTAAGACGCGCACTTATATTTAAGCGTGTTACGAAAAAAGATGTAGGACGCAAAACGCGATTTTTTTGAAGATATATCAAGCAGATGTAACCATATAGATCTGGGCAGAGAAATCCTGTCAAAAGGACTCAAGGGCAAGCGGACCTACATATTCTCGGGCAGTCTGGCTGCCTTAAATGCCTTTGAAGTCCGGTGGCACGGGAATGTCTTCAGGCGTTCAAACGGCTCGGTGACCATAATAGGCTTGTCTTTGCTCGGCTGCTGGCTCATAGAGGGTACGAGGACAATGAAAAGACGGACTATCGCGAATAGGGGCATGGAAGTCCTACACATCAGGCATCACTACATTGGAGTGATGACAAGTCGTCTACATCGGCTAAAGGTTGATTCTGCTTTCCTGTTCAAGTGGAGAGTTCTTACTAGCTTCCCTACCAAACACTTCCCTCTCAGGTTTGCACCTCAATAAGATGGGCATCTCAGAGGCAGTTGAGTACAGTTGGAAGCCCAGAGACCACTGCAGCTAGCTTCGGTCTATTATACAGCTTATAAGCCTGATTTGGGAAATATAAGAAGGGGCTCTCCAGCAACTTTCCAGTAAAATGAAGTGGAGAGTCGCATGAATTACCTGTGCACTGAATACTCAAAAACTGTAGCAGCACAAGTAAGGGACACTCCAAACCCCATGCTGATATGTATATGGCGCGTGGTCTGACGACTTATGGCAGTTGGAGAAGAGCTAGTTCTGCGGATAGTTCTCTCCTGCCAACACACCAGTTCACATAAGAGATTTCCCGGCGTAACCACAACCTTCAGGAACACAACAGTGGTGAGCAGAAGAGCCTGGAATTGGTGGCAGAACCAAGTAGGAGAATTGCTAAGAGGCGTTTTGTTGGAACCTACACTTCTTCCCAACGCGAATTCCGGTGGACACGGAGAAAGGTGTCAGGCTGCTATCAGCAAATCCCAAACATACATCACCGTAGACATTATAAATTAATTCATTCACGCAATTACACCGCCACTCAACCCAGGGACAAACTATCGATATTCATCATTGGTAACTAACTACCTAACCCATTCACACAACGAATACGCTCAACCCTTGGATAGATTCACAGCAAGTCGTTCAGGAGTGGAACCGGATATTCGATCACCCCTGACACCCCTGCGAACCTACCTATCCAACCTTCCCCTGCCCAATCCTCCTACAGGGCCCCTCAACCTTCTTCACCTCACCAAATGACTTCCACCACCATCCAACGCATCACCACCACCATCCACACCCCATCATCCATCCTTCCATTCACTGACCAATCCCACTCCCGCCCATTCACCACTTTCCCATCCCTCGCCACAGCCCATAGCCCATAAAACCGCCCCACGTTGACATTTAGGATCTGCCGCGTGGGGAGGGCTGAGGCAGTACCAGCCTTTCTGCCTCAACACGCCTCCTCCCTGTCCAGCAGGACGAGACGGCAAAGTGTACTCTACGCGAGTGCCCCTGTCTTGGCAGCCAGGCGCTTCAAATATTTTTCCCAGGAGTGCACGACAGTGGAATCTGTGCCAAACAACATACTCGATTTCCTAAAAGGGGTTGTTGTGTATCTCCATCATTAACTGGGGGACATCGTTACAATTCGCCCATGTGTGGCCGCAGTGATAGAGGAACTCGGTCCCGTGTGCCCTGGAGAAAAACAAGTATGTCAAAATATCTCGCTCGACGCACTAAACAACTTTCCTCAGCGGCATTAGTTAACAATACCGTTCATTTTTCATTCAGTCATGTGATCTTGGTAGAACGTAACATCACGTTCAACGTGTAAAGTGGTAACTTGAAGCTCCGAAATGTATTGTCGCGCTCCTACTCGGGCGACGATCTCATCTTTGAATAAAGTAATCCATTTGATGCCTCTCAAATGTTTAACTTCGCTCCATTTCATGAACTTGACTTTTTGTCACTCGACTTACTGACTAGAAATAAACGTCCAACGGCTCAAACAACGTGGACATCGAATGATTTCGGTATTTGCGTACCCCGCTCCATTCTGAAGACCCCATAATGGGAGTCGCCACACATTTCTGCCCAAACCCTCGCTAAAAGCCCACGCCAAATGAGGATTCATTAATCACGCAAGCTGACTTCAGCGTAAAAAGCTGAAATCGATATGTTTATTAGAACAAAGCCGAGTAACCGGTCATAAATCAGGTCGACTTAGCTTTGCCGCTCAATCGCCGCCTTCAATCATTTGCACTCACCACAAACCTCACTCGCAGCTCCAATTCCCGATGAAGGCCGTCAATAATAATAATGCTAATGAAAAACCGTAAGCGGGGGACAAATAGGCTGTTTCGCCGGTTACAAGTCGATAATTGCCAGTCATTTGCAGCTACCAAATGCCGCAAGCAGTAGGACTAAGATGCGTCTTTACCCGCCAACGCGGCGTCCGAGCTACGCTTCTCCCACCAAGACTATTGAAACGCTATTGCTGCACCCAGGTTCATAGTACGAATAATTGATGGTGGTGTAACGGGACGAACCAAACCCTTCGATTCAGCGGAGGCTCGTCCGGGGCATTTGTGCTGACAGAGCACCTCAAATGCCCCGATTCTCTCGAGATTTGGCTGCTGTCAGTTGTAACCGAGCCGGTTCCCTCGTGGCCGTGTTGTCCACGCTGGCGTTCGCTCCTACCCAGTTCCCAGTTTGTGGTCGTAAAACTTCCCGGAATGGAATTTGAGAATAAAACTCTGTGTTCGAATTGCATTTGGCTTGATATCGTATTAAATTCCTGACTCTCTTAGTGTGATATCGCTTCAATATTAATACTCCCCTCCCGTAACACTACACATCACAGAACTTAACTGGCGTTAAGTGCCAGTTTCACCAAAAACACAGTGACGCCTTTTCAGGATTTCACTACGGTAACCAACTTTCGTTAAATGAGGTTATACAAGCAATGGTGACCGCCATATCAAATCGGTGGGGGAGGAATAAAACCGCAGTAAAGTAAGGTGTCAGAGTGCATTCCTGCCTGTGGATGGTACTGCTGGGAACCTCACGTCCTGCTGAGGGAGTTGTCTCTATATGTATATATGAATGAATATGTGTGAGTGTACGTGTTGTGTATGTGTGTTAGTGTTTTCTAGGTATAGGTAGTGTAGTGAAAGATCTGGGGGGAATGAATATCGAGTAGTTCGCCCCTGGACCTTCGGGAAGGTGTGTGAATGTATTTAAGGGTTGAATGTATTTATTGTATGAGTGCGTATGTAGGTTAGTATTAGGTTAGAGTGAGACAGGTGTGTCGAGGTCGAGGGCGGCCGAATATCAAGTAGTCCGTCCTCGTCACGCCAAAAAGGGGTTCCCAGTTCAGGCCATCTTCTACCGCCTGACACCCTTCTCCATGGCAGGTGCGGGGGCAAGTCCAACTCCGTACACCCATGGAGATAAAGCGTAGGTGCCGGTAAAACGCCTCTTAGCAATTCCCCCACGGGAATGGCAATGCCACCCATTCAGGTCTGTAGGATGCTCAAGGTGCAGCCATATAGAATGGGTACTACGGGGGCTTCTGCCCTTTGGGTGTGACGCAGCCAGCCATGAAGCCAAGGGTTTGGTCTTCTGGGGACCGTGGTTCCTTTGGAAATCCCCCCCCCCCCTAGAGAGATGATTGGTGCTGGCTGGAGAGGGGTAAAGGCTGCGAAGCTAGGTATCCTCTCCAACGCCAAGGGCAATGCTGATGAGTTCTTCCTCTGTGACGTAATTGCTGTGGAATGTTTCGAGCTTTGAATGAATCCCTCGGTCAATTCATTAATTCGTTTTATGGGTTGGCGAGTACAGCCGAACTGCACAGAAACAAATTTCCTACAACTACGGACTCCAATATGAAAGATAACGTCATGCGCTGGCATTATGAAGATCAACAATCTAAATCCGTTTCCCTCTCTTCACCTAAATTATCTGTTCTTCAGTTCACTTGGCGGTAAGTCACGGATACGTTTTGCTGTATGGTCCACGACACAGTTATGCCGCCCATGCGGACATACCATTACCTCAAGTTAGAGTATTGCGTGAGCCTTCGAACCCTCTTCAGGCCAATAGCGCGTGCAGAAGGCACATGATGGCTCGTTGGCTCTGCTGGAGGAAGCGGTAGGGAAGTGTGCACCCTGGGAGGCTCTCACTTTAGGCAATGCAAACTCCCTGAAGCATACCAGAAGGCCACTTAGCAACTGATAGTACGTGCTTCCTAGACCCTCCGCTGATTCCCAAGTGAGTGGGAGGGCCCCCCTGGTACAATGAGGAAGGACTCGTGCTGGTCTGGTTCCCTAAGCGCTGGAGGGTGAGCACCTGAAGCCGGCGGACCAAGGAGTTGCTTTCCCTCGTCTACTACTCGGGGACTAGTTTAGAGTCCTCACAAACTGGCGCAACTCGTATCGAGAGATCGGCAGTAGAATTTCTCAACCGGTACCGTACCCCCCCTCAGTATTGCACTGCCTTCGACAACTCTTAGCCTCATTGCCCTTACTTCTAAGGTGAAACGAGGCGGAGGCTAGTCAGCACCTCTGAGGAAAGCGGTAGGCAGCCTAACACCATGAGAGGTCCTCCCCTCAGGCAATTTTAGCTCGCTGAGGCACACCAGAAGGCCACTAGTGGGAGACCGCTTAGCAACTGGTAGGATGGGCTGCTAGACGCCCACTGGCTGAATGAGGAATGCTGGTCTGGTTCACTAAGTGCTGGAGGGTGGGCTCCGGAAGCCGTCAGGCCAAGGAGTTGCTTTCCCTCGTCTACGACGTGGGGACGGGTTAAGAGCTCTCGGGCTGGCAGAACTCGGACCGAAAGGTCGGCAGTAGAGTCTCTTGAACCCCAAGTTAGCGTATTGTGGGTGCCTTCGATACTTCTTCAGGCCATTGGCAAGTGCAGAGGGCACATGGAAGAAAGGGCTAGCTGACGCTGCTGGAGGAAGCGGTAGGGAAGTTTGCACTCTGTGAGGCTCTCCCTTTAGGCAATGCAAACTCCCTGAAGCATACCAGTAGGCCGCTTAGCAACTGATAGCACATGCTGCCTAGACTCCCCGCTGATTCCCAGGTGAATAGGGAATGCCCCCTGGCAGAATGAGGAAGGACTCGTGCTGGTCTGGTTCACTAAGTGCTGGAGGGTGGGCTCCTGAAGCGGGTGGACCAAGTAGTTGCTTTCCCTTGTCTTCCACTCGGGGACTAGTTGAGACTCGTCAAACTGACGCAACTCGTATCGAGAGATTGGCAGTAGAATTTCTCAACGGGTACCGTATCCCCCTCAGTATTGCACAGCCTTCTCATTGCACTCACTTCTAAGGTGAAACGAGGCGGAGGCTAGTCGGAACCCTGAGGAAAGCGGTAGGCGGCCTAACACCCTGTGAGGTCCTCCCATCAGGCAATGTTAGCTCGCCGAGGCACACCAGAAGGCTGCTAGCGGAAGATCGCTTAGCAACTGGTAGGACGGGCTGCTAGAGCCCCGCTGATCCCCCGAGAAGGGGGGCCCACTGGCAAAATGAGGAAGGACTCGTGCTGGTCTGGTTCACTAAGTGCTGGAGGGTGGGCTCCGGAAGCCGTCAGGCCAAGGAGTTGCTTTCCCTCGTCTACGACGTGGGGACGGGTAAAGCCTCTCGGGCTGGCAGAACTCGGACCGAAAGGTCGGCAGTAGAATCTCTCGAGTAGAATTTCTCACCTCAAATTAGCTTTAGAAGGTACAGCAGTTATCCATCAGCCATCTTCCGTTATTCTCATTAGCACACTCTCATTGAGAATTTCGCAAACTCTAGATTATTGCCGATCTCTCACCCCAATCGAATCCTTAACTGAAAGCCGCTCACGGGCAAGGTTACCTTGGACTGGTTAGTAACGTTTCTCACGGAAACGAATAATTGCGTTTGTGCATTAAAAAATCTAAAAGTACCGGAGGTATCGTCTTACATTATGGTTTATCTTGCATTTGAAAGTTTGCACTCCTCTACTTCGTGCTAATATAGGCTGGAGTAGTCATTAGTACGATAGAAATAACTGAATGAACGTGTCGCTGAGGAGGTGTGGCGTGTTGAACTAATTATGTCAAATATTTAAGATGTGTCTAAGTTTAAATGGGAGGCACTCCATGTCAATTTCGCGTATTAGAACTTCAAATTTCGATGTCCTTCACCTCGAGTTTGGACTGCACAAATTGATTACGACGCAAAATATTCATTTAATCCCGTTCGCGTGAGGCTCAATAGGATGTGGTGCATCGCGATCTCATACCGCTCTAATTACTACAGCGGCAGCGCCTGTTCCAGTTCTGGCTGTGCGGGGGATTATCAGCTATAAGCTCCGGCTCAATTCAGACCTAAGGGGGATTCGTGCGATTTGCGGAACTCAGGTGCGGATTTCGTCGGAATAACCATCTTAGTTGGTGAGCTTGATTAACGTCTTACGGAACACTACACTCGTACGTGCCTTGGTAGATCCTCAAGAAAAGTCGAGTTGACAGTCTCATAAACCACCTAGGCACTGGTTAATCAATAGTGGGCGTGTAAACTGAATGAAATAGATTTAAAAGTTGTGAACTGACACGAGGCTGATGATGCTTAGGGGTGTGTTTGAAGCGCCGCGGGACGAGAATTGGAGCCAATCATAGTTAGGGTAGAGGATGTCACTACAGTTCTCCAGTATGGAAGGCTGGTGAACGACACAGAGCAGTCAACAACCTGCAAGACCTGCAGTACTAGGGTCTCGGGAGACCTGCCCAGAGGCTGGAAAAAAAGATTACCAGAATGGATGAAACTGTGGAACGGGGAAGGGCGGAAACTCAGGTCGCACTAAAGGAGATGCACCTGAATTGTCCAACGCTCGCAACGGCCGCAACCTGACGTCGGGCTGATGTTGTCTCTGGCGTACACATCTTCTGTGGATTGCGCGTCTTCGTTCCAAATAGTTGCCGCATCCAGGGTTCAGAGAATCGGTTCATCTCTTGGCGAAAGACGATTCTCTCAGTCAGTTGAGTCGGAGCTTCCTTCCTCCTCTGAGGACACCTGCCGTCAGGTGATCCAGAACGGGTAGCTCTGTGCAAAGATGCAGTGCACTGATCAGTCGCACTCTTGGAAACAACTGTGGCTCCAGGGATGGAGAAACATGTGATGCCTGTGTTGGCAATATTCACACGTGTACGTTGAGTACACGGGTGTCGTGACTAATTCGGGGTATCTGGTAGAACCAATTAAATCAATCACTTACTTTAATTTTGATGATTAGAAATACAAAAAAAAACAAAGTAAATGTCCACTTCTGGTCTAAGTTGTTGTGATGCTGTTGACTTCAGATATTCCGTTTTGCCTTTCGATACCGAATAATAGTAGTAACGCGCAATTGCAGAATGTTCAAAGAGATGAAAAACGAATGAAAACAGGTAGATTGATGATGAAATGTTGGATGGTTTACGATGGGGATGATGATGCTGATAATAGTAAATGGTGATAGCGGTGATAAGATTATGGAACATGAATCGATTCTGTCGGAGTCGAATGGAGCAGGGTTGTCTTGTTGATGATGAAGAAAAGAAAAAGAAGGAACGAATGCAGGATGGGGTTGGAAATGAAAGTAAATTGAAACAACGGGTGTGTGTGAAGTTACCAGGCAACTTGTGCTTTTCCACGTAGGTTCCTCAGCATCCAGGCTAGACTCCGTGCCCCATGATATTTGCCATAGATAGGGCAAGGATGTGGATCTGGTGGGGGAGTACAGTCATCACCAGGCCTTTTGAAACCGCGTGATTTCCCTGGACTTGTTGTTTGAGGGCTCGTTCGGGGCCAGACAGGTGGGAAGATGGGGAGAAAGGTTTTGGAACTGGATGTTCGGGACTTCAACCGTTCTGCACGTCTCCAAGTTGCAGTCCATCGTAGTCGAGACGTGGATTGGAAGTTGAGAAGTTGTTTGCAGAGCTGCCATTCTCAGTGTGAATTGTTGAGTATGAGGCTACTGAACATCAGACGGGTTGTCCATTAGGGCATTGATGAAGTTTTCTGTCTGAGTGGCCAGCATTGCGAACTAATGAAGTGACGCAACCGTGAAAGTTCGACCATTTGTTGGACGCCAATGTTATACGTATGATGGCACTGCACAGTGGAGCTTGCACAGGAGAAGCTCGCCATGACAATGCACTGCGTCCTAGCCCAGGTGGACATAATGGGATTCAGCTTGGCGATGCAGAAGACCAGGGTGGTGGTGATCTCGAAACGCCGAATCCCGAACGTTGTAGGAATTAACGTGGGGGAAACTGGGATCACTAGCAAACCTGCAGTGACTTGTCTCAGCACTACTGCGGATACCAAGCCGAGCGTCTGGGTGCATGTCAAGGCGGTAGCAGCAAAGGCCCACGTCGTGGTAACCAATCTTGCCAGGATGATGGCCAATGTGGTAGGGCCGAGACCATGTGTCCTCTGGCTTCTTCTGAGGGGTGTACAGAGCAGAATTGTGAGTTGATGCCCTCCAAGTATATCAGTTTGGCGATGATGCAAGGAAGAGAAACACTGAGGAAATGGGTCTCGGTCAAAGGCTATGCCTGAGAAGGGCCCAGGAGAAGACCACGAGGGATAAAAGAGAGGAACTTCTTCAAACGCTCCAAACATGACAGGGTAGATGGGCGACATTAACCCGAGGGAGGTGTACAGCCGCTCTCATCCCACACGTCCACCCCTGGGTGGGAAGATTGCACAGTGAGGTAAATTTTTACATCCCCCAATTCCTGACGGGGCATGGAAACTTCAAGAGTTACCTCCACAGAATGGGAAATAAAGAAGACCCCTTCTGCAAGTACTGTGGGCAGCGTGGAGCACACATTCTTAGCCTGTAGGGTGCCTGCTACCCACGGCCATCAATAGGATGCTGGAGAACGAGTCGGAGTGAAAGGAGGTGGACAGATTCCTTTGGGCTGTGCTCTGCCTGAAGGGGATGGTGGAGTCGGGTGATTAGCAGCATCCGGCCTACCAAGACGGGTAGGGCTGCCCTACTGAGAGCCAGTCTGAAAAGCCGCGAAGGCGATGCCAGGGTGGACCAAGCCATGGTGGAAAAAAAAGTTGTATGCGAATAGTCATATCGCACTAAGTGAATCAAGGAGTGCGTATGGTATCCACCGGGTAGTAATTGGAACAGTGAGTTTTATTCATGAACTACTTTTGGAGAAGTGTAACTACTGCCCACAGCAAACTGAGTGGGAGCAAACGCGAGTGCGAGCAACAGGGCGACGCCTCGACGAGACAACTGCTCAGTTACGACTGACAACACTGAAGTTTTGAGTGAATCCAACGAGTGTTCGGTTCGTCCTGGTACACTTTTGAAGATTTCAGTGGTAAAAAGGGGAAAAGCGCTGGTTATTGCATGTGTTACCCTTCCCATTAACAAAAAGGTGAAAAAAAGTTCATTTAAGTGATTCACGCTTGGTATATATAAATTATGTACGGAGTTGCCTCAATCTTGCTGGCACCAGTAGACAAGGCGGCGAGCCCGAGGATTTAGTTCTGCTGTAACCATCTTGCTGTCCGTTTGCCCGCGCGCATTGTCCGTTCCATCATTTGTCACTCATTACATTTCAAGTTTCTTATCATTTAACCAGTGTTGTAAAGAAAATAAAACTTTTAAAAACTCTTCCCCCGACTACGGAGAAATAACTTATACGTATGACCAATCGGTCGAACTGCATTTAATTTTGGGGTGCTGCTCGGCGCCTGATATTTTTGTTTACGTTCGCTCCGAACACGAAGTTGAAAACAGTACTTTTCTGAGGGCGGAGTGGTTGCGTTTTATCATACGACGAAATGAAGCTGTATCTCCCCGCTCTTCTCGCTTTTGAATAATTTCATGAGCGGGACGTGCTCGTTGGAGAAAATTCGCGACTACTAAAACTCTAATTTTTCCCTCCCCTTCCTCTTTCAAACCAAACGGAGTTTCGTTGTGTGCATTTTCAACACCTCGTCGCTCCGACTATTGCCCAGGCAGGTTTGCAAATAACCCTCCATATTTCGCCGAAGCTCTTTGAGGTTACCCTCGAAGTCTCTCCCAAAACATTTCCAGCCCTTTCTCATCCCCCCACCCCACCCCCTCACACACCCCGTCCAGCCACCTCTCTCAACCCTCTCCGCTCCGCCAATGACCACAACCGAATTCAGTCTTGCATATTGAGAGAATCCCCGCAGTTTAGTTTGAGTGCCCGAAATACTGGGGAAATTGACTGTGACGCCCGACCCATTCGGAATAACTGCAGAGCGAAACAATTTCATAATATCGAAGCCCGACTGTTAGTTTCATGCAAAATGCGCCCCCGGCTCGAGAGGGCGTTTCGTATTTCTTTTTAAAGACGCGACTCGAGTATTTTAATTGATCCGAGGGCTACAAACATTTGACTCAAATAATGCTATAGTTCTTACTACCTATTATCCTCAGCAATGGAAGCTCCCTCGTTCCTAAACCCAATGCGCCCACAAATAACCCAGCCAACCCGACTATTAACTCTAATGCCAAAAATATTGTCAACTGCGTCAAGGCTCTTAAAGCAATTAGGTTAGGTCTGCCAGTAGGCGAATTACTAAAGTTAACGTTTGGTGAGTCAGTCTCCTCTGGGTCGTGAGATACTGTGGGTAAGCGCTTTTGATGTAAAGACATAAGTCAGTGCTGGAGACAGTCAGTCGGCTGTGCTCCTTATATACGAAGAAAAAGGTAAACGGGATGATCGAACGATAGGGAAGGGGGGGAAGGAGATCATGCACCTCCGGGGAAACCCACTAGAAGTGAAGGGAAAGAAGCGTCTTGAATATTCAGTCGATTGTCGATTCTTTTGGTTTATTATTCATTCTGAATACTAACCCTATGTTTTCGGTCCCGAAAAGTTTTTTACAACCCCTCCTCAAAATTTGATACTTTTACGTTTCAAGACTTGGAGATTCCAAATTTGCAATGTCCGTCCGCCGTCCGCCGCTCCCCGTCTGCCGTCCGGCGGCCCGTTTTGTGCCTTTAACATGGTCTAAAAAATTCGTTCTCTCGCACAAAAATCCGATTTGGTATCTAGTTGTGCCCGCCATCTTGGCAATCCGATCGGACGAAGCCAGTGGTTGTTATGGGCAAAAAATGGTTAAAAAAATTAACTAAACGCAGTACAACGCGGGAACTACAGCGGAAGTCAACGTTTCGTCGCTTGAAGTCCCTCCCTCCCTGCCGTCACAATAAAAAACCACCCGCCCGCTCTTCTCGTTGGAAGCCCCTCGACTCTTTTTTTTTGCTTCCTCTGGGAAGTGCTCGTGTTTAGTAACCTTTGGCATTACGATTTGTCCCTTTATCGTCCGATTGCCTTGTTCTCGTCTTCACGCCCACGAATGGTTCGCTCCGTCTCAACTATTTCCGTTAGCAAAATATCTGTTATCTTCGATTGAACATAATCTCTGTTATCGCTATTAGTTTATTTATTTAATAGTTTATTCGTTTCATTTTTTTCGGTTTTAATACGATTCAATTTTTTTAGATTCTTTCATTTCATTCTCATTTTGGTTTTTTTCATAGATTTTTGGTTAAATTTTGATATTAATATTTAGCGTGCATGCTTTCATATTAAAATTCAGTTTTTTCTAGATACTTTCGTTTTTTTTTGTTTATTTTAATATTACGATTCAGTTCTTTTCGACCTTTTTTTGGGTTTCATTTTGATATTTTTCGATGCTGAATCGAACGGGATGTGTCTCGGAGCATTAATGCTCGGTCAAGCTGTTTATCCGAATAATAAACCGTTGCGTAATAATTTGCCGGGTTTTTTGTAGGTGATCTGTAAATCCGTCAGTTGGTTGTTTTCTTGCAGGCTCTAGCGGTATTTGGAACCAATTCTTCCATCAACCCAGTTTGGCTTCACATTCATCCGAACACCAACAGCACAGAGCCATTGACGAAATTGTCGACTCATATGAGGAGAATGTGCGCTCTGGAGTGTTCTCGGATACTGCGAAGGCATTTGATTGGGTCGGGCACGACCTCTTAGTTAAACTAAAACCCTTTTTGCCGGACACTCTGCTCCTTATAATACGAGCCTTACACGTAAATATCGAATTCTCTGTCAAACATGAGGATGCTGAATCCACATCTTACTGTTTCAAAGCTGGTGTTACACATACGGCCACGGTTTGCAGGGTCGACGTTGAAAATATTGGTACTTGATTATTTTCTCGTTTACTTCAGTCAACAACCAACTCCGTAATTATCGATAACTAATTTAAATTCCCATGTTGCCCTTTGTATCCGGTTATTGTAGTCATGAATTCACAGTCCACTAATTCAATTGGTTAAGCTGTGCGGGGAAATACCGAACGGCGTGCCTGAAACATACTAAACGCTTATTATTTTCCGCTATCCAAAGGGTAAGGAAGTATAGTAATCTTGACGTTTTGAGGCCTGCTGAGTCCAAAAAATCTTGATTTCGACTCGAAGTGAGGTTTACTCTGCTCACTCTCAACTCATGATTTTTTTTTCTTCTTACTTTGGTGCCACTGGGAAAGCCCCCACTGCGGGGTACTCCCAGGGGGCGAGGCTTCCGTGCCCTCCCTGTTCCACCCCAAGCTCCTGGGGAGCTGCTGTTCTCTAATGCCGCGTCCCCACCATTCTCGAACAAGCTACAAGACTGAGGTCCATTCCTGCAACCTCCTGCGAAGCTGAGAAAATCCAAGCACTCCGAGGCGCATCGCCGATAGCACCTCACACGCACACAGTACATGCTTTGCTTTGCAAACATACTAATCTTGGCCAAGTGGTACCTGTGAACAGGCCACATACCATCCAAGTTTTCTCACTCAAGACTGGGTACCTCCATTGTTCGCTCCCTGGAGAGTCTGATGAACAACCTTGCCTTCCACATCCTGCCAATAGGCTGCTCTGCACTTCTCCTCTCACTCACCGAGCTTCCTGATCAAGTGGCGCTTGGTGGTCCCTACGAAGGGCTCATGCCCCACCGGGAGGAGCGCCTAGTCTTTTCTCGTCAGTTGGTCGGACTCCTCATTCCCTTCTACCCCTATATAACCCGGCACCTAGCACAGTGTTTTCCTTCTCAAAGGTCTTCAGACCAGTTGGGCTTTCCTAAACCAGCTCCACCGTGATGGCCCCAGGGCCTAAGCCGCCTGACTGCCCTACATATTCTTTTCCACTTCACGCCTCTGTTCAGGAGGTGCTGCACGCACACTTTCACTAAGAAACGCTCTGTATGAAAAACTGTAGCCAGAGCACTCGGTGGTATTGCTGTCCAGATCTCTGCGCATCAGTCTATATTAGGGCTGGTCTGTCCAACTTTTATACCCCATAAATATATCTATGAAAATTTGGTGAACGGATGTAAAGACGTATGAAGGGAAAATGTGGGTTGTTTTCACTTTTTGTCAGAATGGCTTCAACGATTTCCATCAAACAGTATGCCTTCAAATAGTTAATACCTAAATGTTGTGGTATTTCCTCTGACAGTCCATTGAACAAAGATAGAAACCATAATATGTCGAGAATAGTATTTTTTTAAACATTTCAATAGTTTCCAGAGTAACTACTGTATTGGATTTGATCGACCTTGCGGAGAGTCTTTTAGCAACCTATTTAGGGTAAATGCGTGCGCAGAGGCCTGCTCAGCATGTCAGGGGATCGCTACAGATGAAGTTCAACTTCAAGCTACCCTTCAGGACAGATTCATGAAAGATCCAGATGGGAAGGAGGAAGTTCCACTCTTTATTCTGAGGCCATGATATAATATACGGACTAGGGTGCATGCTACGTATTTCGTATTGCATGCTCGTATTTCGAAAAAGTTGGAATTTTAATGACCTCCGCCCGAAATTTGGTTTTTAGAATAAAAAAAAGACCCCTGATTTTTTCCGGATTTTTCGTATAATGAAAACCTACGTCAGTAGCTCGATTTTGGTTTTTGGAACACGCTTTTTTTTGCCAATATCAGACTTTTAAACATAACTTTTACAAATTTCTTCGTAAAATTGTGCAACTTCGTATACTCATGTTTGTGGGGTTGCTCAACTTGAATATGTAGTTAAAAGAAGTAGACAGCAACAACTTTCGATAGTTTGGGATTTCAAAATCGTCAAAATCATGTCAAAAAATGACAATCTTCCAAAATTCATTGTAAAATGATGAAAATTCGTATTTTTACGTATTTGTGTTGGAGTTTTCATCAAATTTAACAAAAAAAGAGCATATTTTCAATATTTTTAGTTTCCTTGGCTCTACGAAGTAGAAAGGAAAGTTATGTAATCGGCTGAAAAAAAATTTTGAGTTCTCTTAAGATCTTTACGTTTCAGGCCCTCCTGAGTCCGAAAAACACTATTTGGGAAAATGGTCTGTGTGTCTGAGAACGATTTTTAGAGAAAACTATCGTACCAAATCCACTCAAACATGATATCTCGCCCGCAGGTTACCATTGGACACCAAAATAAGGGTATGAACAAAATCCACCGAAATTTAACTATAGTTATCATAGTGATCAAAACACCAAATATTTTTTTTTCTCAAAAATGGCTCTAACGATTTTGATTAAATTTTTTATATTGATAGGGATCAATAAGGCAACTATACCCTAAAATTACCATTCGTGGGAAAATGACGAGAGCAGCACAATAAATTTTCAAAATTTTCGACGAAAAGCGTTTTTAGCGCAGTTTTTCCTTATAAAATTCGCTGGAATTCTTGTAGAATGTAAAAAAAAATTGGTATTGTAGTCCAATTCAATACCTAAAGGGTGAGTGTTTAAAAACGCTCATGAGATACATGGTGCTCACTCCAGAAATTCCTGAATTTCAACTACCGCCGATTCGCTTACTACCAGTTCTAAACGTTTTTACGCAATAACTCTGCAAAAGTAATCACCACCCTTCTTCAAAAAATTTGTGTTTACAGCCTCGTTAATTATCTGTGTACCAATTGCTCAATAATGGTCATGTGATGAGTACGAGCAGCACAATAAAATGTGGAACTGTAAGCGCTACAGCTTCCTGCTGCCGTGAAGCGTTATTTGACAAAGTTCAAATTAACTGAGTGATAAATGAATTGATTAAATAGAATTAGCCATGTACAAAGTGAATTTTTGTAGAGCTAAGGAAAGTTGTGTGTTGCAACGCACCAGATATTTCTTTTCGTATGTTTCTAGTATAACCTGCTGACGCCCCCGACAGATGGTTTAAAAAACCATGTCGGTATTGTTTATTTTTGTAACGCAGAGGAAATCTTTTACTTTGTTTTATTTTGTCAATAAACTTTTTCTTTTTCTTCGTCTTCTTCTTCTTCTTCTTCTTCTTCTTCTTCTTCTTCTTCACTTGCAACGCGGCGTTTAGCGAAGTGAGGAAAAAAGGTGAGCAATTCGAGTCTCCGAGATCTAGTTTATCTTTTGCGATCGCTGGCAATAAGGGGCGACCGAGACCGAACGATTCGCCCACAAAAAAGGCATAAGATGCCCACGACATCTGTTTTAACTCCTTACTAGGTTCCTCCAATAACTATAATTAACTTTCGGTGGATTTTGTTCATACCCTTATTTTGGCGTCTCTTGGTACCCTGCGGGCTAGATATCAAGTTTGAGGGGATTTGATACGATTGTTTTCTCTTAAAATCGTTCACAGACACCCATACACACGCACCTAGACTGACACACGCAGCACATTTTCCCAAATGGTGTTTTTCGGACTCAGGAGGGAGGGTCTGAAACGTAAAGATCTGAAGAAAACTCAAATTTTTTTTCAGCCGATTATATAACTTTCCTTTCTACTTTCTAGAGCCAAGGAAAGTAAAAAGAACCAGGTCAATCGGCTCCGCTTTGATTAGTGAAAACTAGTTAGCTGACTATATAATTTTCCTTCTTACTGGGGAAAGTGAAAATGTGAGTAAATAAAAAAAACCCTGCAAATTATTACACAATGGTTTATTATTCTCTTGAACAGCTTGAATTAGTATTACTGCTCCCCCATCCCATTCGATTCAGCATCGAATACTAGTAAACCATACGAAACATGACCTGACTACAATGGAACTACGAAAACTATATATTCCCCCGGCGACAGCCGCCCGTAAACGTCTGTAGACATTTATGATCCGATGGAGGGGTGTGCGGAGTTAGTGGCCTTGGCGCCCCGTCGGGAAGAGTCGAAAGGGCGTTGCGAGTCGAGCGAGGGGGTGATTGAGTTTGATATGACGGGAGGGAGGGAGTGAGGTAGTACTAACGACGAAACGTTGACTTCCGCTAGTTCCCACGTTATACTGCGTTTCGTTAATGTTTTTAACCCTTTTTTGCCCATAACAATCATGGGCTTCGTCCGATCGGATTGCCGAGATGGCGGGCACAACTAGATAGATACCAAATGGGATTTTTGTGCGAATGAACGAATTTTTTAGACCACGTTAAAGGCACAAAACGGCACGGACGGGGGACGGTGGACGGACGTTGCAAATTTGGAATCTCCAAGTCTTGAAACGTAAAGTATCCAATTTTGAGGGGTGGTTGTAAAAAAGTTTCGTGACCGAAAACATAGGGTTATTATTTCGAATGAATAATAAACCAAAACTCGGGAAGAAGTTCATACGAAGAGTAAACGTGATTGTAAAGGGTGTCCCAAAATTAACGCAAGATTTGAATTTGCCGCCATTTATGCAGTAGAGTGTTGCCAACCCTGAAAACAAAATAAATCGACAGTTGACAGTTTGGGGTTAGTAAAAATGGAGCGTCACGCAATAGAACAACGTGTCTTCATTGTTGAGCAATATTTCAAATGGATTATTGAGCAACAGCAAATGAATGCTGATTTTTCGAGCAAACTCATCCTAAGCGACGAAGCACATTTTCACCTTGATGGCTTTGTTAATCGCCAAAATTGCCGCTTTTGGGGTTCTGAAAACCCACATGTGATTGTCGAAAAACAAATGCATCCACAACGTGTCACAGTTTGGTGTGCATTTTGGGCTGGAGGCATAATTGGACCATACTTTTTTGAAAATGAGGCTGGTCAAACAGTGACTGTTACTTCTGCTCGATATCGCGACATGATAACACGGTTCTTTTTTCCGAAATTGGATGATATTGATGTGGCCAATATGTGGTTTCAACAAGACGGCGCCACATGCCATACAGTCCGTGAAACACTTCAATTATTGCATGAGACATTTCCAGGTCGTGTACTCTCTCGCTTCGGTGATCAGAGTTGGCCCCCTAGATCGTGTGATTTAACACCATTAGATTTCTTTTTATGGGGTTATCTAAAATCACAGGTCTACGTCAACAAGCCCACAACTAAGCGTGCATTAAAGGAGAAGATTCAACGTTGTATCAACGAAATTCAGCCACATTTATGCAAAACGGTCATGGAAAATTTCGACAAACGAGTGCGTATGTGTATGCAAAGCCGCGAAGGCCATTTGCCCGATGTGTTATTCCATAAATAACCCTATCCTATGTGCTTTATGAATCAATAAAAAAATTACAATCAAAAGACTAAACTTTTTTTTTCTATTTAATTCAAATCTTGCGTTAATTTTGGAACACCCTTTATATAAGTGAGAAGATGTGAAATACCTGATTGTCACCATTCGTTAAAGATGCTGTTCTCCTCTCACGCTTTAACACGAAGAGCCCCCTCACTGTTCAGGTGACCGATAAATATAAATCCATCTGCCCCTGACCCCTTACCAGTGGACGGAGAGTATTTCTGGTCTTTCGGCGTTTAAATCGTCGCTGTCTTCGTCTTCGTGATTTAAGGTGAAGACTGAAAAGCAGTTGTCCGGAGGCTCTTAAAGATTTAATGGTTCGGAAAATCCCTCGCTCCAGCTAAAATATGAACGAACGCTTTCAAGGAAGAATGCATATTCCTAGATAATACAACGAAAATATAGAGCCGATGACAACGCCGGAGTTTATTATTTGATGCGAAGGGCGATGAAGAGGATAGGGGGGAAAAAAAGGAAGAGGGAGAGGGATGGAAACGTAAGTCGCAAAGAGGAAGCTCGTTCTGGTGGGCTTTTATCTTTAGAGGGATGAACGATGGGAGATGGAAAGTCTGGCGAATGGAGTTTCGGGAGACATTGAGTTAAAATTTTGATGAGCTTGCATTCGTTTCGTATTATGGAAACAGGTAGAGGCGGAGATCTCTTGCTTTACTCGCCTTTTACTCCTTTCATCCCCCCCTTCAGCCGTTGGGTCCTCCTTCAGCCCGACCGAGCCCCGGCATTAAGAGCTAAACCTCTATTTGAAATCCCTGTCCCTAAACTTAGCAAGTAAAATCCCATTTGGATCGGGAAGAAGTTTGATGACGTTTTATCGGAGGAAATGAAAGTTTCTCCAACATAAACCCGAACCTTGCAATCTGTACGGGGCGGCGACCCTCTCCTCAGCACTCTTCCCACCTCTCTCGGCTTTTCAATTACATAAATGCTTACTTCTATAGATTTCGAGGAAAACTGCGGATAATGGGAAAAGATGAAAATTCGCTTGGAACGTTAACTGTGAGCTTTCGGAGCACGAGAGACGTAAAACGGGACCATTTCTGGGGAATTTCTCAAGTTTTGTTTCTTCTCCTACTCGCAATAAAACCTCGAAAACATTTAACTGTGAGTGAGAGTGAGGGGTGGGTAGAGAAAGACAGATTATCGATCACTACATAGTATAAAGCAAAGTCATTATCTCTGTCGGCCCCCATGTATGCTTAAATCTTTAAAACTACAAACGGATTTACAAGCAGTTTTTTAAAATAGATAGAGTGATTCAGGAGGAAGTGTACCGCCTGACTCCCATTAAAGGCACCGGGCGATCGTGGTCTAGTGGTTAAGACATTGGTTCGTAATTCTCGATGATCGGAGCTCCGCGCGATTTGCCGTAATTCTTGCCCTAGTCAGCGGATCCCCAAACGTCTCAAAACCCCCCTCGTAAAATTGGTGACTTGTTCATAAACCGCTGCCACCAATGTTCTGACTATGGACTATCACTTCCCCCAATGAGAAAGAACGCAACAGGGTGAATGCTCTACAACTCCAGGTCAGGATACAGGGACAGAGGAATGAGACCTTGAAGCCTCGAGATTGTTAACAAGAACGACATTGCACACGACTGTCACGACCTATCGGCGCGACCTATAACTTTTAGTAGCGCAAGGCCAGACATTTTGTTACCTTAGCGTCACCTTTTGATCGGTAGGATAGTAGTCACGAAGACGGATGTACTATTAATTCAAATAAATATTTGAAGAAAATGATGAGCGAAAATAAGTAAAAAACCCTGCAAATCATTACACAGTGGTTTATTATTCTCATGAACAGCTTGACCTAGTTTTACTGCTCCCATTCGATTCAGCATCGAAAAATACTAGTAAACCATACGAAACATGACCTACGGAAACTAAATATTCTCCCGGCGCCAGGCACCCGTGAACGTCTGTAGGCATTTATGATCCGATGTAGAGGTGTGTGGAGGAAGTGTCCCTATCCTTCGGAAAAAGTAGTTGGGAAAATTGGGACAGGGACTTCAACCGAACCCTTGGCAAGTGACACGACGTTGCGAGGCGAGTGGGCGGGTGGTTTTAATGAGACGGGAGGGAGGGAGGGAGTACTAACGATGAAACATTGACTTCCGCAGGTTCTTGCAATTAGTTGACTCTAATAATTACTGTAATTTCCCAATACACAGTTGTACACGTCTGATACTCATTCCATTTGATCCAGGATGTAAAAATACCTCGAAAATGATACGAAACACGGCTTATTTGCAATTATACTGCGTTTCGTTAATTTAAAGGTGAGATGACTTAACCACTAGACCACGATCGCAAGTTGCCTTTATTGGGAGTCAGGCGGTACAGAAGGTTTATATGTATAATACATGCAAGTTAAATTGAGTGTGATTCTAATGGACTTTTTTAAAAAGGAACAACTTCATTACACAATTATATACAGCAATATGTGACACGAGACTGAGGTGCATAGGAACTGGAGAGTGCTGGCTGTGGTACAGCTACTTACAGCCTCTGTGTTGTTGAATCGGCAGATTGCCCAAGAGGCCACATAGTCAGCATTGTGTTGTAACTTGCATAATTGTTTATTGCAAAATGGGTAGAAGTGAACTTGAGGGAACGAAAGAATTAGTGGGAAATATGTTGAAGATTGTAATGTTCGGAGTTAGACAGACTGATAGAGGAACACATAAAAAGAATGAACGGTGAAGAAAGTTCAGAATGAAATCAAACAGGCACGAAAACGCGAAACGTTTCACTGCACTGATTCACGAGGGTGAATTCAGAAGCAATCAAAAGAGAGTATTGGCCCATTCCGAGAGCTGTGGGTCACCAAGGCCAATAAGACCAGAGTCACCAGTTGACTTGGCCGTTGAATGCATGGTTGAGAAGTGGAGCGTGAAACGGGAGCTTGCCCTGCTTTGGGGTGAACTCTGTGCGGATCTCACCACAGAACAAAAACATGCCGCCATCGACGAATGAGCTTTAGAGAAATGGCAAGCGAGATGGGAACCCCCGTCATAGGGACGTGACACGTAAAGAGTTCTTCCTCAACATCTGTGAACGTCTTTGAAGAAAGTGGGTTGAGCCAGTTCCTCACGACACGTGATGATTTCAATGCGCGGCTCCACTTCTTTTCTCTCGAAGACTCTCCATCATGCACGTCTTGCGCCTCCAATGCAAAGGAAGCAAGAAACCACGTGCTCCACTGTAGTCTCTACAACAGTGAGCGACAGTTGTTGGGAGGGCAAACGAACTTGGCTGCATTGACTGCTACAAAGCAAGCCTATAACCATTCTGCAGAGTTCCCGAAGAAGGTGATGGCTAAGAAATAGTCCTTTTGAAAACTCCTCCCAGACGGTCGGGATTCCTCAGGTGGTCACCTCCGGTCGGTCACACACGGGCAACAGCTCTCTACTGGGAGACTGGCTAACGACCAAATACCTGCCGTACCACCGCAGGTCTGAGTTTGGTGGATGTTGCAGAGGCCAGCCTCTTGCATATTAGCGAAACCGCAACTTCTATGACTGACATAACCCTCGTCGAGGGTTTAGCAACAATCATCAAATAAGGAAACAGACCTGAATTCGCGAGACACTCAAGTTAGTCGAACTGGCGTAGCGCACGGCGAACGAGAATGAATACGGGCGGTGTTCGACGCAAAGCGTCGAAGTTGTCAGAGTCGATGAACTCGGACTTCCCCGCGTCATTGTCTCCGACCGCCTAATTGTCTCTAACCATTTTTAATACCTGCCCCTGCGGGAATCCCTCAGTGGCGGGCCCCCCAGCCCCCTTTTCTAGGTTTGCCCCTTTCCTTATTTCTTTCTCCCAATTTCATTTTCCTATCGACGACAGAGCATCTCCAATTCATTCTGCATCCAACTTCCACCACAGTAACTTCTCACTCTCCCTATCGGTTGCCCACGCCAGTTCCGCATTCCGAGTTCTGCCCTTGTGTCGCCCATTTGTACCTCAATTTTAATTCAACTCAATTCCGTACACACTTAAAATACAGTCCTCCTCACGCTCACCGAGTTTCAGTTTCGTTGGGATCCTCAGCATTCTTGCACCTAACAGGCGGCAAGGGAGGCCCATCCATACCTGGAGTCCGTGGGAAAGCCTTAACGGTGGAGGTGGTTCCCGGGACCGCACGGTGCAAAACTCTGGATCATTAACCGAGAGGGGGTGTCAATCTCGATTAATTATAAGAACACTCCAGTACTCCAGTGGCATGAAAAACACTCCGCACTTGAAGTGCAAGACGTGCATGATGGAGAGTCTTCGAGAGAAAAGAAGTGAAGCCGTGCATTGAAGTCACCATGTTCCGTGAGGTGAGATTTTCTTTGAAGACGTTTACAGATGTTGGGGAAGAACTCATACGCATCGCGTCCCTTTGACGAGGATTCCCATCTCGCTTGCCATTTCTCTACAGCCCATTCATCGATGGCGGCAAGTTTCTGTTCTAGGGTGAGATCTGCACGGAGTTCAGCCCAAAGCGGGGGAAGCTCCCGTTTCACTCTCCACTTGTCAACCATGCACTCAACAGCGATATCAACTGGTAACTGACCAGTGATCACCTGGAGTGCTTTTGTTGATACAGTCTTATTGGCCTTGGTTATCGACAGGAGCGCTGCTCTCTGGTATTGGGCCAATACTCTCTTTTGATTGACCGTTAGTTTGCTACCCCAGAGAACAGGGCAGTAGCCAATCACGCCTAGATAGATGGCCCTGTACATGAGGACATGTCATAATAACACACACCCCAAGAAGCCTTAGTAATTGCACGCTGTGAGGCAAACCTCGCCATGGAGGTTTTGGTCAAAGCCCACCTCTCACCTATATTCACTTCTACATACTTAACGTGCTTTTCAAGAAGAAGCCTGTGGCCGCCAAAGCGTATTGAGGGTGGATTATTCGCTTTTCCCTTCAAGAGGATTAGCTGAGTTTTTTCCTCTGCCACCTCTTGACTTGCTCGCACCATTAGGTGACGGTGCGGAGCACTTGGTGGTCGTTAATTCCGAAACAATAAAAACGAAATGAAGCTCGTTGCACGAGTAGCAGCGACTCAATAAGATGCGTAACATCGAGCTCGACTTGCGTACAGGTAAAACGAGGCGCTCAAATGAATAACGTGAGCGATAAAATCGGGTTAATAGGTAAAGCCGCGAAAATCGCGTTGTAGAGGAAAGTTGTGAGATGCGTCGTACGAGTTGTTTTCACACGGAACTGAGTGCTCTTATTTTTCCTACGTTCGCCCCATATTTCAAGAAAAGCTCCCCGCTGGGCGTAAACTGACCTTTTATGTCTGGTCTGCACCGCCTGCCCTTACGTTTTCCCTCGATGGAAAACCGCGCTCCTCTTTTTCCTGCCTCTTCAGTCCATTCAGTTTAAGAGATACAATTTTTTGATAGCTCCCCCCCCCCCCCGCTCGCCAACCACTTTACTCACTCTCACTCGACTACAAACCTGAGTTTTCATCCTCCACGCCCTCCTCTTCAGGAAATCAGATGGAGATCGTGAGGATGGAATAAGGGCTTATTGTTGCGCTGTTGGGGTCTGTGGATGAAGTAAAAAAATAAAAAATATGAAAAAACGGTGGAATGGACTGAGGGGGGGAATATAAAAAATTGAGCCCTTCTATACTTCCCTTCATTCAGCACAATGGAAAAGCACATTATCCCGAAGGAGCTTAGCGGAGGGGAGAAAAGATGAATACCGCGATAATGGGCGCTCAAACTAAGAACCGAGGATTTTAATTGGGCCGTAAAATTGCAGTTTAAGCGAAAGAGCGGGCGCTTTCCTTCCGTTTAATTTTGTTTGCCGTTTTGTAACTGAATTCTACATTTAGAGTTGAGGTTGTACTCCTGGTACCGCCACAGGCTGCGCGCTGGTCGCGTCTTATTGCGAACTTTGAGCAGTTTCAGTCTTCAACGTTCGTCATCGTAAAAAGGCTATAATTTGAACGGAGTAAAGTCGAAGAACTGGGATAAAACGTCAAGAGGACTAAGAGGAGAATATGCCACGAGAAAGGATCAGGCTGACAGGAACGCTGCACCCCAAATCTCAGGACCAACACACGAGATAAGATCCATCTCATGATGTAGAGGAAGGACTTGAGGCAGATGGGATGATAGTTAAGCGTCTTGGAAGACACTGACAGTTACTGCATAACGTCAAAACCGGCGGAGAAGTGCAGGATGGAATAAAAAGCAAACTTCTTCAGCAAACTTAATGCTCATTGGAATTAGGCTGAAGTTTGCTACATATTCATAATAGAAAGTTTGACCGTTTGCCCTGCCATCCTGGATGGTCGCAGCAGCTGACACGAAACATATTTAGAATCAGCAAAAAAATGTCTAGATGGTTCTTTTTCGGTTTTTTGAAATTTGGCCTAGTTCGATAATGGCTACCTTGTAAGAGCTTTGACCGTTTACCCTGAAAATATCTGGTGCGTTGCAACACACAACTTTCCTTAGCTCTACAACAATTCACTTTGTACATGGCTAATTCTAGTTAATCAATTCATTTATCACTCAGTCCCTTTGAACTTGGTCAAACAACAATTCACGGTAGCAAAAAGCGGTAGCGCTTACAGTTCCGGAATTTATTGTGCTGCTCGTCCTCATTACAGGACCCTTATTGAGCAAATGGTACCCAGAAAATTAATGAGGCTGTAAACACGGATTTTTTGAAGGAGGATAGTAATCACATTTGCAGAGTTATTGGGTAAAAACTGTTAGAACTGGTATTAAGCAAAACGGCGGTAGTTGAAATTCAGGAATTTCTGGAGTAACCCCCATCTATCTCATGAGCGTTTTTAAACACTCACCCTTTAGGTATTAGATTGGACTACAATATCAATTTTTTTTTAACATTCTACAAGAATTCCAGCGGAGTTTATAAGGAAAAAACAGCGCGAAAAACGCTTTTCGTCGAAATTTTGATAATTTATTGTGCTGCTCTCGTCATTTTCCCACGAATGAGAATGTTATAGTATAATTATCTCATTAAGAGCTATCTATATAGATAATTTAATCAAAATCGTTAGAGCCGTTTTTGAGGAAAAAAATTTGGTGTTTTGATCACTACGATGACTATAGTTAAATTTCGGTGGATTTTGTTCATACCCTTATTTTGGCGTCCCATGGTAACCTGTAGGCTAGACATCAAGTTTCAACTGATTTGGTACGGTTGTTTTCTCTAGAAACCGCGCTAAAATCAATTTCGTCGAAATTTTGATAATTTATTGTGCTGCTCTCGTCATTTTCCCACAAATGGGAATTTTATGGTATAGTTGCCTTATCGAGAGCTACCAATGTAAAAACTTTAATCAAAATCGTTAGAGCCGTTTAAAAAAAAAAAAATATTTGGTGTTTTGATCACAATGATAACTATAGTTAAATTTCGATGGATTTTGTTCATACCCTTATTTTGGCGTCCCTTGATAATCTGCGAGCGAGATATCAAGTTTGAGATGATTTGGTACGGTGGTTGTCTCTAAAAATCGTATACAGACAGACATACACACAGACCATTTTCCCAAATACTGTTTTTCGCACTCAGGAGGGTCTGAAACGTAAAGATCTGAGGACAATTTTTTTTTCAGCCGTTCACATAACTTTCCTTTCTACTTCGTAGAGCCAAGGAAAGTAAAAATGGCTTCTCCAAATCATCAATATGAAACATATTTAGAATTCCGCCGTTATTCCACATTCAACCTCCTCACTGATGTGGTGTTCTCAACTACACGCTCAGCTAAACTTGTCATATAATCGTCCATATCAGACGATATCAGGGCTAATTATCAAAAACTAATTGAAACAAAAAGCTAATTGACACAGACCCCACGAATAGTATATGAAGTACGTAATAGTTATTGTTTCAAGGATATGCAGAAAAAGTTACTAGCCCCGGGTTATTAAAAAAATTAGTTAATAATTGGAATGATTAAAATCGATATAGGAGAACAGTACGTACGTGCATTAAAACTTATATCACACGCTACAAATGTCTGATGGTTATAAAACAAAGAAGATGGACGTGTAAATATCTGGTGCGTTGCAACACACAACTTTCCTTAGCTCTACGTCAATTCACTTTGTACATGGCTATTTCTGCTTACGGAATTCATTTACCACTCACTTCATTTGAACTTGGTCAAACAACAATTTACGGCAGCATGAAGAGGCAGCGATTACAGTTACAGAATTTGTTGTGCTGCTCGTACTCATTCCAGGACCATTATTGAGCGATTGATACACGGAGAATTGATGAGACTCTCAACACAAATTTTTTGAAGAAGGATAGTAATTACTTTTGTAGAGTTATTGGTTAAAGACGTTTAGAACTGGTAATAAGCGAAACGGCGGTAGTTGAAATTCAGGAATTTCTGGAGTGACTCCCATGTATCTCATGAGCGCTTTTAAACACTCACCCTTTAGCTATTGGATTGGACTACAACACCAATTTTTTTTTTCATTCTACTAAAATTCCAGCGGAGTTTATAAGGAAAAACTACGCTAAAAACGCTTTTCGTCGAAAATGTTGATAATTTATTGTGCTGCTCTCGTTATTTTCCCACGGATGGGAATTTTATGGTATATTTGCCTTATTGAGAGCTATCAATATAAAAAATTTATAAGTTTATTTAATCAAAATCGTTAGAGCCATTTTTGAGAAAAAAATATTTGGTGTTTTGATCACTATGATAACTATAGTTAACTTTCGGTGAATTTGGTTCATACCCTTATTTTTGCGTCCCATGGTAACCTGTAGGCTAGACATCAAGTTTCAGCTGATTTGATACGATGGTTTTCTCTAAAAATCGTTCACAGACACACTTTAGTGACACACACAGGTGTGTTTCCTTATTTGATGACTGCACCTAAACCCTCGACGAGGGTTATATCAGTCATAGAAGTTGCAGTTTCGCTAATATGCAAGAGGCCGGCCCCTGCAGCATCCACCGAACTCAGACCTGTGGAGGTACGGCAGGTATTTGGTCGTTAGCCAGTCTCCCTATAGAGAGCTCTTGCCCGTGTGTGACCGCGCGAACCCGCACCGAACCTGAGGAATCCCGTACCATCTGGGAGGAGTTCTTAATCTAGTTTCCTACCTGATCTAACTATGTACTTGAGTGGCAAGTTTCAAAAGGACAGATCAACTGTGACCACGTTTCTTAGCCATCACCTTCTTCGGGAACTCTGCAGAATGGTTATAGGCTTGCTTTGTAGCAGTCAATGCAGCTAAGTTCGTTCGCCCTCTCAACAACCGTCGCTCACTGTTGTAGAAACTACAGTGGAGCAGCACATGGTTTCTTGTTTCCTCCGCACTGAAGGCACAAGACGTTCATGATGGAGAGTCTTTCAGAGAATAGAAGTGGAGCCGCGCATTGAAGTCACCATGTCCCATGAGGTCATGGGGTAAAAGACGTTCACGGATGTTGGGGAAGAACTCATACGTATCACGTCCCCTTGACGAGGATTCCCATCTCGCTTGCCATTTCTCTAGAGCCCATTCATCGATGGCGGCAAGTTTCAGTTCTGTGGTGAGATCCGCAAGGACCTCAGCCCAAAGCGGGGGAAGCTCCCGTTTCACTCTCCACTTGTCAACCATGCACTCAACAGCCAAATCCACTGGTAACTGACCAGTGATCACCTGGAGTGCTTCTGTTGATACAGTCTTATAGGCCTTGGTGACTCACAGGAGCGCAGCTCTCTGGGATTGGGCCAATACTCTCTTTTGATTGACTGTAAGTTTGCTACCCCAGACAACGGGGCAGTAGCCAATCACACCAAGATAGATGGCCTCATACATGAGGATAGTGTCGTGGTAAAACACACCTCAAGTGGCCTTAGTAATGGCACGCAGTGAGGCAAACCTTGCAATGGTAGTGCCTTTAAGGGACTGGAGTTGTTGGTTGAAACGCCACCTCTCACCTATATTCACCCCTAAATACTTGACGTGCTTTTCAAGGAGGAGCCTGTGGCCGCCAAAGCGTATTGTGGGTGGATTATTCACTTTTCCCTTCAAGAGGATTAGCTGAGTTTTTTCCTCAGCCACCTGCATCTTGACATGCTCGCACCATTTAATGACACACAGACCATTTTCCCAAATAGTGTTTTTCGGACTCAAGAGGGTCTGAAACGAAAGATCTGATGAAAACACAACAACAAAATTTTCAGCCGATTACATAACTTTCCTTTCTAATTCGTAGTGCCAAGGAAAGTAAATAGAAGATAAAAGTAAATATGAAAAAAAAGTGAACAAATAATTTCTGAATAGTAAGGTGAAGGAAAATTGCGACAATACTGCTTCCACCGACTACCACAGCCTTTTATCGCTCCCTTTTACAGGATTTCGATCTCTCACCTCCAACGAAGTTCAAAACGAGGTTCGACGCGTCGGTCGAGGTTAATTTTATACAATAATTGAGAGATAAATAGATAAACACAGAATTCTAAAACTGAGGAGTATCATGTACTGAATATCATTCAACCATCGTTGGAACATCAGAAAATTGAATCGACTTATCCATCATCTTTGAACTAGTTCGATTCGGGAAATAACTATTGAATTACTACTCATTATGAATAGTTTTTGATCATGTAAGAAAAACGTATATCGCGTCAAATTATCTCGAAACGAATCACGTACCCTAATATGTGCTAATAACGCTACAGTCAGAATGAAAAAAAGTTTGACCGATCATTAAAAAGTAGCGAGAACATGGACCAACAATATACCAGCAGAATGCATCAGACAGACTGAAATGCTGCTGGAGTGCGGCCGTCCAACGCTTTATCTCAGGGACAAAACACATTGACAACTACTGCGTAACGTCATAACTGGCGAAGGAGTGCAGGATGGGCTCAAGCCATAGCATAAGTCAAGGACATAAGGGATTACTGGAAATGAAAGGGCGGCTCTTGCCGGACTGTGCATAAAGGGCCAGTGTCACCACTCAAGAGGACATTAGTGATACGATATATGGTGTGTGGAGGCTGTGCCAGCCTTTCGGCTTTAACCTGCCTCCACCCTGTCGGGCAAAAAGAGAGTGAATGAGGACTGAGAATAACCCCACTTCCAGCGACCCCTCGACCACTGTGATGTCTGCAGAGCACCTTACAGGATCGCTCAGGATCCACCTTTCCCTTAGCACCCAGCAGAGCCACTACCAATACTGCATTGGCTTACCGTCGTGGGCTATGCACCTCCACAGTATCATTTTGAGAAAAATAGCCCTTTGGGATAGAATGGTCGCTAGCCAGCCAGACTTATTGAACTTAGGGCTTCAGGTGCCTGCACCCCACTTTGCTGAAGGCACCCCAGGTTCCTGGTACACCACACCCTGCAGCTGACTGCAGTAAGGGCCCCACAAAGGCGAGTGTTCAAGAGGTCAGTGAGAGAATATGCCAGGAGAATGCGTCAGACTGTCAAAAACTCCAAACGCTTAATCTCAGTACCGACACACGAGATAAGATGTAGCCTTCTTTTGACCGATAGGAAAGAGTTCGGGATAGTGGGAGGACACTGCGCCTTGTTATTGGCATGGTCGACGCCCCTAGGTGCGGGTGGTGTGGTCCACAAGAGGAAACTCCCCATGATGTCTTGGCCTAGTGCCAACTTCAAAGACAAAGACAGACAACAAAGAAGACTCTCGCAGCGAATACCTGGCATTCCTTAGGAAGCTCATCCCCCTCTTCGTCTGTTTCAGATATTGGCCTTAGTAGGCTCATAAACCGTATTATATTCCGCCTCGATGAGCAGGACGTATGCTTTTTGTGAATGTCTTAGTAGATTTTGTACATCAGAAAGAAAAGGGGCTCGTAAGAGCTTACTTTAATACAAAGGCGTTTTCGCATTTGGGCAAAATCACATTAAGAAAGTGGAAGAAGAGGATTTAGAATAAGAAAGAAGAGGGTCACGGTGGGTTTGGGGTAAAGGGAGAGGGAGATGGAGCTCATATCGGTCTCAAAAGTTTCCATAATTAAAATGGAGGCTTAGGAAGACGCAATATAAAGATCCTGGTAATATTTCGTGTTTTATTTCCCTCGTGGAGACCGGACGGGTCGGAGCTCCTCTCGTCCTCTCCACCCCCCCCCCCACTCAATGCCACGGCACGAAAAAGGGGCTCCAGCGGAGGAGAGCAACTCTTTTCAAAAAGACGGGGCCGTTTTGATTAAATCAGGCGGTTGATGGGGCGAAGGCGGTTTGGTGAAGCGAAGAGCAGCCTGCTACAGCTTCCAAGGCACCGCCGCCGCGATGCTTCACCAGGAGATGATTAAACTTTTCCTTGGGACTTATTTCTAAAGGGAATTAAAAAGAAGGATAAAAGTCGGACGGTCGACTTCCCCTTTGAGGACGACACCTTGATGAATAAAGCCGATTTAGTTACAGGCTTACAAGGTTTCAACCTTTTTGTCATTAAACCTATGGTCGGACTGGAATGGAAGGTGTGCTGGAGGAGGGATGGGGGGTGGGGAATAAAAGTGTAGAAGCGAAGAAGGGGAAGGCGTCAATGGGGTTTACTAGTTTCCAGCTTCCCCTTTCTTCGGAGATAGGAACAAGACTTCGTTTTGTCCCCTTGAGATAATGGAAAATAGTTCCGAGTTCTCCAGACGACTGACTCAGCAGCGCCAACAACTGTCATTTAACTTAACTCGGTTATACTCGTCTCTATAATGGAATTCGTTTACAGTGGACATCGACGACGCTTCACCGTTTACTTCTATCCAACGCAGACGTTTATAACGTTCATAAAACCCAAACTATTACAATCGTCCTTGAACTCTTAGCTGCTGCCTCAAGAGAACATACGACACTCACGACGAAATGGGGGGAGGAGAGCGGCAGCAGCCCAAAATCAATTCCGCTACACTTTCGAACGAATCGCGGATTCCTGAATTTTCCGCTCGCCTTAGCATTGCGGAGTACGAAGGAGAGTCGTGTAATACGCTGAAAAACATTATTTCTTCCGATCTTTACGTTTCAAGGGCTACTGAGAACGGAAAACATCGTTTTGAAAAACCGTCCTGTGCGGTGAATCCTAAATATCAGGGGCGCCACTCTCAGTTCATTTGAACTTCACTCACCAACAGTTCCGAAATTCATTGTGCTACCTGTACTCATTTCCTGACCACTATCGAGCAATCGGTACGGGGAGAATTAATGAGGTTGTAACCACGATTTTGTTTGATAAGGATTGTTATGATTTTTTTTAAGTTAATAATTTTTTTGGTTGTATTTGGCATGTCCGACTTTCATATTTAGTTTTTGTAAAATGTGACTCCACCTTGTCCACCCCTAGTTTGAGGGAGCAAGTACCCTCGTTATGAGGAACAGCTACACCTCGCGTGGGAGCAAGTAGACCTCTGAAGGAGATAACAGCTACACCACAGGAAAATAGGAGCATGATGAAATCAACAGCTACACTAATTTCCCAAAAATATGGGAGCAAGTACGATCCTCTGAAGGAGGGTCAACAGCTCATCCATACAAAAATTGGGAGCGGCCCTTGAAGAGGGGCAACAACTGCACCAATTGTATTGTATGCGGGAGCAAGTACGAACCTCTCTGAAGGAGGATCAACAGCTCGTCCGTATACTAAATTAGGAGCAAGTACGGCCTTTGAAGAGAGCCAACGGCTGCACCAATTTAATGTAGGAGCAAGTACGAACCCCTGAAGAGGAATCAACAGCTGCATTACAATTTCAACGGGAGCAAATACACTTCCTGGAGGGAAGTAACAGCTACACCAGTTTATTGAGGAGACAAGTACACTCCACAGAGTAGAGTAACAGCTACACTCAATAGGCAAAGAGTCGTTTTCTTTTTACTTTCCTTGCTCTACGAAGTAGAAAGGAAAGTTATGTAATCGGCTGAAAAAAAAATTTGAGTTCTCTTCAGATCTTTACGTTTCAGACCCCCCTGAGTCCGAAAAACACTATTTGGGAAAATGGTCTGTGTGTGTGTGTGTCAGTCTGTGTGTCTGTGAACAATTTTTAGAGAAAACCACCGTACTAAATCAGCTCAAACTTGATATCTTGCCCGCAGGTCACCATGGGACGCCAAAATAAGGGTTTGAACAAAATCCACCGAAAGCTAACTATAGTTCATAGTGATGAAAACACTAAATATTTTTTTTCTCAAAAACGGCTCTAAAGACTTTGATTAAATTGTTTATATTGATAGCTCTCAATATGGCAACTATACCATAAAATTTGTGGGAAAATGGCGAGAGCAGCACAATAAATTACCAAAACTTTCGACGAAATCGATTTTTAGGTTTAAAAATGAAAAGAGGTTTTTCTGAGAGAAGTCACTGACAGGAGGTCGGAATGGGACCCCCTAAAGTGGCTAGAGGCCCTTCCGATATTTATACAGGTCGAGGTACCCCCTTCTTCGTGCGCTGGGGAATCCCCCAGTGTTCTCAGGGGGTTGACCTGGGCCCGGGGGAAAACCCAGGTGGATGACCTTCTGTCAGTGGTTTATTTCCAACGTATTTCCATAGTTTGATATAAAATAGTATGAAAACATATTATTTGTTAATTGTGTACTTAAGCTAAGTTGATTACAATGATTATCTTAGAGCTAAGTTCACTGCAAGGATAATAATCGCTTTCCGAGAGATTATCGGGTAAAAACATTTGGAAATGGTAATAAGTGCAACTGCGGTAGTTGAAACTCCGGAATTTCTGGAGTAGCCAGTGTACATCTTATGAGTGTCACTAAACGCCGATCAAATAGTTATTTGCCTAGCACCTCAATTTTGTTGAGGGTTCTAGTGGCATTTAGTGGGAGTATATGTACAGAGGTAGGTTTGGAGATGCTTTTGAAGAGCTGCTGACTCAGGCAAAAATTACGGCAACCGTGCCGGAGCTCCGATCCACAATCTTCGACGAAAGTCGGGAATTTTGAACCAATGTCTTAACCACTAGGCCACGATCGCCCGGTGCCAGGAGTCAGTCAGCGCATATATGTGGTATAAACTGCGCTAAAATCGACTGTCGTCGAAATGTTTAATAATTCATTGTGCCGCTGTCGTAGACCTGAACGAACCACAGAGACGGGAATTGAAGAGTTGGGAAATGTCAAACCACATTCAAACGCTTAAATGTACAAAGAAAAAGTAGGTAGAACAGGTTAAGAGTTTGAGTATTGTGACCAAAAGTTACTCTTACATAATGGGGATGAACCCACGAAAATGAACTACGTGTTATAGTCGAGGAAAAGTATTTACTTTAAGATACGAGTATAACGTGATTTCTGTTCAAGGTACACTGGTTTATTTCGAGATTCAAATAAAATTAAAAGGGAATACTTCTCAAGGGGGAAAGTCACAGATATAACCAAGTAGGTACGAGATACCGCAAAATCTACATATAAACGACAATCTCAACGTTGAGGGTAGGATGAGATTTGGGCAGTTTTTAAGTTCTAAAGTACTATTGGGGTACTCGTCTCGTAACAGATGATATACGGTACTTACAGTTCTGACAGCCGTGGAAGTTATAAGATAAGAAATTATTTGCAAATTCTGTCCTTACGATTAGGTAGGGCTGTACAGATCGGAATTCCAAGGAATGAAGGGAAGGGAGAATCTTCAGAAATGGCGGTAAGTACGGCGTTCTCCACGTTGGCAGTTGGGAACTTGAATTCGATAAGTGGTACCTGAAACGGTACGATAATTATTGGGTCTTTTGGGACGACGGTAACCGACGCAGACCGGACGTTGCTGAAGTGATGATGACGAGGACGGCAATATGCAGACAGATCCACTAAGATAGTGGAAATACAGAAGGCGTATCGTATGCTGACTATAGCAAACAGGCTAATACTCCAAATTAATTGCGGTGTGAACGAAAAGTAAGGGACGGTACGATAGCGGTAGCGGCTTGAAGGCGAACAGACTGAGAAGAAAGGAAAATGGTGGCTCTCTCTCCTGGCGCTAGGAAGTAGCAGAGCTCAGACCTCCGGTAATTCAACACGTGGTTGTACAAAAAATATTTCTTTCTTTGCAAAATAATTTGTAATCCTCCTAAGGAATAATTCGAAGAATTTTAATAAGACCAACCAATATTTGTTACTTGAGCAACAATTGATTGCAACTAATTGGGTGCTTGAAGGGGGATCAATGACAACTATGCTCCATCTCCCTAAGCAACCGATACCGCTAATTCAAAGGTGAAGGGAAATTCAAATTTATTCACGGCACAGTATATAAGCGCGAACAAGGAGGTTCTGAAGGTGTGAAACTGGTTGTACGGGGAAGGAGAGAGAAATCTGAGCTAGATGTCGAAAAGAGATGAAACGAGTGTCTGTCAGGAGAACTGAGGGCGCGAATGTCTGTTATTAAGAGGAGTGTAAACTGAGGGGAGGGAAAATGATATTTTAGGAATTCCAGAAGGAGGAAATCCGTTGTCACTCGGCAATAACTGAAGACCTTGACTTCCCAAGGGTAAACTAAAGGGCTTCAGAACAGAAAGATGTTCGGGAAAACGATGATTTTCCATTGGGGCCCGAGAGTAGTGAGGGGGATGGCACTTCTGGGATGAGTGACGTAATCCCCCCTCCCCCCACCAATCGATGTATGACGTCCCCCCAACCCCTCTTCACTGCAAATGATCTGACGTCCCCCCCTCCACACTACATCTGATCTGACGTCACACAACCACCCCCACCACAGCTGGTATGACATCACCCCCCCCCCCTCTTTACTACAACTGATCTGACGTCCCCCCCTCCACACTACATCTGATCTGACGTCACACAACCACCCCTACCACAGCTGGTATGGCGTACCCCCCCACTACTACAGCTGATATGACGTCACGTCCCCCACGACTATGAATCCCCCCGTGTGACGTCATGCCCCCACAATTGGCGCAACTTCTGAGAAGATCCCACCACAATCAATCCCCCCGTGTGACGTCACCCCCCCCCCCTCACAATTGGCGCAACTTCTGAGTGGATCTCCCCACCATTATGAATCAGCGTGAACACGTGTGGGGGGGAAATTGGTGGTAGGAGTAATTAGGCGTTAGCGCGATAATTAGTAGGGGTATGTCGTAGATCCACTCAGAAGTTGCGCCTATTGTGGGGGCATGACCTCACATGGGAGGATTCATAGTGGTGGGGGGATCCACTCAGAAGTTGCGCCGATTGTGGGGGGGGGGTGACGTCACACAGGGGGATTCATAGTGGTGGGATCTCCTCAGAAGTTGCACCAATTGTTGGGGAATGACGTCACACAGAGGGATTCATAGTGGTGGGGGACGTGACATCATATCAGCTGTAATGGCAGTGGGGGGTGTGACGTCAGATCAGATGTAGTGTGAAGGGGGGGGGTGACATCAGATCAGCTGTAGTGGAGAGGGGTGGTGACGTCATACATCTATTGGTGGGTGGGGGGAGGAGGGATTACGTCACTCATCCCAGAAGTGCCATCCCCCTCACTACTCCCGTGAGTTCCGTTAGGACAGACGTAAACCCTATCTAATTCGACCTACGCCGAACAATCCCAATTATCTACCCTTCTTAAGTCCTTCCTCTTCGTCATCGAATGGGTACATCTTGTCTCATGTGCACATGCTCTCACCCTCCTCTTGAGTAGTGATGGAGATGCCGCACAGTGGGGAACTCTCCCACAGCCCTCTTGACTAGAGACACAGAAGTTCTATAGTTTCTTTGGCTCCCTGGAAAACATGAGAACACCATCAGTTTAGCAAATAACGGGTTAAATTGGTAGGCAGTGCGATGAGTATCGATAAAAAAATCGTTTGTTGTTGTAATGCGTCGCACCTGACGTCCGTCCTAACGTTACACTAGAAATTAGAAGACTTCGAAAGCTGTCAATAAATGTCAATTCTAATGGCGTATCAAGTGTCAGTGGTAGGCCCAGATAAGGCCGACTCAACTTCGAATTGTCTCCACAAATCGTCATTTCTCGGGAAGAAGGAGCAAGGAGCCTGTTGGAAAAGGGGATTCTCTCCAAACTCCCTCGGCTTCATTCTTCCCCGTTTCAGCGGCCTATCTACCAATTACGGATTTAGAAAATAACGAAGGGTAATGTACCGTGAAATTAACTGACGTAGCGACACCGCGGTGATTGAGTAGAGACTCTCACTCTCTTTCAATTCGCTCGTCGAGGGTCAAACCCCACACTAATAACTCTCAAAGTTTCCCAACCCGGAGAATGGCGTCCTTTAGAACCCAGTCTAAACTGAGTTTAGTTTGGGTTCGTTATTAACAGTTTTCATTGGTGCTTTTGACTCCTTTGAAGTATTTCAACGCCCTGTTGCTTAAATCAATGTCAATAGCAGGATGGAAAATTAACTGAGCAAATAGTCTTAATAAGCCATGAAAACGCCAAGTTTGGTGATCGAACGAAGTTTGCTGTTCGACAGGACGGCATCTACGTGAGACGTCGGGTGGAAGAGATAGGAATGAACCGAGTGAGGGAGGACTGGATTAGAAGGAACAAACATGGACTGTTTATGTAATGTGAGATATCCAGGTGTAAGGAAATAACTAGGACATTTCCTATGTAATATAAGTGCACTTATAATACACAAGACCCCCCCTCCCCTCCCACTCACACATAAAGATGAGCCCCATAATCGAAACAGAATGGCCAACAAACCAATTCACAGATCCCAGCAGCCTTCCTTCGTCCCGTCTTTTCTTGACCTACTTCGTCTTTGCTCTTCTGGTTCTGGACGTCCCCAGGAACTAAACCTCAATCCATTCCTTTGTCACCGCTGGTTCCAATCATTCCCGTGATGTCAATGAAATGTCATGTTCTCACGACCAGGAGGCCTTGGGATAGCTATGCGTATTCCCAAGGGATATCCTTTTAGTCCCATTGATGAGAGAGGGATGAAGGGCATCGTCCAGCTGCTGCATGGGCAGGTGAGAAGATGCCCCTGGTCAGTACGTGACAAATTTGGAACGTAATTTGGAAATGACAAGCATTATGCTCATGCAGCAGGAGTTGGGCATCTGGGAGCCACGTAGTCCATGGTGTGGTGGAGCTTGGAGAGCAGAGGCATCGAAGCAAACGGCCTGAGATAGTTGGCCAGAGGTCCATTGAGGGTTGGTTTGAGAGAATGGTTCCAGTAATGGGGCCATTGCACCAGTGGCAGGCAAGATGGAATGCAGCAACCGTTGCCTATTACCAAAACGGGATCATGTCCTCCATGGACGATCAGCTGGGCACGAAATGGTAGTGCTCCACATTTGCAGCCGCACAGATTCTGCCAGGGCATGGAGCATTCAACAGGCGCTTCCTCTTTTTCAGACAGCGCGCATTCAATGAGTGCTCCTGAGATGACCGAGCATGCCTCCCACGTCCCCTTAGACTGCAGCCTGTAATCGGATGTGAGAGCCCACACCAAAATGCCTCAGGGCAACTTCGAACGTGGCTTCCGATCCAGTCGGGTCACAGCACGCAAGCATGGGCAAACTGGAGGAGGAGGGGAACCTCTAGGGTGGGCCGAGGGAACCAGAACCCCTCTCCCTCCCGTAGACAGCAGGATGAACGTGCCCTGTGTCTATCCTCACGTAAATTTACACTGGTTACACTGCGCAAACAGGTTGCTATGAGGCCAACGCCATTTCTCCTATTCGGTAATGGACGTGCCACAAGATACCCCCTTAGCTAACATATGCGAATGAGATAAGTGATGTGATATGTAGTAGAATGCTGGATAATAAGAGAGAAGGTGTGACAAGAAGAATAGTACTGACAACATTGCAAGAAATAGGTAGATCAAGGGGATGACGTAATAATGATAAGGGATTCATGATAGAGCACTACGTCCATTAAAATGCTGGTTGGTTAGATCACAACATATTGACAAGATAAACCTAAATATATCACTGGATAGTGTGCAGGTATGAGCATGTATGAGAGACGCAAGAGAGTGTTTAACAGTATGAGTGCAATGGCTAACTGGCCATTAGAAGATGATTATCGAGGGTTGAGGAATGATCTACGAGAAGGATACAGGAAAACCAACTTTACGTTCAAAGCGTGTTGTCAGCTCCGGAAATACCAACCTTGTGTTCAAAGTTGAAGAAGTTGATTGACCGCGGTAGTTTGAAATTTCCTGCACCTTCAAGATCAAATGGCCTCAAGTCAGACCTCTGTAAGTTGTCACGGGTGTTCAGGGGGACAGAACCAATTTTGTTTGAGAGTAAAAAATAAAAGGCTTTATTACTGGAAATTATAAAAGAAAATAACTGCTTGGGTTTAATGAAAGAGGGAAATAAAATATTAAAGTATACCGGTAAAATAATTCTTCTCCCGACGTAAGGAGTGTAGGGGCTCACCAAGTTTCGCTTGCGATCGGTCGACGGTTCGGCGCGTAAAAGGAGACTGAGCTCTCCGGCCCAGGGCCCCTTCATTGATATGGCCTGGCCTCCCGGAGTCCGGCGGTCGTGACTCTGTCACACCATCCTCCCTCGAGTAGGCCCTCGTTGCTGCTGATGCTGCTGCTGGCCAGGTTGTCGCTGAGCCCCCTCTTCTGCGACAGGGTACCTTCATTCCCCTGTCTCCCGGGAGCCCAGATGCTGCAGTGATGACGAAGACGATGCTGTGGTATCGATGGGATGCATTGGCAGTTTAATTTGTCGTGAGGTGCAAGTGGCGATCGGCGTAGTGCGAGGAAGATAATGATACGGTGTCTATTGTCGGGAGGGTATGAATTTTTTTAATTGACTGACGTGGGCTATTTTTATGTTCGCTGGATCTGCGACATTGGTCAGCTCATATGACACAGGTGATAGCTGTTTCGTTACTTGGAAGGGGTCTGAATATTTAAATGACAGTTTGCTTGCTACGTGTTTCACTTTGCTAGAGAGTATGTGCGTCTTTAACAATACATGATCTCCTACATTGAATGTTATAAATTTATGCCTCGCACTGTACGTTCGCCGCGAAATCTGGTGTGCCCTTACGAGATTCTCATACACCGTCTTCCATAGGTCAGAGGCCTGGGTGCTGTTGGCTAGTGCAAGCTGCTTCGTCCCAATACAAGTGTAAAGGTGTTAGATCTCGCGCCCCAAGAAGACCTTCGCTGGAGTAAAACCTGTGCTGGAGACCGTAGCTGAATTTAGTGCCGCTTGGATAAATGGCAGGCTGTCTGACCATTTGGTTTGTTCGTGGCGTGATAAGAAATTATGGCACTTTAGATTTCTTATTTGCCGTTCAGCGAAATTGGGGTTGGGGTAATGAGGAAATCAGGCGTATATGTTTGATCCCTAGATTGGACAAAAGGCAGTGAACAATTTGCTGGTGAACACTGAGCCATTGTCCGTGCAAACATAGCGCCATAACCCAAAGTTACTGAAGATCCTGGATTGTAAGCAGGATATGACTGTGCTGGAGGTCGCTTGCCGAAGCGGGCTGAAGAACACAAATCGGCTAAATGCATCTACCGCTATCAGAATGAAAGTGTAGCCCTTAGAAGTAGGGAGGGCCCTGCAATATCCACAAAAGTTGTTCGTTCGGCTGTTTGTGTATGTGGGAACTCAGATAACCCTTAGCTCCACCCTGGTCTGCTTTTGACCGGTGACAGGTGAGACACTGTTGTAATTTGGTCTTGACAAATTTGTGCACTGGGCCAGTAAAAAACCGATCGTATTTTTTTGGGTTGTTCTCGTTGCCCTTGATGGCAGCCATACATGGACTCATGAAAGTAATCAAACACGAAGTTTTTCAGGTGCTCGGGAACTGCGAGCTTCGCGTTGTTATGAGAAACATCGTACACCAGCGTGCCATTGCTAACACGGTAGTTAGCTACGCCAGTACCTTGAGTTACCTCGTCAATAATTTTCCTAAGCTTTGGATCTTTCAATTGCTCCGTACGCAAGTTTTTGAAGACCTCTGGGAAGACGAAGGAAAAAATATTTTCGGAAACGGGTTGTTCGTGCTCTCCATCGGGGAGCGGTTCATCTATGGAAACCGTGATAAATAATCAGCAAAATTGTTTTTGGCTCCCTGAAATGTGATGCGGCACGAACCAAAACGGCATGAGTTGGGGTTGCCACCTTACCAATCTACCTTGCTCGTGCTTAATTTTGGTTAGTGTTGTTAAGGCCTTGTGGTCCGTGTACAGGTCGAATCCCGCGGTTTCAAGGTATATCCTAAATTTGTTTATGGCGAAAATCACCGCCAGCATTTCTAATTCGTATGCACTGTAATTCACTTCGAGGCTTCAGTTTCCTGCCTAGCAAATGCCACTGGGCACAAGCCGCCAATTGACTGGGCCAGACAACAACCTAAACCCACGGAGCTGGCGTTCAAACAGCGAAAAGCGCTCATTAAAGTCGGGTGTTTTCAAAATGGGAGGTGCCGTGATCAGGTGACGGACAGTCAGCCATGCTTGTTCGCATTGTGGCGTCCATTTTAGGTTTGATTTTGAGCCCCTGAGGCGGTTCATTGGCTCAACTACGGTGGACAAGTGTGGAAAAAACTTTGAAAAAAAATTTACTGCCCCTAAAAATTGGCTGACTTCTTTGGGGGTTCGCGGTCTGGGGATTTGAAGCAGGCTACTAATTCTGTTGGGGTTCATACGAATTTGGTTATAGGAGATTGTGTGCCCTAGATAGTCGATTGATTTGCAAGCTATGGAAGATTTGGCTATGTTAATGGTCAGGTTTGCCTGTTTGAGGCGGGTTAACACGAGTCGGATATGCTCGAGATGTGACTCAATGGTCGGGGAATATATTAGGAGGTCGTCTTGAAAATTGAATACAAATTTGAATTTGAGGTCACCTAGAATCTCTTTGCATGAGATAGCTAAGCACCTGACTTCCAACAGCTAAACCAAATGGCACACGGGTATAGCAAAAGGTGCCGAGAGGGGGTTGTAGCGCTGTGAGGCGTTGGCTTGCGCTATCGAGCGGGATTAGGTGGAAGGTTTGGTTCAAGTCAAGTGTGGTGAAATATCGGGCGCCGCTCAAGAACATGAATGCGTTTTCGTCAGTAGGCATTGGGTACTGAAAATACTCAATATGGCGGTTGAGGGACCGGTAATCGACCACCAACCTCCACTGCTCTGTTTTCCTTTCTTCGCCACCAAAAACAAGGAGATGCCCATGGGGATTGAATTTTCTTTATTGTCCCGTTTGCTAGAAGTTCATCGATTATGTGCTTCATTGCTTTCAGTTTTGGTGGGCTTAGTTGGTATACTGTTTTGCACGGGTTTAAGATTGCGTTTTGTTTAGCGTAATTTGGTAGGTCATCAAAGTTGTGTGCCCTAATTTGTCTGTCAATACTGAAGGAAATTCGTGTTTCAAAGTCCTAACCAAGGCAGGGACGTCAATGGCGTCTTCCTTGAGAATGGAAATCGGCAGGAGGTAAGAGACTGCAGTTTATACACCTGCTTAGAGAATTGGAATGAATAAGTTGCGTTACTAGGATTGATACTCATTTTCGTATGTTTCATAAAATTGTATCCGAGTATGCAGTCTACCGGTAGATCAGGTACCACGAGAAAAGGGAAGATCCAGTTGAATTTTCCGATGGTGATTGGCAATGTAATTTCCTTGTCAACAACAGATTTAGAAGAGTTTCCTACTATGATATTGACGCGACATCGTTTGATTTTTATATTATGTTTCATTCCTATTAATTTATTCATCACTGCCCCACTAATACAACTGACTGACGCCCCCGTGTCGGCAACTGCCGAGAATGGTTGTTTGTGAAAGCAAATCGTTAATTTATTTTCCACATCCTGTATACGCGTTGTTGCGAGCACCCGGTGCTCACTTGCGTTTGTTCCCCCCTCAAAATCCCCAGTACTTAGTTTTTTTGAATTCTTTCGTTGCGATTTGGTAGATTTATCTTCTTTACTTTTGTCATTGTCTGATTGAGGCGTGTTCCCCATCGGAAATTGATACGGGTAGGGCAACAATGGGAAGGGATAGGTCCATGGGGGTGGTGTTGGTGGGTAGCCGTCGTCTGTGTACATGTAATTTGCTGTCTCCTGTTTAAACTTTTTATTTCGGTTGTTTTGTGTTCCCTGATGCCTCGGGGGCCGTTCAAAACGAACGTTGGGGCGTTGGAAACGAGGATCGGGACGTTGGTATGTGTAGGGCCTCCAATATTCCTGAGGATATGACGAGCGGTAGTTCGTGAAATTATTGCGCCGATCACGTTGCGCCCATTGCGGGTCTGGTTGAAAAAAATTACGGTTAAATGGAGGTTTGGGCTTTGAAAAATTAGCCTTATGAAATCGGAGAGCCTCAGTTAAGTCTTCGTGATTTAGAGAGAGCAGAAGTATCTGCATTTTTTTCTAGTTTTTCGACGTAGTCGATTAGACTGTCCAGTTCTTTAAGGCTGGTAGGAGTGGTCTGAAACCGAAATCGACTCCTAGTTTGGTCGTTTACCCTGCCTAAAATAATTTCGATTACCTCCACTGGTTTATGGGACTGCAGAATGATGCAAAATTTAGAAATTCTTTCTTCAAAGTCTCTAAAGCTCTCAGTAGATTTTTGCGGGCGGAATAAAAATTCCAGCTGGTACGTCATTCTAGTTTTTATAGAAGTCAGCGAGTCTAGTACCTTTTTTGATAGGGTTTGAAAGGTTAAAGTATCGGATTCGGTGAGAAGACGTTGCAGGAATTTGACGTTGTGGGTGGTTGCCAGCCTTCTACCATGGATGTAAAATATTTATCGCTCAGCATATTTAGGTCATATAACGAACTTAAAATTGTATGATGCTCGCATTGTCATGCTCTTTGAGCTTGGGACCGATTTTAATTGCTCTTCTTCATAAAGTGCGGATGTTGCCAAAATAGTGGTGAGCGCTCTGAGGGAATGAATTGAACGTCAAGATCGGCTTAGGCTCCGATGGGCCGAGAAGGGTCAGAAGACGGACTCTTGGCTAACGTGGTATTATGTCGCACTAACAACTCTAACTGTTGCAATCTTTGCGTCATATCAGCAAAGGTCGCAGAGAATGATTTTATCTCTGCGGCCAAAGTATCAAGGGCTGTCGATCTATCTTCCGACAGCTGCGTGATAGCCTGTTCCAGTCTGTCCCCACCTGATCAAGTCGACCTTCCAAGGCCTGAACTTGTTTTTTAACATGTCCTGATCCGCTTGTATTTGTGACATTTGTTTGTTTGATGGCGAGTCCACATCTGGCACACTTCCACACCGCCTTCCGCTGGCCCTCCTTCGACCAATTCTCCGGCGTGTAACCGACGCAAACGGCATGAAAAATTCGTTTGCAAATGGAACACAGAGCCGCTTCCGCTTGCGTAGCGATCTGTTTTCTACAAATTTCGCACGGATCCATGGCCAGAAACGGAATCACAGCAGAGGGGCACAAGTGTATGAGAATCCCACCGGGTTAGCCTGATTAAATGCACTAGACAGCCACGAAATGTGTGACAAACAATAAAATAATGAGCGAAATACCTATGTGAAACACAAAGCAACGAAAAAAAAGAGAATGTATAGTTTTGTTTTTTGCTCTGCTACCAGTGTCACGGGTGTTCAGGGGGACAGAACCAATTTTGTTTGAGAGTAAAAAATAAAAGGCTTTATTACTGGAAATTATAAAAGAAAATAACTGCTTCGGTTTAATGAAAGAGGGAAATAAAATATTAAAGTATACCGGTAAAATAATTCTTCTCCCGACGTAAGGAGTGTAGGGGCTCACCAAGTTTCGCTTGCGATCGGTCGACGGTTCGGCGCGTAAAAGGAGACTGAGCTCTCCGGCTCAGGGCCCTCTTCATTGATAAGGGCCTGGCCTCCCGAGTCCGGCGGTCGTGACTCTGTCACAAAGTCTGTACATGGGGCTCAGGAAAGTCGACGTATTTTAGCTGATTACGTAACTGTCTTCCCCACCTTCTTGTGCTTGAGAATGAAAAATGGCGGAACACCAGGAGGTGTCAGATGGGATCTCAGTTCTATCTTGTATGTGTGTTTTGAGAGGAATACAAAGTCATGTTTAGAATAGGAAGATGGACTACAGTTGCATATTTCCTATTTTCGTATCAAAAGACCCCAAGTTATTTTTTTCTGCAGGAAAATTGTAATAATATGAGCTGCGAATCATTAAATATATGAACTAGCGAGTGTACTAGGGTTGAGATAATTGAGAGATAAACAGTAGTTGAAAATATCAATATACCATGAGGGTGGTAAAAATATCCACTACTAGCCGTCCGAAGTCTCACTAAACTCTCAGCGACATTCATTCGTGCGTTTCTACCTTTGCACGTTGAACCGGAAATTGTGAATGGCGACTGTCTGAATGGCGCTTTGTCGAAAGTTGATTGAATCCAAAGGTTCATTAGTCCTCATACAGAAGTTGAAGTTTTCAATCTACGGCCCTTTGAAAGTTTCAAAGTAAGATAAAGATTATAGATTACCTGCTCGTGTGATGGCTCGCTGAAGTGCTCTCGTGTGGGATCCGTCGCGACGAGACGGGTTAATCCGACTTGATCGGCTTTCCCGGCGAACCGGAAGAGAGTGGTTTTTAATCGCCTCTCTAGAGCAACTAGCCTCTCCACTTTGAGCAATCCTCATTCAACGCATCTCGGCAAAAGAGTTTGCACAGAGGTCTTTCAGCGTTTCAGTTCAGGCAAAGAATTCTATGGAGCACTCACTTTTTATACTTCTCGATAGAGGCTTATTTTTTATTTATTTTTTTTATGCCTGGGTGTGGTAGAGCTGTCCATTTGGAGTGAATGAAAAAAAAAACCACAGGCACGGAGTGTTGCAGTTCGGTGCAAGAGTAGCGGGGCGAATTAGATCTCCTAAATGTGGAGGAAAGCAAAATGAACTTTATTTCTATTCTAAGTACTGATTAGGATAGTTTGAGCTCGAGACTAAATGACAGTACGTTTTCTATCCCGTCCAGCACTACCACTAAGTGGGTTCTGCCTTAGAACTTTGAGCGAATCATGTAGAAAATTGTTGTGTAATAACGTACCGGGTGGAGTTTCCAAGAAGAATGGCAAGTAAAGTGAGAGAGGTGAGGAAATATTACAAAAGTTAACATACCTGTTTGGTGAGTCGGTCTCGTCTGGCTGGAGAGATGCTGTGGGCAAGTGCTTTCGATGTAAATACATCATCGTCTGGCCGTTAAGTCAGTACTAAAGTCAGTTAGATGGTCGTGGGCTTTATATACCGGGTTTCCCCTGAGGTGCATGAAGAAATATTGTCGGAGCAGGGTAGTGTGATGGCGGTTCTCCAAAGTAGAGCTCATTTCGAATAACACGACTGTTTTCGACTAGGAACATTTTATACAGTTCCTCGAAATTTGCCATAACGTTTCTAGGCGTGGGGATTCCTAATCTGCAATGGCCATTCGCACCAAGATTCGCCTTCATTGTGGCCGAAAATATCCCTCGTCTGGCGCAAATCTAGTTGTGCCTGCCAACTAAGCAACCTGATTGAACAAAGCCCATTGTTGGTATAAGCGAATGAAGAAATGGCACAAATTAACGAAAACGCAATTTTGGCAGTTTTATAGCAAAGACGCCATGAACCGTATCGCTTTGTATGTATTCTTGGAGGCTGGGTTGAATGGAACCATTCTCAGAGGTGTAGGAATATGTCTAGCCTGAACATAATGAAATCACAGTAATTATACTGAGCATAAGTCTACTAATTGAAAGAACATGCATGCAATACAGCGAAAGTAATTGTACCATCGTTTGAACTTCTCATCTCATTCCAACCACTCGTCAGCTCGACTCGTCTCTTTGTGCCAATTGCACAGGTGTCTGGAATATATCATTTTCATAGTAGTCAAGTCATGTTGCGTATGGTTTACTGGTATTTTTCGATGCTGATTCGAATGGGATGGGCCTTGGAGGTGTGAGACTGCGTCAAGCTGTGCAAGAGAATTATACACCGTTGTGTAACAATTTGCCGCGTTTTGGTTTATTACTCATTCTGAATAATAACCCCATGTTTTCGGTCACGAAAAATTTTTTACAACCCCCGCTCAAAATTTGATACTTAGGTTTCAAGACATGGGGATTCCAAATCTTCAATGTCTGTCTGCCGTCCCTCCTCAGCCCCGCCGGCTCGCCTCGCAACGTCGTGTCAATTGCCGAGGGTTGGCTGGAAGTCCCCGTCCCAATTTCCCTGACTCTTTTTGTCCAACGGGGTAGAGGAAGGGCCTCCGCACACCCCTACATCGAATCATAAATGACTACAGACGTTTACGGGCGTCTGGCGCCAGGGGAATATTTAGTTTCGTAGTTCCATTGTAGTCAGGTCATGTTTCGTATGGTTTACTAGTATTTTTTGATGCTGAATCGAATGGATGGGTCTCGGAGCACTAATACTAGGTCAAGCTGTTCATGAGAATAATAAACCATAGTGTAATACTTTGCAGGGTTTTTTACTTTCCACGACCCAAAGGATAAGGAAAGTATATTGACCGTTTTGAAAGAAAAGTTGTATTTTCTTCGGATCTTTACGTTAATAGGCCTACCACTTCCGAATAACTTCATTTCGGCGCACGGCCTGTGTGTGTGCTTGTCTGTCGTTCGATTTGGGGGAGAATGGCTGGACCGATTGATATAGTTCTTTTTTCGTTTTCTTCTTTATTTTCGCATATAAAGTTATGGGCGAGTTTCATCAGTGGAAAATGGTGGTGGGGGTGGGGGACGAAAATCTACCAAAAACTAGGGCTTTTCGCATTTTTCTCCAAAACGGCTCTTTCGATTTAGATAAAATTTGTCACAGTATCTTCTACCAGTCATTACCCAACTTTTCTTCTCCGTAAATATCTCCATGAACATAAAGCGAACGGAAATATAGCCCTAGAAAGCCAGAATAGGATAAAACGGGCAATAGGGGCTAATAAGTGAAAATTACTTCAAGTGGCTTCAACGTTTTTCACCAAACTCACAGAATATTTTAAAATAGTTCGTACCTATATATTGTTATCTAGAAATGATCTGACAGTCCGTTGAACACGTATGACAATAAAAATGTCTCAAAAAATCTTTTTTTGAACATTTTTGTAGTTTCCCGAGTAACTGGGTCACTGAATTTGATCGATCTTACCGAATGTCTTCAAGCTACCTATACCCACATTTGGTTTCGGTAATTATTTCTGTATATGTCTGTTGAACGGTCAATTATAACTCCTTGTTTTCTTATTTTCTCAAGAACGGCGCTAACGATTTCATATGGAACTTACGGATTACTCTCAGCTAACTAGTACTTATGTTTTGTGCTCCATAAATGTTGCTGTAGAGATATGTTGAACGAAGATATACCCGTATGTGCAGCAGGTCGTCGAAGTTACGAGGGTTGAGGAAAGCTGTGTGTTGCTACGCACCAGATATTTTTTTAACACGACTTCAATACTTTTTTTACTCTTCGGGTGGCGGAAAGTAAAAACCCTGCAAATTATTACACAACGGTTTATTATTCGGATAAACAGCTTGACCTAGCATTAATGCTCCGAGACCCATCCCGTTCGATTCAGCATTGAAAAATATCAAAATGAAACCCAAAAAAAGGTTGAAAAGAACTGAATCGTAATACTAAAATAAAGAAAAAACAAAAAACGAAAGTATCTAGAAAAAACTGAATTTTAATATGAAAACATGCACGCTAAATACTAATATCAAAATGTAACCAAAAATCTATGAAAAAAAAAACAAAATGAGAATGAAACGAAAGAATCTAAAAAAATTGAATCATTCTAAATCCAAAAAAATGAAATGCACGTACTATTAAATAAATAAACCAAAAATAAGCGAATAATGAAAAGTTCAATCAAAGATAACAGATATTTTGCTAACGGAAATAGTTGAGACGGAGCAAAACAGTCATTCGTGGAGGTGAAGACGAGAACATGGCAATCGGACGATAAAGAGACAAATTGTAGTGCCAACGGTTATATACGAAACGCGAGCGCTTCCTAGGGGAAGCAAAAAAAAAACAAACAAAAAACCGGCGCCCGCCCGTAAACGTCTGATGATTTTGCCCCGTCGGGTCGGGGAAATTGGGCAAACCCGCAGCGAGTCGAGTCGAAAGGGGAGGTGAGCGGGGGCGGCATTGCCAGTCCAGCAGGTGAGCGGTTTCGTTGCGACGGGCGGGAGGGAGGGAGTACAAACGACGAAACGTTGTCTTCCTCTCTAGTTCCCGCAAAGTACTGCGTTTCGTTAATTTTTTTAACCGTTTTTTGCCCATAACAACCATGGGCTTTGTCCGATCGGATTGCCGAGATGGCGGGCACAACTAGATACCAAATTGGATTTTTGTGCAAAAGAACAAATTTTTTGGACCACGTTAAAGGCACAAAAGGCGGACGGTGGACGGTGGACGGACATTGCAAATTTGGAATCTCCATGTCTTGAAACGTAAAGTATCAAATTTTGAGGGGGGGGGTTGTAAAAAATTTTTCGTGACCGAAAACATAGGGTTATTATTCAGAATGAATAATGAACCAAAATGAAGTAGTCCGATGTCAACCAGTTGTTACGATAGAACGGCTGAACCTAATTGGCTCAAATGCGGCAGTTAGCGTACACATGGAAAGTCTGAGTGAATGAGCGAAATGAGTTCGGGATTGCTTCGATCAATTGTCTATACATTAATTGTACACGTGATTGTTTAGAGTTGGGTGAGGAGCGTCTGGTAGGTTTTAAAAATATTTTACGTAAGGCACTCAATTAGTTAACTGTTTTTAAGTGTAATAACCCGAACTTGATACCTTTCCCTTCGGTAACCTCCGAAATTGCAGGTTAAAGGGGGCTTTCGTCGGAAATGGGGGTAAACAGGACGGTCCCAAAGAGGGATTTGTATTCTCTAACCAACCGCCCGCTATCGAGCAGCCTCCGATCCCTCGGCTACATTAGAAACTTAATCCTCTGATTTGCGCGCAGTTGGTTGTAGCGAGAGCAGCTCGGTGTCATCTTAGCATAATCACTTGGTAAGGATCCTGGTGGTGGTGTTGGGGAGGGGGGGGGATGGCTGGGTTGCGGCTGGAGAGGGGAAATGAGTGGGAGAAATTGAGGGAGAGGAGAGAGAGCCGTAAGTCCTCCTGAATATTAATCACAGAGCCCCCGGTCTTTGAGAATAATGCCGCAGAATCTCGACCCATTGCCGCTTCCTTCGTATGGGTCGCCCGTCCCTATCAGGAAGATTGGGTTTTAACAGCCGGTGATTAACTAATTTGTTGATTCTTGATTGTTTTCAGCTCTAATCCCTAATGCCTCACAAAATAGGCCTCAGACGTCTCCTTAGTTCGCTTGTTTAAGTCCGGGCAAGTTGAAGTTACGTCACAATTCAACTTTCGAAGGCCAACTCAACAACAAACACCATGGAATTTTAGCCAGAGGTTGAATAGAGTATTAGCTGAATAAAACCATGAACGATTAATATTTGTGTGTCTCGGCTCGTGTGTAATAATCCACAGGTCTGTGTCCTTATTCAATTACTGTGCCTGAACCCTCAAAGAGGGTATATCAGTCATGGAGGTTGCGGTTTCGCTGACACGCAAGAGGTCGGGCTCACTCAGCTTCCCCCAAACCCACACCTGCGGAGGTATAACAGGTTTGCCAGCCTCCCGGCGAAGAGCTCCTGCCCGTGAGTTACTGCACGGAGGGACCCCCGGAGAATCCCATACCGTCTGGGAGGAGTTCTTCATCTTGTTTTCCACCTGATCTAACTATTTACTTGGGTGGCAAGTTTCGAAGGGGCAGATAGACCGTAACCTCGTTTCTTTGCCTTGACCTTCTTAGCGAACCCCGCGAAGTAGTTATATAGGCTTGCTTCGTAGCAGTTAATGCTGGTAGGGTTGCATGCTCTTCAAACAAACGTCACTCACTGTAGTAGGAACTGCACTGTTTCTTGTTTCCTCACCTTCTGTCTGCACCTGCAGAATGAGGAATTTTAGAGAGAAAAGAAGAAGTCGCTCGAACTGGCCCGTCCAGTGGTCTGGCTCAACCCACTTCCACCAAGGACGTTCATGGATGTTGGGGGAAAACTCATACGTATCACATCTGACGAGGATTCCCATTTCATTGCCCATTCGTCAATGGCAGTAAGTTTTCATTCTGTTGAGAGATCTGCACAGAGCCCTTAGTGGGGGAAGCTCTCATTTCACTCTCCTCTTGTCACCATGCGCTCAAATGCCAAGTCAATTGATAACAGATTAGTGACCACTTTGAGGGCTTCTGTACTGTCTTTTGATTGATTGTGAGTGTGCTACCCTAAACAACAGGGCAGTAGCCAATCGTGCCTAAATAGATGCCTTGTAAATAAGGTTAGCGTCACGGTAACACACTCTCCACATGCCTTTGCTAATTGCTCGCAGTGAGACAAACCGCCTTTGAGGGACTGGAGGTGTTGGCTGAAATCCCACTTCTCTCATATATTAACTTCTAGGCACTAGTTTCTCAAGTAGGAACCTGTGGCCGTCAAAGTGTATTGTTGGTTGGCAATTTAGTTTTTTCCGTTCAGCGTATTAACCGGGTTTTTCCTTCAGCGAAATACGGCTTCACGTTCTCGCACCATTTGGTGACAGTTGGGAGCATGTGATGAGGTGTGTGCCCTCTGTATCAAATGTGATAGCCCTCCTGGGTGGAAGTGGAGTGTCTGGAGACATGGCATTCCTCTTCAATCTTGTGGACTCTCTTCTGTAGGGGGCTCTTCTCGACAGGGCTGGGTGAGATGCCTCAGGAAGTAAAGTTTTATCTCGCTCCTGGTGCGGGGGTGGGCGCATCACCTTTACCAGATGATACCGTCCTCCTTTCAGGTATCAAACGACACTTGTGGATCAGTAGTTAAGGTAAGGGCACACCTGGGAGGATGACCTTGAGGTACCCCCTTCTCACCCCCCAGCTGTTATGATGTCAGCCCACCCCCTCACCCCCCAACAGATATGACATCATCCCCCACCCCTCCAGCTGTACAATATGGCACGCCCCCCACCCCACCCCCACCCACCACATCACCATGTGATTTCATACCCCCTCCAACTTTGTAACTTCTGAGTGGACTCTCCTCTCCACCCCCACTGCGGTCACTCCCTATTGAACCCCCTCTGCTAATGTGACGTCATACCCCTGTCGACTGAAGTAATTTCCAAGTGGATCATGTCGTCATGCCCACACCAGTACTGAAACCTCTGAGTGGATCTAGGTCAACCCCTCATGTGACGGCATGCCCTCACCAATTATTGTGTAACTTCTTCGCCCTATTAAGAAACACAGTACACGCTAAATAAATCCCTAGCATACGTGAAGCCCCAAAATAAATTGCTACGGAATAACGTATTTTTGGACTGAGGCATAATTGCGCAAAAAATTGTAACACTACACTCCTAGCAAACATTACCCAATTTACGAAATACACTCCCACACTAAAGAGATTGCTTCGATTTTTCGTTATTATTGTGGAATAAAGTTTCCCCCTCGAAAATGAGTTATTAATAGTGTTAAAAATGACGTTTTCCTCTTTTCGAAATTAGATTGCCCAAGACAATTTCATAAGGCAACTTGGCGTGTGTGCATTGGGAGTGAGCCTAAGAAGTGTGACTAGCTGTAGTTCGTGACGACCTATCGAGGTCCCAGCTTGAAGGTGTTAGACGAGGGTGTATTAGTCGTTAAAAACTCGAGAACGGGCGCAGTGGCCAAGCGCGTTGGGGAGTGAGGCCTTCCGAGCCAGGCGGGGATAAAACCAGCGGACTCTGATTCTATCCCTGACCAGGCCCTCCTTCATACCCATGGGGGTGAGGCAATGGGTACCGGCGGCGGCTGAGTCACTAAGCGGGCCCCTCAACGGGCTCGTAGGGGAGTTAGGACGTGGGCCTAACGAGGCCACAGCGAAATGCCACTGGTCCTGCAGCTCCTGGTCCTGGTCCTGGACCTGGTCCAGGTCCTGGTCCTAAGGGCTGAAAGTAAATATGAGTGAATGAGTGTGAATGTTTGTGTTTGTGTTGTGTTGTGTATATGTATGATAGGTTTTGATAGAGTAGGTTAGTTAGGTGTAGGGATGGTTCCAGGGGGGATGAATATCGAGTAGTCCGCCCCTGGACCATCGGGAAGTGTGTATGTATTTAAGGGTTGAATGGATGTGTGAATGTGTTAGATGGTTAGGTTAGAGTGAGTTGGGTGGGAGCGCGGGCGAGGGCGGCCGAATATAGAGTAGTCCGTCCTCGCCAATGCGGAATGGGGATCGCAGTTCAGGCCGCGAAAAGACGGCCTGACACCCTTCTCCATGGCTGGTGCGGGGGCAAGTCCAATCCCCGTACCCCCATGGAGATAAAGCGTAGGTGCCGGCAGAACGCCTCTTGGCAATTCCGGCACCGGGGCCTGCCACCCATTCAGGTCCTTAGGCTGCTCAAGGTGCAGCCAAATAAAATGGGTACCGCGGGGGCTTCTGCCCGCGGCCGGCAGCGTGGAGCCTTCAAAAGCGTGACGCTGTCGGCCGTGAAGCCATGGGTTTGGTCTCGCGGGGGCCGTTGTCTCGCTGGAATTCCCCCCCCCAAAGAAAGATAGGTGCTGGCTGGAGAGGGGTAAAGGCCCGAAGGCTAGGAACCCTCTCCAACGCCACGGGCAATGCCCCAAGCACGGCATATCAATGGTCCTGCAGCTCTGGCCGAGTCCTATGGCCCGCAGCTGCCTTTCTCCTATCTTCTTCTTCTACTCGAGAACTACCACAAAAAAATCCCGCAATTCTTGCTCTAGTCGTTTTGACGATAACGTTTTTTGCGGTATTTCTCCTTTAATTCCAAAACTGTTTACAAAAATCATATTGAGTGAGCCATCACTCGCCTTAACTTCTATTTTTTAATAAAAGTCAGGGCATAACTAGCAGGAGCTTAAATTCTGGAACTTCAAGCTGCCAGTTATAATGCAGTGATGCTTAATGCGCGTGGGGCTTAGTTTTTTTTGACACGATAGCGATGATTTTATATTGCTTAAAAAAAATTAGGCTAATTCAGTCAGTGGGTGTTTTCAAACTTTATTTTCCCCTCATCATTCAGGCTTTTTATTGGCGGAGGAAATGTATTCATAAATAAACATAAGGACCCTTCTACCTCTGACGCTCATTAAGCTAGTCTTTCTCTTTTAGCTCAAATGAAGCCAGTGGTGTCTTCTCTAATTGGCTCCCTTGCTTTCCACTCCCGTCGTCGCTCCCTCTTTAAACTTACGAATTTGTTTGCCAGTTTACGGATTTATCCGGAGTCCGCACTTCACAGCTCTATAAGCCAATTTGTTTGTGAATTACCGCATATTATTCGTAGCGCGCTCTTCAGATCATTTACGTTAAGTCTGTTCTTAAGTGTACGTAATATCGAGTTAGAAGCTGATTCGACCGGATTGCGATGTTTAATACGAAAGGGGGAAAAGTGGGGTAACGTATGGTATTTCATTTTTTTCAAGGGGGCAGTTTTGATACCAAAAACGTCATTGGGAGCAGTTGAAGTAAATATCCATTTTTCGAACGAAGATTAGGCCTACAGAGGTCGTTGTACTTGAACCGAAATAGAGAGAAAAGTTGTGTAATCGCTTGAAAAAAAAATTTCCGATTGGCTGAGCTGGAGAAACGTGAATTGGAAAACTCGGACGGATCTCGTATGACCGTGTAGGAAGCTTGTGGAGTAACCCCGAAGAAAACGCAGCTCGTGAGCTCGGGAGTCTCAGCCCCCCCCCCACCCCTCCACCATCACCGATTGGAATTGGCCCTCGGTATGCGCGGGACCTCTGGAACCTGCTGTTCTCGTCCAGTGGGGGGATGGTTGCACCTAGGTCACTTTTGTGGCCCATATCAACCCGTCAGCACTTTGGTGGCCTTACCGTTCGATCGCTTATTCTTCCTCATTCGGGTCATTCCAGTCATCCGTCATATTGTCTGTTGACGGCAAGGACACTTCGTCTTGACAGTGACACGCCTGGGAATGGTAGATCCTCCTGGCATCAGTCATATCTCGTGGCGGATCCAGGTTTTGTTTGGCAGCGACGGAGGTTCTAACTCTTCTATTTATTCTTGTTTCTGCGCTAGGGCAGGGGCTGACCCCTAGAACCACGGCCGAGTGTCTGGGCGTAATTTATTGCCTGAGCACCTGGCCCATCTCTATGCCAAGTGTTCAGACCATCGCGGTACCACGAGGGGGGCCTCCTTGCAAGGCTCTTCTACCAGGCTGTCTTCCTGCCAATAGCGCAGGACGCCATGGCATCCTGGTGGGTCGCCTTATTGCAACGCGATCTGCAGCAGGGACGCACCACACAACGAGTTGTTTTCTTGGCCATTTTACTGGCATACCACACAATCTGGCGCTCCCAGGTGTTTGAGCGTGCCCCCTCGCAAGACCTCATGCTATGAACTAAATCATTCGCGAGGATATTGTGGAAACCCATTTCATTAAAAAACAGAATAAACAGTAAATTGTCTATATTTCCACTGAAATAACGAGCACAATTGTTAAATCGATTTCGACGGTTAGGTCATCATCAGTAACACAGTTCATGTTTGTTACTGATGATGACCTAACCGTCGAAATCGATTTAACAATTGTGCTCGTTATTTCAGTGGAAATATAGACAATTTACTGTTTGTTCTGTTTTTTAACCTCATGCTAGATTTGGTCATCCTGTTGCCCAACATCAGTCGCAGAGCGGAGAACACCAGGGGGCTCAGGGTCACTGGTGTCCGCACTTCGCCTGGGGGACCCTGTTGAGCGCCAACTTGAGCTGGCTTTTGACCGGATTCTCGAAGTGTGACAGGCACGATGAGACGCACACTACGCACGCCATCATCCGGGACCACCTGGGGATGAAGGCGTGGTATCCTTCCATTCCTGCAGTCCAGCAGAATGCGGTTCAAGCTTGGGCTTTTATCGTGCGGCTATACTTTTTCAAGCCCCCCACGTTCGACAACTGTGCCCCTGTATGGAGGGGGACTCAGTGAGAGTGCATTGACACCTCTACGAGGACGTGAGCCTTGCCTCATGCCTCCCGCGCGTCAACTCGGAAAATGAGGTTTGTCGTATATTGATTTATCGGCTTTCTAATTTTCACGAAAATGGCTCAAACGATTTTGATCAAACTTACGGATTGTTCTGAACTAACCAGTATTTACGTTTTATTTCTCATAAATGTTCTTGTAGAAATACGTTGAACGAAGATATGTAGCAGGTCGTCGAATTATTTTCTTTTGGTACTGCATTTATTGTTTGAGACCGTTACATGTAGCAACATACTTCATTGTAGAGTTGCGAAGTATAGTAATTGGTGCCTCCATCGAGATTGCGAGAAATCAAGAATGTGGCTTTGACGGGGGAATTGAGCCGCGCCAGTCAGACCTCATCGCATTCGAGAGATTCTTGACTTATAGAAGCGAATGTAACGACAAATGTTGTTGCACCTTGATCAACATACCAACACCAGTGAACTCAAACAGCGTGAATTTACTTTCTATCCTCAAGGTATATTGCACGATTTAATTGATGTTCTTAGTCAAAAAAAGAAGCCAGTGGCCGCCCAAGCGAATTGTTGCCTCTTCAAATAACTAGTTCAGGGTTTTCCTTTGCCCTTAGCAACTTGACGCGCTCGCGCTACCGAGTGACAACTTGGGTTCATAGAACAGAATTCCTAAAAACACCGTCCAGTTCTGGGATCGGCAAATCCACTGGAGCCACAAATCGTATACCGTCTACAACAATACGGACGAACGTCACGACCGGTCGAATATTCGGGTGTCTCTGTTTTGTTTCCGTTCTAAAACAACAAAATGGAAACTAGGGCAGTCAATTTTGAAACGCAGAGTAGACGATACGTAAGATTATTCGCTAGTCGTAACCGCCCAACTTACGAAGGTCTATAAATATGAAAAAGTTGCCGAAGTTCTATCTTCAGAGAACAAAATATTTCTCAGCCCTTTCCTATGTCAACCAACTTAACCTTTTCGACGCAGTCAAGCGGCCCAGTTTCACCAACAGAACCGGACGACGACGGGTTTATACGACCGGAAAGCCGTCTATGGAGGGGGGGGGGACAGAGTGAGGTCGAAAAAGGAAATAATAAATTCTAATATCCTGCGAAAATGAATCTGCCCGGGTAATATTGACTCAAGGGCTATTGGATGGATATGATGTTTGTGGAGAGGGAGAGAGCGTAAGGGGACAGGAGACGGAAAGGGAAGGCCAACTTTGCACAAAGTTTTAGGGGGGTTGGCGGATGACGGGAGTTTTAGATGGTGGAAAAGCCGGGGTTTTCGACGCTGACTCCCCGGTGCCGGCTCATCTCATCGGTTTTGTCCCCTTTCGTTTGGCTTTAGCGTGTGAGTTGGGACTCGTTGCTACGGCTTTCCGTTGCGACCAACTTCTCCGCCCTTGTGAATCGCGACACACTGTTTTGGTTGTCGTCGTCGTAATTAATTAGATCCTACCCGGGCGTTTTCCAAAAAGGATTCTCCGCCGAATTCGCTAATCTGTGCACGTAGTTTGGGGTGTTATGTGATGAAAGCTTTACTTCATAATTATCATTAGTCGACGTATTTTGGTATTCAACGGCGTGTACAACAAGTTCAGAGTGGCATAACTGTTCAAACGTTAATTTTCATTAGAAATACCCGCTAGAGCTAAGAAATTGCTACAACTTCGTCAATACCACGAACTCCTTCGGTGAGATAATCCAGAGAAGAGTGAGTTAACCAAAGAACTAGCTCAAGCGGAAGAAAGAGCTTAGAATGTTCAACTATATGAGCCCTAGGGCAAGGAAGTGGCGAAAGTAAGGGGTGAGAAGTGAGATGAGTGAAGCGAGTCACAGAAAAATCCCACTGAACAATGAGGGAACTGAAAAGTGTTATATACCTCAAGAATTTTGGGATTGGCAGTTAATCGACCGAAGCTGGGGAATCCCAGGAGTTGCCTATCACCTTTGACCTCTATCATGGGTTAAGGACACAGTACTTTAGGACCAACCCAGCTTCAGATGAGCCGTACAGTGGTTAAAACCGATTGTTTCGTCTGACTCCAATTCTAGGCATCCCTGTGACTGTAGTCCAGTCGTCATAGACGGAGATTCATAATCCGATAAATGTCTGGCGTTGGATCCGAGCTCGGGATCGCTGTAATTTTTGGTTGAGTCAGCGGCTCTCCAAACATTTCCAAACCCCTCATAACTCAACTTTTTGCTGGATATATATTAAACAACTCCTCAAGAAAATGAAAAAAACCATTTCTCGAAAATCTAACGTTACGCTGTTGAATTCCACAAAACTGAAAACAGCATTGACAATTCACCTTTTGTAGGACAATCTAATTAACTCAATTTGCACCACTGACTGAACTATAGGAGATTTTAAATGTTGGCAATTCACTGTTGTGTTATTACTATGAGATTAAGAAGATGGTTTGACACGCCTAATGAGAAGTCGACTGGTGGTGAAGGGTGACAAAACAAGTTGCCATTTGATTATGATACGTTCCCCATTCCATTAAAAGTTGTGCAACCATTCTCAGAAATTTCAATATTATTCACTGCAAGGTAGGATGAAGCAACCATTCTATACCCACGAGAGAGATTAACACACAGACTCACAAAGTGTTGTAGTGCTCACTTAAAGGATGAAGTGCATTATCAGTGTGTAATTTGAGATACAGACAAAATTATACAACACGATTCACATAAAGTGTAGTCTAGAAGCACATCAGTAGGTACTCTAAGTAGAGTACTGTGATAAAGTAGAGAGTATTGTTAAGGAGCAGAATAACAGAAAATTCATTCAATGTGGTAAAATGGTACATTTAGTTAAACACCATTACAGTAGATATAAACAAGATTACAATGCAACAATAGAAACAATTTTGAAGGATACAGTAGAGTAGAGAGGTGGCTAGATGAAAGCGGCGGCTATAGGAGTGATATAAAGAATATGGGAATACAGTAAGGACTAAAGAAGTGCAGTAGAGATTGGGATAAACTCAAGGGGTAAAAGAGAACAACAGGGAGCACATAAATACTGTCGAGAGTAGATAAGTGCAGTGGCAACTACTGTGTACTGGTGCCGTGTTGCTGTACTGCCTGTACCACAGAGTACATAAGTAAGTAGTCTTGAAGTACCATAGGGAGTATGGAGTGCTGTAGTAAATAGAGAAATACAGCATTAGGTAATGTAATAGTGCAGTGGAGAGTAAATAAGTAAATTGTAAATAAATGAGTGCGCTGCAGAGCTAATGAGTATAGTGGGACTGGAAGAAGTGATTATAAGTAGCATAAGATTACAATAGCGAGTGAAGAAGGGTAGAATATATTGGAGAGTGGATGGTACAATCAATCATAAATGAGTGTGGTAGAGAGGATATAAGTACAGCATAGAGAGATGAGTACAGTGGCAACTGGTGCCTTAAGGCTGAGTACGTTACAGAGTGTATGAGTGCCCTAAGGAGTGTTGAAGTACAATAGGGATTCTGAAATGCAGTAGAAAGTACAGTAGATAATGTAAGTGTACACAGGAGATTATTTCAGAATGTAGATACTGTGGCGGCCATGGCGTGGAGGTTAGTGTATCAGCCTACCACGCCAAATACTCGGGTTCGATTCCCGAGCGTAACACCTAACAATTTGCGGCCGTCAACTCGTGGAAGGCAATGGCAAACCACCACGAGTATACTTGCCTAGTAAGCCTCTCAAAAATAGTGCCGTTCACAACCGGCGATAAACTGTTAGTCCCATATACCTGTGTATAACAGTTAATGATACACAGCACAGGTATATGTGAGAGGTCGCCTACGTCCTCTATGGGTACGGCACTTCGAGAAGAAGATACTGTAGGAGGGTCAAGTATCGTAAATTAGTAGATATAGGGATAATGAGCACCGTTACGAATGGATGGAGTGATACAAAGTGTTTGGCACACGCCAAAGTCATTGACTTCCAACATGTCCGCACTTGCACTAACAACACAGGACTAACTGGCCTTGAAGGCAAAGTCATTGTTTCCCAAACACCTGCTGTCCTCGAGCCCTTTTTGTTTACTCATGGAAAGTCCACCTCTTCAGTTATTTCCGATTGACAATGGATTTCCCCTTCTTCCGGACTTTCCCCAAATATCTTTTTCTCCTATCCTCATTTTAAATTCCTCTCCACAACATCTGCTGACTGACTCCTGTTAAAGGCAAGCGGTTGATCGTGGTCTATTGGTTAAGACAGTCGATTCATAATTCTCGACGTAAGTTGAGGACTGTGGATCGAATCTCCGGCGCGATTGCCATAATCTTTGCCTGAGTCAGCAGCTCTTCAAAAGCATTTCCAAACGTCCTTTCGTAACAAACAGACAGCTCCCTCAAACTCATTCACCTACAAGTTCTCGCTTAAGTCAGCCGTCTTCCAGTTCTCCCAATTATTCGTCTCTCAGCTCGTGCTACTCACAACTTGACTCTCTGTCCCCCTCTCTTTCTCTCTCTCTCTCTTTCTCTCTCTCTCTCTCTCTCTCTTCTCTCTCTCTCTCTCTCTCTCTCTCTCTCTCTCTCTCTCTCTCTCTCTCTCTCTCTCTCTCTCTCTCTCTCTCTCTCTCTCTCTCTCTCTCTCTCTCTCTCTCTCTCTCTCTCTCTCTCTCTCTCTCTCTCTCTCTCTCTCTCTCTCTTTCTCTCTCTCTCTCTCTCTCTCTCTCTCTCTCTCTCTCTCCACTTAGTATCTCACAACCATTTTCATGTGTAGAGAGTCCCCACATTCCCTTGTTCGCGTTTATAAACTCACACTCAAGCCGATAACGCTATTCTGTCAAGTATAATAGTCATCACTCACGCTCACCACGTCCATTTATTTCTCAGTTTCAAGCTCCCCCTCTCGTGGGGAGTAGGTGAGTACAATGAATCATAAAGAAGTATGACTGATAGTACAGTCGAGAGTGAGGTGTACAGTGGGGACACGGTGAGACTTAGTCGTGTAACTTACACGACGTAGTATGCAAGTGCCATGAGGAGTATAGTAATGCAGTAGTGTAAAGCATAGTAAGGAGAACCAGAGTACGGTAAAGAGTGTTGGAAGGCAGTGGAGAACGTGGGAGTTTATTACGGCTTATAGAAGTACAGAAGCAGAGTATACAAAGCATATCAACGAGTATAGAAGTATAATGTAGTAGACTAGTGTGTGGGGATAGTAAAATGGAAAATACATGAGTACAGTGAGAGAAAAAGAAACTAAAGTTAACGTACCTGTTTGGTGAGTCCGTCTCCTCTGGCTGGTGAGATACTGTGGGCGTTGAAGTTTTTTTGTTTATAGATTTAATAGACACATCATGAATGAACAAATCAAAACAAAAAGCGACACCATATTTACATCACTCAAAACACTAAACAAACGAGAACAACCAACTGACGGATTTACAGACCACCCTCTACAAAAAAGACTTAGAATCGACAACCAACAGACTTTTAAGGACATACAAAACTGCCCTTACGTTCCTTTCCCTTCACCTCTGGCGGGTTTCCCCAGAGGTGCATGACCTCATTCCTCCCTCCCCTTTCTCAACGTTCCACCATCCTGGTTACCTTTCACTTTGTATATTAAGACCACGACCAACTAACTGACTTTAGTACCGTTAACGGCCAGACGATGGTGTGTTTACTTCAAAATTGCTCACCCAGAGTATCTCACAAGCCAGAAAAGATGGACTCACCTAACAGGTACGTTAACTTTAGTCATTTACCTACGGGCGGAACTCACCCAGTTAATAGAAGTATTAATACTTCTGGGAGCAGTTGAGTACCGCAAACTGCTTCAGTTTATTATCCGAATGAACTGGTTGTACCATTCCACCCGGTAAAGTATTAACTTATCAGAAATTCTTAGTCGGGTTGCTATTGATTCAGGAATGAAACTTTTACTGAACGGTGATTTTTCCCCCTACGCAGCCTGTGGTTGTGCAGTTATTATCAACTTGAATCTCATTCGTTTACTCTTCAAACAACGTACATTCCGTTTTGTGTCTTCAACTTCTTCCTCTCTTACGAGCCTCTGTAGTACTATATTAAATCCTCGAAAGCCTGCCTGCACAAGTGAATTTATTAGCCTGTTTAGCCTCGAGTCATAAATACAATTTAGTAGATCCAAGTACTCAGCAGGTTAAGCGGACGAGAGAGTTGGCGAAATGAAACGAAGACGCGAACATTTGGATTAATACCGCGGAGAGTGCATTAGAGCCCTGGGGGCTGTCAGCAGATTAGACTTATGAGTCTGACGTCAACGATACAGCCGTGATGATCGCGCGCGTTTCTCGACTCCACAGACGATATAACTTCTCAAATTTAAATAAAGAAATGAAAAAAAACTCTTAGAGTGGTCAAACTTTTTGTAACGACTCTCGTCTTTATGGCGAGCTCTAGTCCTATTTCTTACAACGACAAAGTTTGAAAGCGAGAAATAGAAACGAAGTTGAGCAGCACATAATTGCTCGGAGGAGAAATCTCATCCAGATCTGAAAACAATTCAGGAAAACAGAAACTGGAGATACCGACTTGAGGTACTGTTTGAACGAACCTCACAAAGCTGACCATGCACAGAAACGCATTCATCTTGAGAGGCGTCACAATTACTTTGGAAAGTAGGGAACAATAGACCCTAGTTTTGTCCGTTTTTGTGTTGAATCAGCGACCATGGCAATGTCGGGACGAAATTCAAGTTTTTAAATGATCCTTACGAGTATTTCAAATGAAAACGCTTCTCCGTTACATATGTCGCGTTACATTTTCGAGTTTATGTAGCAAAGTATAAAATAAAAGCATAAAATATCAAAACACAAACGGTGGGTACAGCTTCGTACAAGTACTCAACCACTAGGAACATTTTATCTCTTTTATTTATTTTATTTTTTTATGCAATGATAACTACGTTTGATTGTGCTCGTTGATGGTTTCGATATAATGGCCGCGTCAATTGCAATTGACATCATCACTTAGTCACTGAGGTTATTAAAACGTGTGATGTTACCAAGCGTTAGATTTTGTAACAGACTGTCGGGGACCCTTTTCAATTGTGTGGTCTTGAAAAGGGCCGACGAAATATTGTTGTTGAGTTTGTAGGTCCTGTCTGCCGGTTGAGAGAGTGTGAGAGGGCGGACTCGTCGTCCCCGCTGGCTCCTCGCCGTTGGTGGCTGGTTGTTGTCGGAAGAAGAGATCCGTGAAAGAATGAAAGAAAGAATGAATGGTGTTTGTCCGTGCAGGCAGGCCCTTATATACGTACTCTTGGAGGGAGTCGTCTTCTCTGGTTGGCCACCTGCAATCCCCTCCAGGAGTCGTCTGTGGCACGCGGCTAGCGCCCTCTCGGGATGACATTCCTGTGAGGCGCCATTTGTAGGTCATGGTGGCCAGCCGCCACATAGCTCCTCCCAAAAGGCGCCTTGGTGGGAGTTGTTAGTCGTTGCGTGTTCATTTTACATCGGGGTCACCAGTTGTCGGATCCGTGAAAGAATGAAAGGAAGAATGAATGCTGTTTGTCCATGCAGGTAGGCCCTTATATACGTACTCTTGGAGGGAGTCGTCTTCTCTGGTTGGCCACCTGCTATTCCCTCCAGGAGTCGTCTGTGGCGCGTGGCTAGCGCCCTCTGTCGGAATGACTTTCCTGTGAGGCGCCTTTTGTAGGTAAGGGTGGCCAGCCGCCACACAGACGTTACCATGCACTTAACCCAACACATATTTTGTTACGCTTCTCTGTTACATGCGTTACATTTTCGAGATTATGTAGCAAAGCAAAGACATAAAATGTCAAAAGAAAATCGTAACCCTGGGCGGGACTCGAACCCACAACCTCCGGTTCAGGAGACTGATGCTTTCTCCATTAGGCCACAGGGGATGTGCTTGCAACTTGGGTTAAACATTTTCGTGACGCTTCTCCGTAACGCCTCCGGCGTGACATTTTCGAGTTTATGTAGCAAAGTAAAGACGTAAAATGTCAAAAACCGCTGTGATTGTTAGGATGTCAATCCCAGAGAGCACGCAACTCGAATATGTCAACTTTTAATGTACACCACTAGCGAGGAAGAGTGGACTCCCACCGGTCCATTGACATGTAGACCAGTGTGACTGGGCGGTCGAGAATAGTGTTTGAAAGATCGATGTACACGTAATTTGATAATTGGATAAGGTTTAATTATACGAGAACAGATATATCAATGCAACACAACTGACCTGAGAGAGACGCATGTGTGACGTGGGACAAAAGGCGTATCTATGTAAACGTCAGGAGTTCATAATATACACCCCCATAGATCACGGAGCTTCCCACTAACAAAAACACGAACAAGTGACTCGAAGACCGCTCGAGTTTTGCTACTATTGTTTTTGCAACTATCGACAAATAAACTTCCTATCTCTTCGTGAAGTCTTGACGCCGGATTTATTTTGTTTGGCGATGCGTTCACACGCCCGTCGTAATTGATAGCCACCGCAGGCGTGAGTGTCAAACTGACACGGGCGGGTTATCCAAGTCGAAGAGGTGATTGATTGCGTAGATTGGCTGTACATAACTGCACGAAGATGATGGATCGCCATTATACTGTTCCTCAATGATTTATTAGGCAAACGTATATATATTTCGTGCGCTTGTCGAGATAACCAATTTAGGAGTGAACCCTAATTGTAGATTTCCTATTTCAACGATGACTACGCCTAGTAGTACGAGTATGTTACAAAACCCACTACCTTTTGGCTTATCCACAACGCGAAACTTCAAGCTCCAACCAGTGGAGAACGGTTCAACTACTTGACAATTATAACTGTTACGATCGAATGAAGATACCTCTCAGATTCTAAATTAGTGCCTTTAGAAAAGAAGTTTATTAAATATCTCACGCAGTTGACCAGGGCAGGAGACCAAACTATAACCTGTTCATCCTCAAGGGGAAATGAATCACAATTCAAATTAATTGAACCAATGTTCAGCCATTGGGAGGTCCATGGAACAGCGAGAGTCGCCAGTTTCGGCCTCCCAATGGCATCAACATCTTCACAGATGGATCGAAAACTCCGGAGGGAACAGGATCTGTGGATAAGTGGCTCTGGAAGGAGTGGGACGTATTGCCCTACGCCCCACTCCATCGGTTTTTCAAACAGAGATTTATGCTATTATCGCCGGGGCAATCCTAATGCATGAGAAAGGCTGTAGCAACAGAACTATCAATATATTGACCGATAGTCAAGCATCGTGCAAGTCGCTAATGAACTACTGCACTACGTCAAAACTGGTGCGGGAGTGCAGGATGTGGCTTAACACGCTAGCAAGTGCGAACAGGGTTAATGTGTATTGGATTCCAGGACACGGGGGGATCATTGGAAATGAGAGGCCAGACGCGGTTCGTCTACAGTACCTATTGGGCCACCGCCCCATTGTGGGATTTCTGTGTCACTAGTAAAAAGGACTGTGATAGAACACGCCAGAAGACTGCATCAGGCAATCTGGAACGCTGCAGGAGTAAGACACTCTGAACGCTTTGTCTCAGAGCAATCAAGTCAGATAAGACACACCCTTCTGAGGATGGAAGGGATGGATTTGAGACAGATTGTTGGGATCATAACTGGGCAGCGCACTGCAGAATGAACAAACACATGTATGTTATGGGTATATTCGACACCCCTCGATGCAGGTGGTGTGGCACGGATGAGGAGACTCCCTACCATGTCCTCGTCCAGTGCCGGAGACTTGAGAGGGAGCGACTTTTGGTCTTTGGCTCCACTTCTCCCAATGGATACCAACGAGGACTCTTTCAGGAACTACCTGGCTTTCCTAAGAAAGCTAGGCATCGACCTGTAAGACATTAGGACTGGCACAATAGACCATCTGGCCGCGGTGCACATCCCACCACTGGGATTACAGTCAGAAGATTATATATAATTACTAATTATTTATTAATTAAACAATACTTGACTGGGATAAACTCGTTTTGTGGCTGCAATGATCAATGTCGACCTGCGGCGTGAAAGCATGGGTCTTAAGCAGCGTCGCCCCCCCCCCCCCCCGGGAATAAAATAGGCCTATGAAAGCATTTGTGCAGTTCAGCATTCCGTTATTGCAATATTTTACAAATCGCCCTCGCGACCCTCATATTCCTCGAGCGTTGTCTAGTTGAAAAGCGGCCGAAGGTATTCGGGGCTTCCTTGAGCCCATAAATAAAGTTACCTGTTGCCGTTCTTTATGCGCTCCAGTTCTGTGTAGGCAACGCCGTAAAATTGAAAAATGCCTTGAAATGGCGACGGTGAATGGGATGTAGGGAAAGGGGCGGTGAAGGGTGAGGAGGTTTGTTATTCCAGCGGCCAGGAGACTCGGAGCAACCGACTGCAGGCCAAGTGGCTCAATGGCAGAGTATGGGTGGGGGAAGGGGACTGAGCTACAGTCCCGTGGACGAACTACACGAGGAATTCTGCGTTATAAAACCCCGCGGTGAAAGCCGGATAAGAAAAACGCTTTTCTCTCGGAAATATGCCTGACGTAAAACAAGCTGCTGTTTTCTAGAGGGAAGAATTAGAGGAATGTAGACGCAAATTGATGTCTTGAGATATCACTGAATTCATTGCACGTAATTAACGCCGCAATTATATTATGATTAACGACCGGGAAACGGACCTGGTGGATTACTGAAGGAAGGATTATTATTGCGTCTAAGCCCGAAGTTTTCGCATTACATTAGCGCCAAACGTGGAGGGCGACCCTGAGATTAAGACCCACTGAGCTAGCAACCACAGGGCGTCAGGGCGAGGCTGCAGTGAGACAACCACTCAGTTACGACTGACGACAGCAAAGTTCTGAGTGAAATGAAGCACCTTTAGGAAGAGCCTTCGCTAGATGGAAGACTTCGGTTCATCCCTGTATGTGTGCAAGAGAAAGATTTGAATTGAATGACGAATAAGACGTGCGTGTACTGATACACTGGGTTTTGAATGGTCACTTGATTACTGAAACGGAGTTCTGATTGAGTGTCGTCAGTCGTAACTGAGTGGTTGTCTCACTGCAGCCTCGCCCTGACGCCCTCGCTCCCGTTTGCTCCCACCCAGTTCCCTGTTTGTGGACTCAGTTGGTCTTTATCTCAGGGTTGTCCTACACGTTCGGCGCCAATGTTCTGAGTACTAGTTCCAGTGACAAATTGGGTCTCTAGTTATGTGAACTGGGGTTTGGGCACTAGCAGAGGGGTTCTGGATACCGCAGTATATTGGATACTGTAATGCCGGTTTATCGACAGAGGTAAGTTTTCGTTGAGTGGTGAGATCCACACAGAGTTCAGCCCAGAGTGGGCGATGCTCCCATTTCACTCTTTACTCGTCAACCATGCACTCCACGGCCAGGCCAGCTGATGATCACCTGGAGTGCTTCTGTCGATACCGCTTTCATAGGCCTTGACGATCTACAAGAGCACAGCTCTCTGAGTTTGCGCAAATACTTTATTTTGATTGACTGTGAGTTTGCCACCCTTGACCACGGTGCAGTAACCAATCAATCACGCCTAGATAGATGGCCTTGTACATAAGAATAGTGTCACGTTAACACACACCCCATGTGGGCTTGCTAATTGCTCGTGGTTAGGCAAACTACGCGAGGCCTTTGAGGGACTGGAGGTGCTGGCTGACCCCCCCCCCCTCTCACCCTATATTGACTTCAGGTACTTGACGTGCTTCTCAAAAAGGAGCCTGTCACTGCCGAAGCGTATTATCGGTTGGCTATTTAGTTATCTTTTAAGAATAGCGATGAAACACACACACACACTTTTTACTCTCAGAGCTTACCATACATGGGTGGGTGGCACCCCAAAAGGAGGAATTAAATAAATGATGATTAAGAGAATGGGGAGGGCGCCCAAACTACTTTACACTGGCTCTGGGGATAGAAGAATTATGGTGGGAGAGGAAAGAAAGATAAGATGTTCCATGACGGAACCACTACTTGTTAAGATACGACCAAACCAACACGCGAGTGGTGATATCTGCACACCCAGCCGACGCATCTCCTCAGGACTTTTCTCGCACCACACACAATGCCAGGACACGGTAAATCCTGCAACTCTGATGTTAGCCGTCTCCACTCCATGAGCCTCTGAGACCGCCATACGAAGATCCATCCTGTCATATTCGCGCCTCTTGGTTTGCCATGTTAGCGCATGATCCCGGCTGCCAGATACTACTTAAGCTTTCAGGACCACTGCAGACTGGTCTGAACCAACGGCGGCAAGTTAGGCCTCAGTCCTTCTCCCGAGACAGCCTGGTAGTGCCGCTCTCTCTCCGCTTCCCAACCCGTAGATGACGACGCACCAATGTTGCTTGCTCCGTCGTGACCCCTGTGATAACACCGACACACCTGCACCACATGATGCAGCGACTCAAACTGGTTGCCGCAGGCTTGACAGCGAGCAACCACAATGGCACGGGCCCGAGCTCTTGTATACCTCATCGCTGTAAGCGCACACACACATACCAATTTCTTAAATGGTGTTTTTCGAGCTTGGTAGCTTTTGTGTGAAGAAGACTTGAAGAAACATTATCACGAGTACATCCGTTTCGACTAAGGAAAGTAAAAATAATCTTCTCTTTGGAATTTAAACAATTGAACAACTTTCTCTACCAGTGGTCAAGTACTACGTGTAAACTAATATAACTCGACTCACTGAAGTTCGAAGCACTTCAAAAAGAGCACGGCTCTTGTTCTTCCCCTGGTTTTTGAGCACGTGGAGCGGAAGACACCTCGAACCGTCCCTCTTTTATCTCGAAATTCCGCGCCGCTGTAGTTTTGATCAGGCGAGATAAAGTCAACAAACGTGTTCCACTCACCTTTTTTACCTAACCCGCTTAGAAAAACGCTCATTCGGATTCAGTATTCAATTCTTCTCCTCCCTTCGATATCATTCAGATTGTAACACAACCTCGCGCTACTCGAACAGGCGTTTGAAGAATTTTGATATTTCCCCCCTTACCACGAAAATATCGACGACTCTCTCGAGTAAACTCTGCGAAGGAATCACTCAATCATTCGCAACGCCGCTTAGTTAAAAAAAAAGAAGTTATTAGCTTCAATTGCGTAGAACGTCACTCATTCACAGCTTAATGACCATATTTACTTTAGATTCATTTTTACATTACGCAACCCAAAGGGGTAAGGAAAGTACATATAGTAATCGCGTAAAAAAAAAGTTGGGTGTTCTTCAGCTCTTTACGTTTTGAGGCCCAGCGAATCCTCGTGTGAATGTGTGTGTTCTCCAGTTCCATTTATGGGAGAACGGGTTATTTTTTTGTTTTCATCGATATCTTTTATAGACGCGAAAATGAGGTTATGGGTGATTTCGCTCAATAGCCAAGGGGGGCGAGGGCGGAAATGTACCAAAAACGAGCATTTTTCTCAAAAGCTCCTCCTTCAATTTCAACTACACTTTCCACTTATCTTCTACTATTCAATACCTAACTTTATGTTTCCATAAATATCTCCATGAAACTACGGTGAATGGAGATGTAAGCCTAATAAGCAAAAATAATAATAGGCCTAATAGGTTTTATTACGCGTTTTGGCAATATGACTTGAACGATTTTTACCAAATCCACAAAATATTTTCAAATAGTTAATAACTATATATTGATCTCAATAAATGATCTCCTGGTAGTCCATTCAGCAGAGATAAAAAATCAAAATGTGTCGAAAATAATGTTTTTTTTTTACAAATTTTTGTAATTTCCCGAGTAATTGCGCCACAATATGTGATCAATCTTATGGAGTGTCTTCTAGCAACCCATACCCACATTTTGTTCTTTGTAACTATTTCTGTAATTAGTTAGGGATATGGCACACCTGGGATGAGTGACGTAATCCCCCCTCCCTTTCTGCCAGCAGATGTATGACGTCACCCCCACCACAGCTGATGTGACGTCAACCCCCTCCTATCAACTAAAGCTGACTTGACAAGACCCTCCCCCCTCCCCACCGCAATCACAAACAGCTGATGTGACGTCCCCCTCCCCCAAACAGCTGACATGTCGTAACCCCCCCCCCCATCCATCATTTATGCAGACTGGGAGGTGAGGGTCAAAATCAGCTGTAGTCGATAGCAGAGGGAGGGGTGAAATTACGCTGTTGGGGGGGGGGGGTCACGTTATGATGCGGATGGATGGGGAGGGTTACGTCATGTCATTTGTTTAGGCGGGGGGGGGGGGGTCAGATCAGCTGGAGTGGGGGTGACGTCATACTACAGCTGGCAGGGCGTCATCCCAGGTGTGTCATGGCGCTCACTACTTTGTAGCTATCTGTTTACGGAGATATAAGCCGTGGTAGCTCGAAAAACCAGACTCGAAGAATATTTATTTATCGTTTCTTCAATTTTCAAAAAAATGCTGTAATGACTTCGATCAAACTTATGGAGTACTCTCAAATAACAAGTACCTCAATTTCGCTCTCCATAAATGTTCCTGTTGAACGTAGCTCACATACGAAATCGTCATGTTGAGGGAGGGGAGGGGACCAATGTTAAAGCGCAGGAAATGGAAAAGAAAAATATGTGGTGCGTTGCAACACACAACTTGCCTTAGCTCTACAACAATTCACTTTGTACATGGCTAATTCTATTTAATCAGTTCATTTATCACTCAGTTCCTTTGAACTTGGTCACACAACAGCGATTACAGTTAAAGAATTTATTGTGCTGCTCTTACTCATTCCAGGACCATTATTGAGCAATTGGTATACAGAAAATTAATGAGGCTGTAAACACGGATTTTTACTTTCCGCTACCCGAAGGGAAGGAAAGTATAGTAATCGGCCCAAAAAAAAATTTGGGTTTTCTTCAGATCTTTACGTTTTGAGGCCTACTGAGCCTAAAAAACCTAATTTCGGCGCGTGGTCCGTGTGTATGTGTGTGTGTGTGTGTGTATGTATGTGTGTGTATGTGTGTGTCTGTAGTTCGATTTGCGGGAGAACGGCTGATCCGATTGAGCTGGTTCTTTTTTTGTTTTGTTCGTTATTTTTTGTAGACACCAAAATAAGGTTATGGACGATTTCGACCGGTGGGAAGGGGGGTGGGGGGACAAAAATGTACCAAAAACTAGGGTTTTTCGCATTTTTCTCGAAAACGGCTCTAACGATTTTGATTAAACTTTCAAATTATCTTCTCCTAATCAATACCTAACTTTTCTTCTCTATACATATCTCCATGAAAATACGGTGAACGGAGATATGGGCCCCTGCAGCAAAAATAGGGTTTTTACGCTTTTTGGCATAACGGCTTCAGCGATTTCCACCAAACTCACAGGATGTTTTCAAATAGTTAATACCTACATATTGTTCTCAATAAATGTTCCTGTGACGGTCCATTGAACAGAGATAAAAATTAAAATTTGTCAAAAATAACGTTTTTTCGAACATTTTCGTAAATTCCAGGGTAACTTCTTCACCAGATGTGATAAATCCTAATGGAGTGTCTTTTGGTCACTCATACCAACATTTCGTTCTCTATAATTATTTCTGTATATATATGTTGAACGGAGATATAAGCCAAGTTAACTCAGAAAAGGAGATTTGTCGAATATTAATTTATCGGTATTCCAATTTTCTCAAAAACGGCTCTAACGATTTCGATCAAACTTACGGAGTACTCTCAGCTAACTAGTCCCTACATTTTCTTCTGAATAAATGTTCCTGTAAAAATGCGTTGAACGAAGATATAGCACCCGCATATGTAGCTGGTGTTCGAACTTAAAGGGGTGGCGGAAAGTCGTGTGTTGCTACGCACCAGATATTTTGAAGGGGGATAGTAATCACTTTTGCAGAGTTATTGGGTAATAACAGTTAGAACTGGTAGTAAGCGAAACGGCGGTAGTTGAAATTCAGGAATTTCTGAAGTGAGCCCCATGTATCTCATGAGCGTTTTTAAACACTCACCCTATAGGTATTGGATTGAACTACAGTACCAATTTTCTTTAACATTCTACTAACATTCCAGCGGAGTTTATAAGGGAAAACCCGCGCTAAAAACGCTTTTCGTCGAAAATTTTGATAATTTATTGTGCTGCTCTCGTCATTTTCCCACAAATGGGAATTTTATGGTTAAATTATCTTATGAAGAGCTACCAATATTGAAAATGTAATCAAAATCGTTAGAGCCGTTTTTGAGAAAAAAATTTGGTGTTTTGATCACTATGATAACTATAGTTAACTTTCGGTGGATTTTGCCCATACCCTTATTTTGGCGTTCCATGGTAACCTGTAGGCTAGACATCAAGTTACAACTGATTTGGCACGGTTGTTTTCTCTAGAAACCGCGCTAAAATCAATTTCGTCGAAAATTTTGATAATTTATTGTGCTGCTCTCGTCATTTTCCCACTAATGGGAATTTTATGGTATAATTATCATGTTAAGAGCTACTAATAATAAAAATGTAATCAAAATCGTTAGAGCCGTTTTCGAGAAAAAAAATATTAGGTGTTTTGATCACTATGATGACTATAGTTAACTTTCGATGGATTTTGTTCATACCCTCATTTTGGCGTCCTATGATAACCTGCGGACGAGATATGAAGTTTGAGCTGATTTGGTACGGTTGTTTTCTCTAAAAATCGTTCACAGACACACATACACACACACACACAAACAGACACACAGACCCACAGACCATTCTCCCAAATAGTGTTTTTCGGACTCAGGAGGGTGTAAAACGTAAAGATCTGAAGAAAACTCAAAATTTTTTTTTCAGCCGATTACATAACTTTCCTTCCTACTTCGTAGAGCCAAGGAAAGTAAAAAGGGGTATGTTCAAGAACTGTTACATTAGGGAACTGGGTTTTACTGGGTTTTCTCTGCCATACGGATGCAGTCAGTTGTAAGATATCACATTGAACTTTGTATCAGTTTACGAAATGATACTCGTTTCATAATTAACGTTCCTATTTTATCGTTCTAGGCGACAACGTGCCCAGGTTCTTGACTGAAGGAAGGCATCACAGGGTCGTTCTCAGAGGAACGCTCACTTTACCGTGTAAAGTCGTTAATATCGGTGAGTAATCTATAATCGTCATTATTATCTAAAGAGAGTCCATCCGATATTTAATCGCATGCCTCGTCAGCAGTCAGATGAAATGGCGGGCCATAACGGGTTACTAACCGACTATACTTGATTGATTGACAATCTCAGGATCAAATCCAGAACTAATCAGCGTCAAATCACAAATGCGTCACAACTACTTTGTAGGCCCTTGCGACAGCCATTGTCAATCGGTCCAAGAGCTCTGTTCCTATTCAACGCTTTGTTAGACCATGTTCCTTCAGTCACGTTCGGTTAGCGATTTTTATCTATATAGCTACTGATCCAATTGAGTCGTCCCTCAGTTCATACGAAACGTAATTAAATACTTTATGTACAGACTAGCAGTACTCACCTTGATATAAAAACCCGGCGAATTATTACAAAACGGTTTATTATTCTCTTGCGTGACCTAGTCTCACACCTCTGAGACCCCTACCATTCGATTCAGCGAAAAGAATACCAGTAAACCACATGAAATGTGACCAACGGAACAACGATAAAAAAATATTTCAGGCGCCAGTAAGCGCCTGCAGGCAATTGGCAAGACGTGGCGAGTCGAGCTAATGGGTGATTGGAATCAGCAAACGAAGAAACGATTACTTTCGCTGAAGTTATTGTCCCGCGAGTTCTTTCAATAGTAGACTTTGGCTCACTATAAGATTCACCAGTAGACTTTCACTATTTTCCGTCTAGACACACCTCTGAGAATTGTTCCATTCTACCCAGTATCTAAAAATACCTAGAAAACTATACTGAACACGATAAAGCTGCCGAAATTCTGTTTTCGTCAATCGTTTACACTTTTTTTGCCCGTAACTTCCATGGGCTTCTTCGGATCGGATTTTTTTTTTGCGAAAGAACGGTATTTTTTTTAGATAACGTTAAATGGATGGACATCGGACATTTGGAATCCCGATGTCTTAAACGTAAAGTATCAAATTTTCAGGGGGGGGGGGGGGTTAAACAAATTTTTCTGACAGAAAAATACACCAAAACCAACGTATTGTACCAGTGGAAAACGCAGTCTTTTCGCGATCATCAGGATGCATTTCGACTTGCCAGTAACCACTTTTCAAATCCAGAGTCGAGAAGTAGATGGAATTAGCTAGCGTATCCAACGCATCATCGATTCTTGGCAATGGATAGCTGTCTTTTTTTGTGGCATCGTTCAGCTTTCGATAGTCAACACAAAATCTAGTTGTTCCATCTTTCTTTTTCACTAACACCACAGGGGCGGCCCAGGGGCTTATCGATTCTTCGATGACTTCTTGGGATTGCATCTCTTCTATCATTCCATCAACTACTGGCTGTTTTGCGAGAGGAATTCTTCTTGGGGCTAACTTAATGGGAGGATGATCGCCCGTGTTTATCCGGTGTTGAATGAAATTAATTCTTCCAAGGTCCGTTTCTTCCCATGAAAATACGTGTTTGAATTTCGAAAGCAGATCACTCACTTTTCTTTGTCGTGCGTGCCTAAAGATACTACTGAATTTTCAACAAGTTCACTAAATGTCTCATTCGATCCCAAACTGGTTGTGCAAGCTTCATTTCCCGCATCATTAGTCGTTTGAATGCTCACCACCCTATGACACACACAAGTGTTCCAGAGTTTTAACAATTGCCAAAAGTTCTTTTCTAGTGACACAGTAATTCTTCTCCGATTTCGAAAGTGTCTTAGAAAAGTGGGCTATGGCTCGTTCTTCACCTTCTTGATGTTGAGATAACACGCCTAAAATCCCTGTGTTGCTTGCATCGGTGTCCACAATAAATTCGTTCCCAGCCCTAGGGTATGCCAAGATGGGAGCTGAACATTGGGCTTCTCTCAGGAGCTCAAATGATGCTTGACAGCTTTGAGACCACTCAAAAGCTTTATCCTTTTCAGTTATCTGTGTAAAGGTCTAGCGATTTCCCAGAACCCACGAACAAATCTTCTGTAGTACGTACAAAGACCAATGAAACTTTTTACTTCATGTTTGTCCTTTGGTACTGGCCATGATTTAACTGCTTCTATCTTTTCTTCATCTGTTTCCACTCCCGCTGATGATATAAGATGTCCTAGATATTTAACTCTGTCTCTGAAAAATTGACATTTCTTAGGATTTAACTTAAGTCCAACTTCAGAAAATTTCAAGAAAGCCTCTTTCAGATGCTTCAGATGTTCCTCAAACGTCTTGCTAAAGATGATAACATCATCTAAATAAATCAAGCAGCTTTTCCAATGCAGTCCTTTTAGGGTTGACTCCACCAATCTTTTGAATGTGGCTGGGGCGTTGCATAACCCAAAAGGCATGACAGTATATTTAACAAAAGAGACTATGTTGACGCAGTGTAAGCCGCCGACTTTCTCAGTCCAACAAGTGTTTTAACAGCTAATGTATTAGGCACAAATGAAATTGTAGAACACTGGTACAAGCGATGATTTATACGTCTTATGGACCAAAGTATAAAATCGGCAAAATCTGACCGGGAAGGAGTCCAAGGAAGTCTTGAAAGAGCTGGAATAGTATTCCAGCAGCGTGATAATTCTCGTGGAGAATGGAGAGTTGGACACGAGAGATACAGGGACCTTCGGTGTCACTCACGTTGAAAAAGGTGAATAATAAAAACCCTGCAAATTATTACACAATGGGTCATTATTCCGATGAACAGATTAACCTAGTATTACTGCTCCGAGACCCATCCCATTCAATTCAGCATCGAATACTAGTAAACCATACGAAACATGACCTGACTACAATGGAACTACGGAAACTAAATATTCCCCCGGTGCCAGGCGCCCGTAAACGTCAGTAGGCATTTATGATCCGATGGAGGGGTGTGCGGAGGAAGTGGCCTTGGCGCCCTGTCGGGCAAAAAGAGTGGGGGAAATGGGGACGGGGGCTTCCAGCAAACCGGTTGCGAGTCGAGCAAGTGGGTGATTGAGTTTGATATGACGGGAGGGAGTACTAACGAGACGAAACGTTGACTTCTGCTGTAATTCCCGCGTTATACTACATTTCGTTAATTTTTCGGAAACTAAGTGGTGAGAGAGAGAGAGAGAGAGAGAGAGGGTTGAGTTCTGAATGGCGCGAGTTGAGAGAGGAGTGAGTCGCGAGACTTGAGGGATGAATAGGTTGAGAGAACTTGGAGACGACTGTCGTTCGCAAGAGCTGATAGATAACTGACTTTTGTAAAGAGCTGTGTGTTGTGAAGAGGAATGTAAAATTGAGGGGGGGAAAAGGATATTTTGGAATGTCCTGAAAAAGGTGAAATCCGTTGTCACTCGGAAATAACTGAAGAACTGGGCTTTCCGCAGGTACAAACAAAAGGGTTGAGGTCAGAAAAGTGTTTAGAGAAACAATGACTTTCCATAGAGCCAGTGAGTACCGTTAAGTGCGAAGGTTCGAACGTAAAAAAAAAACCAGCTAATTCGGCCTGCGCCAAACGAACAGTCTGTACGAAACGTGCAATCAAAATCATTTTGGTTTATTATTCATTCTGAATAATAACCCAATGTTTTCGGTCACGAAAATTGTTTTACAACCCACCCTCAAAATTTGATACTTTACGTTTCAAGACATGGGTATTCCAAATCCGCAATGTCCGTCCGCCGTTCCCCGTCACCCGACCACCGTCCCCCATCCCCTGTCTAGGCCGTTTTGTGCCTTTAACGTGGTCTAAAAAAATCGTTCTTTCGCACAAGAATCCCATTTGGTATCTAGTTGTGCCCCCCATCTCAGCAATCCGATCGGACGAATTCCATGGCTGTTATTGACAAAAAATGGTTTAAAAAAATCAACAAAACGCAGTATAATCGCAAATAAGCCGTGTTTCGCATCGTTTTCAAGGTATTTTTACATCCTGGGTCGAATAGAATGAGTATCAGACGTGTACAACTGCATATAGGGAAATAACAGTAGTTATTAGAGTCAACTAATTGAAAGAACTCGCGGGAACTACAGTTGAAGTCAACGTTTCGTCGTTAGTACTCCCTCCCGTCTCATCGAAACCAACCGCCTGCTCGACTCGCAACGTCGTGTCAATTGCCGAGGGTTCGCTGGAAGTCCCCGTCCCGATTTCCCCGAATCTTTTTGACCGGGTGGTGGAAGGCTGGGGCCACTTCCTCCACACACCCCTACATCGGATCATAAATGCCTACAGACGTTTACTGGCTCCAGGGGAATATTTAGTTTCCGTAGTTCCATTGTAGTCGGGTCATGTTTCGTATGGTTCACTAGTATTTTTCGATGCTGAATTGAATGGGATGGGTCTTGGAGCAGTAATACTAGGTCAAGCTGTTCATGAGAATAATAAACCGTTGTGCAATAATTTGCAGTGTTTTTCTACAATACTCATAACTGCATCAAGCTTACTTATACCGGATTGAGAGCTAAACCGGTTATCGTGGATTATTTTAGGTTTTTTCAGCGTAGATATTTAAATGATTTTTCAATAAATTTTGTAAAATTTGAGAACAACGATATTGGTCTGTATTAAGTGATTAATTATTTCGCCTTCATAAATATTTGAGAAATTTCCTGTTTTGCCACTTGGGTTATATGTGCGAGTGGCTCAGTTATATAATCTTTTATTTATTTTGTCCATATGGCCACTGTAACCCCATCAAAGCCTCTTGTGTAGCTCAAAAGCACAGATAATTGTAAGTTTGAGAAAAAGGAATGAATCTTCTCATGAGTTCCTTTTGAATCGAACAACTGATGTTTTATTGACATTGAGGCACAATTAATTGTGTTCCGTCCGAGTTTGGATAATTTTCAAGTCATGTCCTCTCATCTTCACCAAATCTTAATAGTTCTTCGAGTAAAAAATAATTGTTGTGTCGTCAGCAAACGCAAATACTTTACGTTAAGATTCAAGTTCATCGATTCATTAATGTAAAGAAGGGATTATCATTTCAAAATACGCGATTTTTCGAGTTCTTTTAGGTCAATCTGCAGTTTAGAGTCATTTAATTGTCTCGTTAAGTTCAGAAAGAGGATTGATCGTCGAGCCGTTACCACGAAATTCTCTACAACTTAGCGCATTTCGAAGATTGATCCAATTCCTTCCATTATCCCCCTCCCGAGTCCATTAACTTGTCAACTCGTATTTGTTGTTAATAGATTACAGGCGAGTAACTCTGACCGATGTTGTCGCTGGCTTTGGCGGAATCCTCGTACGACTTCCGGTCGCATTTATTTGAAAAGTCGGAGACGCCATTAGACGAGGAAGTAACTAGGCCTTGGATGGGTAGCGAGAGACGAATGGGGACTCCAACTGAAGACTAAAGGAAACGAAAAAGTGCGGGCTCAAATAAATGTAACGTACCACACGACTTTCCTCAGCCCTTCGTTCTGCTAATACGACTGCTAAGCGTTTCGGAATTTATTGGGCTACTGCTACTTATGCGATGACGCCCATTGAAAGGCCAACGTGTATGTAAATGATTGCTGTCAATACGGTTTTGCGAAGAGTTCTGTTTACAGTTCAGGAATAATATAGAAACGAGAAAAAAGTTTCACAAAAAATAACGTTAGTTTATACACTTCCGTGGGTCCTGTCGATTTTCTAGTATACGTAATGTTTGGTGCTCCGAGTTAGTGGAAATCATCAGCTCAGACCTTCCGTGGTGCATTCAGTCCAACTCTTTCTGACCTGGAGCGTTCGTGATGGTAGCCGTGGGGGAGTCCAAAATACCCGTTCAATCGACTTCTCCTGTCAACAAGCGGCTTAAGTGTATTTCCAAAGCCGACAACGGATTTTCCCTTTGGACCATGCTTCGACCAGGATAGACTTGAATGAATATTAGAGACGGGTTTTAGTTGGGAACGAACGTGTAACTTGAAGATTTGGTAGATCACAAGATTTAGAAGACTTATGTACGGGGAAGGGAGGAGAAATCCGAATTAGATGTTGATGAGAGGTGAAACAAGTGTTTGTAGGGATAATTGGGAGAAGACTCTATCGCGGGAGGTGTTAGATGACTGTGTTGGGAGAACTGCAGATGACCGACTTTTGCGAGACTTTGAAGGAGAATGAGTTTGCGAGGTCTGCTCTGGAGAGAAATGTGAAGAGAGAGGAAGAAATGATATTTCGGGATGTCGAGACGAAGGAAAAATCCGTCGTCAATTGGAATTAACTGAAGAGGTGAAATTTATATAGGTAACAAAAAGAGGTTGAGGACGAAGGTCTTTGGGGAAATAATGACTTTGCCCTTTAGAGCGAGGGGGTCTCGTTAGGGCAGTATTGGGAATTCCGAGGTCAAAAACTCATACTGATTCGACGTTTTGCATCTTCCCAGACCCAACCCAACGAGGCACGTCTCCCAGCTCACTCATGCTTTGTTCTCGTCCCCACAACGCTGTTCGCTTATTTAGAGACCCCCATTTTTTTAATTTATTTTTTTATTTTTACGAAGAAACATTTTTGTGCACAGCACTATACAGTGAGATAACAAACAGTTGTATAAACAAATAACATGAAATTTTACCGTAATTACTAGGATAAGTCCATCAACTACCTAGTATTGAAAAAAACAACAAAATCGACGAGTACGTAACAACTGTACTGGTGAGTTTACTGTTCCTCTGAGCATAGCTCTTTTTGTTTTCGCAAGTTTGAAAATGAGGGGGTGAAGGAGGCTTAGTCAGTTGAAGCCCACTGAGAAGTCGGAGTGGTGCTTCCTTTTAAGGCGTCTCAGATGTCTGGACAAGGGTTGTTCTATCGGAATGTTGCTTACGAACGGATTTGGATGGGTTGATGCTTTTCGGTAGGATGCGTGGTACGTGGCGATAAAGCAGTCTTTACTTTTGGTACTTCAAGGTCCTTGTGAACTTCCTCGTTCCTGACGTACCAGTCGGCGCCGGTGATCAAACGGAGAACGCGACTTTGGAGGACTTACACTCGGTTTATTTGGGTGTTCGAGGCGGACGACCATAGACTCCCTCGTAGCACCAGATGGGGTTGATTATGGAATTGTAGATAAGAAGCTGGTTTTTAATACTGAGATTTTTGTTAGTGAAGAGTGGTTTAAGATGGTTGATTCTTTGGCGTATTTTGGCTGTTATTGCATTGATGTGATTTGTCCATGTGAGTCGTTTGTCCATAGTCAAACCCAAATACTCGACGTGCGTTTTTATCTCAAGAGTGGTTGAGTCCATTCCTACAGGCTGGCTGGTAAAGTTGTGTTTGTAAGTATAAACGCACAGGTTTGATTTGGAAGCGTTTATTTTTATTCTCCATTTTCTTGCCCATTCACTGACATCATTTGCAATCGCCTGAATCGACTCACTTGCATGTTCACCAGTCTGGTGTTTGGTCAAGTACGCGCAGTCATCGGCAAATTGGGCTGACATTGTAATATTGTCGTTGTAAATGGGCAAATCGTGGATGTGGAAAATGTACAATAAAGGCCCAATTACACTACCTTGGAGAAAATTGGCAATCTGGCACTAACAACACCCTCTACACATACTTTGTACGTCCGATCCGAAAGAAATGATTGGATCAATCGAAAATACGTGTCAGTGAGATGGGGCGTGAGTTTGGATAAGAGACCAGCGTGCTACGTCTTATCAAAGGCTTTTTCAGCGTCGAGGTAGAGCCCTAGTGCAATTTCTTCGTCCTCGTAGGTCTTCAGAATACGGTCCAGAAAACGGTGGAGTTGCCACGGACAAGAATGGAGTCGCCTGGAACCATAGAGACCCACTTGTTGGCGCTTAAATGTTGTCTCAAATCGTTAGTTTGTCTCTAAAGTGTTAATACACTGCTCACCCGCTCACCTGCGGAACAGCTCTTCCGAACTGTAGCGGTTTTGTGCAATATATAGAAGCTTTGCCAGTTGCTGAAGTCCTGTCCACTGAGGGGAGCACTCAATCCGAAAACAGAAAACACCACCCATGCGAGAATGGGCCGTACGAATTCGCACCAGATATAGTGGGCTCGTATGTACGAAGCTGCGCTGGCTACTGTGTTATCACCCACCTCTTAGCAGTCAACAACCGTCAGCTTGACAACCTCATGTTGACAACGAGTGGACGATGGTTTCATTCTGGCTCTGGGTAAAAAGAGAGGAATTGAATAATTGAATGTACCAAATTTTACTCAATGTTAAGCCTGATATGCATTCCTTGGAAGGAATCCTACTTAATTGTGCAATGGGGACGATTCATTTAAGTAAAAATAAGGGACTCTGAAACAGTTTGATCGAAAACATGAACCAGCTGGCTTGTGAGAACCTGGTGTCACTCATTCCACCAAACCACCGAAGAGTAGGGTATTCCAAATGTCAGCACTTGTGAAAAGATACTACCAATGACATGTTCTGTGTCAAAAAAGAGAAATTGCTCCCAACGGTGCACAGAATCGAGTCTACTTTGAATTGGGCAACCACAAAAAATGCACAAAATTGGGTATTTTGCTAACACACTAAACCTCACGATCTTAGAATATTTATCAGAATATCTGCTACTTTCCCACCCTCTCAAAATACCTTTATTCGTTGAAGTAGTTCGCTATAGGAGCAGCAGGCTTTTCTGACTCTTCTTGAGGGCAAATACTGACTAGACTGCGGTAGAGTTGGACAAGCAGTCATATTCGGTGGATAGCAGTTGGTGAAGCGAATTAGCAAAATAGGCAAAAAAAAAACCTCGAGAGGGTAATAGTAAGTGGACTGTATAGTCAAACAGAGAACCGACTCATCTACTCGTCGATGACTCCTGTGTTCCGATCGTTGAGATCCGGCTATTGAAAAAGGATTAGGAAATGGAAGAAAATTTCAGGGAAAGAAAAAGGAAGAAAAAAAGGAACAGTTTGAATAGTGTCGCGAGGGCAACCGAACAAAATGGACACAAGGGTGTCGAGAGTTTTAAACTTGCAGACAGAGCCAACTGGTCTCAGAGGACATCAAACGCATAATGATACAAGAAAGGATTCGCTCATCAGGTCAATCGGTGGTCAGAGCCAAAAAGGGCCAGCACATGCCCTCTGATGAGTCTTTCTTCAACTACAGCCCGAAAGCTGCTAAGCCAGCAAACCAGCCAAGGCAGGCTAAAAGGCGCAACCAGCAGTTCAAAATTGGGGGTCGAGGTACGTTAACCTTACTAATTACCTTAATACTCGGAACATCTATCGAAGAATTATCCAAGGACATCCTACTTCTTCGGGAGACAGATATGGAGAGACCGAAGTTATGGGTTTGTAGCTCCATAACCGCCGTTTCCTGAGAGATTAAGCGGAGGATTACGGTAAAAGCACCAATTGTTGACACTATTAGGAAGAAAAATCATTCAATTCTGCATTATACCAAAGTGTTCAAGAAAATAAAACTTTCAAGTAGTTATTATGAACTGTGAGTTCCTTGTGAACAGTTTGCACGTATTGAACTTACCACAACATTTTTTTATACTATAACAAACGACTTTTTTACTTTCCGCTAACCGAAGGGAAGGAAAGTATAGTAATCAGCCCAAAAAAAAATTTGGGTTTCCTTCAGATCTTTACGTTTCAGACCCTACTGAGTCTAAAAACCTTGCAAATTATTACACAATTGTTTATTATTCTCGTGAACACCTTGACCTAGTATTAGTGCTCCCCCATCCCATTCGATTCAGCATCGAATACTAGTAAACCATACGAAATATGTCCTGGCCACAATGGAACTACGTAAACAAAACGTGTGATGATTTTGCCCCGTCGGGCGCTTCGAGCGAACCCGTTGGGAGGCGAAAGGGGACTTGAGCCGCCCGCCCTGCTGCGTTGCCGCCGTTTTTTATTGTGACGGGCGGGAGGGAGGGAGTTCAAACGACGAAACGCTGTAGCTCCCGCGTTGTACTGCGTTTCGTTAATTTTTTTAACCGTTTTTTGCCAATTACAACCACGGGCTTCGTCCGATCGGATTGACGAGATGGCGTGCACAACTAGATACCAAATCGGATTTTTGTGCGAAAGACCACGTTAAAGGCACAAAACCGCCCGGACGGGGGACGGTGGACGGCGGACGGCGGATGGACATTGCAAATTTGGATTCTCCATGTCTTGAAACGTAACGTATCAAAGTTTTAGGGGGGGGTTGTAAAAAATTTTTTGTGACCGAAAACATAGGGTTATTATTCAGAATGAATAATAAACCAAAACCTAATTTCGGCGCGTGGTCCGTGTTTATGTGTGTGTGTGTGTCTGTAGTTCGATTTGCGGGAGAACGGCTGATCCGATTGAGCTGGTTTTTTTTTCTTTTTGTTCGTTATTTCTTGTAGACACCAAAATAAGGTTATGGACGAATTCGGCCGATGGGAAGGGACGAAAATGTACCAAAAACCAGTGTTTTTTGCATTTTTCTCGAAAACGGCTATAACGATTTTGATTAAACTTTCAAATTATCTTTTACTCCATATCTTTTTCTTCTCCATACATATCTCCAAGAAAATACGGTGAACGGAGATACGGAGGATATCCGCAAGTTCTGCATTTGCCACCTCTTGGGGCTGAAGAAAGGGCCTCCCAAACACAGAACGCGAGTCCATCACATACGCACAGCACGTGCTTTGCCGTCTCTAGCCCTACCTCACAGAACCTGCATACCTGTACCTCAAACTTGCCAATATTTGCAAGGTGGTACCTCAGCGGACAGTGACCTGTAAACAGGCCACATATGATCCTCATATCCTTCCTCCCCAGTGCAAGCACCTCCTTGGACCTCCCTCTGGAGAGCCGGATGAAGAGTTTTGACTGTCTAAGGCCGGGCAGCCCCAGCCAATGAGCAGCCCTGCACCGGTCCTCCCATTTGCCAACCTCTCTACGTAGGTGGCTCCTGGTAGTCCCAACAAAGGGCTCAGGGCCAATAGGGATCTGCTCTGATCCCTTCTTAGCCAACCTATCAGCCCGTTCGTTTCCCTCTATACCCTGATGCCCTGGCTCCCAACACAGTGTTACACTGTTGTCCTCGGCCAGGGCCTTCAGTCCAGTCAGAAACTCCCACACATGCCGCGATGTAAGACAGTTTGAGGCTAAGGCCTTGAGAGTGACCTGACTGTCCACCATGATGTAGATTCTCTGCCGCTTCAGTCTCCTCTGCAGCAGCCGCTGCACACAGACTGTCACCGCAGCCACCTCTGCCTGGAACACCGTGGCCAGCGACCCCAATGGGATCGCTGCTCTGATCCTCGGCCCAAAGATGCCTGCCCCTGCAAGGCCACCCCGCACCGAGCCATCAGTGTAGTATACCAGGGCATAGAGCCTCGCGGGCATAGAGTCTACCACATGCAGTTCAGGCCCTGCTGCTTTGGCCGTGTGTAGGTTGATCTGGAGGAAGCCCACATGCTGCGCAATCATCGTCGCCCACGCCGACCCCCAAACCCCCGTGGGACCTTATGTCCCTGCGGAGCGCCCGGGGGGCGAGCAGGCGCGACTTGCCTGCAGCCTCTCTGCAGTTTGGGCCGGAAGGACCTTGTCGTCCTTCCTGCCCTCCCTGCCAAATCTGGACCCGCCAGCCCCCTCACCACACCCGCAGCCACTGCCGAAGCAGTCACCACAGGAGGGGGAGGAGGGGCCACTAGGACCCCAGCACCGGTGTTTCCAGGAGCCGCCACCATTCCCGCCGAGGTGCCCGAGGCTCCCAGCTAAGCAGGACCGCGCAGCGGGACCCTAGGTCACCGCTGCCTGCAGCCCCCCGGTGAGCAGCCCCCCCCCCCCGACATCCCCGCGGCGGCCGCGCTCCCTCTTCCCCTTCCACCATCTCCAGGGGCATCCAAGGAAGGGACACTCGAGGTAGGTACCTCTCCAGAGCCCTGCTTCCTTACTCTGATGCTGCCTTGCCTCAGCTTTATGGAGACTGCTGGCTCAGCCTCCAAAGCCTGGGCAGATTGCCCATCTATCAGCAGGCCCAGAAGCACCGCTGATTCCTTATGGACCCGAGAGAGCACCGTCCAGAACCGTGTGCAGAGTCTCCTATTTAGCTTCGCCAGAAAGCCCAGGATCCTCGCATCTGGCTCATCCTCACACCCCGGCAGGTACGCCACGGCTCTTCTTGGTCTCGGAAGGTCCTTACCTTCACAGACCTTCAGCCTGGCACCCTCCCAGGGCTGTGCGGTGGCAAAATGCTCCCTCAGCCATGCTGCCATGCCCTCATCTCTTACAGGTCACCGTGCCACCACCCTTCTACACATGGTACCGGTGAACCCTGGCTCCAGCCCCTCATCTTCGTCGAGAGCAAACACGGCCTCCACCATGCTCCTCTCCACGGCCTCCATCTGCTCCGCTGTGAGGAGATCCGCCGGGTAGTCCTCATGGAACACCCCCAGCTTCACCGCTGACACAGCTGAGCTATATGAGACTGGTGGTCGCCTGCCAGGACCGCCCTTAGGCACTCCCTGCTGCCCGGAGCCACCAGCCCTACCGAGGTGGGCTGCAGACGTGGAACCTACGTCCCCACGCTGCCCTTCACCACCTCTCACTCCCAAAGAGCGCCTCGCCTTCTTTCTCTCCTCGGGAGTGTCTCCAGTGGAAGGCCGCTCTCTTTTTTGGCAATCTTCCACCTCCTATGTCAGCCCTCCTCTCATCGCAAGAGCCCTCGCATCAGCCACACTCTTACCCTCTGACAGGAGGGCTTTAAACCGGCGCTTCTGTGCGCCAGTAAACTTAACGTGGCGCCCTCGCTTGTGCCCAGAATGCGTGCCCGATGGCCCCGCATCTGACCCTTCGGTCAGCGGCTCCAAGCCCGTGTCCTGGTTCTCAGGAGCCCTGAGGACCCCCTGCCTGGGAGGGCCCAGCACCAGCACCCCTATCGGGAGGCGCCCGGCACCAGGCCCCACACCGGCAGCTGGGACCCCAGAAGCCCCCGCCCACAGAATGTGACCTTGCGTCTCCATCCGCTGCAGATGAACCTCCTTCTACAGCTGGGAGGTCACAGTACGAATCCATGACCTCCTCCTCCATCACTGAGGAGGGACTCAATAGCAGTCTCTCTTCCTCAGCTAGGGTAAGCTCCTGAATGTTCAAATTAATTTGATTTTCTTCATTCATGTTCCCACAAGTAGCTAGGGTAATACACAGTCGATCATGGCAGAGCCCCGCATGCCGTGACAAGGCTACTTACTGCAAGGAGGTCGCCTGGTATCCTTGAGGCTCCGTGTTTGACACAATGTCCCATGTGCCATCCACCCTTCGCCACGGATCGCTTTACAGCTTGAGTTGGGGGCGCAAAAGAAAAGAAAATAAAAGGAAAAAGAAAAAAAAAAAAAGGTGGATGCGGGGAGCACGAGCAGGCGCCAGCACTCGCCCCCCCTCACCACCTCTCAAAGAAAGCTATCCACCTCCCAGAACGGGGGGGGGGACAACCCAACATTGCTCCAATCTGTCGGCCCCACTCCAAAGGATATGGGCACTAACAGGCTAGACCTCGTGAAGGTTTGGAGATGTTTTTAAGCCTGGCTATGCTAAGTGCCATCCCCAAAGGTCTGGCATAAGCCATCGAGAAACTTCCGTTTGTTGACATCTGCAGTTCCTAATGTTGACAACAACTTAAATATTGTCCCATCGCTTTCCAGACGTTATAGCTCAAGGTGAAAACGAACAAAAGATATTCAAAATCGGTTAAAATATATTTCAAGGAGTTACTTAATAACCTTGGAACAGGAACATACTTTATTAAAGAGTTACAGGAACAGAAACAGGGAACACAAATTTATTGGGATTGGCTCCTTAAGATTTGGGCTTGGTATTTGACGTTGATGACCTTTAGGAGATGATTTCCGTCGCTCGAAGGCTTAAAAACCGTCCTCAGTATATTGCGGGGAATAAGTAGCGTTACTTCAGCAGCATCTTCAGAAATAATGTTGACAACCAGGCAAACGCATGCCGTCTCACGTTTTTCGTTAGGCAACACAGCCACAACCACGTCTCATTCATTAATTCGTCCTACTTCTTCCTCGACACGGCACAGCGTTCTACTTCTTCCACAGTGGTGGTTTACTCAGGAACACTATTGGAAAGTTACAACAAATAGGGTTTTGTTCCTACAACAACAATGTATTTGATAAAATAAAGTTTTCTTTGCGAGTAGAAAAAAAAACGATGTCAACATCAGGCACCAAATGTCAACATTGGGATCAGACGGTGTCAACTTTAGGTTCCACTGCGTTAAATTAAAAACTTCAAACCTCGTGATATAGATATGTTACCGAATTCAGGTCTCAGTTTCTAACTAACACTGGCATTAACTATCGCGCATCCTTCACAGGAGCTCCACAACAGTCATGATGGTTCTCTTGAATGGGAAAGAACAAAACATATTGGACCGTCCTCATCCGTCATACTCAGTCGAACTATGAGAAGGGCTAGTCTCATTTATAATTACCCACAATATATGAGTCACTTCATCACTTAGCTTACCCTACCAGTCGACAAGGTAACCACGGACTTATTACAAGAGCCAAAATCACCAAGGAACTCTAGGACACTGAGAATGGGCGAATGTACTGTTGGTAAGTCCGCACAGGACGCTGTTGTTGAAATTTGCAATGTTTCCTTAGAGGCAACCGGCTAAGTACGTCGAAGCTGTTCTCCTCGACATCAGAGGAGCTTATGACAAACTATGCTGGCCAGCACTCCTTAATGAGCTCAAAGGTCAATCTATACTTGTTCATCAGGAGTTCCCTGACAAATAGAACTGTTACGATCGAGTCTCAGTGCGGAGAACATTCGAGAAGGAATGCTCCACACGACTCGTTCCTCAGACCAGCGTTTTTTGTCAAAGGACTTCTCACAAGCCTCATGGATACTGTATGAAAGTGCTGATCTGTGCACAATCGAACAGTAGTCCTGAAGCATTTCAAGATTTGGACAAAGCTGCAGTGGACCCGGGCCCGTTTTCACAAGTACGAATCCGTTAAAGATGAAATTACTATTGAACAATAGTGTGGAAAGTTCGCTTGACACACCTGGTACTTAGTTAACAGCTTATTGTCTCTCATTCCGAAGTGAAACCCCTCACACGACTCTATTGTTAACAATATTCTTAAGTCAATCTCAGGCTTGGAACCCCTCCAGGTTAAAAGTGAAACGCGGAACATCGGAAAGGTCGTTCCGAGCTTTGAAACGCTCGAGCGGTTCGAGGTAGCCAAAGGAAACGACGGAGGGTTAAAAGAGCGGCAAGAGGCTGGTTAAGGAAGCACTCGACCGGAGGTAGAACCGTGTAACTAGGAAGTCATTATCTCGCCGGGAAGGAAAGAACAGGGGAAGGTTGGGGCCTCTTCTCTGGAGCCCTCTACAAAGGATGCAGTCCGAAATGGAAGCCCGTGAAATAGAAGCAGGGCAGGGCTAGGGGAGAGATGCCTGGTCAAGAGGGTGGTTATGTTAACCTCTTGGAATGATTTCAAACACTCTCTCTCACCCCTCACCCCTCTCCCCTCCCACCACCATCGCCCTCTTGCCCGACAACCTCAAAGTATCTCTGAGGGCCTGGATTTTTCGGTGAAAGGGTAATTACACGCTTTGCCGGATCGTGTGTAGCCTTCCAACTGATTGGCTTCCTTTACACCTCCTCTTTCTTCCTCTTTGTTCATCGCGGAGCGGTTGCTTCGAGCTTGATGAACCGCTTTGGTTTGTAAAATGGCTTTTCACCACATAAACAACGAGGAAAACTCTTTCAAGTTCTGTTTCAATTCTCTACAGCTGTACAACCAGTCATCAACCACTACATTCGCGATTCACAACCAAAAAGAACGTTACCGCCTACGTTCCTGAAGAATAATGTTCCTGACAACGTAGTGACCGGCGGAGTCAATGAATTTCCTGAAAAAGCCTTCTGAACGAACGTTACTCGTTGTGAAAAGTAGTTCATGAACAGAACAACTGTGCAGTTAAACAGGTGGATTATAGTACAAATATCTGACTGGCTTCTCAAGACCATCCATGCGTTTCCCCGGCAATACAGCGAAAGTAGGAACATCTTGAACCCACTTTGCACACTCCTTGCACAGTTCAATTAACATTTTAAAGGTGATTCAACCAGTTGGTAGGGATTTTGGAGACGTCCCCTGCAGCCGAAGGTTAAAAAAATGCGCAGAAGTCAATGCAGAAGGATCAGTAGTATCTTCACCGAGGCTGTTCAAAAGTGCTTTTATTAAAGCAAAGTTACCATCTCCTCATGTGTGAGGATTTGTGGCCCAATGGGTTTAACAAAGAGGACTTGGCGCTCTTGATGATTGGGCGAGAGACGTACTAACCAATCTGAGAGAGAAGGCATGGAGCATCAAGCCTACCCAAGGAGAGACCAGGGAGGAAGGCTATGTCAAGTATGATATGGTTGTAAGCATACGATAGCGAGTTCAGAATGGGGTGCATCTTATAGAGCCAGGAGGCGGTATTAAGACACAGTGTTCCTGCCAGCTGTCACCTATGGAGCATCAATCTGGTGGAATAACCCCTCGCAAAGCGTAAGGAACAGGACGAATGGCATCCAGAGAGCCATCCTGGTGAGCATAACGAGGGCATATTGAACGGCCTCAACTGCAGCACTGCAGGTATTGGCAGGCTGTCCGCCCTTGGACCTGTTCTTCGACGCTCAAGTTGCGGAAACTAAGATTAAATGGCTGGAAAGGACTACGGTAGATATCTCGCGGGAGTTGGAGCGAAGGATAGAGGGCAAGGACAGCAGCAAAGAAAAATGCGAGGAAGAACTGGAATGGCTGATGGACAAATGGCAGGCCCGCTGGGAAAATGAACAATCAGGTAGGCACACATGAGTTATTCTCTGAAGTGAGGATGAGGCTAAAGTGTGCAGAAATAAGTCCAAGCCATAGATCGTCCCAGATCTACATCAGTCATGAGTGTTTCAATGGAAAACTGCGGCTATTCAAGAGGAGAAGCTCAGGAAAATGCCCCTGCAGACACAGAAATGAAACAGCCAGCCATATATTAAGAGAATGCAGTCTATACACAAGGGAAAGGGTGGTGCTCATAGGTGGCGCCCAGTATGATGGGCCGCTGAACACAATAGTGGAGCAACCAAACGGTGGTAGCTAGATGGAGACGTTTGTTGTTAACTGGCACAAACGGCGATGCCCTGGCCCCAATATGGGTGGTAGCTAGACATTTAGTGGGTATGTGGTTGCAGGATATGCAGGATATGCAGGATATGTTGCAGGGTTTAGGATAGGTATTTAGCTGTGATAGTTGGTTAAGGGTAGATTAGAGTCAGTGGGCTGAGGGGGAGGAATAACGAGTACTCGCCCTCCTCCCACTGACTAGTAGAGTAGGTAGAAAGCAGGAGGCGAATATCTCAGTACTCCCCTTGCAGAGTGAATTTATATGTAGAATATTGTTTTTATGTTATATGTGTGTCGTGTATCTGTAGGTATTAGAGGCGGGGATGTGCTAGAGGGGCATTAATCCCTGAATATCCGATACTGAGTGCCTGCCCGGGGAAACAAAAATAAATAAGAAAAGACCAAAGAATCTCCGTCCCAGCCATCCAAAATCCTGACGCCGCCACGAGGTCCAGCCTGGACATACCAAGAGGTATGACGAGAGTCAGGAGGGCAGGGGGACCTGCTGTTTCCCAGGCGTGCCAGAAGGCACGTCACTGTAAAGGGCAAGGGTTTCTTTACAGTTCGAGAGAGAAATGGAGTGACCGGAAAATCTAAATGAGGAATGGATGAGAAAACAAGAAAGAGGCAACTGAGGTGCTGATGGATTGTTATGGGCCAAGTACGAGGCCTAGATGCAACCGCCGAACAGCAGGCTGTAAGCAAGCACAGGAGACACAGTACTCAGGAGAGCGACCAGTAATTAATACCAGAACGGTCGATGCGCATCTTGAAGGCCATTTAGCAAAGGGAGATGCCATACACCATCGACGTAACATCCATAAAACGGGATCCAGGTGATGAGGAGGTGTTCGAGAATAGGAAGAACGAGTGCTCAATAAAGGACAGCCTCGGCAGGAACATAAATGAACTCCCTGGTTTCAGAAAGCTGGGGGAATGTATTGCACTGGTGGAAATCCAAGCAGTATGGTGGGAGATGGTCAGCTGGGTTGTGCAGTAGGATTCAGAGGCCCTTTACTATAAAGAGAAGAGTGAAGGGCGAGTTGCAGATGGAGTAGGTGTGGAGCACAGGAGCACGGGGAGCGGTGGGAGGATGTTATTGCACATTTTGCTGGGTGGAGAGCAAGGCCACTTTTGGCAGACCAGTCCACGATGGAGGGCACAATCAACATCAGTGGAGATGAGCAAATTGACCTGGCTCAAGGCAGCACGGGCCTTCGTTGTTGACAAGGGTGAAAAGGAGGTGGCCATGGGCGAGCTGTGGACGACCCACAGAGGCAACCATCCACCTCCGATATGCCAGGTAGATGGGGACCCAATCCAATAGAAAGCCGAGAACGCCTAGCGGCTCGGCACATGATAGCCGGTGTTGAAGGTCCTCGACAAGTCGGTCGTGACGAGATCCATCCGTACTCATATTTATGGTCCATAGAGCGTATTCCTGGAAGCACATAAAGAAGCTGAGGAGCGGCCAGACCCGAAGTGCAAGTGCTGTTTGTTAAGTATGTGGTGAGTAAACTTAGATGAAAAACGGACATCAATAAGGTTCTCTAAGAGTTTATAAGTTATCGCACAAAGTGGTAGTAACGCCATATTATATCGTTATAGGGCAATAATATTCATGTTGAGGGTTAACTGTCAAGAAGGGGACTTTTAGGAGGCATTTTACGCGTTACACCAAAGGGTTATTATCCTGTGAAATTCATTTATAACTTTATAAATTTGAATATCCTTCTGTTGTTGTTCCTCTCTTGAAACTGAAGTTATAGTGAACGTTGTGCCATATCCAAAACGAGGGTTGGAAAATGCGTCGAAAAACGTCGGATCGCCCGATGTCCCCCGAAAAGGTGAATAAACGCTGAAGCTGTTGAACGAGCTCCCTAAGTGTGGAAAAGGGTCCAAAGAGTGATGAAACAGGAAGCCTTTTGTAGTCAGTCGGTTGTCGAGATAAATCTGGGTGGGTCCAACCCATCGTCCAAACGGGCCGTGCCGCCGAAGTATGTTCCCCGTTTCGGTTCCAGTTTTGTTGCCCCTCTTTTTCATTATTCTTCCGACAGCTGTCAGATGAGAAAATGTACAGAAGAAATGCAGAAGACTTTAACGGTTCCACTTTCCCCTCTTCGGAGGTTTCAATGGACCGTCATCTCTTTGTTGGGCGACTAAGCAGGAATTGGGTTGGGTGGAACGGCGATGGCCCCTCTTGCGCGTGTTGGGTGATGGCCCCAATCTCCAAGATTCAAAGATGGCCTAGTTCGACGGAGTACGGAGGGGCTCTCTGATGTTGACGGTTCTTATGAATAGTCAGCAACAAAGGATCATATATAAAAAACAGAGCGTGTAGGAATTTTTAGCTGAAGTTCAAACTTTTTGAGTTGACTTTATACGTTTACGCTCAGAACCTTCCGCTTGAAACATCATCCCGAGAGTCCTTACAGTGACACACTTGAAGAAGAGATGTGGAATTGCAAGACGGAGGCTACAATCACTTAGCTGTAGGTTGTCTCTCATTGGTGCTGCTGATGCCACCACTTAAAGGCGGATTTTCTACCCATGATGATTTATATTTTGGGAGGTTTGCAGGTTTACCGTTTATGTATCTGTTGTTGTAAGAGCGCAACTACCTGGACAACTGAGAAATCTCCCATTGCAGCCTCAGATGGGCCTGTTGAGTGACTCATGCCCTCTCAGTCTCAATGATGTTCCCTGATGCAAACCCCCAGAGCAACTTAAGACAGCCTTGATCTGACCGCCTTGACCTGACGCATCATAAGCACCCTGAGGTGCACCACAGCCAGCCCCTCGCGAATACACTCTAAATGCTTCATTGGCTCCAGCACTGCCTTACGGACTCTGCAACTTTGTACCTCTTACTTATCAATGTTGGCCAGGCGGTACCTTAGTGGACTGGCCGCTAAGCAAACCCCGTAACGTTTGTCTCTGAGTCCTTACAGTGACACACTGAAGAAGGGATGAGGAATACTGCCAAGGTTACAGGCAAGATGGAGGCTGCAACCCCCTGTCACTTAGTTGTAGGTTGTCTCTCATTCCATTTGGCGCTACTGGATGGAACACAATTTTCACCCATAATGATTTATATTTTAGGACGTAGGTAGGTTTACTGTCTGTTGTTAGAGTGTTCTTCTGATACTGGTGGCAACGGAGAAAACCCCCATTGCAGCCTCACATGGGCCTGTTGAGTGGCTCATGCCCTGTTCATGTGTTCCCCAATGCGAACCCCCAGAGTCACTTAAGACATCCTTGAGATCCATCCCTGCATCCTTATATGACTGCTGCTGACGCATCATAAGCACCCTGAGGTGCACCACAGCCAGCCCCTCGCGAATACACTCTACATGCTTCATTGGCTCCAGCACTGCCTTACGGACTCTGGAACTCTGTACCTCTCACTTATCAATCTTGGCCAGGTGGCACCTTAGTGGACTGTGGTTGGTAAGCAGACCACATAGCACGCGTATACTTTGTCCCTGCAGACTCTCTCCTTTCTCCTTCTGGACTGGGAACTTCATTCTGGCAAAAGTGAAGCGATGTAGTACTCATGTAGGACAATGACAGCTTCGTTCAGCGGAGGTTTCAAAGTGATATCGATCCCAATCATAGTGATGTCAATTCAACGGGAAGTAATTTTCCTCTCCATGCCTTCTGAAAATACAGAATCTATAAGGCTTCAAGATGGATTGTATACTCACGTCTCCTCGTAGTGATTGATCAAGGGGTAATCCCCCCCCCCCATAGTGCCAGTCTACTGAGGTAGTTTGGAGATGCTTTTGAAGAGCTGCTGACTCAGGCAAAAATTACGGCAATCGCGCCGAAGATTCGATCCACAATCCTCAACTTACGTCGAGAATTATGAATCGACTGTCTTATCCACTAGACCACGATCAACCGGTTGCCTTTAATAGGAGTCAGTCAGCACACCAGTATCGATGCAAGACACATTAATAACACTAAATGGAGGAAATTCGAAAAGTGATACCCAGTGTGTTCGGCAGGCTGCATTGGTTGGGTTTTTGATCTCCAAAATGACTGCACTAGCTCTAATGGGAAGTCATTGTTTTCCCAAACACCTTTGTCCTCAAGCCTTTTATTACCTATGGAAAGTCCACCTCAGTTATTTCCTAGTGACAACAGATTTCCTCTGTCCTGGACTTTTCCATCTATCTTTTCCCACCTCTCAATTTCAGATTCCTCTTCTCAACAGACAGCTTCTTCCAAGTCAATCATATGGAGGATATGGCGACATAATCGTCTTCCAGTTCACCCTATGATTCGTCTTTCAGCTCGCAATACCCCCAACTCAACTCTATCTCTCCCTCTCTGTCTCTCTTCCTCCACTTAGTATCTCACAACCAGTTTCACATGTATTAAGAGTCCCTAGTTCGCGTTTATATACTCATACTCGCTATTCTGTCAAGTGTAATACAGTCCTCAGTCACGCTCACCACGTTCATTAATTTCGTGGTTTCATGCTCTCCCATTCGTGCGCCCAACACAGTATGTTAGGAAAGAGTCTCTGGCTTTTGGTGCCTGTACAAGTCACTCACATAATTATTACACACTGGACAAGGAACACTTGTGCTGGAATGCAATACATGAGGCAAATCTTGGGAGGTTGCTCCAAAGATTATGAATTGACTCTACAAAAATTCCTCTAGAGCGTCAACTGGCCAGTGCGTTTATCCCAAGTCGGGGAGCCTTCATGTTAAAAGGTGAATGCGGATCATTGGAAGGGTCTTCTGGAATTGGAAGGGCTTGAGCGGTTTATAGCAGCTAAATGAAACGCCGACGGAGGGTAATAAGAGCAGCAAGCTGAAGGGCTGGTTAAGGATACACTCGACAAGGGACAGAGTTGTGTAACTAGGAAGTCATTATCTGGATGAGAAGGGCAGACAACCCGAAGAACACATTGGATCAGTTGGCAGGGGATAAAAATCAGTGAATACACGCGGGGAAAGTTGTGCAATGCGTCACACCAGCTTCTTGAACTGAAAATTGAACTTAAGGACGAGATTTTTTCTGAAGAGCGCGCAGAATATTGGTCATTCGGGATCCATTAAAGAGATTTATTTGCTAACATAAACTCTAGGTAAGTACTTCGTTGAAATAATAGCCTGCGCTCTATCGTGGCACAGCCTCTCATTAGCCGAACGCGATATACGTTTGCAAAGCACAACTTCCTTTCCCTGAGGGCTGTCCCTGAATCTAGGAACGTTTGTAGATCCAAAATTATCCGAAAATTTGTCTCCACCCTGAGGGAATAGGATTACTATTTGCAGAGATAAAGTATACGCACGCCATACTCCACTAAGGTGCCACCTGGCCAAGATTGATAAGTCAGAGGTACAGAGTTGCAAAGTCTGTAAGGCGGTGCAGGAGTCAATGAAGTAGAGTGTATTCGCGAGGGGCTGGCTGTGGTGCACCTCAGGGTGCTTATGATGCGTCAGCAGCAGTCATATAAGGATGCAGGGATGGATCTCAAGGATGTCTTAAGTTACTCTGGGGGTTCGCATTGGGGAACACATGAACAGGGCATGAGCCACTCAACAGGCCCATGTGAGGCTGCAATGGGGGTTTTCTCAGTTGCCACCAGTATCAGAAGAACACTCTAACAACAGACAGTGAACCTACCTACGTCCCAAAATATAAATCATTATGGGTGGGTCATTATCCATCCAGCAGCCCCAAATGGAATGAGAGACAACCTACAACTAAGTGACAGGGTGTTGTACCCTCCATCTTTCCCGTAACCTTGGTGGTATTCCACATCCCTTCTTTAAGTGTGTCACTGTAAGGACTGTGTACGCATGTACTGTGTACGTACGAGGAGCTGACTTTAGTGTGCACCTCAAAGTGCTTGGGTTTATCAGCTGCAGCCAGAGGAGCTTGCATGGATGGACTTCAAGGCTTTCTTAAGTTCCTTTGAGGATTCCCATCGGCCAACACCAGCTCCATGAAAACTGGGTGGACACGGGGTGGATCATATTCGCCCACGCAATAGGCTCTGTTAGGTGCAAGAATCTGAGCTGAGGATAGCAACTGAACCTCAGTGAGCGTGAGGAGGACTGTATTTTACGTGCGTGTGGAATTGAAATTGAGGTACAAATGGGCGACACAAGGGCAGTATTCGGAACGCGGAACTGGCGTGGGCAACCGATAGAGAGAGAGTGAGAAGTTACTGTGGTGGAAGTTGGAAGCAGAATGAATTTGGAAGAGCTCTGTCATCGATAGGAAAGTGAAATTGGGAGAAAGAAATGAAGAAAGGGGAAAACCTAGAAAAGGGGGCTGGGGGCCCGCAGCTTAGGAATTCCCCCGCAGCTTAGGAATTCCCCGCAGGTTAGGGTCCGTTATTGAAACGGTTGGAGACAATTAGGCGGACTGAGACAATGACGCAGGGAAGCCCAAGGTCGAAGACCTGATAACTTCGACGCTTTGCGTTGAACAGGCTCAGTTGTGGGCCAGCAGGAGGGCTACAGCCGTCAAAAGAACGCATTTATTTACAATACGCAGAACGTGATGGCTAAAACCTCCAAACTTGAAGGGCCTTGTGCCGAAAAAAGTTATTTGTATTTGAAAGGCGTGACAGCTGAGCGTCAGGAATTGATACTAATCATTATCGATTTTCCCCGACCTTGTTTTCCATCCGCAGGAAACTTCGACGTTATGACGCATCAATTATTACCGTTTCGAAGCGCCAGGAAAAAGCAAACTCAGTTTTGGAACATTTTGGAAATATCCGTCGGGTTTTAAATTGTTCATTTGTAATTCAGTCACGAAATATTCCGGTTTTCTTTCATCTTCCTCTTTTTTTCCGCTTCGAAAATTACCATACACGCTGTTTATTTGCTTCCCTCCTCCCCCTTGAATATTTATGACTTTTGAATCAGGTTTTGTATCTCTCTTTAGCATTGTAAAAAAACACTCGGGACGAAGTAAGATCAATTTGCGGATTACCGCCCCCGAGAGGCCGTTGGGGAAACCCGTCGCCTTGGAAGATGGGAAGCGTCGATTGCGGAACTTCCTGGTAATTGAATGCCGCCTCCTCTTTCCGTCCCCTCTAAACTAACTAGGGCCGATAATACTAAAATATTGCCTTTCTGTTACCCGAAGCTTAAAAGTTGGCGCCCCGCTTCGATTCTAATTGATCGTCGACAAATTTAACCTTAATGGCGTGTTAGGTAGAGATTAATGCGAGGTGTTTATAAATAGAAGAAAGGGCCCAACAAGTAAGTGAGAAATAGCTGTTTTGCGTTATACGAAACTTTATCAACTTGCCGACTTCCTAATCCTCCGTGTATCGGAATCACATTGAAAATACGAAACCTCGTTAATACTCAACGATTCATTATTATCATGTTACAATCTGTGTGTCTGTGTACGTTCCGATATATGGGGGTGTGCGGAGGCAGTACCGGCCTCACGGCCCTGACCTGCCTCCGCCCCATCGGGCAAATCAAGAGGGAAAAGGGACAGGGACTACTTCCAGCGACCCTTCGACCACTGCGATATCTGCAAGATCCCATAAATGAGTACTAGGGAACGGCGGGTTATCCGCCTTTACCCTGGATGCCTGCAGAGCATCCACCTAACGTGAATCTTCCCATGGTGCACTGGCTTGCGCCGGGGGCTGTGCACCCCCGCAGCACCATTTTGGGAAAAACATCCCTTAAGGCGAGAATGGTCGCTAGCCCCCCCAAACTTGCGTCCAGAGTTACGGCTTCGGGGACCTCCGTCTCGGTGGGGTTTGGACTTGCCCCTCCTTGCCAGAGGACCTCAGGTCTCTGGTAAGCAAGAGCCCCTCGCCTACCGGCAACGCCCAGCCGCCGGATGGCGGAGACGGGCCCCGCAATTCCAGTTTTCCATCCCCTTGGTAAAGGCGACTAGCCCCCTCCCCTGCCCCTATCAACCCACACCCACACAACCACCCACTCCCAATAAATTACAGACACTATAACATTCATACACTAACCTAATTACGCACTCACTCAATACATTACATTCACACAACCCCCTTTCACACATTGCGCTCACACCTGCCAGCTGAAGGGGGGGGGGGGACAACCCCCAGCTGGCCTCGAGCCCACCCACACACAAATGGATCCCATGGGATCCATCGTTTAAACCTTTCTTAGCGCCAAGGTAGTCCGGGCGGTCCCGAGAAATTGGCATAAAACACGAAAGGAGTTTCACTTTCGAAGGTTTTCTCAGGAGGCTCAAGGAGAGCAGCCATACGCCTACCAAGGTGATCACACTGTGCTGGAGTAGATTCTTAAAATCGAGGCCAAAACCCCACTATATAGTTTGAACTGTCGCCCAATGGTGCAAGCATGTCAAGTTGAGGGTGGTTGTGAAGAAAACCCACTTAATCCTCTTACAGGGAACATTAAATAGCCAACCGACAATGTGCTTCTTGAGGAGCAAGTAAAGTACTTAAGAGTCATTATAGGTGAGTAGTTCCTCAAAGGCACTACCAAAGATTTGCCTCACTACGAGCAATTGTGTCAGGTTGTGCCTAAGATCATACGGGCATTTTCGCTCGGTCACTACCCCTTTTCCCAACGTCCCTCCCTCCCTAGGGAGGTTCAGGAGTAATATCTTCCTCGCTGGGGCAATAGGAGTTGTGTTCCCCCCACTTGGGGCGCTCCCACATGCGCCCCCTCCCCTTCCTCGTACTTCCACAGCCGCGTCCTCTTTGGGTTTTTTCGTTCAGAGCACCTGCTCAACGAACACAGAGATCTCGCTTTAGTTGGTCTGGACTGTGCAGCATAGTGGCCACCACTCTGTCAGGGCTGTGAGAAACAGCCACAGGTCGGTGCTGTGCTGGAAGGGGTCACTTTAACGCCAGCTTGTGCCTGGTCTAGGTTAGGCGTCTTGCCCACTCGGCATTAATACGGCCACTTGAGGAGTGTGTTATTGAGGCACAATCCTCATCTATCCAGGCGTGATTGGCGACTGCTCCATTGTCTGGGGTAACTAACTCACTGTCAATAACAGAAGAGTACTGGCTCAATCCCAGCGAACAACGCTCGTGTGGATCACCAAGGCCTATAAGACAATATCACTAGCCAGTTTCCAGTTGACATGGCTGTTAGTGGACAAGTTGAGAGATAAAAGGAAACTTCCCGTAGACCACCCTATGGAATGAAAACATACATGAGTTGGCATTAGATAAATGGCGAGCAAGATGGGACGCTGCAAAGGTACGTGACACATATTTGTTACGCCCCCAACATCCGTGAACGTCTCGGGCGTAGGTGGGTTGAGCCCAGACCACTGGACGAGCCAGAGAGAGAGTGGGAGTGGATCATAAAGGTTGGTTGATTGAGTACTACATTCAAAGCCCAGGGAGGATTAGGTCCATAAGATCCTTATCTTCCATTCTCCCTGGTGGAGACAACAAGGCGTGGCACACTATATAAACTAAGATTAGGTTATTACCATACACCATCTGATTTGTGGTGGCATGTACTCAACAACAACATGCGTTGATTAACCTCGGACATGTCGCCCGAAAGGTCTTTTCTTTTCCCATATTGGCTGTTCCTGAACCCCAAGACAGGAACCTTGCGATCCATTAATATCTTATTAATATCTTGGAGGTTGCAACTTTGCTAGAGTGGGCATCCAGCAAACCAAACCTTGCAGAGTTTCACAGGTAGCATCACCCCTGTGGAGGTATGGAATATCGAGTTCACAAAGGATGCGGGATGATGTACAAGTATAGTTGTGTGGTCTAAGATCTGAGACTGTTGGGGAGAGTACCCAGCCCAGCGACCTTTACCTCTCCACTTCCACACTTTACAAATAGTTTCGGAACTCCCAGCTAACCCTGACGCTCATGAAACCAACCTTTGGCTTCACTGCTGACGGTACCCCACCCAAGAGGCGCTGAGCCAGTGACTGCTCATTCTATTTGGCTGTGGCTTGAGCAGCCTAAAGAACTGAATGGGTGGCAGGCCATGATGCCAAAAAGGCCTAGAAGCGTTCTACCGGCCATTACACTCCCTCACCTTGGGGAGTCCAGGGAATGTACAGTGATGCTATGCACGAGATATTGTGATGGTTGTCATAGTTAATCAGTGATGAACATATAGCGCCGCAATCTCAATGTATAACATCTGAACCTTTATACAAAACCACCTACAGGTCGGTAACAAAAAAGTCAGCATCATTCTTCAAACTATCTCCCGATGGCGGTGGCCGAGCGCGTTGGGGCGAGAGGCTTTCCTCATTCAGAGCCGAGTTTCGCAAACCAGTTGGTTCGATCCCTGGACGGGGAACCTTTTTGTTCTGAACCAGAGGAGCGTAGAAATTGAAAGCCAGTTGGCACAATGCATGGGAACTACTTCGGATCCTCATTATGAGGGGAGACAGAAAGCAAACGAAAAGTCGCGCCACGTGACCTAAAACTGTCGTTCGTTGTAAATATCCTGTGGAATCACACAATTTTCTCCACTACACTCAGCGGCCTCCCTGGCCTTAGCAACTGATTTAATGTTGTAAAAGAACTGTTGCTGGTCGACAGTTAGGCCTGTTCCTTGAAAATTAAGTGTCTTTTCCCTGAAAGGTCTGCTCCGTTCAGTGACCTGTAGGAGGTGAGCAACAGTTCGTGTGGCCACTGGCAGCATTTCTGTCACCGCAGCCCCATCCTGTGCTTACTCCAATCGTGCCATAACGTTACATTTTCACTCAGTTCATTGGGATATGGTAAAATAACTTCGCGTTGTAGGTGGTAGTGGCCAGGGTTCCTGAATTTATTGAGCTGTTACTACTTATTCCACGACCATTACTGAACAAGCAGTGTACAGTGGCTGGCAATTTGGGTTTTCTCAATACGATCGTGTTCACTCTTTCGGAAACCTTAAGAAATGGTGACGTACGAAACGGTAGTAGTTTGGATTCCACAAGTTTCTGTGTATTACCTTATGTCATCGTATCGGTGGTTATTGAACTATTCTGATTTATCAAATGCTCGGGACTTATAAGACAAAGAGTAGGCTCAAACGTACTTTTTCAAAATTGTTGATAATTTATCGTGCTGCTCTCGACATTTTCTTAATTGAGAGTTCGGTAGCACTGCCGTGTTATTTGTAACTGTCCGTTCAAAAAATAGTATCAAAATTGTTAGGGGTGTTTGTGAGAAATGACGTATGAGGTGTTTTGAGCATAACTATAGGTAACTTTGAAGATGGTGACTGATCTCAAGCGTCGTGTAAGGCGCTGATGAACTACTGCACAACGTGCAGGATGTGGCTTGAATCCTTAGCAACGTGTATTGGATTCCTTGAAGGAATCATTGAAAATGAGAGGGCGGACCATCTGACCAGACGCAGTTTGTCTACTGTACCTATTGGGCCACCTCCCCACCGTGGGACTTATCTGTTATTAGTGAGGAATGTGGGTAGATACACCGAAGAATGCATCGGGAGTAGGGAGGTGGGCTGCAGGGCATCAGCCAATGCTGGGGGAACGGAAACCTAAGTCGTGGCCACAATGGGCTCATTTCCCATCACACTAATGATAAGTGATGGGCTCTGGCCTCTGAGCTCTGGCTTTGCCTCGTAGAATGAGTTCCAGAATCTTGTCGTTTCCTCCAAATTTTGAGGATTTTCCTCCATTCCTTATTTCATACGTCAGCCCTATCTATGACAAATGCATCGGGAGTGAGGTACTAAAAACTCTTTGTCTAAGGGCAAACACACGAGATAAGACAGAGCTTTCTGAGGATGGAGAGAAAGGACCTAAGGCGGATTGTCTTCACAGGCAGTGGTAGGTCACTCAGGGTCTCTCCAGAGTATTTTGCAGGGGCTTTCTAGTTCAAGTTGGCTCTCAGTTATTTATGGTGAAGTATGCGGTTATTAGAGCGTTACTCTGTAGACTTCAACTTTCTTTCTTGGTGGCCATCCTGCAATGAGACCTCTTTCTTTGCTGACTTTGCGTGTGTTATAGCATGGGAGCGTGGAACGTCACGCTGGGAGGGAATGAAATCATGTCACAAAATAAGTGAGGATAGATGTAACATGCGAGACGAATGTCAAGCGTTTATCCAGCACCACTCCCAAGTACCGGACATGCGTTTCGGGCGGTATGACTTTGCCGCTCATGCTCAGTTTCGGCTCGTCATATAAACATAGATAAGTGAATGTCACGATGCAGGACTTTTGGGGGCTTAGTCTCATTTTCCATCTTAGTGCCCACTCGTTCAGGTCGAAAGCAAGCTCCTCCATTTCGAAACCCGCTCTCTCTCCTCTTGGTGAGCTGCAGAGAAAAGCTGTGTCGCCTGCGAACTGCGCAGTGGTCATTGCTGGAGGGGTGGGTATGTCGCCAGCATAGACAAGATACAATAGCGGACCCAGCACACTTCCTTGGGGAACACCTGCACGGATATGCCGTGAACGAGACATGGCCTCGTGGTACCTAACAGAGTATGTGCGGTTCGGTCACGAAAAATTTTTTACAACCCTCCCTCAAAATTTGATACTTTACGTTTTAAGACATGAGGATTCCAAAACTGCCATGTCCGTCCGCCCGCCGCCATCCCCCGCCACCCGTCCGCCATCCACCGTCACTCGTCCGCTGTCCCCCATCACCGGTCCGCCGTCCGGGCCGTTTTGTGCCTTTAACGTGGTCTAAAAAACTCGTTCTTCCACACAAAAATCCCATTTCGTATCTAGTTGTGCTCGCCATCTGGGCAATTCGATCGGACAAAGCCCATGGTTGTTATGGGGAAAAAATTGTTAAAAAAATTAACGAAACGCAGTATAATCGCAAATAAGCCGTGTTTCGTATCGTTTTCAAGGCCTGATCTACTCGCAGCGCCCTTTGGACTCGCAACGTCCTGCCAATTGCTGTGCGAGGGGTCTCTGTAAGCCCTCGTCCCACCCCTCCATCGGATCAGACGTTTACGGGCACCTGCCGCCGGGGGAATATTTTTAATTTCCGTAGTTCCATTGTAGTCAGGTCATGTTTCCTATGGTTTATTAGTATTCGATGCTGAATTGAATGGGATGGGGGAGCAGTAATACTAAGTCAAGCTGTTCATGAGAATAATAAACCATTGCGTAATAATTTGCAGGGTTTTTCAGTTTGTACAGTAATCCAGTGTATCCTCTAAAGATGCCGTCATCGTCTCAAAACGCTCAAGCCAATTCTAGGGTTGCTATCCCCACTGTCACTTGATACCAAGCGCTTGATATACCTAAAGCCCACTAGACCAATTTGGGAATACGGTAGCCAGGTAGGGAGGGGGGGGAGCGTCAAACTCGCAGATAAAACGGGTCCAAACTTCCCAAAACCGCGCATTAAGACTCATTGCTAACGCTCAGTGGTATATCAGGAATACCAATATCCACAAGGACTTGGAACTCCCAACTGTCCACGAAATCCTGCAGCCTTCTTACTCTCGTTTCCACCAACGACTCTACAACCATCCAAACCCCCTAGCAGCTGGCATACTTGATACAGTTCCACCAGACAACGCAAACTCGCAGACTGAAACGCAAACGACGCACCGATCTTCTCCTCACGACAAACGGCAACTGAGCGCAGCATCTCAATAAAATCATCCCTTCAACACACCTAATAATGCAAAAAATCAATTATTTATCAATTGAATCTGCAATAACGGAAACAATGCATCATTTATGTAAATGATGAGAGAATGTCATTGGGCTTGAACTCCCTAACATGTGTCATGTTACTGTTATGTACCAATGTATTCCAAACTATAATGCAATTATGCGATAACATTGTTTAAAAAAAAGTGAGTAAGAAACTCGCTCTTCAAGCCTCACGCCCTTCCACCTCTCTCTCTCTCCCCTCCACTCTCTTCTCCTCAACGTCACATCCGTCCAACTTCCCCACCCATCCATCATCACCCAATGGGAAGAATGTTATTGCTAAAAACTTGACCCCAGTGTGTCTCTTCAATCGACAATTGTCGCTCAGAGTAATTATTTAGATCAGGCCAGAAACCTGATTGAGAACCTCCCACTCCAACAGATTTTACGGGACTTCCCAGTGTGGTAACATACGAGCAACCTATGGTGGCTAAATGACGCTAACACATAGCAGTCCTGACGGTATTATCGCAGATCGTGGTTCAGCGGATGCTTAGTGAGTGCCCGTGATCTCACTCTCATACTAGCGCAATCACAACCCCCACGACAGTCATGAATTGATAAGTAAACAGCCCTGCTCTCAATATTGGTCATCAACTGATCTGTTCGTCGCGTATGTAATTATTAGTTCTCCGATTGATTTCCCTCATAGTTGCAACATTTATAAGATATCGGTTGTCTACCGACTCACTGTTTGTCTATTGGCCGATAACAGTGCGTTCGTATTAACTCCGGAATTCGACCTGAGGTGAATTCGGGATATCCCGCTTATTATCGGCTAAGGACCCCATTAATCAAACTATGGCCTGACAGGAATCCGCGATCGTATATCATCAATTGGACCTGCCTCATTCCAACATTCCGGTACAACTCTCCTTTCCAGGGTTTCTCGTTTGGAGTTGTGAAGTTCTCTTTGATTTCGTACAAAATGAGGAGTTATTGTTAAGAATCGCTAGCGATCATCAATCATATCGAAAATGATGACTCGGAGAGACTTTTCAATTCTCTCTTCGCGTTACGAGTTCATCGGACACGATATCAATTTGGCCTGGGCTGAGAAATCGATTCAGGGGCAACCAGATTTACTCCAAATACGTTGCCATTAAATAAGCTACACATTCTGTTTTCGACGTGCATTGGGGTACAACAGCGTGGCTTTGGTACGGGTAGTTCTCGCCGATAACTGTTAAAGTTCTAGTCCAATAACGCACCAGCAAAATTGCTATCTAAATTTTTTGCAGCAAACGGTACAGAGTTCCTTTGTCACTACGCCCACGCTGTAACGACAATACCTAAACAAAAATGTTCGGTCGCACAATAATTAAAAATATAGGAATTCCTCGACCAACTCGTGGAGGAGGGATGGGCCTCAAAGAAGGAAGTAAAGAAAAAGAATCGTCCTTGTCGGAAATTTCCACCCAAAAAGAAATTAATTTAATTTCTGTCAAAATTAATTAAATAATTAAATATAGATCGGAGTGGCCACCCTTTACAAAATTTTTAAAAAACGAAAGCAATAGATTTCTACTTAAAAAAAACTAGACAAAATCTATGACGAATAAAATAAGGTCTCCGGCGACTCCAACGACGTTGAGGTAGTTAATCTTCTTCGAAATGTTTTCAAAATATTTATTTAAAATCGTCTATCCCACCTGGTGAGTAGAATGGAAGTCCGAGGTTGCCATCTATCCCTGGACGAGGTGCCTCCAGGTATAATTCGTGACGACTGCGGGAGGCTCGGAGTCGAAACAAGGAATTATTATATATTTAAAAAAATATTTTCTTCAGCCGCTTGAGGAAGGGCAAACGATCCGCACGAGGCGAAGGCTAAGACTGCTACAGCCACCTTCACTCACCTGAGTCGCGGCGATTGAGGAGGCTGCTCTGGGCAGTGATAAGGAGTGTCCTCTCGCGGCCATCGGCTTTGGTTACAACGCAAGGGTCCATAGTGACGCTATCCCTTACTTAGTAGAAGACGTAGTACAAACCAGCCCCCCTCAGGAAGTCGAGCCCTTCACCACAGACTCCGCTGTGGTGTGGGGTTTGGTGAACCTCTGAGAGAAGTATTCAAGGCGCCGGGCTGCCAAGGCAGGGTAGTCGTAGTTTTCTGCAGTTTCACCCTCCCTACCGCACAATCTGCACTCAATAGAAGCCCATCTTGTTGAGGTGATACCTAAGTGGGCAATGCCAGGTGAGGACGCTAGTTAGGACTCTTATACCCTGTATGGGTGTGTCAGTATTGCCTTGGCGTTTTCCTCTGTCTTTGTCGTGGCTGGCAATACCAATGATCCTGTGTTTCTCATCAGACCACCGATTCAGGTGGCTTCTCGTCACTCCTATATGGGCATACTGTACTGTATTCTGTACTCCTTTTCGCAAGGTGGTCTCTCTTTTCATTGCCCTCGTACATTCTATGAGCCATCCCCCAGATAAGCGAAAGCCTATTAAAGGCACCAAGTCGTTTGAGCCCTTGAAGACATTCCCGTGTCAACCTGGATCTTGAGTTGTAGGCTGCGATGGTCTTTAGAGCAGCCTGGCTGTCCAAGAATATGTAGGACCACTTGCTTCCAGTGGCTTGGAAAGACTGGAATCAGGGCCCTACAATACCCAGTCCACCTTAACCCCCCAATCACAGAACCGTCAGTGTACCACTGTAAGGCGCTCACCTCAGTCTGCAACAACCCTCTTCCCCACTGTTCCTGTGAGAAAACGTTGACACTAAATGGCAACTGAAAGTTCTTCTGCTCTGGTATAATGTCAGTAGCATGGACAGTAGCATCTTCCAGTCTGCCTACTCGTTCCTCAAAAGCTTGCCTTAGCACTGGTGGAAGCATTAACAGTCTACCTAAGCTTCCAGGTATGCTGTCCTTTGTACGTATATATAGAGAGCTGAGATGTTCAAAAGGACTTCCATTGCAGCAATGGGGTAAGTATTCATTGCCATTGTGACGGCGCCTGGTTTTGTGATCATTTTCGCCAACAGTTGCATTATTTGGGAATCGTGGAAGCAACGGGCGGTTGCCTTTTTTTTTTTGAAACGGTGGATGCAGGCGATACCCTCACTGCAGCCACAAACGGGCCTATTGTAAGGGCGTCCATGATTCTCAGACCCCTGCACCACCCCCAGGCCCTACGGCACTGGTCTCACTTGGTGTTATGTCACCTAGGCGCCCCCACCACCCCTGCACAACGCGGAGGATATCTGCAAGTTCTGCAATTTCCACCTCTTCTGGCTGAAAAAAGGGCCTCCCAAACACACGACGGTGCGATGAAAATGAACGTCGTTACAACATGAAAATGACATGTTGAAACAACAGGTCACATCTTTGCAATCACAGCTGCAATCGGCGCGGACTGGTAAATTCGGGGTTTCTCACAATTTCCTGCCTTTTGATTTTCAATTCGAACAAAAGTCCGACAAAATGCCAAATTACATGGAGAACGTAACCAAATTATATACGGACGACCCTTGGAGCCTCATCGAATTCCTGAAAAAACTCCATTTGCTGAATGGAATGAGGAAACACAGTTTCAACGAATCGCTACTTTCCAGGGCGATTCAATTTTATTGCGGAGCTTATCTCCGCTGCAGAAGAAGGGCTTCTGATCATTCTTGGTCAATCTGACAGCAATATCTTCTTGTGAAGCTCAGTTGTTCCAGTTGTCCTATGGCAGTGGCGTTTATGGAGGATGTTTCAAATATACCGAACTGTCGCATTGGTTCCGAATGAGCTTGACTATCGCCCGGTTAGACTCCATAGGCTGGATCCGAAATCCCCCAAGGAGGCGATAGATCGCGTGAAAGCTTCAATACGCTTACCTCTATTCGTGTCTTCAGAGCCATGGAATGGTGATACAGCAGCACGTAGCGACTCCTACACCTGTCGTGCATCTGAGCACGCACCGCAGCTTTTAGCTCGTTCTCAATTGGGAGAATACAATGGTTCGGTTGGTGCTCAATTCGACTTGAAAATGCTACATCTTCGGATGTTGTGTGAATGCGTCGAGTAATTTTCGTAAGGTTCAGGAAGTTTTACTCCAAATGTATCAAAAAATATTGTCCGTTGAATGAAAACCGATGAACTTTCTAGGAAAACGCGGCGGTTCAACGGCAAACCCTTAATTTACCTGAGGTTTTTAGAGGATGAATCAATAATTATTACAGGGAGCGAAGGTTTCCGAAGAACGTATAAAGTTATTACGTCTCCCTTCAAAGCCTCGTCGAATCATTATATTAATTAAAACCGAGTCCGGCGTTGTTCGTTCTATTCCCATCATTCGAACCTACTCCATCGTGATCACCACCGCGCTCCAATATCAACATTTTGCTACGAAATGGACGTGCTTCAGCGAAATTACAAATAAATATTTCACAACTCATACTTTTACTAATTAACGATAATTAGATCGTAGTAACGTCAACTGGTCCACGTTCATCCAAATTTTCCCTTAGGGCTTCACGACCCCACCCACGCACGGTTAGCGAATGCGTGCTTCTATAGAACGCTAGATGTTGGAGATTTTATCTACACGCGATAATTATAATTATAACAATAACAATCCAACAACTTAAAAAGTGGGTTTGCTGGGCATGCCATTAGGTCCTATATGTTTTCGAGGTCGCTGAACAAAGGGGAACTTTTTGAAGGGGTTGTCAGTTTTGGCTATTGACGTTTACAGGAGAGAAATCAGGATGAAATTTCTGACGTTTTTTACTTTCCTTAAAGGTACTACCATTGCAACGTTTGCCTCACTGCGTGCCATTACTAAGGCCACTTGCGTTGTGTGTTACCATGACACTATCCTCATGTATAAGGCCATCTATCTAGGCGTGATTGGCTACAGCCCCGTTGTCTGGGGTAGCACACTAACAGTCAATCAGAAGAGAGTATTGGCCCAATCCCAGAGAGCTGCACTCCTGTGGATCACCAAGGCATATAAGACAGTATCAACAGAAGCACTCCAGGTGATGACTGGTCAGTTACCAGTTTTGGCCGTTGAGTGCATTGTTGACAAGTGGAGAGTGAAACGGGAGCTTCCCCTGCTTTGGGCTGAACTCCGTGCGGAACTCACCACAGAACAGAAACTTGCCGCCATCGATGAATGGGCGCTAGAGAAATGGCAAGCGAGATGGGAATCCTCGTCAAAGGGACGTGACACGTATGAGTTCTTCCCCAACATCCGTGAACGTCTTTCAAGAAAATAGTTTGAGCCAGACCACTGGACGAGCCAGTTCCTCACGGGACATGGTGACTCCAATGCGCGGCTCCACTTTTCTCTCAAAGACTCTCCATCATGCAGGTCTTGCGCCTCCAGTGCGGATTAAACAAGAAACCACATGCTGCTCCACTACAGTTTCTACGATAGTGAGCGACGGTTGTTGGGAGGACACACGAACTTAGCAGCATTGACTGCTACAAAGCAAGCCTATAACCATTTTGCAGAGTTTGCGAAGAAGGTGATGGCTAAGAAACGTGGTCACAGTTGATCTGTCCTTTCAAAACTGGCCACTCAAGTAAATAGTTAGATCAGGTGGGAAACCAGAGTAAGAACTCCTCCCAGACGGTCGGGATTCCTCAGGTGGTCACCTCCACGCGGTAACACACGGGCAACAGCTCTCTACCGGGAGACTTGCTAACGACCAAATACCTGCCGTACCAGAGTCCCAAAGTACCAAATACCTGCAGAGCCCGGCCTCTTGCATATTAGCGAATCCGCAACTTCCATGACTGATTTAACCCTCGTCGAGGGTTTAGGTACAAATAAGGAAACAGACGTGTGTGGCACTTCTCTGGAGAAGGACTGAGGCCTGACATCGTCGCCGTTGGTCCCGACCAGTCTGCAGTGATCCTAGATGTCGAGGTAGTATCTCGCCGCCGGGATCTTGCTAACTTGGCAAGCTAAGAGGGGCAAATATGACAGAACGGATCTTCGTATACCGGTCTCAGAGACTCATGTGTGTGGTGCAAGAAAAGTCCTGAGGATATGCGTTGGCTGGGTGTGTCAGCAGGCATTCTCCGAGGTATCACCACTCGCGTGTAGCTCGGGACGTATCTAAACTGGTAGTGAGTCTGTCATGGAACATCTTATTATCATTCTTTCCTTCCTCGTCACATCCTAGAGCCTGGGCGCCCTCTCCATTTCCTTAATCATTATTTATTTAGTTTCTCCCTTTTGGATGCCACCCGCCCATTTATGGTGAGCTCTGAGGAAAAAAATGCGTGTGTGTGTATGTGTGTGTTTGATCGCTATCCGTAAAGGCAAAACTAAATAGCCAACCGATAATACGCTTTGGCGGTGACGGGGTCCTTTTGGAGAAGCACGTCAAGTATTTAGGAGTCAATATTGATGATAGGTGGGGTTTCAGCTAACACCTTCAGTCTCTCAAAGGCCTTGCGTAGTTTGCCTCACTACGAGCAATTAGCTCCCACATGGGGAGTGTGTTAACGTGATACTATCCTTATGTACAAAGCCATCTATCTAGGCGAGATTGGGTGCTGCATCAGTGTCTGGGGTAGCAAACACACATTCAATCCAAAGAAGGTATTGGCCCAAACTCAGAGAGCTGCTCTCTTATAGATCGCCAAGGCCTATGTAACAGTATCGACAGAAGCACTCCAGGTGATCAACAGTTGGCCTGGCCGTGGAGTGCATGGTTGACGAGTTAAGAGTGGAACGAGAGCATCGCCCACTTTGAGCTCAACTCCGTGCAGATCTCACGACTGAAGGAAAACTTACCAAACAACTTACATATCTAGAGACCCACCGTGTCGCTTGAACTAGAACTATTGGCTGCTAAACCCGAACTCTGTCGTGGTAATCAAGTGACGGCTTAGAACCCAATATATCAGTACTGTCACGCACGCCTTATTCGTTAATCAACCAAGCCAAGAAGCGCAAATACGACAGAACGGATCTTCGTATGGCAGCGTCAGAAGCTCGTGGAGCGGAGGTAGGTAACATCACGGTTGCAGCATTGACCGTGTTCTGGCGTGTTGGGCGGTGCAAGAAAAGTACTGAGAAGAAGCGTCGGCTGAGTGTGCCAGGAGGCGTTCTCTGCGGTATCACCACCCGCGTATTGCTCGGTCTGGACTGACACTGGCAATCTTAGTAAAATCTATTCGGACCTAGTAAAGAATTACACCTAACTTACATGTACACCTAAGTTGTTTCTCTCGTAATAATAATAATTCCATGTTTTGTCATACTTCAAGTTTTTTTTTTTGATCTCTTCACTATGATCCTTTTTACTCATAACCTTGCTAAAAACTTTCACTCCAGTCCAATCTGTCATTTAATATTAAGGTCTGTTTGTTTTCTTCTTTTCTCCGAATGCCATTATTTCAAGAAACTATTAGCAATTTCCCGGGGTATGTTTTTCAACATTAATTCAGTTCAACGTGTCAATCCCGTGATTGAATGTAACTCAATTGCCTGCTGTGCTATTCTATAGCCCCTGATGATGCTCAATAAATTAACCGAAACGTCGCCCAAGGGAAAAGTTTTCATTCATCCTGACAGTCAAAAACGACTCCGCATCGGAAAACCTCAACTTGTTTATTTTTGGGCGATCCCGGTACCGTCAGTTCAGGAAATCCCTACCCACAAACCAGCACGAACTCTCACGCACTCACAGTATGTTTGCCGTCGCCAGACAGAAGTGTAATACGTTAAAAATGTTATTTCGTTTGTAAAAATAAAACGCTTCTAAAAACTATACTAAATATAAATAGTTCTAGGCACAGACGGTATATATGTTAAAAGGACGGCGTTCCTACAGGTTGTGCGTATGTTGGAGTTGGGTCTGATCATGCAGGGGGGGAGAGGGGCTCCTGCCACTTGATCCTTGACAGGGTGACGGAGGAGGGGCCTGGACTGCATGTGGTAGACTCAATGCCCGCGAGGTTCAACTTTGCACTATCCTTTCGAATATTCACGCAATGAGTGATCCAGCTGTGGCCCTGGAATATTACATGCCTGTGCGGGGTGGTCAGGCAGGGGCACATATCTTTGGGCCGAGAATTAGAGCAGCGATCCCGTTGGGGTTGCTGGCCATGGCGTTCCAGGCAGAGGTGTGTGCGGTGATGGTCTGTGTGCAGCCGCTGCTGCAGAGGGGACTGAAGTGGCAGAAGATCTACATTATGGTGGACAGTCAGGCTACGCTCGAAGCCTTAGCCTCATATTGTTTTACATCGGGGCAGGTGTAGGAGTGTCCGACTGGACTGAAGGCCCTGGCCGAGAACACCAGCGTAACACTGTTTTGGGTGACGGGGCATCAGGGAATAGAGGGAAACGAGCTGATGGGCTGGCAAAGAAGGGATCAGCCCTGAGGATGATATGTAGCATGTTTACAGGTCACTGTCTGCAGAGGTACCACATTGCTAATATTGGCAAGTGTGAGGTGCAGGTATGCAGGTTCTGCAAAGTTGGGCTAGAGATGGCAGGGCATCTGCTGTACATTTGCGATGGATTCGCGGCTTCGCCCCGTTGTGTGTTTGGGAGGCCCTTTCTTCAGCCGGAAGAAGTGGCGAGGGCAGAACATGCGGATGTCCTTCGCTTCGCTTTGTGCGTCTTCGTATAGATGACGTCGCACTAAGTGAGCCTAGTGACGTGTGGTATGGTGGTAGAGCAGGGGGTCATGAGGTGAGGGTCCCATCCATCTCTTCAACTCTTCAACAAAAAAACAGACGGTATTTAATGTTCTGAAAGTGGAAAATGGCGACCTGAAAAACGAAGTTTAGGACCTGGCTCCGTGGCTCCCGGCGGACTTGAAATCTTCTCGATGGACTTTTCCACTAGTTCGGTCGCTACAATGTTTTCTCTAAGGTCGGGCCCGAGTTGAGGAAAAGCTCGCTCCGCAACAGGTCCCTTTCGTCGATATTAAGTTGAGAAAAAAAAAAGTAGGAAAGGAGATGAAGTAAGAGGAACATCAGATTCAACGAAAGGTTCGAGCAATTTCCCACCAATTTAGCGACGAAGTAGCAAATTGAAGAAGAAGTCGAAAAGAGCCGGAAATTCCATAGGGAACGTTCATAGGTTTTATCAGAGCTGACGCAGACACAAAGCGAAGGTGGACCAGAGACCTGGGTTGGAGGAAATCAAGTTATTTAATCAAAGGAACCTCGAAAAGAGGATCGCCAGGAATTAAGCCACTGTCGGCTTCTCTTGAAGATGCCACCTTTTCATCTCCACTACCCAAACGGAGAATGGGAGGAAGTTTATTGGAGAACGTTGTCTCGCTCAGCGACACCAGCTTTCAATGGACGATCTCAAGAATCCAGGAGGATTTAGTTTATTTTCTTGCGGCCTCGCATGAAGATCCACTTCCAGCATATTTGCTCTCCTTTCAACCTAACACATCAATTTCTATCCTGCAACACCGTAAACCACTACAAAGAGTTCCAAACAACACTGTTAGAATCCCGTTTTAGTGTTTTCGAAAATTCTTGTAGAAAATGGAGCCAATACAATCACAAAAAATGCTGTCTCCTGCCAATGCATTTCTACGAAAATGCTTATGCAGAGCGAAACTTCTTTTTGAAGAACGTACTTACGAAAAAAAAGTTTTGTTTTACAATTAATCGGGTAACTCGATTTTGTTCCCTTCAAAATACTCTCCCTGTGGCGTGTTCTAAGCAAGCCTAAAAATACATTGACCTCAGCCTACTTTCCAGTTTTACCAGCACCTCACCGTTCCCTTTTTGAATCCGACATGCGAGACCTTCCAACCCTTGTACCTGTGAGTCGTCTGGCTCTAAGCGCATGGAGTTCCCCAAGAGAAGAAGAACAGTCCGTCTCCTCTGGCTGGTGAGTTATTGTGGGCAAGCGCTTTGGATGTGAAGACATAATTGTCTGGCGATTAAGTCAGTAATAGAGTCAGTTAGTTGGTCGTGGTCTTCACATACCAGCAGGAACATTTTTTACAGTTCCCCTCGAATTTTGACAAGGGCCATTCGCACCAAGAGTCGCCTTCAACGTGGCCAAAAATATTCCTCGTTTGGCTCGGGGTTGAGTACCCGCCAACTAAGCAACCTAATCGGACAAAGCCCATTGTTGTTATAAGCAAATAAAAAATGGCATAACGCAATTTTGGCGGTTTTACCGCAAAGACGCCATGAACGGTATCGTGTTATATGTATTCTTGGATGCTGGGTTGAATGGAACGATTCCATGGTCTTTATATACGGAGAGAAAGGTACACGGGGTGATGGAGCGTCGTGGAAGGGTGAGAGGGGAAGGAAGGAGGTCATGCAACTCTGGGGAAACCCACTAGAGGTGAAAGGAACGTAATTTGCCTCCTGGCGGACCTAACCTAATTGCTTTAATAGAAGGATAAGATATCAGGGCATCAGCCAACGTGGCCCATTTCCCATCTCCCCAGGGTTTGTGTTGGGGCTTGGCTTCGTTAAAAGGAATACCAGAATCGACTTCACAAAGTCAAGGATCTTTTTCCATTCGGTCTCTCTCAAGCTAGTGTTGTTTACATTCTCTCCCCTAGTTTATTAATTCTGGTGCCAAACCTATCGTTGATATTGGGATTGATCCTGTTAAGAATCTTCCCCACTGCGTATTGCCCAGACAGCATACCAGTAACTCAGTTGGTTCGCTGCATGTTACAGTTAGTTATGCCTGTAATTTTGGCGTGTTGGTACCAATACCAAATACAACATGGAGTTCCCCAATTAGTTTTCCCAGGCACCTCAAAATTCCCCATCTCTGGGATTACCGTTCCTACTTGTCAGTTCACAACAATGGGCTTCAGATTCTAATACCGCAAGTCATAATAGAGCCCTGAACTAACGAGCCTTCGTAAGTCCAGATTTCTCAGATACTTACTATGGCCCTCGTGGTCAAAACTTGGCGCTTTTGCCATCGCTGGTTCCACCGTATGAAGGCTCCTTGTTGAAGGATTTTCAGCTGCCGTGTCGTTGCTACTTTAATGGCTTCAGCGTCCCCCAAAGTCCGCCCCCGAAGCACCAATTTTGTTTTTGGGAATAAAAATAACTCACGCGGCGCAAAACTCCCGCACAACTAGAGAGGTGTGAGCTGGAGAATTGTCGTAGTGGCGGATCTGGTCGAACTCGAGCCGCCCCAAGATTTGAGGCCTCGATGGACAATGCCCCGAATATCCAAAAAAACGACCAACGTTGTCTTGACATTTAGGGGTTTTCTTGTCCTTGGTTTCCCAGCTACTTTTTGCGTCGGGATTTCAGTTGAAAATATAAGTCGTTGAACCAAGACTCGTCTTCAGTGATGACTCTATTCAAAAAGCCAGCACACTCTTCAGCGTTCAACCAGTCTTCCCAACAAGCCACTCTTCGTGCTTTTTGCTCTGGGGACATTTTGGCACACAACATTTTCATCTTTTCTCTGAGAATTTTGTGGACCGTTGTTTTGCTCAAAAAAAGCTCTTCAGCTATCGGTTAAACGACAGTCCTGCAGGACACAAGGTCGAATTCTTTCCACATTGTCGGCACTGCTGGAAGTGGAAGGTCGTCCTGACCGAGGGCCATGTTTGAGAATTTCTCGGCCCTCGCGAAATTTGTTTAACCTCTTGTGGACTGTTGGTTCCTTGAAAACATCATCTCGATAAACTCGATTGAGATTATTAAAACTGTCGTGGCCATTCTTTCCAAGTTTCACCAGAAATGTGATAATGACGCGCTGTTCTTGAATGACTGAGAGCTACATGGCGACGAGTTGGTAGAGAGGGGGGACACTTCACAAGTGTTGGGACGAACCTCTTCCTTTCCTACGGTGGTTGGGCGCACACTGAGCGTTGTTTGCATCATTTAGAAGGGGAGCCAGCTCAACTAGCTTCCCTATTTTGCTTTCCCGCCTTCCCACAACACTTTTATACGAACTTTTGTATGACGGAATGACTGCTCCTAGTGGCCCTGTAAATTTATTTTTGCATGCACTCACCCAGGAACGCCTAGAATATTGCATTGGCTCTCACGCCTCTCAGCAATGGCAGTTCTTCTTGCTCTCTTCACCCTCACAAGAATCCTGCACCGTGCAGCCTAGCAGTTTGAGTGTTTATGAAAGATCTGTTCGTTAAGAGCATTATATCAGCCGAAAGTCACTACAGCCTGGGTACTTGCGCAGTGCCATCTGAATTGCGTCATTTTGTCGGTCTTCTGGTAGAGAGCTGCTACTCATGTGTCACAACCCGGAGGTATGACCCTACCATCTGAAAGCAGTTCATGGTCTGAATTCTCACCTAATCTATCTATTTAATTGGGTGGCAGATTTCAAAGGGACATATTAACTATGACAATGTCGCTTTGTCATAACGTTCTTCGCAAAGGGGTGAAATGGCTAAAAGCTTCTTTGATTTTTTTTCAATTCTCCTTGGTGGTACCGAGGAAACCCCCACATCGGCCACAACTGGGCCTATTGTGTGGGCGAGAATGAGCCCCCTCATGTTCACCCAGTTCCACCCCGAGCTCCTCTGGAGCTGGTGTTCTCGGATTCAGCGTCCCCACCATTCTCGCACAAGACGCAAGACAACCTTGAGGACCTCATGGACCACCCCCACTCCCATCCCTACAACCTCCTCCAGCGGCAGCTGATGAACCTCAAGCACTCTGAGGCACACTGCAGCCAGCCTCTCACACGTACATAGTACATGCTCTGCTGACTCCAGCTCCTCCTCGCAGAATCTGCAATTCTGCACTACTGACTTGCCAATCTTGTCCAGGCGGTACCTGAACTTGGCTAAAAGCTTGCTTAGTAGCAACAACCGTCGCTCGCTGTTGTAAGAACTACAGTGGAGCAGCACGTCTTCTCTCGTTTCCTTCGCAATTCAGATGGGGAGTCTTTGAGAGAAAAGAAGTGGAGCCATTGAAGTCACCATGTTTCGCAAGGAATGTCTCATCTATCACTGGGAGTTTTCGTTCAGTGGTGGGGTCATTTAGTAGTTCGGCCCAGAGTGGGGGAAACTCCCTTTCCACCTTCCACTTGCCCGCGCATCCACTCATTAACCAAGTCAACGGGTAAGTGTACTGGAGCATTTTTAGTGCTTCAGCGGATGCTGGCTTGTAGGGTTTGGGATTGGGTCACTACTCTCCTTTGATTGAGTGTGAGTTTGCTACTCCAAAGTAAATTAACGCTGCATGATGCCAATAGTCCAAATTGATGCTGACGCATTAAAGCAACTGTCTAAATAGCAGGTTCGACTATACTAACTCTCTGTGAACGTGTACCGCCTGACTCCCATTATAGGTACTCTGGTGATCATAGTCTAGTGGTTATAGACGAAGATTCGTATTCTGACGGAAGTCGAGCTTTGGATTGGAGCTCGTGATCGCTGTAACTTTTGCCTGAGTTAGCGGCTCTCCAAACATTTTCAACCTCCCCTTCCTGACAGACGCGATTGGACTGGAACGACTGAAACAAATTAAATGAGGGTATGAACCACATTGGCCAAAAACTAACTAGAGAGTTTTATTTTCGATCAAATTAACATACTTTTCCCTCAAAAACGGCAATTTCAATTAAATTTTTGTTGTTGACAGTTTCAGACGTCACGACAGTACCATTATATTCTCATCCATGGGCAAATGACGAGAGCACAGACTTACCCGAAATTCTTTTAGTTTTTACGTGATAATTTCCATCACAATATTTTCCTTCCCTTCTGACGGCGATTGTAACACTGCGCCAGTATATATAGCGTGTCATCGGGTTCACTGGGGTCGAAGAGAGAGTTGTGTGACGAGATCGTTGTGAGTTACGTTCCTAACAACTCAAGTTATAAACAAGATGAAATTATGTGATTGTGGGGTTGTAAAGGAAGCGTCGGTGGTGTAGCGTGGGAGTCTGAGCGCCGAACTCTTCCTCTCCGTTTTCTGTCGCCCAGCAAAACGCGGGGGAAAACCCTCCATCTCCAGATATGCCTCGGTCCTCCCACCAATCGCCTCGCTGCGGGAAGTCGCTCCTCAACCTAGTACAATGATTAATCGCCCGAGGTTTCATCGTGTCACAGTTGTTGAGAGCTGATAAATTATTTCAGCCACTCGACGTTCTCAGTCTCGGAAACTCAATTAGCTCTTCCTAAGGATTCACTGTGTCGTTAATCTATTAAAAATTGTGTCTGCATTGATTATATTAGCGATAGCAAAGAGACAGTTATTCCTTGACACGTCAAGTTCATTTATCACGTTAATCTTTTCATCTTGAAGCTGGATTTATTTGGACGCAGAATGACGCCACTAACTACATTAAACGGAAGCGACCGATATTACAGAATCCCAACATTTTTATGACTGTTCTTTCACGTATTTGACAATTTTTCTAACTCTAGACTAACATCAACCCTGATTTTATGTAACTCTTTCTAACCACCTTCTGAAGAAAACCCATCCCGTCGTATTTGCCCTTCTTGGGTTCACTACCTGTAAACTGGCTCCTGACACCTGTACATCCACGATCGCTGCGAAGATGTCTAGAATAAGTGAGCTTAATGTCCACCGAGTAGTATTTGGAATGAGGAGTGTTATTCGTGAATTACTTTCAGAGAAATCTTACCACTAAAACCAAAGAACTGGGTGAGAGCGAACGGGAGAGTGGGCGACACATCGACTGCTCAGTTACGACTGACGACATCAAGGTTTCCAGCGAAGCATTTGATGTGCCTAATGAGCAAAAATCCCCCTGGACGAGCCTTCGCTAAATCGAATTTGTCGGTTTGTTGCGGTACAGCGAATGGCAACCTGCTTACCAGGTTCTAGACAGCATCGTTATTGCAACAGGGCTCCCTTGAGTTCGAGGGCACACTCACTCCAAGTGATTCAGCGACTCTACCGATTGATTACAAGAATAACAGCGTGTCTCTACTAAGCTCTTGTTTCATCTTGAAGGAGGATGTTATATTGGTCGAGACACACTTTAAGTGAAAGCACATTCGATTAGCTTTCTCATTGCATGTTTGCGAATTTACCATTCCGTTCCCACTTTGCTTCATTAGCCTGGAACACTTTCCCTCTATGCCGTTCTACGCATAAAGTGAGCTTCCATTGGCGTTTATTCAATGGATTGTTAGTTGGGTCTTGACCCCAAAGTCACCTATAAAAATGTCTGTCAAACTCATCATCGGGTTCTTTCAGCTAACTAGTTCATTTTGTTCTCAATAAGCGGTTCCACAAAAATGCGTTGATTGAAGTAGATTTACAGCGTCATCGAATTTTCAGTGGTTGAGGGTAGTTGTGTGGTGCTTCGCACAAGATTTTGGATAAATAGCATAGGCTTAGACACTCTTGGGTGAATTGGCATCAGCCCACCCTTCTCACTGCCACCAAGATGAAAGGGCGTGGCATCCCCTCTGACCCCATCACGATAGGTACGGTTCTTATCCACTCAGAAGTTACAGCCGTAGAGGGTGTATGAGATGTATGACGTCACATGAAAGGGGTGTGCTGATCCACTCTGAAATTAAAACAGTGAAGGGAGTATGACGCCCCATTATGAATTATGGGGTGCAGTGAAGGAGGGGGGATAAAATCAGAAGTTACTATGGTAGAGGGGGAATGACGTCACTTTTTGGGTGGCGGTGGGGGTGGGGTGGGAGAATGATTATGTCATTTCATAAGGGCGGTGAGGGCATGGGAGGGCTGGATGACGTCAATCCACCCAGGTGTGCCTAAGCCTATACTACTTGAATAGCTTCAAATGAATATTGGATGTAATGTGGCAGAGAGTTTCGCTTTCAGGGAGAACCGTTTATGTTCGGCACAAGCCAAATTAGATGGATTCATGACCTCTGAACGTCCACACTAAATGTTACTCATTGGCCCTATGGAAAGCCATTGTTTCCCCAAACACCTTCGCCTTGAAGCCGTTTTCTTACCTATGGAAATTCCACCTCCTCAGTTATTTCCGAATGACATTTATGATCCAATGTAGGGGTGTGCGGAGGAAGTACCGGTCTCATTAGCTCTGACCTTACTCTGCCCCATCGAGCAAAAAGATTAGGGGAAATTGGTACAGGGACTACTTCCAGCGAACCCTCAACCACTGCGATATCTGCAGGGGCCCATTGCTGGACCCAGGCAGAGGCACCTGCCTTTCGCAGACCTACCCCATGGTGCACTGGCTTGTGCCGCGGGCTGGGCAGCCGTGCAGTACCATTTTGGGAAAAATATCCCTTAAGGCTAGAATGATCGCTAGCCTGCCCAGACTTGCGTCGTGACTCATGGCTTCAGGGACCTCCGCCTTGGAGGGGTTTGGACTTGCCCCTCCTTGCCAAAGGACCCCAGGTCTCTGGTAGGCAAGGACCCACCACCAACCAGCCGCACCCAGCAGCTGGAAGGGAGGAACGGGCCCCGCAAATGCCAGTTTTCCGTCCCCTGGGGGGGGGGGGGGGGTTGGATTCCCTCCTAGCCCCCACTCCCACCCTTCTCCCATTCACCCCACCTAGCACCCATATAAATTACTTCCATCCATCCTCACTCATACTCTAACCTAAAACCAATGAATTAAAGTTAACGTACCTGTTAGGTGAGTCCGTCTCCTCTGGCTTGTGAGTTACTGTGGGCTCACAAGCCAGAGGAGACGGACTCACCTAACAGGTACGTTAACTTTAGTAATTTGCCTACTGGCGGACATAACCCAATTTCTTTAATACCAATGAATTAAATTTCCAAGTGACAATAGATTTCCCCTCTCCTGGACTTCCCCATCTACCTTTTCCCACCCCTCAATTTAAATTCCTCTCTACAACAGACAGCTCCTGCCACACTCATTCACCTACGAATTCTCGCAATGCGGTTGTCTCCCAATTCTCCCAACAGGGAATAGTTTCACCTCACATTGACATCTGAATCGGATATCTCCTTCCTTCCCCGTCCAACCAGTTTCACGCCTTCAGAGCCTCCCTTGTTCGCGCTTATATACTCAAATCATATCCCCTTCCAGTCACTTCTTCTTTGTACATCTAAAGTCTTCAAATCCTGTGATATCCCAACTCTTCAAAATTACGAGTTCGTGCTGAACTGAAACCCATCTCCGAGATTCATTCAAGTCTACCCTAGTCAAAACGGTTCGTATGGACACGGGTTCTGGAACTAACAGTTTTGACGCGTGGAAATGAAAGAGCCTGTGAACGACGTGTTTACTTTACGTTCACAAGAGTAGTTAGTGGTGGATGGCATGCCATGAAATGTTTCGAAACTCACGTTCTAAATTTATTTTAGTGTCTTGTAGTTGGTTAACTACTCAGTAAAATCGCTTGGATCAGGCAAATCTTCACTTGAGAGACTCTAATTCCTGTTTCATCGTCAGTCGCTGTTCAAAATCCAGTTGTAGCGGCAAATATAGACCCTTAGGGCTCTTCTGATTACCCGCACCTACAATTTAACTCTCTTCCTTTTCCCCCTCCCACTTTCTCATAAACCACGTCGGGTCGCGACTTTTAATTAAGAAACATAAATCCTCGGGTAGTTGAGGTCGAGGCTCCACCCTCTCGGTTTAATCATACCGTAATTTAATAAGTAAATCCAGCAAAGGTATCAGAGGGAGAAGAGGGCAAGACCCCCGCCCGTTAAACCCTTCGCCGAATAGTGAAATGGGAAACGAACGGCTTCTCCCCTGCACGAAAAAGGGACGGAGGTAATGTGAGTAGCGAGGATGCCACCCTTTTAGACGTAAGGTTTGCTGAAAGGATTCTCGACTGCTCTCGTCCATTTGAACGTATCATTCTGTACATTATAATACTTTATCGGTGACAGTCGTGTAGAGAAGGATCGCATCATTCAAAAGGTCAGGTTGCGTCACTGGTTCAACAGTTTCCAACCTACCTGCGGAAGGCCACGTGGCTTCGAAGGTAGTTGGGGAGGAATGGAACGAAAGGCTGCATAGATGGCTCTTTTGATCCCCCACTTCATTTAAGGAGAATGGGAGGGTTGACACTAAGCGGAACTGCGTGGATGTGAAGAGCAAATGAGGAGTGTTGTGGATTGTAATTAGAGGGGGGTCTGCCTTCTGGAGGACTGGTGCTACGAATCTGTTCGGGGTTCAGCAGCACCAGAGAGAATGGAACCATAGCCACCACCGGAGGAAGTGATGACCCTGTTATGGGAATATCGAGGGATGTGCCCTTAACAGCCACATTTTTTGACTCTCCATGCCGTTATAAGAGCGACGTATGATGGAGTCCTGGTGCAAAGACCGCAGCAAAGTACACACTGCCCGATATGATCATGAACCAAAATTACCGTGACACTGGGGACATCAAAGGGTGGCTGAAGAATGAACGGGGCTATGAAGCACGGTGAATGGAAGTTCTTCTGCATACCTGCTATTGAATGGCTCCAGGAGAATCTGGCAGCTCCAATCAGCGGAGAACGTGACTCCAACACACGAAAGCAGTGAGATGATTTGTGTTGGCACAGTTTGCATATAGTTGTTGATAGGCGCAGCCCCATTCTTGCTGATAGTGCCAGATATTGTTCAACAGTGACGCAAGCGTTTTGGGATCTTTACTATTTCCATGTACTCAATCAAAGACAAAACCCTGCAAATTATTACACAATGGTGTATTATTTTCATGAACCTCTTGACCTAGTATTACTGCTCGGAGACCCATTCCATTCGATTCAGCATCGAAAAATACTAGTAAACCATACGAAACATGGCCTGACTACAATGGAACAACGGAAACTAAATATTCCCCCGGTGCCAGGCGCCCGTAAACGTCTGTAGTATGTCACGGATGTGCGGAGGAAGTGGCCCTAACCTTCCTCCGCCCTGTTGGGTAAAAAGAGTCGGGGAAATCGGGTCGGGAAATTCCAGCAAACCCCCGGCAATTGACACGACGTTGCCAGTCGAGCGGGCGTTGCGAGGCGAGCGGGCGGGTGGTTTTAATTAGACGGGAGGGAAGGAGAACTAACGACGAAACGTTGACTTCCGCTGTAGTTCTCCCGAGTTCATTCAATTAGTAGACTCTAGTAATTACTGTAATTTCCCTATAGGATACTCATTCCATTCGACCCAGGATGTAAAAATACCTTGAAAATGATCCAAAACACGGCTTATTTGCGGTTATACTGCGTTTCGTTAATTTTTTTAACCATTTTTTTGTTCATAACAACCATGGGCTTCATCCGATCGGATTGCCAAGATGGCGGGCACAACTGGATACCAAATGGGATTTTTGTGGTTGTAAAAAATTGTTCGTGACCGAAAACATAGGGTTATCATTCAGAATAAATAATAAACCAAAAAGGGATTCCAGTGATACATTCAGTATTTATCACCGCGATAGCTGCATGTCAGTCTAAGATACGCCAATTATGCCACTTGATGAGGCGGCACCTGAGAGGGTATTCATTTGACGTCTTGTAACGAGAGAGATGCTTGTAATTAACGCAAAGTGCCAATCACATCATGTTTGTCCTTCGACCGATAACGTTGTGATGCAGGGACCCGGGCCTTTGTAGGGCTGATGGGGGCATCTTGTCCGAAAGCCTAATTGATATCGACTAAATTTAATTTCGATTGGCGCTGGGCGGATCAACACAACTTAAAATAGGAACGACGGGAGGCGATGCTCCTGGATTTGGGGGAAGGACGTGGTAATTCGTTGCAGTTAATGAGAGCAGCGTTGTTTAGTTCACTTCCTTGGTAAGAGTGATGGACAACTGAAAGCAAGAGAGAAAAATAATATTAAAACAACTGGTGGACAAACCGCACAACTTTCTCTGGCCACTAATCCAGTCTTTTTTTTTTTCCTCAGTTCGTATCTTCTTAGGAACCGTGAGCACTAAAAGTTACGAAGCTTGTTGAGCTGCAGGTACTCACGCCACAACCTTGAATTTACCATTCTTTCCCACTTCCCACTCTGTGAAAGGTTTGTTCGATTAACATACAGGAGTATTTCCTTACCAATATGACTGTACTTCAACCCGTACATGGTTTCGCCATCATGCAGATCCAGGCCATCTCTTCATCTAATCCAAATGAATTGAAAAGGCAGCGCCCTTCCTTTCCAATAATATCAAGAAAAGTAGATAAAGTTTCCATTGCATAAACTGTTTCCAGGGCCATACTACAGTACAGTTGTCACTGTGCCCACAAATGGGCCTATTGTGATGCTATCCCTTACTGTTCGACCCAAAGCGTCAAATCGGTGATAGTCTTTGACCTCGGACTTCCCCAGTCATTTCTTACCCATACGGGAATTCCTCAGTTGCGTTTGATTGGTTCTACCAGCCCCCTTTCCCAGGTTTTACCCTTCCTTTATTTCCTTCTCAATTTCACATTCCTCTCCGCGACTAAGCACTTCCAAATCCCCCTCCTCCTCCTCTCCCTTCCTTCCTCTTCCTTCTTCTCTCATACAGTTTCCTGCGCCAGTTCACTCGTTCCGAGTACTAGCCTTGTGATCTTGTATTGTTCAAGATCTCAGTTCAGTTCAAATCTAACTCAACTTAATTTCGCACGTATGATACAGTCCTCCTCACGCTCATCCAGTTTCATTGTTATTTCGATCCTCAAGCTCTTCCTCTCGTGCGCCCAACACTTACTTAATGGAAAATGTCGTACATACCAGCCCTACTCAGGAAGCCGAATATGTCCTTCACTGCAGACTCTGCTGAGGTGTGGTGGCCCCTGGGAGAAGTATTCAAAGCGCCAGGCTGCCAAGGCCCATAGGACGTGCTCTGCCGTTTCGTACAATAAGCACTCAATAGATGCCAATCTCGTTGAGGTGAAACCTAAGTGGGCAAAACTGGGGAGGAACCTAGTTAGGACTCTTCGATGCTGTCTGGAGTGTTTCAGTACCGCCGTCGCCCTTGAACAAGAAGGAATAGTACTTTTTCGTGAGGCAGTCTGCATTTTTCATTGCCTTTGTCCCCTTCATCAGCCGGCACCCAGAAAAAGCCTATTACGAGCGCCGAGTCCTTTGATCCCTTGAAGACGTTCCTACTTGGGTCTGAAGGTGTAGGCTGCGATGGCCTTTAGAGCAATCTGGATGTCCGAGAATACGTTGATCCGTTTGCCCTTGAGTCCTGTGGTCAGCATCTCTTACACGCAGATCTGTATGGCTAGACTTTCCTCTTGATATATCGGGGCGTACACGCCCAGATGCTTGGCAAGACTGAGTCTAGCTCAATTCCCGAAGCACAGAGCCTTCATTGTACCACTGCACGGCGCCCACCTCAGTCTGGAACGACCCGTCTCCCACTGTTCTCGTGAGTGAACGCTGACACTAAATGGTAACTGTCATAATCTCAGCAGCGAGAACTGCGGCCTCTTATAGTCTGCCTAATCGCGCAGACAGGCTTGGCTCAGGCCTGGCGTTCGTCCGTTCGTCTGACAGGCTTCTCTTAATCGTGGTGGAAGCACTACCAGTCTGCCAAAGCCTTACCGCCTTCAGGTATGGTTTTCTTTATGTATGTACATGCAGTGAGGTGAGACGGTCAGAAGGACTTCTATTGCTGCAGTGGGGCATGTATTCATTGCCCCTGTGATAGCAAAGCGAGCCTGTCGCTGCAGTTTTTGGGAGTTTCCTGAACTGCCAGGCGGCTTGTCGCCTTCCACCAAACAAAAAGTGCTAGAATATTTCTCTAGAAGACAGAGTCAGGTATAGGGCCGAGAATATCCCAATGTAATAATTAATGCCGCGCACCTGGAGACACGAATGCGTCAGCTGAGACGTTCTCTCCTGTTCTCCGATTAATATAATTTAAGATAACGATCTTCGTGTCTGTCAACGCGATGGAGATAAAGGCTGATCCAAGTCCGATTTGGCCTGGAGCTCACCGTGGGATCCTGAAATATGTGTACTTCCCTTAGCCTTGTGGAATAGGAAGGAAAGTTTTGCGATAGGCTGAGAACAAAACTTCGAGTTTTCTTCAGAAATTTGTTTTCAGCCGATTAGATAACTTTCTTTCTTATTTCGTAGAGCTGAGGTATGTGGAAAGTGCAGGGGGTTAGGTACGAGCGAATCACAATATTCTCACTGTGTAACTCTCCGCGGAACAATTATTACACGCAACACTACGTCAGACATCTTGAAACGTGATATCTTTAATAAAGTCCGTTACCTCTTAGCTATTGCTCGGATATTCAATCTACCTCTCAATCGTGAAAACGAGCTAATACGTTGCTCAACAGATGCACCAAATTACTTGACGAATCTCGAAGAGAGGTTCAGTTGCTAAGCGCTAATTAAGCACTTGGCGAATTGATAGAAAGCTGCGGTGCGGTTCGGCGCAGGTGGGAATTGTGGGCGAGAAACCAATTGAGAGGCCGAGGCGCCTCCGAACCGCTTCATGGGAGCTGATGATTCCCAACTTCCCTCGCAACGGAGGTTTAAGTTGTCTGACAGCCCATTAACATGAGCATCGACCATGAAATGGGCCGACGGGGTTTCTCAACGCGCGCTGTAAACCGAGTAGATGAGCCGAGGAGGAAGGAGTGATGTGTTTCTTCATAACTTATGCACGTTTCTGAGTAGAAGGAGGGGGGGGGGCGATGGTTTAAGTGCGTTATCATATAAGTGCGAGTGGGATAATTACTATAAACTCCTGGCAATCAGCACATCGTTACCTCAGGTTATTTACGTACTATTCCATTCGGGCGTATTATCCTTTGATTCATTCATTATACATAAAATGACTTATAAAACAGAGTGAAACTGAACAATACCGAAGAAACTTTTTATCAATAACCTTAACGTATCTGTTCGGCGAGTCGGTTTTCTCTGGCTGGTAGCGCTGTGGGCGAGCGCTTTCGATGTAAAGAAATTATCGTCAGGACAACTTGCCGTGAACCTAGGAAAATACAGAACTGCGCTGCATTCCCACATGGGCCTAATTGTAGGTAGATCAATCGTTTCGTGTCCAAAGCCAAGGCAGGATGTCATTGTCGAGATTCGGCGTGTTTCCCTGCTGGCACCGGCTAAGTACGTCGTAGCAGTTCTGATTGACATCAGAGGGGCGTTTGACAACCTTTGGTGGCCAGCGCTCCTTAATGAGCTCAAAGGTAGGGGAATCCCCCGCAACCTGTACTCGCTCGTCAGAAGTTACCTGACAGACAGAACTGCTACGATCGAAAGTAGGCATGTCTCCGTCCGGAGAAAGATTGAGAAGGGGTGCCCACAGGGCTCGGTCCTTGGACCAGCACTCTGGAATGCCTTCTTCGATGTCTTCTCAGGAAACTCATGGAGACTGACTGCGAGCCGTACGCCTATGTGGATGACTTGACTGTGCTGATCTTTGCAGAGTCAGTCCGCCAAATTGAAGAAAAAACCCACCACGTGCTCCGCACTGTCAACCAATGGTGCGAGCACGTCAAGATGCAGGTGGCTGAGGAAAAAACCCAGCTAATCCTCTTGAAGGGGAAAGTGAATAATCCACCCACAATACGCTTTGGCGGCCACAGGCTCCTTCTTGCAAAGCACGTCAAGTATTTAGGAGTGAATATAGGTGAGAGGTGGGGTTTCAACCAACACCTCCAGTCCCTTAAAGGCACTACCATTGCAAGGTTTGCCTCACTGCGTGCCATTACTAAGGCCACTTGGGGTGTGTGTTACCACGACACCATCCTCATGTATAAGGCCATCTATTTAGGTGTGATTGGCTACTGCCCCGTTGTCTGGGGTAGCAAACTAACAGTCAATCAAAAGAGAGTATTGGCCCAATCCCAGAGAGCTGCGCTCCTGTGGATCACCAAGGCCTACAAGACTGTATCAACGGAAGCACTCCAGGTGATCACTGGTCAGTTACCAGTTGATTTGGCTGTTGAGTGCATGATTGACAAGTGGAGAGTGAAACGGGAGCTTCCCCCGCTTTGGGCTGAACTCCGTGCAGATCTCACCACAGAACAGAAACTTGCCGCCATCGATGAATGGGCTCTAGAGAAATGGCAAGCGAGATGGGAATCCTCGTCAGAGGGACGTGATACGTATGAGTTCTTCCCCAACATCCGTGAACGTCTTTCTAGAAAATGGGTTGAGCCAGACCACTGGACGAGCCAGTTCCTCACGGGACATGGTGACTTCAATGCGCGGCTCCACTTCTTTTCCCTGAAAGCCTAAGCCGAAATCGGCAGCGCTGCAGTTTGGAATTTTTGGGGGCGATAGATAAGTATTGTACACTCGCAGCTTGTGGAAACAGGCTCTCCACATCCTTTCAATGAAGGCAGATCATATTTGTGGCAGTAAATCAAAACGTCGGTTAGTGTGGTTTCAACTTTATTATTTTACATTTTTTGGTCCAGTCGCTGAGGTCAGAAGCGTACTCATCACACGCTCACCTCTTGGGGTAGAGCCAAAGATAGCAGTATCATCTGCACATTCAGCAGTGGTCATGTTTTGAGCCTGAGGGACATCCCCGGCGTGCTCAAACACGTTTCAAGGTCAACAAGGGGGCGATAAGAAGAAAATATAATAATAAACTGCCAGATTGTGGAGCAGGCATCGGCAAGGTAAAGCGGCGAGGCGCTCTAATGTTTTGAAACGAAGACGTTCCTTTCTCGCTTCGGCGGTATGTGCTGATCAACAACAGCAAGGACGAAGAAGAAGAAGTGTAACCACAGGAGGAGGCTACAATCATATCGGGGAAGGCTGAAAAGCTGATACGCGGACAGAAAATGATCGAGGTTGTTGAACGGCCTACTCATGACCTCCTTTTTTGTTCCGCTCAGCTTCTGGTCAGCTTTTCAGCCTTCCCTGATGTGATTGTAGCCTCCTCCTGTGGTTACACTTCTTCTTCTTCGTCCTTGCTGTTGTTGATCTGCACAGGTATATATACTAACACTGAACTGATACAGCCAGACTATCATAGACTGTGCGTAAGGATGACACGTAAAATGAAGCGTTTCACATTGGGGAGGGGGGGGCTCAGTGGCCGAGAGTGTTGGGGGGTAAGGCTGGGAACCAGCGGAATCAATGAGGCATCCTCCCCCACTACCATCAAACCCAGGGGGTGAGTCAATGGGTACCAGCGATACAGTACAGGCCCCCAAACGAGCCTGTGTCGGGGAGATGGGAAATAGCCATTGTTCCTGCAGCTTTGGGAGCCATTCTGCACATCATCATCATCCCTGCCCTGGCACCCTCCCTCTTTAACTCGGCCCTAAAGCTTCTTATACAACTTAAATTTCATCAAACCTTCCAACGGATTTCCCAGGGTTTTACTCAAACTTTCAGAGACCCCTCCATTACGGTAGTCCACTCTAGCAGGAGCATCTAATGGGTATGGGATGACCCATGCTGACCCATGACTCTTGTCAGGCCTGTGCCAAGCTAGCAGCTTCCAGTATTGCCATCAGCTCTGTTTCCTGATTTGCTGACTGTTCCTAAACGCTCGATCAGTCATGGAAGTTGCAGTTTTGCTAATATGCAAGAGGCCGGCCTCTGCAGCATCCACCCAACTCAGCCCTGCGGAAGTACGGCAGGTATTTGGTCGCTTTTCCGACCTGCAAACAACCATTAAATAAATTAAGGAGGCTGCTGGAGATTGTCTGCTCAGCCTTCCTTAGCATATTGCTTTCTATTCTATCTGGCCCAGGATATTTGTTGGGTATTAAAGAAATTGGGTTATGTCCGCCAGTAGGCAAATTACTAAAGTTAACGTACCTGTTAGTGAGTCCGTCTCCTCTGGCGGTAACTCACAAGCCAGAGGAGACGGACTCACTAACAGGTACGTTAACTTTAGTATATTTGTTGGGCTTCAAGATCGCAAGGGCCCTGCCGAGGTCTCCTGTAGTCCACAACGTGATGTCCGGCTCGTTCAGGGGGTCCATGATCAGCTCCCTTCCATGATCAGCTCCTTTCCTGGGCTTCAGCATCTCGAGCTACTTGGTCATCAGTAAATGCCTTCTCAAGGAGGATTTCCAGTGAACTTTCGATGCTGCAGGCCCAGCCTGACTCATTTTGCACGCAGCTAAGACCTGCCCTACATGTGCTTTTCCTATGGAGGACTTGTAATGTCTGCCCCAGGTGTTCTCAGAGCTCTCCGCTCCCACAAAATTCTGCCAGCCTTGCCGTTTGGCTTGTTTGATAGTGCGGCCTTCTTCTCTTGGATGAAGGCAGTTTGGAGTGTGGCTCTGGCATCAGGGTCACGAGTGTGTTGGTACATCCTTCTGGCTCTATTTACACTTTGCTGATTAAGTTCCTCAGGCCACCATGAGACTTTATTCACCCTGTTCTTCTGTTGCCCAAGTACAGGGAGCCCAATATAGTGAAGTGCTGTGGCAAATATGTCCATCTCTTCAGGGGTGGGAGCTTGCACTATTAGGTCGGTGTCTGCAGGACTCAGTTCACCTTCTAGTACCCTACAGAATTGCGGCCAGTCAGCATTTTTTATGCGGAATCGTAAGGCATGTCGATGGATGGCTCAGTGCAGGCCACTGCTGACTTGGCTCCCGTTCTAGCTCCAGCCACCCTTTGTGCCTGCAAGCCCAGACCAAAACGTTTCTTGAGTGCACTTTGCAGCAACTCGGCCATAACCGAGGAAGTTTTATTTGTGTTGTGCTGAAGGATTCGAACTGTTTTTAAGCTATTCATAATCCACTCGTGACTCCTGGAGGGCCATCGCTCACTGTCGAATGGTACAGCGTGCGTCTCGTGTACAGTGCGAAACCTGTTGTAGTTTGCGTTCGACGCAATTAGCGCATTGGAGGGGAGCCCCACGCTTGCACTCCTTGCTCAGATGTGACATGGAGCACCAGGCGCACACAACAGGTCTCGTGCAGGCTACTGCCAGGTGGCCATAACGCTGGCATTTGTAACACTCAGCCTCTTAGCAATGGTATGGGTGCTGTGCCTGTGGATTGTTTTATCCAGGTGCTTTTTGTTTAATGAGCCTACTGCGTACGTAAAACTGGTTAGCGAATGGATCAACAAACTCTGGAAGAGAAGAGTTACTTAGTTTTCTATGGAGTGCAGAATGTTGTGAGGCGTCGTGTGTGATGATGATTTTTGATAATATTCCCCCCTTTTTTACTGATTTTTTTTGGTGTTTCAGGCAACCTTATCAGAGCTTGGAAGAGAGGCATCGCTGTGTTGACTGCCGGAAACGTGAAGCTAAGCCCGGATGAAAGACTGAGCTTGGTCCATGGCTATGACTTGGAGATCCGGGACGTGCGCCCAGAAGATGAGGGGGACTACGTGTGTCAAATTGCCTCCCTAAATCCGATGGAAATCACCCACACTGTCGAAATTCTTGGTAAGACTTATGCTTTACTCATTAATGTAGATTAATGCAATCTCGTCTCCACTGGGGTCTATCTTTCTTAGTCCACTCAGTGAACCACAGTGTCCTTGGGGTTGACAGACAGTCCTTAGCTCGGGACCTTCCCTAGTTTTCATCTGGCGCTCTTTCAATCCCGAACTCTCAGTGCTCCTTGTGAATCAAGCCCTACCGACAAGGTGTGACCCCAACCTACAAAGTATTACTTCTGTTACGGGGGGATTAATACTGTAAACGGTATGGCACTAGGTGAGTCGAGAAGTAGTACGATAGAAGCCGAATGCAATTGGAATAGAGTTTTATTCTCAATTAAATCCGGAGAAGTTTTACCATTACACACAGGGAACTGAGTGGGAGGGAACACAAGCACGGGCGACACAGCGACGAGGGAACCAGCTCGGATACAACTGACGGCACCGAAGTCTCAAGCGAATTGAGGCATTTGAGGTGCGCAGTCAGCATAAACGCCCGGACGAGCCTCCGCTGAATCGAAGGGTTTGGTTCGTCCTGTTACACTCCTCTAACGGTTTTTCCTTACCCCCTCCTCTCATCTTACTTCTCACGCCTTACTTGACTGTTCATTTCAACTAGAGTGTCCAAGACCCTAAGATTTGTGCAGTCGAGCCGCAGCACTCATGGGCAACCTTGCTCTGAGGCGTGCCCTGCTAGTGCGTCCTCCACGTTGATGCCTCTAATGAACGAAGTCGACGAGCCACTGTATAAACATTCTCTGTAACCTTCGTATTATGGCTGAGTGGAAGGTTTCCCGAATAATCGACTAACCCCACCCTGTGGCTTCCTAGGTCAGGTCTTCTCAAAGAGATGTTAGATCACGTCTTCTCCCGAACTCTGCATTGTCGGTTAAAGTCTACAGACCACACGGTACAGATTCAATTCTAATCATTTCGATTGGCCAAATCATCGGCTGGTATGCGGCCAAAAGACTTTTGTGGGGACGCACTACGCTCAGATTTGATTTTCAGGCGAACACGGGAGCTATATGTCATCAGCACGGTGTCTGCAGAGGAATGTATGTGGGGCTGAGGAAAGCTGAGTGATGCATCATGCCAGGTATTTTAAACTGGAAAATCTCACTACTGAACGATGGCTGTACTTTTGCGTTCTTTGTTGAGATCATAATCTGTGGTCGCGTATTGCACGTAGTAGTGTACCCAGTTCCCACTAGACGTCGACAATCACGGACTCCTTTCCGATCATTTAGGTACCATCCTACCGGAGCGAAATCTGAATAGCCAGTGATAAAAGTGTTCTCACGTTGAGTTCATTCCTCACGCCCCAAGTTAGATAAAATATAAACAAAACACAATAATTTAATTCTGTACTTTTTAACGAAATATTGAATAACAGCCCATCGAGTGACCACCACTGGATTACTTCACGCACAGTCGATTCGAATGAGCAACTATTCAACGGTTTAATAGTGTTGTTCACTTCACAAAGACGATGCAATTAGCCGAATGCAACGCAAATACCACAACTTCCAGCTTCCTTCAACGTTGTGGAGAGGAGGAAGGAAATTAGATACCGAAGTTTGTTCCGTAGGTCTAATTCAAAATATTGTTACGAACTATGCGAAATATTGCGCAAACACGATAGAACTAAGGACAGAACTGCGCTGTTCTTAGGAAGTAATCGATTATAAAAGTTATCTAACGCAGAGCGACGATGATAGTCAGGTAGCAACATACCTTCTCCATTTGTGCATGAAACGTCACTTTTGTACGGCACTGGCTAGTCAGCAGGAACTCCAATCTTCGTCTGGCTTGATGGTACGATGCGACAAGAGCAGATACAGAATGATTAGAGTTTCGAACATATTCCGACTAGTCGTGTTGGCCAGTAGTGCCAGACTTCACCCCCCGTCTGGTCACACTTCACATCTGGCTCTTAAGCGCCTCAGCGAACGCTGACCGACTCCCATTGTGGGCACCCTAGTGATCGTAGTCTAGTGGTTATAGACGAAGATTCATAATCCGACGAAAGTTGGGCATTGGATCGGAGCTCGTGATTGCTGTAATGTTTTCCTGTGTCAGCGGCTCTCCAAAACATTTCCAAGCCCCCTCTTTGGAAAAAAAGGGAGTCAAAAGCTGGTGGATTAATCAGCATGGTGTAGCATCAATGCCATTCGTGCAGCAGCATGACATGCAGACTGTGATCCCGCAAGCCTTGAACAAACTGTAGAGAGATTATGTTTAGATTGGACGTGTAGCAGAGCCTTTCTACCCAGATTACCTGATGAAAACCTGTAATGTCTTTTCCAGCTCCTTAGCAACAATGTTCGGTTCGTTAGAGTCCGCCCAGCAGTCCCGTACTTGTTGTCAAGAGCGTTGACTAAGCTGGAATACTTAAGGGGGACGGCAACATATACAGGCTCTCGCAGAGCTGCAGCGAAGGCGTGCATTTGCTGGGCACTGTTCCATTTGTTTCGGCTAGCTATGCTTTCAAACTGTTGAAAGCATTGTACTAGGACAAACCAAGCACTTCCATTTAGCGGATGATCGTCCGGGGAATTTGTGCTGACTGGGCACCTCATGACCTTGCGTTAAACTTCGCTGTCTTCCATTGTAGTCGAGCAGTTCCCTCGTCACTCTGTCCCCCGCGCTCGCGTTTGCTCCCACCCAGTTCCCTGCTTGCCGTGGTAAAACTTCCCAGAGTGTGATTGAGAATAAAACTCTTTTTTCCAATTGCATTCAGTTGATATTGTACTCCCCGACTAACATAGTGCGATATCGCTAATCTCCGTGTATTATGGTCCCGCAAATATAGGTTGAATAGCTCACAGTTGAAGGATAGACGGAAGAGTGAAGTGATGCGGAAGGCGTCCAGAGGGGACATAGAACGATATTCTCGTTGCACGTCGCCAACCCGGTTTTTCTAACCTCTCGATCGTGGCAATGTGGTCCCTCCTCTCCCTGTCCTTTGGTCAAGTTCGTCTTCTCCTTTTTATTGAGACAGTACTACTTTCAAGGAACGGCTCTGCCTGGAATGATGGGCTGTGTATTCCAGGTCACTGCTGAATCCAATCGTGCTCGTAACAAGGTTAATCATCGCATGTTGTTGAGTACATGCCACAACAAATCAGATAATGTACTGTAATAATCGTGATATTTATTATTCGTACGGTAATGCAGGCCGGTCAAAGGCCCCTCCCCCCCCCTCTTATCGCCATAAAATAACGCAGAACCGACTCCCTGCCAGGGTCATCTTGCGACGTATCTGTAGACGTGTCTCCGCCGAATGTTCTGATCTGAACATATTTTGAATACCTCTTACAGCCTCAGCAATCTGCTCATTTATTTCTCTACGTAAGTCTTCTCCCATGGCTCCGATTTTGAGAAGATTTCCTTCGTGTGTTTCCTGTTCTTCTCTTTGAACTGTAACGTCAGTAAACCACACGTCAGTATCTCCATCGTAAAACCTTCCTGCTCGTGTCACCTCGGATAGTCACAATTTCCCGTCGCTGCCACCAATTGTCACGAACTGAGCGAAATATTGCGCAAACACGATGGAACTAAGGAGGTTTTTAGGAAGCAATCGATTATAAAAGTTATCTAACGCAGCGCGACGATGATAGTCAGGTAGGTATGCCTTCTCCATTTGTGCATTAAACGTCACTTCTGTACGGCACTGGCTAGTCAGCAGGAACTCCAATCTTCGTCCGGCTTGATGATACGACGCGACAAGGGCTGATACAGAATAATTGTAGTTTCGAACATATTCCGACCAGTCGTGTTGGGCAGTAGTGCCAAACTTCACCCTCCGTCTGGTCACACTTCAATCTGGCTCTTAAGCGCCTCAGCGAACGCTGACCGACTCCCATTGTGGGCACCCTAGTGATCGTAGTCTAGTGGTTATAGACGAAGATTCATAATCCGACAAAAGTTGGGCATTGGATCGGAGCTCGTGATTGCTGTAATCAGCCACTAAACGCCTCAACTGGCCAATCCCCCGAAAAATCGCATTGCACATCGCGGTAACCTGTGTGTCCCAGCACATATTAGACTGGACCAGAACGCCTAGATCACGCCTAGAGAACCGCACATCACGCGGGGAACGCAAAAGCTGTCTATCTTGGCCAACAATTTGGGGTACCCTAGTAGCACGGCCTTCGTCTTGCTTTGGTTAATTTCCGTGCCTGTTTCCCTGCACCACTTCAACACATTACTCAGATCCTCACTGAGCCTCTTGATAGTCTCATCAAGGGCACGAGGCTCACAGGACCTGTAGATTTGCAAATCATCAGCGTAGGACATATGAGAGGTCCCCACCGAGAGTACCTCGTGAAGCGTGTTGACGTATACAGTGAACAAAAGTGCCAACAACACGAAGCCTTGCGGTGTGCCGACCTCCAACCTTCTCCATGAGGACAATTCTCCGGAGTCACTCTTGACTGCAATTCGCCTGTCCGTCAAGTAAGATCCGAACCTTGCCAGCGCGGCTCCCTCCAGGCCTATCGCCTTGAGCACCGAAAGCATAACATCCTTTCTCATTCTGTCGAAACCAGCCGAAAAATGAACGAGGACGACAACTGTGACTTGTTTTCTGCCCATGGCTGCCCGGCAGTCGTCAAGAACCCCAATGAGCGCTGTTTCTATGCTGTAGGAAGCTCGGTAGGCCGACTGCCGGTCGTTGAGTACTCCATGCGTGTCAATGTAGGACTGTAGTGTGTTGTGGACGATTTTGTCAAGAACTTTGCCCATTGTAGGGAGATTGCTCTGAACTCACTAACGGAGTTGGCGTTTTTAGCCTTTGGTATTGGCCTGACAATGGCTCTTTTCCAAATATTCGGATATTCACCTCGTTCCAATGACCTGTTAAAAATGTGCGTTAATGTTGGGATAATCGCATCAGCAATCATGTGCAGTACCTCCACCGGTATACCTTCCACCCCCACAGCTCTGGCTTTCACAGCGACCAAAGCCTCTTTAACGCATCTTGTTTTGTACATCTAAGGGGCGGATCAGAATCGACCATCTGACAAAACAAGTCGTGGAGATCAGTTGCCGAGTATTATCGTTGTTGCCAGGTCGATATTAGGCAGCGTATAACCATTTTCTTCCTCATCAACGATTTAGGGCAAGGCACATATCGCCTCGTCTGTGAGAATTTTCGACTTGTTTTTGTAATATGCCGGAGTCGGACTTATTTTCGGAACGCGCACGTCAAATTGTGTAGTGGCCAGAGTTTGGGTACCCATTCGCCCATCGGTTAGGTACCCCGATTTATTTTTATTTTACAACTAGAGCGTCCTGTCAGTTTATAACCCTTCGTTTTAGTTCTAGTATTTTTCATCATTATATTTGCTTTACTTCATCTCATTTTGTTACTCCCCGTTGTTTATATATTTATGTGAGCCGTGAGTGCTGACTGTAACTTACTGAGGTATTCCTGCAACTGTGGTAAAAACGTTTTGATCTCAGAACGCCGAATGAATTCAGTATTTCCAATTAGCTCACATAACGGTAAACAAATAAAAGTTAACAAAGAAACATGTGTTGGGGCAAATCTAGCTCACTAGGTGTTCTCACGGTTTCAAGTAGGGCGTAATGAAAGCCGATTATTTCGGGGGAAAAAATCCTACCGAGGAACCAACCTTCTTAATCTTCTCATGCATATTCCAACGATTACGTGATCGGAAGAGTTTAGGGTGATAAACGCGGAGCGGCTTAAGGCGTTTGAATGCTAGAGTTGCTTGTCGATTCATTGTTATTCACGGCAAACAAAAGGGGAGCAAGGCGGGATTACCCTCGATTGATTAGAATACCTTGTCTACGTGTTTCTAGGGTCCGCCTCAATTTCCTCTGAATGGTAATGTAAATAAAAATTATCAACTGAATTTTGTTCATGACGAAGACGGGGTTTACTGTATCATGATACTTGTACTTGAACAGTTGGGGAAACACAACAAATATTAGAACATTTTCATCTATAAGGAAGAAGTAGGTGGAACCTGAGAAGAGTTTGAGTATGCAGTCGTGAATAAGGGGGCTCTGAAGGCGTGAAACTGGTTGTACAGGGAAGGGAGGAGGAATCCGAATTAGATGTTGAAGAGATGGGTGGTGTCTGTTGGGAGAACTGGGAGGCGACTGTATTCCGCGAGAGCTAGTGGATGACTGGGTATTGGGGTAACTGGGAGACGACTGTCGATCGCAAGAACTAGTAGATGGCTGAGTTTGGGAGGAGCTGTCTGTTGTGGAGAGGAATGTTAATTGAGGGGAGGGAAAAGGATATTTTTGAGAGTCCAGAAGAAGGGGAAATACTTTGCTATTTGGAAATAACTGAACGTGTGGACTTTCTATGGGTAGACAAGAGCGCTAGAGAACAGAAGGTGTTCAGGGGAACAATGCTTTGTCATTAGGGCCAGTGAGTTCCGTTAGGGCAAGTATGGACATTCTGAGGTCCCACCCTTAACTAATTCGGCCTGCCCCTAACGACCCACTTCGTTATGAAGCTACAGCGATTAGCTGCTCTTATGGCCTCAACTAATGGAAGCAGGGAACGGGTAGAGGACAGTCCACAGAATATTTGTTTCTGGGTTGCCTTGGGTGTAAGGTTCAGCGTTTGCTGTCTTACAGCGCCTAACGAGCATCTCTGTAGATTGTCAATTGCCCATCCATGCTCAAGCTGGCGAAGGTTCTGATTTTTAAAGGAGCCTCTTACCAGGATCCAACAAAGTGCAGACTCGCATTTGCAGTTTGTACCTGAGATAGGATCAATGGGTCAAGAGAGGCTTGGTGACTGGTTTAGAGATAGACCAGCTGCTTAGTTCAGCATAGTGTGGATTTGGGGAAACTCGAGAGGTTAATAAGGGCCTGTTACACCTCAAGCAGAAGTTGCACAGCTCCAGAGAAGTGGCAATTGCGCAGATTGAGGATTTGAATAAAGCATTTGACTCAATCGGTTAGACTAGATTCACCAGTCGGCTCGCCTGGTTTGGTGTTCCCTGTGGGGAAATCCGTCATGCGTGGAGTTGTACATCAAAGTACATTGGAGCCAGTCGTCTCTCCTGACATGTTGACCGTTTATGAGTACTTTTGTTGTGGAGTGAAGTCTTCATGTTCGCTGGTTTTGGACGCTGAATGAGATATGGTCTCCTACATGACACTCAGACTCCTGAATCAAGTTAATTGTTGGTTGTAGACAAGCATTCTCACTCTCAATGTGAACAAAACGAATTGCAAGCTTTTTGTAGGAGTGAGGCGTGATGCTTCACTTGATGGGTTCAGAATACACTCTTATGTAGTGGACGGTTCTCTACGCATCGAAAATGTCAGCTGGTATCGTTAGCTCTTTTATCAGGTATGTGTGTGATGGGATCTTGAAAGTCGTGGTTGAGTTCAGAGTCTCGATTAAGTTGGAGGGTTTCTGTGATTTCAGAGGCATAAGAACAAACGTAGCCACTTGAAGTATCCCCCCCCCTCTTTTCCACTCCCACTGACCTCCAAGAAGTATACTACAGTGCGGGGCATGGCGTTTATCCAATCGAAGGTCAGCATTTTCTGATTTTTTGTAGCCCGCCCTGGAATTAGGTGAAGAAAGCCAACGCGGCACGATTAGGCTCAACACAAGCTACAGCGAGGGAAATCGACTGGAAACGGCTAGTACTGAAGCAGTGGGGAGCACAAAAACGCTCTGATTCTTCGTACTGTCGACGTACTGAACCCGCGAGAAGCCACACATCTCTCGTGGGACAATTTCGGATATTCCAGCAGCACGACTTTCGTCATGCTCTGGTTGATTTACATGACTGTTCCTCCACATCCTCAAGATCCCCACTGAGCATGGAGGTTAAGATCGCTTTGACTCCTAGTCAAGTGCCTTCAGACAGTACTTTGGAGAGCGAGTTGACGTTGAGCGTAAACGGCAGTGCTCTCGATGAGGATACCTCGTCCGAGGCAGATGAGATTCATACCGTGCTGAAACGCTTCCCTCCTGGCCAATCATCTCGATCAGGGAGAGCGTTCCCTTCTCATTTGGTAGAAAGCCACCAGGGACGACATCTGTGGCATGCCTCTTATCCACGGTTTCCCAAGTCGACCAAAACAACGATCACCGCGCTGAAGAGAGCTCCTACGACTTTTTTCAGCCGATCGAGTAATTCCCTCACTTCTAGGCTGAGGAACGTGTAATCCCGTGAGATTGGAAGATGGTTTTGAGTGTGTCCTGAAGGGATATTTTTCCCAAAATGGTACTGCAGGGGTGCATAGCCCCCGGCGCAAGCCGGTGAATCATGGGAAGGTCCACGGAAGGTGGATGCTCTGCAGGCATCTAGGGTAAAGGCGGATAACCCGCCGATCCCTAGTACCCATTTATGGGATCTTGCAGATATCGCAGCGATCGTGGGGGGGGGGGTCGCCGGAAGTAGTCCCTGTCCCTTTTCCCTCTTGATTTGTCCGATGGGGCGGAGGCAGGTCAGGGCTCTGACGCGGGTACTGCCTCGCGCACCCCTTTATATCGGAACCTACATGACGCCTCACACTTCAATGCCTCATCTCGAAGGTGCAAGGTGTTCCCTGCACAAAGCTGTTACTGCATTGCGTATAACTTCAGCCTTGAAAGCGGACAACAGATAAGCTTGACAAGGTAAAAGCAAGAGCTGCTATGAACGTAAAAGTGGATTTCTGGAGATACTTATAAATTTTCCGTGTCTGGCAGCTTGCAAATCGTCGATTACGACGAATCGCTTTTCAAGAATGCAAGTACGAGAAATGAGCTCCTTGAGAAAAATGAGTTCAAATACCTTTTGAACGATTGAGCTTTGACGTCAGGCGTTTGATCGCATTTAAAGTCAATCATCGTTACGTTCCGAAAGCGGGAAGAAAGAAGATGAGGAGCAATTGTGAAAAGCGCACTCTTGAAAAGTGATGGAGGCGAGGAAGAATCGTCAACGTTGTTAACAAACGACGAATACGAAGGAATCCCTTCTTTGTCTTCAATGTTCAGCCTCTTCCTCCGGTTCCTTCCTTTTCCGAGGTTAAGTCTTGGAAACTGAAGGTTTTGAAAGGATCAATCAGCACAAAGACCTAGTGGAAGAACAAAGAGCTTTTCCAAAGTGCTTTCCGCCGAGGTCCGACGCCTCTCTAACCGCCTTCGCTAACCCGAAACCGTTCAACTCTTACCGTCACTTTTTCGTATTTTCTCTCCCCCCCCCCTCCCAACCATTCACCTTCATTTTCCGCCCTCTTTTCGGCGGGAAGAGCCCCCTAACCCTGTCATTTCTGAGTTGTGAGTGAGTAAACACGACCGGCTTCCGGGGAAATTCTTCTCAGAGCCTCATCGACTCTCTAGTGCACTTCCTCCTCAAGAACGTCGAGTCGACGACAAATAAATAACGCGAGTGGCTCCTCAACTTATCGACTGAGTGTCATCTGCTCAAATTCCCCAACAAAAGCTTCCCCCCACTCTGCACCTTAAAAGGTCATAATTCAATTCTGAGAGAAGCGCAGTTTTTTTTTGTGTTTCTGCAGAGGGGTGCGTTCTGGTTAGCTCCACTCTGTCAAGGAACAGTTTGAACGTGATGGGGTCGGTTAATAGTAGTAGGTTAGCGTGTTGGCGCTTTTTCAATTTGGTTATTCTTATGGGAATCACTTCGTTCTCATAACCAAAACTGTTCACGGACAAATTCACATTGTTCTCTTCAAACTAATCTAAGTCCGGGTAATCGAGTCCAGCCAGATTTACGGATGATTCGTCCCGCTTGAGAAAACTTATTCTTTCGTGATTTTTACCGGGGTTCAAAGCCAACGGTACTGACCACAGAAAGCACTTTTCATTGTTCTTTATATTATTGATGCCTAGTTTGGAGTTGGATATTTCCTTCGGAGTCGGGATGAATCATGAAGCGTATGGTTGATACTTCACCATGTACAAGTCGATTTGCTCGATATACTCCAATTTCCATCTTGAACAAAGTTTGCCACACTTTCGAGAATTTTATTGTTGGCTTCATTGTACTACTCCGTACAATCACCACCACGCAGTATTGGACGAATTTTGCCGTGAAACGTAGGAATAGAATACATTTCCTCATTATTTACTGTCGTGCTAAATTTAACCAGCACTTTAGACCACCCAATCTACCGAGGTGTTGAGTCAATTTCCGGCGTATTACGTGTTTATATTGTGACGTACTTGGGGAATTCTTTTACAAATTACTCGCGTACAGAACACGAGTGAAAGTCGTGCCCAGGCTCTAAAGAAACGAACAAATTGAATACACTCAATTATACTCACTTGATGAAAATAAATAAAATAATGCCTCTCAGGAAAGTACTGGGAAATGAAATTATAAACCAAATAGGACCCACTTGAATTTATTCAGGAAAAAATAGAAATGAAATGAAATGAACTCCTTTTAGAATGAAACAAATAACCTATGCTCGGATTGTAGGAAATGACAGTAAAGGGACAACAGCCAGGCCGCCTTAAAGGCCATCGCAGCCTATGGTTTTAGGTCTAAGCTGGCATGGGAATGCCTCCATGCGCTCAAGCAGCTCGGCGCCCGTAAGAGGCTCTCCCTCATTTGGGTGCCGGCTCACAGGGGGCATGAGGGCAATGAAAAGGCTGACCGCCTTGCGAAAAGGGGTACAGAATCCCTACCCATCGGGCCTGATCCACACGTGGGTCTGATGAAAAGACACCTGAAACGTCTGGTTGCTCGATGGGAGATACAGGAAAATGGCGCCCATTGGCATCGCCAGCCACGACTAAGACAGGCGAAAAGGCTTGTCACACCTTCCTGTCAAAGGGCGAAGGCGATGCTGACACTCTCTAGACAAGATCTGAGAGTACTGATAAGCTTCCTCACCGGGCACTGCCCACTCAGATATCACCTCAACAAGATGGGCATCTCAGAGGCGGTGGAATGCAGACTCTGCGGTGAGGAGGACGAGACAGCAGAGCATATCCTATGTGAATGCCCTGCTTTGGCAGCAAACCGCTTTGAATACTTCCGTCAGGGGACCACTGAACCCCAAACTGTAGCGGACTCTGCGGTGAAGGACATACTCGGCTTCCTAAGGGGGCGGGTATGTACGACGCCTTCTACTAAGAAAGGGCCAGCGTCACAATAGGCCCATATGCGGCCGCAGTGACAAAGGGACTTGTCCCACACGCCCTCGGGTCAAAAAAAAAAAAAAAAAAAAAAAGGGACAACGGGGTAAATGAAACACCAAGCTCTGATCGCTTACCTTACTTCACACAGTATAAGGGGAATTTAAACACTGGCTTAAAAAAAGGGGGAGATTCGTCAGCGATGTCGTTAGCCGTTATCAGACTAAAATGTGGCTCCTCCACTAATATAAACAGCGGCGAACTGCACAGGTGGCGGCAACAGTGTTGCCACCATCGGCAGTCTGCCGTGAACCATTACAATATTTAGACAATGTCGTGATAACGTCGATAGTTTCACCGACCGCGAACGTTTCGACAATTTTATCGAGCGACACTGACACTAAATTATCGTTAATTGTGCTGAATTCACTCATGTTGAAGGTTAATATTGCGTAATACGAAACATGAATCTGTTGATTTACGTTATTCTACGATGGTTCATTGGTAGCTCAGTTGATACAGTGCAAAACTACAGTACGTGAGGTGCTGCGTTCAATCCCAGGAAGGAACTTTTTTTAAAAAGTGACGTCATCAAACTTTCAGCTTGTCGAGGGGAGGGGGAAAGAACTCCTACTACAGCACACTCAGCAGAAGGCTTGTGGGAGAAGGCTGGATGGAGGGGGAAAAGGTAAACAGTGTGCGGGTGGGTGGAGGGGGGTTTATAATAGTACATATTAGTATGAAGAGAAGGGGTAAAAAGGTCGTGATTGGTCGGGGGGCAGAACTATTGGAAGGAGAGGTGGTCAACTTCTAGAAACTGAGGAGTGGGTGGGGGTAAAAAAGGGTTGTACTACTGTAGGATTGGTTGTAAATTCTGGTGGAGGGGGTAAAGGGGTGGGGTGGAGGCGGTAAATGGGCGGGGTGGAGGGGATAGAAACGGTTGTACTATAACGTGATTGGTTGGGGGGTGTGGCCAAAAACCTCGTACTATAGAACGAGGCGTGGTTTTCTTCTCCCACTCCAATTGAGCCAGAATACCCTAAAAACTATCGTGGCAGCGTCATGGTTTTTGGCTCAGTTACTTGATGCAAATCCAACAGCGTAACCAACATTCAACTCAACGGTCAACGTTTCTAGCCCTCAAGTCCTGGACTAAAGGTCCTTGTCGAGTTTTCCTAGGAATGTCAGGTATTTTCGGTAAGAATCCTCTTTAATGCCCACCTTCGGGGTAGTTGGTTGCTGATGCATTGTCACCTGAGGGCTGAAAAGCTGGGAGAGAGTGGCACTACCAGATTGTCCCTTGGGAAGAACTGAGTCCTGACATCGTCGTCGTTAGTCCCGACCAGTCCACAGTGATCCTGGATGTCTGGGTAGTATCTGGCAGCAGGGAGGCAAAAATATGTCAGAACGCGTCTTCATATGGCGGTCTAACATCAGGGTTGTAACGTTCACTGTGTCCTGTGGGGTGTGTGGTGCAAGAAAAGTGCTGAAGTCTCTGGGTATGTCAGCATGTCTCCAGGGTATTGCCACTCGCCTCTTGTCTGAGTTGTGAAAGAACCGCTCAGACATGTTTTAGTACAGCACGAGCATGTAAATTCAAGAGTGGGGTATCACAAGATTTAAAGACTTAAATGTACAAAGAAGAAGTGACTAGAACAGGATATGATTTGAATATACAAGCGTGAACAACAGGAGCTCTGAAGGAGTGAAACTGGTTCTACAGGTGGGGAAGGAGAAAGCCGAATTAGATGTCAATGAGAGGTGAAACCAGTGTCTATTGGTAAACCTGGCAGGCGACTGTATTCTGCGACAGCTATTAGATGAATGCCTATTGTGAGAAGCTATCTGTTTAGAAAAGTAAGAAGAGGGGTTTCAAAAAGATATTAAAAGTCCAGAAAAGGGAGAAATCCGTTGTCAATTGGAAATAACTGAGGAGTGGGACTTCCCACCCGTAAAACGAAGGGGCTCAGTGCAAGGGGGAACAACGACGTTCCGTTAGGGCTAGTGAGGACGTTGGAGGTAAAAAAACCCCAGCTAATTCAGCACGCGCTGAACAATGCGCTTATCTTTCTTTCCATCCCCGTGACAATCCGTCTATCCCTAGAATGGGGTAATTTGGGCGCTCTCCTCATTTCCTCAATTTTATTTATTTATTTTCTCCTTTGGGGGGGGGGGATGTATGGGGGTGTGTGTGGGAGAATAGCTGGACCAATTGAGCTAGTTTTTTGTTTTTTTGTTCAATAGTGTTTGCAGATGCAAAAAAACGGCTCTAATTCAATTGAACTTACGGTTTACTTTCAACTAACTAGTACCTATATTTCGTTCCCACAAATGTTTCTGTAGAAATGCGTTGTACAGAGATAGTGCGCGAGAAGCGCGGAAAGTTGTGTGTTGCGTGAAATCACGTCGACAGTCCCATCTATTGTCTATTGTTATTCAATGAAGTTCGTTGCAGCTCAATAAATTCCAGAACTTCGAGGCTCATCAGTTTCTCCTTACGACGTCATGTTTTACATATATGAACTGATGAACGTCGGGTATGGGGCTGAGGAGAGTTGTCTAATGTATCGTATGAGATTCTCGTCGACAACAAGCTCCTACAAGAGCTGGTGCACTGGATCTCGTCGGTTGTGGACCTTCCCGCTCTGACCTTTCAACGTCCAACGATCGGAGTCAAGTGGTTTAGCCACTGGAGCGTCCACTCTTCGTTCCTCGTGCCGACGGAAACTTGTTGAATTAATTGACCGTTCCTTCGTTTGCTTCGGGAGGCTAATTTGGCGCGTTCGCTGCCACTACATTGATTTCAACCTCGGTACCTTTGCCGCATTTACGTCTCTGCTGAGATCATTGAGTCGTTCGAATGGTCAGAGTTATTTGGCAAGCGTGCGGTTGTGGGGCGTTATTATCGTTTAGCTTTACCTTGATGTATAATTAACCCGCTCGATATCACCTGATAATTGTTAATGTCGGGGGTTAACTGAAAGTGACTTCCGACGAAGGGAACGTAAATGCGTACCACATACTGCGCAGTAGTTGTTCTACATTGATAATGCCTCAGTAACCCAGGTTTTGAGGAATAGATATTGTTGACTTCCCCCAGTGGCCCAGATAGATATATTTGTGCTGACTGACTCCTATTAAAGGCACCGGATGATCGTGGTCTAGTGGTTAAGACTGGTAATGGATCGGAGCTCCGCGCGATTGCCGTACTTTTTGCCTGAGTCAGCACCTCTTCAAACATCTCCAAACTTCCCTCGTAACATATTTACTACTAATATTTGCTTGTAAGACAATACTTCACACCTACTCTCCTGTGCCTGATGATAGATGATTTGGTGCATAGAGGTTGTTATGAATATGATGAATAGTGGATTAGTACGCTTTGGAGGGGGGGGGGGACGTAGGAGGATGAGTCTGCTCTTAGTGGCCCCACGAATTTCCTCCTGAGTATTGTCAACCAGCCTGGAACAGTTTAGTACTTTGCATCTGGTTGGCCCTAACACCTCTCTGCGATGGCAGCTCTTCCAGAAGTGCTTGGAGGATTGAAAGAAGCGTTGCTTTAAGTGAATTACATCTGAGGAGGATTACATTGAAGGGAATAAAATGGACATTGATGAATAAATTAATACTTTTTGAAAAAATTCAAAATCCACCTTTTCTTTTGAACATACCTCGTATACTGGTAGGATAGGCATAGTAATACTGGTGAGGTAGATATAGATATAACAGTGAAATAGGTATAGACATTGCTGGGCACACAAGAGGGCGAGAGTTGAAGATCGAAAATAAAACAGCGTGAGCATGAGGAGTACTGTATTAAATGCAACGAAGTGAGTAATGAACTGTGTTGAGTTAGAAATGAACTGAGTTTGTGTACAAATGACACAAGGATAGTACTCGGAACGCGAGAACTGGCGCGGGAAACCGTATCGTAACGAGAGCCAGCTGTAACCGGGCACAGGGGGACGAGTGACTTCCGCGATAGTTCGTAGCTGAATGTGTGAATTTTGAAAGAAGTCGTCTCTTGTGAAGAGGAATTAAAATTGAGGAGAAGGAAACTGAAGAAAAGAAAAAACCCGCTTCAGGGAAACCCGGTAGCCGTTAGAAATAACTGCAACAGCCGCGGAATTCCCACAGGTACGAGGGGCAGACATCAGAAGGTACAATCACTGGGGAAGTCCGAGGTCATAAGACTCGAACTGATTCGGCGCTTTTCGTTGAACAGACATAATGGTTGGATATATATACTGGTAGGATAGGTATAGCAATACTGTATGTATATAACAGAGAATAAGATATGTCTTCCGAAATTTCTCCTTCTTCTGGACGCGAACAATCGCCCATGAGTACTGAAATTACAAAAGTCTTTAACGAAAACTATGGATATATTTTGACGCTTTGAAATCTGAATTTGTTGGAATTGATTATACATCGATTAAGTCTGCCCTTGATAATCATCCGATTCCGTTGGTAAAAACTGCCCAACATGCCCGATTCCCTTCTCCAGGCATAGCTGTAATGGCAACCCTTCTCACCAAGGGCCTCGGCGAAGGGTGGAGGCATGAATCCTCACTTTTTAAAATCCGAAATAACTCTACCAGGTATTCTGAGGGGTTTTCTCGAGCGCCCATAGACCACCACCTGATGTATTAGTATTCAGAGCCGTGCTTAATCTAATCTTGTATCATTCTCAATAATATTGGCAGCATATTAAATGAAATAGCAGGAATTCTCCGCCGACATATAAATATATAGATACTCCTGTGGCTGCTGCATCACTATTTCACACCCGTCGAACTGTAGCTTTTTTGATTGTCTAGTGGTTTTGTTCTTCAGTAGTTCGTGACTGGGCCCAATTTACTTAATCAGACTCACGTCAGATGTCAAATAAATAGATCTTCTTGAGGAGAAAATAAGGAAATGAAACTAATATCGCAATAAGACTCACTTTCAATTTAATATAATAACTAGAAATGAAATAAATTAATCGAACTCCTTACCTAATTTGCTCCGATCACTTTGAAAGACAATATTGGGGGAAGGGGGTTAATAAACAGGGGTTTGCTCACCTTTATCCAACAATATTCAAGCGAGGGAGTGGCTGCCGAGGGAGAGGCTCGAATCACACGTCGCCAGAGAGTGTAAAGAATCAGAATGGGAATAAGGAGCCCGAAGCCTCGCAAATACAATCGCTCACCCTTCCCTCACTTTTCCTCGCATCGCAGAGAGCGCCAAGGAAGGAGAGAAAGCAAAAATAGTTGCTGTATCCTTTACTTTCCAACGAGCTAATTACTCATCTTGACAGGTCTTTACAGGCGCTTCACCAGATTTTCCTGGGCTGCAACAACGAAAAGTGTTCTTTCCTATGTCTACCCACGTTACGACGGTTTTTATGCTGGTTGTTTGAGTTGCAGATAGCACTAGGCGTAGATGCTGCGTTCTACTTTGAGTTGGTATTGCAATTATCGCAGTTTTATTTCATTTTATTTTCTTCTTCAATGTTCTGGCGACCGTGGGTACTTATAGTTGCCCACGCTTCATAGTTCGCTCCACTTAATCTAACGTTCTGGGGAACTGTTGTGTGCTGCCTCATTCCTAGCGGTGGATGGGGGGGGAGGGGTCTGGGCTTTTCGGATACGGCTTTTACAGCGCCCATCTGTTTTGGACAGGTGGGTTTGCCACTCATCCGCACATTGCCTTGCGAGGTCGCAGTGCTGTCAGAATGGCCGTCTGGCTGCTGCGCTGCCACTGTTATTTCACACCCGCCGAACAGTAACTTTTGTGATTGGCTAGTGGTGTTGTACTACAGTAGTTCGTGACTGGGCCCAATGTACTTAATCAGATATCGAATAAACAAATAAATAAATAGATCTTGGAGGAGGAAATGAAACTAATAACGCATCGAACTCCTTACAATATTTAATCGAAATATTCTAATTTTCTCGAATATGAAAGTCAATATTGGTGGAAGGAGGTTAATTAATAGGTGTTTGCTTATCATTATCCAACAATATCCAAGCGTGGGAGGAAAACAGTGAAATTAAAATCTCTGGCTGCCAAGGGAGAGGCTCGAATCACACTTCACAGAGCGCGTAAAGAATCAGAAGGAGAATTAGGAGCTCGAAGCCTCGCAAATACAATCGCTCGCCCTTCCCGCACTTTTCGGCGAATGGCAGAGAGCGCCAAGGAAGGAGAGCAGACGGAAATAGTTCCTATATCCTTCATACTTTCCAAGGAGCTCATTGCTAATCTTGACAGGTCTTGAAGAGGCACTGCAACGGCTTTTCCTGAGCTGCGATAGCGAAAAGTGTTCTTTCCTATGTCTGCACACCTTACGACGGTTTTTATGCTGGCTGTTTGATTTGCAGATAGTACTAGGCCTAAATACTCATATTGACTCAGTAACACTGTTATTTTATTTATTTCCTTCTTCCATGTTCTGGCGACCAAGGGTACTTACCAGTTACCCATGCTTCGTGGTTTACTTTGAACTAGCTAGGTCTAGGATTCTGGGGACTTTCCAGTGTATTTGCATATGTTTTGTCAGATTGCTGATCTCCCGAGGTATCTAGGTGGTGGTTTTGTGCGACTGCGATGTTTCACATTCACGCTGATGCTATTTTGTGCGCCGCCTCATTCTTAGTGCAGTGGGGTGGAGGATAGTTCTGGGCTTTTCAGATACGGCTTTTACAGCGCCCTTGGGTGTATCTGTTTTGGACAGGTGGGTTTGCCGCTCATCCGCACACTGTCTTGCAAGGTCGCAGCGCTGTCAGAACGGCTATTATTTCACACCCGTCGAACTGTAACTTTCCAACGAGTTAATTACTCATTTTGACTCTTCACGGGCGCCACAATCGAACTCAGGCTTTTCTAGGAAACTCTGTCAAAAGCGTTCTCCAACTGACAATTTACTAGTTCTCGAATTATTGCGAATACTACCGAGGTATTGTTCAGCGCGTGCTTCGTAATTAAATCGGTATTAACTCCTAAATGTTCTACCGAATATTCCGCCTCAATCTCGGTGCCAACAGTTTCCAATGGACTTAGTAATCGCCCTGTTTCACCGGGGTTGGGTGAAATGCTAATGGGGCAAATGTAGATATACTGGTAGGATAGATATAGATATACTGGTACAACTGTACTTACAAAATAATTACAACAACTCGTACATGCGTGTGCAATTGTTCTATGAACAATAATGTTATATGAAATGATGGAAAAAAAACTGATGGTTTTTCCCCAATGTTGTTCGTTTGTTTTCTTTGTTTTGTTTGTGAGTCAATTGTGTGCCGTTTAATGTGGCGGCACAGTGAAGCGGTGACAATATTCGGGACGAGATCAGATTTGTCGTGGTTCGTAATTATTTGTAAATATTATTAATAGTCATTAGAGCGGGGGAGGAGTGAGAGGTTGACTAATTGTTAACTAACATTTGTGGAGTGGGTGAAGGGCCGTGGTGGGGTTTTTTTATGCTCCCGTGCTCTCGCGAACTGTTTCAATCAACGTCAAAATGTTGTTCAAACTAATGAACCGAAGTTGTTTTCTCTATTCAGCAATCCAATCAACTCAGCATCACTAAATGGAATGGAACCGCCACTCGTTTCGGGGAATTTAATTTATTCGATTTGTACTGACCATTTTCGTATTCCTCCCCGTCTCTTCGGAGGTGTAACGAAAATATAACGGAGGAGGAGAACAAATATCGAAATAACTTCGATTCCGCGATCTCGAGCTGGACGCTAAACCCGTCGTAAAAAGCCAGTTGGTTTTAATAAGCGCAAGCACAGTTTGTGATACCGGGGTGGAGCCTGTGTGGACGCGCCCAGAAGGGAAGTTTGAAGAGATGGATCTAGGAATGGCTGTGTCAGAAGGTACTAGGGTGAGCTCGGGTAAGCTCATGGGAGCGTGGTGGGGCGTGAAGCTGTCCGAGCCAGGCGGGGGTGGAACCAGCAAACTCTGTCCGAACCAGGCACCCCCTCCCCCTCCGAAGAGGCAATGGGTACCGGCAGTGGCAGTTACGACATGGGCCCTTTGTGGCCAGGGCAACTGCCATTGGCTCCGCACCTTCATTGGCTCATGTTCATCATCGGGTAAGCTCAGAGGTTGCGTTGGGATTTTCCTTACTTCACAATATTCGTCTAGCGCATCGAATCTCGACTTGTATCTTCTCCCCGCATTTTAATCGAACAACTTACCTTCTCTTCAATCCAAAACATTTCCTTCTCCGTTCACCATATTTTCAAAATAGTTGAATACAAAGTAAAATACATGCTATCAGTTAAGTCGCAACCCTCGCAGTCATTTTTTAGCGAATATCGAGAACAAACGTACACTTTAAACTTGCTATTAATAAATAGACCCCGCTCTTACATTCGCAACCCCAAAAAATGACTAGCAAAATGAAAAAAAAACGGTGCTTACAAGCCGTTCTCCCGCTCGTCTGACTGTGGGCACTCAAATCACTCGCCTACTTGAGGTTCTTCTCGTCTCTGATAAACATTCAGTCTGTTCGAAATTTACCGTACTCTTCAGGCAACGAAAAGTAAAGTCATAATAATGCAGAACTAGCAGAGTGAGTGAAGGATCTCTAGAGTAACATTGATGTCTACTGTGAACGATGGGAGCTCGAGGTGAATCCTCAGTGTTCGGAATCCTGGAGGTTCAGAGGCGAGCCAGTGGAGATTGTGGGGTTAGGAGTACCTTGCAGTGTTTTCTGCTTCGCATCCTAAGGAGAGGCCTGGTTCTGCAAAGAATACTAGCTTGTGTTGCCCATGACTTAAGCGTCCTCCCGTTCCTATCGCCGCAAAGTACGAAGTCTTTTTGGCAGCAGCTCTCACTATCAAATGTTATAATGCTCAGTGTTCAGTGCCCGCTGAATTAGCTAGCTGGGTCTTTAACCTCCAAATATCCGCACTTCGCCTAACAGGACTCACTGACCCTAACGGCAGAGTCAATGATTCCCCAAACACCTTCTGTCCTCAAACCCTTTGTGTTTATCAATGGAAAGTCCACCTCTTCAGTTATTCCCTATTGACAACGAATATCCCCTTTTCCCGGACTTTCCAATATTCTTTTCCCACCCCTCTTCTTACTTTTCTATCCTGAACAGACAGCTCCTCTCAATACAGTCGTCTCCCAGTTCCCCCAACAGACACTCTTCTCACCTTTCATCAACGTCTAATTCGGATTTCTCCTTCCTTCCCTGTACAACCAGTTTCACGCTGGTCCATGGCCGCGTTCACATGCTCAAATCATATACTGTCCCTGTTCTAGTCACTTCTTCTCTGTACATCTAAGTCTTCAAATCTTGTGATATCATGGTGGTCAAAACACTTAAATTTGGGGATTCTAACTGGGTGGTAGGTCAAGTACTAAAGTGTTTCGTCAAATACTGGTTTCATCTCACGCGCAACACCAGAGACTATGTGGAAGCTGGAGTAGAGCCGCTATTTATGTAAGCCTTGTCTCTTCATTGCTAATATTTGGTGAAGGTGGCGGAGATGCTTGCTGGTCGTTATCCAAGAATGGCGGTTAAGATGGCGTGACGCTAGCTGTTTCGAATGTAAATCCCTGGGGAGTGTGTGCCGCAGCGTGGTGCATTGAGCCTTACGTTCGAGGATATGAATGGGCTAAAGTATCATCTGGTATCGCTTCAGGAACTGGAGGATTGACCGATGCAGACCAGAGCTCTTGCGTCTCTCGACCCGTTCTACCACCTGCTGGATCATAGGGGGCTTCGACTTTTGTCCTCAGATGGGTGTGCAGGATTCAGTGCGGGTTAGTCACCTCAATTGTAGACCGCATGTGTAGAATGAAGAGGATGAGTTGAGCCAGATCTGTTCATTGTGGATCGTAAGGGCACCGGAAGGCCTGCGGCACTTCCTTTCTGTTTGTCCTATCCTTGGGGAATACAGAAAGGCCGATTTCGGAGTTGCACAACTGTACAAGGCTGTTATCACCTTAAATGGAGCCAATTGGCGTCCGAAGTATATCGTGCTGAGCTTGTCCGCCCACTCAATTAGGGAATGTAGTTGTCCTAATCACGCAACGCCATTGTTAATTTAATTTCAGTTAGTTTTGTAAGCATTGTGTACCTTGTTAACACCCTATAGCGTATTTACTCCGTTTAATTTCCGGTTTGGAAACCCCTGACAGACGGTTTTGGCCATACCACGTACACATTCTCTGTTTATTCATTTAAACACGCGTTTTTCTCTTGTGATGATAATAATGCAGAACGTGACTTTGGCTGTAGCAGTTCTGGTTCTCCGGGCGAAGAAATGAAATAGACTGAAACGAATACGAGTAAATGTCGCACGCATGTAAGCCCGTTAATGCGCCCCAGCACTTTCTCCGAGTTCAAATGTTGAGACTAACGTTAAAGAAAGTTGGATGTCAGAGAGCCCGAGAGGTAAATGCAAGAGAACTTGGCTCCAAATTGAGGAAAACTTATGCTTTAAGAAGTTTTGAGGATAATATACGCGGAACGAAGCAGCTGAGACTTTTCTCAACGAGAGGCACTTGGAGCAATGAGTCGCATTACACAGGGAATAGCGCGCTAAGGGCAACGTAAGGCGTGTGTACACAACAATAAATACCGTATATCGCTTGGGTGTGACTAAGGGTAAATATCCGGTGCCAAATAAACCGTAACTTTCTTCAAATTGACGTATTGTGCGCGACTTTGTATCCAGTCAGTGTTTCACTCATGTCCCCGATACATAAAAAATATGGAGAGACGCCGGGAGAGAGTGTGACGGCCCAGAGCAGAGAAAGCGTCCTTTTCATGCTCCATTTGCCTACTATACTCTAAACAGTCAAGCCACTAGGCCACTTACAGTGATCACATGGAACGTTGTCTTGTAGGCCTTCGCGATCACAAAAGCGCAGCTCTCTGGATTCTGCCTTTACTCTTCTTCGATTATTTCGATTCTTGAAAACCTTTTAGCGCTTTCCCCCAAATTCGAAAAAGCTTTATTCTGGGAGGGAATGATGCCACAAAATGAGTAAATATGGGGCTCAGCCCTTCCCGTCTTGCGCCTAAGTACCCCGCCTTCACCCATCGTCCTCTTTGTAGAAAAAAAACATCAAATCGGCAAGATTACCAACTATGAACGAGTATGCCTTGGTTTTTCACTTAAGGTCGGGCGATTTGAGTAGCGCCAAAATAATAAAATTCTGGAACTTTGAGGGCTGCCAATTTCCACGTAGAACTTTAAATTGTTTTAAGTTCTGTCTGAGTGTACTGTAAGGTAAGTAGGTTAGAGTATGAGTAAGGATGGATGGAAGTAATTTATATACGTGCTAGGTGGGGTGAATGGGAGAAGGGTGGGGAATCCGAACCACTCAGGGGACGGGAAACTGGCAGTTGCGGGGCCCGTTGCTCCTTCCCGCTGCTGGGCGTGGCTGGTTGGAGGTGGGTCCTTGCGTACCAGGGACCTGGGGTCCTTCGGCAAGGAGGGGCAAGTCCAAACTCCTCCAAGGCGGAGGTCCCCAAAGCCGTAAGTCTGCACGCAAGTTCGGGCGGGCTAGCAACCATTCTAGCTTTAAGGGATATTTTTCCCAAAATGGTACTGCGGGGGTGCACAGCCCCCGGCGCAAGCCTGTGCACCATGGGTAGATCCGCGAAAGGCGGATGCCTCTGCCAGGGTACAGCAATGGGCCCTTGCAGATATCCCAGTGGTTGAGGGTTCGCTGAAAGTAATCCCTGTCCCAATTTCCCTTACTATTCTTGCCCGATGGGGCGGAGGCAGGTCAGGGCGGTGAGGCTGGTACTTCCTCCGCACACCCCTATATTGGATCATACATGGCTGAGTGAACTACATATTGGATTGAACGTTAGGCAGAAGAATGTTGTGTGATGGGTCACACCAGACATTTGAGGTGTATCAATGTGTTCTGAGGATGTTTATTCCGTGCGAGCGAAGCTGAAAAACCTCGTATTAAAGTGAACAAGTCTTGTGAGGAACGGGCTCGTCCATTGGCCCACATTTGACGGGGAGTCCCACACATCTTGCCAATCAGTTAGGTCATACCACTCCCCAACGATCGTTTTTGAACTCGATTTCCCAATTCTCCGACTGGTATTGCCAGTAACAAACTAATTCCTCTTTGAAACCTTCGAAACTTGGAAATTAAATTTGTTATATAAACCGCCTGGAGTGGGGAGGAAATACGATTAAAAAAAAGGAGGGGTTTAATCCCAACAGGTTCCTTATCTTACCATAAATTAAGCCCCCGCCGACAGAACCTTCCCCTTCTTTCGCGTCTTCACAACCAGTTTCCCCCGCTTCTTGAAGGGAGCGCCTTCATCGTTTCGACCCCGGAGGAAATGAATTCCCTATAGGTTTATGCTCGCTAAGTGATGGTGTAAACCTCTTACCGTTTTCTCTTTTCCTGTCTAAGACAGTTTATGGTGCGAGATAATTTTGGAGCTCTTGGCTTAAAGGTTTTCTGGCTCTTCCCGAATTCTTGTGAATATTCCGTCTCTTACACTCTGCTCTCCTTCAGAGCTCCTCCCTCACCTTCCTAGCCTCTGAATCGAGGAGAGAAGACCTTGCCGTTTTTCAAGTGCAAATTGCCTTTTAGTCGGCAGATCGCCTTAATAACTTCAGAACTTCCCGTTAAACGGAGAATTCATTTGGTTGAATTTTGCAAATTGGTCGGGTCGTTTTATTCCGTTCACGAAATCCGTTTCTTCGGAGTCTCAAATAAATTAACCGCGTTGATTTACTTATTGAATTATACTTAAAGACGCTTCAAAAGTTGAAAAACTCCGCAGATGAGCAAGACGATTTATTATTAACGGCGTAATACTTTCACTCTTTTAATTTTCATCGATATTTGCATTCACTACGCGTAAAAATTACAAATAATATTGCATTGTTATACAATTACAATCTGCGCAAAATTATTACACTACGGTTCATTATTCTCTTGGACAGCTTCACGTAGTCGCACACCTTCGAGACACATCCCATTCGATTCGGCATTGAAAAATACCAGTAAACGGTACGAGACATGACCTGACTACAACAGAACTCCTGTAAGCAATTGGCACGACGTCCCGCGTCGAGCTGACGGGTAGATGGTGTGAGACGCTGAAACGATTACTTTAGATGAATTGCTCCACGAGTTCTTCGAATTAGTAGGCTTCGGCTCGTTGCAATTACTGTAATTTGACTGTTTTTGGTCTAGAGGCAGTCGTGCACTTCTAAGACTCATTCCATTCGACCCATCATCTGAAAGTACCTTGGAAACGATACCAAACACGGCGTATTTGCGATCAAACTGCCGAAATTTTTGTTAATGTGTCTAACCTTTTTTGCCCATGGGCTTCGCCCATCGTTTGGGCCGTTTTATGTCCTTAACGTAAACTGACAAATCCGTTCTTTCACACTAAAGTCCGATTTGGTATCTAGTTGGAACCTGCCTGCACGGCAATCTGATTCAGGTCCAGGCTGGGAATCTTTTGCTATGATATGCTCAAGCTAGGGTAAATGTGGTCCGACGAGGAATGATGCGGTATCGTACTTCCTTAGGAAACCAGTATGAGGAAAATAAGACGTGAGGAGCTTCCTACCCCACTGCAAAGACGTCATCGTGTGGCGCCTAAAACACCGCAGCCACAGAAGATCGGGGTCAGTGGAGGCTACTATTTGGCTTGTAGACGGGTCCTGATGGAAGACTATGGTATGGAGATGGCAAACCGCTGCTGTACAGTCCCAGCACGCCTGCCAGAGGTCGACCACCTAGTCCCACGCTGCCCAGAGCCTGAAGTCAACTGTGTTGGCATGGAGCAGTTTGGGGACGAGTTCCTGCAGAGTTCCTTCATAGTTCCGGAACGAGTCCTCCTTAACGTGTGACAACACCACTGTGGTGTACAAGCCAGAAGGTACAATGCGTGATTCTTCTTCTTCTTCTTAATTCGCCGTCTCCGATCGAAGGTTGGCGATCCAAATGGCTAACTCCTCCCTATCTGTAGCTGCTCTAAATATGTCTATGGACGCGCAATTATACCACCTTTGCTAGTCTTTCAGCCACGAATTCTTCCTCCTTCCAACCGAGCGCCCTCCAGGAATTCTACCCTCAATAATCAATCTGAGGAGGCTGTATCGATCACCGCGCATCACATGACCAAAGTATCGAGTCTTCCTCTCTTTCAGCGCGGGTAAAAGCTCAACAGATTTAGACATCCGTTGGAGCACCTCAACGTTTGTGATCCTGTCGACCCACAGTATCCGCAACATGCCTCGGTATATATACATCTCGAAAGCTTCGATGCTCCTTTCGATCCCGGGATCTAGTGTCCAACTTTCGCAGCCATACAGAAGCACCGAGAACACATAACACCGAACCATCCGCATCCGAAGGACCAAAGAAAGATCTCTGCGCGTGAAGAAGTTCCTCATCTGGAAAAATGCGCTCCTAGCCATTTCAATACGCGCTCGAATTTCTTTTTTGCAGTCACCTTGCTTATTTACTTGCGCACCGAGGTGTTTATATGAAGAAACTTGTTCGACCCGAGTTCCATTGAGCCACACTGACCGTTTTTCGTTGCTTAGAAAAAACGAGGACCTTAGTCTTGGCTACATTCAGGGACAGTCCATTACTCTCGCTATGATGCACCACAGCATCCATAATCGCTTGAAGATCCTCTGGGCTCTCAGCAATCAACACAGTGTCGTCAGCATATCGAAGGTTATTGAGAACGACACCGTTCACCCCAACCCCCCTCTCTGGCACCTCGTCAAGAGCCTCCCGAAAAACTGCTTCGGAGTAGAGGTTAAAAAGTAAAGGAGAGAGGATACAACCCTGACGGACACCTTTTTCAATACTAATTTGTTCTGTTGTTGTCTGCTCCACCCTAATCTCTGCACACTGACGCCAATACAAATTCGAAATAATAGTTATCTCCTGCTTATCTATCCCAGTCGATTTGAGCACTTCAATCAGCTTCTCATGCTTTATACTGTCAAACGCCTTCTGATAGTCGATAAACGCTGCGTAGACATCGACATTCATGTCGCGGCATCTCTGCAACAGGACATTCAATGAAAAAAGGGCCTCTCGAGTGCCAACACCGTATTGGAACCCAAATTGTGTCTCATCTAGTAAGAATTCACACTTTTTATAAATTCTGGTGTGAAAGATCCTTAAGAAAATCTTCAGCACGTGTGACATGAGGCTTATGAACCGATACTCATCACATCGAGATGAACTCGGCTTCTTTGGTAACGGCAAGAAAGTCGACCTGAGCCAGTCTGATGGGATTTCACCAGAATGGTAAATGTCATTAAAGAGCAATGCGTGATTGGAAGCAGTGCAATAGGCTGGTATTACCGCGAAGATTTACGTAGTAAATCCCTCCGCGTAGTCCTCGCTCGTTACCAACCCGTCTGGGATGGTACAGGTGGAGCGTTTGGAGTGAGACTGCCCATGCAAGCCCAGCCCAGCACAGTGAGATTGGAGGACCACTACACCCATAACTGGGCCAAGTCTTGTGTGGGGCCGCCACTTGGACAAGAGGCCAGGTAACTACAAGTTTTACCGCTTTCTGCCTTGAAGTGGTGTTTTACTGAGTGTAGAGTAAATTTAATTATTAGCTCATTCACGAGTTGAATTTATAAGGAGCAAAGGAAAGTTGTGTGATGCGGCGCAACTAAAGAGACAAACTCGACCATTCATATTTATTTCTTTAATTTTAAACCCGGGTTGTTCAAATTTGAAACGTATTTAGAGAAGTGCGGTGCAAAGAAAACAAATAAGGTTCACGCCTCAATTGGCAATGAGTGATCTCTCAAGGCGGTTTCTTTCTTCGAATTTCTCGAGAGCTAGTTTAAGGGTAACAACGCTAGTTTCAATGCGGACTATGTTTCATGAGTTATTACCATACCGCGATACCCCTCGCAGTTTGACTGCGAACATGTTATCGCCACGAGCTGGTCGGAAGAGCGCAACTGACTCTGACGCTGTGGAAAGGGGAAACAGCTCGGTGCGTCGCGCTCTAAAATACTGGGAGAAAATGAACAGGAATTGGCCAGAAACTGATACAACTATCGTCTTCGTGCCCCAGTTTTCCCGCGAACTTAGCATTAAAAGGGACGCTAATAAAAATAATCCCGGGCTCGCAGTGTATAGGAATTGGACGGAAGCCAAAGGGATGGAAAGGAATGGGAGAAAATAGAAAGAAAAAAAAAATTGGAGGGGGGAAGGGTGACCGAGTCGAAGGGAAAGATTTTCAAAGTAAATACCCACTGAGGTCCCGAAGAGATGACGCAGGGATTTGTCCGTATAAAGATATATTATTAAATGGGTATGCAGAGGCGGGTCATAGTTACCCGGTTGTGGGCTGCAGTCCAGAGATAGTCCGCCAGTCTGCTATGAAACATTCGAGCTTCATCGACCCCTTCTCTCTTATTTGCATTTACACGATCGGGGTTTTTGTTGAACAACACTCGAAAACACACCTCTGGCGTTTTGAAACTCCAACGAGGGCGTGATAAGGACAACTTCGTAAAGACCCGCGTTTATCGAAGAGTTGAATGGGGAGTCAATTAACGAGTTCGCCACTTTTCGCCCCCCCCCCACCCTGTCACGTCAAAATTATTCGATAAGTTGCTCTTTAAACGGCTTAAACTAATAATAGAGGATACACATTTAGTATCTACTCATCAATTTGGGTTCTGCGAACGACATTCTACAATAGACCAAGTCCACCGAATCACTGACATAACAGAAAAGATTCTAGATTGTAAACAACAATGTGCCAGCATTCTCTGACAAGGTTTGGCTTGAGGGACTTGAGTACAAATTGCACAGAAACCTTCCGAGGCGATACTTCCTACTACCAAAATCCTACCTTTAGGGTGAAATATGAAAACGAATACTCTGGCATTAAAGTAATTGGGTTAGATCCGCCAGTAGGCAAGTTACTAAAGTTGACGTACCTGATTGGTGAGTTCGTCTCCTCTGGCTGGTGAGTTACTGTGGGCGAGTGCTTTCGATGTAAAGACATCATCGACCATTAAGTCAGTACTCGAGTCAATCAGTTGGTCGTGGTCTTAATATACGAAGAGTAAACGGGATGGTGTGGCGTCAAGGAAGGGACGGGGGAAGGAAAGAGGTCATGCACCTCTAGGGAGAACCACTAGAAGGGAAAGGATTGTAAGTACTGTACGTCTTAGATAGTCAGCTGTCGATTCGAAGTCGCCCACAGTATCTCACCAGCCAGAGAAGACGGACTCACCTAACAGGTATATTAACTTTAGGAATACTCTGGCCTATGAATGCAGGGGACCACGGGGAGTCCAGCGCTCTACCTCCTGTACACGTGGGAGTTACCCCAAGAAGAAAATTCAACCATTCTCAACACAACTGAAAGAACATGTAAATGAGTGAGCAGGGTACTGGAGGGTATTGCCCAATATCGCTCCAATACAATGATTCACACTAACTGTAACTATTATATCAGCTTCTAGAGAGAAAAGGCCTCAGGGGCAAAGGTCCGAGTTTCTTTTGCACTTGCGACATGATTTCGTTCCCTCCCGAAATGACGCTTTTTGGAAGTTAGGTGAAGCCTAAAGCACGTTCCATGCCAATAGGGATGTCTAGCAGCCAGTGATTTGTGCGCATGATGGTACATATATTATAGAATAAAATCTCCGTGACACCCACAAACCCTCGAATTATTACAGTTTAGATCAAGGATCAAAGAGAGGATACACCGGACACGCCTAATAGGAGCATAATAACAGCGGTAATGTATGCATAGAAACTATGTGAGCCATTTGGCGCAGCGCAGAAGATTCTCTACTGTCGTATATTCGGGTCATATAGGATCAAAGCCAAATGAACGACCAAGTAACTGCAAACCCCACCTGGTTCTGGGTTATCTTCCCAGGAACATGCCCATGCTACCAGGCGCGACCACGGGTTGTGGATAGTGGAACGGCCACGGCATTGTCCCCAGGGGCATGTCTGTGGCCAGCTGTGAATAAGGTCAGCATGCTGACTGAATAAGCAGCCGCGAACAATGGGCAAAACCCAAGAGATTGCAGAAGAGATCCTGAACAAAGGGCTCAAGGGCAAGCAGATCTACATTTCCTCAGACAGCCAGGCCGCCTTAAAGGCCATCGCAGCCTATAGTTTTAGGTCTAAGCTGGCATGGGAATGCCTCCATGCGCTCAAGCAGCTCGGCGCCCGTAACAGGCTCTCCCTCATTTGGGTGCCCACTCACAGGGGGCATGAGGACAATGAAAAGGCTGACCGCCTTGCGAAAAGGGGTACAGAATCCCTACCCATCGGGCCTGAACCACACGTATGTATGACGAAAAGTCACCTGAACCGTCTGGTTGCTCGATGGGAGATACAGGAAAATGGCGCCCATTGGCATCGCCAGCCACGACTAAGACAGGTGAAAAGGCTTGTCACGCTTTCCTGTCAAAGGGCGAAGGCGATGTTGACACTCTCTAGACAAGATCTGAGATTACTGATAAGCTTCCTCACCGGGCACTGCCCACTCAGATATCACCTCAACAAGATGGGCATCTCAGAGGCGGTGGAATGCAGACTCTGCGGTGAGGAGGACGAGACAGCAGAGCATACCCTATGTGAATGCCCTGCCTTGGCAGCAAAACGCTTTGAATACTTCGGTCAGGGGACCAATGAACCCCAAACCGTAGCAGACTCTGCGGTGAAGGACATCCTCGGCTTCCTAAGGGGGGCGGGTATGTACGACGCCTTCTACTAAGGAAGGGGCAGCGTCACAATAGGCCCATATGCGGCCGCAGTGGCAAAGGGACTTGTCCCACACGCCTTCGGGTCAAAAAAAATTTGCAAACCCCGGCGATCCCACTTACACTCATCAGATGCCCAGGTTTTTTTTTAGCCTGATGATTAAGTGATGAGAGAATGGAGGAATGGAGTGGCTGTGGTTGGGAAGATAAAGGGAAGGTTCGCTCGAGGAAATACCTATTACTTGCCTTACACTCAGCCTTCTAAGTCACGCCCATATAACGGGTGGCTGGAGTTGGGAACGCAATAATGCCAAGGTCTAGAGTAAGAAGAGTGGAATGGATACGTTGCTCCATATATGGAGTGGTACGATGTGTTGTGAGCTGCCGACTCAGGCAAAAATTACTCCGTGCAATGTCGACGCATTATGAATCTTCATCTTTATCCACTAGACTACGATCACTGTGGTGCCCACAACGGGAGTCAGGCGGTACAGGAGCATTTCCTACCTGCCACCGAGGGATGCAGTTTGGAGACCCCTCCCACTTGAACAACTCAATTACCATGAAACGTTTAGTCTTTAAACATCAAAGAACCACAAAAGAACCCGACCTGAATTACGAAAGATGGGAAAACTAAACTGATCATTTCAAAAGCGGGCAAGGGGGGTGAGAGAAGAAGTTTGTTTACAAAAAAGGAGCGTAGTGGAGTAGTCCATGCAGTGGAATGGGGCGAAGGGAAGACGCTCCCTTTCTCATTCTCCTTGAAGGGTCGAGAGAGAAATGGAAGAGAAGAAACAAGCAACTTTATATAATGGTCCACCCCCACCCCTCCTTTCACCCTCCCATCCTCCTTATCACACTTCTCCGATTTCCATTTTGTTTCATCACCACACTCAAATTGTAAATACTCACAAAAAACCTGGTATATAACTATAGATGTGTGAAGCAATCATGAACAACCCACAAAATACCGGGAGTCGTGTCGTCACAATGTGTTCCATGTAAATGCGTAGAAGTGAACAATAACCGTCATAAATATCTGATAAGTAGCAACGCACATACTCCAGCCACTCCCGTAAATTCGACAACCTGCTATTCGTACCTGTTATTTAGTTAAAATCGATATGGGGACCACGGTGTGGGTATCAGTCAGTTAAGATCCCACGAATTCGATCGAAATCGATCAAAGCCTTTTTCGGTGAAACCAAAAAAACGAATCACATTTGGGATTCCATCTTCGTTTCACTATAGAGCCGTTTCCTGGTTTGCAGTAACTGGAGACAAATCTCAAAAAATCACTTGTGATTCCGAACTCTCGTTATCTTTTTCCTCTTCTTATAAGTATGAATCCAACAAGTGTATTCATTTTCAGGCATTAGATCACTATAACTCGTGAACCACTCGCGGCCAATTTCATTATTTGTATTCAATTTATTTTTCGATGAAACTCCTCAGACATTAAATGTTCGTCTTTCAAACTTTCAATTTCAATCAACCGGAATGATGAGCTGTCTAGTACCTACATTTAGCCCTCCAGATGAGTTGGATGAACATTCGGCTGCTGCGTACACAAGTATATGGAGGTATGTGTGTGTATGCCCTTGGAAGGACTTACAGGTACTTTCACGCCGTTCGCATAGCGCCACTACCTACAACGATGAGGTGTACACGAGACCGGGATAGTTACGGCTCCACTTCTTTTCTCTGAAAGACTCTCCCTCATGCACGTCCTGTGCCTCCGGTGCGGAGGAAACAAGAAACCACGTGCTGCTCTACTGTAGTTTCTACAACAGTGAGCGACGGTTGTTGGGAGAGCAAACGAACTTAGCAACATTGACTGCTACAAAGCAAGCCCATAACCAGTTTGCAGAGTTCGCGAAGAAGGTGATGGCTAACAAACGTGGTCATAGTTGATCTGTCCTTTTGGAACTTGCCACTCAAGTACATAGTTAGATCAGGTGGGAAACCAGATTAAGAAATCCTCCCCGACGGTACGAGATACCTCTGGGCAGTAACACACGGGCAACAGCTCTCTACCAGGAGACTGGCTAACGACCAAATACCTGCCGTACCTTCACCAGTCTGAGTTCGGTGGATGCTGCAGAGGGAGTTTAGGTAGAGGGTTTAGGTATAGTCATCAAATAAGGAAACAGACCTGCTAGGTCACGCGTCAGGACATGGTCTGCAGGTTGGTTGCTGGTGCATTGTCACGGTGAGGTTGGGAAATGGAGAGAGACCGGTAGGGCGGCACTACCAGGTTGCCTCTGGAGAAGGACTGAGACCTGGCATCGTCGCTGTTGGTCTCAACTAGTCTGCAGTGTCCTTGCCTGTCCAGGTAGTATCTGGCAGCCGGAATTATGCGCTAAATTGACAAAACCAAGAGGAGCAAACATGACAGGAAGCTAGTAGAGTGGAGTCAGGTAATATCGGGGTTGCAGCATTGACCAAGTCTTGGGATATACTTCATGTCAAACATCAGTTGCTTTGCCCGAACGCTGTTGAACACAATCTGTGTTCCTTTGACACGTCCATAATGACTCTAATGAGTCACAAGTTGATGGTTGTTAAGTAACAGCGGCATTTGTACGAGTGCTGGGCCCGTGGCCTTGGAGAGGGTTCTGAGCTTGGTCGCCTTAACCTCTCTCCTGCCAGCACCAAACAACTCTTTAGGGGAATTTCAAGGGAAACCACTGCCTCCACGAAGCCAAACCCATGGCTTCACGGCCAGCAGTGTCACGCCCTAAAGGGCTCCGCACCACTGGCCATGGGCAGAAGCCCCTGTAGTACCACAGCGGCATTGGGATGGTCATATATATAGCTTCGTCAGAGATGGGTCTCGGGATTTCGGCCACAGTTTGCAAAGAAGGTCACCGTTGAACTCACTTTGATGTTTGCCAGCTGTTTCGCCAGAGATTGGGTGTGGAGTTGGGAGTTTCTGATCCCTTAGGTCAAACTCTTAATAGACCAACCTATTGAAAGAAAACTTGCCACCCTGGATTAGTGGGCGTTAGATAAATGATAAGCGAGATGGAAGTTTACGTCGAAGGGACGTTTTTAGAAACTCGTGGGAGTTCTTTCCCAGCATCCATGAAGTCTAAGGAGGAAATGGGTTCGAACAGACCACTGGACGTGCCAGTTCGGTACGGAACATAGTGACTTCAATGTGCGGCTCCACTTTTTTCCTCTCAAAACCTTATGCATGCCTTGCGCAAGAAACGGTGAGCTGCTCTATTGTAGTTCTGGCAATAGTGAGCGACAGTTAGTGAAACCTATTTGCATTGACTGCTACTGTCTAAGCTAATAACCGTTTGCCCAGTCTGCAAAGAAGTTTATAGCAATGAGACGTGACCATGGTTGATTTGTCATTTCGAAACTTGCCATCCAGGTAAATAGTTAGTTAGATCTGGTGGGAAAAGCAGATTTAATAATTTCTCCCAGGCGGTACGGGATTCGTCAGGGGTCAGACTGGCAAAAACACCAAACCTGTCGTACCTCCACAGGTTTGGGTGTGGTGGATTCTGTGTGAGCGGCCAGTCTCTTGCATATGACCCAAGAGAGGAGAGTAGAGCGGTGAGTAGCCCTAGAGCTGAGTGATGGGTGTGTGTTTTTGGGAAGAGTGTTGGAGAAAGAAGTGGTGGGGAGCCGATATTTCGGAAACTCCAGAAAGGAGAAATGACCGATCGGACAGGGCAGTTTGGACATCTCTGCTGCTAACATTAAAAAGGCTCCCAGTCATAAATAGTAGGACTGACTGCAGCTGGGAAAGGCCGGAGCTCAAGATTCCAATTAATTTGGCCTGTGCCAGGCACAATCAGGTTCCCTGTTAGTCCGACTCAATCCATAAAACGCGAAATGAATCAAACTTTTTGTTTTACTCAGTTCCACAGCTGCAACAGAGGCTTACTGTTCAAGGAGCCCCGTCCCTCTACTATTGATTATGTACATTTCTGGTAACCTATTAGGTCTAAGTGAAGTAATAACTAAAGAATGGCCACCGTGACTTTCGTTCCATACGCCAACTGCACTTGGGCTAAGTTACACCTCACTGGCACCGACCCTCTCACGTAAATTGATGGCTTAAGAACGTGGGAGATGACCCTCCCCACACGTCGCATTTCGTTCTAGACGTCCAACGCGCTTTCGACGGAACGGAAATCGAAAATTGTCGCCGAAGAATCCTCCAGGGAGTTGTCACGGAAGCTCGTCAACCGGCGGAAATTAGTGCTGGCGCCTTTCAAGGTAAAGCGAAGTGTGATGAATGTGGAAGATGTCTCCGACAGATAGCTATTAATTATTTTCCTATTCGGTTCCCCTTCGGATTTTCCAGCCGCAAATAGGCCTTCGACCGGCCAACCGAACCGCGTTCATTTCTCAACTTCCGGTTCAAATCGCGGGCAATTTACCAAAATTTGGGCCTCACCTCCGGCGTAAAGGGGTAAAGCAATTATCTCTCTATGAAATAACAGGTACCTTATCAAGAGCTACGCGTCGTGCGGAACCAAATCAGCTTTTTTGGGACGTAGCAGGGAGGGTCTGCTGCTTGTGGCCTCATGAATTGATTCCTGCGTATTGACAACCGACATGGAATCGTTTAGCACGATGCATCAGGTTGCCACTCACGTCTCTCAGCGGTGACAGTTCTTCATTCTCACGAGAAGCTTTGTACGGCCTCCCATGTTACCCAGCAGTTTGGAAGGTTCAGTGGTCTATCCTCCATGTCTTTGTTCTTGAAACCTGTGAGATACTGGCCCTGTATCAGCAAGCTCCATCGTCTTCGGGCAGAGTGGTGTCCTTATTTTTCTTCTTCAGTCAGACAGATCTTACTTGGCTGGGCCACCCAGACAGCAGCAGTGGCCTTTCTCGTCCTTGAACCAGTAGGCCAACTAGGCCAACAGTTGGTCGCTCAAGAGCCGCAGATCAACCTCCTTCCCAACACTCAAGATCCTGCACCTTGGAGAATGCGAACCATCATTGGTCACGGCGACTCGCCTTCCCCTAGGGCTTCTCTAAACACTCAGCGCTTCCTCTCACCAGGCAGATGAGCCACCTCATACCTCGTGACCCTTACTGATGGCCTGTGCACTCCATCTTCTTGTAATCGTGTTCTCCTCAGCAGTAGCTCAGAAGGGCGCAGTATTGTAGTTAGCTGCTCGATAACCATAGTCTAGGCATTTGGAAGTATCTCAGCACATACATGGTAGTCCTCAGCTGACCCATCTGATTTTTTTTTTTTTTTTTTTTTGTTTTGACCCGAGGGCGTGTGGGACAAGTCCCTTTGTCACTGCGGCCGCATATGGGCCTATTGTGACGCTGGCCCTTTCTTAGTAGAAGGCGTCGTACATACCCGCCCCCTTAGGAAGCCGAGTATGTCCTTCACCGCAGAGTCCGCTACAGTTTGGGGTTCAGTGGTCCCCTGACGGAAGTATTCAAAGCGGTTTGCTGCCAAAGCAGGGCATTCACATAGGATATGCTCTGCTGTCTCGTCCTCCTCACCGCAGAGTCTGCATTCCACCGCCTCTGAGATGCCCATCTTGTTGAGGTGATATCTGAGTGGGCAGTGCCCGGTGAGGAAGCTTATCAGTACTCTCAGATCTTGTCTAGAGAGTGTCAGCATCGCCTTCGCCCTTTGACAGGAAGGTGTGACAAGCCTTTTCGCCTGTCTTAGTCATGGCTGGCGATGCCAATGGGTGCCATTTTCCTGTATCTCCCATCGAGCAACCAGACGGTTCAGGTGTCTTTTCATCAGACCCACGTGTGGATCAGGCCCGATGGGTAGGGATTCTGTACCCCTTTTCGCAAGGCGGTCAGCCTTTTCATTGCCCTCATGCACCCAAATGAGGGAGAGCCTCTTACGGGCGCCGAGCTGCTTGAGCGCATGGAGGCATTCCCATGCCAGCTTAGACCTAAAACCATAGGCTGCGATGGCCTTTAAGGCGGCCTGGCTGTCTGAGAAAATGTAGATCCGCTTGCCCTTGAGTCCTTTGTTCAGGATCTCTTTTGCGATCTCTTGGGTTTCGCCCATTGTTCGCGGCTGCTTATTCAGTCAGCATGCTGACCTTATTCACAGCTGGCCGCAGACATGCCCCTGGGGACAATGCCGTGGCCGTTCCACTATCCACAACCCGTGGTCGCGCCTGGTAGCATGGGCATGCTCCTGGGAAGATAGCCCAGAACCAGGACCCATCTGATTTATACTGTGCTCTTCCCTAATTGGTCTTTCCACCCTCTCACTGAAGGTTCCACTACATAGCTACCTTGATATCCTGAATAATCTCAATAGACATCCAAGGAATGGCAGTCCTGACCACGATCACCAAGAATCTACTGGATCTTATCAGTGAATCTTTCCGGGTCTACAGTCTGGCTGCTCAACTCAATCAGAACATCTCCAATGGCAGTTTTCCTAATAGCCCTAACATCTGCACCAGCCTCTTCTTTACTGTCCTTAGCCTGCACATGCTGCAGAGGTTGATAATAATGACATCAGCGCACCTCACTGCCTTGGGCCATCTTTGATGAGGGCTGCCGTTCTCACCTATTTCGCTCTTTCTCCCTCTGCTTGATTTTCCTGTCGTAGAATCCTTCAGTTATTTTCATAGTACAGTAACAAATTCGACTGACAAGTACATAATGATGAGTTATTTGACATCGCACAATCGTTCCGTGCTTTACGATGCATTTCTCTCAGTTTTTCCTCGCACTTCCTTTATTTTCCTCAACCCGTAGAGCAAGACTTATGCGCGGTCAGACAACCTGGCTGCACTTAAGGGCCCTGGCTTCCTATACTATCTTGTCAGAGCCTGTTTGGGAATGCCTGACTGGCCCAAAGACCTTGGCAAAGGAAAACACATTAACACTGAGTTGGATGCAAGGTTATACAGGGATAGCAAGGAGTGAAGGGGTCGACAAACTGGCGAATATATGCTCTTCTTCCAATGAGCCCTTCGTAGAGACCATCAAGAGCTACTTGATCAAGGGGGTTGGCCAGTGTGAGGGGAAGTTTAGGGCTACCTGTTGACTGTACAGTGTTCTGGTGAGGGGCTGGCTGCAGTGCGCCTCAGAGTGCTTCTGGTTCCTCAGATGTGGCCAGAAGAAGTTGCAAGGGTAGACCTCAAGGTTGTCTTGCGTTTTGTGCGAGAATGGTGGAGACGTCGTTTCAGGTGACAGGGGGTGGAAATGGGAGGACATGCAAAGAAGATGCAGTGGAGGTTTTCCCAGCTCTATCAAATTTAAAAAAAAAGATCTATGCGTGTTTAGATGTATCTTATCTGCAGATCTGACTCCACACTTTTAATAAAGCGAAAAGTAGTTGCCTTAAGTGGCTGCCGGACAGGTTGCTCTAGTGAACGACAGAATGGACGAGGGCCGTGTTACTCCCAGTGAAGTACCCCTGCATCTACCGAAGATACCGTACGAAGAACGAAATGACGGTAACAGGCCGTGGGGATACACATTACAGTCTATTTATTTTCATCAACAGTTACGAGCTGGTTTATGGGCTCCAGGGTGGATCTCGTGATGACTGATTTCACGCTCCATTCTCTCTAGAGGATTGATTTCCCAACAACCTGGTGGATCGAGGTCTCCGCACTCTTTGCCGCCCAGTCTGGAGTGCTGCAGGGCTCCCACCATGGCTCCCTTCTATTCCCCCTTATGATCAACGAAGTTAGTGTTGCCTTCAGTCAGGTCTTCTTCATCCACCCATGTTCGGACAGGTGCAAGCTGTGCCCAGCTGCAAGATAGCCTCAACTCCCTCACAGACTACTCTGCCAGAGTTGGGCTTTCTCTCAACCCAGCAAATTATGCAATAAAATCTTCCATCGGTCCCGTTCTCCTACACCTCACCCCTCAACCATCTCTCGATGGACCCATCGCTCCGTTGTAGTCAGGTCATGTTTCGTATCGTTTACTGGTATTTTTCGAAGCTGAATCGAACGGAATGGATCTCGTATGTGTGAGACTACGTCAAGCTGTGCTATAGAATAATAAACCGTTGTGTAATAATTTGCTGCGTTTATTCGCTTTTATTCCCTCCGTACATGCTCCAATCAGCATCAGGTATGACTACTCCATTCACTTCTTGAATGTGGCAGTTGTCTGTTTATAACATAACCAGCGGTAGGCAAATGCGTTAGCGTCGTTTCGCGTCTTGCGCTCCATTGGCTCCTGCATATGATAAATTAATTAGGGTAATCGATCAGTTGCACACTCCCTATTTCCACCGGTTGCAGTCCACGAAGTAAATTTTCCCTCCGCGAATATTTTACGTTTTTCTGGCCTAACCGGATTTGAAGTACCCTTGACGAGCAATTGGCAAATTATCTCGCGAACCCTCCTTCCGTTATTACTACGGAATGTTATTGATTTATGGGGCCTCTCAAAAGTTCATATCGCATAACTACGTTGCAGATGCCTCCGTTTGTTCTGTCGCTTTTGTTGTTATCTTCTTCAATATATTCAATAAACTCGTAAAATCCGACGTTGATTGAACGCACTTCAGAAAATTATTGACGGTAGGCACGATTGACGTTAAAACGATCGTTAAATGCGAGCACACAGGTAATTCATGAGTGACGCAATACACTCAATCAATCATTTTCTACAACGTTGCAACGCATGACACGAGAATGGCGCGTAAATTTTTACTTTCTCTGGCTCTACGATTCCCTTTCAGATCATTAAGTTATCTGGCCCCCAGGTCACCATGGAACGCCTATAGTTATCATTGCAATCATAACACCACACAATTTTTTTTTCTCAAAAACGGCTGGTGTACCGCAGGGGAGTATATTTGGGCCTTTCTTGTATCTCCAATTTACAAGCGACTTCCCTCGTAGTGATCGTTTGACAACTGCACGCTTTGCTGATGATGTAGCCTGTTGATGAGTCCACTCTATGTTGAGCAGATTGACGCATGGTGCCAGCGGCGGTGTGTTAAGACAAGTACTCCCAAGTCCACAACCGTACTATTCATCTATCTCCACAGTACTAGTTTCCCATCCATTCAGCTTAAAGAGCACCCCCATCAGTTCGTTACCTGACCTCACTCTCAATAGTAAGCTCGTTTGGGACAGTCAAGTATCGAGTGCAACCACCAGAACTCGGCAGACAATGCACCCACTCAAGTTTCTCCTCTCAAGTCCCACCTTACTGTTGGACATGAAGAAACTGTTATATGTAGTGCTTATAAGACCGATATGGCTGTACATCTGTCCAATCTGGGTCTCTATATCTGGTTCCCTGATTAAAAAGGTTGAAACAATCCAGAACCAAATCTTAAGGATTATTACTGCCGCTCCATGGTATGCAAGGAATATGAATCTGCATTGTGATCTCGACATCACTGACGTCCACTCAGTAATACAATTGTCCCATGTCCAGCATCACGAGTAGCTACTGACCTATCCCAATCCCCTTCTCCATCAAATAGTGTCCAACCCCTCCACCAGCAAGACCAGCAAGGCGCCGGACACTGAAGCGACATTCAGATCTTGCAGTGTGAAGCACAACCGTGACTGTTATGTGCAAATCAGTATGATATCAATGGGGTTGGTTGACGAAGGGGGTGGGGGTGGATAGGGAAACTCCAAAGATCCAGGACAGACCATTCATGACTTCTTTGTGTTTGAAGGAGAACATCTCATGAGAGAGGTCGAGGTCGTTCGAGCTCAGGGATCCCATGGATTCGAGAGCACCGGCTTTGTGGTGGGTGGCTTTGGACTTGTCTCAGTAGAACAACGTTCATGTTTGGATTGAGGAGCTTCATACAGTTCTCTGACTGTCCCAAAACTGGGATGAGCAGCGTAGCCTAATGGTGTATTGTGCTAGTCCTAATGTCTCACAGGTTAATGCCTAGCCTCCTAAGGAACGCCAGGTATTTCCAGCAAAAGTCTTCTTTGCTTCGTCTTCCACTCTTGGAAGTGTTGCACCAAAGACCAGGAATCGCTCTATCTCAAGTTTCTGGCACTGAGCCAGGGTGTGGTAGGGAGTTTCTTCACTTGTAACACACCACCTGCCCCAAAATAATCAAGTTTGTAATCGTCCCTACAATCGGCCTTAGGTTCTTCCTCCCCATCCTCAGAAGACTCCATCTTATCTTGTCGGTTTGCCCTGGCATTAGGAGTATCTTATCCCTGCAGCATTCCAGATTGTCCTATGCATTCTCCTGACGCATTCCCCCACAGTCCTATTGACTAGTGACAGAGAAATTCCACAGGAGGTGGCCCTATAGGTACAGACGACGAACCCAAAGGTTGAGGAGCTGCTACCCGATTTAATAAACCACACTCGCATAGTTCGCTGAATATTTTAATTCGTACTGCGCCCTTTGAACTCCTAATTGATGGAAAATTAGGTCTACCAACTCCAATGGTGTTTCAACACAAACGATCAATTGCGGCGGTCCAAAGGTTGGGAGTCGCACAGCCCATCAAAAGTGGTCGGCCACACTTCAGCCTCTCTTCCTCAGGACCTATCTCTCGGAAAACACCTCGAGGTCCCCCAGGTGTTCGAAGGGAATTTCGGGCAGAGTTTGAAGCAAACTTCTTGAATTACGACAGAACTTTCAACGGCGCACAAGTTAGTTCGTGGGTGGGGCGGCATTGAGAGACGACATTGGAAAGTGGTGGGCCAACCAAACTCGCTCGAATTTCGAAGAAGAATCTTCCTCTGTGTCCCTCCCACGATCTGAATGTCCCTTTCTCCTCGGTGTAATCTGAATATGCTGAGTTTTGGAGTCCTTCCAGCTCCGCGTCGTCTTCCCCGCGTGAGAAGGACACGACGCTGTTCTCATTTTGACTGGTCTGGTAACGACTTTCAAACTTGGGCTGTCTGTCCATACGTCATATTTTGGTACATTTTCATCTCCACCTTCCCACCGGAGAAAATCGCTTATGGCTTTACTATTATAAACCGAATAAAACCAAAAAAGAACCTGCTCAGTGGCGCAAATTGTGAACGACATTGAGATAAAACCGCTTTACCAAATCCACTTGAACTGGATATCTACTCGCGAGCCACCATAGGACGCCAAAATAACGTTATGAAGGAACTCCGCCTAAAACTGACCATAGTTATAGTAATCGAAACACTAAATATATTTTTTCTCAAACAGCTACAACGATTTTGATAAAATTTTTCATATGTACAGCTCTTGATGAGACAACGATACCATAAAATTTCCATTTGGGAGAAACTGACGAGAGCAGCGCAATAAATTACTAAACATTTCGACGAAAATTTTTGGGCAGTTTTTTCCTAACGAACTCCGTTGAAATGTTAGTAGAATGTTAAAAACAATTGGTGTAGTAGCCCAATTAAATACTTATACGATGAGACTTTGAAAGCGCTCATACGAGATATAGGAGCTCCTCTAGAAATTCCGGAGTTTCAATTACTACCATTCATCTCCGTTTTTTCCAGATAATTCTGGGACGGTGATTATCGTCCTTCTCAAAAAAATCGTGTTCACAGCCCCATTAATTGTTTGCTCATCAATTGCTCAATAATAGTTGAGGCGTTAATACGAGGAGCGCAATAAATTCCGGAACTGTGTAAGACCTGCTGCTTTCTTGAGTTAGTAGAAAAAAGTCAGTCATTCTTGTAGCAAGGTGGTGAAATTTTAACTGGCCAGATTTTGCACACAGAAGTTTAATACGAAGAAAGTATTAAAATAAAGTAATCGCTGAGCTCATGTGACAGAAATAAAAAATAAAAGTAACTTCTCGTGAAAAAAGTCCGAAATAAAAGTAAAAAATAAATTGGTGCAAGTTTACGTTGCTCGACGTTTAAAGTTCGTGCTCCTATTCGATATACGGCCTCCTACTGTATATTGGTCCAGGATGTTGCCGATGTATGTCTTTCAGGTATGAAGCAGGTAGACGTTGTTTTATGACGACTTTTGGTATACTGCAATCCGACAAGAATGCTGAATCCGCTGTAATCACGGTAATTTCACTCCAAAAGTGAGGGAATGGCAATGAATACAATATAAGCCGTTTCAACGCGGCAGGTGGGGAGACGACGATGATTAGGATGGAATCAAATAAAATGGCGCATGGAGGTGGTGATGGGTGGTGTGCTGACGTCACTCACATTAAACCGAAATAAAATAAAACGCTTCTCAACGTAATTCAATAGGTGATATAAGTGGTGTAGCTGCCTGAACGCAAGTAAATCGACACAGAGCTACGGAAAGTCGTGTGATGCGGCGCACCTCATATTTTACCTTATCGCGATATTTCCTTTTTCCATTGAGCAGCGGGAAGCAAACGAGCGTGAACGCGATAATTTATTGTGCTCCTCTCGTCATTTTCCTTACACATGACACTTTTGTTATCGCCCAGTTTAGAGTAACTGCTGCCTTCTTCATAGCAGGTGCGGGAGCAAGTCCAATCCCCGTACCCCCATGGAGATAAAGCGCAGGTGCCAGTAGAACGCCTCTTGGCAATTCCGGCACCGAGGCCTGCCACCCATTCAGGTCCTTAGGCTGCTCAAGGTGCAGCCACATAGAATGGGTACCACGGGGGCTTCAGCCCGCGGCTGGCAGCGTGGAGCCTTTAGGGCGTGGCGCTGTCGGCCGTGAAGTCGTGGGATTTTGCTGGAAATCCCCCCTAGAGAGATGATTGGTGCTGGCTGGAGAGGGGTAAAGGCTGCGAAGCTAGGTACCCTCTCCAACGCCATGGGCAATGCCCAAAGCACAACTACCATTGTCAGTAACTGCTGGTTTTAAAGGATAGGGAAGAGGTTAGGTTGCGGGGAAATGTGCGCAGGGCCTCAGTTGTAGGTGTTTAGGTTATGTGTTTATTCTGTGTTAGTGTGTGGTCTTGGAGTGGGCGGTACCAGGGATGGTCGAATATCAAGTAGCCCATCCCTGGACCGCCGGTGTGAATGTATTGAAGGGTTGAATGTATTTATTGTGTGAGTGTGTATGTAGGTTAGTAGTGATAGGTTGGAGTGAGACCGATGGGGCGCGACAGAGGGTGGCTGAATATCAAGTAGTCCGCCCTCGGCTCGTCGGATTGGGGATCGCAGTTCAGGCCGGGACTAAAGACGGCCTCACACCCTTCTCCATGGGATGTACGGTGACTACGGAGGTACAGAGATAAAGCGTAGGTGCCGGTCGAACGCCTCTTGGCGATTCCGGCACCGGGGCCTGCCACCCATTCAGGTCCTTAGGCTGCTCAAGGTGCAGCCATATAGAATGGGTACTACGGAAGCTTCTGCCTGCGTCCGGCAGAGTTTAGCCCTTTGGGCTTGACGCTGCCGGCCGTGAGGCCAAGGGTTTGGTCTCCTGGGGACCGTGGTTCCGTTGGAAATCCCCCCCGGTGCTGGCGGGAGAGGTGTGTAGGCTACGAACCCAACACCACGGGCATATGCCCAGCGCACACTTACAAATGTCAGGAACTGTTTGCGCAGGAAACGTAATCAAAATCACCGCAGTTTTCGAGGAGAAAAATATTTGATGTTTAGATCACTATACTTATTGTTATTTTTCGATTAAATTTTGCATTTTCCTCATTGTGGCCTCTGGAGTTAATGTGCGGACTAATAATTGAAGAGCTGGTTTAGCTGGTCTTTCGGTCCTGTTCACATACACAATGACAGTTTTCTTCTTTTTTGCATTCACGCGGCTTCGCACTGTTAACCTGAAAAAAAAAGTTTCGGCACATTACGTATCTTGTATTTTTACTCCGTAGCTCTAAGGAAATAATAAGCAACGATATCCGTCACAAGCTCACGTGTTGTCATCTTTTGTTGCAGTTCCACCGCAAATAGTTGAGGTGTCCGGAAGCGGTAACGTCGAGGTGAGGAAGAAAACGCCAGTCTCTCTGGAATGTCGAGCGAAAGGGAATCCACCGCCTTTCTATCAATGGACGAGAAGGGTGAGTTAAACTTTCACTCCTTCGTATCATGGATCAAACTGGACGTCACACGTTCAACGTTTATTTTCCTTAGAATTGAATTCATTGAACAGTAAAGTGAAAAATCATATATTTGAAGCCGGAGGTTGAATGAATGGAGTACTTAGGTAAGGAATTGGCGTTTATTGGCAACTCAATGTTGTGAGGAATGTTTTACTGCCGAATACAGCAGGGGACTGGGCCACGCGTGTACGGAACGATTATTGGTACACACCTGGCAATGTTTTCCTAACTCATTGGGCAGTGTACATTCCCCATACCACGACGTTCCATCTTGGGGCCTATTCTATTCACACTATTCATTAATGACATTCGTTCTTCATTTATTCATTCAAAATGATTCACGCCCGCCGATGATGTTCAATGCACTATTTTTCTTTAGATAATCTTCCGCATGCCATCAGTTTGTTAAACTCATATATGATCAACGTGGTTGACTCGGCTAGGAACGCATTGATACTCAATTCGAAGAAGACACCAACTTATTGTATTCTCTAAGAAATAGATTCATGATTGGTCCTCTTTGCCTTCTCATATTAGTTAGCCCAATAAAATTGTCAACAATCTTGGTGTACTAATAGACGTCCAGTTGGACAAATCGTATCTCACGAACAGTCAGGAAGGTTTATGGCTCGTTATTACCCTGAAAAGCGTCCGTAAATTCACTCTCACCTACGTTAAACCCGTTCCCTTCCTCATTTTTACTTTCCTTGCTCTACGAAGTAGAAAGGAAAGTTATGTAATCGGCTGAAAAAAAAATTTTGAGTTCTCTTCAGATCTTTACGTTTCAGACCCCCCTGAGTCCGAAAAACACTATTTGGGAAAATGGTCTGTGTGTGTGTATGTGTGTCTGTGAACGATTTTTAGAAAAAAAACACCGTACCAAATCAACTCAAACTTGATATCTCGCCCGCAGGTTACCATGGGACGCAATGATGAGGGTATGAACAAAATCCACCGAAAGTTAACTATAGTTATCATAGTGATCAAAACACCAAATATTTTTTTTCTCAAAAACGGCTCAAACGATTTTGATTAAATTTTTTATATTGATAGCTCTCAATAAGGCTATTATACCATAGAATTCCCATTTGTGGGAAAATGACGAGAGCAGCACAATAAATTACCAAAACTTTCGACGAATTCGATTTTAGCGCGGTTTTTAGAGAAAACAACTGTACCAAATCAGCTGAAACTTGATATCTGGCCTACAGGTTACCATGGGACGCAAAGATAAGGGTATGGGCAAAATCCACCGAAAGTTAACTATAGTCATCATAGTGATCAAAACACCAAATTTTTTTCTCAAAAACGGCTCCAACGATTTTGATTACATTTTTTATGTTGATAGCTCTCAATAAGGCAATGATACTATGAAATTCTCATTCGTGGGAAAATGACGAGAGCAGCACAATAAATTATCAAAATTTTCGACCAAAAGCGTTTTTGCCGTGGTTTTTTTCTTTTAAACTCCGCTGGAATGTTAGTAGAATTTTAAAGAAAATTGGTACTGTAGTCCAATCCAATACCTATAGGGTGAGTATTTAAAAACGCTCATGAAATACATGGGGCTCACTCCAGAAATTCCTGAATTTCAACTTTTGCCATTTCGCTTAATACCAGTTCTAACAGTTATTACCCAATAACTCTGCAAAAGTGATTACTATCCTCCTTCAAAAAATCCGTGTTTACAGCCTCATTAATTTTCTGGGTACCAATTGCTCAATAATGGTCCTGAAATGAGTACGAGTAGCACAATAAATTCCGAAACTGTAACCGCTACCGCTTCCTGCTGCCGTGAAGCGTTGTTTGACCAAGTTCAAATTAACTGAGTGATGAATGAATTGATTAGATAGAATTAGCCATGTACAAAGTGAATTGTTGTAGAGCTAAGGAAAGTTGTGTGTTGCAATGCACCAGATATTTGTTATAATTGTGGAAGTATTGTTTAAAAGCACCCCTCCCCCCTCAGTACTGCTTGTCAACCATTATGGTGCCACCACGCGACTGTCTTAATCAATTCTCAATATAACATACACTGAGCGCGCAGAAGTAGGAAGCTCGAGGAAGGGCGAGAGAACTTTCCCTCACCCCTGAGGCTATGGGTGGAGCGAAGGGCTCCCAATCCTCCAATCCCTCCTTGAACTGTTGGTGGTCAAAATGAACCCCATAAAACCGCCGCAGTGGAAAGAATTTCCTTCATTCAGAGTCCCTGTTCAGCTAGGAAGAAGAGCCTGTGTCACTTAACGTCAAGTTTGGATTTGTTCATCTCCTCACTGTGGAAGTCTTGTTCAAACCACATGCCACCATATACAGGATAGCGCACTGTAAAAATGGTTGCAAAGCGTGTTGTAATTGATGCTGGTACTGACGACGTTATACCTTATCTTGGCGCAAGGGTGCTACTTGGGGAAATAAGCACAGATTAGGTGAGTCATTCAGCGGGTGAGGACACCCAACCGAACCTTTGTGATATTGTTTCTGCACACGCAAGGCTTAACAAGGTGGAAGCTAACTTCAAATGTATGCAGTCAGAACGACCACATTGCTCCATTGTTCAAAGAACGACTTTTTCAAAATTAGAATCCTACCATCGATTGGAGCTGGTTAATGAGAGGGGACCCAGCCTTTAGTACCTTGAAGAAATGTTTGCCTTTGGGTGGTCAGGGCGGCTTCGTGTCCTTAATGTGACTCCTCACTTGACTGTATCTCTGGGGTAGTCTCTCGAGATTGTTGTGGCGAGGCTCTGGAATTCCCTTCTCTCTAATTGCCCAGCTTGCACCGAGCCTTCCACCTTCCGCGACCTCATAGGTAAGCACTTGGGGCCTGACTTTGTGCATTAACACACGTGTTTCATTTTCATGCAACTTTTGTTAGCCTTTATATTTTTCTTCTTTTTTAATTTTTGTTCATCAAACCTCACCTTTTATAATGTGACTTGCCCATTTTTCTCTTTCTTTCTTTTTTTTTTTGACCCGAAGGCGTGTGGGACAAGTCCCTTTGTCACTGCGGCCGCATATGGGCCTATTGTGACGGCCCTTTCTTAGTAGAAGGCGTCGTACATACCCGCCCCCCTTAGGAAGCCGAGTATGTCCTTCACCACAGAGTCTGCTACGGTTCGGGGTTCAGTGGTCCCCTGACCGAAGTATTCAAAGCGTTTTGCTGCCAAGGCAGGGCATTCACATAGGGAATGCTCTGCTGTCTCGTCCTCCTCACCGCAGAGTCTGCATTCCACCGCCTCTGAGATGCCCATTTTGTTGAGGTGATATCTGGGTGGGCAGTGCCCGGTGAGGAAGCTTATCAGTACTCTCAGATCTTGTCTAGAGAGTGTCAGCATCGCCTTCGCCCTTTGACAGGAAGGACTTTCTTTCTTTATAATGCTGCTCGCTTTCCAAAAGTAAGAAGTTATGTATGGTTATTCAGAGCTGTCTAAACACAAAATATTTTATCGTTATATTCGGTTTTCAGAAAAGAATAGTAGTGTGTTGATCAGTCGCAAAAAGCCCAATCTGTATCACCTGCCCTAACCGGACTCCTTGGCCCTTAATGGCAAAGTCATTGTTTCACCCAAAGACCTTCATACCTGCAGAAATTCCACTTCCGCGGTTATTTCCAACAGCAACAGCATTCCTTGAAGTGGGTTTCCCATCTTTTACCACCACTTTACTCAGATTCCTCTCCACAATAGACAGCTCCTCCAAAACTCATTCACCTATGAACTCTCACGAAAGTCAATCGTCTCTCTGTGCTCACTCAGACACTTTCCTCTATCTATTCTCTGCCCATACAGTTCGCTATCCCCATCCGATACAGTTCCCTGCGCCAGTTCATGCATATTATGAGTCGTTATCTTGTGTTCTTTTGTACACAAACTCAACTCACTTCATGGCACATAAGTCTTCATGCACACCGAGTTTCTTCTATTTCGATCTTCTACTCTCCCCCTCTCGGGGCGCCCATTAATAACTATTGTTAGTTTTCTACCCAGTTTGCTCATATTCCCTTTTTTGATGTCCCATGATGACCTGCTGGCTGTACGTAAAATTTGCGCTGATTTGGTCAGCCATTCTCTAAAAGTCCCACGGACACACGCAGGCCAATTACTCAAATGGTGTTTCGTGGATATGGCTTTAGCTTCAGCCTTTTCATCTAACTGCCAAAAAGCGCCACGCTGGGAGGGAACAAAATATCAGTGAAAGTAGAGTCAATTTGTACTGGCGAATAACTTATTGAGGATCGAAATGATAGCGATAGCCGGTAGTTGCATAATTGTCAGTTCCACATGCGTTGGCGCAGCGAAAAGGGGTTAATAAGCGTAACCGCCGACTTTATCAGTCCAACGTGTGTTTTGACTGCTCTCGTATCATTCACAAATGAGGTTGTAGCATACTGGTACTAGTGACTACAGCACAAATTACAAATGAGGTTGTAGCATACTGATACTATTATGAAATCGGAAAAATCTGACCGGGAAAGTCCAAGGAAGTCTTGACAAATCTAAGGTCCAGAAATGGTGAGAATTCTCGTAGAGAATGGTGAGATAAACACGAGGGATCCAGGGACCTTCGGTGTCACTCACGTCGAAAAAGGTAAATAATTACGAGCGGTGCGTAGCAATACACAACTTTCCGCCACCCCTTTTACTTCAAACACCCGCTACATATGCGGGCGCTATATCTTCGTTCGACGCATTTCTACAGAAACATTTATGGGGAACAAAATGTAGAGACTAGTTAGCTGAGAGTACTACGTAAGTTTGATCCAAATCGTCTGTGCCGTTTTTGAGAAAATAAGAATACCGATAAATTATTATTCGACAAATTCCTTTTCTGAGTTAACTTGGCTTATACCTCCGTTCAACATATATATACAGAGATAGTTTCGAGGAACAAAATGTGAGTTTAGAACGCTAGAAGACACTCCGTAAGATTTATTACATCTCGTGAAGCAATTACCCTGGAATTGACGGACATATTTGAAAAAACGTTATTTTCGACACATTTTCATTTTTTACCTCTGTTCAATGGACTGTCAGAGGAACATTTATGGAGAACAATATGTAGGCTTTAACTATTCAAAAACATCCTGAAGGTTTGGTGAAAATCGTTGAAGCCGTTTTGCCAAAAAGCGTTAAAAACTTATTTTTTCTTCATATGCTTGTATCTCCGTTAACCGTATTTTCATGGAGATATGTATGAAGAAGAAAAGTTGATTAGTAGAAGATAATTTGAAAGTTTAATAAAAATCGTTACAGCCGTTTTCGGAAAAAATGCGAAAAACCCTAGTTTTTGGTACATTTTCGTCCCCCCCCCCCTTCCCAACGGCTGAAATCGCCCATAACCTTATTTTGGTTTCTACAAAAAAAATTAGGTTTTTTGGACTCAGTGGGCCTCAAAACGTGAAGATCTGAAGAAACCCCAAATTTTTTTTTTCACACGATTATACTTTCCTTCCTCTTTGGGTTAGCACCACAATGATACTGTGAAGAATTATTGGCCGAGTCTAATTTTTGTGTGTTGTTCTTGTTGGTTCTCCGTAATTATTATTTTAATGAAAGTACAATGACCCAAATAATTCTTAATGACTCAACGTTGAATCGAATTTCCGGCTAAAATTTTTCCATTTTGATGCGTACTGCCATAGTGAGTGTCGTGTCTGACAATACTAACACGGCCCGATGGGCCGTTACTTTCGCGAAACTCAAAATTGAGTTGCATCATAGAAGCTGTCTCATTCAACGGAGAAAGGCCGTCGTCCGAAAGCGCGCGCAAAAAAAAAAAAAATAAAGTGAAGTGTCCTCGATAATAATGTGGCGAAACAAACTTACGCCGGTTGATTTACTTTCCACCGGCTGCCCATTCGACGCACGTGCACGCGGCCGATATTACCCGGAGACCCGTAAAAAACTGCGCTAAGCTCGAGTTTTTTGTCTTCTTCAATTTTCTCCTTCCAAAGTTTCCGCCCTTCGGTGGCTATTATTGAAACGAGCCCGAGAGTGTTATTGCGCGTGTGGGTTATTCCGGGAAGAAGAGAGTGTTAGAAGGAAGGGGGGGGGGGTGATCCGAAGAGATTGTCAACGTCTTCCACTCCAAAGCTTCTGCGCAGCTCTTCATAAATATTAGCGTTGAGACGAGATTTGTTGCGTCCTTCAGAGTTTGACAACGGACTTTGTACTTTAGACCTACGAAGTAACAAGTAAAGTTAATCAATTGGCTTAAAAACGTTTTACTATCCTCGACTTAACGAAGTAGAAAGGAAAAAATTTGATGAGCTCTCCACGGATCTTCATGTTTCAGAAGCTTCTGTGTCCCAAAAACACAAATAGGGTAAATGGTCTGTGTGTGTGTGTGGGTGTGTATCGCGATTGAGAGAAAACGGAACCGAATCAGCTCAAATTTGACATCTAGCCCTCTGGCAACCATGGGATGCTGTGGGTGTGAAAAAAATCCGTTTAAAACTAACTAAAGTTTTCATATCGGTCAAAACTCTAAATATGTTTTTCTCCAAAAACGCCTTCCACGATTTTAATTACATTTTTTAAAATTGAAAAAATTCGTTGTCATGTGGATGAGAACGGCATTTTTGGGATGTTGTGGGTTGCTCAACACTGTACGGCTAAAATATCATCCTTGGTCGCTTTTTATTTCATCACCAGTTGTAAATATTTCGTACAAGCGATAAATTGTTTTCTGGGAAGGCACACTTTTCACTTTATTACTTTCCTTGGCTCTACGAAGTAGAAAGGGAAGTTATGTAATCGGCTGAAAAAAAAAATTGAGTTCTCTTCAGATCTTTACGTTTCAGACCCCCCTGAGTCCGAAAAACACTATTTGGGAAAATGGTCTGTGTGTGTGTGTGTGTGTGTGTGTGTGTGTGTGTGTGTGTGTCACTAAAGTTTGTCTGTGAACGATTTTTAGAGAGAACCATCGTACCAAATCTGGTCAAACTTGATATCTCCCTGCAGGTTACTATGGGACGCCAAAATAAGGGTTTGGACAAAATCCATCGAAAGTTAACTATAGTTATCATAGTGATCAAAACACCAAATATTTTTTTCTCAAAAATGGCTCTAACGATTTTGATTAAATTGTTTATATTGATAGCTCTCAATAAAGCAATTATACCATGATATTACCATTCGTGGGAAAATGACGAGAGCAGCACAATAAATTACCAAAACTTTCGACGAAATCGATTTTAGCGCAGTTTTTAGAGAAAACCACCGTACCAAATCAGCTGAAACTTGATTTCTAGCCTACAGGTTACCATGGGACGGAATAATGAGGGTATGGGCGAAATCCACCGAAAGTTAACTATAGTCATCATAGTGATCAAAACACCAAATTTTTTTTCTCAAAAACGGCTCTAACGATTTTAATTACATTTTTTATATTGATAGCTCTCAATAAGGCAATGATACTATAAAATTCTCATTCGTGGGAAAATGACGAGAGCAGCACAATAAATTATCAAAATTTTCGACCAAAAGCGTTTTTCGCGCAGTTTTTTCCTTATAAACTCCGCTGGAATTCTTGTAGAAGGTTAAAAAAATTGGTATTGTAGTCCAATCCAATACCTAAAGGGTGAGTGTTTAAAAACGCTCATGAGGTACATGGGGCTCACTCCAGAAATTCCTGAATTTCAACTACTGCCATTTCGCTTACTTCCAGTTCTAACAGTTATTTTCCAATAACTCTGCAAAAGTGATTACTATCCTTTTTTTAAAAAAAATCGTGTTTACAGCCTCATTAATTATCTGTGCACCAATTGCTCAATAATGGTCCTGCAATGAGTACGAGCAGCACAATAAATTCCGGAACTGTAAGCGCTACCGCTTTCTGCTGCCGTAAAGCGTTGTTTGACCAAGTTCAAATTAACTGAGTGATAAATGAATTGATTAAATTTAGCCATGTACACAAGTGAATTGACGTAGAGCTGAGGAAAGTTGTGTGTTGCAACGCACCAGATATTTTTTCTCAAAAACGGCTCTAACGTTTTTATTAAATTTTTTATATTGATAGCTCTCAATAAGGCAATTATAGCATGAAATTCCCATTTGTGGGGAAATGACGAGAGCAGCACAATAAATTACCAAAACTTTCGACGAAATCGATTTTAGCGCGGTTTTTACAGAAAACAACCGTACCAAATCAGATGAAACATGATGTCTAGCCTACAGGTTACCATGGGACGCAAAAATAAGGGTATGGGCAAAATCCACCGAAAGTCAACTATAGTTATCATAGTGATCAAAACACCAATTTTTTTTTCTCAAAAACGGCTATAACGATTTTGACTAAATTTGTTATATAAATAGCTCATAATAAGATAATTATACCATAAAACTCCCATTTGTGGGAAAATGACGAGAGCAGCACAATAAATTATCAAAATTTTCGACGAAAAGCGTTTTTGCCGTGGTTTTTTCCTTATAAACTCCGCTGGAATGTTAGTAGAATGTTAAAGAAAATTGGTACTGTAGTCCAATCCAATACCTATAGGGTGAGTATTTAAAAACGCTCATGAGATACATCGGGCTCACTCCAGAAATTCCTGAATTTCAACTTTTGCCGTTTCGCTTAATACCAGTTCTAACAGTTATCACCCAATAACTCTGCAAAAGTGATTACTATCCTCCTTCAAAAAATCCGTGTTTACAGCCTCATTAATTTTCTGGGTACCAATTGCTCAATAATGGTCCTGCAATGAGTACGAGCAGCACAATAAATTCTTTAACTGTAATCGCTGCCGCTTCATGCTGCTGTGGCGTGTTGTGTGACCAAGTTCAAATTAACTGAGTGATAAATGAATTGATTAAATAGAATTAGCCATCTACAAAGTGAATTGTTGTAGAGCTAAGGAAAGTTGTGTGTTTATTTTTTTTTTTTTTTAAGTACGTTGAGTTTTCACCATTGACTTGTTTTGTTGAATGTAAATTTCAACTATTTAAGAGCAGTACTGTTCAATGGTGAAAATCTGCTTGGAATGACGCTTCATTAGTCGATTTGACATCGCTGTCAAAAGTTGCAGTGTTGCCTGATGAGTACCTGGGGTACTCCGGAATTTCAATCACTGCCATTTCACTCACTACGGTTTCTAAAAGTGTTTACCCGATATCCTGGCAAAGTGATTATTTACCCCTTCTTTAAAAATCGATTTTACACCCTCGTTAATCGCCGTGTGCTCAATAATGATCAGGGAATGATTACCAGTAGCGCGAAAAATTCCGGAACTCAAGCGCCTACCACTTTCTGCCGATGTTCCAAATGAACTGTGTGAAAAATAAATTGAGTTGGTAGCAAAAGTCGTGAACTCAAGTTAAGTGACGTAGTGCTAAGGAAAGTTGAGTCGTGCGGTTATGGGGGGGGAGTTCATCCTCTCAGTAGTTACAATAATGGAGGGGGTGTCACGTCACTCCACCTGGTGGGGTGTTGAGGGGGCTGACATCAAATCCACTAAGGACGTACAAGAGTTCATCGTATTTTCATACAGATATTTGTGGAGAACTGGCAGCTAATAAGGCGAAAGTTGGATCAAAATCGTCAGAACCGTTTTTTTTGGAAAAATGCGAAAACCCCTATTTTTTTGTACATTTTCGTCCCCCACCCCCCTTCCCATCGGCCGAAATTGCCCATAACCTTATTTTGGTGTCTACGAAAAATAAAAAACAAAACAAAAAAAGAACCAGCTCAATCGGATCAGCCGTTCTCCCGCAAATCGAACTACAGACACACACACACACACACGGACCACGCGCCGAAATTAGGTTTTTTAGACTCAGTAGGCCTCAAAACGTGAAGATCTGAAGAAAACCCAAATTTTTTTACACGATTACTATACTTTCCTTCCTTTCGGTTAGCGGAAAATAAAAAGTAGGGTGTCTAGAACAGGTCTTGTCGTGATTTCTCAAGTGAGGCGATTTATTGTCAAAACCTAACTTTTGATCAACATATATGTTGCAGCCGAGTCAGGATGATTCGGCTGCAACATCGGAAGTGGGATCTCCCCGACGTCCCAGGTGTCATTGTCCGTCATCAAGTAGTGATCGCGACAGGTATGATGATGACGATGGTTTTCGTCGATTTTGTTCTCGTTCTCAAGATCATTCGTGGAGGGATTTTGCTCGAGAGCAAATGAAAACCATGCAACAATTTTTGGTGCATGCGGAGAGAACCAAACGATCCGAGAGGCGGAACTCTGCAAGCTCCATTCTCGCTACCTGAGTTCGACCCTGACGTGTCCTTAATAAACGCTGGCGCTTGGTGCTCTACCGTCAACGTTCTCATGAACGAAAGTCCGCAGAAAGGTGGCAAACTGCTATTATCGTCGGGAAGAGCTCTGAAGGATACTGCCGCCCAGTGGCTACCTCAAATTCTACATCATTATCGAGATCAACGACTGGAACCCCCAGGCCGGATGTCTCCTGCTACAACTGCAAGCGCCCAGGGCGTTTCTCCTCCAGATGCCCGTTGAAGACCTCATTGAACAAAGGCGAGCCAGCAGCCACTCGTTCACAGGATAAGCGAGTCCGCTTTTGCCAAGTCAATCCCATGGGCCAGCTCGATCATAAGGGTGAGTGCTCTCTCTCTCTTGGGACTAAGTCTAGATTCTAAATTTGAGGGCACGATGTCATTATTGATGGGTTTCCATTGAAGATTCGTTTCATCTGGTGCCAGACAAATTTTTGACTGCCCCAATCGTTGTTGGTCGTGAAATAATTTCACAGAATTTCCACATGAGTATAACAAATACTAACTGTATTTTGACTAGTGCTGAAGCCCTAGCCAACATTACTCGAGAGAGTGCACCTAACCAGCAAAATGTTTCATGTACTGTAACGCAGGTTTCTCCTAATTCGACTGTTGCTCTTTAGAATTGTTCAGTTATAGACAAAGTTAACGTCTGCGATACGGGTTTTCGGGAATCATTTGGCGCTTCCTCCAGTGATGATTTTTCGTTTTTTACAGCTATCTGTGAAACTGATCTCTTTTTAGTTAGTAGTGGCCAGCATTCGAGCTGTGACTAAAGCAATTAATTTGTTTGGTCCTCCATCCTTATTGGTAGTAGATCAAGGTAGATGTTTTGCCAACAGAAACTTCAAAGAGTTCTGTGCGCAGTCCCGGATTTAGCACATGTTCAAGAGTGTCAAGCACATGTTGACCATTGCAGAGTCCGAGGAAGGAAAATCTTAGCAGCAGGTAGTCGGTGATGTGCCATCAACAGTGCCCCTTCATCGCGATACCAAATTTTCTCCTATGGAACTCATGTTTGGTCGCATATCTCGACCCAGGGAACTCATCACTGCAGGAGAGGATGCCAGTGGTGATCCATGCGTACCATTGGATCAGATGAGAGCACAGGCTATTCGGGAAATGGAGAAAGGTGCGGAATACAGTAAAGCCAGGTTTGATAAAGGTGGTTCCTTTGGCCATTGGTGCTTTGGTTTTGTTGAAGAATGAAGAGAGAAACCAAACAAAACTTGACCCCAAGTACAAGGGTCCCTTCAAAGTTGCAAAACTCTTGCCCAATGATAGATACGAGATAGTATTTATTGACAGGCGTCATACCTACCAGTATGCGCACGATCGAGTACGACGTGTGCCTGATTCAACATGTGGCCCATCACTGATTGACAGTGACGACGAGGCAGACCGTAGTGAATAATTATTACACTTTAAAGTTCCTGTGTTCACGTTTCTCTTCATACGTGTTACATGCCGCTTTTATGTTGGCTGCTTATGTTTCTTATTTGAGTTGGCTTTTATGCACCTAATGTTGAGCTGTCAAGAATGATCACACAGTGAATGTTTTAATCTTAACCTCACAAAGTCAGACAGTGTTAGGAAGCTTGGTATGCAGTTATGGTGGGGAGTCTCGAACAGGATGTTTCGCGTAGGCATGGTGTCAGTCTCGAGTGTTCGCTCAGTATGGGGTTAACTCGAGCAGTTGCTCAGGATGGGTTTTCTTCGAGCAGGATGTGCACTCAGTGGGGCTGGTCACCTGTCTCAGTAAGTGATGCTTTTGTTCATTGGGAGACAGCATATCCTCATCCATGGCATTCATTGCTGCCTACGTCTGTTGTGAACGTGTTTTGTACGGTCATGTATGGCGATGGGTCGTTTTGCCCAGTGATCTGATAGGCCAGCAGGAGTGTGCGCGTTCAGTCAATTTGATCAGAGTTTTCTGGGTTAAAATTGCGAAAGCAGGCAGTGCTGAGTTGCAGAGGATAGTGATGAGGTGTCCCGAATGAGTTGATTCACGTAGGTGTTGTCTCGAGTGTACGCTCAGTATGAGGTTTACTTCGAGTGGTGTGCTCAATATGGAGTCTAACTCGGGCAGCATGTGCTCTCAGTGAGACATCGTTCCTAGCCTGCAGGTGGTGTTCTCCTCCAGTGGGGGACAGCGTTGCTTCATCTGGTGCATCCTTTGCAACTTGGTCTGTTCTCAGATTTCGCTCAAGTATTTGATTTTCTGCATTCAGGGTGGCATTGCCCTGTGATCAACTGATGTGTGTGGTGGTTGTGTGGCACAGTTGTTGCCACGGTTTGGTCAGTGGGACCATATTACTGACTGTTCTGGACGGAATGTTTTAACATCCCTCCCCAAAGTTTGAGCTTGATTTGCTCTTTGCCTTTGCGCATTCACTTGGTAGGGCCCTTAGTGGTTTTTGGTGAGAACTGACCACACCTGCTTCTGTTGAGTTGTTCTAGTTGCTGCCGTCGAGGACGACGTTCCTCAGGATGGCCGTGTAGCAGTTCGCCTCCCTACCTACGTCAAGATTATCAATGTTATTATTACACCCTCTCCAACGCCAGGGCAGTTTACGGCAAGAGTCCGGACGGGGAGCTTCGCCATCTTGACGTGCTACTTTTCCGTTTACCAATTTCACTTTAAAATCTAATTCTTCAGTTGTCATTAAAACTAGTTTCTTCAATTGTGTCTTTGTCATGCATCGGGAATTCGAGGACGGCGAGATAAGTGACGGCGATCACCCGAATCATCCTGACTCGGCTGCAACATATATATGTGCCGATATAGCAAAACCAGGGGTTTTTTCACTGTTTACCCTTCGCAGCCCAACGGGTGAGGAAAGTATAGTAATCGTGTCAAGAGTTCGGTTTCCTTCTTTTCAGGCCTAATGAATCCAAAAAACCTAATTTCGTCGCGTGATCCGTGTGTATGTGTTGTTCGATTTGCGGGAGAACGGCAGAACCTGTTGAGTTGTTCCTTATTTGTTTTGTTCGTTATTTTATTTAGAAGCGCAAATAAAGTTACTAGCAATTTCGGTCGATGGGCAAGGTGGGTGGGGGGCAAAAATGTTCAACAACTAGGAGTTTTCGCTTTTTTCCAAAAATGGCTTGAACGATTTTGATTAAACTTTCAAATTATCTTCCACTAATCAATACGTAACTTTTCTTCCCCATACATATCTCCATGAAAATACGGTGAACGAAGATATACCTATGAAGTCCAAATAGGTTGTTTACTTTTTTTGGCAAAACAGCTTCAACGATTGTCACCAAACTCTCAGGATGTTTTCAAATAGTTAGATATTGTTATCAATAAATGTACCTGTGACGGCCCACTGAACAGAGATAAAAATCAAAATGTGTCGAAAATAACGTTTTTTCGAACATTTCTGTATATTCCAGGGTAACTGCTTCACCAGATGTGATCAATCTTACAGAGTGTCTTTTAGTCACTCATACCCACATTTCGTTCTTTAAAATTATTTATTTAAATATATGTTTAACGGAGATATAAGCCAAGTTAACTCAGAAAAGGAGATTTGTCGAATATTAATTTATCGGTATTCCAATTTTCTCAAAAATGGCTCTAATGATTTCGATCAAACTTACGGAGTACTCTCAGACAGCTAGTCTCTATATTTTCTTCTCCATAACTGTTCTTGTAAAAATGCGTTGAACGAAGATATAGCGCCCGAATATGTTAGTGGTGTTCCAACTTAAAGGGATTGCGGAAAGTTGTGTGTGGCTAGGGTTATGAAAAACAATCAGTTGTTTTGAAGTGATGTTTTTCGGGCTCAGAATATTTCGAATACTTAACACCTTCTGCCGATTAAATAACTTTTATTCTAACTTTTTGGGGCTCAGGAAAGTGAAAAGCGTCGACACAGAAGTTGATAATCACAGAGCGCGTAGAGAAACCGTGGTAGCTAACGTTTTTGGCCGAAATGAAAACGATATTCGGTGGTGTCAAATGGAACAAGAAAACCTTGATTACTGCATTCTCTCTCTCTCTCCAGGGTACCACAAATGGTGTTCATCTTTTCGCCGAGCCTCCTGTGATATTTCATACATTTTAATAAGAGCAATTTACCTGTGAGACATGACCGTAGCTAGAATAGGCCGGCAAAAAAGTAATTGTCCAGCAGGATGCTCTGAAAAAGGGAGGTCATTGTCGGCATGGCGCACAATAGGAGCTTAATGAAGGAGCGCGGAGGGGAGGGTTGGTGGTGGGGGGTTGTGTGGCAGTAGTGGAAGGAGTAAGTTACAAAAAAGAAGGGAACGGGGTAGCGAGTTGGGAACGAGGAGGTTAAGGGCGATGTCTTTTCAAGCGTTACACTGCGATGTGACAAGGCTCATTAGCAGATCGTCTGCCTTAACCTTTGTCCTTGCAAGTTGCAATAGGGAGGCAAGGTTCTGTTCTGAAGTGAGGAAGGGGCGTTCGAGCGTCGGAGAACATTCCCAGTTACAACCCTCGAGATCCTCCCTCTCCAACATCGACCACCCCGATCGTACCTCGGGCCACCCGACACTCTGTAAACGACACCGCTTAACGCTTCACTCGCTTCATTCTCGTCGCATTCCCCCGCCCATCCGGCAACCAGTTGTGTTCCTCCGGTCTTTTCCTCTGTCTCCTACTCAAATCCCAGAAAACCGTTCTAACGGCGCGGAAAGGGAGTTTTTTTCCATTTGGAAAAAGCAGAATGACTCAATTAACTGAAGAACATTTCGACTTCAGATAACACATTTGTTCCCATCAACCCCTGTTTTGCCAACAATGTCAAGTTAAAATCTCAGCATTAATTAGGTAAAACGTGGTATCGCCACCAAAGCAGTAGCTGTGATTTTAGGCGTTTTAACACCAAGTTCGCCGGCTCTCCTCATTCTTTTGTAAGTTTGGTTATTGTAGTGGTATACCGACGGTTCAGTTATGAAAGGCAGAGCTGGACTGGGCATTGTACGGCCCAATTACTGTCTCGCCAAGCCGCTGGGAGAGTACGCCACGATATTTCGAGTGGAAATCCTAGCTATAAACATCTGTATGGAAGAGATCCCGCCCAAAGGAGTCAAGGGCACCGGCTCGCAGGGGGCATGAGGGCTGACTTGTGAAAAGGGGGTACAGAGTTCCTACCCATCCGGCCTGAGCCCTACGTGGGTATGACGAAGAGTCACCTGAATCGTCTGGTGGCTCGATGGGAGATACAGGAAAACAGCGCCTATTGGCATCGCCAGCCACGACTAAGACAGGCGAAAAGGCTCGTCACGCCTTCCTGTCAAAGGGCGAAGGCGATGCTGACACTCTCCATACAGGATCTGAGAGTTCTGACTAGCTTTCTCGCCAGACACTGCCCACTTAGATTTCCTCAACACGATGGGCATCTCAGAGGTGGTGGAATGCGGACTTTGCGGCGGGAGGACGAGACGGCAGAGCATATCCTATGTGAATGCCCTGCCTTGGCAGTCAAACGCTTCGAATATTTCGCCCAGGGGAACATTGAACCCCACATCATAGCGGAATCAGCGTTGATGGACATACTCGACTTCCTGAGGGGGCTGGGTACGCACGACGCCTTCTGCTAAGAAAGGGCCAGTGTCACAATAGGCCCATATGTGGCCACAGTGACAAAGGGACTTGTCCCGCATGCCCTCACAAAAAAAAAAAATAGTTTGGTTATGCGCTGCTAATTCCTTCAACCCGATGCCACAACTACTTACGCAGAATAAAACGTAGGTTCCTGATTACCTCAAAATAAGTTATAAGTTTTAGAGGGAGACAACGTAAACGTTTTAACAGGATACGTGTTTTAGATACATTTTATATGCCTTCAACCGAGGAAGGGGGGGGGGTCAACATGATCCTGTGGGGTCTACGAATGATACTGGCAACACTGGACTCAGCTGAGATAAAGCTGAAGGGGGTGTGATGGGTGAGAGAATGGACGGGAGCACATGGGCTATCCTTCGCTCTGCAAAAGACAGAGCTTGTCCTGGTGACGGTACGAAGGTAGAAGACTCTCCTCTTCATTCTTGTGGATACTACAGAGCTGCAAACAAGGGAGACAGTTCGATATTTAGGGGTAGTGGTGGATACCGAGTTTGGTTTCCACAGCAAGCAGCGGATAAAGCGTCCACAGTAACAGCCAACACCATAGGGCCGTTAGCAAACCCAAGGCAGGTGCTTATAAGCATTGTGCACTCTATCCTCATATTTGTGGGATTGGAGTGGAGGTGTGAGCTGATAGGCTGAGCATTGGCTTCCATAGAAAGAAGCTGGTAGCGGTGCAGCAGATGTATTGCACAGTTTCTCAGGAGACTGTGCCAGTGGTAATGAGTGATATGCCAATCCACCTTCTGGCAGCCAAACGGAAGGAGATGTACCCATCAAGAGAAGAGAAGAAGAGATGCTGTGACCCTTGGGAGGTGGCAAGATGAGTCGAACACAGCCCAGAAGGAGCGGTGGACCACGAAGATGACTCCAGCACTAGGTCGATGGTTTGGGCGACGCTAAAGTTGAGTGGATTTCTACCTCACTTAGTTCCTAACAGAACAAGGTGCATTTAGGGCTTACTTGCCACTAATTGAAAACGCTGCAAGCCCAAACTGCCTGCACTGCACGCCAACGGTGGATGAGTAGAGGTAGGTAAGCTGGTGGCGCCATGTTGCGTTCAGAGGAAAACAGCAGGTGCAATGCTTAGTTTGCCAAAGCAGTGCTCAGCTTGAAGTGACTGGAGCTCGCTGATCCAGGGCCAGTATCTCGCAGGGATCAAGAATGAAGACATCGGGGGAAAGAGCGCTCCTGAACCTCCGAAGCTGCTGGGCAGCATGGGAGGATGTATGGGAATGGCAGCACGCTACAAGATTCTCGTGAGTGTGAAGAAAATCAAAAAGAAGAGGTGCACGTGCAGAGAGGCATGAGGGCCAACCTGATGTAATGTGTTAAACTGTTCCAGGTAAACTAAGTTAATTCTTGGGGCCACTAGGAGCAGGCCCTCCCTCCTACGTTGGTGGCTTGGGGTGGGGGTTGCAGAGTTGTAAAGCAAAGATTGCAAAGTTGTTGTGCCTCCATTTTCTTAGTTCATGCCCCAAAGAGAGCAGTAAACTGGGTCTTCACTAATCGCTGAGAGAACTTTCAGAAAAAATAGTTAGCAACTTTCAACTCTAATGGGTCAACATTTTGGGCCCTCGGCTCCTGGACTAATCAGCGTTCTCAAAAAAATAATAGCGGTAGGCCAATAAACTGCCCGTATGATGAAATTCGAATTATGGTCGTGAAATAATCGTGGGCAACCTCAGAAATTCCAGAATGCAAACATTCATCGTATGTTTGCGGTAATTTCGTCGCAGTTTCCTCCCTTTGATTCCACAACTGTGAACACAAACCGTTCCAAATAAATCGTGTTGGCGGCCCCATGAATTGCCTGAATGTTGGTTTATAAATGAAGCTCCCGGACGTGAGTATCAGCGGCCCAATAAATTCCGGAACTTTGAGCGCGACCGCTTACTGCCTAAAGCGAGAAGTTATGTTTAACGTTCATGCAAACTGAGTGGAAAATAAATTGAGTTGTTAGGTGAAATTGCGAAAATCGCCGAACGTGGGGCTGAGGAATGTTGTGTGATGCGTCATACAGTTTGTACATATTTTCTCGGCGAATGGGTTTTGAAATCTCTTTTTTTCGAGGTGTGAGGGAGTCCTGAACTCCTGCGTATTGAAAACCATCTCAGAGCATTGCATCAGGTTGGCCATCTAGCCTCTCTGCAATGGCAGGTCTTCTTTCTTGTCCATTTCACACTCACGAGAATGCTGCAGCGTGCCGCTATTCCCATACATCCTCCCAAACTGCCCAGCAGCTTGAGAGTTCAGGAGTGGTCTTTCCCCCGTGTTTTCACTCTTGACCCCTGCGATAAGATACCGGCCGCAGATTAGCAAATTCCACACTCCATATCGCCCCGTGCTTCTGTCAGGAAAGGCGGCCATTCGCAGGCTTGCAATATTTTCTCAAGCATGGGCAGCCTGATGGCGTGGTCTGGAATCCTGGACCCTCCCTCCCCTTCCCCTTTCATGCAGACCCCCAGAGATGAGCACCCTCCCCTGTGCCCACCACTACACCTTTTGAGCGCCTTGACTGATGGACCAGAGCCACACCTGTGCGACTCAGCCATGACCCAAAGAGTCGGCAAGCCGACACTGGCCTTGGTAATCAGTCCCATTAATAATCATCAAGATCCGCCTTCAAGAATAAAAATAGGACCATATTTTGAAGAATATTCGGGCTATGGGTTTGTCAGGGCGGACCCTCCACTCTGTCTTATCACAACATAAAACTGTCGCAGATCCTCCAGTCATGCTTTCGCCCTTTCGGGGTAGTCGCGAGAAGATTGAGATCCGTGGGTGTGGCACATTGTCGTACGACGAAGCGTGTTATTGAATTGAGGAGTCGCTTCGCGCGTTGTGTGTTGTATATTTTGATTACTCAGAAGGAAACGTGGTCTTGGGGGCAAAGATGAATATTTTTCTCCAGCATCCCACGCGCCAACAAACCCTCGAGAATCGAAGAAAAAAAACGCCATTTATGATTTTTCTCCAAGTTCTGAGAAAAGCGAGTAGTTTATTCATATGAGGCGTACCCACACACGCAATCTGCGGATTACTGTGGCGGAATGTTTTATTTAACGTACGGCCACAGAATTTGCTCGGGAGCAAACAAGTTGGTCTGAACCACTCAAGGTTGATTAGAGAAAATGTGGAGTGCGATGGTTTCCGGCGGAGGGGGGGCGAGAGGGAAGGCGGTGAACCCAACCAGCCTGTTGGTTGTTTTCCAGGGGGCTGAAAGGGAAGAAGCGCCCAACAAGAGACTCGGAGGAATGCGATGGTTCCCCACTAACCTAATGTAATATTTACTGTCCCTTTTCTCCACTTCTCTCGATCTCCTTGCAACGTTTGGAGGGCTCGTTCCTTCCGACTGAAGTAGTCTTTGGAAGGAATCCTGAGCTTAATGAAGCGTGCTCCCTTACAATTGACAGGTAGCACAATGTCCTTCCTCGTCTGTCATGTTTTCGCAACGTCATTAACGGTATTGTTCTGAGCTAAGGTCTTTAGCAGCTGTCCCTTTCACACAGAAGGGCCTCATTTCATTCGTTTGTAAATCATTAATGCACTCAAGAGTGAACTGAACTTTATTCAAACACTCTTATTGTCTCTGTAGCAATTACAGCGATAACTACCTGTCACCAATTACACTCTTCTTGACTCTATTATCAACCTAATTATCCTCAAATTTTACGAGCAAATATCACTGTCCCTGAGGGGCCCTTCTTCCCTCCCAATCTCCTTTTTTTTGCAACTCCGTAGAACTGGCTTTATTTCTTAATTCAAAATTCTAACTTTAATATTTAATTAACCTTCAAGTTCGACGGGACTGTTTTTACAGTTCTGCCTGGGTTCTTGTCGCTGTGATGAGTGAAACTGTTTCAAAGAGCTCTAATAGGATTAAGAGCCCGACAATCAGTGGAAAGTTTGGGTCGCCGTGCTACCTAAAGGTGGAGCCGAAATGGATGGGTGGGTGGTAGTTCTCGTGATCTATTTTCCCCTACAAACCGCTTGGACCCATGACCTCTAGCAGTGTGCTGTAAAGCGAAATATATTATTTCATACCACCGTGAATATTAGACGCAACACAACTTCTTGCAGCACCTCATGTGTCCAGCAAATTGTATTAATTTGGCAACTAATCTAATTTAGTTTCCACTTAATCGGTGTAGCGGTTCTCCCTCAAAGTGAAGTGCAGACACACAAATAGGCTAGGCAGTGAAAATAGTTGTATTCCATTCAGTGGGCGTCAAAACTGATAGGTCTGGAGAAAGTCACGTTATCTTAACGCGATTCCAATATTTTCATTACCCTTTGGATAATGGAAAGTAAATCGCTAACTTTGGCAGTTGTCGGGTTACTAGTGCTGCCTGACTCCCTTTAAAGGCAAGCCGTTGATCGTGGTCTAGTGGTTAAGACAGTTGATTCATAATTCACGACGTAGGTCGAGGATTGTGGATCGAGCTCCGGCGCGATTGCCGTAATTTTTGCCTGAGTCAGCGGATCCCCAAAACGTCTCCAAACCCCCCTCGTAACATTGGTGGCAGCGATATAGGAACAAGTCCACGCTCCTTCATTCCAAGAAAAAGAAGAGGGCCTGATAGAAAAAATTAAAAAATTAAGAGAGAAAATAATGAGACGAGTTCTCGGGTCCGAGATTCGCTGACGCTGTGAAAGTTCCAGCGGAGAGAAAAATGGTGACGCGCCTCCTACAATGTGAATGAGAAGTAAGCGCCCTTTCCTTGTCGCCCTCTCGTTCGCCGAATCTTTGATCGGATTTTCCGGGGATTCGTTCAACTCTCAAAAATCCGTTCATTAAAGTCGTCCGCTCCAGGAGCAGCGGCTAACGGAGAGGAGGGAGATGTACCGCCTGACTCCCTTTAAAGGCAAGCGGTTGAGGTACAGGTCAAATGTGTTTGAAGACTCCAAGAGTGGTAAGGTGACAATGTAAACGAGATCGTCCGGACTGGCCGCAACCTTCATGGTAGCCACTTGATAGAACCAAAAAAGTTCTTCAGAGTCCCACGTTTTAGATCTTCAGGGGGCAGTAAATCAGGGGTGAGATTACCCTCGCCAGCAGCCTGAAGAGCCGCTTGGAAGCGATCCAGAATCAGCTCAGCGCCACTGAACTCCATAAAAACTGATGCCTTTAAGGAATTCCAGACGCTAATTGCTTCCAATACACCAATGTGTCCTCTGATATTATTTAATTCCACTGCCACCAATGTTACGAGGGGGGTTTGGAGACGTTTTGGGGATCCGCTGACTCAGGCAAAAATTACGGCAATCACGCCGGAGCTCGATCCACAATCCTCGACTTACGTCGAGAATTACGAATCAACTGTCTTATCCACTAGACCATGATCAACCGGTTGCCTTTAAAGGGAGTCAGGCGGTACACTAGTTTGATTTGATACATGTGGTGCAGATGATGATGACATGTCTGTTTCCTTATTTGATGACTGTACCTAAACCCTCGACGAGGGTTATATCATTCATGGAAGTTGCAGTTTCGCTAATATGGAAGAGGCCGGCCCCTGCAGCATCCACTGAACTCAGACCTGTGGAAGTACGGCAGGTATTTGGTCGCTAGCCAGTCTCCCGGTAGTCTGCAAGCAGGTTCCTAATGCATTATCATCTGGGGTTTGGGAAGTGGAAATGCAGCAGACCTCCTGGGTTGTCTCTGGAGAAGGACTGATGCGTGACATCGACGTTGTTGGCCGCTACCTTTTTTGACGTATTTGGGGAGTTGTCTCACAATTCCCGCGTACAGAACACTCGTGAAAGTCGTGTCTGGGCCCAAAAGAAAATAATAAATCAAATACGCTCAATAATACTCACTCGATCAAATAAATAAAATAATAACTCTCAAGAAGGTAATGGGAAATGAAATTATAAAGCAATTAAGACCCACTTGAATTTAATCGGCAAAACTCGAAATGAATGAAATGAAACGAACTCGGATTGTATTAAATGACAATTAAGGGACAATGGGGAAAATGAAACACAAAGCTCTGATCGCTTACCTTACTTCACACAATCAAAAGGGGAAGTTAAACACTGACTTATAACAGGAATTAATTCGCTGACGAGCCGATAGCCGTTCTGATCTTGAAATGCTGCTTCGACGCTAATATAAACAGCGGCGGCCTGCACGGGTGGCAGTCAGTGTTGCCACTTCGGGCAGTCTACCGCGAAAACCATTACACTTTCTGCAGTGATCGTGAATTGTCTCTTGCGCTCACTTGGTAAGCCACAGAAGACACATCTGCTAATACGGGTTCGAAAGCTTGGAGGCTGGTAATATCCGAGTTTGCAGAGCTGACTGTCCTCCTGTCAAGGAATGTGGTGCAAGAAAAGTGCTGGCGAGATACCTCAGATGGGCGTGCAGGCGTACTCTAAGGTACCACCCAGGTGTCGCTTGAATCGTGGGCATTTTATCGTGTAAATGCTGTACGCTGAGAAAATGTAGTGAGCATAGATAAACACGTAACGACTTGTAATCGTTCATTGTTTGCGCTCTAAATAGTCAATACATATACGGTACGCCTCATCTGGTGTGCCAAGCTCAAGGCATGCCGTACCTCCGTAGATCTTCGTTCTATGGTCAACTTTCATGGCAGTAGACTGATATAAACCTCTTGAAGGTTTAAGAACTGTCATTTGATGAAGGAGCTGATAGCTGTGTGGACTGTCATCAGGCTTCCCAGACCACAACATACGCGGTAAACCTTCACAGCTAAGGTATCTGATACGATAGCTGCGATGCGATAAGTAGATCCCGCTATTAGACAGTTGATGTTTCGTTGTTGAATTGTTTCACTATAAAACAAACCGATTATCATGTTCCACGTCTCCTTTCGAAAGTAATAACGACGTTACCGCCGCGCCCTTTCGGCTGGGCGTCAAAGTATGCATTGTTGATGAGCGCCGGGTGCGCAGTGAACCTTTAGCTAATCCCTCTTCACTCTGAAAGCCTGTCAAGATCAGAGAAATCCGAGCCGAAAGAAGAAGGAAGAGAAGGAGCAAGATATTGTGGAAACAAAGAAGCTGTAATAACGTCGGACGTTTGAGGAAAAACAGGATGGAAGGTTTGATAGGGTGGGGGTGGGGGGGGGTTATTGAGGGTTTGCATTATTTACCTGTCACCACGGCACATCTTCCTGCCATCCCATCGAAGCGCGTTGTATGTTAATATCGAAATACCGAGTGATGTGGATTCTGCCTGTTATGAGAAACCCTGTCAAGTTTAGAATCCAAAGGGTTCTCCAGATTACGCGTTACGGATCATAAATAAAAAAATAAAACCCGACACAATTTGTCAAACTGGGGATGATGAGATTCAAACTGACGTCTACTACCAATTCGTGTAATCTTTTTAATTTACTCGACTCTACGGAGTAGATAGGAAAGACATGTAAACTGTTGGACAATGTTCTGTGTACGTGTCTATGCGCGTGATAGACAGAAACTGGTTGAATCAAATCAGCTAAGGTTCATGTTTAGCCTGCACATCAACATGAAGCCCCAAAATAAAGTTAAAAATAACTAATGTTGGGCGCACGAGAGAGAGAGAGAGAGAGAGAGAGAGAGAGAGAGAGAGAGAGAGAGATTGATAACGTCTTTATTATTGAATCCGGCGAGGTTTGGCCATACATGGCCATTCTTCCACCTAACCAGAACTTTTCAGTCAACAAGTGACGAGCACAGATTGGCACAAGGCGACATTACATGGCAATCAATTTTGTGTTACAAAATTCTCCAGCTTGGTGTTTAAGAAAAAACTACTACTGCTAATTAAAAAAATAATGATAAATAAAAGTAAATAAATGTCTTCTTTACTGCATTCCACATAGGTAATTACTTCCTTCATTTTTTATTCAGTATAAAAAGATAACAAGTATTCCTTCAGATGTTTCTTGAAAGCAGGATAACTGGTCAATTTCTTGAGGTCAGGTGAAAGTCCGTTGTAATATGAAATGCTCTGCATGAGGAATGACTGGCGATAGGCTGTAGTGCGGCACGGCGGCAGCCGGTAACATAAATCCTTATTCCGGGTTTCAAGGGTGTGAATTTGGGAGAACATCTGATATCTGTCAGCGAGGTACCTGGGCCTTCTTGATGAGGTTATTCTAAACATCGTGATTAGAACCATGTATCTAGATAAGCTCATCAACTTTCAGGATTTGGAGATGTCGATATTTGTCGTACACCCTGTCGTCATATTAAATGTACCTAATACAGGTATTTAAAGCTATCTGCATTTTGAGCCGACAAACAGAGTCCAGATCGCAGGCGACTGCAGCACCATACATGAAGTAAGGTAGGATCAATGTCCTGAACAAGGTCGTTCTAAGGCTTACCGATTTACAGAAAACTAAGTTCCTGAAAGCGTAAAGCAATGAGTGAACCTTTCCCACAGTGGCATCAGTTTGAGAAGTCCAAGACAGATTATCGTTCAATATAATCCCTAGGCATTTCATTTGCTTTACATAGGCAATCTGTACATTTTCAACCGCCAATTTTGGGATTCCACTGAGGGAGAAATTGCCAAGCAATCTGGCATGCCCCATAATCATAGCACTACACTTGTTCGGATTCAGCACAAGGCCATGTCCACTGAACCACCCTGAAAGATTATCCAGGTCCCGATTGGCAGCGCTGACAGCCTCACAAAGCTCCTCCCGTTTGCATGATAGGTATATATTCAGATCATCGGCATACATCCCCCTTTCACAGACAGATAGAGAATCCGCCAATCGATTTATGTACAGAGCAAACAGTACAGCAGAAAAAGTCGTTCCCTGAGGGGTACCCCTTACCAACCCCACCCACGAAGAAACCTCACCAGTGCTCCTTTTTACGCATTGCCGCCGTCCCACCAGGCACGACCGGAACCAGAAGAGTGCCGAGTCATGGCAGCCAATGGATCTCAAGATGGCGATCATCAACCTGTGGTCTATGCTATTGAAAGCATGACTAAGATCAAGGCTTGTGAAGACAGTCAGTTTCCTTTCATCCATAGCTTTTCTTACATCATCAGTCACCTTAATTAGAGCGGTCTGCGTGCTATGATTCCTTCGGTAACCCGACTGGTAGCTATCGAGGATATTGCCTTCCTCTATGAACGCTGAGAATTGTGCAAAGGTTGTTCTATCGAAAATTTTTGCTAGTACACTAATAACAGAAATTGGTCTGAGATCGCCAAACTCAAGGGCCGGGCTTTTCTTGGTTATAGGTAGAACGAAAGCGCTTTTCCATTGATCTGGATAAATGGATTTTTCGATTGAACAATTGAAGATGTGGACAAGGATGTCAGCGACTTTCTCTGATATGATCTTCATTAGGATTGGCGAAACGTTATCAGGCCCTATCGCATTTGAGGAAATGTCCTTTATGGCCCGTTTCACACTGTCAGTAGTCACTGGCAAAAATCGAAATCTCGTCAAAGAGAGAGAGAGAGAGAGAGAGAGAGAGAGAGAGAGAGAGAGAGAGAGATTGATTGATTGATAACGTCTTTATTATTGAATCTGGCGAGGTTTGGCCATACATGGCCATTCTTCCACCTAACCAGAACTTTTCAGTCAACAAGTTACGAGCACAGATTGGCACAAGGCGACATTACATGGCAATCAATTTTGTGTTACAAAATTCTCCAGCTTTGTGTTTAAGAAAAAAACTACTACTACTAATAAAATTAAAAAAAAGAAGATAAATAAAAGTAAATAAATGTCTTCTTTACTGCATTCCACATAGGTAATTACGTCCTTCATTTTTTCATTCAGTATAAAAAAGATAATAAGTATTCCTTCAGATGTTTCTTGAAAGCAGGATAACTGGTCAATTTCTTGAGGTCAGGTGAAAGTCCGTTGTAATATGAAGTGCTCTGCATAAGGAATGACTGGCGATAGGCTGTAGTGCGGCACGGCGGCAGCCGGTAACATATATCCTTATTCCGGGTTTCAAGGGTGTGAATTTGGGAAAACATCTGATATCTGTCAGCGAGGTACCTGGGCCTTCTTGATAAGGTTATTCTAAACATCGTGATTAGAACCATGTACTGGATAAGCTCATCAACTTTCAGGATTTGGAGATGTCGATATTTGTCGTACACCCTGTCGTCGTATTTAAGATTTAAAATGTACCTAATACAGGTATTTAAAGCTCTCTGCATTTTGAGCCGACATACAGAGTCCAGATCGCAGGCGACTGCAGCACCATACATGAAGTAAGGTAGGATCAATGTCCTGAACAGGGTCGTTCTAAGGCTTACCGATTTACAGAAAACTAAGTTCCTGAAAGCATAGAGCAATGAGTGAACCTTCCCCACAGTGGCATCAGTTTGAGAAGTCCAAGACAGATCATCGTTCAATATAATCCCTAGGCATTTCATTTGCTTTACATAGGCAATCTGTACATTTTCAACCGTCAATTTTGGGATTCCACTGAGGGAGAAATTGCCAAGCAATCTGGCATGCCCCATAATCATGGCACTACACTTGTTCGGATTCAGCACAAGGCCATGTCCACTGAACCACCCTGAAAGATTCTCCAGGTCCCGATTGACAGCGCTGACAGCCTCACAAAGCTCCTCCCGTTTGCATGATAGGTATATATTCAGATCATCGGCATACATCCCCTTTCACAGACAGATAGAGAATCCGCCAATCGAGAGAGAGAGAGAGAGAGAGAGAGAGAGAGAGAGAGAGAGAGAGAGAAAGAGAGAGAGAGAGAGAGAGAGAGAGAGAGAGAGAGAGAGAGAGAGAGAGAGAGAGAGAGAGAGAGAGAGAGAGAGAGAGAGAGAGAGAGAGAGAGAGAGAGAGAGAGAGAGAGAGAGAGATTTGATTAATAAATTCATGTGAAGAGCGGGAGGACTGTATCACACTGACAGAATAGCGATGTGGGTTTGACTGTGCATATTTAAGTGCGAACAAGGGGGCTCTGAATACATGAACTGGTCACGTCAGGGAGGAGAAGGCGTTAGTAGTCACAGACCTCTAGCACGTGTGTCTCGCGAGAACAGGGGGAGGAAGTAAGTTGAATGGTCTAATGAGGATATGCGTTGTCGCTTCGGAAATTAAACTGAACTCAAGACCTGGATGAGAAGCACACTGAATGACCAGTTTCCACCCTTCCCTCGGCTAACACTAACAGGGCTTCAGGTCAGAAATAATTGGACTGAATGCACCTGGGAAAGTCACAATCTCAAGATTCCAACTAATTCGGGCTGCCTCAGCTATTCTCCCCCCCCCCTCCACCGCCAACCAGTTTCAGACTGGACAATTATGTTCAAACGACCTCACTTATGAGGGCTAACAGAAGTGACCATTCGATCAAAATTGACTACGTCTTGTATAAATTTTGCTCGAATCCTCATTCTGTTGAGCTGTTCTCACTCAACCTACTTCCTGAACCTATGTTTTCGGTCACGAACAATTTTTTACAACCCCGCCTCAAAATTTGATACTTTATGTTCCAAGATATGGGGATTCCAAATCAGATTCTGCAATGTCCGTCCGCCGTCCGCCGTCCGGGCCGTTTCGTGCCTTTAACGTGGTCTAAAAAATTCGTTCATTCGCACAAAAATCCCATTTGGTATCTCGTTATGCCCGTCATCTCGGCAATCCGATCGGACGAAGCCCATGGTTGTTATGGGCAAAAAATGGTTAAAAAAATTAACGAAACGCAGTATAATAGCAAATAAGCCTTGTTTCGTATCGTTTTCAAGGCCCGCTCGACCCGCAGCGCCCTTTGGACTCGCAACGTCCTGCGAATAGACGAGGTAGGGTTCGCTGGAAGCCCTCTTCCCACCCCTTCATCGGATTTTATTATTTATTCATTTTATTTTGCACATTAAACGTTTTTGAAACGTGAACATTTAGAGACTTGATTTTTTTCTATCTTTCAGCCGATTACGTAACGTACCTTTTTACTTCGTAGGGATGATGAAAACAAAAAGGCATAATTTACGTATGAAGCATATCAACCCCGGGCCCCCTGGAGGTTTGGTGTTATCGGCTCCAGTTCCTCAAAGACTTTTCATCAGGAAACCGAACAAACGGCAGGGATTCAAATTTATTCCTCTCCCTTGACCGCTCTTCGCCCTTAAATCCACGCCCTCGGGTATCACTCGGAAGGTAAAACTGTGGCAGGATGTGATCGTTGGATCTGACAGTGCCGCCAATTAAACTTATGTTAATACGAAAACGTTTGTGCGGAGGTCGTCCGAAACTGACGTGGCGCCTTCCTCTTTCCGCTCCCGGTCCGGAGGACGAACCAGATGGAAACCTAATTAAAACCACTGACTCGGGAGGGCACAATATGTAAATGGCCCTGGGATAAGGGAAGGGCGAGAAGGGGGAAACGAAGAGACGGAAGAAGAGGAAGAAGGGCATTGGGTTTGAAAACAGCCCTTTGTCCTTTAATATTTTCTCTCTCGGAAAAGGGAACGGGATTCACCCTTTAGAAACGAGCGGGGGAAAAGCTAATTAAAAAAAGCAATTATGAGGAGAAAACCTGGGGCTTTGGGAGGTTGTGTTTCGAGTCCTCTGACGGGGGCATGGAGAGAAGGAGAGTAGTTTGAAGGGGATAACTTAATGAAAACCTCATATAATCCGTGGGGCTTTCCCCTTCCACACTTCTCTATTTCCGCGACGACGGGGGATCGACGGCGTGGTTTATCTCGAATTTCATGTAAATGAATGTTTGCGATTTATTCACTTCAATATCGCTTCATTTCCCCGAGAGATTATTCTGGCACGACGATATTGACTGGCCCTTTATCGTTCGCTTAACACACCTTTCTTTCCAAACAAGGGCGGCCTAATTAAGAGCGCACGATTATCGTTTGTGTTAATCTCAACCAACCACCTGTGGTCAGGGTCCGGGCGGGTTATGATCCAATCGGATCGCAGTTTACCCCGAGGACCTTGTTCTGAATTCATCGAAAGAGTCTATGGACCTCCGCGACGCTTTGAGGGATGGCCTCAGCGCTCGGGGGGGGGGACTGCCAAACACCATCGTCAGTAATATCTGCCATTGATAACCAGATGAGCCTAGCTTCAGCTCTTGAGGGGAAGGCCCCATCAAAAGTCGTCGATAAAATGCCCGAGAGAGAGAGAGAGAGAGAGAGAGAGAGAGAGAGAGAGAGAGAGAGAGAGAGAGAAACGTATAATTCAAAATAAAAAATAATCAATCACAATTCTTCTTCCTTTGCATAATGTTGCCCAACGGTAGGCAGAGCCTGTATTGTTGGGCAAGAGTCGCTGAACGTTGATATGTAGGACTTACTTAGGTAATTTATAGTAGTTGTAATTTACAATTTATAGTAGTAATATGTAGGGACCAGCATTTTAACTTCTCCTGCGAATGACATGGTCGGTATGACAAAATAATGAAATTGATAAGGAATATTATTATTTGCCGAAGCTGCACCTGGTATCACTGAGTGTACACACTTCTAAAATAACTCAAAATAACCTCAGGACCACTCACGATCAGCCAAGACAAAATTTTGTTTTTATACAAGCAACGTTTATATTTCGATGGATCTCTCATTTCTGGTGGTAATTGTTTGTGGAGTAAATTCATCATATAGAGCGTACTCTGCGTTGTCAATGAAATACGGAGTTTGGGGTTGACTACGTTGCCAAGTACTCGAAATCTGGTTTCATATCCATGGGGCTGCGGGACGATTAGATGCGGATGTTTGTGGTAGAGAAGAAGAATGTTTTTTGCAAGAAGTTGCTTAATGCTCAATACTTGCGCTGAGTCGAAAAGCTGTTGGGTGGGGAAATGGCGGGGTTTGTAGTGAATAATTTTGAGGATCGATCGCCGTAGAACATTCAGTTTCTCCAGGTATGCCTCCAGTGCGCCGCCCCTTACAATGATGCCATATTGGAGAATCGACTGAACGAGAGCCAGGTAAATAATTTTAAGAGTCCGAATGTCCATCACACCGCGAATCCGAAAGAATATCCTAGTGAATTTTCTAAGTTTCTTGTAGAGGAAGTCAGTGTGCGGTTGCCAGCTCAACTCTTCATCCATGATGATACCCAGGTATTTGTGCTGGCTCACTCGTTCTATAGGCATACACAAGCAGGACCCATTGCATCTCTGCCCGTCGTCATGGATAGTGATTCTCATTCCCGAGAGAGATTCCTTATTTTTTAAGCTGGACACAACCATGTACTTCGTTTTGCTCGTGTTAAGGGTTAGCATGTTGTCGGTGTACCATTCATTAATTTGATTTGAAACGCACTCCGCTCGCTCAAACAACTCACTCCACTCTGACCCAAGAACGACCGCATCATCCGCAAAGAGATAGACACTCGCAGGTATCTTCAACTTCAGAACCTGGTCGACCTGGAGCAAAAAGAGTAGGGGGCCCAAGGTGGAACCCTGGATCACGCCATAATTAATGGCGCTGCTTGAACTGCTGTCCCCATCCACTGCCACGGCTTGTCTTCTGTCTGAAAGGAAAATGACAAACCAGTTGAGCGCGACTGCCTCTACCCCAACTTAGCGCAGATTTCCGATCAGCATTTCCCGGTCGATGGAATCAAACGCTTTTGCCAGGTCCAAGAATGCAACTATGACATTTTTACCGTTCGCTCTTACCCCATGTAGCTCAGTTGTCAAGTGATAAAGAGCATCCTCCACTCCTCTACCCGGCCTGAATCCAAACTGGTAGAGAGCTAGAAGAGATGGCTTCGTACTGACTTAAGGACAGGAAAGAATGAGCCGGATGACCTCAACCAACAATGATATTGTTACGGGACGAACCAAACCCTACGATTCAGCGGAGGCTCGTCTGGGGCATTTGTGCTGACTGGGCACCTCAAATGCCCCAATTCGCTCGAGACTTCGCAGGAGTCAGTTGAATCCGAGCCGGTTCCCTCGTCGCCGTGTTGCCCGCGCACCCGTTCGCTCCCACTCAGTTCTTCTGTCTGTGGTGGTAAAACTCCCATACCCAGCAGCACCAATGCCCAGCCCCCAACCCTGGGCAAGGTGACCCTTCTACTGTCATAACGCAGGCATTGTCTGGCCTTTCCTGGTACACAGGTTCACAGAAACCTGGTGCTGCGGAAGCATGTATAGCGCACATACGCTCTATTAAACAGTGAAAGGAGAAAGGCAACGCTGCATTCTCAGAAGCAATGTGGGTGCAAGCCGCCATCACTCGGACACGAGACGATGCGGCCATCTTTTTGCACCGCCACCAGCGCTCCTTTAAAACACTAGACGAGATGCAAACGGCCCTAACTCGTCGGTTAGAAGGGTTCAAAACTGAACTTCCTGGATAAGAAACCCCTTCCTGGTAGACGCTTAGGAGCCAACGGTCAAGCAGGTTGTCATGATGGTTGCCACAGTAGTGACCGTATCTGCAAGAACCAAGCCTCCACAAACGAGTTTCTCCGACCTACAATATCTGGGTTGGAGTCCGGTATTGCTCTTTCGCTCACGTGCAAGCTACCTTCTGATGAGGGCATAGCTACACCCTGAATCGCCCAGAGCCGAAATCTATTCAAGGCCTTCAGTCAGCAGTACGGCAGATTGTAAGGGTGACGCAACAGTTCCTAGCCCATTAAATGAGCCCTGACAACCATAAGACCATGTAAAATATACGAAAATAAATCGGAACGAAGAACCAAATGCTTTCTACGATCGACGCAGATAACGTTGAAAAAGTAAAAGTACACATGGCAGAACGGTATTCAAGGCTTTCAGCTCGTAGGAACTGAAAGAGAGCGAGCAAACGGATGTAGACGCAGCGAACACATTTTAGCGTCTTCGGCTCACAAACAAGCCGCCTATGCAGACGTCAAATTCCTCCAAAAGGCACGACAGGCTATTTTTTCTGTGCCCAGTCGCCCGAAAACATCCTCTCTAGCGTGCACAAACGAATGAACTTCTCCAATGATGTCTACGTCAGACCACAGTCTCATTTTGAGGAGTGAACGGGGCAATTCCTTCCGGATCTCACGATCGTACCCTCGAACGATACGCCACGTAGACACTTTTTTAGAATTACTTCCTGGCGGTGAGTGCGTCGCATTACTCTTGCCACGTCTCCACAATTGCTACCACGTCTCGCGATTGTTCACGGTTACCTTCCATTAACTTTGATTCACCACCAGTACGCTCACAGCAATTCGAGCTCCACGTTCAAAAAAAAAGGGTCGCCATTTACGAAGAAAACGACGCTCTTACGTGTCAAAGGCATACACTGTGAAAATGTATGAACATATTTGGTGAGTGGCAGCAAACCCTCCCCTATGCGTTTGAGCACTGTTCCTCTGTACATCAACTTTTACGATGAACAAAATGTATTTACTGTTTGGATAAGAGTAACTCGTAAATTAGGGCTAATCTTATTTCTTGATTCATTCATCGGATATTTATAGAAATATTCGTGAAGAAGTATGAAGTGCTGGATAACATTACATAAGGTTGATCGAATTCAGTTGTTCAGTTATGGTGGAAATGTAGAAAACTTTAAAAAAACAATTTTTGGCACATTTTAATTAGTATTTCCGTCAAGCGCGCAGTCAAAGGAACACTTATGAGGAACGGTATATGTTCGACGCAAAGCGTCGAGGTTGTCAGTCTTTGACCTCGGACTTCCTCGCGTCACTGTCTCTAACTATTTCAATACCTGCCCCTCACCTGCGGAAATCCCTCAGCTGCAGGCCCCCAGCCCCCTTTTCTACGTTTTCCCCTTTCTTTATTTCTTTCTCCCAATTTCATTTTCGTATTGACGACAGAGCTCTTCCAAAATCATTCTGCTTCCAACTACCACCCCAGTAACTTCTCATTCTCTCACACGGTTGCCTGCACCAGTTCACGCGTTCCGAGTACTGCCCTTGTGTCGCCCAGTTGTACTCCATCTCACCTCAATTTCAATTCTACTCAATTCCATACGCACGTATAATACAGTCCTCCTCACGCTCACCTAGTTTCAGTTTCATTGCGATCCTCAGCTCCCCCATTCTTGCACCCAACAGTATATATGTTGGGAGCTAATGAGAGAAAGAGAGAGAATGACTGACTGAAGAATTTATTTAACAACCTGGGAAACAATAGAGCCTTAACCTCTCTTCCCTGTTCCCAGGAATTAATTATGTAACAATCACTGTTTCTAGTTGCCATTACCACGTAAATAAAATAAAACCCTGCAAATTATTACACAACGGTTTATTATTCGGATAAACAGCTTCAACTAGCATTAATGCTCCGAGACCCATCCTGTTAGATTCAGCATCGAAAAATATCAAAATGAAACCCAAAAAAATGTCGAAAAGAATTGAATCATAATATTAAAATAAACAAAAAAACGAGAGTATCTAGAAAAAACTGAATTTTAATATGAAAACATGCACGCTAAATACTAATATCAAAATGTAACCAAAAATCTATGAAAAAAAAAACAAAATGAGAATGAAACGAAAGAATCTAAAAAAATTGAATCGTATTAAAACCAAAAAAATGAAACGAACAAACTATTAAATAAATAAACCAAAAATAAACGAATAATGAAAAGTTCAATCGAAGATAACAGATATTTTGCTAACGGAAATAGTTGAGACGGGGCAAAACAGTCATTCGTGGAGGTTAAGACGAGAACAAGGCAATCGGACGATAAGGGGACAAATAAAGGCTCAACGCGGGCGGGCGAGCGTTGGGTTGCGAGGCGAGGACGAGGCGGGTGGTTTTCTATTGAGACGGGCGGGAGGGAGGGAGTTCGAACGACGAAACGTTGACTTCCGCTGTAGTTACCGCGTTGTATCGCGTTTCGTTAGTTTTTTTAACCATTTTTTGCCCATTACAACCACGGGCTTCGTCCGATTGGATAGCCGAGATGGCCAAATCGGATTTTTGTGCGAAAGAACGAATTTTTTAGACCACGTTAAAGGCACAAAACGGCCCGGACGGGGGATGGGGGAGGGGGTCGGTGGACGGACATTGCAAATTTGGAAGCTCCAAGTAAAAAATGTTTCGTGACCGAAAACATAGGGTTATTATTCAGAATGAATAATAAACCAAAATTATCCTCGCAACACTGCCTGCCCGCGCTCAACACCCCTCTCGCCTCGCAACGGGTTCTCTCGAAGCGCCCCCGTTTCAATTTTCCCGACCCGACGGGGCAAAATCATCAGACGTTTTGTTTTCGTAGTTCCATTGTAGCCAGGACATGTTTCGTATGGTTTACTAGTATTCGAAGCTGAATTGAATGGGATGGGTCTCGGAGCAGTAATACTAGGTCAAGCTGTTCATGAGAATAATAAACCATTGCGTAATAAAAAGCTGTAGGTCATCCGCGTACACCATACTCTCGCACTGCGTAAAGAGACGAGGCAACTGGTCTGAAAAAACGGTGAATAGCCTAGCTGACAATACAAAACCTTAGGGTACCCCCTCCTCCAAAACACAGCTTTTTGATAGGATACCGTTTGGTGACCTTGTGTTCAGAGTCCTTAAACTCAGATATGAGTCAAACCATTGCAGCATTTTGCCTGAAACTCCTATCGACTCTAGTATTGCCAGCAGGAGTGTGTGCTGCACTCGATTGAAGGCTTGGTGCATATCATCACTAAAATCGTCACCTTTTTTTCGTTCATGGCATTCCTCACGTCATCGAGCACTCTTATTAGGGCAGTTTCTGTACTACAACCTACACGATATGCTGACTGCCTGTCATCCAAAATATCGTTTTCACACACGAAGTCGTTGAACTGCTGGTAGACACACTTGTCAAATATTTTTGCGGGGACGCACAGAATACTTATTGGTCTGAAATCGCTCTCACCCTGTGGCTTCTCTACTTTTTTCTAAGGCTGAATAGCAGCTTGCTTCCAGCATCCAGGATAGATCCCTGTTTTCACAGACTCATTAAAGATGTGAGTGAGCACCGGACGTATCACATCAACTAGTAATTTCAATACTTCTATCGAAACTCCATCGATTCCTACGGCGCTCGACTTAATAGACGAAATAACTTTTTCCACCGTGCACTGGTCAATTACGATGGATTCGAAATGATTAGTTCGAACCCTGGCCATAGTTCTGTACTCTTCTATCAACCCCGGCAAGCATGACTTTCCCCTTTTACGACCAAAATGTTCGTTCAGCTCATCAACCGGCACAAGCAGCACTTCCGCAATTGCGATCCGCTTTCCAAATCCTATGCCCTTGACTATTTTCCAAAAGTCCCTAGGTTGGCGTGACGAGTCAAAAAGCTCGCGAAAATATCTAATTTTTGCATTCCTCGTGTTTTGTTTTAATTTGTTTCGCGCTGATCTCAAGGTGTTCTTATTTTCGTTCGTTTTTGACCTGAGAAACGCTTTATAGGCAATGTTCCGACTCGCCATATACGTTCTTATGTCCTCAGAAGTCCAAGGAGTGGGATGGTGTTTTGGTTTAATTTCCATCAATGGACCAGTGGCGATCATAGAGAGAAGTTACCATATTATTGAAAACATCCACCTTGCCGTCCACACTCTTCTCTGCGTAAACTTTCCCCCAATTCATTGCTTTTTCTTCAGCAATAAATACGTCAGAGAGAGAGAAATATACATTTGAACTATTAGATGAATGAGACGAACGAAGTACCCTGGATTAGCATGATAGAGGTCTAAGTACAGTATTGGGGGCATGAATGGGGGAGCTTGAAACTGAGACATAAACGGACGTGATTGAGCATATGTGAGGATTACACTGTATCATGCAAGAGAGTTGTGAGTAGCGCGAGACTTGAGAGACGAAATGAGTTGGGAGAATTGGAAAACGACTGTTGTTCGCGAGTGCTAAAGGATGACTGGCTTTTGGAACAAGCGGCATTTTGTGGAGAGGAATCTAAAATTCAAGGGGTTGGGAAAAGGTAGTTGGGAAAGTCCACGAAAGGAGGAAATCCGTTGTCAATCGTAAATAACTGAGACGCGGGACTTTCACAGGTACAAACAAAAGGGTTGAGATAGAAAGGTGTTTGGGAAAACAATGACTCTCCTTAGGGAGTACCGTTAAGTGCGAATGAGGATATTTCCGAGATCAAAGACCCAGCCAATTCTGCTAACATACAACAACAAGTTGAACTAGTGCACGTGACACATCATGTCTCTAGTTGGTTGCAGGTCAGCTGGTGTAGGCCGGATGAGAGGTTGTAAAAAATTATCCCCGACCAAAAACAAAGCTCTATAATTCAGAGTGAATAATAAACCAAAAACAAGAGCCAGAGTGAGCAAAGAACTCTTAGGGAAAGAGGACGCAATTTGGGGGATGTAGAGGTAGGGGACTCTTGAAAGGTACGAAGAGAAGAGAAGTTACAACAATGAACAATCCCGATGGTTACCTGAAGTTTAAGCAAAAGCAAGCAAGCCAAAAAAAAGTGACCCCTGGGCAATAACATTTCGTAGGCAGTAACAATAAATACGTCAGGCGTAGCAACATGAATAGCTTATGTAAAGTATCAGGTGCGACGCGTCACACACCTATCCTCAGCCTACTCCCATTCCGTGACTTTGGTGTATTATTCATTCTGAATAATAACCCTATGGTTTCGGTCACGAAAAATTTTTACAACCCCTCCTCGAAATTTGATACTTTACGTTTCAAGACATGGCGATTCCAAATTTGCAATATCCGTCCGCCGTCCTCTCTCCGGGCCGTTTTGTGCCTTTAACGTGGTCTAAAAAATTCGTTCTTTCGCACAAAAATTCCATTTGGTATCTATTTGTGCCCGCCATCTCGGCAATCTGATCGGACAAAGCCCATGGTTGTTATGGGCAAAAAATGGTTAAAAAAATTAACGAAACGCAATATAACGCGGGAACTACAGCGGAAGTCTACATTTCGTTGTTAGCACTCCCTTACTTCCCTCACTCCCACATATCAAACTCAATCACCCGTCCGCTCGACTTGCAACGCCCTTTCGACTCTTCCCAACGGGGCGCCAAGGCCACTTCCTCCGCACACGCCTACAGACGTTTACAGGCGCCTGGCGCCGGGGGATATTTAGTTAGTTTCCGTAGTTCCAATGTAGTCAGGTCATGTTTCGTATGGTTTACTAGTATTCGATGCTGAATTGAATGGGATGGGTCTCGGAGCAGTAATGCTAGGTCAAGCTGTTCATGAGAATAAACCATTGTGTAATAATTTGCTGGGTTTTTATTGTTGTCCTCAACTTACTATGGACAAAAACGTTATTGTTCTGCCATGAAATGGTTTTGAGTCTAACTCATCTTTTCATGAATGACGTATTATACACAAAGTCTGCTCAGTTCGTTCAAGCTTGAGGAACCGACAGATCGAGTGGCTGCTGGCACCTTTCAGCACTCTAGAGAGTGGAGCCTGCCATCTCATTTCTTTCTGTGGTCACTGCAGGTTCCATTTGTGTCGATAACATTACTCCCCTTGAAACTTGAAGATAAGTACAAATATTATAGAAAGTACAGATGGCCATCCTTACCCATTGAGGAGGTAGAGTAACACTCTGAAAACTCCATCAATGACATTTTGCAAAAACAATAAACGAACGTTTTTCTAATTCATTCAAAAACGGCTGTTTGGATTTCAATCAAACTTCCAACTAAGTACTACGTAGAAACGTGTTCAGCTCAGATGCAACGCTCACACATTAAATGCATCGAGGAATGCAGAAAGTTGTGGGTGACAGGTATTCGTTTTTGTACGATCGCAATACTTTGCAGGATGGCGGGGGTTTCCAGGGGAGTTGCGCGATACCTGAAAACAGTAGTCTTCGAGGTCTCGGCGGTATATCAGTGCAGGAACAAGGAGAGCGTGTTGTGGTATCTAACTCTCGGTGTAGTTCGGATTGTTGTGTAGTTTCCGACGAGTTCGTGTCGGTCATCAAATCGAACTCTTCTGTTACCTCATCGTTCCCAACTCTGGCGAAGAAGAAAAAGCTGTCACGTTTGCCGTAGCCACATCCCCCCATCACGATCGCCAACCCCGTTCTTCGTTTCTCTTCATTCTCCCACCACCGACTAAGTCCAAAGTGGTAAAGGTGAACGGAAAAAGCTCTTTCCGTCAACAGCGATTTTCCTCAATTACTCGGCGCGTTCTTCCAGTAAGTGAATTACAACCAACTTCTTCCCCTCATCATTCTTCCCCTTTTCGTCTTTATCTTCATCATCCCAAACAGTTCGAAGCGCTTATAACAATTCGCATTATCTCGTTTCCTCTTCCTCCCTGCCCCCCTCACCACTAAAATTATCTTCCCACTTTGCCACTTTCCTTCCCTAAAAGTTTGGAGGTTTTTCCTTCCCCTTCGTCCCTTTTTCTAACCGAGGGGAAAACTTTTCAAGTTCTAAGTATATTATTTTGCTTCTTTATTGTTATCAAAGGGTTTTGTTTTTCCAGTCATGGGAAAACAATCGTCGCAGGCCGGGACAACGCGTTGATTTCCACCTCGTCACATTTTAATTAGCTTTGATGCGTAGCAACTCACTACTCACAACCCTCGTAAATTATATGGGCGCTGTATCTACGGTCGGGGCATTTACGTGTGAAACGAAATGAAGGTACTAGTTAGTTGAGAGGGTTGAGAGAGTTAGTTGAGAGTTAGCGCCCCACCACACTTGAAGTATTGGAGTTTGAATAGTACTTTGCCCATTGGCAGGGGTTGCCCGGGCCTTAGATAGTCGAAACTCGTCATCCGACCCTCCAAAGGGAGGGCCAAGGAGGTGCTTGCACTGGAGAAGAAGGATATGAAGATCATATGTGGCCTGTTCACAGGTCACTGTCCGCTGAGGTACCACCTTGCAAATATTGGCAAGTGCAAGGTACAGGTACGCAGGTTTTGCGAGGTGGAGCTAGAGACGGCGGAGCATGTGTTGTGCGTATGCGATCGACTCACAGCATCACGCCGTCATGTGTTTGGGAGGCCCATCTTGAGCCCGAAGAGGTGGCAAATGCAGAACTTGCGGATATCCTCCGCTTTGTGCTGGGATGGTGGAGGTAGGGCTTGGGGGAGTGCAGGGGGGCCATGATCTGAAGATCATGGGCGCCCTTACAATAAATCCATTTGTGGCTGCAGAGAGGGAATCGCTTGCCTCCACCGTTTCAAGAAAAAAAAAACAAAACAAACGATATCGTCTGAATAGTACTTGGTACAATGAGTTTTCGAGAAGTATTTTCAGAGAGCTTTAACCAAACAGGGAACTGGGCAGAAATGAACGTGAGCCCTGGAGACAGCGTGACGCCTCGATAAGACAACCGCTCAGTTACAACTGCTAGCACCATAGTGTCGAGTGAATCGTTTGAGTGAGCACAAGCCTTCGCTAGATTGAACAGTTCAGTTTGTCCCGGTACATCACTCCACTCTTGATGAAGCTCCTATCCTCAAGTGCTCATGAACAGTGCACTTTCTTGTTGTGCATTGAAATAAAAGCGCTGCTGTCAACCCAATAAAACAGAAACTGATTTTGAGCAGAGAGAGAGAGATGGTGAAAGTATGAGAACTTTGATTAAAGTTCCAAGATGCCCATGTTGTTTGTGGTGGAAGTATCTGATTAACAAGCACAAAATTGATTCACAATAATGTCTTTGGCGTACACATCTTCTGTGGATTTTACATATTCGTTACACACAGCCACGACATCCAGGGTTCAGAGAATAGGTTCATCTCTTGGCGATTCTCTTATTAAGAAGAATTGGAGCTTCCCTCCAGCTCTCAGGTCTTCTAGAGTAGGTGGTTCTGTGCGAAGATACTGTGACTGCGGTGCACTGATCAGTTTCACTCTTGGAAACTTGTAACGCTCACGAGATGGAGAAGCGTGTGAAGCCTGTGTTGACGATATTCACGCGTGTACATTGAGTAGCAGCTTTTGAAAGTGTGTGACGTTGCCAGGTAATTTGTACGCAGATTGTGCTTCTCCACGAAGGTTTCTCGAGCAAACAGGCTGGATTGGGAAAATGTGGGCACTTTTTCACCCCATGATGTTACCCCCTGCCAAATAGGGCAGGTCAGGTCAAGGCGACGCCTCGATGAGACAACCACTCAGTTACAACTGACGACACCGAAGTTTCGAGTGAATCAGGGCGTTTGAGGTGCTTAGTGAGCACAAACGCCCCAGACGAGCCCTTGCTAAATCGAAGAGTTCGGTTCGTTCCGGTGCAGAGACGGAATAAAATAAAAACAAAATACAGGAGAAATCATAGCGAAACCGAAGTAAATATAGTCAGACGAATACGTCAATTGAAGGAACTTACTGGGCAATATAGCGAACGTTATCGTTTCTCCCTGGCCAGTGTTCATCTCCCGCTTTACGTCTCACTGCAACCTCCCGTCAGTTCGACTAATCACATCTTGCCAATCGCCTAGCGTCGACGTTAGATTAAATAGGATAGGTCCCCATTGAGAGGCTCGTGTTTCTCTAGTGTGCCGTCCAACAGCCTGCTGTCCCTCGCGTTGGGTTTCAGTCGTCTAATTGAATGAAACGTTCATTATAAAAGCAGCTATTGATGGAAGGAGGACAAACCTGACCAACAGACGCTGCTCAAAGGAAGGCTGATAGGAACTAGAATTTACTTCCCAGTCAATTTGTTTTTAGAATCAAACCTGCACGAATTTCTTAGCAGAAGTCGTGTTAATATGTTACTTACACGGATATTTATTAGTATTAACGATTGAATGTTTCTTACGTTTGCTAGTGATAACTCCACCTCGATACTAAATTGCTTTTTAACGCTCCGTCACGCATTTATTGTTGTTTTAGATGAACACGACACTCCCAGGCCTGAAACCTAGAAATGGATCAACCTTGAACATGGGGCCTGCAACGAGGCATATGGCTGGTATCTACCAGTGTATCGCGTCCAATGGAGTTGGTCTTCCTGCAGTCAGAGAAGTCAAACTTAAAGTTCTTTGTAAGATACTTATTTTAGCTAGTTATTGTCAAATAATATTATTACCGTTGTCCGAGGGAGTGTAGTCAGGTGGAGCCTTTGTAGGTTTCACACTTCAAAAATGATCCCAAGGCTCATAGTTTCGGAGCCTACGGTGTTCTACTGATCTAGTCAAGGATCTCTCAGGGCTCCCGTATGAGCCCACTACTTTTTCTTTCAACCGCAATCGGTATTTTTGACGTATTTTACCACCAAAAGGCCCGAAGATAATCGATTAAGTCATTCATTACGCGACTACTTGACCTTGCTAATGGGTTACGTTCAATCGTGATTATAGTGAACAATGATTTCTGAAGTTCCACGATCGCCAAGTTCCTTTTATGAGACTTTTGTCAGTCTCATTATTTCTCCAAATTATTCGTGGACTCGGAAAATAATGTAACTATTGTCATCAGTCAAACAAAAGTAGGCTTTCCATCAGAGTCTTGAAGTTTCGATTGATCGAAAAACTATTTAGCGTGTGCATCAGCGCGAGTGCTTGTGTTTAAGAGTTTTGCGCAGGGTGACTTAAAGTAGTCATTATTTGCAGCTTGTTTTTTCAGTATTGTTGCCCGGAACAGTAAGCTGTGCAGAGGTTGCTCAAAAACGTAATTTTTTACATTATCAAACTTCAATATAAAATGCCCGAATTCGGCCAACCCATTGTGGTAGCGCCAGGTCAGCAGTCTGTGACGCTGTGATGGTGTCGGTTGTGCGTGCACTAGCTTAGGGTGCTTAATAAACGTTTTCTGGTGTTGGAGGAAGTTGCTCTTGTAGATCCATATAATTTCCTGCCTGTTGTCGAGGAGTGGGGGACAGAAAACCAGATGCACGGCGAATGAGTCACTGATTAGTAGGTGGAAGCTTGGGAGACGTCGGCCGAGGCTTACTGGAGTCCTTCCGAACCTCTGGAGGGGCAGGATGCCCAAACTGTCTTGTTTTGGGATGGTGCCAAAGTGGTAAGTGCGATTGAAAGATGGGGCCGGGCCAGCGGCTATTCTGGGCTTGAGGGTTGTTAGACTCAAACATGGTACCAGGGGAATGCACAGCCCGGTGCATTATGGATGGCCACAATAGATGGCTGCCTCCACGGGCAAGCTAGGTAGAAGGGAGCGATCCAATTCCTACCCAGGGCAAGGCCTGAAAAAGCTGGAAAATGGGAACGCCTTGCGGAAATCGTGGTGGTTGTGGGGTCGCTGGAAGGTAGTTCGCCCGTCCCCAATTTTATTTTTAACCTGCAGGGTCTGAAGGAGATGGGAGCCACCCGGTCGTTACTCCCCCAGGCATCCCCAAATTCATCGTAACTGTAGTTGAGGAGTGATGGGGAAGACCCGCTAAGAGCTACCATTTCTACAAGTTCTGGGGGTGTAGAGAAGAACATGCGGGTTTTTTTTCGGAACTCTGACTGCTCCATATTCGGGATAAGCACCATGGCCTAAAGCTCCTAAAGTCCTAAAGTTTCACAGGTTCATGCCTGGCTTCATAAGAAATGCCAGGTATGTCCTGCAAGAGTCTTCTTTAATGTCCAACCTTGGAGAAGTTTTACCAAAGATCAAAAACCGCTTTCCAGTCTCTGATGCTGGGCCAGGACGTGATAAGGAGTTTCCTCATCTGTGCCACACCACCTGCGCCAAAGTACAGGATGCACATGCTCGTTCATTTTCCAGTATCTCCCACTATCTGCCTCATTCCTGCCTCTCCATCATGAGAAAGCTACGTCTTATTTTGTGCGTTTGTCCTTGTAAAGCTTTTGGAGTGCCCCACTCCCCCGGCGTTCCAGGCCGCCTCACAGTCCTCTCGACAAAGGAGGATGTGGGCACAGTAAACGAACCTAGTGTCGCCAGAACCCCACTCTCATCTACAGTCCCTTTATGCCCAGGAACCCAATAAACGTTAACTCTATTAGAGTTTGCTAAATAAATAATAAATTAGAGTTTGGGGTTACTCATTGCTGTCTATACAATAGGCCTATCTCTGGTCGCCGTGAAAGGGTTTTGGGTGTTGCGTTGGGCCGAGACTTCAGGGGCTTTGATACAAGACTTAGTTGAGGAAGGGTTAACCAGTAAGTGAACGTAAACAATAACCGTACCTGAGTGACCCGAATGCTAAGTGTATGTACAAAAATAATTCTCCAGAAAACTTAAATAACTCAAACATGAAACACGCTAAATTCAAGAGATGTGATTTTCATTTGAGGAATAGATTAATATTTAAAAATATTAGTCGTGCGAATGATTTTGGAGCGGGCGGGTAGCAGCGAATAAGTTCTTACTATCACGCGAATGTTTGAACTAAAGTACCACTCTAATTATTTGGCAGCCGTCGTGTCCCCCAGAACTATCTGCGTGCGACTAGTTCCTGTTCCCAAAATCTATCGATCAACATTTGATCGAATCGCTACACACGAGGGATTGATTTTTCGAAGTTGGACGCTATTCCGCTTGATGAAGCCTACCAAACCCCTGTCACATGGTTGTAAATAGCCATTAGTCCTAATTGACGCAGCAGATTGAAAACAACCGTCCAAATAGATGGCAGAGGGTGAGCGTTCAACATTTATAGTTGGACATTGGAAGGTATTCCGTTAGATGGATCCAACCAAACTCCCGTCATATGATTGTGAAATGCCCATAGTTCAAATTGGCGCTCCTGAATGAAAGCAACTGTCTAAATAGTGGGCAAAGTATGGGCGGTCATCATTTAAAGGTAGTATTGCAACACACGAGGTACTAATTATTCGAAGTTGGACGCTATTCCTCTAAATGAAGCCTGGAACACCTCTGTCACATGATTGTAAGTTACCATTAGCCTTGATTGACCCATTTTAACGAACACCATTGTCCTAATATGTGTTCGACATTGAAAGGAGCGGGACTCATTGCATTTTTTATTTTTGGAAGTTGAGATATATCCCACTAGATGGAGCCAACCAACCCCCTGCCACATTGTTGTAAGTTGCAGTTGCCAACACTGCTGAGTTTCAACATTAAAATGTATTAATTGTGCCAGTGGGAACTTACTTAGAAAAGGGCAACATCGTTAATAACGAATAAATGAATACATATCAGAACTTTGGACTCATCGTGTGCTGTTAAGATCCACTCAAAAACTGCTGTAACTATTTTGATTGAACTCACAGGGGGCTTGTATCTGGCATGGGTAAGTGTACATTAAACCCGCATTATGTTCCATCAATCAATTCCTAACTGTAGCCATACTGTGGAGAGACTTATGGTTCACAAAAGAGAGATGTTTTCAAAAACGGCTCTAACCAGTCGGAGTGGCAAGGTGTCTTCAACTAGTATTATTCAACGCAAGTCAAATCAGTCTCAGTCTTTTGACCTCGATGTTCCCCACACCTGCATGTCATTGCCATCTCTTATCCCCTCGTACCTGTGAAAATTCCACCTCTGCGGTTATTTCTAAAGCAGATTTCTTTATTTTCCCCCTCCCCAATTTCAGATTCCTCTCCACAAAACACAGCTCCTTCCAAAATGTATTCAGCTATGAACTATCATGAAAGTCATACTCGTCTCTCTGTGCCCACTCAGACACTTTCCTCTATCAATTCTCAGCCCAGTTACAGCTCAATCTCTCCTTCCGATACAGTTTCCCACCAGTTCACGTATACTACGAGTCGTCCCCTTGTGTCAGCCTTTTGTACACAAACTCTACTCACCTCATTGCATTTAATACAGTCCTCCTCACACTCACCCCTTAGCAAGTTTCTTTTATTTTCGATCTCATGCGCCCAACAAGTATCTTTGTATTATGTTCATAAATGTTTCTTCGACAGTCTGTTGAATGAAGGTAAACCCCAAAAAGTTGCCCGTAAAAAGCGTTTTTTTTTAGTTTTCGAATTTCCCACGGTAAATGCTGAACGGAATTTATCAACCAGGCAGAGGCTCTTCTACTGACTTAAAGCTGCACTTTTGGTTTATTATTCATTCTGAATAATAACCCTATGTTCTCGGTCACGAACAATTTTGTACAACCTCCCCTCAAAATTGGATACTTTATGTTTCAAGACTTGGGGATTCCAAATCTGCAATGCCCATCCGCCGTCCGCCGTCCACCGGTCACCGTCCATCGTCCCCCGTCCCCCGTCCGGGCCGTTTTGTGCCTTTAACGTGGTCTAAAAAATTCGTTCTTCCGCACAAAAATCCCATTTGGTATCTAGTTGTGCCCGCCATCTCGGCAATCCGATCGGACGAAGCCCATGGTTGTTATGGACAAAAATTGGTTAAAAAAATTATCGAAACGCAGTATAATCGCAAATAAGCCGTGTTTCGTATCGTTTTCAAGGCCCGCTCGACTCGCAACGTCCTGCCAATTGCAGAGCGAGGGTTCGCTGGTAGCCCCCATCCCAATTTCCCTGACTCTTTTTGCCCGATGGGGCGGAGGAAGGTTAAGGCCACTTCCTCCGCACACCCTTCCATCGGATCATAAATGCCTACAGACGTTTATGGGCGCCTGTCGCCGGGGGAATATTTAGTTTCCGTAGTTCCATTGTAGTCAGGTCATGTTGTTTACTAGTATTCGATGCTGAATTGATTGGGATGGGTCTTGGAGCAGTAATACAAGGTCAAGCTGTTCATGAGAATAATAAACCATTGTGTAATAGTTTGCGGGGTTTTGTGTAGTGATCTGTTGAAATGAAGTAAGGCTTCCAATTTTGGCCAGACGTTAAAAAAATATTCTTAAAAAGGCGTATTTCGTTCTCCATTGGTGATCCTGGTAAAAGGGGTTGAACGAAAATGCACCGTCGGTATATACATATATAATATCGCCGAATTTACGGGAGGGGCGATGCTTTCTTTTTCGTCCTTATCACCCCCGAAAAGCGACGGAAGTTAAACCGATGCTCCGAGAATTGAAGCGCGGGGTCGTCGTCGGAAAAATTAAGCGGAACTCGGGAGCGGCGGTGGCGCATATTGTAATGCGACACCCCGTAGACTGTTATGGATGGGGACATTATTCACCTGGAAGGAAGCCATTCTTCAACAGGTTGTCCGAATTAATCTTGTCCTCCCATTGAATTACTTCCGCGTTCTGCTTCGTAATGAGGGCGACGGTTGAGGGAGAGAGAGTTAGAGAGGGGATGAGTGAGAGCGGGGCTGCCGGGCCTCTCCTGGTGGATGGTTTGATGGTTGGAACTTCAACCTTTGAGCGGGTGATCCTGCATATGCCACCTTCGGCTCATTTACTCCCTGCGGTTGGCTATGATTCTAACTGACCACTGGCCACCGAATGAGGGACGAACTGGAGCTTGTGATTGTGTTAGTGGGAATAATTGATGTTGACGTACTAACTATAGAATGAATGTACTCTTCTTATACAGTCACAGTTTTCGCGCAACTATATTTATATTTATAATGCGAATTTGTGCGCCGAAACGTTTTACGGCATTCCGTAACAAATCCTACAGTATAACGTTCTTGGACGTACTTACGTTCAGTCTCTTGAGGATTGATCACGAATTAACCTCTTTCCCATGCCAATGTTTCAATCAATTCATCGTTCATCTCGAGGAGTACAATTAATACAACAGTTAACTTGAGAACGTGGGATATATGCGTTAGTATAATTGAAGCAATGTGTGCCACTTACGCCTTATGGTGTAGATGGGTTGACTCGGGCAGGGGAATAAGTGAGGAATGGGAACAACACAACAAGTTGAAGAGTTGTGGCGTCAAACACTACAAATCCAAGTCCTACAGCTAGCGGGATAGGGAAGGTTTTGATTAGTAGGTTAGCAGGTCGGGGGGAAGTTTTCCCGTCATTTCCTAGGGCTGCCCCAATCCTGGTATCGTCTGTGAGTCATAATTACTGAGTGGAGCACCTGGCATCGAGCCTCAAGGCCACCATTCTCGTCTCTGTGGGAGCTGCACGCTTTTACTCATTTGATCCACCTCTGACAGAGCGGCCAGGGCAGATATATTCTTGGCGCTTCAGCGCTTCTTGCTCCCCAGCATCCTGTTGACTACCATGGATGGATGGCTGGATCTCCCCAGTGATTGTCAGGCTTCGGTACACCTGATAAAAGCGAGAGCCACTTTACACTCCCCGCAGGACCCTGCATTTAAACTAGGGCAGGTAAAACTTTGTCGGACTGCGGGCAAGAAACGTGGTGACTCCCCTTTGAGAGATTTCTGCCACGCCTGGAGCGTTCAAAGACGTGCTTCTCTTTTATTCTCACGAGTCAGGAGCGGTTTAAAATACAACCTTCAACCCTCTGCGCCCTTTGTGTTGAAGGTTGCGTCACAACCTTCATCATGGTTGCCTTTGAAACTGTGCAGCTGGAAGAAAACACTTGCAATGCAGAGTCCTTCATTTCTAGGCCGCAGCAACCCCCTACTGCCCTTGGAGAGTATCATCCCTCACTTCTGATGAGCAATAATCAGTGTGGTGCGAGAGGGCGCATAGTCTCAGCCCCAACGCATTCCTCGTCAACCTGATAGGGTTGCCTTAGACACCACAGCCTTGATCTATTAGCCGCACTCACTGTCACTAATTATACCCAAGTATGGGTATCATAGCGCTCAACGTTGACGAGAGTTCCCTTTTGGTTTATTATTCATTCTGAATAATAATCCTATGTTTTCGGTCACGAAAAATTTTTTACAACCCCCTCTCAAAATTTGATACTTTACGTTTCAAGACATGGAGATTCCAAATTTGCAATGTCCGTCCACGCCGTTTTGTGGTCTAAAAAATTCGTTCTTGCGCACACAACTCCCATTTGGTATCTAGTTGTGCCCGCCATCTCGGCAATCTGATCGGACGAAGCCCATGATTGTTATGGGCAAAAAACGGTTAAAAAAATAACGAAATGCAGTACAACACGGGAGCTACAGCGGAAGTCAACCTTTCGTGGTTAGTACTCCCTCCCTCCCTCCCGTCCCATTAAAGAACCAACGCCGCCCGCTAAACTCCCCTTTTGACTCGCAACGGGTTTGCTCGAAGCGCCCCCGTTTCAATTTCTCCGACCCAACGGGGCAAAATCATCAGACGTTTTGTTTCCGTAGTTCCATTGTAGCCAGGTCATGTTTTGTATGGTTTACTAGTATTCGATGCTGAATCGAATGGGATGGGGGAGCAGTAATACTTGGTCAAGCTGTTCATGAGAATAATAAACCATTGTGTAATAATTTGCAGGGTTTTTTCCTTCTGCAGTGGCGTTGCAGTGATAGTGTTATGGGAGGGATTATTATTGAAAGCGATATCGCAGTAAGAGACTCGGGAATTTAGTACGATATCAAGCCGAATGCAATCTGAACACCGAGTTCTATTCTCGAATTACATTCCGGGAAGTTTTACCACCACAAACCGGGAACTGGGTGGGAGGGAACGCGAGCCTGGACGACACAGCGACGAGGGAACTGGTTCTGTTACAACTGACGGCAACGAAGTCTCAGGCAAATTGTGGCATTTGTGGTGCCCAGTCAGCATAAATGTCCTGGACGTGCCTCCGCTGAATCAAAGAGTTTGGTTCGTCCTGTTACAATAGAAACTTCCTCGGTGTATCCCGACCCAATCAGCGTAGCTTCCTTAAAAAGGGTATGCTATGTTTCAGAAGTCCAATCACAAGCCCCAGCCCAGGCCGTCCACTGGATAGGGTTGCTCTCTACTGCAAACGCCTTAGACATTAGCTGCACTCACTGTCAATCCCAAGGAGTACGTATAGGGTCTGGCCATAGCACTGAGCATCGATGTGGGGACATGGCTCGATGGAGAGTCATCTCTGCAAATACCATCTCCTTTTGTAGAACCTGAGAATACAACATAAGCCTGCGTTTCACACTTCAACTTCAAACAGTCGACCGGAAAGTCGTGAATTTTAATCCCATCAAATTACGCCAATGAATCACCGTTGGGTAACGTCGACGCTTCTCAACTCCGAGCCTCCCGCTATTATTGGCCGAAACCGAGCTGCCACAAGTTACCACCAAGTGGCGCTTGAAGACGTAACTGGCATGATAAATCAGGAAAGTGCCATTACTTTTCATTTCGCGACGCCTTTTTTTTTCGCCTGCCCTTTTTTTTACGCTTCTCTCCATCTGCTCCTGAGTCAATCCATCCAGTTAACGCCTCGGCAATTCATCTTCACCAATTCAACGGGAGAGAGAGCAAACTAGGAACTGGAAGCCTCAACGCTCAACACCCCCCCCCTCCCTCCCTCCCCCGTAACCATCAACATTCCCCTTTTCCACAAAAAAAAAATACTGAAAGTGCTTTGAGAGGAATTGCGGAAAGATGGTGAATGGACGAAAAAGTTTTAAGACGTTTTCCGAGATGGTTTCCTTTTCGCTGGAAGCGCCGCGCCATTCGAAAGGAACTCGAGAAAACAACCGCCAAAATATTTGGTGCAACGCATAACACAAATTCGATAGCACGCCGCACAGTCAGAGTGATATAGCTTATAAACAATACAAAACGACTTTTCGTGTGGACGCTTCCAAGCAGCTAAACTTTTAAAATTCTCGTTCAAGGGAAAATGATCATCAACAAATATTTCGATAAACTCAATTGTGATGAACACCACCTGTGAGCGCTCACTGGGCTGAAGTTAGGTACATATTGACCATTTGCCCTGAAGTCAGGGATGGTCACAGCGACAGACACAAAACATATTTCGAATCAGGAGGGTAATATCTACCTGGAATATCTAGATGAGTGTTTTTCAGATTTTCGATATTTGGCCTAGTTCAAAATTGGCCACCTAATGTAACCTTTGACCGTTTGCCCTGAAGTCATAGATGATCCAAAACATGAATATGAAACATACTTAGAACCAGGACCGGAATATCTAGATGAGTGTTTCTCAGATTTTTGATATTTGGCCTAGTTCTTCAGGGCAAACGGTCAGAGGTTATAATAGGTGGCCAATTTTGAACTAGGCCAAATATCGAAAATCTGATAAACACCCACCTAGATATTCCAGTCCTGATTCTAACTATTTTGACATTTTTTGTCTTTACTTTGCTACGTAAACTCGAAAATGTAACGCGAGAGATGTAACGGAGAAGCGTCACGAAATTTGTGTTGGGTTAAGTGCATGGTAACGTCTGTTACAAAATCCAACGCTTGGTAACATCACACTTTTAATAATCTCAGTGACTAAGTGATGATGTCAATCGCAATTGACGCGGCCATTATATCGAAACCATCAACGAGCACAATCAAACGTAGTTTTGACATTTTATGTCCTTACTTTGCTACATAAATTCGAAAAGTGTAACGGCCAAAAGCGTCACGAAAATTAACCTTTGAGGCCATTTGGACAAGCCAACATTTTAACCCGAGTTGCAACCGCAGTCCCTGTGGCGTAATACATAAGTCATCGGTCTTCTAAACCGGAGTTTGTGGGTTCGAGTCCCACCAGGGTTACGATTTTTTGTTGTTGACATTTTATGTCTTTACTTTGCTACATAAACTCGAAAATGTAACGCGGGATATGTAAAGGAGAAGCGTCACGAAATTTGTGTTGGGTTAAGTGCATGGTAACGTCTGTTACAGAATCTAACGCTTGGTAACATCACACTTTTAATGACCTCAGTGACTAAGTGATGATGTCAATTGCAATTGACGCGGCCATTATATCGAAACCATCAACGAGCACAATCAAACGTAGTTTTGACATTTTATGTCCTTACTTTGCTACATAAATTCGAAAAGTGTAACGGCCAAAAGCGTCACGAAAATTAACCTTTGAGGCCATTTGGACAAGCCAACATTTTAACCCGAGTTGCAACCGCAGTCCCTGTGGCGTAATACATAAGTCATCGGTCTTCTAAACCGGAGTTTGTGGGTTCGAGTCCCACCAGGGTTACGATTTTTTGTTGTTGACATTTTATGTCTTTACTTTGCTACATAAACTCGAAAATGTAACGTGAGATATGTAAAGGAGAAGCGTCACGAAATTTGTGTTGGGTTAAGTGCATGGTAACGTCTGTTTCAGAATCTAACGCTTGGTAACATCACACTTTTAATGACCTCAGTGACTAAGTGATGATGTCAATTGCAATTGACGCGGCCATTATATCGAAACCATCAACGAGAACAATCAAACATAGTTATCATTGCATAAAAACAAAAATAAAAGACATAGAATGTTCCTAGTGGTTGCGTACTTGTACGAAGCTGTACCCACCGTTTATGTAAAGGTTTTGGATCATCCGTGACTTCAGGGCAAACTGTCAAAGTCATAGGTGGCTAATTTCGAACTAGGCCTAATTTTGAAAAACTAAACAAAGACCGGCGGCCGTGGCGTGGAGGTTAGTGTATCAGCCTACCATGCCAAATACTCGGGTTCGATTCCCGAGCGTAACACCTAATAATTTGCGGCCGTCACCTCGTGGAAGGCAATGGCATACCACCACGAGTATACTTGCCTAGTAAGCCTCTCAAAAATAGTGCCGTTCGGAACCGGCGATAAACTGTAGGTCCCATATGCCTGTGTATAACAGTTAATGATACACAGCACAGGTATATGTGAGAGGTCGCCTACGCCCTCTATGGGTATGGCACTTCGAGAAACAAAGACACAGGTAGATTCTACTCTCCTGATTCTAATTATGTTTTGTGTCAGTCGCTGCGACCATCCCTGACTTCAGGGCAAATGGTCAAAGTTTCGATTGTAAATATGTAGCTAACTTCAGCCCAGTGAGCGTTCATCGACACACTGGCCATTGAATTAGGACACAGATGCTCTTGGAAGATTTCAAATTTTCGTTTTCAGTTCGGATTAGTTATTGAGGATCAAAACCATTTAACGGAGGGCTGAAAGTTGAGTGATGCGTCACTTCGGATGATCTAGTCTCAAGTTTGACGTTCAACTTTATGAACAAGTCAAGGACCAAATTTGACCGCGTTATCGAGCTTTCCGGAGTTGAACGTTTTAAAGAGAAGACCTGACAAATATAATTATCGTGTCAGAGTCACACTAACTCGCTCAAGCGTCTGCTCCGACTTGTTTGCAATAAAGTTGGTTAGCAAAATCAATTCTTCATTTTTGATTCCAGAAGGTTGCCCCTTTCATCGCGCCATCATTAATCAGCGCGAACCTGAATGAGAGTTTTCGTAATAGAAATATTTCCTTTGTGCTCATTCTCCGAGGAGGTTGAAGGGAAATTCCATCAAGAGGACATCAAAGAAATAATAAACAGCTTCCACAATAAAGAGCGACTCACTCGCGTTGGGACGTCTCAATTGTCGAGTTCTCGAGGCGCACGAGTGCCGTTTTCTTAGATGAGTCGAGTCCGGCGCAGTTAGGTTCTTCTGAAGTGATTTCGTAAGAGGCTTCAAACGGGAGTTATTCGTACGCAGCGTTTCACACTGCGTGCATCATAACTATATGCTCCGCCAAACACTCTGCCACCTTTCCCGCACTGCCAACCTGCTATCTGACTGACATGCTTCCTTCGTCCTGTTGTTGAGGTGTTTCCTGTTCGGTCTTCATCACCTCCCAAGCAGCCTGCATTACATTGATAACCATAGGATTAAAAGGGGAAAGGTAGGGAGTGACCCACTCGTATTGGATAGTCTTCAGTCAAGTCACTGGTCCATTTCACATGCTTCTGAAAAGACTTGAAGTAGCTAAAGTGTACTTTGGAGGGTACTACCAATGTCTTTCTAGGTATGTGGATTAGCAGGGGACGAGTCATATTGTCGCTTCCGGAGGCGTTCCTGCTTGTAGAGCGATGAATGGCATTTCTTACTTGTGCAGGTCGGGAAAAATCATGGAATGGGCTCAGCTGGAGTGAAGATGTTATTGACTCTTGTACATCATCTTGTACTTGTATCATCATCCATTGAGCTCGGTTGTGGATTAGGGGTGAACTGCTTTTCTAAGATTGTCGAGAATAGTTCGACCTTTTCTATTGGCGTGGAGTGCCAACGTTGGTTCATCTTGAGAGGGGGAATGTCAGGGCGTTCTTTAGTGAACAAGTTCGTTGCTATCGTATCACTGCTATCCAGCATGGTAAGGTTGCGTTGGTTTAGTTCCTGTTCTTCCTGAATGAGAGCTTCTTTTAATTCCTTGGTCGCTCCATTCAGTGCAGTTTTATGTGCTGGGTAACGGGTAAGATCCCACAGATGTTTGGCTGATGTTTTGACCTGGAGAAGCTGGACAATATTAAGAGGTGGTGGCTTCTGTCGATGGGTGGCGTTGGTAGCCTCGTTCATGCAGGAACGCCGTCACGATATCTGCAGACCCCAGGCACTCTTCTTTCAGCACACTTTGCTCCAGGATATGACGAGGGCTCGCATGATCCCTCTCTTTCTCTCCTCGCCCTTCCTAATATGAATGACTCCAACAAAAGTTCTGATACATTCCCTACTCTCCCAATCAAAATTCCCCTATTTAGACCGGTTTGCATTCAATGCTCTGTAAATATCCATTGTAATTAGCCTTGTCATTAGCACTTTCAACCAGACGCTCCTTGTTTAACAACATAAATTAATTACTGAAGTAGTGGAGGAGAAATGAGGCCGAGAGAAGTAATTAATTCCCGGAACACAATGTAGCAGGGGAGGATTCTTCATCAACGAAAGCCCGACGATCTCCTCCCTGAGAAAGATCCTGCAACCAACTGTTGTATTGCAAGTTCGCGGAATCGAAGTAAATGTCAGTTTGGGATGAATTACTTCAATCTAATTGTCAGTTGCGCCATCCGTGGAAACAACAAGGAGTGATGTTCAGGATTGTTTTGTTTATTGTTGCTGTTACTTCGCATTATCTTTGAAAGTCCCCAATATGTCTAAAGACAACCCAGGAAACAGTGGAAATGTGCGAGGAAACTCACTCATTCGCTAAACTGTTTTGACGAACATTGGAAAGTGGAGGTTCTGGAGGGTTTGTGCACGAGGGAGGGAGGCGGACTGTTGGCAGGGTTTATGACGGTCAATTTCATATGAAGATCATCGTCAAATAGCGTACGCCAGGGCGGCGTGTGACACGTTTTTTTTAAATTTCGAGGGATGAGTGCGTGAGTGTGATTCCCTCACCTTGCCCCGTTGAGGGAATGTGGTTGATGAACCCCTTCCACAGCTACGCTATAGCGACTGGGCGCACAGTACACTGGTTAGCGCTCTGGCCTAGGGATTCAAAGGAGGTTTGATCAAAGCCGGCTGAAGCAGTAATTTTACTGACGACATGGACAGCACCCTGAAGAATCAATGTATCATAGTTATGAAGAGGAGGAGAGAGTGAAGATTGGTGAGCGTGATTGGCGAGCGATTGCAGTTTGCTATGAACTCTGGTGCAATGGGTAGGGATTACCCGTCAACCCAGACAAAACCAGCCTGGTCCCGTTCATCAGCGAACGCTATTTTATAATGCGGGAACTTGTGCTCGGGGGAAGGCAGCGTGGTCCGACAGGAAGTGAGTCTTCCTAGACATGAAGCTCACGTGGGCCACTCATGCCAGGAGAGCGGCTTCCAGAAAATGGTTGGCAAGACATGGGAACTGCAGCCTAGCAATCATTAGGCCGGTGGCCACCTATGGTGCCCTTGCCTGATGGCCCAGGAGAGGAGAGAAGGCAGGCTGGCTGTGTGACAGGGCATGCAGACAGTTCCTGCAACTGCGCTAGATGCCCTCCTGGGTCTTGCACCTCTCCACATGAAGGTGGAGGAAGCTATTCACTTACAGAGACGTATGCTGGATGTAGTGCTTCTCCACCTGGTATTAGACAACCTAGCAGGGTATTAGTTTATGGCACAGGGATCCTAACAGCGATATTAACTGGTTTCAAGAACCTGTTACTATATTTGCATTCCAATTTTCTATCAATTCTTTTTTGTTCTGTCCATGCTAGGTTGAGGTAAGTACGTGCTGGGTATCGCTTGCCCTCACTAGCAAGAACTCCCTGTGCAGAACCGTTGTTTCAATGTTCGCTCCAAAAGAGATAATTATCTTGTCCGATACTCCGCACTCGTCTTCCTTCCCACAGTCTCTCGAGGAAACGAACGCTTCGGCACCTGCTTATACTGTTTTCGAAACTCTCCCCAAAAGCGCGTCGTTCTCGGTACATTTAGAAGGGCTTGGTATATACCGATGGATCAAAACAGTATCTTTTACCATCAAGAGCTGCAATAAAGGTACAAAACAACGAGTTGTTAAGATGTCTTCAAAGAAACAATTTATGTATACTGAGGAATGGGATGACGATGACCACGTCGATCAGCTGTCTGCGTAGACTATGCAGTCTCTCAAATCCTCGAAGTGTCATACTTTCCCAAGCTCAAGCTACTAACCCACTTTATCGTACTCTTGTTTAGCACGTTTTTCAATACACATTCGTGGTATGGAGCCCCCTTCTACGACTGTCACTTCGACTCATTGGACCATGCTCTCCTAGTTCTCCTGCGTTACCTTGCCTACAAGATTCCTGACCCGCTCACCATGAGATCGACTCTTTTAATATCTCTCTCTTGTCACTCAATACCTTTCTCTTGAATCAGTTACCGCAAAGCTTAACTTGTTTATATTCTAGTCCTACCTTCTGTACACGTTCACTGGCTTTTGATGTTGTGTCCTTGTATCAATGGGCTCATCCCGCTTAAATAAATAAAACTAAAACTAGTGCGCTAGTATTCGAGATTCTAAGCGTGGAGTGTTTCCGATAAAAGCTTCTAGACCTTCAGGACCAGATCATCATAAGTCTTATAGGTTCTCAATGGAATATAACAATATAGTGTTTGCCATTTCAAACCTTATGTGTGCCATTGCTACGAAAGAATGATACAGACCAGCGACAAAAATTAATTTTACCGAAACGTTTGTTTTCAAGTTCTCTTCAAGACATTTCAGCTGCACCACAACACTTTTACATATGTTGTTCTTTCTTTATTTCTAACTGGATGAACGATATACTATCATCGCAAATTTCTACCGTTGGATTCGAGTCAATTTGCCAAATTCTTACTTTTGTTTTAACAATTTGGATTTATGAGTAAAAACACTGGGCGTCACTCTTGTTGCTTTTCGACTTGGTGAGCTGTATGCAACGCTCACTAATCCACTTGCTTTGAGGCATTGAAGAACTATGTCCTCGGACGTTCTTTCTTCAAGAGTTTGAGGGGTTTTGTTATGGGAGCTGTGTGTCAAGAATCTGAAACATATTCGAGCGCTTTTAACGTCTTTGATGGCATTCGTTGGAATAAACCTAGGTAACAACAACAACATTACGGGTCCATCAAGGCAAAAGAGGAAGCCAAACGTTGGAAAAAGTAGAAGCGAAGTAATTTCCACAATAAAATATCAACCACAAAGCGATGTAATCTTAAACAGCAGATACAGTCGGATTGACTCACAAGTGGGACTGCTGATAGCTGGGTGAAGCGGACAGCCCACTTAATGACATCTCAGGGAGTGTGTTTTTTGCAGCTTCCTCTCAGTACTCCCAGGAAGTATTACTTTAATATACCTCCTGTTTTCCTACGAATCCCTATTCGCGATCAGATTGAATATCACAATTTTTACTACTAGAAGGATTATTATTACGCTGACTTGAATGGTCTTGCTCTCCCTTATTGAAAACTTATGGCGTAATGATATTACTTATCAACTGACGGTGACACTATGCTGGAACTTCTTGGTGTTTTGGTTCTTCTTTCGACTTGTTTTGTACTGTCGGTCTTCTAGTCTTCCTTCCCTCGTCCCCTCGGAAAGGGAATCGCAGTTCAGGCCGTAAAAGACGGCCTGACATCCTTCTCCATGGCAGGTGTGGCAAGTCCAATCCCCGTACCCCCATGGAGATGAAGCCTAGGTGCCGGCAGAACACCTCTTGGGGATTCCGGCACCGGGTCCTGCTACCCATTCAGGTCCTTAGGCTGCTCAAGGTGCAGCCAAATAGAATGGGTACCACGGGGGCTTCAGCCCTCGGCCGGCAGCGTGGAGCCGTTAAAAGCGTGGCGCTGTCGGCCGTGAAGCCATGGGATTGGCCTCGTAAGGACCGTGCTTTCGCTGGAAACCCCCCCCTAAAGATATGATTGGCTAGAGAGGGGTAAAGGCTGTGAGGCTAGGCACCCTCTCCAACGCCACGGGCCACGGGCACAAATACCATTGTCGGACTTCCATATTTGGAAAAAACAGTTTATTGCAAACCTGCTTATACTGTTTTCGAAACTCTCCTCTTTTGAAAAATCCAAAAGTGCGTCGTTCTTGGTACATTTACGTTTTTTTCTTATTCCTGGAGTTGTGTGTGTGAAGTGAGTAGCCATTTGGGCTGTACACAAACCTGTAACACCTTTTGATTTTCAGATTTCCTATCACAACCCTCTTTTCCCAACCAGCCAAGCCATATTCAGCGTCTTCAGTAACGTAACGTTTTCAAAGTGAACCAATTTTATTTCATACTAAACGATGAACGGCAGAATGATTTGGGGATTGATTGGTAAAATACAGAAGGAAATGTGGTGATTAGTGCACGAGGTAATGAGGTATCCCTGTAACGCATTTCTCGTCAGCTTCCCTCACGAGTCTGTTTGCACCAGAGGCAGCAGCTCCTCGAAACACCAAAACCCGACAATTCTTTAGATTTCAAATAGTGAAACTGTTACGAGACCCTTCAAAGTTTCCCATAGCGATGGGCAAGTGGTCCAACATCAACCTTTCGAACAACTTCCCGAGTAAATTAGTTCGATACACAATCGAGGAGCATGGTTACAACCCACGGGAGAAGCGGAGAACCGACTGGAGGATTGAAAGTTTCAAGACGAAGTCGAGGATTCACGTTGAATAGGAACTCGTTTATTGAAGTTTTTCATTGCGCTCGGGTGAAAGCCTCCGCTCTCTAGACGAAAGGTCGACTTGGAAAGGAAAACGGGCATAAAAAAAAAGAAAAAAAAGGTTACTCGGTGAATAGTTTTTCAGCGGAAAAGGCTGGAAGGTTTCGGAAAAGTGGATTCGAGGTGAGATGCCAGGTATAACGAGTAACCAACTGTGGGGAGGGGTCAGAGGCAACGGAGCTGCTTCACATAGACCTCCCTTCGGCGCAGTCTTTTGATCCGGAGGAAAAACCAATACCATTCGTAAGGGGGGGGGGGGGCTAGGGATAATGCCGAAAGGGCGCGCACAGAAGGCCCGTCAAGTTACTTTGAAAGGGCTCTGATGCGATAGTTGAAAGAGATGGGAAGATATCGCAACGGACCACACTCATCGGTGGCTAGATCTACCGGGCATTTCGATTTTACCTTTAGGAGGAGGTGGGGAGAAAATCCGTTGTAAAGCCCATGTTTCGGAATAACGCAGCGATGTTTGCTCGTCATTTTCCTTTCCACGATCCAAAGGGCCAGGGGTAGGATTGCGATCGGTCGCCGGAAAAAAGCACGAGTTTTCATTACCTTCTGAACCCGAAAATCCTAATCCTGGCCTGGTATGTGCGTTTGTATTCAACTTTGCTCGTGTTCGACGCAATCCGCTGTCAAATCTACGCCGTACACAAATGCTTCCTCGAATCAACTCTTCCGAGGGCACTTCAGCTGAATCCTGTTGCAAATCAGGTCTTCGAGCTTGACCGGCCTCACGTTAATTTGAGCACGCCAAAAAAAAAAATCGATATGAATTCATTCAATGACGTCTTCAACCTGTCACCATACTCCTGGAGAGCGGTGTGAGAGGCTGAAAGTAACACATTGTTTGCCTGTTAGCTGGACAATGATCGTCTTCTTTTTAAATACTTCTAACCGTCCTGCATTTATTTATTTATTTTTTTTGACCCGAGTGCGTGTGGGACAAGTCCCTTTGTCACTGCGGCCGCATATGGGCCTATTGTGACGGCCCTTTCTTAGTAGAAGGCGTCGTACATACCCGCCCCCCTTAGGAAGCTGAGTATGTCCTTCACCGCAGATTCCGCCATGATTTGGGGTTCAGTGGTCCCCTGACCGAAGTATTCAAAGCGTTTTGCTGCCAAGGCAGGGCACTCACACAGGATATGCTTTGCTGTTTCGCCCTCCTCACCGCAGAGTCTGCATTCCACTGCCTCTAAGATGCCCATCTTGTTGAGGTGATACCTGAGTGGGCAGTGCCCGGTGAGGAAGTTTATCAGTACTCTCAGATCTTGTCTAGAGAGTGTCAGCATCGCCTTCGCCCTTTGACAGGAAGGCGTGACAAGCCTTTTCGCCTGTCTTAGTTGTGGCTGGCGATGCCAATGGGCTCCATTTTCCTGTATCTCCCATCGAGCAACCAGACGGTTCAGGTGACTTTTCGTCATACCTACGTGTGGTTCAGGCCCGATGGGTAGGGATTCTGTACTCCTTTTTGCAAGGCAGTCAGCGTTTTCATTGTCCTCATGCCCCCTGTGAGCCGGCACCCAAATGAGGGAGATCCTGTTACGGGCGCCGAGCTGCTTGAGCGCATGAAGGCATTCCCATGCCAGCTTAGACCTAAAACTATAGGCTGCAATAGCCTCTAAAGCGGCCTGGCTGTCTGAGAAAATGTAGATCCGCTTGCCCTTGAGTCCTTTGTTCAGGATCTCTTGGGTTTTGCCCATTGTTCGTGGCTGCTTATGCAGTCAGCATGCTGTCCTTATTCACAGCTGGCCGCAGACATGCCCCTGGGGACAATGCCGTGGCCGTTCCACTATCCACAACCCGTGGTCGCATCTGGAGCAACCATTTTGGCCTCACTGGGCAGTGTGACTCAAATATGGTACCACGGGTATGCACAGCCGGTAGCCTTGCGCCACTGCATTATGAGTTAGGGCCACAATGGCTGCCTCCACAGGGCAAGGTAAGTAGAACGGAGCATTCCAATTCCTACCCAGGGCGAGGCCTTCAAAAGCTGGAAAATACGCTTGCCTTGCGGACATCATGGTGGTCGCGGGGTCGCTGGAGAGTAGCCCGTCCATCACACTTTATTTTTAATCTGTGGGGTCTGAGAGAGGTTGGAGCCACTCAGTCGGTACTCTGCTAGACATCCCAAAGCAGGCTAGTGACTGTCCCATGTTTGGGGCAATGCCTATAGTGTCCGTCCTAAAGGATCCCAGGTCCATGCTTGACATCTTAAGAAATGCCAGGTATTCCCTGAAAGAACCTTCTTTGATGTCCACCCTAGGAGTAGTACCAAAGACAAACCAATCCATCTCACGATTCTGGCACTGGGCCAGGACATGATAGTGTTATGGGCGCGATCGGATTAAGCCATGGTCTGGAACGGGAAGCCACTCTTTCCGGGCAGAGCCGTTCCTTATAGCAGACCAGACCCGATTAAATCTGAAGGAGAAGGAAACTGCTGAATGATAGGGAGAGGGGGGGACTGCATTGCCGCGATCGGGAGGTTAGGATAATCGGGTCTATGGCCCGCAACGAGGTGATCAGCCTATTCCTCTTCCAGGCGCCTGCGACTATGCTTCGAGCTCTTCTCGCTCCTTCTATCTATCCTATCGGTGGGCTATTTTACCGGGTGGAACGGACCTGTAGACTCTGGACGAATATACCGTATATATTGGAAGGAAGTTATTATTGAGAGACACAGAACCAATCCTATAACAGCAAGGAGTCTCCTCATCTGTGTCACACCACCTGCATCGAGGGGTGTCGACTTGGCTCCTAACGTGTGTTATTTCATTTTGCTGTGTCCCGTGATGACCCCAGTTTCTGCCTTAAGTCCCTCCTGTTCATTGTCAGATGGGTGCTCATCTGATAAAGCGTTAGGAGTGCTGTGTAACGCCTGACTGCCACTGTGGGCAGCCTACTGATCGTAGTCTGCTGGTGATAGGCGAAGCTTCATATTGCAACGAAAGTTGGGCATTGAATCAGAGCTCGTGATCGCTGTAACTTTTTCCCGAGTCAGCGGCTCTCCAAACATATCCCAAGCCCCTCGTGACAGCCGCACTCCCACTGCACGCCAGACTGTCTGATGCATTCTCCTGGCATATTCTCTTGACTAGCGATAGAGATGTCTCACAGTGGTGATGTGGCCCTGGAGGTACAGTAGACGAGTCTTGGCAGATGGTCCGCCCTCTCATCCCCTGTAATTCCTTTATGCGCAGGAATCCAATGCACGTTAACTCTATTAGAGTTTGCTAACGAGTTCAGTCGCATCCTCCATTACCTAACCAGTTTTGTCTTGTGCGCCTTGCAAGACGCTTGACATCAGCCGTTATGTTGACAGTTTTATTGCTGGAGCCTTTATCGTGCACTACGATGGCCATGGCAGTAATACGGTAAATCTCTGCTTGAAAAACCGTTGAAGTGCGACCCAGGGCCACGTACGCCACCTATTGACCAATACTACTTAACAAGACAGCCATCGTCTAATATGTTCACTCCCGCAAATGATGAATTGCCTGTTCATTTCAAGTTTAGTCGTCATCCTGAAACCAGTATCCTCTAGCTTTTACTTTCCTTAGCCCTGAGGAGGACGCAAAACAGTAGCAAAGCAACATCACTGCACTGCGAGGACAGTAATTTAGTTTGAAGAGCAGGGATTGCCTGGAACGTTTCCCGGAAACATAGCAAATTAGAAAAATGGTGCTTCTTAACAGTTTTTGACAATATATCAATTCTTAATCATTTTACGGTAAATGACAAAACTAAACAAAAAAATTGCGAACAATTTACGTGCTGGCATGTTTTGTGAGATTAACAGTTTTGTAGTGTGAGCGCCGCAAAGAGTATTTTAACTTGCTTCGCGGTTGTTTCTACTGTTTTCGTTAAACAATGATTTGAACAGACTGTAAAACAGCCCGCAGGGGACGGAAAACTGGTATTTGCGGGGGCCCTAACTCAGGCTGGCTGTAGGGCGCCGCTGGTTTGGTACTAGGGACCTGGGTTCTGTCAGAAAAAAAGGGGCAAGTCCAAACCACTTCTAGGTGGAGGCGCCCAAAGCCGTTAGTCTGGACGGGCTAGTAAATATTCTACCTTTAAGGGATATTTTATCCAAAGTTGTACTGTGGAGGTGGCGTTAAGCCGATCCACCATGGGTTGGTCGGCGTAAGGCGGATCCCCGAACGATCCCGAAAGGGGCCCTGCAGGTATCGTCAGTTGGGGTTGAAAGGCCAAAACTACCTCCGCACACTCCACGTATCAGACGTAAACAGAAATAGCTCTAATGTATCGCGGATTTCCTGAATTGAAATTCACTTTTTCTCGTCTTCCCCCAAAACAGCAGTCACTACGTCAAAACGTTGAATGATGACACAGCTCCTGTGTATTCACCGTATCACCGAATGTGCAGCGGTTGAGGAGAGTTGTGTGATAAACTGCTGCACCTTGTGATAACAACCAAACGGCCGCTTCAAGGCACACAGGCGTGATTTGTATTGGGAGGGGTCTCGGGCGGGATCAACCGGTGAAGCCATCGCTCGGATTACCTGAGGGCCTGCGTCGACCATTTACCGGTTTTGCGTGTTGCTCACACGTCCTCTAATTCTCACGCGAGCGTTGACGTTTGCTCCGATCGAAGCAAGTAGATCTCCGCACGCATATCTGCTGGTTAATGCCTCTCGTCCGTGCTAGAGACACATAGCAATCTGACCTGATTTGAGGCAGCATGAACCCCTCCATTATCGCCAAACAAAACCACTTCTTCAGTTAACATAATAAAATCGTCCAATCCTACATGTTTACTTACGTCGAACCTCTTTGCTAAAGCATAAGAGTCCTCTGAATTACATCTAACGCAGTACATCACTCGAACGCTATGTCTCCAAACACAGTCCGATGAACCTTTATAGGAGTGTTTATGGAAAACAAATTGAAATATCAGGTACCTAAGAAATGTTGTTTTTCAGTTTTCCCAATGGCTGTAACTATTTTGATTAGACTCACGGGGTACGTTTTCTTTCTGGCAGTTTTTTGTATGCATTTTTCTGTATAGGAAAGCATACTACGTCGATTGTTTGTGTACGTAACGCTCATTTTATGGTTCAGATATACACAAGGAATTGCATCATGGGTTGCAAAGAGAACTGGGGACAAAACTGCAGCACGGGGGCTAGTTTTGCAAGAACACTACGCGCCCTGTTTAGCCACGACATCCTCTCCATGGCTGATGTATCCTCTCCAAACCACCTCCTTATACGTCCTTAATAACTTTTTACTCCCTCTTTTTTGTATACTTTCCGACTCGGGATGCAACTGGGAAAGCCTCCATTGCAGCCACAAATGGGCGTATTGTGTTGGCGTACATGAGCCACCTCATGCCCTCGCAGTTCCACCTCGAGCTGGACCTCATAGGCATCAGCAGAGGAACCCCAAGCGCTTTGGGGCTTCCTTTAGGCAGCCGCTCACACGGACCCAGTATATCTGCCGACTCACGCCTCACACATTCGGAAACTCTGTACCTCTGACTTACTAATCTTGTCCAGGTGGTATCGTAGCAGACAGACCTGTGAACATGCATACCACCTGTATACTTTCTCTCTCTCCAGGCTGAGAATCTCTCTCGTTTGCTTCCTAAAGAGTTTGATAAACTGCCTTTGGTCTGGCACATTCCGCCCATAGGCAGCCTTTGCACTTCTCAGGTCCCGCCCAGAGAAGCACAGATCCTTGCCAGTGCTCGCCAGTTCGTCGGCCTCTTCATTCCTGTGTGACCTGGCACCCAACACATTGTTGATGTGTTTTCCTTTGCTAAGGTACTCAAGAAAGTCAGCCATTCCCACACCAGCCTCAACGCGATGGTACAGGAAGGCACAGCTTCAAGTGCAGCCGGACTGTTCGACATGATGTATATTCTTTTCTGTTTCTGGCTTCTGTGCAGGAGGTGCTGCACACACACTGCCATTGCCACCTCGGCCTGGAAAACTGTAGCCTGTGAACCAAGCGGTATTGCTGAGCTAGCTGTATAAAATACCACGGCCCCAGCCTCAAGAGGGGGACAGCACCCCCTTCCCATCTGGATCTTTCATGAATTCGTTCCCTGTAAGAAAGCTTAAAGTTCAACTTCATCTGTACAGAGTCCCTGACATGCGGAGTAGACCACCCCACACACACCCTTTTTAAAAGCAGGTGGTGCGGCGCTTGTCTACTTTGCCTGAAAAAACCCAATTCCTGCCTGTAAGTAGACATGTATGTGAAGAGGTACAAGACCCAGGGGGACCTCTAGCGCAACTGTGGGGGCTGTCTGCAAGAAACCCCTCACAGCCAAGCTGGCACTGGGCTGCAGCGTACTCGGTTGATGTTGCAAAGTCTTCTAAGGGGACCACATGTGACCACAAGCCAGCGATCGCCCTGTACATCCACAGGGCCATCTTCTCCATCCTCCGCAGTCCCTACGTCTTGGCATCCGTTTTCTGGAGCTTAGATTGCCGTGGTAGGAGTTAGTTGTTGTTGTCGGTTTTTAAATCCCGGCACTTCCAGAAGTGCTACCAGTTTCTGTGTGGCACGTCGAGTAGCATATTAGAAAGCATTGAAATACATAAACTAAAAACGAAAACAACCAACTGACGAATTTACAGACCACCCAATACAAAAAAGACTTAAAATCGACAACCGACAGACTATTTACGACATACAAAACTGCCCTGACATTCCTTTCCCTTCACTTCCAACCAATTTCCCGGGAGGTCTATGACCTCCTCACCTGACGCAACACCATCCCGTTAACTTTTCTCCTCCTATATAAAGACCACGACCAACTAACTGATTTTAGTACTGACTTAACAGCCACACGATGATGTCTTTACATCTAAAGCGCTCGCCCACACTATCTCACCAAACAGGTACGTTAACTTTAGTTATCTACCTACTGACGGAACTAACCCAATTACTTTAATACCACCCCACGTCTCCCTTTTCACCACGTTCAAATAAACTGACCTCGAGTCATGAAAATCCAACAACTTTCAGGAAAATCGCCGAATGAGCGCTGGGCAGAGGAAAGTCGTGGGTTGCGATGTCCAGCAATTTGGATTGATCCTTATTCGTCATAAACGTTTTCATTAAAATGCTTGTTATTAATGCCGTATCGTCGAATTGACAGAGTTGCGGGATGTTGTTCTGATGCTACTCATGGATTCGTAAGTTTCGTATTAACTCTTTCTCTCCCTCCTTCTTTTCACATTGTCCGGCTCAGTACGTAGAAACAGAGAATCTGAAAAGGAAGTCGTTCGCGAATTCTTGATCAACAGCCCAGCGATAAAAGTGGCGAGCGACAAAGAGTGAACCTTTCTAAGCTCTCGAAGCGTGGGCTCAGGCTAACGTTAGGTTGAGCCCTAACCCTTTACTTAATGACCGGCCCTTACTACCTGTAATACCAATGTCTTTGCCAAGTGCCCTTGATGAACGGAAGCCCATTTTAGTGCCCTTCTCCCCTTTTCTTCACCGACGCTCAATGGCAGGGGCCGTCGAGGGTATCTCCGGCAAAATCTGAATCCCATTGGAAGTCGACACCGTTGAGACAATCCTTTCGCGTGTAAATGATCGTAAGGGATACTGTGGAGAGCTCGTGGGTTTCTGAAAGTAGCCGTTCGTCCTTACTCTAAATGCTCATCCGCTCTTCAGATTCATGCTGCCCCAGTTGATCACATTTTTGCTATAACGCATTGTATTCGTTTACATGCAAATTTTCAACGAAACATCGACAAATATTGCTCTAAAATCTGTTCAACGAATCCTGAGTTTTAACGCTTATTGAAACGAATACGTTTATAAATGTTCATCCGACGTCACGATGAATGATGTACAGCAGGTCCAGCCCACCTCCACTTCAAAATACATACTGCCAGCTAACCAGTTCAAACGAGGCTACTTCAGAGGCGAATGAGACTATCATTCTGATTCAAGCCGAGGCAAAATACTGTAAAAATTCAAATACGACAAACCTGTCGTGGTTGGCCATTCTTCACAATTCAAAACCCTGTACAGAGTCACTGTCAGATTACCTAACAAAGAGGACTGAAAGAAAAAACTTCCCAAAGAGGACAGAAAACTACGATGATCTCCGATGACATTGAATCAAGTCTAACCGAGGGAATCAGAATACGAAATTTCAAAAATCGGCGAAAAACTTCAGCGGCCATCTTGTCTTGTTGTTGAGTAGTGCGTCATTTTCTAACAGGGAGGGTAAAAGACGGCAAGCATTTTGAGGAGAGCCCTACAACAAGAATCGGCAAAATCAGGCGACTGCGAAATGTAATTGGGCTTTTACTGGGATACGGATACTATTCCAAGCAAACGCTCGTTTTAGAACGCACGTAGCCAGGATCCCTACGATATCGTGCCAGCTAACCGGTTCAATCGAGGCTACTTCAGAGGTGAATGAGACTATCATCCTGATTCAAGCCGAGTCAAAATACTGTAAATATTCAAAGTACACTTACCAGTTCGAAGTTCTTTTAGTGATGGTAAAAGGTTTAAAGTCAAATGATCACTACGTAGTACTAAAATACTGAAACAAATAGGATAAAACAAATTAATAAAATCAATAAACAAAAATGAAACTCTCTCATATCTGACTTCATTCGTGATTTGAGGACACTGCAGATAGTACAAAATCATGAATAGAGAACAAAATAAATACTACGATTACTGAGATACTAAAATAATAAAATAGATCAAAAAAACTTGATAAACGAAAAATAAACCGCACTCAACACTGTTGGCGGTTCTCCAGAATGTGATACTGAAATTTTGAGCACGGCCAAAAGTATTGAATAGGGTTTATATTTATTTAATTTATATTATTTCTTCGATGAGGATCCTACATTACTTATTTTGCCACGTTTATTTTGTTCATTTTATGTTTTTCAGTACTCCTGTACTGTAAAGTATTCATTAAGTTCTTCACTTTTGAATTGTGCACATTTTAAAGGTCCTAAACTAGTGAGTTTTATTTTTATTTTTAATTTACTAGTTTATTTTAGTCAGTTGTTTGTATTGTTTATTTGGTTCATTTCATTCATTTTCGTGCCCCAGTACTTTGTAGGTTTTATTTATATTCGCAAATTTGATGTTTTACATTTTTAAAGATTCATGGCCAAAAATGTTGGATTGGGTTAATTTTTATTCAGTTTTTAGTTTTTAATTTGTTTGGTTTTGTTGATTTTGTCCATTTATTTGTTTTAGTACTCCTTTTTTTAATTGTCCCCTTTTTAAAGGTCTTAACATTTTGAACACGAGCAAAAAGGTTGATAGGGTGGTCATTTTATATTTTATTCCGTTTCTGCTGTTCTCTTATTTATTCTTTTAGCAACACATTGTAGAAGGCAAATTAGGGCGACGGCTAGCAGAGATAGGTAGACACGGCCAATCGCTTCTGCTTGTTCCTCGACATTAAAGAAAAGGGACTTCTAGATCCGATTAGGCGCGCAACAGTTACGTGGTCTCTTCCCTTCCCTTCGCTTTGCTTCCATTCTCACTCTTACGAACGTGCTGTTGCTAACGAAGCCGTGTTCTCGACTCATCCATTACCACCCACGCGGTTCTCAACTAGTACCGTCACACTGCTTCAAAAAACCGCTTTCTCGCTACGCGAACGACGGAAATAATGAGGCTGAGCAAGAACACGCAGGTTAACAGGTGAACAACCGTCGTTGATTCACAACTACTCTTCATTCTAAAGCTAAAGAGGTCGTAAGAAACGTGAATTATGTAAAGAAAGGGCGAAATAAGTTTAGTAGGCTCAGTTCATTCAAGTTTCTAAAAGCAGTTAACTCAGTCATTTTTTCTCGACATCATTAGTTCTGAAGCCGGCTGAAACTTTTCCGAATAACAACTTCCCATTCCGCCAAATCACCCCGCAAGGTTTTTTTTTTCAGATCTGGATGAGTTTTCTCCTCCCAGCAATTATGTGCTGCTCAGCTTCGTTTCTATTTCTCGCTTTCAAACTTTCTCGTTCTAAGAAATAGGACTAGAGCTCGCGAAGAAGACGAGAGTCGTTACAAAAAGTTTGACCACTATTAATTTTTTTTTTACTCATTTTTAAAAGAGAAATAATCTCATTAGAGATAGAGCAATTGTGTCAGTAGTCGCAGCAAACTCCCTACATAGCGGCCCAAGTTTCTCATCACACCTTGTATTCACAAGGCCCAAGCTACAAGGTCATTAGCGACGGTAGGGCGCTTATGAATTAACTGGGCGAAGGGCGGAGCTGCGAGGGGTTACGATGATCATTAAGGGGGAAAACTGGCGGAGGAACGGAAGATGGAAGGAGTAGAGATTTCGAGGAGGTAAAGTGGGCAAAGAGGATGAAGAGGAGAAGGGCTCTCTCTAACTTCTTCGTGAAGAAGTTCTCTTCTAATCTAAACGGGAGGATAGAGGCCATTAACGTCTATAAAACACCTCACCGACCCCTTTCCTTACTTATTCAACTAATTTAACGTGTCCTTAGATGCCCCAAAGTAGAATGGAGGGGGGAAGCGCAACAATTTTCGGAAGATTAAGAAACGCGAATGGAACAACGAAATTTATCGATAACGTAAAAATAAAAAACTTTTCATAACAAATTTGAATGAGAGTGTGATTGTTATCTGTCAACAGGACACAATGCAGTCCAGTATAAACGATTTTCATAGCGTTGGAGACGTCTCTACACAGTTAAAGCGTACCACAAGTTAATTCGAATTGAAATTGATCCAAAACTCATAACACAACACACTCTCCATTCTCCAGTAAAAGCAGTGCCGGACTTAATTTTGCTACGGCCCTGGACCTGCGAATGTTTTACATTCCTATAAAAATTCAAGTATAAAAATAAAGGGCATTAATTGCATTTATAACCGCACTACTCATTCCGTGTAAAACCATATTCATGCAAGGATTATTATTTTCCTGCCTAGTTTTTTGCAAATAACGAAAATACTTCAAACCGTTCACGACACCACCATTTTTACTTCACTTCGATTAAATATGATAATAATTAACTATACTGAGAACAACTGAGAACAGTCTTCTCATGCACTTAACATTTTTCTGTCCCCAGAACAACTCCCGGTTCTCATTGACGATCCTACTGGCTGTGACAGTAAACGAATTACTCATTTTCTCAGTTCGGTGTCGAGGTACTTCTAACGTGTAATACTAGCTCTAGTGCTACAGGTGTGAGAAGACGTACTGCCCAGCATATGGAATTCTGATGCCAAGTACTTTGGTATCTTTGTTTTCCGTAATTCATAGCTCAGTGAGGCTATGGTCAATTGACGTCGCTGCTTTATTTTCAACCATCCTAGTTGCCTAAATAATGGCGTGACGTATTCATCATATCTTAGGTCATAAATGAAACGAATCGCTGCATTTAAGGCTCTTTGCAGACCAAACAGGAACAATATTCGAAACAAGACAATATCAGTGCCTGAACGAGCCTAACTTTCACGTATTGAGGAAAATGGTGGGCGAACTTCTTCAACTGGTACAAAGCTTTGAAGGAAGCGTTTCGTGTGTTACTAATTTGTGCATCCCAGGATAAATTTTTGGTTATCATAACCCCCAGATCTTTTATTTTGTCCTGGTAGTCAAGCACGACCCCGTCTACTTGTATTTGGCAAACCTCATCAAGATTTATTAATTTAATCATGCGTGAGCTCCCTAATATCATAGCCTTACACTTTGTTGGGTTCATCTTAAGATTATGCTTTTCGCACCACTTCACCAATTTGGAAATCTCCGTATTCAATTTGGCAACTAAAACATTAAGATTCGCGGGGTAGGCCGACGCATAAACTTGTAGGTCATCTGCATACATCATATACTTTATTTCACTATGCGCTGTTGTGCTGAGAGAGTGAGAGAGAGAGAGAGAGAGAGAGAGAGGGGGGGAGAGAGAGTGCGAGAGAGAGAGATAGCCAGAGACAGCTCAGAGACAGGGAGAGGGACCGGGACAGGGACAGAGACAGCTCAGAGACAGGGACAGAGACAACTCAGAGACAGGGACAGAGACAGCTCAGAGACAGGGACAGAGACAGCTCAGAGACACAGACAGGGACAGAGACAACTCAAGACAGAGACAGCTCAGAGACACAGACAGGGACAGAGACAGCTCAGAGACACAGACAGGGACAGAGACAGCTCAGAGACAGGGAGAGGGACCGGGACCGAGACTAGGACAGGGACAGAGACAGCTCAGAGACAGCTCAGAGACACAGACAGGGACAGAGACAGGGACAGGGTCAGAGACAGCTCAGAGACAGAGACAGCGACAGGGACAGAGACAGCTCAGAGACAGGGACAGAGACAGCTCGAGATAGAGACAGCTCAGAGACACAGACAGGGACAGAGACAGATACAGCTCAGAGACAGGGACAGAGACAGGGACAGGGACAGGGACAGGGACAGAGACAGAGACAGGGACAGAGACAGGGATAGAGACAGGGACAGAGTCAGGGTCAGAGACAAAGACAGGGGCGGAGATAGAGACAAAGACAGACAGATTGAGTTGAGTTGTGAGTAGCACGAGCTGAGAGATGAATCGTTGGGAGAACAGGGAGACGACTGTGTCGTGAAAACTGTTAGATGACTGTGTGTTCGGAGAAACGCGAGAAGACGGACTTTCGCGAGAACTCGTAAGTGAATTAGTAAAGTAAGTTGAGGAGGGAATGGGGAGGAACTTTGAGGAAGTCCTGGAGAAGGGGGAAATGCGTTGTTTTTGTGAGGGACATCGAACTCTCTCACTCTCTCTCTCTCTCCCCCTTTAGAGTTAGGTATCACAGTGATATGTGGTAGTGAGGGGAGAGGTGAGAGGGTGTGGTGTGTGTGTGCGTCCTGTCTGGCTTTGGGGGGCGGTAAATTCCCTTTGGGGCTGCTTCGGCTGCTGTGGTTAATTTATTCATTTTGTGGCCTTTCTGTATGAGTTGTTTGGTTCCCATTTTGTATTATTTTCGGTGCTTTGCTGGACTAGATATCAAGTTTGAGCTGAATTGGTTCATCCGTTTTCTTTTAAAAAAAACCTCCAAAACTGAAAACTCTCGCTGATGTAGGAATCCAGAAGCTAGTTGTAATTCCTGTTGTTGTTGCTGGGTTGATGGACAGTCCCATCTCCCTGCACCACGAGCACACCATCTGTATAGCTGCCCCCGTTAGGTGGCACTTTGCACTCTGCTCTGAGTGAGTACAGCCACATCATCAGCGTATCCTTGGGCGTAAAACCCCGCTGCATTCAGTCTATAATTCAGAAGGGAGTCTATCACTGGGTTCAGAACAACAATCCATAATACACCGACATTATATCTTTCCAGTGTTATTTCAATGCTGGATATGGAGATATTGTCAAAAGCCCTCTCAATACCCAAAAAAGCCACTGAGGCCCCATAAGGGCCCATACCTATTCCCCATTGACTCTTTTATCTTCCTGACTAGTGCAGAGTCACACGATATCTCTGAGCAATAGGCATGCTGGCTATCTCCCAGGGGTGTCAATTTAAGCATCCGTCTCTCAAGTACCTATCAAGGATTTTCTCCACGGTCTTGAGCGGGAAAGATGTCAGGCGTGTAGGTCTGTAAGCTTCGTCGTCTTCGTTCGAATCCCAGCCAGGATTTGGTATGAAGTAACTCGAACTTCCCTCCAACGCTGAGTTATGTAGCCATGCGTCACACTACCCCTATATGGCCTAACCAGACTGGGTAGGAGTCGCCCTATTCCCTTCTGTAGTAGGACAGGCCAAGCGACTTTTCGACTCAGTAGGGTCTGAATGAAGATCTCAACTTTTTGTTTTGAGCTGGTTACATAACTTTTCTTGCTACCTCGTAGAGCCGAGGAAAGTAAAATGGGACATTCAGATCGATCAAGTTAACAAGACTGGGACAGTTCCCAAGGTTTTGAAGAAGCTTGAATAGAAACAACAGGTCCACCCAACAATAACGTAATTCAAGGGGGAGTAATTAGGGCATTATAACTTCATCGTCGAAATTTTCCCCGTCTTCTCCCATCTTATGAGAAATGTATAGAGCAAATTTACGTTAAACCCCCTTCGATTCGGTGCACGGTGGTTGTTGGGCGCACGAGAGGGCGAGAGTTTAAGATCGGAAATAAGAAAAACTTGGTGAGCGTGAGAAGGGCTGTATTAAATGCAATGAAGTGAGTAAAGTTTGTGTTGAAAAGGGCAACACAAGGGGATGACTCTGAGTGGGCACCAAGAGACGAGTGTGACTTTCGTGAGAGTTCGTAACTGAATGAAGTATGGGAGGAGCAGTCTCTTGTGGGGAGGAATCTGAAATTGAGGAGAGGGAAAATAAAGAAACGAAAAACCCCCTCTTCAGGAAAATCCGCTGCAGTTAGAAATAACCGTGAATGTGGAATTTCCACAGGTACGAGGGGGTAAGAGGAGACAATGACTTGGTCATTAAGGGACACCGTTAAGGCAGGTGTGGGGAACTCTGAGGTCAAACGGATCGGACTTATTTGACTTGTGTCGAACAATGGTAGAGTACAAATGTGACAAAACAATGGAGGCATACGTACACGACAGACCAGAAATATTACTAAAACCTCTGGTGTGCACCTTAATGAACACACTCACTGTTCACAGAATAGTACACACACCTTTTCGCGTCAAACACACGTTGAAACGTAAATTTAAAAATTTGAAAAATAACTTCCTTCACAAGAAATTTGCGTTTGCGTCAGAAATTGAACGATTCTCTCGTTTTCTAATCATCTCGTCGTGTCTGCTGGCCATTTTCTCGCGGAAGATGGGACACCCTCGTAAGATTATATTCAATCATTAGCTCTCGCATCCCCGGCCGTGTCAACCTCCTCGAGCTGCCCCAGTAATAGGATCCTATCTGATAATTACATACCTCATGCGGCAGTCGGGATTAGAGTGCTAATTGATACCGCTCTGCCGGGGCTTTTGAGCTCAACCGTCGATTCCAACTAACCTCATCTCGCGGTAATTTAGCTCCAGACCCGCGGAGCATCCAGGTATTAGCAGTGTCGTCACAAACGAAATGTTTAGCCCCTTCGGGGAAAGCCTGACTGGAAAACCGCCTTCAACAAGGAGCCAGAGCCTCTGAAACTTATTGCTCGGGTGATTCTCTCTCTCTCTCTCTCTCTCTTCGATCGACCCTTGGCTATGGTATTCCATCTCTGTGATGAATAATAATTATTCGACAACGGGGTATAGAAGGCGGTTAAAACCGCAAGCCAAGTCCTACTCTCTCGGATCTCACGGAGCTACCGGGCTCATAAATAATTATTCTGCATATTATTCGTAGACACAATAGACTGCAGGAACCTACTTCCTCCCTAATTCCGAATTATCGCTAATGAGCAAAATTATTTTGGACCCAGCACTTTGATATTTTGATAGTCCACTACATAATGCAAACGTAGACATGGAAAAATGACCATCTTAAGTCTGTCTTTTTTTTAAGTTCGAGGACTTACGTTATTTACATTCCCCAACCCAAAGTATTTTATTCCCACCAGAAGTAACACCCAATCTTTACATTTTGAGGAAGTGTATCCAATGACGCATCAAGCAAGTTTCTCGCTCCCTCGAGTGCTTCTTGGCCGTTTTACTTCTTCCCGGCCTTTTTTTGGACGGAATTATGAATGAATCAGGAAGAACATGGCGTTATAGAATTTATCGTGTCGCTCTTGCTATTTGGAGTCACTCGGTGACGACCAGCTCGTGACTATAGCTGAGATGAGAAATTCAATCCGCAATGTGAGAACTTCCTTCAACCAGGAGGGACATAAAATTATTCCGACGCGTGTGAAAGGCGTGTCTTCCGAAAGGTCGGAGGGATTTTGCGTTCGATCACCGCCCCAAGCCAACCAGTCAACTTCCTTCATCGTGATGGACCGTGAGACGGCGGCATGAAAGTTTGGATTGGTGTGGACGCGGTTTCAGTTCTTTTCTTCCACTGAGTAATGAGAGCACCAAATAGCTCTTGAGTGAATAGCAAAACTGTCAAATGAAATTGGACGATATTCCACTTGATGAAGGCAGTCCACCTCCCTGTCACATAATTGTAAATTGCTTTAAGTTCTAATTGATGCTGCAGAATTTCAACATGTAAAGATGGAATTGCCACACACGTGTTGTCATTTTTGCAAGTTGGACGGTATTCCACTTGATGGAGGCAGTCAACCACCGGTCATATGATTTTAAGTTGCCGTTTGTCCAAATTGACGCTACTGAATTTCAGCACCCCCCTGCCAAATAATTGTAAGTTGCCATAAGTCCAAATTGATTCTACTGAATTTAAAAATATTTGAAGGTGGAATTGCCACACACGACTGTTGTCACTTTTGGGAGTTTTGCGATATTCCAGTTGATGGAGGCTGTCAACCCCCCTGTCACATAATTGTACTTGGGGAATTGTCTCACAATTCCCGCGAACACTCGTGCAAGTCGTGTCTGGGCCCAAAAGAAAAGAATAAATCAAATACGCTCAATAATACTCACTCGATCAAATAAATAAAATAATAACTCTCAAGAAGGTAATGGGAAATGAAATTATAAAGCAATTAAGACCCACTTGAATTTAATCGACAAAACTCGAAATGAATGAAATGAAACGAACCCCTTTTAGAATGAAATAAATAACCTATGCTCGGATTGTTGTAAATGACAATAAAGGGGCAATGGGGAAAATGAAACACAAAGCTCTGATCGCTTACCTTACTTCACACAATCAAAAGAGGAATTTAAACACTGACCTATAACAGGAATATTATTCACTGACGAGCCAATAGCCGTTCTGATCTCGAAATACGGCTCCCACGCTAATATTAACAGCAGCGGCCTGTACAGGTGGCGGTCAGTGTTGCCACCTCGCGCAGTCCGCTACGAAAACCATTACAGTTGCCATAAGTCCAAATTGATTTGAATCGAATTTTTGCTTATGGCTCAACTCCCAATCTCTCACCATAAACGTGAATAAGTCAAAATACCCATTGTTTTCCCGTGCTAGGGACAAGGACTGTCACCCTTACAACCTGAAATTGAAACACTTCTGTAATTCACAGTACATGGCATGTGGGTGCTCGGATATAGAGAGAGTTAGAAGCGCACAGTACCTAGGGTTAGTGTTGGATGAGAGTATTGATTGGAAGGCCCAGATGATCGCTTTGGCGAAGAAAATCAGGAAATTTGTTCACATATTCCATACCATCCGGAACTACTTCTCGAAGAGCACTCTCATTTTATTGTAAAAAGCCTTAGTACAGTCAGTACTTTGTTTTGGCGTTCTCTGGTGGGGTAATGCGTGATGGAACCAGTAAATGTACTGCAAAGAGCTATTTTGAAGGTACTTCTAAAAAAACCCCGGAGGTTCCCTAGTGCTGAGCTGTTTGACGAGGCCAAAGTTTTTACTATGAAGCAGCTCTATATAAAGCACGCTCTGCTTTACTTCCAGAAGCATCCTGAAATATTGGATACCAACAAGCCGAACTCATCTGAACAGAGTACCCGTGCAGTGAGATTAACAACCCAAGCAGTGATACCCATCCCACCTAGCCGCTTAATATCTACGTCTCGCCACCTGTATCACAACCTGCCATACATCTTGCGGACCGTATCGAGCTCTCTGGCCCACCCTCATTCCGTCAGCAGAACGGTTTACAAAAAGTCAGTCTTCTCGTACCTCATTGCTGCCACTCCCTCGGAATGCGATGCCATGATGTGCAGTATTTATACTGTTTGATAAATTATTACTTTTTGTTTACATATCATATTATTTTTCTGTTTTCCTTTGAAGCATAGTAGGTTTAAGCATATTATTTTTCTGTTTTTCTTTCAAGCATAGTAGGTAGGTATATAGTAACTAGTTGTTTATGTAAAATCTTAGGTCAATATTTGAGGAACTAAATGTTATAAAGTAATATAGAATAAGAAGTAACTCACTACTGCAACTCCCCCCCCCCCCCTTCGCACGGATCAATGATCCATGAGGGGGGTAGTTTCCATAACCGGACAGGAATTAATATTGATTTTCTCTTTTTGTTTTTTTTTCGCTGTTTTTGTTCTCCTTATATATATATAAATATTTCGGAAATATATATCATTATTCATTCGTTCATTCATGATGCGCTGAATTTCAAGCTTTAAAGGGGAATTGCCTCACACAACTGTTGCCATTCTTGGGCGGTGGGCGATATTCAACTTGATGGCATCAGTCAAGCCAACTGTCACATATATTCTGAGTTGCTATTAGTCCAAATTGATGTGACTGAATTTCAATATTTCAAGGTGGAATTGCTATGCACCACTGTTACCATTTTTGGAAGTTGAACGATATTCCACTTGATGGAGGCAGTTACCCCCCTGTCACCTGATTCTATGTTGCTGTTTGTCCAAATTGACGCTGCTGAATTTCAGCACCCCCCCCTCCCTGCCACATGATTGTAAGTAGTCGTTAGCAACATTGACGTTGCTGAATGAAACCAACAGTGTGAATGCGGAACGTTGTGTCAGTGACAAAAGTTAGGTAATATTCCACTTGATGGAGGCAATCAAGACCCCTGTCACATAATTTTAAGGGGCCATAAGTCCAAATAGATGTGGCTCAATTTCAATATTTGAAGGTAGGATTGCCACACACGACTGTTGCTATTCTTGGGTGGTGGGCGATATTCAACTTGATGGAGCCTGTCAACCTCCCTGCCACGTGATTGTAAGTTGCCGTTAGCCGAATTGATGTTGCCGAATGAAACCAACAGTGTGTCGCTGACAAACGTTTGGAAAACCTGAATAACGATGGTTTCGAATTAAATACACTGGGTCAGTCTTGATGTCAGTAAAAGGGGATGCTTGTGAACCTTGCTGATGGAAAATTGTGTACAATGGTACAACGAACCTGCGTCGATATATACAGAAGCATGACGGGGTTTGAATGTTTGTATGGACGTAATCGGAGCTAATTGGAAAATTGACTTACGACAGTTTCCGTACTGATCGGAAACGTTTTTTTTTTCTTTTTTAAAACTTTTGTGTATTACAATACTATAGTGTTGCGATCGTAAGAATAAATTATTGTATACGTACTCAAGTACAGTGGAACATGAGTGAGGGTGGCTGTCCAGTGGCAGTCCCTCCTAGCATTTTGGTTTAACAATGTGTATGTATAAAAATATAGTTTTAGTTTTCAATAAATAAATTAACACATAATTTTAGGAGTATATGACACATATTAGTTTGACTAGACGATTTCCACTAGATCAACAGTGCGTTTTCTTTTGAGACGTCTGGGGAGCTGTGTCCTGTTCCACGATGATAGTAATTCTTGGAACGCTGACGAGTGGTGCGATGTGATGGTATTGTGCATGCGAGTCATAGTAGATTTGATCACATCTTCAACTTCGGGCACCTCTAGGTCACGGTGGAGTACGTCGTTCCTAACGAATCAATGGGCATCGGTGATTATACGTAGCACACGGTTTTGCCGGGTTTGGATCCGTTTAATTTGTGATCTGCTGGCCAGACCCCATACTGAGCAACCATACTGCCATATGGGGCGGATAACGGTTATGTACAGTAGGCGTTTATTGCCCAATGTTAAAGGCTAAGTGGGAGCAAGTAGTGGTTTTAGAAGATTGATTCTTGTGCGAAGTCTTTTAACCAGTTCGCCGATATGGGAGTCGTAGGTGAGGAAACGTATTAAAACAAAAACTCGAAAATCGTCATTTGGTTCAGGTGAAAATAGCTAAGAACTGGTTGAAGTTTCCATGAGCCCGTTTAAAGACGGAGCGTAAAAAGTCGGATGTGACGCGGAATCAATAAATGATTTCTAGAGATCGCAACTCACTCCGCGTGACTACCTACGGAATTTTCCCGCTTTTCACTGTGTTTTTTTTTTTTTGAATTCAACTTTATACGAAGGAAAGTCTTCTGAGTCGGAGCCCCTCGTTACGAGCTTTTGTGCTTTGAAAGTGGAAGAGCGGAAGGCGCATAAAAACTTTTTTCTCCTTCCTATTTTTCAAAGCATTCTCCCGGGCGAACGTAAACTAACAACCTCAGTATAAACGAGGATGTTCGCTTATTCAACGTCATCTCAAAAGCATTTCGCCTGAACTGGTGGGAATAATTGAGATCTTGATTTTTATTGCGACATCGCTCTCAAGCTGTCGGGCGTTAACGCTTTGGAAAACGGTGTAAATTACTGTCGCTCCGTTATAGAGCCTTGAGGATTTTCGTCGCATGTCATTTCAATAATAATTCGTCTCGTGGCTGTCGTAACCGACGACTCCCTTCAGCCTCAGGCAATGTTCCAACTAATTCAATATGTTTTCATTTTCACTTGCGCGAAATAGTAATGGCCCAAAGTAAGGCATGAGGAGCTCGTGAAGAATCGCGAATAATGAACGCACCAGAGTTCAACATTATTGGAACAAATTAACTCTTTTTTTACTTTCCGTAAGGTGAGGAAAGTATTTTAATCGTGTCAAAAAAGTGTCTGACAACTTACCGCAAACCCCGTAAACGGGCGCTGTATCTTCGTTCAACGCATTTCTACAGAAACATTTATGGAGAACAAAATGTAGGCATTGAGAGCATTTCATGAGTTTGGGAGTGGGGTTTCTTTCAGACCTTAACGTTTCGAGGCCTGGTGATTCCAAAAAGTCTAATTTCTGCGCGTGGTCCGCCTGTCACTACTTCGGTTTGCGGGGGAACGACTGGACCGATTGAGCTTGTTCTTTTTTTGTTTTATTTGTGTTTGTTTGCGTTGAACTCAGCAACATCTCAAAGGCGCTGCCAGAAGGCGTGATCAGAACGCCATAAAAACAAATTTCGAGAACCGTCAACCGGCCAAATGATTGGGAGATCTACGACACCGTACTGCTCACGCATCGATTTCCAGGCCTGAAAACGTGAACAATGCACTCGCGAGGCGTAAACTATTCCCAGTCTTTCGCTTTCCAATTCTTAATTGCCCACCTGTACAATTAAATCGTTTTGCATTAAAATCACGATCTTTGGCAAACTTTCTATTCACGTGGCAAGCTCCGTCTTTGGAGTTGTTGGGTGCACGAGAGGGGGAGCTGAGGATCGCAATAAAACTGAAACTCTGTGAGCGTGAGGAGGACTGTAATACACGTGCGGAAATGAGTTGAGATAAAATTGAGCTGAGATGGTGTACAAATGGGCAGCACAAGGGCAGTAGTCGGAACGCGTGAACTGGCGAGGGAAACCGTATGGGAGAGCTAGAAGTCACTAGGCCGATAGTTAGAAGCGAAAAATGATTTTGGGAGAGCACTGTCATCGATAGGAAAATGAAATTGGGAGAAAGAAATGAAGAAAGCGGAAAACCTGGGAGAGGGGGCTGTAAGAACCAACCGACCGCAGCTGGGGGATTCCCACTGGTGAGGGGCAGGTATCGAAATAGTTGGAGACAATCAGGCGTTCGGAGACTATGACGCGGGGAAGTCCGAGGTCATAGACTCTAACCACTTCGACGCTTTGCATCGAACAGGAGTATTTATATCGTCTAATTGATATGTATATACAAAGCTAATGAATATGTGTGATTGACACTTGTTCGGCCCAGTACAAGCCGAATTATCACAAAAGTTCATCGTAGTTCTTACTTTACGGTTTTCCGAGGTTGATATTTGTCTGACTTGAGAACTTAATTATGGAGCTGCGGGAAATTTGAACACACTCACGGCCAACACGGTGAACGTTCTTCGTTCCGATCTCTGTGCCTCTACTGAATGGATGAGGTTCCCTGAGCTGGCAATGTACATTCCTACATTAGAGCGTTCCATGGAGTCTCATATCCCACGTCCCTTAGTTCATTCCCCACTCCTAACGTTGACCACCTCCTTACAGCAGTTTACCCCCTATAACTCGTACAGATAAACACTCTCTGTTAGATGTAGTGTCAGTGTTCACACCAGTTCAACGTGGGGCACCAATGTTACGGGAGGGGGGGGGATAATATTGAAACCGATATCGCACTAACAGAGTTGGGGAGTTAGTACGATATCAAGCCGAATGCAATTGGAACAGAGTTATATTCTCAATTACGTTCGGGAAGTTTTACCTCCACAAACAGGGAACTGGGTGGGAGCGAACGCGAGCGCAGACAGCACCGAAGTCTCGAGCGAATCGGGGCATTTGAGGTGCCCAGTCAGCATGAATGCCCCGGCCTGCTGAATAGAAGGGTTTGGTTCGTCCAAACACCACATCTCCAAAGACTCTTGCTTCAAGTGAACTGTTGTCTTCCACAGCATCCAACATTATACACATGTAGTGTTTCGAAGGTTTAATTTAGTGATGAAAGAATTGTGCAGATTTTTACTTTCGACGGCCCAAAGGATAAGGAAAGTATAGCGATCGTGTCAAAAAAAGTTGTATTTTCGTCAGCTCTATACGTTTTGTGGCCCACTGAGTCCGATTATTAAGACAATATGACTCCAAAAAAAAAACGACTCACAATTACAAAATACACAGACTTTGACAAGACGCTGCACATTTACGTATACAGGACAAAAAATATATGGAGTAACTAAACTCTTCCGAAGGGAAGGCATGCAAAACGCATTACGTACGGACAACACACTTTGAACCAAACTAACTGCAAAGATTGACCCATTCGACCAAAGTGGGGTATGTAAAATAACTTGTGCTTGTAAAAACGCGTACATAGGACAGACGGGACGCGAACTACGGACTAGATATTCAGAACACATTAAATCTCTTGGTAGGAACAAATGCGATTCAAACTTTGCCAACCACCTCAAGAGAACTGGACCCACCTACCAAAATACAGGAATGCACCGCCTTACTACATATACAATACGGAGGACGAAAACTGAACATATTAGAAATCATGGAAATTTATAAACAAAAAAACTTCAATGGACAGATCATAAACGAGCAAATCAACACAAAGTGCGACACCACTTCCACACCACTCAAAACACTACACAAACGAAAACAACCAACTGACGGTGTTGGAAACGTAAGTTCGTCCTGCCGAATCGCTCGAGCCCGCCGGCCGGACCTTACCGCCTTCTTCCCTCCACGGAGGCCCCCTCACCTTTCACACACACTAACCCTTCCTCTCACCTTCTTCTACTTTCTATCGAGCGGTTGATCGAGACGGAGCCCTTAATTTTGAGGCGTTAATTGCGATATATATAAACCTTTTCCACCCCCTTTTGTAATCTGGAAGTGAAGCTTCCGTTAAGTTTTGTTTAGGCGCGACGATGTGTTTCCCGTCGCTAAGTCTAGTGTTTCCCGTTGCTAAGTCTAGTGTTTCCCATCGCTAAGTCTAGTGTTTCCCGTCGCTAAGTCTAGTGTTTCCCGTCGCTAAGTCTAGTGTTTCCCGTCGCTAAGTCTAGTGTTTCCCGTCGCTAAGTCTAGTGTTTCCCGTCGCTAAGTCTAGTGTTTCCCAGCTGGGGAAAAGCGTTCGTCGTGCGCAAGGAGGCGAGTTTCTTAATTTCCTTCTTTTTTCTCCGTTTCTGTATTTATTCCTTTCCAGGTCGGCGAGGTCTCAGTATCAGCGGAGGCACAGCTTTCAATCAAGGACGGGGAGTTATTCATTGTTCCGGATCCGGGGTATTGGGTAATACAGTCCACTTCTAATTCAAGAGAACTTAGGGTTGGCTACCCCGGTACGTTTTCAGCAGACGGATTTACGGACGACCCCATACAAAAAAGACTTAGAATCGACAACCCACAGACTATTTAAGACGTACCTTTCACCTCTTGTGGGTTTCCCCAGGGGTGTATGACCTCCTTCCTTCCCCCTCTCCTTTCTCCAGGTCTCCACCATCCCAGTTACCTTTCTCGTCGTATATAAAGACCACGACCAACTGACTGACTTAACGGCCAGACGATGATGTCTTTACATTGAAAGTGCTTGCCCACAGTAACTCACCAGCCAGAGGAGGCGGACTCACCTAACAGGTACGTTAATGTTGTGGCGAACTGCAACAAAGATAAAAGGACTGATCGTGTGAAAAAAGGACTTTCGAGAGCGCATGCTCGATCACCTCGCTACTTACCAACATTCAAGCCGTCCAGCACCACTTCAGCAGCACCTGCGTCTAACATACCAGCGACCGTTTCTACACGGACGATACGCTCGTCCACCCAGCAAGCTATTCGGTCAAATCAGCCAATTTTATTTCATTTTCTTTCAACAGCAGAATACACTTTAATTTATTCATTTTTTTGTACATTATACCCCACCTACAAATTCCGTCTTGTTATTTTTCTAATCCTCGGGACTAAGAGACGACCCACGAGCGTTGCAAGATTACAATATTTCCACAAATCGGAAAACGCAAGCCTTGCTCTAAAACACACCCACCATCTTTATACACACAACAATTTTACAGTGAACTTTAGTAATTTAACGTTTCTGTTCGTCGGAGAATGGCACGATTGGCGCAATAAACTAGTAAACCAACTTTAATTCAGTTTTTCCTTACAAGTGTTCCTTATTGGTAGTCCAATAATTTAAGTACATAATTGTGGTTCAATAAATATTTCAAATTAATTGGGCAACCTACGAAATTCCGGTGTATCAAACTAACGTCGTTTCGTTAAGCATAGTTTTTCACGTTTTCCCCATAATTAAAGAACTGTAGACACGATCGTATATAAAACATCGCTTCGAGTTTCCGACGAATTACTTTTGCAAGGGTAGTTTAATAAAGGTAGTTTAATAAGTAGGAGCGAACTAATTAATTCCGGAACCAGTTTTCAAGAGGAACGTTGAGCCAATTTCATTCAAACTAAATGAAAAACGGATATTAGTTGTTATTGCTTTTCTTTTTGACCGAGTTTTGTGTCGATGTTGTGAGCGCGTACGTCCAGTGCACCTGCGAGGAATTCAGAAGGGATGGACTTGGAATGAAAGAGACACGAAGGAGGAACACGGCATTCAACTGACCCACGCTACGGGTTTCCCTTCGGAAAATCCTCGTGTCTTCCCTCTGACGTATAATTTGAAAGCTTGTTCCCCCCGCGAGTCTCTTGAAGCTTTCTCGAAGAATGAAACATTCTCGGATCGTATCGGTAACCGGTTTTCATTTTCACGCGGCGGTTTTCCCTTGAAGGAAGTTGAGCCTAAGTTTCTTTTAGCGAAATTTGACGTCGGTTGTTTTTCGGGACAGTCTCTTTCTCTTCGACCCAAAACTGTGCATGATGAGAGTTGAACGCGTCACTCACCCCTGAAAGAAGTTTTGATAATCGCTGTTATTGGGCTAATTGACCAGCTGTCTCTTCAAACGTGTGATTGATTGAACATGTTTTCGTTCAATACGTCCCAAAAGTCAATAAAATACGGAAAAAAATGTCTGGCGCAACGCCACATTATTTCACACGATATTTTTCAGTTCACGCGCATTCATCGATTTTTAAAAAAACCCTGCTAATTATTACACAATGGTTTATTATTCTCATGAACAGCTTGACCTAGTATTAGTGCTCCCACATCCCATTCGATTCAGCATCAAATACTAGTAAACCATACGAAACATGTCCTGGCCACAATGGAACTACGGAAACAAAACGTCTGATGATTTTGACTCGTCGTCAGGGAAATTGGAACGGGGGCGCTTGAAGTGAACCCGTTGCGAGGCGAAAGGGGAGTTGAGTGGCGGCGTTGTTGGGAGGCGAGCGAGCGCGGGTGGTTTTTTAATGAGACGGGCGGGGCGGGAGGGAGTTCAAACGACGAAACGTTGACTTCCGCTGTAGTTCCGGCGTTGTACTGCGTTTCGTTAATTTTTTTAACCGTATTTTTCCCATTACAACCACGGGCTTCGTCCGATCGGATTGCCGAGATGACGGGCACAACTAGATACCAAATCGGATTTTTGTGCGAAAGAACGAATTTTTTAGACACGTTAAAGGCACAAAACGGCCTGGACGGGGGACGGCGGACGGACATTACATAATAATAACCGAAAACATAGGGTTATTATTCAGAATGAATAATAAACCAAAACCTGATGGAGATGGATTTTTTTGCTACTCACGGGCAGTATTATTCTCGAGTCCTTGAAACAAATGTTCCTGTATTCGATCATATGTGGTCTCGTTTTCGGTTCGTTTTTTGTCGTCGTAAAATTTTAGTTCCACGTTTTCTATTGTATGAATCGGGGTTCATTAAAAATATTGTGTTCGTATCAGATTTTTTCGCTACGAAACTAGAAAAATCTCTACAAGTTATAGGCCCAGTTTCGTGTGCTGTTGCGAGTTTAGGGGTCAATTAGTTACCGTTTCGTGATTTTTTTGCGTACACGTTCGGGTTGACTGAAAGGTGCAGAAGATTGGCCGTACTGGAAAGATCGAGTTTTGAGCGTTCTGGGGTTGTTCAACGCTCTCGGTATCGTTGAGGGAACAAAAATCAAGCCCACTCTTTCTAATCCACCGACTAAAGCTGAGAACGAAGCACTCGTCGCTTTCAACAAATCCGAAGCTCCAGCAAAAATGGTAATTTCGCAGTGCGTTTGTGATGAGCTTTACCAACGGATTTTGGGCCGATTGTAAGGGAAGGAGGCGTGGGATATTTTAGTCGAGCAGTTCGATAATAAAGCGGAAGACCAGCTATTTCGTCAATGTCTCAATTTTTTTTTAACATGCAAAGAGACGAAATCGAAGATGCTCCAACTGTACTGTCTCGCATTAAAAATCCGTATCGCGAATTCGCTGCTGGTCTGAAAACTCGTAACATTCAAACGATTGAATCCTTTCTCGAGTTGCTCTTTGTTTCGAAAATATTGCACGTACTCCCGCAACGCTTTGAGTCGTTCAAGTCGAGCTACCTTCTTTTGAAAGCAAATGACGGCAAGACAATTGGAGACCTCTCATCTGTTCTAATTTTACGTGGACGTAATGTAGTTCCAGCGTCGAAATTAGATGTCTACGCATCGAACAATGGAGGACACAGTAAAAGGTCGCCAAAAACAAAAAAGTGGATCGAACAACACCAATTTTAAATATTGTGATTCGAAAGGACACTGGCTTCGCGAACGTCCCAAATGGAAAGCGGACGGTGAACCTCCATATCCAACACGTGCTTGCGGATCAAGTGCAACCAAAAGAGCCACTCTGTCAACCTCCATCTAAAATGAGCACGCAGCAGTGTCAGATACACGAGTTGCCCTCGTTTCGATTAGTAGCGACGTCAATGTAGCTACTACGAATGACCAATGGTGGGTTGATAACGGTGCAACTCTTCATGTTACATCAAACCCCAATTGGTTCACAGCGTACAAACCCTTCCCAGAAAGTTCGAATGCCACAGTCAAAGCGCGGAACGATTGAGGTCACCTTCTACAGTAATGGCAAGCTGAAGCCGCGTTGAACGGTGTGTGGTACGTTCCTACCATATCAAAAAATCTCTACAAAACCAATTTTTACTTTCCGCTACCCGAAGGGAAGGAAAGTATAGTAATCGGCCCAAAAAAAATTTGGTTTTTCTTCAGATCTTTACGTTTCAGATCCTACTGAGTCTAAAAAACCTAATTTCGGCGCGTGGTCCGTGTGTATGTGTGTGTGTGTGTGTGTGTCTGTAGTTCGATTTGCGGGAGAACGGCTGATCCGATTGAGCTGGTTGGTTTTTTTGTTTTGTTCGTTATTTTTTGTAGACACCAAAATAAGGTTATGGACGATTTCGGCCGATGGGAAGGGGGGTGGGGGACGAAAATGTACCAAAAACAAGGGTTTTTCGCATTTTTCTCAAAAACGGCTCTAACGATTTCGACTAAACTTTCAAATTACCTTGTACTAATCAATACCTAACTTTTCTTCTGTATACATATCCCCATGAAAATACGGCGAACGGAGATATGAGCCCCTGAAGCGAAAATAGGTTTTTTACGCTAAATGGCAAAACGGCTTCAGCGATTTTCACCAAACTCACAGGATGTTTTCAAACATTTAATACCTACATATTCTATTCAATAAATGTTCCTGTGACGGTCCATTGAACAGAGATAAAAATCAAAATGTGTCGAAAATAACGTTTTTTCTAACATTTCCGTAAATTCCAGGGTAACTTTTTCACGAGATGTAATAAATCTTAATGGAGTGTCTTTAAGTCACTCATAGCCACATTTGGTTCTCCATAATTATTTCTGTATATATATTATGAACGGAGATATAAGCCAAGTTAACTCAGAAAAGGAGATTTGTCGAATATTAATTTATCGGTATTCCAATTTTCTCAAAAACGGCTCTAACGATTTTGATCAAACTTTCGGAGTACTCTCAGCTAACTAGTCCCTACACTTTGTTCTCCGTAAATGTTCCTGTAAAAATGCGTAAAACGAAGATATAGCGCCCGCAAATGTAGGTGGTGTTCGAAATTACGGGGGTGGTGGAAAGTTGTGTGTTGCTACGCACCAGATATTTTTCATTCAATTTATACGAACTTGAAACGAATTTCTGGGATTGACCTTGAAGTTCCCGAATTTTTTTAATTGCCTCCACTTCAGCTCAAGGGCAGCGTCCTGAAGTGGCCAACTGGTGGATACAAATTAAGAAGAGCATTGGCCCCGCATGACACCATAATCGATGGGCCCGGACGTACCAGTCGTTTCTCCCATTTCCACGTATTGAGTGCGACTGGGCAGGTGTTGTGTTTGCCATTTTCACATCCTCATGACTTCAGAAAGGCGGGTGTGGCGGAGGGGGGAGATTGATTAATCAAACCGCCCTTCTGCAGATCGAGGAAAACCAGTGGAGACTTGAGTCTCTCCTCCCTGTCCATCGGCATTCGCGATGGATGAAGGTTTTATGAGAAACGGAGTGTAAAAGAGTGATTTCCGGGTCTGCAGTTCACTCACAATAATAAGTTTGTTCTTTGAATAGTATTTCGCATAGCATAGTGCGATAGCCTGTAACAGAAGGAATGAACTGATCGAGTGTATGGGCCTCTGGGAGCGATTTTCCCGCCACAGCCCCACAGCCCCCTCCTCTGCTTCATCTTCCAACTTCAACCTTTATGTCGACGTTCTAGGAGGTGTTCCAATAACCAAAGCGCTTGATGTAGTTCTATTCTATTGTGACAGCAGGTTCCAATCGGGACTTCAAAAATGCACCTTACTTTGACAAGATTTGAATAAACAATAAATGTTATATGAAATAGATCTAAAATTGCTGAATCAAACGAAATGGCAGACAATTTGACATTCGAAAAAAAAAACACGAAAAGTTAGCAAAACATGGGAACGATACAACTACCTTGACTTTGCAACAACCTTGTCCGTACCTCGTACGACGCATCCCACAACGTTTTGAGTCCCACGTGGCTATTGGCAACATTTTTTTTAATTTTTAACTCAGTTCGTACTAACTTGGTATAACATAACTAACCAGTCCCAAAGGAAAGTGCTAGTTCTTACAGTTCTAGAATTTATAATGCTGCTTTTACTACTTCATGACCTTAATTTAAACACCCGAGTATAATCAATTAATGGGACATTTAACACGATTTTTGGTCAAAGGTCAGCTGGTATCTGCAGGCCTACTTTGTTGAAATCTTGAGCTTCCTCCAAACATCAAGTACAGCTGTTTCTGACCCTGAGCCTTTTGTCTGCACTACTAGCGCTGCCTCTAGCCCACCTGCACAGCGGCCGGATGGCTCTCCTCACCATCAGCACCCTAAAGAAACAAAGAGGAACTCCTTTGGGAAGACTCACAGAACCCCTCTGAAGCCTCGTGGCCTAATCCCTTCTGGAGTCCTTCCGATTCACTTCTTGATCTACTCTCAGGAGCTATACTTTGCTACTTGGAGTGGACTTGTGGACTCCATAAGGTAGTAGGCTGTGCCTCATGGCCGCCATTGCGTCACGAGACACGGCCTAATTCCTTCCAGACACCTTCCGATTCACTTCTTGATCTACTCTCAGGGGACATACTTTGCTATTTGGAGTGAACTTGTGGCCTCCGAAGGGATTGGGCCGTGCTTCATGGCTGCCATCGCGTCACGAGGCGCAACCTAATCCCTTCCGGACATCTTCTGATTCATTTCTTGGTCTACTCTCTGAGGCTATACTTTGATACTTCGAGTGGACTTGTGGACTCCGGAAGGGATTAGGCCGCGCCTCATGGCCGCCATTGCATCACGAGACACGGCCTAATCCCTTCCAGACACCTTTCGATTCACGTCTTGATCTACTCTCAGGGGCTATACTTTGCTACTCGGAGTGGACTTGTGGACTTACTAAAGGAAGGATTATTATTATGCCCGATAAGTAAATCCCGAAAAACTCTTGAGTGTGCGCAGGCCTGAGAGCAATCGTGTGATGCGTCGAACTTAATTTTATCTCAAGCTAGTCAAAATGTGACAAATACGAGGTGCAGTGTTTTTGAAAATAGGAGGCAGTTAAAAACTTCAGGCTATACACATTTTAATCGTTCTCAGATGCTGATCCAAGCTGATGCTGGTGGGCGAAGCAATCAAAAGGCCCTCAATTTATTATCGATGATAAGAAAATGGTTTTCTACCGCCTCCTGGTCGCTGAAAAGCGAATCGAGAAATTGCAATGCTCGGGATTCGACTCGAGGAATAAACCGGGCGTTATGAAAGGGACTCGTCAAACAAGCAACCGAGGAAATCTTCAGAGAGCCTTGGGAAATCGCTTCGAAATCTTACAGTTCAATGAGACAAGACTGCACAATACAGTTGCGGCGTTCTAGGGACGGAGATGATGCTTTTCTTGGTAATTATTTGTTCAATATGTAGATGAGGTTCCTTCCTCAGCTCTCGGAATTAATACTGACGGATTGTTTATGCATTAGCTCCCTCTCTCCCGCCCAACAGAGCACAATTAGCTACGAGGAAGATACCGCCGAGTGTGAGACAGAAAGGCACTCAACGCGGTTGTCACTTGGCATTCTGAGTCCCTCATTCCACTCAGTCTCACTCAAATATATACAGATCTTGCTAAATTAAACTGTTGAAACCCTGTGGGGACTGTTCTCGAGTGACTTAGTTTGAAGGTGGGGCTCTAACGAAATTTTAATTTGTCTTATTCTCGTTTACACTCGTACTTTTCTACTTTTCGCGCCTGCAGTCAATCAGGCATCCTTCAAATGGACCACAAAACCATCACTTCACCAAAAGTAACACATTTCAGTAAGCGGTTTTGACCATAACACTCTAGCTCATATGGCGATCATGTTGGTAGTAAAATAAGCCAAGTATCTATTGTCTTCTAGTTGCAAACCCAGCCTACTCTCAAAAGCCAAACTTCTTCAGCTTTAGGTCGCATTAAGGCAGGGTTAAAAACATATTCTTAGATAGCAAGAGCGTGCGATAGAAGGGGAGATTCACGTTTGAAGTTAACGTACCTACCTGGACCTGGTGAGATACTGTGGGCGGGGCCTTGCGATGTAAAGACCGTTAAGTCAGTACTAAAGTCCGTTAGTTTGTCGTGGTCTATACAGGAAGAGAAAGGTCAACGGGATGGTCTTGTGTCGGCGAGGGGGGAGGATCAGCCAATGACGGACTCATCAAACAGCCGTGTTAGTAATTTACCTACTGACACTCACATTTGAATCAAGGATTTGAGCGTAAAGAATTTCGGTTCAAGATGAGTTAAAGAATAAACGTGCAGTTTTATATCCTCAAGGCCATATTTATAATATTATTTAAGGTATTAATATTTTGGATATGATTTTGAATGCGAAATTAAGGTGAACAAGGGATCTCTGAATAAGTGAACTGGTTGCAGGGAATGTGAGCAGAGAGCGAGTGAGTGGAGTAGCTGAAATACGAGCGTTTTGGTTTATTATTCATTCTGAATAATAACCCTATGTTTTCGGTCACGAAAAAGTTTTTACAACCCCCCGTCAAAATTTGATACTTTACGTTTCAAGACTTGGAGATTCCGAATTTGCAATGTCCGTACGCTGTCCCCTGTCCAGGCCGTTTTGTGCCTCTAACGTGGTCTAAAAAATCCGTTCTTTCGCATAAAAATCCCATTTGGTATCTAGTTGTGCCCGCCATCTCGGCAGTCCGATCGGACGAAGCACATGGTTGTGATGGACAAAAAATGGTTTAAAAAATAAGCGAAACGCAGTATGATCGCAAGTAAGCCGTATTTCGTATGATTTTCAAGGTATTTTTACATCCTGGGTCAAATGGAACGACGATGGGGACGTCTGGTATCAGACGTGTACAAATGAGTATAGGGAAATTACAGTAACTATTCGAGTCTTCTAATTGAAAGAACTCGCGGGAACTACAGCTGAAGTCAACCCTCCCTCCTGTCTCATCACCCCCCCCCCCAACGCTCACCGCTCAACACCACCCGCTCGACTCGCAACATCATGTCCCCGTCCCAATTTCCCTGACTATTTTTTCCTGACGTGGCGGAGGAAGGTTATAGCGACTTCCTCCACATACCTGTGACATACTGCAGACGTTTACGGGCGCCTGGCCAAGGGGGAATATTTATTTTCCGTAGTTCCATTGTAGTCAGGTCATGTTTCGTATGGTTTACTAGTATTTTTCGATGCTGAATCGAATGGAATGGGTCTCGGAGCAGTAATACTAGGTCAAGCTGTTCATGAGAAAAATAAACCATTGTGTGATAATTTGCAGGGTTTTTATAACGAGAAAAGTACTTAGTACTTAAATCTGCAATGTCCGTACGCTGTCCCCCGTCCCCCGTCCAGGCCGTTTTGTGCCTTTAACGTGGTCTAAAAAATCCGTTCTTTCGCATAAAAATCCCATTTGGTATCTAGTTGTGCCCGCCATCTCGGCAGTCCGATCGGACGAAGCCCATGGTTGTTATGGACAAAAAATGGTTAAAAAAATGAACAAGTCGCAGTATAATCGCAAATACGCTGTGTTTCGTATTGATTCCAAGGTATTCTTACATCCTGGGTCGAATGGAATCAGTATCAGACAACTGCGCATAGTGAAATTACAATAATTATAGTGAGCCAAAGTCAACTAATTGAAAGATCTCGTGGGAACTACAGCGGAAGTAAACGTTTCGTTGTTAGTACTCCCTCCCTCCTGTCTCATCAGAACTACCTGCCCGCTCGACTCGCAACGTCGTGCCAATTGCCTACAGGCGCTTACCGGCGCCCGTAAGCGCCTGGCGCTGGGAGAATATTTAGTTTACGTAGTTCCATTGTAGTTGGGTCATGTTTCGTATGGTTTACTACTATTTTTCGATGCTGAATTGAATCGGATGGATCGTGGAGCAGTAATACTAGGTCAAGCTATTCATGAGAATAATAAACCGTTGTGTAATAATATGCAGAGTTTTTGAATTGGGTCTTGGCCGAGTTGTGAGTCGAGAAGAGGTGCAACGAGTGGTGAAAAGAGGATAATTTGGAAGGTTCTAAATGAAGATTAGGAAATGACTGAAGGTAGTCCGGAATCATCAAAATGAACAAGCACATGTAGGTGTGACACGGATAAGTAGACTGCCCCAGTGCTGGAGACTTGAGAGTGAGCAATTTCTGGTCTTTGGTACAACTACTCGTAGGGTGGACATTGATGAAGACTCTTGCAGGAAATACCCGGGATTCCTGAGGAGGCATGAGCTTTTGGGACAGACAGCTATATGTGTAACTGAAGAGTCCAATTCACCAATTTAACTCCTAAGGACGCCAGGCTCCCTCCTGTTCAACAATTTTAAGTCAATACAGGCGTGCTGCATCATGCGACACATATTTTGTACTAGAAATCCATATATAATCCAAAAACGGAGGAAATATAATCGTCGATGGAAAAAAGCAATTAGTTCAGATCGAGACTAAGCTGAGACACAATATCGCGACTATTTGGAAAGAGGCCAACAGAAAAGAACGGTGCAATGTTGGTCTTTCTTGAGTTGTTAGTTGGAGTAATTTCCTTTTCACTTAATGGAAAATTAGGCTGCCAAGGTCTTTCCCTTATCTTTTGGGTTAAACGACCAACTGCGGGCGTTTCTCTCATTTGTTGTTGTTTCAGTCGATTTCATTAGTCGGCCGAAGTCGACCTTTTTGCTTTCGCTTTCGTCGGAAATTAACAACGACGAGGCGCATTGAGGTTTTGGTTCGATTGCGCGTGTCTGAAATGCCAGTTATTGCACGTTTTACGATTGGAACGAGTTCCGGCCGACGCGTGAATGGAACATTTCGATGGAGTCATCAAGATCGAGGAATCAGCCTGAGTGTGGTTGAAAAATGCCAATTGGACTGAGGGCGTTCAACCACTCGTAACAATGTGTAAACGTTGAGGGCAAAACAAATCGCTTTTGTCAGTGTTGCCTCAATTTCCACTGTTGCGGGGGAGATTAATATAGTGAGCGATATCGCACTAGGTGAGTCGGGAAGTAGTACGATAGAAGCCGAATGCCATTCGAACAAGGAGTTTTATTCGTGAATTACATTCCGGGAAGTTTTACCACCACAAACTGGGAACTGGGTAGGAGTGAACGCGAGCGCGGGCGACACGGCGACGAGGGAATCGGCTCGGCTACAACTGACTACATCAAAGTCTCGAGCGAATCGGGGCATTTGAGGTGCACAGTCAGCATTAATGCCCCGGACGAACCTCCGCTGAGTCGAAGGGTTTGGTTCGTCCCGTTACACCACTTCGCCCTCGATGAAGTGCCTGTCAAGGTCTCCTGTTCAATGGGGATTCCCATCTCGCTTGCCATTTCTACAATGCTCGTTCATCGATGACGGCAGCTTTTCACGGAGTTCAGCCCAGAGTTGGGGAAGCTCCCGTTTCGCTCCCCACTTGTCAACCAGTAACTGACCAGTCATCATCTAGAGCGCTTCTGTCGGTACAGTCTGGGGCTGGGGTCTCTGGGGCTTGTCCAACAGTTTCTTTTCTGCTACCCCAGGAAAGGGAGCAGTAGCCAATCGCGCCTAAGTAGATGGCCTTGTACGTGAGGATCGTACCATGGTAACACACTCCCCTAGTGACCTTACTAATTGTTCGTAGCGAGGGAGGCTGGTTGGTCCACGATGAGATAAGTGACGCACACAGTTAAATGCCTGTTTTTGGAAAATAAGAAGCATGTGAGGGGGCACAAGTGATGTAGTGATGCCGCAGTAAGTCTGCTCCACCCCACGAAAGCAGGAGTGGAAATAGGAAGTTGTTCTCGCTGCTCACTGAGCAACTTGTATAATGAATATACTCGCTTTAGACTTTTCTTCCTTTCACACTGACAGTCTCCAATTTTCAAGTAACCAATAAATTTAGTTGTTTTTTTGTTGAAATTGACGCTTTTCCATGGTGCAAGATTTACACGTAAGGTAATAACTCCTAAAGTCTTCCCTGAGGTATTACAAAATATCAAGACGTTCTCTCGGCGGGCACGTCAACAGCGTGGCATGATAAATTCGGAGAAGCACTGACGAGGGTATCCATTAACTAGTCAACGCCCTCGCGTTGAGAGAAGGCGTCGCATTCTTCCTGTTGATCACAGTAACTCCGCACTCAATCACAAGTATGACTTGGGGGGGGGGGGAAGGCAGGGCTGCCAACTTCATAATCCCTCAACGAAAGAAATGATTTAGCGGGTCGCATTTGTCACTCGCGCTCTACCCTTCCTTTTGGTTATCCAACGTTCACTTCGGCTTCGCCCTGAATAAATAGCGATATCAACGTGAAATGAAGGGCCGATGCATGTTAAATAGAAGGGTCCTTTTTGAGGGAGGGTCCGATTAATGGGGGCGCAGAGCTGTTGGATCTCTGTGTATAAACATCTATTCGCGAGGTGCCTCATTCTTGTATTTTTCTCATCCAACGTCACATCTCGAATGAGGTCGTCATTCAGATCTTAATTACTCTTATGAACATTTGTGATTCGAAGCACTCGTTGGGTAAGTCCATCTTCTATGGCTGGGATGTACTGTGGACGAACGCTTGCGATGCAGTCCAATGGCGCAATCTGTTAAGCTCAGGGGTATAGTTGGCTTTTTTTCCAGAGCTTCGTTCTTATCGTCATTTGATGAGATTCATTCGCATTTATCATTCTTTGCCAAGATGGACTTGATTGGAGTGTCATGTCCAATTCATTCGTCAATTGGCAACCAAGCTGAATGTCGAGGCTGCTTGTCTCCAAATTCTTCTGCAAGTTAGTCAGTGGTGAATATTGAGCATTTACTTCGACAAAATTGTTAGTTTCTTTTTGAGTTTGATTATTCAATGTCCGTCTCCGTTTTCCTTTTTTCAATTAAAATTATAGTACATGCTTGTTTTTGGGCGCAGTAATAGTGTTGGGTGCATGAAAGAGGGAGCTTGAGGATCGAAATAAAATGAAACTCTGTGAGCGTGAGGGGGACTGTTAATATAAGTGCTGAATTGAGTTGAGTTAAAATTGAGCTGAGATGGTGTAAAAATGGGGACGACACATGGGCAGTTCTCGGAACAAGTGAACTGGCACGGGCGACAGTATGAGAGAGCGAGAAGTTACTGGGGCGATAGTTGGAAGCGGAATGATTTTGGAAGTGCTCAGTCTTGGAGAGGAAAAGTGAAATTGGGGAGAAAGAAATGGAGAAAGGGGAAAGGGGGTTGTTAGAACCAACCTACTGCTGCAGCGATGGATTCTCGCAGGTGGGGCAGGTATTGAAATGGACGGAGACAATGACTGGGGAAATCTGAGGTCAAAGACTCTAACCAATTTGACGCTTTGCATCGAACAAATCACCTTCCTTCAATTCCGACTGTAATCCACAAGATCTGTTCCAGTAAAGTATAGCCCAAAAGGATAGAATAGAGCTTGTGGTGTGTCGTAAGGCGTCCAAAATCGAAAAGTTCAATAGAGTCGGACACAAAACCTACTCAATCGTGGTCACACAGTTCTCTCCTCTGTTCTCCGTGACGACTTCATCGGTCCATTTCAAGAATTCATAACCGGAACGGCTCTGCTGACCTGAAGGGCTTTCAGCTCCTTAGCACAGCATAATCCAATCCCGCCTATAACATCACTCCTCCTGGTAGAAAGATCATGTCCTCGTGATATTAAGGCTTCAATGGATAGGGAGGGGGGGGCCTGGTGAGGTGGCTCGTACACTGGTTGCTACGTGACACAGAGCAATGAGGTTGCGGGCAGTCTTAAGTGTTTAGGATCGTGTGGCGTTGGGCTTAGGCAGCGGGAGTTCAGCGTAGGCCACCGAGCATAGGACCTGGGTCATCCGTGAAGAATGCAGGCCACAGAATGATAGGCCTGAGTTCACTAGCAGTGGACTAGTGTCCATCGAAGACGTAGGCCACGGCCCGATTGGCTGGAAATGAGTAACAGGAGAATGTATACAATATGTACAAAAATGTGACAAATACTCGCATAATCCAATCATACCCATAACATCACTCCTCCTAGTAGAATGATCATGTCCTCGTGATAATAAGGCTTCAATGCGTGGGTGGGAGTCTGGTGAGGTGGCTCGTCAGGGGGCTGCACAGACAAGTGAGAAGGTACACTGGCTGTTACGTGACACAGAGCGATGAGGTTGCGGGCAGTCTTAGTGTTTAGGATCGTGTGGCGTTGGGCTTTGGCAGCAGGAGTTCGGTGGGGACCACAGAGCATATGACCTGGGTCAGGTAGCAGCAGCTCGTCATCCGTGGAGAGTGTAGGCCACAAAATGATAGGCTCGAAACAATCGGCCGTAGGTCGGTCGCATGGAGCGGTTGGCTGGAAATGAGTAGCAGGAGTATTTATACTATATGTAAAAAAATCTGACAAAGATTCGCATAATCCAAGCGTGCCCGTGTTTATTTCTATTTTGTTTGTTTTGTTGTTGTTCGTTCTATTTCAACGACGCTTTTAATTACGTTTTCCTAAACACGTTGGCTAAACACTGATTTTATAATAACACTTACTTGAATTCACGAGGTTGGTACTTGGTTGAACCCAAAGTGCACAGCGTTTGGTATTTTAATCAATGCATTATTTGAGTTTCGCGTGGTTATTCGTCCACTGATTACGCAGTACTTGACCTCGATGCCGTATTTTTTAATCGCCTCCCACGTTGTTCGCTGGGGTGTTTAAACTCCTGTTGTGTCACAGGAGTCCGAACTGTCCTCATTCATGTTGCTTCCACCTCCTTGCAATCTTGGCTTGTCCTGAAATCACTTCATCATAGCCCAACTCACCCAGCTCAGTTATGAACGAGACAGACAAAATTGAGATCGTCGTCACCCGTTGTGCTTTGACGAGTTCTGATGACGGCGTCGAGTCGAAAGCGTCGTATGTCCGGTCTCTTTCAAATGTTTTTCCTCCCTAAAGTTCGAATGTATAAGTTTGCAAGCATTCCAAAACGTTAACTCGTGCTGTTGGGCTAACCTCGATAGCTTCAGTTTCCATTAAAATTTCCGTAGACGCCCTAACGTTCCAAAAGTGACTATTAATTCCAAATAAACTATCAGCATGGATTAGGCTAGTACATATCAATGGTCCTGTTAGCTGTTGGGACGGTAACGTGTGACTTCGGGTCAGTTCGTTGTGGAGGGGGTGAATAGGGGAATCAGTCGAGCTGGTTGCGGTCAAAGTTCCTTCAAACTTCTTCCAGGACTGGCTGCTGAGTCGAATGAGCAGGCGTGTTTAAACATTGGTTAGCTCAGTTGTACTTAGGTTGGTACTGTCAATTAAAAAGCATGCCAATCAAAATTGGGTAACGTCAACCAAGGCTTTGGACGTGTGCCGTACCTTCAGTCCTTAGTTATAGCAAACTCTCTATCAGCTTCTTGACCCAACAGTTCCCATCTCAAAGCACGTGTGGCGACTTTCTTTTGCTGAAAATGTGGATGCTGGCGATACCCTCACCGCGGCCATAAACGGGCCTATTGTAAGGGCGTTCATGAGCCTTAGCTCCTCCACCCCCAGGCTCCACTGCAGCTCACTTGGTGGGACGTCACCTACACGCCCCACCACCCCAGCACAAAGCGGAGGCCATCCGCAAGTTCTGCATTCGCCACCTCTTCCAACAGAGGAAAGGGCCGCCGGTGCGATGCCGACATGCTCTACTGTCTCTAGCCACACTTTGCAGTACCTGCATACCTGTACCTCACACTTGCCAATATTAGCAAGGTGGTACCTGTTCAGAAGAGAGAATCTCCCCAGTGCAAGGCTCTCTGGCCCACCCTCTGGAGAGTCGGATGAAGAGTCTAGGGCCTGGCAACCTCTGCCAATGGGCAACCCTGCACCTATCCTCCCATTTGCCAACCTCTCTACGTAAGTGGCTTCTGGCAGTCCCAATAAAGAGCTCAGGGACGACAGGTATCTGCGCCGATCCCATCTTTGACAGCCCATCGTTTTTCTCTATTCCTTGATGCCCCGGCTTCCAACGCAGTGTTAGGCTGTTGTCCTCAGACAGGGCCTTCACTCCAGTCAGATGCTCCCACACCCGCCCCAACGTAAGACAATACGAGGCCTTGAAAGAGGCCGGACTGCCCACCATACTGTAGATCTTCTGCCGCTTCAGTCTCCACTGCAGCAGCCGCTGCACACAGACCGTCAACTGTGACGACTCTTAGATGATATTGTCAAATTTGGGGTCGATTTCAACCTTCCTGGACACTTATCACTCTTATCGTTATATTTTTACTTCGGTTTTCCGGTAACATCAGTATCGGAAACTTTCGAACATTAGATCTTGCCTACCGTGAGAAGCTGAACTCACCTCCATTTGAACCGTAGTTGAGACAGGTGATCTCATCTTCAACATTATTTGCGAGTTCTGATCACTTTGAGCCCCAAACAGCTACGCATTCAATCCGCGGCAGTTGCGTGACCACGAACTGCACGATTGTCATGACTGACGCCTCCTCACTCTCCTTTCGCTGACTGCAACTCCGAAGTAGAACTCATAGTGAGTAGAATCGTACCAGGTCGAACCACACTCTTTGATCTGGCGACTGTTCCTCCGGGGCATTTGCGCCTCAAATGCTTCGATTCTCCTGAAACTATATCGCCAGCAGTCTGAACTATTGTCTCATCGAGGCGTCTTAATGTGATATCGTAAACTGAATCATAGCCGTGATGCCAGGCTATAATAGTAGATATATTTAACAATATCAGAATATTAAATGTATTGATGAATCAGATAACGGTTAATTATGTTATAATTTATTTAGGAAAAACCAGAGCCCATTACCTTTCGTTTGATACATTTTTCATCTCTCTATCTTCGGAAAAAAGGAAGCCTCTTTTCCATTCTTTTATTACTGCACAGTTCTTCAACTCTCTCACTCCCTCTACTTACCCCCCCCCCCGCCACCGCTATCCTCCACCGGCCCTTTCTTCCTTCTCCATCAACAGATGGCCGCCCTTTTTGTTCTTAATTTTCATCTCCAAGAGTGTGAGGTGGCTTCCTGCTGTCGTTTTCATCACGAGAAACAATCTCACCAGCCCCGGGCTTCCTTTCCTAAGCTTTTCAAGCCGTTAGAAAAATGAAATTCGCTCGCTCTCGTCAATTTCCGTCGCTCTTTCAAGAATCTGAAGAAGAGATTGAGCTCATTATTATTTTCTTTATTGGCGTTCATTTGAAGTGCATTAAGCGATAACTTAGTTTGAGTGTGGTAAATGAAAGTTTGTTGATTATGGGATGTTTTACTTTTCGTTATTAGAGTTGAAGTGCATTCAGTTGTGCGTCTCCTTAAATTTGGGGGCTCCAAACATGAAATACTTTGCCTCAATTCTACCGGGATATATGAACCAACTTTCGAAACGAATAGGTTAGTTCTGCCAGTAGGTAAATTATTAGAGTTAATGTATCTGGCTGGAGAGGAATATCCAAGGACTCCCCCCATGAGGTATGAAATTAATTAATTAAGAATAAAGTTAAAGAGTAAGTTAAAGAGTGAATGTTTTGTGTTATATATGTGACGTGTGATGTTGTGTCAATTTAAGTGTCAGTTACTACTTATATATTCAGGATTAAGGAGGGCCAGTACAGAGAGCGCAGGCTCTGACCAGGCCACACCACGAGAACTCCAACAGCGGAGCGCACCATCATGAGGAAACTCCAAGCTGTAAGAAGAGTACTTAGCTCGACGAACTGTGTTCCTTACTTATGCCCCTACCCTATTAGAGGCAAACATAAATAAACAATTTAGGCAGAAACTCCGTTTCAGGCAACCAAAACCAGGCTCCACTTCGAGGTCCAGCCTGGACATGCCAAGAGGCATGACTGATGCCAGGATGGCAGAGGGGCCTGCTGTTCCCAGAAGGCGTTTCACTGGTAAGGTGAAAGCGTCCTTGCAGTCTAAGAGAAGAAGAGGGGTGACCGGAATAACTGGATGAGGATGGACAAGTGAAGAGATGAATGGTAAGGCCGAAGTGCTGATCGGTTGAGATAGGCCACAAAACGGAGTAGGGGATAACAAAACAATCACGTTATAGTACGGCCTTTTCTATCCCCTCCATACGGCCCCTTTACCCCCTCCACCACAATTTTCAGCCAATTGTACTGTAGTACGACCTTTTTTACCCCCACACACTGCCACAGTTTCCAGAAATTGACCACCTCTCCTTCCAATTGCTTCAAACACTTATAGTACAGCCTTTTTACCCCTTCTCTTCATACTAATATGTAATAATATGAGCCCCTCAACTACTTCCCTTTTCCCCCTCCATCCAGCCTTCTCCCACGAGCCTTCTGTACTATAGTAGGAATATCCCCCCACCCTCTAATAAAATTCTAGTGCGCTTGGATGACGTCATTTAAAAAAAAAGTTCCTTCCCCGGGATCGAACGCAATACCTTTTGTATCATAGTCAAACGTTCTATACAATAGGCTACAACGCAACGTTGTAAAATACCGTAAACTTGTGGTATAAGAGGGACAGACGTGATTGGTCGGGAGGCGTGGCCAAAAACCTCGTACTATAGTGCGATTGGCCAGGGGGCGTGGTTTTCTTCCCCCACTCCAGTTGAGCCAAAACTGTCAAAACCCGTTTCAACTCTCATTTATCCCCTATTAAACAGGAGGTCCAGGAGCAAACGTCTCCCCCACTGGTCTGGAACAGCAGGGTGGAAAGATGCTGTGGGCGAGCGCTTATGATGTAATGACCATTAGGTCAGTACTAGATTCAGTTAGGCAGTCGTGGTCATTATTTTATGAGGGGGTTTCGGAGATGTTTGGGGAGCCGCTGACTTCGGCAAAAATTACAGCCATCGCGAGCTCCTCTGATCCATTGCCCAGCTTTCGTGTTTAACTACTAGACTACGATCGCCCAGTGCCTTTAGTGGGAGCCAGTCGGTACTATTATGTAGGAAGAGAAAGGTGTCTGGTCATTTACCTCCTAGGAAATCCGTTGGAAGCGAAAGAAGAGGAGTGTAAGGGCAGTTTCAAACAAAAGAATATTATGTTTATTGTCGATTTGAAGTCTTTTTTGAATGGGATGGTCTGTAAATCCGTTGTTCTCATCTCATCTCATCCGAGGCTACTTCTTGAGCTAGATGACTCATCGTTGGTGCACGCAACAAATTTAAAAAAAAGATACTCGAGATTGATTCACAAATGCTCCATGGATCTCACCGTGAACCGCGACAATACCACAGATAGACGCATCCGTTGCCAAAACTCTCTGGAAAAATTGTAGGAACTTTGCTTCAAAGTGGTGAACGAGGTTTGTTGCTCTGGCCCCCATTTAAATGCTACCTTCTTTTTTTGTAGGGGAAATTAGTCGGTTGGCAATGGCTGCAAAGGAGTTGAAAGAAAATAACCATAAAATGAGCAGAGCTTAATGTAAGCTGACCGAGCGGGACTGGGAAATCTTTTACTGCTAGACTACGATCACTCAGATGCCTAAAATCTGGGAGTCTGGCAGGTAGAGCAGGAATGATTGACAGTTCTGCCGAGCTGGGCCAGGCCTCCCATGTCCTCCATGTGCCGTCCGCAACAGGTTTGACTGTTATGCAGCAGATGACTTTCCAGTCGAGTAAAATCAATGAAACACAGTGATCCTCCAGTAAATTGAAAATTTTTTTTTTTAAATTGTACTTGTACTTGTTGTGTGCCAAACAAAGTACATTAAAATACTATATCAGGTACACCGCATCGCACAACTTTCTCAGCTCTACGTCAATTCACCTGTGTTCATGGCTTTTTCTATTTACTGAATTTATTTATCACTCTGTTCATTTGAAATTAATAAAATATGGCTTCACGGCGTCAGACTGCGGTAGCGCTTACAGTTCCGGAATTTATTGTGCCGCTTGTACTCATGTTCGCTTTTGTTATTGAGCCACGGGTACACAAGGAACTAATGAGGCTGTAACCACGATGATTTTTTTGACCAGGATAATTATCACATTTCCAGGGTAATCGGGTAAAAACATTTAGAAATGGTAATAAATGAAACGGCGGAATTTCTGTAGCAACTGCTATAAATTGTAAAGTTATGTATAACTGTTAACAAAAGGGTGGTTGTTCTTGTTTTAATCAACAACAATATTCTCTACTTTTTTAACAAGTCACTGCCAACAACACTTGTGATAACTGAGGCAACCAAAACAATAATAACTGGGTATCATCATTATCCCACATTATCCCCCTCTTCTTTAATTGTCCTGACGTTCACAGTTTCAAGACGGTTAACATGTAATCGTCGTTTCGTGTTACGAAGCTTCACATCAAACAGCGCGTCGTTGCGTTTTTCGATGACCCACGGACCGGTCCAAGTAGGCTTGAGCTTTGTGCAGATCCCTTTCTTCCTTTTTGGGTCATGTACGCAAACCCAGTCGCCTTTCTTAAAGGTGGGTGATCGAGCCCTACGATCGAATGCTTCCTTCTGAGTTCGCATCTTCAACCCGGCTTCGTTTCGAGCGAACTCCCGTACTTACTCCAGGCTTCTCCGAAGGTCGAAGGCAAGTTCTGTTTGTGGACCCGGTTCGTCTGTTCGTGGTCGGATCATTTCCCCTGGCAAAAGTAAATCCCGGCCATATATTAGCTGAGCAGGGGAAAAGGCAGTTGTATGGTGGGGTGCAGAGCGGTATGCCATCAGGAACAGAGGCACTTTGGTGTCTCCAAACAATTTGATTCTTGTTCACGAACGTTGCCAGGTGTTTCGTAAGAGATCTATTCAGCCGCTGTACAATATCGTATGGGCATTTTTAAGCGTTCATCGTACACATATTTGATTGTAATACTACACGAATTTTTTATATTCGCTGGCTCCACAAAGTAGAAAAGAAAGTTATGTAATCGGCTGAAATTTTTTTTTTTGAGTTTTCTTCAGATGACGTTTCAGACCCTTCTGAGGCCGAAAAACACTATTTGGGAAAATGGTTTGTGTGTCTGTGAACGATTCATAGAGAAAACCACTGTACCAAATCACCTCAAACTTGATATCTGCCCCGCAGGTTACCATGAGACATCAAAATAAGGGTATGAACAAAATCCACCGAAAGTTTAGGTATCATAGTAATCAAAACACAAAATATTTTTTTTCTCAAAAATGGCTGTAACGATTTTGATTAAACTTCAACAACTTTATACTGATAGCTCTCAATATGGCAACTATACCATAAAATTCTCATCTGTGGGAAAATGACGAGAGCAGCACAATAAATTACCAAAACTTTCGACGAATTCGATTTTAGCGCGGTTTTTAGAGAAAACAACTGTACCAAATCAGCTGAAACTTGATATCTAGCCTACAGGTTACCATGGAACGCAAAGATAAGGGTATAGGCAAAATCCACCGAAAGTTAACTATAGTTATCATAGTGATCAAAACACCAAATATTTTTTTTCTCAAAAACCGCTATAACGATTTTGATTAAATTTGGTATATCAGTAGCTCTCAATATGGAAACTATACCATAGAATTCTCATCCGTGGGAAAATGACGAGAGCAGCACAATAAATTACCAAAACTTTCGACGAATTCGATTTTAGCGCGGTTTTTAGAGAAAACAACTGTACCAAATCAGCTGAAACTTGATATCTAGCCTGCAGGTTACCATGGGACGCAAAGATAAGGGTATAGGCAAAATCCACCGAAAGTTAACTATAGTTATCATAGTGATCAAAACACCAAATATTTTTTTTCTCAAAAACGGCTCGAACGATTTTGATTAAATTTTTTATATTGATAGCTCTCAATAAGGCTATTATACCATAGAATTCCCATTTGTGGGAAAATGACGAGAGCAGCACAATAAATTACCAAAACTTTCGACGAATTCGATTTTAGCGCGGTTTTTAGAGAAAACAACTGTACCAAATCAGCTGAAACTTGATATCTAGCCTACAGGTTACCATGGGACGCAAAAATAAGGGTATGGGCAAAATCCACCGAAAGTTAACTATAGTCATCATAGTGATCAAAACACCAAATTTTTTTCTCAAAAACCGCTCTAACGATTTTGATTAAATTTTTTATGTAGATAGCTCTCAATAAGATAATTATACCATAAAATTCCCATTCATGGGAAAATGACGAGAGCAGCACAATAAATTACCCAAATTTTCGACGAAAAGCGTTTTTGCCGTGGTTTTTTCCTTTTGAACTCCGCTGGAATGCTAAGAGAAAGTTAAAAAAAGTCGTTATGTAGTTCAATCCAATACCTATAGGGTGAGTGTTTAAAAACGCTCATGAGATACATGGTGCTCACTCCAGAAATTCCTGAGTTTCAACTACTGCCGTTTCGCATACTACCAGTTCTTAAGTTTTTACCCAATAACTCTGCAAAAGTGATTACTATCCTTCTCCAAAAAATTCTCATTTTTCTCATTCTCATATTTTTTCAAGATTCTAGTAACGTTTGAGCGGAGTTTATAAGAAAAAAACTCGATTTTCGTCGAAATGTTTGGTAATTCATTACGCTGCACCCGTCATCTTCCCAGGAATGAGAATTTCATGGTGTGGTTATTTCATCGGCTGCTGTCTATATAAAAACTTTAACAAAAATCGTCACTGCCGTATTTGAGAAAAAAAATATTTGGCGCTTTGATCACTATGATAACTATAGTTAGTTTTGGGCGGATTTTGTTTATACCTTCATTTCGGCGTTCAATAGTCACCTGTAGGTTAAATATCAAGTTTGAGCTGATTAGGCTCATTTCCTCTAATAATCGTTCACAGACAAATATACCATTTTCTCAGATAGGGCGGACTCAGTTGGGTCTGGTAGGTAAAAGTCTGAAGAGAACTCACTTTTTTTTCTTTTTTTTTTTTCTTAGCAGATTGCGTAATTTTTCTTTGAACTTCGTGGAGGCAAGGAAAGTAAAAAGAAAAGGATTTTGTCTTATCGCTATTGAGAAAGTAAACTTAACAAGCCCTATGACGTTCTGAGTTGCCTGACGTTGGTGGTACATGTTAGCGTGTTTGGCGAGTCGTGGGGGTTTCGAACGTAGCCTGATGGTTAGATAACTAACTGATAGCTTTTTCATCAAAAGCCTGTTACTTAACTTTTAACAACGTTCGAAGCAACTGGCCCCGAAATTTTACCCGATGCCCAATTATGAAGATTCGACAGGTGAAAAGAGGCGATTTGGACACGCGTAGACGCCAATGAAGGCGATTGAACGGAAATAGGGCAACAGTAAATAGAGTAGCGAGGGGCGTAAAGTGAGCCGGGGAAAAGCGACGGCTGGCAGCATTACGACGCGATTACGAGGGGGAGCAATAAAACGTGAGCTGCCGGGCGGTCGGAGGTTGAAGGGAGTTCGTGTCTCGAGGGTATTGTCATTGGCTGGATTCCCGTTGACTATTAGCTACCCTCTCGGTTTACCTGCTGATCGCCAGGATAATAATTGCTCCGCTCCCCCTACATGCGATATCCTTGGCAAACACTCTCGGCACTAAGTTAATATTCAGCCCGTCGTCGGGCTACACGAACTAGTCGACGGGGGATGTTTGTACGAGCTCCTTAAGCCATATCTTCATTATGCTTTCAGACAAACTGAAGATGTTTAGGCTGGAACTATGTTTTCTATTAGCTCCAATGAAGTGGAAGCCAGAAGCGTCTTATATTGACATTACTAGCAAAGAACTGGTCTGCGAAATTATGAAAATTGAGTTTCCTGAACAGATTGTGGATTAATGGTCAGGTCGCACTACTGCGCCTTAGATCCCAAATTTTCAAATGTGTGAAACATTGTGCGAAATCACTGAGTAACATTATTCTTCAAAACTCTGGTGTGATGCATCACGTAACGTTCCACGTACATATTGATGTTTTATGTCTTTACTTTGCTACATAAACTCGAAAATGCAACGCGGGATATGTAACGGAGAAGCGTCACGAAATATCGAATGGTTGAAGTGTAACGCTTGGTAAAATCACACTTTTAATAACCTCAGTGACCAAGTGATGATGTCAATTGCGATTGACGCGGCCATTATATCGAAACCATCAACGAGCACAATCAAACTTAGTTATCATTGCATAAAATTTTGACTCAGTAGGCCATAAAACGTAAAGATCTGAAGAAAACCCAACCTTTTCTTCTGACACGATTACAATACTTTCCTTTCCCTTTGGGTAGCGGAAAGTAAAACGTACAATGCCTCAGATGGCTGTGATGGAACGGATGCCTTCAGGATCGAGGTTGTACAAGAGTCAAAAAAATTTTACTTTCCGCTATTCCGGACGAAAATGTTCCAAAAACTATGGCTTTTCGCATTTTTCTCAAACACGCCTCGAACGATTTTGATTAAACTTTCAAATTATCATTTACTAATCAATACCTAACTTTTCTTCTCCATAATCATAATTCTATGAAAATACGGTGAACGGAGATATAGGTTATATGCAGCAAAAATATGTTTTTTACGCTTTTTGGCAAAACGGCTTCAACGATTATCACCAAACTTTCAAGATGTTTTCGAATAGTTGATACCTACATATTGTTCTCAATAAATGTTCCTCTGACCGTTCATTGAACAGAGATAAAAATCAATATGTGTCGAAAATAACGTTTTTTAAAAACATTTCCCTAAAGTCCGGGGTAACTGCTTCACTAGATGTGATAAATATTATGGATTGTCTTCTAACACTCTAAACCCACATTTCGTTCCCCACAACTATCTCAGTATCCACCTGTTTAACGGAGATATAAGCCAAGTTAACTCAGAAATGTAGATTTGTCGAATATTAATTTATCGGTGTTCCAATTTTCTCAAAAACGGCTTGGACGATTTCGTCCAAACTTACGGAGTACTCTCAGCTAACTAGTACGTACATTTTGTTCTTGATAAATGTTCCTGTAAAAATGCTTTGAACGAGGATATAGCGCCCGCATATGTATGTGGTGTTCGAACTTAGCAGAATGCGGAAAGTTGTGTGTTGCTTCGCACCGCTCGTTTGGATGTGGCTCGGGCGTTTGGCATGGTTTAGCACGAGGGAATACTACTTAATACTAAAATAGTTGATAACGAAGCAGAGGTAGCGGGAGAATGCTGTTGCTCTGGAACTGTCCTTCCTCTCAATAGCCCTGTTCCTAGGGCAGTACTTTTTTTGGTAAGTGTATCTTCTTATTTGATAAAGAAATATGTGACGAAAATAAAGGGAAAAGGGAAAAATAAGAAAACAAATTAACAGTGGGGGATGAACCCATGCATTGGGAGAGAAGAAAAAAGCAAATTAAGACAAATTCAAAAGGAACTGTATTAAAAAGAAATTGAGCTCGATATATAAACAAAAAAACTAAATTTACACTGTTATGACAAAAGGAACAGGATTTAAAAATTAAATGTCCTCCTACCCATGGCATTCCAAAAAGAAAATGGAAGTTAAGAGCCACATACTTCAAAGTGACGGTCGAGTCTTCTTCCTCTTCTTCGTTCAAACAGATCCAGGAAACCATTTTTGCGTGGGAAGGGAGCAGGAGATCGATAAAATGAAACGGGAACATGTGCCAGGAAGGCATATCATTTTTTAGAAACCGTCGTTGGGTCTTCGTTCTGGCCAGGTTTGTTCCAGGCAGCCAGCACGGTCCATGGGGTTTTAAAACCCAAACCCCGAAACTGCTTCAGTCGAATTTCACGTCACAAATACCAAACAACTCTTGTCGCTACTGTTCTAGTAATATCTCGGTGTAGTGAATTTTTTGTTCGATTTTTATGTTCAGATTCTCCGGAAGTCGAAGCGGACGAAACGTGGGTACACTCAGGCATTGGCAACCAAGCGATTCTTTCGTGTTCGGTGTACGCCGAGCCTCCAGCAGAGGTATGTATAAAACTGCGAGGTTGGTTTTTCCATTTTTCTGGCAATATTCATTTTTAAACGCTCTACTAGATATTAATTCTGCTCTGATTAGTACGAAGAAACGTTCGCTGTATAATAACAGCTCTTGAAATATCGTCGTTTTTCGAAAATTATTCCGTAAGTAAAATAAGTACAACGAAATAGGGAACGAACTGTGTCCTTGAGAAAATGCTAAAAGAAGAATGACGTCTGGAAAATATCCTTTTGTCACGCGTTTAGATTTATACTTCCGATCAACCGATGGTTTTTTTATTTTTTTTGAATTGTTTATTGATTGAGATCCTTTTACAATATACCTCATTGAAATGGTGTACATACATTCGTTTTTTACTATATAATTTTTATATTATCTACAAACATGGTTGTGGATAATCACTACTGAACGATTTCCATGATGTGACGTGGGCGGGAGAGAGTCTTCTGACTTCTGGTGTTCGAAAGCCTTCAGTAACTAAAGGGTTGATGTGGTCAATGTTGCGTTGTACAAAGGAGCTGTAGCATCCATTCAGAAACTCGATCGGTGGTTCTAGCTGAAGGTCGTGATAGAATGTTTCGTTTCTCACGAGTGGGGGAGCTTGCATGATTCGGCGTTGTAGAATTCCATTTTGCTGTTGCTCTATCCTCCTGAATTCTGATTTGGAGCAGGTACCCCATACTGCCAAGCCGTATGTCCAGATCGGTCGGACCAGTGTCTTGTATAATATCAGTTTGTTCTGGATGGATAAGTGTGGACTTCCAAGAAAGGACCTCAGCTGTGCAATTCTGTTTTTTACTCGCTTTATAATTTCGCTGATATGGTCATGGAACGTTAATCGTTTATCCAATATAACTCCGAGATATTTATGAGAGGCTCTGGTAGGTATAGGCTGTCCAAGATAGTGGAGTTCCGGCTTTGTATAATTTCTTTTGTAAGTGTGTGAACGATGCAAGATTTTTCATTGTTTATTTTTATCCTCCATTTCGTGCACCATTGTCCCAGTACGTTAAGCATCTGTTGGGGGTTCTCGGTCGCGATTTCAGATACCTAGTTCGACGTAGCGTAAACTAAATTGTCCGCATACAAACCGGAGAACCCATCGGGGACCTCCAGAGGCATGTCGCTCGTGTATATGAAGTATAAATATGGCGCCCAAACACTTCCTTGGGCCCCTCCAGCTTGGATTAGCCTTGTTGTTGAGTGATGATTCTGGATTGAGACCACGAACGTCCTGTCCTGTAAGTAGTGTGTCCTGATGTAGCTGACGGAGTTTGAACGGAAGACCATCATGCCAAGTTCTGTCAAATGCCTGTTCTACATCAAAGTAGGCAGAGTGGCACCTTTCGCTGGTGATATACGTTTTTACTAGATATTAATTCTGTCTGATTAGTACAAAAAAGGTTCGATGTATAATAACAGCTCTTGAAATACAACCGATGGTTACATAAAAATTTAAAAGGAACGCAATTACAGGTGATCACTGGGTGTCCCAAAATTAACACTGGTGATTAAGTAACGATACTTTTAGGCTGCCTGCAGCATAATGATTGCTTGCATTAGACTATGAACTCGGCTATCTTCATTGTATCATTGACACAATATGGAAGACTCGTGTTTACAGTTCTCAAAGAAACACTGCGAAAAGGGGTTAGTCGGAAAAACGACCATGATGAACGAATTTAAAATATCTGGTACAACATTTTGAGGTTTGAAATCATCAATTTTTGGGGTTCTGAACTTTCATGGTGTATGTAGCGTAACGTAATGGTTCCCGGTCAACAGTAAGAGAAGCGTCCTTCTTCGAATAATGGACAATATCGGGCCAATAGAATCATTACCCCTAGTAGAAAGATTATAAGCTCAACCACCGTCACCACAATCATGATCACAAGGCTTGTGGTTGAGGGGGGGGGGGGATACATTTCCACTTGAATCACAGAGACGAGTTTTACTGCGCTGTCGCAACAAGATTAGAGCACTAACATGTACAAAGTGGAAGTGACTCGAATAGGATATGAGACTCTGAACCCGTGAACTGGTTATGTGGGGAAGGAGAGAGGAGTGCAAATTAGTTGCCAGAGAGATGAGAAACAAGTGTGTGTATAGCGAGCGACGAATGGGTACCTAGGAAGAGCTGTGTGTTATGGTGAGAAAGTAAATTGAGGGGTGGAAAGAGGATATTTTGGATAGTCCAGAAAGGGAAAATCACGGGTGTCACTTGGAAATAACTGAGGAGATAACGAACTTTCCCGCAGCTACAAACAAAGGGCTTGAGGTGTCTAAAATAGGTGGACTCGATGTTCGGGGAAGGCCCAAAACAAAGACTTCCCGTTAGGGGCAAGTGCGGAAGTTCTTGGCTCAAAACTCCAACTAATTCGGCCTGCCCTGAACACCATCTTTGGAGATGGTGAATGTGGGAACTCGTCTGGGTTAGTGAAAAGGTGGCACGGGGACACAAAGCGATTGGGTACTGGTAGTCGAGGGGTTGTAAACGAGAGGTATTAGGTTAATAATCAGTAATTCGGCGTCAGGGAAAATTATGGATATGAGATAAAGGTGGTGGGGGTGTTAAGTGTCAGTATCAGGCGAAAGAAGTGGATTTTCTCCTATAGTAGTTGCGTAGAAATAGTATTTACATTAGCGTTGCGTAGATTTGGTGGAGTGTGACACAATATAAATTACTAATAACAAGAGAGCTGCGACCTACCTACTGTTGTGGGTGCTGGTGACCAAGTTGCGTTTTTTTTTTTTCGCCTGAGGGCATGCGGGACAAGTCCCTTTGTCACTGCGGCCACACATGGGTCTATTGTGACACTGACACTTTGTTAGTAGAAGGCGTCGTACATACCTGCCACCCTCAGGAAGCCGTGTATGTCCTTCACTGCAGATTCCGCTATGATGTGGGGTTCAATGGTCCCCTGGGCGAAATATTCGAAGCGTTTACCTGCCAAGGCAGGGCATAGCAGCATAGGATATGCTCTGCCGTATCGTCCTCCTCGCCGCAAAGTCTGCACTCCACCACCTCTGAGAGCCCATCTTATTGAGGTGATATCTAAGTGGGCAGTGCCCGGTGAGGAAGCTTGTTAGAACTCTCAGATCCTGCCTAGAGAGTGTCAGCATCGCCTTTGCCCCTTGACAGGAAGGCATTACGAGCCTTTTCAACTGTATTAATCGTGGCTGGCGATGCCAATAAGGTGCGTTTTAATGGAAACTATAATTCAAATATTGAACCAAAGCAAAATAAAATACATTGTGAGAAAAACGCATACAGGAAAATCATAAAACCTCGATGAAATTAACCTTCTTCTCCCACAAACACGTTGTTTGAGCTCTGCTCACCAACAGAAACGCGTACCATCCGATGAGCCGTATCGGGCACCTCCGCAGACACCCTAAATGTGAGTCTCGTCACAGAGTGGCAGAGTTAGCAGGAGAATGCAGGGGACAGGAGATTAGTCCTGATTAGATAAGAGAGCTATAGTTAGAGTGTGGGGAAGACTTGACTTATATAGCCCTCGTCGACAGTTTAGGAACACTTGTTTAATAAGGAAATAGACCTGTACGGAGAAGATTGAAGAACTAGAGTTGAGCAGAAAGTACAGATGGACGTCCTCACTGAACGCAGTGAAACGAAACAAACGCAGAAGCTCTGGAAACGCGAAGGTATGAGGAAAACTCACAACCATTTTTCATACAAATGTTTTCGCTCCGCACAATCGCACATACTCGGTAACCCCAGCGTTACGGGATCGCACCATCTTATAAATTTTCGTCAACGCGTAGTTGGTTGCCACTGTGGACGATGCAGTTGGCCAGCTCACGCCTGAGGCATTCGCCCGCTCCATGGTGCATTGCTCCATTTGCCAGGAGCTCGGTGATCTGAGGCCGGTATGTCGCTAGGGTGAAGAGCGCAGCCATGAAGGGTAGCACATTCAACGCTGGCCAGATTCTTGGGTCTGTCACCCCAGACGGCGTATTCAGTTACTTGAAAGAAATCATTAATTACTAAAGTTAACGTACCTGTTAGTGAGTCCGTCTCCTCTGGCTTGTGAGTTACTGTGGGCAAGCGCTTTCGATGTAAAGACATCATCGTCTGGCCGTTAAGTCAGTACTGGAGTCAGTCAGTTGGTCGTGGTCTTTATATACAAAGAGAAAGGTGAAAGGGGTGATGGAGCGTCGGGGAAGGGGCGGGGAGAGGTCTTGTTGGTCAGTCTGTATTAAAGAAATTGGGTTATGTCCGCCAGTAGGCAAATTACTAAAGTTAACGCACCTGTTAGTGAGTCCGTCTCCTCTGGCTTGTGAGTTACTGTGGGCAAGCGCTGATGTAAAGACATCATCGTCTGGCCGTTAAGTCAGTACTGAGTCAGTCAGTTGGTCGTGGTCTTTATATACAAAGAGAAAGGTGAAAGGGGTGATGGAGCGTCGGGGAAGGGGCGTGAGAGGTCTTGTTGGTCAGTCTTGTTAGTAGTAGCCGGACTGGCTGTGTTAGGTATTAAAGAAATTAAGCATGTCCGCCAGTAGGCAAATTACTAAAGTTAACGCATCTGTTAGTGAGTCCGTCTCCTCTGGCTTGTGAGTTACTGTGGGCAAGCGCTTTCGATGTAAAGACATCATCGTCTGGCCGTTAAGTCAGTACTGGAGCTCAGTCAGTTGGTCGGTCTTTATATACAAAGAGAAAGGTGAAAGGGGTGATGGAGCGTCGGGGAAGGGCGGGGAGAGGTCTTGTTATCAGTCTTGTTAGTAGTACCCAGCCGGACTGGCTGTGTTAGGTATTAAAGAAATTGGGTTGTGTCCGCCAGTAGGCAAATTACTAAAGTTAACGTACCTGTTAGTGAGTCCGTCTCTCTGGCTTGTGAGTTACTGTGGGCAAGCGCTTTCGATGTAAAGACATCATCGTCTGGCCGTTAAGTCAGTACTGGAGTCAGTCAGTTGGTCGTGGTCTTTATATACAAAGAGAAAGGTGAAAGGGTGATGGAGCCGTCGGGAAGGGGCGGGAGAGGTCTTGTTAGTCAGTCTAGTTAGTAGGACCGATGCCGGTGTGGCTCTGTTAGGTAATAAAGAAATTGGGTTATGTCCGCCAGTAGGCAAATTACTAAAGTTAACGTACCTGTTAGTGAGTCCGTCTCCTCTGGCTTGTGAGTTACTGTGGGCAAGCGCTTTCGATGTAAAGACATCATCGTCTGGCCGTTAAGTCAGTACTGGAGACAGTCAGTTGGTCGTGGCCTTTATATACAAAGAGAAAGGTGAAAGGGGTGATGGAGCGTCGGGGAGAGGTCTTGTTGGTCAGTCTTGTTAGTAGTACCTTAGCCGGACTGGCTGTGTTAGGTATTAAAGAAATTGGGTTATGTCCGCCAGTAGGCAAATTACTAAAGTTAACGTACCTGTTAGTGAGTCCGTCTCCTCTGGCTTGTGAGTTACTGTGGGCAAGCGCCTTCGATGTAAAGACATCATCGTCTGGCCGTTAAGTCAGTACTGGAGTCAGTCAGTTGGTCGTGGTCTTTATATACAAAGAGAAAGGTGAAAGGGGTGATGGAGCGTCAGGGAAGGGGCGGGAGAGGTCTTGTTGGTCAGTCTTGTTAGTAGTACCCAGCCGGACTGGCTGTGTTAGGTATTAAAGAAATTGGTTATGTCCGCCAGTAGGCAAATTGCTAAAGTTAACGTACCTGTTAGTGAGTCGGTGTGGTCTGGCTTGTGAGTTACTGTGGGCAAGCGCTTTCGATGTAAAGACATCATCGTCTGGCCGTTAAGTCAGTACTGGAGTCAGTCAGTTGGTCGTGGTCTTTATATACAAAGAGAAAGGTGAAAGGGGTGATGGAGCGTCAGGGAAGGGGCGGGGAGAGGTCTTGTTGGTCAGTCTTGTTACTACTACCTTAGCCGGACTGGCTGTGTTAGGTAATAAAGAAATTAAGTTATGTCCGCCAGTAGGCAAATTACTAACGTACCTGTTAGTGAGTCCGTCTCCTCTGGCTTGTGAGTTACTGTGGGCAAGCGCTTCGATGTAAAGACATCATCGTCTGGCCGTTAAGTCAGTACTGAGTCAGTCAGTTGGTCGTGGTCTTTATATACAAAGAGAAAGCGTGAAGGTGATGGAGCGTCGGGGAAAGGGCGGGGAGAGGTCTTGTTGGTCAGTCTTGTTAGTAATTTTGTAGCCGGACTGGCTGTGTTAGGTATTAAAGAAATTGGGTTATGTCCGCCAGTAGGCAAATTACTAAAGTTAACGTACCTGTTAGTGAGTCCGTCTCCTCTGGCTTGTGAGTTACTGTGGGCAAGCGCTTTCGATGTAAAGACATCATCGTCTGGCCGTTAAGTCAGTACTGAGTCAGTCAGTTGAGTCGTGGTCTTTATATACAAAGAGAAAGGTGAAAGGGTGATGGAGCGTCGGGAAGGGGGCGGGAGAGGTCTTGTTGGTCAGTCTTGTTAGTAGTACCTTAGCCGGACTGGCTGTTAGGTATTAAAGAAATTGGGTTATGTCCGCCAGTAGGCAAATTACTAAAGTTAACGTACCTGTTAGTGAGTCCGTCTCCTCTGGCTTGTGAGTTACTGTGGGCAAAGCGCTTTCGATGTAAAGACATCATCGTCTGGCCGTTAAGTCAGTACTGGAGTCAGTCAGTTGGTCGGTCTTTATATACAAAGAGAAAGGTGAAAGGCGTGATGAAGCGTCGGGAAGAGGGGCGGAGGAGGAGAGAGTCTTGTTGGTCAGTCTTGTTAGTAGTAACCTTAGCCGGGACTGGCTGTGTTAGTATTAAAGAAATTGGGGTTAGTGTAAGCCGGTAGGCAAATTACTGTAGGCACCACAGTTAACGTACCTGTTGGTGAGTCCGTCTCCCTCTGGCTTGTGAGTTACTGTGGGCAAAGCGCTTTCGATGTAAAGACATCATCGTCTGGCCGTTAAGTCGGTACTGGAGTCAGTCAGTTGGTCGTGGTCTTATACAAGAGAAAGGTGAAAGGGGTGATGGAGCGTCGGGGAAGGGGTGAGAGGTCTTGTTGGTCAGTCTTGTTAGTAGTACCTAGCCGGACTGGCTGTGTTAGGGGATTAAAGAAATTAGTTATGTCCGCCAGCAGGCAAATTACTAAAGGATTAACAGTACCTGTTAGTGAGTCCGTCTCCTCTGGCTTGTGAGTTACTGTGGGCAAGCGCTTTCTGATGTAAAGACATCATCGTCTGGCCGTTACAGTACTGGAGCTGGGTCAGCTGCTGGTCGTGGTCTTTGTATACAAAGAGAAAGGGTGAAAGGGGTGATGGAGCGTGGCGGGAAGGGGCGGGGAGAGAGGTCTTGTTGGTCAGTCTTGTTAGTAGTACTCAGCTTGACTGGCTGCGTTAGGTATTAAAGCAGTCTGTTATGTCCGCCAGTAGGCAAATTACTGGGGGTTAACGTATTTGGTTAGTGAGTCCGCCTCTCTGGCTTGTGGAGTTACTGTGGGCAAGCGCTTTCGATGTAAAGACATCATCGTCTGGCCGTTGGGTCAGTACTGAGTCAGTCGGTTGGTCGTCGGTCTATATACAAAGAGAGAAAGGTGAAAGGGTGATGGAGCGTCGGGAAGGAAGGCGAGAGGGTCTTGTTGGTCAGTCTCTGTTGTAGTAGTACTTTAGCTTCGGACTGGCTGTGCTAGGGTATTAAAGAAATTGTTGCCAGTAGGCAAATCATTACTAAAGCACGCACCTGTTAGTGAGTCCGTCTCCTCTGGCTTGTTAGCTGTGGGGCAAGCTCAGGCTTTCGATGGACAAAGACATCGTCTGGCCGTTAAGTCAGTACTGGAGTCAAGCCGTTGGTCGTGGTCTTTATATACAAGAGAAAGGTGAAAGGGGTGATGGAGGCGTCGGGGAAGGGGCGGTGAGAAGGTCTTGTTGGTCAGTCTTGTTAGTGGTACCCTTAGCCGGACTGGCTGCATGTTAAAGGTATTAAAGAAATTGGGTTGAGTCGCCGCAGGGCAAATTACTAAAGTTAACGTACTAGGTGAGTCTGTCTCCTCTGGCTTGTGAGTTACTGTGGGCAGCGCTTTTCGATGTAAAGACATCATCGTCTGGCCGTTAGCCGTACTGGAGTCAGTCAGTTGGTCGTGGTCTTATATAATACAAAGAAAGGTGAAAGGCGTGATGGAGCGTCGGGGAGAGCTGTTGGTCAGTCTTGTTAGTAGTACCTTAGCGGACTGGCTGGGTGTTAGTACAGCAAAGAATTGCTATGTCCGCCCAGTAGGCAAATTACTCTAAAGCAACGTACCTGCAGTGAGTCCGTCTCCCTCTGGCCTCTGACCACAGTGAACTCAGCAAGCCAGAGGAGACGGACTCACCAACAGGTACGTTAACTTTAGTAATTTGGCCTACTGGGCGACATAACCCACCTCTTAATACTCAACACAGCCAGTCCGGCTGGCGTACTACTAACAAGACTGACCAACAAGACCTCTCCCCGCCCCCTTTCCCGACGCCCATCACCCCTTCACCTTCACTCTTCTTTGTATATAAAGACCACTACCAACTGACTGACTCCAGTACTGAATTTAACGGCCAGACGATGATGTCTTTACATCGAAAGCGCTGCCCACAGTAACTTCACAAGCCAGAGGGAGATTGACTCACTAACAGGTACGTTAACTTTAGTAATTTGCCTATCAAGGGCGGACATAACCCACTTTAATACCTGGCCACAGCCAGTCCGGCTAAGGTACTACCAACAAGACTGACCAACAAGACCTCTTCTTCTGCCCCTTCCCCGACGCCCATCACCCCTTTCACCTTTCTCTTTGTATATAAAGACCACGACCAACTGACTGACTTCAGTACTGGGACTTAACGGCCAGACGATGATGTCTCTTTACATCGAAAGCGCTGCTCCACAGTTGGTAACACAAGCCAGAGGAGACGGACTCACTAACAGGCTACGTTAATCTTTAGTAATTTGCTCACTGGGCGGACATAACCCAAATTTCTTAACACCTAACACAGCCAGTCCGGCCAGGTACTACTAACAAGACTGACCAACAAGACCTCCCGCCCCTTCACGCCATCAGCCCATCACCCTCTTTCACCTTTCTCTTTGTATATAAAGACCACGACCAACTGACTGACTCCAGTACTGACTTTAACGGGCCAGACGATGATGTCTTTATATCGAAAGCGCTTGCCCACAGTAACTCGCAAGCCAGAGGAGACGGACTCTACTAACAGGTAGTCGCTAACTCTTAGTAATTTGCCTACTGGCGGACATAACCCAATCTCCTTTAATACCTAACACAGCCAGTCAGTCCAGCGCTAAGGTATCATCTACTAACAAGACTGACCAACAAGACCTCTCCCGCCTCTTCCCCCGACGCTCCATCACCTCTTTCACCTCTTTCGGTATATAAAGACCACGGACCAACTGATCGACTCCAGTACTGACTTAACTGGCCAGACGATGATGTCTTTACATCGAAAGCGCTTTCGCCTCGCAGTAACTCACAAGTTGTGAGGAGACGGACTCACTAACAGGTACGTTAATCTTTAGTAACCTGCTTTACCAAGTGATGGTTATAACCTAATTTCTTTAATACTCAATACAGCCAGTCCGGCAAGGTACTACTAACAAGATCGGACCAACAAGACTCTCTCCCCGCCTGCCCTTTCCCGACGCTCCATCACCCTTTTCACCTCTTTCTCTTTGTATATAAAGACCACTGACCAACCTGACTGACTCAGTACTGGACTTAACCCGGGGCCAGATTTACGATGATGTCTTTACATCGAAAGCGCTTGCCCACAGTAACTGCTACAAGCCAGAGGAGACGGGAACTCACCTAACAGGCTACGTTAATCCTTTAGTAATTTGCCTACTGGTGACATAACCCAATTTCTTTAATACCTAATACAGCCAGTCCGGCTAAGGTACTACTTAACAAGACTGACCAACAAGACCTCTCCTCTCTACTTCCCCGACGCTCCATCACCCCTTTCTACCTTTCTCTCGGTATATAAAGACCACGACCAACCGACTGACTCCAGTACTGACTTGAACGCCAGACGATGATGTCTCTTGATACATCGAAAAGCTTGCCAGTCACAGTGGTGAACTCACAAGCCAGAGGGAGACGGACTCACTAACAGGTACGTTAACTTTAGTAATTTGCCTCACCTGGCGGACATAACCCACCTCTTTAATACCTAACACAGCCAGTCCGGCTAAGGTACTACTAACAAGACTGGACCAACAAGACCTCTCCTCGCCCTCTTCCCTCGACGCTCCAATGCCCCCTTTCACCTTTCTTTCTTTGTATATGAAGACCACGACCAACTGCCTGAGACCAGTACTGACTTAACGGCCAGACGATGATGTCTTTACATCGAAAGCGCTTGCCCACAGTACCTCACAAGCCAGAGGAGACGGACTCACTAACAGGTACGTTAACTTTAGTAATTTGCCTACTGGCGGACATAACCCAATTTCTTTAATACCCAACACAGCCAGTCCTCAAGCTAAGGTACTACTAACAAGACTGACCAACAAGACCTCTCCCCGCCCCCTTCCCCGACGTCTCCATCACCCCCTTTCACCTTTCTCTTTGTATATAAAGACCACGACCAACTGACTGACTCCAGTACTGACTTAACGGCCAGACGATGATGTCTTTACATCGAAAGCGCTTGCCCACAGTAAAACTCACAAGCCAGAGGAGAGACGGACTACTAACAGGTAACAATGTTAACTTTAGTAATTCTGCCTACTGGCGGACATAACCCAATTTCTTTAATACCTAACACAGCCAGTCCGCTGGCGCTAAGGTACTACTAACAAGACTGGACCAACAAGACCTCTCCCGCCCCTTCCCCCGACGCTCCATCACCCCTTTCACCTTTCTCTTTTGTATATAAAGACCACGACCAACTGACTGACTCCAGTACTGACTTAACGGCCAGGACGATGATGTCTTTACATCGAAAGCGCTTGCCCACAGTAACTCGCAAGCCAGAGGAGACGGACTCACTAACAGGCACGTTAACTTTAGTAATTTGCCTACCGGCGGGACACATATAACCCAATTTCTTTAATACCTAACACAGCCAGTCCGGCTAAGGTACTACTAACAAGACTGACCAACAAGACCTCTCCCGCCCCTTCCCCGACGCTCCATCACCCCCCTTTTCACCTTTCTCTCTTTTTGTATATAAAGACCACGACCAACTGACTGACTTAGCACTGACTTAACGGCCAGACGATGATGTCTTTACATCGAAAGCGCTTGCCCACAGTAACTCACAAAGCCAGAGGAGACGGACTCACTAACAGTGCACGTTAACTTTAGTAATTTGCCTACTGGCGGACATAACCCAATTTCTTTCATACCTAACACAGCCAGTCCGGCTAAGGTACTACTAACAAGACTGACCAACAAGACCTCTCCCCGCCCCTTCCCCGACGCTCCATCACCCCTTTCACCTTTCTCTTTGTATATAAAGACCACGACCAACTGACTGACTCCAGCACTGACTTAACGGCCAGACGATGATGTCTTTACATCGAAAGCGCTTGCCCACAGTAACTCACAAGCCAGAGGAGACGGACTCACTAACAGGTACGTTAACTTTAGTAATTTGCCTACCGGCGGACTTAAACCAATTGCTTTAATACCTAACACAGCCAGACCGGCTAAGGTACTCCTAACAAGCCTGACCAACAAGACCTCTCCCCGCCCCTTCCCCGACGCTCCATCACCCCTTTCACCCTTCTCTTTGTATATAAAGACCACGACCAACTGACTGACTCCAGTACTGACTTAACGGCCAGACGATGATGTCTTTACATCGAAAGCGCTTGCCCACAGTAACTCACAAGCCAGAGGAGACGGACTCACTAACAGGTACGTTAACTTTAGTAATTTGCCTACTGGCGGACATAACCCAATTTCTTTAATACCTAACACAGCCAGTCCGGCTAAGGTACCACTAACAAGACTGACCAACAAGACCTCTCCCCGCCCCTTCCCTGACGCTCCATCACCCTTTCACCTTTCTCTTTGTATAGAAAGACCACGACCAACTGACTGACTCCAGTACTGACTTAACGGCCAGACGATGATGGCTTAACATCGAAACGCCCTGCCCACAGTAACTCACAAGCCAGAGGAGACGGACTCACTAACAGGTACGTTAACTTTAGTAATTTGCCCACTGGCGGACATAACCCACCCTCTCTTTAATACCTAACACAGCCAGTCCGGCTAAGGTACTACTAACAAGACTGACCAACAAGACCTCTCCCCGCCCCTTCCCCGACGCTCCATCACCCCTTTCACCTTTCTCTTTGTATATAAAGACCACGACCAACTGACTGACTCCAGTACTGGCTTAACGGCCAGACGATGATGTCTTTACATCGAAAGCGCTTGCCCACAGTAACTCACAAGCCAGAGGAGACGGACTCACTAACAGGTACGTTAACTTTAGTAATTTGCCTACTGGCGGACATAACCCAATTTCTTTAATACCTAACACAGCCAGTCCGGCTAAGGTACTACTAACAAGACTGACCAACAAGACCTCTCGCCGCCCCTTCCCCGACGCTCCATCACCCCTTTCACCTTTCTCTTTGTATATAAAGACCACGACCAACTGACTGACTCCAGTACTGACTTAACGGCCAGACGATGATGTCTTTACATCGAAAGCGCTTGCCCACAGTAACTCACAAGCCAGAGGAGACGGACTCACTAACAGGCACGTTAACTTTAGTAATTTGCCTACTGGCGGACATAACCCAATTTCTTTAATACCTAACACAGCCAGTCCTGGCTAAGGTACTACTAACAAGACTGACCAACAAGACCTCTCCCGCCCCTTCCCCGACGCTCCATCACCCCTTTCACCTTTCTCTTTGTATATAAAGACCACGACCAACTGACTGACTCCAGTACTGACTTAACGGCCAGACGATGATGTCTTTACATCGAAAGCGCTTGCCCACAGTAACTCACAAGCCAGAGGAGACGGACTCACTAACAGGTACGTTAACTTTAGTAATTTGCCTACTGGCGGACATAACCCAATTTCTTTAATACCTCACCCAGCCAGTCCGGCTAAGGTACTACTAACAAGACTGACCAACAAGACCTCTCCCCGCCCCTTCCCCGACGCTCCATCACCCCTTTCACCTTTCTCTTTGTATATAAAGACCACGACCAACTGACTGACTCCAGTACTGACTTAACGGCCAGACGATGATGTCTTTACATCGAAAGCGCTGCCCACAGTAACTCACAAGCCAGAGGAGACGGACTCACTTATGTACGTTAACTTTAGTAATTTGCTCTACTGGCGTGACATAACCCAATTTCTTTAATACCTAACACAGCCAGTCCGGCTAAGGTACTACTAACAAGACTGACCAACAAGACCTCTCCCCGCCCCTTCCCCGACGCTCCATCACCCCTTTCACCTTTCTCTTTGTATATAAAGACCACGACCAACTGACTGACTCCAGTACTGACTTAACGGCCAGACGATGATGTCTTTACATCGAAAGCGCTCACAAGCCAGAGGAGACGGACTCACTAACAGGTACGTTAACTTTAGTAATTTGCCTACTGGCGGACACAACCCAATTTCTTTAATACCTAACACAGCCAGTCCGGCTAAGGTACTACTAACAAGACTGACCAACAAGACCTCTCCCCGCCCCTTCCCGACGCTCCATCACCCCTTTCACCTTTCTCTTTGTATATAAAGACCACGACCAACTGACTGACTCCAGTACTGGGACTTAACGGCCAGACGATGATGTCTTTACATCGAAAGCGCTTGCCCACAGTAACTCACAAGCCAGAGGAGACGGACTCACTAACAGGTACGTTAACTTTAGTAATTTGCCTACTGTCGGGCATAACCCCACCTCTTTAATACCTAACACAGCCAGTCCGGCTAAGGTACTACTAACAAGACTGACCAACAAGACCTCTCCCCGCCCCTTCCCCGACGCTCCATCACCCCTTTCACCTTTCTCTTTGTATATAAAGACCACGACCAACTGACTGACTCCAGTACTGACTTTAACGGGCCAGACGATGATGTCTTTACATCGAAAGCGCTGCCCACAGTAACTCACAAGCCAGAGGAGACGGACTCACTTACAGGTACGTTAACTTTAGTAATTGGCCTACTGGCGGACATAACCCAATTTCTTTAATACCTAACACCGCCAGTCCGGCTAAGGTACTACTAACAAGACTGACCAACACGACCTCTCCCCGCCCCTTCCCGACGCTCCATCACCCCTTTCACCTTTCTCTTTGTATATAAAGACCACGACCAACTGACTGACTCCAGTACTGACTTAACGGCCAGACGATGATGTCTTTACATCGAAAGCGCTTGCCCACAGTAACTCACAAGCCAGAGGAGACGGACTCACTAACAGGTACGTTAACTTTAGTAATTTGCCTACTGGCGGACATAACCCAATTTCTTTAATACCTAACACAGCCAGTCCGGCTAAGGTACTACTAACAAGACTGACCAACAAGACCTCTCCCCGCCCCTTCCCCGACGCTCCATCACCCCTTCACCTTTCTCTTTGTATATAAAGACCACGACCAACTGACTGACTCCAGTACTGACTTAACGGCCAGACGATGATGTCTTTACATCGAAAGCGCTTGCCCACAGTAACTCACAAGCCAGAGGAGACGGACTCACTAACAGGTACGTTAACTTTAGTAATTTGCCTACTGGCGGACATAACCCAATTTCTTTAAATCATTAATTACCTCAATCTTCATTGGGGAAGTATTTTGAAACATGTTAAATGGAAAACCAGAAATTCTAGTGGTTTTTTTGTTGCTCAAAATGTTGCTTTGGGATATCGTTAAAAAAATCTAACAGAAACTCTGTTACCCATCATTATGATTATTTTTGTAATAAAGGGAAAAAATGAAACATCTAGGAAGTACGACTAAGAACATTTTATATTTATTTCAAAAACAGGTTTCATATTATTTAGTTAGCTGAATTGATCTTTTATATCATTATAATTAATTTGAATACAAGTATCTTATGGTCATTTGGCAAAAAATCAATCATATTCCATTACCTATCCTATTCAATTATCTTAAATCCTTTATCCTTATGGTAGTTCAAAAAGCAATCAACTAAGCATAATATTGGCGTCGCTTCACAGCCTAAACAACATGTTGTGACTGCCTTTTCAATTTTTACTTTCCTTGCTCCACGAAGTAGAAAGGAAAGTTATGTAATCGGCTGAAAAAAAAATTTTGAGTTCTCTTCAGATCTTTACGTTTCAGACCCCCTGAGTCCGAAAAACACTATTTGGGAAAATGGTCTGTGTGTCTGTGTGTCTGTGAACGATTTTTAGAGAAAACCACCGTACCAAATCAGCTCAAACTTGATATCTCGCTCGAAAGTCACCATGGGACGCCAAAATAAGGGTTTGAACAAAATCCACCGAAAGTTAACTATAGTTATCATAGTGATCAAAACACCAAATATTTTTTTTCTCAAAAACGGCTCTAACGATTTTGATTAAATTTTGAATATTGATAGCTCTCAATAAGGCAATTATACCATAAAATTCCCATTTGTGCGAAAATGACGAGAGCAGCACAATAAATTACCTAAACTTTCGACGAATTCGATTTTAGCGCGTTTTTAGAGAAAACCACCGTACCAAATCAGCTGAAACTTGATGTCTGGCCAACAAGTTACCATGGGACGCAATAGTGAGGGTATGGGCACAATCCACCGAAAGTTAACTATAGTCATCATAGTGATCAAAACACCAAGTTTTTTTTCTCAAAAACGGCTCTAACGATTTTGATTAAATTTTTTATATTGGTAGCTCCTAATAAGATAATTTTACTATAAAATTCCCACTTGTGGGAAAATGACGAGAGCAGCACAATAAATTATCAAAATTTTCGACCAAAATCGTCTTTCGCGCAGTTTTTTCCTTATAAACTCCGCTGGAATTCTTGTAGAATGTTAAAAAAAATTCGGTATTGTAGTCCAATCATATACCTAGAGGGTGAGTGTTTAAAAACGCTCATGAGATACATGGGGCTCACTCCAGAAATTCCTGAATTTCAACTACTGCCGTTTCGCTTACTACCAGTTCTAACAGTTATTTTCCAATAACTCTGCAAAAGTGATTACTATCCTTTTTTTAAAAAATCGTGTTTACAGCCTCATTAATTATCTGTGTAACAATTGTTCAATAATGGTCCTGAAATGAGTACGAGCAGCACAATAAAATCTGGAACTGTAAGCGCTACCGCTTCCTGCTGCCGTAAAGCGTTGTTTGACCAAGTTCAAATTAACTGAGTGATAAATCAATTGATTAAATAGAATTAGCCACGTACAAAGTGAATTGTTGTAGAGCTAAGGAAAGTTGTGTGTTGCTACGCACCAGATATTTTTACTTTCCTTGGCTCTACGAAATAGAAAGGAAAGTTATGTAATCGGCTGATTTTTTTTTTTGAGTTTTTTTCAGATCTTTACGTTTCAGACCCTCCTGAGTCCGAAAAACACTATTTGGGAAAATCTGGGGTGTGTCTGAGTGTATGTCACTAAAGTGTGTCTGTGAACAATTTTTAGAGAAAACCACCGTATCAAATCAGCTCAAACTTCATATCTCGCCCGCTGGTTATGATGGGACGCCAAAATAAGGGTATGATCAAAATCCACAGAAAGTTAACTATAGTTATCATAGTGATCAAAACACCAAATATGTTTTTTCTCAAAAACGGCTCTAACGATTTTGATTAAATTTTTTATATTGATAGCTACCAATAAGCCAACTATACCATAAAATTCCCATTCATGGGAAAAAGACGAGAGCTGCACAATAAATTACCAAAACTTTCGACGAATTCGATTTTAGCGCGTTTTTTAGAGAAAACCACCGTACGAAATCAGCTCAAACATGATGTCTAGCCTACAGGTTACCATGGGACGCAAAAATGAGGGTATGAACAAAATCCATCGAAAGTTAACTATAGTTATCATAGTGATCAAAACACCAATTTTTTTTTCTCCAAAACGGCTCTAACGATTTTGATTAAATTTCTTATATAAATAGCTCTCAACAAGGCAATTATACCATGAAATCCCCATTTGTAGGAAAATGACGAGAGTAGCACAATAAATTATCAAAATTTTCGACGAAACGCGTTTTTAGCGCGGTTTTTTTCTTATAAACTCCGCTGGAATGTTGGTAGAATGTTAAAGAAAATTGGTAATATAGTCCAATTCAATACCCAGAGGGTGAGGTGTTTAAAACCGCTCATGAGATAGATGGGCTCACTCCAGAAATTCCTGAATTTCAACTACCGCTGTTTCGCTTACTACCAGTTCTAACAGTTTTTACCCAATAACTCTGCAATAGTAATTACTCTCCTTCTTTAAAAAATTCGTGTTTACAGGCTCATTAATTATCTGTGTACCAATTGCTCAATAATGGTTCGGGAATGAGTACGAGCAGCACAATAAATTCCAGAACATTAGGCGCTACCGCTTCCTGCTGCTGTGAAGTGTTGTTTGGCCAATTTCAAAGGAACTGAGTGATAAATGAATTGATTAAATAGAATTAGCCATGTAAAAAGTGAATTGACGTAGAGCTAAGGAAAGTTGTGTGTTGCAACGCACCAGATATTTTTTGAACACGGTCGACGACGATATCGTTTTTTTCTGGTCCCAGAAGTCTCAGTAACAGTGGGAAAGTGTGCGTTATTTATAATACTCATGTTAGGACTACGGCTGTGGGATGGGAGGTTGGTAGATGAGGGAACATCACCACTCAAAGACTCTAACCACATCGACGCTTTGCGTCGATCAAGGTTTTTTCCCCCAAAAAATAAGATTTTTTCGAGATTACCTGATTAGAAGTGAAGATATCAATACCATAATTAATTTTAAACTTCACGGAGATAGTAACAATAAAATAAAATGAAACTTACCGACAACAATCGTCCTTCAAGGTAAAAAATTGAGGGTGTCAGAAATGCGTCTATCCAACTGGTCTGGAGAGGGCTTCGTACAAACGGAAAAATTCCTCAAGCAACTGAGACATTACTGAAGTCACTTTTACCTGCTACGGACCCTCGAGTGGCTTGAGTCCTCCTCTACTAATGTGAGAAAACCGTGAGTGGTGCCCGGCCAGCGCGTGTCTCTGAGGACACGTTAGTCAGGATGAATGGGAAGGTACGTGACCTATAATGTCGGCTTACTGTGTTTGACGCAGCACCATTCTATATATATTCAGTCCCTCCTCAACTAGGACACGGAACATTTAGGACGTGCGTGCACCGAATTGGAAAGGTACAAGGCCAAACTGCCTGCACTTTGCTTCTCATGCTTTTCGTGCTGAAGATGGGCAGACTGGTGGCGCATGATGTAAGACACGCCAGTGAAACTGGAGGTGCATTGCTCAATTTGCCACAGCCGTGCTCAATCAGATGAAAATGGAGAATGGTGCCAGTACATTGCAGGGATAAGAACGAAGACACGCAGAAAATACTGCTCCTGAACCTCTCAAACTACTGGGCGTATGGCAGGATGTATGGGAATACAGACGTGCGGGAAGATTCTCGTGAGGGTGAAGTGGGCAAGAAAGAACAGCTACCATTGCAGAGATGCGTGTGGAAAACCCTGATGCAATTTACTGTTCCTGATTGGTTCTCAATACGCAAGATATCCATGGAGCCACTGGGAGCCGCCCTTCCTACGTCCCAAAAAAACGATTCAATATATATTCGCCAGCCAGTACGGCAAGTAACGCGTAGTTGATTGTGCAAAGCGATTCAGCGAAATAAAAACAGAGTTTGTACGAGAAAGAAGTTGTACTACATTCGCCGAGTTGATTGCCGAATGCAAGGAATCATTAGGTAGCAGACAGTAGGTATCTGAAGGTGGGGGTATCGTTAAAACGCCTTTGATCACTCGGCGTTTTCTATTCAAGCGTAACGATGAGGAAGTTGGAAAACAAAGACGGAAACAAAGGAATAAAAAGGAGAAGAGAGTGAAATGAAACGAGGGATCAAAGAGAGAAAAAAAAAGGAGGAAGAGAAAGGGGAAGATGGGAAAATGGAAGAGAATGGAATATCGGGTGAACGGACAATCCATCATCCTTCCAGTATTAACTGAGATGCTAACAAAAGCTGAACACAAAGCGTAAGCGCCGACTGAACTTGCGGAAATTCTTTTCGTTTTATATTTCTCTCTGCGACAAGCGAAGGTTTTAATCGGCCAGCGGTGGACGTCGAATTGTCGACTCGCCCGTTAAAAGATTGAAAATATGTCGAGCTTGTGGATTGGAATAATTTGCATGGATTCCGTTACCTCATTTCGCTGGATAACCAGGCAACCTACACGTGTCGATGTTTTACGAAATGAAATGCGACAGTGGTGGTTCAGACATCTCCATGATCACTGGTTTCGTGAGGTATACTAGCAAAAGGCGGAGTGGGCAATAAATTTGAATGAAACTCAAATAGTTATACTAATTGGCACGTGAAGTGAGCACTATGAGGTAGAAAATATAATATCAAGATGCTCTAAGATCCAGCGACCTGTGAGGGAGAGTGGGTTTGTTGCCAATCCTGTGTTGAGGAAATTGAAAAGGTTGAACACTGTGCGAATGCCTACTGTGATTCAATACTATTTTGACCACGAAGGCTGTAACTGTAGCACAAAACTTGAATTTGAAGGGTTGGGAAGTTACAACAAGATTTGAAGGTTTTCGTGTGCAACGAAGAAGTGACCTGAACTGGTTATGAGTTTGAGTATGCAAGTGCGAACAAGGGGGCTCCAAAGATGTGAAACTGGGTGTAAGGGGAAGGAGAGAGGACTACAAATTAGACGTCGAAGAGAGATAAAACGAGTGTCTGTCGCGAGAAATGAAAGACGATTGAGTTTCACGAGAGCTGATAGATGACTGCGTTTGAGAGGAGCTCTCTGTTGCAGAGGGGAATGTGAATTGAAGTGGAGGGAAAAGAATATATTGGTAAGTTCAGAAGAAGGAAAAATTCGCTGTCACTCGGAAATAACTTAACAGCTGGACTTTCCACAGGTAAACAAAAGAGCTAGTGATCGGAAAGATGTTCAGGGAAACAACCACTATCCATAAGGGCCAATGAGTCCAGTTAAGGCTAATGCGGTCGTTCCGAGGTCAAAAACCCCAACTAATTCGGCCTGTCTTTGACAAATATCATGAAGACTGACCAGACAGACAATGTAAAACACGCTTCATCTAAAATGGAGGACAATCCTCTAAATCATATGTTGAAAGTACTGGAAGATTCTAGCTCATACTTTCAAGCTGGGATGATAGGGAATAAGCAAACCTCAGTCGTGGTTCCACCAGCTTTGGCTGGTTCCCCAGTATCTCCTTCTTCACATTTCTTCCATTGATAGTGATAACCAGTCTTTCAGCTTGTGAGTCTGTACGAAATTGTGTATAATAACTTGAGCAGTTTTATGGAGACTTCACGTAATTTGTAGTCCACGTTAACTTCTTCGTTAGATGAGTTCAAAGGCCAGTAGTAAAAAAACCCTGCAAATTATTACACAATGGTTTATTATTCATGAACAGCTTGACCTAGTATTACTGCTCTGAGACCCACCCCATTCAATTCAGCATCGAATACTAGTAAACCATACGAAACATGACCTGACTACAATGGATCTACAGAAACTAAATATTCCCCCAGCCCCAAGCGCCTGTAAACGTCTGTAGGTATTTATGATCCGATGGAGGGGTGTGCAGGGGAAGTGGCCTTGGGCAAAAAGAGTGGTGAAAATTGGGACGGGGGCTTCCAGCGAACCCGTTGCGAGTCGAGCGAGCGGGTGATTGAGTTTGATATGATGGGAGGGAGGGAGTACTAATGACGAAACATTGACTTCCGCTGTAGTTCCCGCGTTGTACTGCGTTTCGTTAATTTTTTAAACCATTTTTTGCCCATAGCAACCATGGGCTTCGTCCGATCGGATTGCCAAGATGGCGGGCACAATTAGATACCAAATGGGATTTTTGTGCGAAAGAACGAATTTTTCAGACCATGTTAAAGGCACAAAACCGTCCCGGAAGGCGGACGGACATTGCAAATTTGGAATCTCCAAGTCTTGAAACGTAAAGTATCTAATTTTGAGGGGAGGGGGGTTGTAACAGATGTTTCGTGACCGAAAACATAGGGTTATTATTCAGAATGAATAATAAACCAAAAGTGAGAGGATTTCAGGCTACTGTGAAGGTTTTTAGTTTACTTTGTAATATTAGTTGTAGTCATTTCAAAGAATAGTGTTTTGACTAGGATAGACTTGAACGAATCACAAAGATGGATTGTACTGTAGCAGAATACTTGTAATTGAACAGTTGGGAAATAACCACAAGATTCAAACACTTACAAATACAAAGAAGAAGCAGCTATAACAGAATATGAGTTTGAGTACACAAGCGCAAACGAGGGCCTCTAAAAGCGTGAAACTGGTTGTACAGGGAAGTAGAGAGGAATTCGAGATAGACGTCGAAGAGAGGTGAGACGAGTGTCTGTCACGAGAACTCGGGGACGAATATCTGTTGAACGAAATGGGAGACGACTCATTTTCGTGTGAGGTGATAGATGACTGTGTATTGGGCGAACTGGGAGACGCCTGTCGATTGTGGGAAATACTCTGTGAGTACTCTGTTGTGAATGGGGCTGTTAAGTGAGGGGAGGGAAAAGCATATTTTAGGCAATCCAGAAGAAGGGGAATCTCGTTGTGACTTGGAAATAACTAAAGGGGCTTGAGAACTGAAAGGTGTGCAGGGAAACAATGACTTACCGTTAGAGCCATTAGGGCAAGTGTGGACGTACCTAGGTCAAAAACCCCAACTTATTCGGCCTGCCCCTAACAAATATCATGAAGACTGACCAGACAGACAATGTAAAACACGCTTCGTAACGAATGGAGGTCAATCCTCTAACCATATGTTGGGAGGACTGGAAGATTCGAGCTCATACTGCCAGGCTGGGATGATAGGAAATAACCTCGGTCATCGTTCCATCGGCTTTTGCAGGTTCCCCGGTGTCTCCTTCTTCACACTCCTTCCATTGATAGTGATAACCAGTCTTTCAGCTGGTGATTTTGAACGGAATTGTGTAAAATAACCTGAGCAGTCCAATTGAAACTCCGCAAGAAAAGTAAAGCAGTGTTACCGGGGGATTCATATTGAAAGCGATACCACACAATGTGAGTCGGGAAGTAGTACGATATCAAGATGAATGCAATTGGAACACAGTTTTGCTCTCAATTACATTAGGGGAAGTTTCACCACTACAGACAGGGAACTGAGTGGGAGCGAACACGAGTGCGGGTGACACACACGGCGACGAGGGAACCAGCTCGGTTACAACTGACGGCAGTGAAGTGTCGAGCGAATCGGGGCATTTGAGGTGCCCCGTCAGCATAAATGCCCCGGACGAGCCTCCGTTGAATCGAAGGGTTTGGTTCGTCCCGTTACAGTTGTAAAAGAAGTTCATGATGATAGGAAACAAGTTGATGTGACATTTATTAGTTTACATTGTAATAATAGTTGTGGTAGTTTCGAAGGATAGTATTTTGACCAGGGAACGCAGACGTTCTGATGTCAAAAACCCCCCAACTTATTCAGCCTGCGCTCAACAAATTTTGTCAACACATGAGCCAGCAGCACCAAATGACAGATCTCACCGAATCATTGCCGTCTGCAGTCCACTCGTTTTTGCAACTTTTCACATTTTGGTGGTGGAACAACATTCATTGTGCACATTAACTGTTTTGCATGTAGATAAATGAACAGCTCAAAGTTTGGTAAATAATGACGCGTATCAAGTGGCGAAAAGTCAAGGTCTTCCCCCTCTCAACCACCCTTCACAATAGAAAACGAAAGCTACCCGTCACACAACTTTCCTCAGCTCCACGCACACTCATAGCTACTAATTTTTGACATACTTTATTTGAACTTGATCAACTCAACTTCACGAAGGAACTTACTGCGCTCAAAGTACCGAAGTTTATTTGACATTCCGTAACAAAATTATGGGGAATAAGTGCTATTTATGAAGTATTTATGAGACTGTCAACGAAATGTTTACCTTCCTTGCTCTAGAAAGTGAAGTTATGTAATCGGTTGGAAGAAACAATTTTGAGTTCTCTTCGTATGTTGACATTTTAAGGCCCACTGAGTAAAAAAAAAAAACACTATTTGGCAAAATGGTCTGTGTGTGAATGTTAACGCGGTTGAGCAAAAACGGCTTAACCAAATCAGCTCAAACTTGATTCTTAGCTCGCAAGTTACCATGGGACGCCAAAATAAAAGTATGAGCAAAATCCGCCCAAAACTAATCATAGCTATCATAGTGATCAAACCACTACATACTTTTTTTCTCAAAAACGGCGCTTACGATTTTGAAATAAATATTTTTTATAGCTCCAGTGGACTCGACTGCACCAAAAAATTATCATTCGTGGAAAAATGACGAGAGCAGCACAATTAATTACCGAACGTTTTAACGAAAATCGATTTCCGAACAGTTTTTTTCCGCATAGTCTGTTTGATTACGTATACGATGGTCGTTCGATAACGCTCAAATGACATATAGAAGCTCCTCCAGAAATACCAAAATTTCCAGAAATCCCACCGCTTCCCCTGCTACCATTTCTCACAGCTCTTAACCGATTATTCCGAAATTCGATTCAGGATAAAAAAAATAGCAGTAAACGACACGAAACATGATCTGACTACCAAAGAACGACAAAAAATTACATGTATATTGTGGGCAGTTGGTACTATGTGACGTGACAAGTCGAGCTGACGGTTGATTTGAGTAAAACGGGCATCAGTTAGTAAACATTGGCTCACTATTATTACTGCAATTTCACTGTTTTTGGTCTAGACGAAGTCGTACACTGGTGAGACTCGTTCCATACGACCTTGCATCGATAAATATCTGAAAAACGATATCAAACGTGACGTTATTGCGACGAAACTGCCGAAATTTCGTATTTCGTAAATTTTTTAATCCAATTCCTGCTAATAAGAACCATGGACTTTAAGGGGACGTTGCAGATTTGGAATTCTGTTGGCTTGAAACTTAAAGAGTAAAATTTATGCCGGGGGGGATTAATTTTTCTGACCGAAAACATAAGTGTATTATTCAGGATGAATAATAGACCATACGTGGACAGGTGTAATTGACCGTTTAAATGGCGGTTGGGGGGAGTACCTTGCCCTGCGGCCTCTACCTCACTACTGCCACACTCCGCATAGATTTCCGGGGAGTTTCCAGCGTAACCCTTGGCTTTACGGCTGGCAGCGCCACGTCTCAAAGGCTCCACGCTACCGGCGGCGGGTAGAAGCCCCCGTGGTACCCATGTTATTTGCCTACAACTTAGGCAGCCTAAAGACCCGAATGGGTGGCAGGCCCCTGTGCCGGAATTGCCAATAGGCGTTCTACCGGCATTGGACTTGGCCCCCTCCTCATAATGGAGAAGGGTGTCAGGCCATGATCCATGATCCCGACCTGAACTGCGATTCCCTTTCACCTTCTCACTTCGACCACAGCCATTCTCCTTACATACAGTAATACGTACCACACACGGACATATGTATGAGTGCTGGGCATACGCCTGTGGCCCTGGAAAGGGTACCTAGCCTCGTGGCCTAAACCCCTCTCCTGCCAGCATCAAACAGCTCGCTATGGGAATTCCCAGCGAAACCACAGCCCCCACAAAGCCGAACCCATGGCTTCACGACCGACAGCGTCATGCCCCTAAGGGCTCCACGCTGCTGGCCGCAGACAGAAGCCCCCGTGGTACCGATTTTATTTGGCTGCAGCTGGAGCAGCCTATGGACCTGAATGGGTAGCAGACCTCGGTGCCGGAATTTCCAAGAGGCGTTCTACCTGCACCTACGCTTTATCTCCGCGGTGGGCAGTGTCACCTGTGAACTGATTGATCAATAATGATCCAGGCACTAGGAGGAGGAGCACAATTAATTCCAGAACCGTAAGCCCTTCCCGCTATCATTGTTATATGCTGGTTGTTATTAACAGAATAAAATACAGATTTGATGCCTGGAATGAAGAGGATCACTGAATGCAAGTGAGACCAAGGAAAGTTGTGTGATGAGTCGAACTAGCTATTTTATACGTTAGAGAGGGGACCAACTATAGTACCTAACATTGTTATTTCTCAACCTCTTCGCCGATTTTGATTGAAGTTACGAACTATCGTTTACCAATCTGTTTATAACATTTGCTCCGTTCTTTGTGAGAACACATACATCATTTTAGGGGGAGGCGGAAAGTTGCGTGTTGCTGCGCACCTGAAAATGTTTAATTGAATCGACGTTGTAACAGTTCAACCGCATTTCGTTGGCAGCCAATTATAGCACGGCTGCGTTGCGCACGTAGGTCTAATGGATATCCCTTGTTCAAGGAACGCTCGACACAATTGTCCCATACTTGTAAGCTAAACCAAAACGTCCGTCGCGTATATAATTCAGTAAGCCAAACGATAGTAGACAGGAGCGTAACGTTACTGAGTAATGACCTTGGTCTAGAACAGCACATTTGGGCCGTCTTCGTCAACCGCTAAATTATCTATTGTTTCAGGTGCGATGGTTTCGTTCAGCTTTGAAATTGGAAGTAACGGACGATCACAAAACGGAATGGAGAGGAAATCGTCATCGCTTGATCATTTCCATAGTTCGTCTTCAAGATTTGGACAATTACACGTGCGAAGCGGAGAACAATTTCGGGAAAGATCGTAAATTTATCGTTTTGTCAGGTAAGTGGGAGTCGATTTGTGCTCAGAACACGATAACTGTATTTCTGTCCGAAGTTCAAAGGGTTGTGTGAGAAGGCTGACTGGCTAAGGGACTACTCAGCATGCGCTATAGTCATATGGTCACTTTTGTTGGGCCAGTCGATAGCTGAATCACTGATTCGGATTGATTATGTAACAGCAATAAATCGTGTTCTACGACAGAACATAGTAACTGGGGCCCCAGAGCTGAAGTCTGTTAGGGCAGCGCCTTGTGTCTAATTCACTCAGTGAAGCTCACTCACATACTTAGTACAATGCTGAAGCCGCCCAGCAGTAGTTGACCAATTCATTGGAACATTTAAAGATGGAGTTGCCACACGCATAGTCTGTTATTTTTGGGAGGTTTCAAGATGACAACACCCCTGTCACATGGTTTTAAATTGTCGATAATTCAAATTGACGCTGTTGAATGAATTTGATCAAACCAACCGATGGAATGTTCGCGTATTTTATTTTTTAGTAGGGTAGCTACAGAGGGAAGTGCAAATGACAGCTCCCGACACCAGACCGCCAGTGTTATATGCTAGGTGCTTGTACTAACGTGAGTGTGTTTGCCGTAACTGCCTTTTATACTTTATATACACAACATTTCCAGCTCCATACACCTGTTTCTCTAATTGTCTTCTGAACGGGCAAGCTAAAGTATATTTTCTCGCCTGTGACTGTTCGTCAATGCATCTTTGTGAGCAATACGCCTGAACTCCACTTCTATAACCTTTTCGTGCTACAGCACAACATTCCCCATGTGACCTAGTCTTCCCGTGGGACGTAGTCTCACTTCATTCTAGACCTTGCAATCTGCAGCATTTCCTTGCCACTGTATTCTACATCCTTAGCACTAGTCTCTATGCGCATTGTTGGGCGCACAAGAGGGGGGTTTGAGGATAAAATAAAACTCAGTGAGCGTGGTAGAAGACTGTATACAACTCTTAACACGTAATGTTCAAGAAAAGTGACCGAATAAGTATGCGGAAAGTTACACACCGAAAAAACGGAAAGACACTGTTGTGAGCCGAACGAGAGCGTCCCTTACAGAGTTCCAGAGATGAGACGTGGGAAGGAGGAAAGGGTGGAGGGAAGGAGTAAAACCAACGGAATATTTGGGAGAAACGAGGGGAAAATGCGAAGTTGGGTTGAAAATAGGACTAATCCCTTTGTCGGCATGAAAAGCAAAGTGGGAATAGCACCTTGGAAGGAGGGTCAGGGACCCCAACCAGGTACCTTCAAGACCGAACGGCACTCCAATTGACCAAATAGCGAACAGGCATGCTGTACGCCTGTGTGGATCACCTGGTTGTGCCTATCCGTGCAGAGTCGGTCCGCCAAATAGCGGCAAAAACCCACCACGTGCTCCACACCATCACGCAATGGAGGGAGCATGCCAAGATGCAGGTGGCTGGGGGGAAACCTGGCTAATCCTTTTGGAACCCAACCCTCGATACCCTCAAGATGCTTTGGTGGGCAGAGGTTCCATCTTGAAAAGCACGTCAATGTAGGTGGAGCTTCAGCCAACACCTCGAGTCTCTTAAAGGCACGACCATTGCAAGGTAGCGGGGATCCTCGTCAAAGGGGTGTGCCACGTATGAGTTCTTCCTCAACATCCGTAAACGTCTTGGGAGGACATGGGTTGAGCCAGACCACTGGATGAGCCAGTTCCTAATGAGGCACGGTGACTTCAATGCGTGCCTCCACTTGTTTTCTTTCAAAGGCTCTCAATGATCCACGCCTTGCGCCTCTGATGTGGAGGAAACAAGATACCACAACAAGCCTATAACCTTTTCGCCGAGTTCATGAAGAAGGTGATGGCTCAGAAACGTGGTCATAGTTGATCAGTCCTTTTGAAACTTGCCACCAAAGTAAATAGTTAGATCAGGCGGGAAACCAGATTAAGAAATCCTCCCAGATGGTACGGATTCTTCAGCCTCTGCGGTAACACACAGGCAACAGCTCGCTACCAGGAAACTGGCAAACGACCAAATACCTGCCGTATCTCCACAGGTCTGGGTTCGGTGACTGGCCTCTTGCATATTAGCCAAACTGCAACTTCGAGGGTTTGGGAAGAGTCATTTGATATGAAAACAGACCTACGCATGCCCAGATATAGCTTGGCTCGCTCATGTGCTCCCTATAAATAGTGCCTCTCGTCCTACACATGATCATAACCACCATACCAATGCGGAAACTTGTTTGAGAGACGTTAATAGTGTTGCTTCACGTTGAGTTGAAAGCCCCAGAAAGTCATCTCCCATTTCCTTTCAGCTTGATACATTCGCCCTACACGCTTGGCAATGTAGAGGCGTCAGGGAATAAATCCCACACGTTCCTTGCATTTTCATTCTGAGACCATGCACTGTCGTTCTATCGTTACACAACAGCTTTGCTAAACCGTTAGCGAAATGATGAAATAGAAATATGGGGCCAAGAGTTTCCCTTGAGGAACACCGAATTGGATGGAAGAACTCCAAAATTTGCAATGGCTGCATTTCCAACTGTCCCTTATTGTCTCCGCTGCAACCTTACCCAGAGTTATATTGAATTCGACATTACGCTAGAGGCCTACTCTAATTGGCGCGAGGCTCATCTTGAATCTAGTTAATAATTAATCGCGGGAAGTTACGTGAACCTAAAGCGAAAGGAGTTATGTCGACGCCGGTTTCGAGCTCCAACTTTCATCCGGTTTCCTTATTGAAGGCGTCAACTAGACTAAACACATAATCAGCGGAAGAGAGGCCACCATTTTGAGGCAACAAATGGCAAAATCAACTAACCGCGGTGACAAACATGTTCGGCATTCGTGAAATTCGGCTTGTGATTCCCCTTCGCCCGATTCAAACTCTGGAAAGGGGATTAATTTTCCATTAAACCCTCTGCCCCCCCCCCCCCCACAGCCACCCCTCTTCCCATTCTGGTCACTCTTCTCGCCGCACCCTGCGCCATTACTGTTTCCCCGAGCTTTCCGAGTGTTATCTCTAACGACGCACTTTTCATTTGCTCGGTTTCGGTTTGGCCCGAAGCCTCGGCCATTGTTTTTACAGCGGCTCGCCATTACAACTGAGACGAACCAGTTTAATTGGTCTTTTTTACTAGCTACCGCCACTCCTCCCCCCCCCCCTCCCACCATCCACTGGTCGGCTGTGTTTTGAATTGCCGTGAGCTTGAGCCGATGATACGGTTTCCGGTAATCAAAAAGCTCCAAGATCTCTTTGAAGCGGTTTAATGCAACCCGACGTATTACTGTACAAGCGCTCCTTTGTATTGAGAGGATAGAGGGCATTACGCTTCATAACTAATTCCACGGATCACCTGCTTTTTCCACTAATTGCTACGATTACTCTCGAGATTTTTATCAATGAACTACTTGGGTGCCGTACGCATAAATTAAGGCCATTTAATGTAACGGACCATAAAACTATCTGGTCACGCACCACAAAACTTTTCTCAAACTGTATGTGGCAGTCGCAGGCAGTTTTTTAGGCCCTAGGGGGAGAACGGCCCTCGAAATGGCAACCAGTTTTAGCCCACGAACCATCTCGGAGCAGGCAGTTTTGATGAGATGATCCAATAAGCCTGCGATAAGAATTGTGCGTTGCAACCCAACTTTTCTTAGCTCTACTTCAATTCACTTTGTAAATGGCTAATTCTATTTAATCGATTCATTTATCACTCAGTTCCTTTGAAATTGGTCAAACAACGTTTCACAGCAGCAGGAAGCGGTAGCGCCTAATATTCTGGAATTTATTGTGCTGCTTGTACTCATTCCCTGGCCATTATTGAGAAATTGTTACACACATAATTAATGAGCCTGTAAACACGAATTTTTTGAAGAAGGATAGTAATTACTTTTGCAAACAACTTTTAACAAATAACTGTTAGAACTGGTAGTAAGCGAAACAGCGGTAGTTGAAATTCAGGAATTTCTGGAGTGATCCCCATCTATCTCATGAGTGGTTTTAAACACCTCACCCTCTGGGTATTGAATTGGACTACAATACCAATTCTCTTTAACATTCTACCAACATTCCAGCGGAGTTTATAAGAAAAAAACCGTGCTAAAAACGCTTTTCGTCGAAAATATTGATAATTTATTGTGCTGCTCTCGTCATTTTCCTACGAATGGGAATTTTATGGTATAATTGCCTTACAAAAATATATCAATATAAAAAATTTAATCAAAATCGTTCGAGCCGTTTTGGAGAAAAAAATTTGGTGTTTTAATCACTATGCTAACTATAGTTAACTTTCGGTGGATTTTGTTCATACCCTCATTTTTGCGTCCCATAGTAACCTGTAGGCTGGAGATCAAATTTGTGGTGATTTGGCTCGGTCGTTTTCTCCAAAAACCGCTCTAAAATCGATTACGTCGAAAGTTTTGGTAATTCATTGTGCTGCTCTCGTCATTTTCCCATAGATGGGAATTTTATGGTATAATTGCCTTTTTGGGAGCTATCAATATAAAAAATGTAATCAAAATCGTTAGAGCTGTTTTTGAGAAAAAAATATTTGGTGTTTTGATCACTATGATAACTATAGTTAACTTTCGGTGGATTTTGCTCATACCCTTATTTTCGCGTCTCATGGTGACCAGCGGGCGAAATATGAAGTTTGAGCTGATGTGATACGATGGTTTTCTCTAAAAATCGTTCACAGACAAACTTTAGTGACACACACAGACAGACAGACCATTTTCCCAAATAGTGTTTTTCGGACTCAGGAGGGTCTGAAACGTAAAGATCTGAAGAAAACTCAAAAATTTTTTTCAGCCGATTACATAACTTTCCTTTCTACTTCGTAGAGCCAAGGAAAGTAAAAACTGGGAAACCATAATTTTAAGGATGCTTTTAGTGTGATGAGGTGTTACAAAAAAAAACTAGAAAGTCATTACAGCGAACGCCAAAAAGAGCCACCTGGTCCTTTTTATAGATCAAGTAGGAAATCCCTTACCTTCTGCGAACGAGTCAATCTCAGAGCTTGCGGCCAGTCAAAGGCAGTAATCACCAATGGTTTTGCGTGATTAATACCACGATTACGGAACGTTACTGCTCACTTTTCAAGGCATTTCGGTGAAATCGTAATATAATTTAGTTGCGTACGAAAAGGGGTGTTAAAGGGGAGCAGTTTTCTGGACCAGGCGGTTCTGTGGTCCTTATGTACCGCCTGACTCTCATTGTAGGCACCCCCAGTGAATGTAGTCTAGTGGTCATAGGCGAAGATTTATATTTCGACGAAAGTAGGGCATTGGATCGAAGCTCGGGATCGCTGTGATTCTTGCCTGAGTCAGCGGCTCTCGAAACATTTCCAACCTCCCCTCCGAAAATGGGAACGAGAGCAGGTACCCCAGACTGGAAGGCCATAGGTACCGATGGGAGGCACCAGCTCCTTGTCGATGAGGATTTCGTTGGAATGGCTGATATTTAGGCTCGTAGAAAGGTTGGATTGTTAAATACAGGTGAGGAGTCGGTTTAAAATAACTCCTAGGTATTGGTATTGGTATTCAGGATCTGGTGTCGGAGGTGCAGAAGCGATGATTCTTGTACTTACCTTGTTGCGATTCACAATGGATTTTTACATTCCAGTAGGCGTTGTAAAAATGTCATTGTGATAGGGAATTACAACTTTTCCAAATGTTGGCATGCAACTCGGTTTGTCGGCAATTAATGTGCTTCGGAAATCGATAACAGACAAGATCCAATATTTGAACATGCTGTGGGAGGCTTCCTGTGAAGTTAAGGGCGACTGTGCCTTCTACTGAAGTGGGTCGCAAGGACTCATACCTTCATGAGTTGTAGTAATACATACAGACTCTCCCAACGCCGTGAATAGTAATGTAATTTATTATTTGCAGGGGTATTACATGCGACTATGATATATACGTGCATCAATAACTTATATTTATCGTGAGTGTTGACAAAACACACACTTGTTTTTCAAGAAAAGTATGGTTTTCAGGAGGTTTCAAACCATTTGCGTCTACAAAACCCACCGGGCCCAAAACCTTAATGCTTTGGTTCCAAACCAGTCGTGGGGGCTCGAACGCATGCCACCCACTCACGTACGGTCAGTGATGCATCAAGCTCAATCAAAAAATGTGTTTGTTATTCAGTTTATATGAACATCTTAGAGCTCAACGTTCTATTCAGAAACTCCGCTCACACACCCATTCGAGTCCCCAACACGGACTACTCTATATTACCCATTCTGGGTCTCAACCCTCCCTCCTACCACTCTTGTCACTAACCTACTCTAACCTACTACAAAACACTCCCCCTGTGCATACATTCTACCCTTGAATACAATCACAAACTGCTGTCGAAGGATGGGCTATTTGATATTCGTCCACCCCTGGTACCGTTCCTTCTCTACACATGCTAACCTACCATAAAGAAGTTATGATCCTGCTTTGGGATGTCTAGCAGAGTACCGATTGCCCACACCTTCCCCAAACCCCACAGGTTAACAATAGATTGGGATGGGCGAACTACCTTGACAACCCTTGATCATGAGTCAAACAACCCTTAGAGCCAGAATGGTCACTGGCCCGCCCCATCATTCGACGGCATTTATAACTTTCCCTCATCTCAGATCAAGACAGCTTGGACTACCTGCTTCTCTGAGGTTTGGAAGGGTAGAGTACTGACCCCCCAGTCTTGTAGCCTCTACCTCTCCCCCGCAGCACTCTAAATAACTTTGGGAACTCTCAGCGAGACCACAGCCCCCACGTAACCAACCCGTAACTTTATGGCAGGCGGCTTCACGCTCTAAAGCAAGCCCCTGTGATACCCTTTCTATTTGGCTGCGGCTATCGCATCCTCTGGAACTGAATGGGTAGCAAGCCCGAGAGCCCGAATAGCCAAGAACCGTGCGTGCCACCTTCTTCCACACTTCACTGTGGCAGCTATGATTCCCACAAAGCCTACAATACTCATGCGCCTCGCATAACTCACGTAACTTAACTTTTTTTTTGTCCACAGGAAAGCCTCGTCAAGCCGTTTTCAGAAGCCCATCGATGTCCCGATGGCGAGATGGGTACAATATTTCTTGGTCAGTTTTCAGCTACACGCCTATCGACGAGCATAAACTGTTCTACAGGAGGAAACAGTACGACGGGAGAATACCAAGTTCAATATTGAGTGAACGATGGGGAGTAAGTGATGTCCCATCAATACTTTTTGTCCTATTTATTCGTGATAAATACGATACGAGGCCGATTAATAGCGAAATAAATAATGAGGGCAGATTGTTGAAGGTTGAAGACTATATCACACACTATATGACACAAGAAGTAGAATAGAATATAAGTTTGAGTGTGCATATTGAAGAGCTAACAAGGGGGCCCGGAGCATGTGAACTGGTTGTATGGGGAAGGAGAGAAGAGTGCGAATTAGTAGCTGGAGAGCTGTGAACAGAGCGTCTATCACGAGAACTGAGAGACGACTGATTATCTCGGTAGAGCTGTGTGTTGTCGAGAGGACGTAAATTGAGGGATGGGAGCGAGATATTTGGGAAAGTCCAGAAACGGGAAAATCCGATGCCAGCTTAGAAAATAACTGAAGAGGCCGGCCAGACTTTCCTGCAGCTACAGTTACAGTTCTGTATTCAAGGATGTATGTGGGAGTTCGACCGGGTAGCCCCTACCTCCCTCAGACCCCGCAGTTTAAAAATAAGAAAGGGGATGGGATTTCTACTCTCCAGCGACCCCACGACCACCACGATATCTGCAGAGCAAGCGCATTTTCCAGCATTGTCAGGCCCCTGGGTAGTTAGATAGCTCCGTTCTACCTACCTTGCTCCGTGGAGGCAGCCAGGTGTCGTGTCCCTAACCCATAATGCACCAGCGCAAGTCTGTGCATTACTGCGGTACCATTTTGAGCACCTTCTTTTGATGGCGCTTACGGCTTTTCCTCATCCTAGGTTAGGACAGTTTGGGCTTGCTGACCTCCCTGGGGTTACGAAGGACCCCAGTAAGCTGTGACAGAGAGCCCCGAAGTCTCCACCCGCTATTAGGGGGCACATCTGGTGCGCGACCGATTTTCAGACAAAAGGCTTCAGATCAGAAATAATTGGACTGAATGCTCCTGGGAAAGGCCTGAGCTCAATATTCCAACTAACTCGGCCTGCACTGAACACTTGGACAATATTCAGCCATCCATTAAAAATTGAAATTTTCATGGTTTCTGGGTGTGTGAAGTGGTGGGAAGCGTGCAGTTATGCGCTCAGTGTCTTTCACAGTATGCGCTTGAAATTAGTCAACGTTACGACGTCATTTTGGGGCTGCCTTCAGGCCCAGTACGGTTTGATGATCAGATACCATGTCGTGAAGGCGCTGGTACGATTGTATGATCACTGGCCTCGAGAATGTCTAGGTCTTGGCAGAGAGTGCGCACGCATGACGCATTAAACGTCAAAGATGAAAACTTAACTTTAATTCTGTGTAGAGGGAAGTAAACCCTCTCCGCACTATGACGTAAGTAAGAGCTATGTTACATCGATACTCTAGGAGGTTAACAGTGGTTTATGTAATTCGTTCTTAAGTATTTCACACTTTCTCAAGAACGAAACGACTTGAGTCAGGCTTCTCTCTTCATATTTTTGTCAATGCCGTCTGCCGCGTGAGTGGAAGGGCTTCCGCTTCTTGCTTTCTCTCTCCATTCAATTGTGACAGAACTCCGACGGCTTTTCCAAGCTTCAATACGCTTTGAAGCTCACTCAACTCGACTCATGCCCTCTCCTTTCTCTACTCATTGTTTCCTTCGCTCGTGCTCTAGTTTCCATAAAAGCAAGTTGCGCAAACATTCGGTTTAGCTTATCTGGGGATAGCAGTTCTACTAGCAACTAGGCGTCTGCTTGGCAGTTCTGGACTGAACCCGGTCGGTTATGACCAGGATAGACGAATGAATCATGGTGTACTGTAGCACAAAGCTCGTAATTGAATAATGGAAATAACAGCAAGGTTCGAACACTTGCGTGTACAGAGGAGAAATGAAGTAACGTAACATAAAATACGGTAGTTCTGAGTGCGGTGACAGGGGAGGAAACCACCGCTTTGAAAGGGGTATAAATTCCTCGGATTGGTCAGTTACCTGTGGAAGGTTTTCAAAAGGGGGGTCAAGAGAAGGGTTTTAATTGGTAGGTTTCGTGTGGAGGACAGTTGCGACCAGGGGGGTGACAGGAAGTATCTGAGAAATCTGGACTTACGAAAGGCTCTATTATGTTTTGTGGTGTTATCATCTGAAGCCTATTGTTGTGAACTGACAAGTAGGAACGGTAATTCCAGAGAACTGTGGGAACTTTGAGGCGCCAGGGAAACTAATTGGGGAACTATAAGTGTTTAGAGACGGACGACTCTCGGGTACAAGGGTTAGAAGGTCTCGTTTGTCGGATTCAAAAGGGAAACGGTAAGGTGCTGGGAAAAACTGGAAAGTTGGACTTGCTCAAAACACGCTCCTATGAGCGACTAGTCGCAGAACTTACCCTGCAGTCTATCATTTGGGCTTTCGTGCAGGAGTTCACAACCGCCCATTACCTTTTCGTTCGATCAAGTTCTGCAATGTGTTTCAGAGCTGGAAGCCCCTACTGCGTTGATTGTTCAATTCTTACTGTTAGGTGCAAGAATGGGGGAGTTGGGGGATTTCAGTAAAACTGGAACTCGGTGAGCGTGAGGAGGACTGTATTATACGTGCTTGCGGAATTGAGTAGAATTAGAATTGAGGTGAGATGGAGTAGGTACAACTGGGAGACAAGGGCAGTACTCGGAACGCGTGAACTGGCAATCGTGTGAGAGAGTGAGAAGTTACTGGGGTGTTAGTTGGAAGCAGAATGATATTGGGAGAGCTCTGTCGCCGATAGGAAAATGACATTGGGAGAAAGAAATAAAGAAAGGGGAAAACCTAAGAAACGGGGATGGAGGACCCGCAGCTGAGGGATTCCCGCGGGCGAGGGGCAGGTATTGAAATAGTTGGAGACAATTAGGGGGTCGGAGACAATGACATGGGGAAGTCCGCCGAGGTCAAAGACTGGGACCACTTCGACGCTTTGCGTCTAACACTTACTTTGACTTTGGGAAGGATTATTCAGTGCACAAGAGGGAAATACGTGAAGTTGTGTGCTGGCGTTGGGAAGTTGACGACTGAGATGAGTCAGAAAGTGAACTGTACAGTTACCCTGGTAAATGGTAGATGTAGAGCACAGAGTAGAGCATGTGAGAGACAGGTTCATGCAACACAGGTCTCTGGTGTGGACAGCATAGATATTCTTCCCCTTATTCCAAATTCGTTTTGTGTGAATTTCGATAATGAATAAATAGCTAACTTCAGCCCAGTACCCGTATACCATTTCTTTCCCGACTGAGGATCTCTCTTGTTTGCTCCCTGTAGAGCCTGATAAACAACCTTGACTGCCTTTGGCCGGGCACATACGGCCTATAGACAGCCCTGCTCTTCTCCACTTACGTGCTACTCTTCTTGATCAATTGGCTCGTGGCGGTCCCACTGGGAGAAGCGCGAGTCCTTTTCTCGCCAGTTCCGGTTTGACCTGGTATGTGCGGGACTAGCTGCAGTGCGCTTCAGAGTGCGGTTCATCACCTGTGACCAGAGTAGGTTGTAGGGATGGACCTACAGGTCGTCTTGCGTTTTTGTGCGAGAATGGTGGGGACATCGAACGAGCTCGTGAGGGGGCTCTGTACGCCCTCGCAATAGGCCCAGTTGTAGCTGCAGCAGGGGTTTTCCCAGTAATATCAAAAAGGGGGGGGGGGAAGGATCTCTGGAGAGGTGAACTGGGATACCTTCGAGAGTTGAGAGTCAAGAGTAACTGTGAGAGTTGATAATTACTAAGGCGATGTGGGATGAGGGAGGGGGTGAGGGAAAACCCCACTGGGAATCTATAAGAGAACAAATCAGGGCATTAAATTGGGCTTGAAATACTACAGAGAGAAGTTAATTGACAGGGAAGCTGCGTTTGTGTTGGCTGTACAGAATGAAGTTGGAGCAGACCCGGGAGCCTGAGGCAACTGAACCTGCGCCTACCAGAATCTACAACACAAAATGCACCATTCAAGCAATTATTTTTATCAACTGATCAAATCAGCTTTTTCACTCAGATTATCCAAACGAGGTAGAACGGATATCAACACCATGGGTTTGGATTCTGGAAATTTGTGGGATGTCCCTAATTGTGTTATTACTGTCGATAACTCACTATTCGGAGGTAATGTTATTTGGCTACTGTGGCCACCCACCATCACATGTACATAGGTCTTTAATTGAAATACAAGAGCCATCACCAGGCGGAGGAGAAGGGATGGCGACCCTTCACAGGCGAGAGGGGGAGAGGGACCCTTATATAAACGGCCCTTCAAGCCCTTTAAGTGTCAGTCTGGCGAGGGTAAACCTCAAGCCAACATCTGCTTTTACTGTTCTCATCCTTAAAAGAAATCGTAGTCGAGGTACGTTCAGACTTTTTATCCCCTCCTTTTCACTTACCTGATATCAGCACATGGGCTAGCTGAAAAGCTAGGGGCAGTCTAATATTTTTCCTTATACTCTTAGTACGTGGGCTAACTGCAAAATTAGGTGCCGTCTGGTTTCTTCCAAACAATTTCTTCTTCAAAGATTTGGTAACGAACACAAGTTCCTTACAGAAGAAGATATCAGGGCACCAGCCAGGGCCGAGGGGACAATGACCGAAGTCGTGGCCATTCAGGCCCATTTCCCATCTCCCCAGAGTTATTGGGAGTCGGCTTGGCTTCTTTAAAAGGTTTCTGGAATCTACCAGTCCCCTCTACAAATTCTTGTATCTTTTTCCATTCCGTTTCTCACAAGCTAGTATTATTTAGTATTCTCTCCCCTAGTGTATTGAGTCTGGTACCAAACCATAACTGGCATTCCCTAAGAAAGTGATCTACCGTTTCTATTTGTCCACGAGTGCACCTAGCGTTGATGTTGGGATTGACCTGTTGAGAGTCTTACCCACCGCGTAGTGCCCAGATAACATCCCAGTGATTCTTCGTAGACTTACCTTACTTAAGTTCAGAACCCAATTGGTTCGTTGCAGGTTACAACTAGTTATGCCCATAATTTTGGAATGTACCCTTCATGGTTGTTTATTTTGTCACAGACGTTACTCCACGTTTTTTCATTTATTTTTGCTTTCAGTTGTTCCATTGTGATAGGCGAGAACGGTTCTGGTCCACAAATGTATCCCCTGACTCCTGCCCTGGCTAGTTCCTTACAGCTACTATCATGATTAAAAAAAACAAAAAACAATCAATTCAAAATCAAAATCGATTTTTGACACAAAGCCGTTAGAACTGTTTTTATGAAAATAAATATTACATGTTTTGATCGCCACGACAACTATCAATAATAACAACCAAACAGATGAGATGAGGAGGTGGGGGTGAAGGTTGAAACTGCTGCCCAGCTAGCATAAGAATCAGAGCTCTGGAAAGTGAGTAACTAAATGAGTCCTCCTGGGCACCTGCTTTTATGTCATCCCTCCTCCAGTAGCTTCATCCCCTCTCCGTCTCGTACTTTAAGTCAAAGTAGGGGGCCTCCATCTTCTAGCTGGTAAGACTGCAGTGTTGTGCTTCTTTTAAGAGCCCACAAGAGCTTTGTGTTACATCTACAAAACACGCTCAGTGATAAGTCTTGAAGCTGAATGTGGCTTTCTAATTACTCATTTATTTGACAAAACATGCCACTTTACTCTCAACAGGGAAACTTGACGTACTACAATGTCAGAGAGTGGACGGACGTATCAATATCCGTTCACAACGACTACAAACGAGCGGATATTACCCAAGAAATGAGCTACATGGTTCTGGGTCTGGATACTAACACTCAGTACGAAGCCAAAGTTCAAGCTCGTAATTCATTCGGATGGAGCAAAATGTCTGACATTTTCGTTTTTTCGACTAGCGCCGAAGGTAAAAAATATTTTGAGAGTATTTTTTCGAGTAATTTTGTACCATCGAGAATTTCGTTGATTCATTGGACGACCTTTGTTGCAGGAGGATTTTCATGGGAAATACCAGAGGTTTACAACACTCATGGTGAGTGGAGTTGATACACACCGTCT